>OX346277.1:17500-2417500 GCA_947049275.1 Epinotia bilunana | reverse complement strand
TTATTTTATTTTGTTTCATTTCATTATACAATTTTAAATGATTCAGTACATTTGACTTAAATTTGATTACTTATCGTACAGCGATCGTCGAGGTATGCAATAATAATGAAAATTTTAAATTAATATAATAAGGTAAGTATATAAGTACAATGAATGTATAAACCTACAATTCAGATGAAATTAATACAAAATAACATGTCTGAATTAAAGTCGGTTAAAACTTTGCTTTTATAAAGAAAATAATAATAATATAGTTCCCTCTCATCCATGAAAGGAGGCCTGTGCCCAGCAGTGGGACATATAAAGGCTGATTCATGTTCATGTTCAATAATATAATGACGTACACCTTACTTGAATGTTATGAGTTGTTATGATTATGAATGTGGCGAATATGTCTTGTATGCTACTTTTTGTAATTCGAAACATTTGTTAAACGCTCTACTGACGGCTTCTGTAAAGACAGGCCGTGTAGGAATGGTCATGTGTAGACTTGTCGGATGCAAGTCGGACGTACCGCCTCAGACGGAATAAATGAATGAATGAATAGGGGTGAAGATTCTAAAATTATTATTACTCCAAAAGAAAGAAGGCAAAAAAATATGCCTAATGACGAAAATCCTATTCAGATATCTCAAAGAATTGCTTGTTAGAGAGAGAAAACGCAAACAGTGTGTGACGTCACATTACACGAGGCTGCTGGGGGGCCGCGTCGACGCCAGCGCCGACCACGATGCGGTGAGGCACGTTGCCGTCTATAGTGACGTCACAATCTACAATCGTCATCGTTTCATATGAAGTTGCGTTTTGCAAAAAAGGGACAGAGCATACCCCTTCTTAAAACTTTTGACACTTATAACTTCGTGATTATTTAACCTCTTGCGTTGATATTTTCTCCATTTGACTACATTTTTAATCCTTTTTCGAGAAAATATGACATAACTGATTATTTTATTTAGTGTCTACACCTCTCTTAGGTATGTATATGGATCGTCTATGATTCTGTTGGAGGTGGTTTGTCTTGCAATTGTATACACGAGACTTTTTGCAACTCTGCCTATAATTCGTCGGAACTCACGCAGTACTTAGATTAAACAGCAAAAGTTATAACGATGATCCATACGTACATTAAAGTCCAAAAGGGAACTTATTTACAAGGAATATTAACACTAAAATCAATTTGATGTTTTTTTTTAAAGGAAATGTAGATAATTTGAATTCTGTTTCTGGCAACCCCTGCCAAATCGGAATGCGCCATACCGCGCCGCGCCGCCTGACGCGCAGTCGTGCTACGTCACCAAAATAAATAAACCAACAGTTGCACCGAAAAAAAACTTCTCAAAATAAAAATAAAAAGGCATTCGCTATGTGAAAATTAAAAAGTTCAGTGTTTCCGTGCTTGCAAATGGCGACAGTGTCGTATTTCGTCTTCGAAATTTAGTGCAGCGATGTGTTTTAGTGCTGACCTAGTTTTAAATGCAATGTGACGTCATTTGGTAATTTTTACAAGCTTTTAAGTTTTGGATTTTCAATATAGTGACACCGACGTAAGTGGTAAAGTTATAGTGTAAAATCTACGAGTCTTTTAGAAATCTACCAATTTTACAAGCTTTTTATTCAAGTTGGCTGTAATTTACATGTTGCAGATGTAATTCTGTTCGGATAATAAACGTTGGGTTAAAATTAAAGTCATAACACTGAAATTATTATCAAAATAATATAAAACGACAAATTTCGAGAGCGTTTTTGATTCTAGTGTTGTAGTACCTACTTGCAGTGCCAATAACATTTTGTTTGACCCATTTCATTTTTGTAACTGGCTGTTGTAAAAACACTTGACGATCTAATGTTGAGAGTTGAGATGAGACTAGCATAACAAACAATATCAAGAGTTGTTTGTCTATTTTATTTCAAAAATGGAACACTGCACAAGGGTTAACAACTTTCGTGTAGACAATACAATAGTTAACAGTTTAGGTACAGTTAGCAGCAAAGGTTGCTACGCGATTCAAGTGCTCACAATGACCTACACAGACACACGACTCTAATGTCAAAGAGGATAAATACTGTCTAGATCATTTTGAGCATGCGTTATTTTGCGTAGGTAGCTACTTCTGCTGCTGACTGTACATACAAATTATATGTATGATTCATATAAGTGGCATGTCACATCCACACTTTACATACATGTAAAGGGTCCATAACAAAAAATATTCCTTAAGAGTAGGGTCATTACGCTGGTTACGCGACCACCTTCGGTTAGCGACCACTTGAAGGAGGTTTTTTCTATTGAAGATAACATCAATTCTACAGACCCTATTGAGACAATTAATGGTACATGCATTTTGGTTCTTGTTTTAGAATAGAAATCTACTAAAAAACCGAGGAAATATCCTTTCAGTTCAACAACTCAGCTAAGTGGTCGCCAACCGGCACATAAAATTAGGTGGTCGCTAACCGGCGAAATGACCCTAGCTACTTCTGCTGCCGACTGTACATACAAAATATATGTACGATTCATAAAAGTGGCATGTCACATCCGCACTTTACATACATGTAAAGGGTCCATAACAAAAAATATTCCTTAAGAGTATTTGGAAGTATCCACAAGAAAAACTGAATACTAAACACATATAAAAAAAATGTTTGGCCCAGATATCTTAAAAAATCTGTACCCATTTCATTGTTTGTGTAGATCAATAAAAAAAAAACTTAGTTTATAGGGATGTTCTGCTGGACAAGTGGTTAAAGCAGTTACATACTTGAAGTATACTCACATTTAGGGTCTAGAGCATATGAGCTGGCTGAAATCTAGGTAACAGACTGGCTTTCCAAACTACCTTCCATATCTTGACACTTGTCATCAAACTACCCACTTTGTCCATAATGTTCATACACAAAATACCTCCACCACTAAGATAAGTCTATATTATGCACTATATACTGTCTACTAGTCTCACACACATTTATTTTATTGCACACTAGCACTAATCCTACTTTGAAATAGTTCTATATAAATAGTTTTTTAGTCGCCAGAACACTTGACTGGCCAATGTGGCCATATAGATACAGTTTGGTTCTCATTTTGAAGCAACATGCTAGATTTAAAATGCAACTTTGTATGCACATGGGATCGGCCTTATCTAGCTTCCGCTTCCTTTTGTAATTTAACATGTTATTAATATCTCTAACCTATATTATTTTAATGGTCAAAATGTACTATATGAGCACACAAGTTATTATTGTATTTGCTATGCTATGATGTATTA
This sequence comes from Epinotia bilunana, assembly GCA_947049275.1. NCBI lineage: Eukaryota > Metazoa > Arthropoda > Insecta > Lepidoptera > Tortricidae > Epinotia > Epinotia bilunana. The sequence goes on along the minus strand of OX346277.1, from coordinate 2,414,234 downwards.
TGCCGCCCTCCAACCGTCTGTTACTCTGGGACCGGTCTGAAAACCAGCGCCGGGCACCTCTGCCTGGCACACTCTGCGACTGGAAACCCTTTGCCCAATATATTCAAATTTGATTGTTTGGGTCACTGAACTTATAAATTAATATTTATTTTTCTTCTAGGTCGGAAACTAGAGTATCTGTTACTAGAAATTAAAATAGAGTCCGTAGAATGTTTTTCGTAGAAAGTCTCAATCTCCTTTATTTTTTTTTATTGTATTTCTATTATAATTTCTAGCACCAGAAACTAGTTTTAGACCTAGATATGGCAGATTCCATTGTTTATAAAAAGTTTCAATGTTTTCCAGTATGCCATTTTAAAATGATAACCAAACTAGAAAGAGTCGACTTGAGTTGACATTGCTGGGGACTTTAAGAATAAACAACATCTAAGGAATAAAACCTTGTAAAATAGACAGCAGCTGAGTTAGGGTGTCAATCTTGGTGTATTTTGGAGATATTCTTATGTTAATTTATTTATTCATTTACATCAGACAACAACCCCCACATTAACAAATACTTTACGGACTAACATATTATATAAGTAACAATCTAAAGAATGTCCATTTAATTTATAGAAACTTGAGACAATCAAGATTTCAAACAATAAATATTAAAACGGAAACTATTTAAATTAATATTTACATACATATCAATTGATATACAAAACTTAAAAACAGGATAACACGGAGACGCATAGTGCATTATCCTGGAGTCAAATAACCACTTTGGAAACCGCCTGAAAGGTACACCCTTTGGCGAGAACTCCTTCATAAATGGTTGAATACTTTTTCTTGGCAAATCTTGCCTCGCTGTGTACGTGGGTTGGTCCGGGCATCTAGGCGGGAGACAATTATGGCTTATTTGTCTTTATTTGAGAGACAATTTTGTCTCTTAAACAATTACTACTATTAAAGACCCCGTATAAGTGACTCGGGGAAATTTCTGATATGGTATAGCTTCAAATCATCGTCCTCCTATAGTTAGCAACAAGTAACTTAACAAGTACATATATACATATACAAAGTTTCGCATATAAATATGCTACTATATACTACAAACCACAAACCATTCAAGGGTAACTTGCATCTTACCTTATACCGAGTGGTAAATGGCTGATTAGTGCTTAGTGTGATTACGTAACAGCGTCTAATTATAGTTTGTGCGCCATTTAAATAAATAATTAAAACGCCCTTCTATTCTCGCCCTTTACCAAATTAAAATCCAGGAAAAAGTTTCTATTCAAACCAAAGTATTCATTAAAAGAAACGATAAATGCAAATAAGCAACATTGTTGACTGTGTGGCAATAAAATTGACATACAAATGTTTATACTTTCTGCGCCAGGGTCAGTGACCCTTTCCCGCTTCGGGCGTCATTTTACAGTTTGCAATCCATTGTTGCTCCTGCGTATGCCTAACTAGCTAAGCTTTCAGAAATTTAGATTTTTTTCTATTGTATTTTCAATTTAGAATAATGGTCTGAATCCAGGGTTTCAGTCTTCGGTACGCCTGTCGCTTACATTGTATAATGCGCCAGAATAGCACCACCCCCTTTCTTCATCTGTGCCGACTACGGGTTTAGGTGTGTTGTGGGCATAGGCTAGCAACCTGTCACTGAAATATCGCATTTACTCCTTTTTTTAATCCCACAATGCCATAGAATGGCTGGACATATAATGTTATGTACTCTGCCCAGCGAACGAAACCTTTTAGAATGCGAGGATGCCTGGCATCGTTTTGACACCCCGCCCCTATCGCCGCATAAAGGCAATGGGCACCCATTCTGTGGGGCCATTTGGCGGCGCTACTTAGACTCCTACGGTTTTTTCATTCGCTGGCTCTGCCTATTTAACGTGTACAGTACAGACTAAGCTAGCATGATCGCGTTTATGTCGGTCATAAAGCATTCGTCCCTCTCGCACTTACCTACTGTCTAGTAAAGTAGGCAGGAGTGATATTATACCTACGCTACGCGAACGATGTCGTGAGTAAAAGCTAGTATTTTGGATCATTAGCTTCAGCCCGCGACTTCGTCTGCGTAGAACCGGGATAAAAACTATCCTATATTTTAATCCAGGCTATAAACTATCTTCGTGCAAAATTTCATCCAAACCGGCTGAGCCGTTTTAGCGTGATTGACTAACAATCATCCAGACATTTAAACTTTCGCATTTCCATTATTATTAGTATAGTTATATTTATTTGTAATAGGATACACTGACTCCACTGTTGGCAAACAATGTCTACACTAATGGGTGCGTCACTGATAAAACATCAAAGTTTACTGCCGACAGACGGACAAATTGATCCGCTGCATCTATTATATGTACGACAGCAGGACAAAGGCTCGCAAATATGCGTCACGGACCTTTATACACGAACGAAATTGCATGTTCGTGGACAAATCAATATTATGTTCAGTTTACTGTACTAAGAAATTCAAAGTTGTATGGGAAGTCTGCCGTACTGGGAGGCCTGTGCCCACCAGTGGGACTTATATTCGTATAAAATGTTTTTTTTTATACAACGACGGTGGCAAACAAGCGTACGGCCCGCCTGATTAGTGATGTGCCGTTCCCAGGAATATTCCCATACAAGGGAACGTACGGGAATATTGAAATTGTGTATATTTATATATCTTGCTATTAGGGATTCCATGATAACTTGGGCCCTTGATATTTTTACCAAGACATTAACCACTGAAATTTACCCGCAAAAGTAAATTCCCAATGTTCCCGGGAATATTCCCCGGAACAATGGGAATATTCCCGGGAACAATAGGAATATTCCCCCATCAGAAAAAATTTTTTTTTTTACAAAAGTACTTCTGAAAGTAACAAAAACGATACAAAGTTAATAAAAAAACAATAAAATATTATACAAATACAAAATATGAAAATATTTACATATAAATGGTAATTGAGATAAAAACTCAGAATTAGTACAATAATGCAGTTTTTGGCGAATGGCACTTTATTTGTCGGGGCACTATTCGTTTTATTTATTTTTATTACAACTTTAATTTTCCTAATTTGTATTTCAATATTCCCCTGTTTGGGGAATATTCCCCGGCACATCACTACGCCTGATGGTAAGCGGACACCGCAGCCTATAGACGCGTGCAACTCCAAAGGAGTAACGACGATGGACCTACCTAACTGTCTGTGCTAAGTATCGTCTACAACTTCGAGCGTAAAGTGTCCGATTGAAATGCGAGTTGGTGGATTGATGACCTGGTAAAAGGTCGCGGGAGTCCGCTGGATGCGGGTGGCGCAGGACAGGTAATTGTGGCACTCTTTGGAGGAGGCCTTTGTCCAGCAGTGGACGTCTTTCGGCTGATATGATGATGAGTATTATATATTAAGAGATACTGTAGCCCAGTGGTAAGGCACGTGACTTTCAATCGGAGGTCGTGGGTTCTTAATTCGGCTCGTACCAACTCGGTTTTTAAACTTGTGTACGAAATACGATTTCATATTTAACAGTAGCTCTTCGGTGAAGGTAAACATCATGAGGAAATCTGTCTGATCCGAACAAGGTATAGTTTTATCTCTGCGTTGGAAGACTTGGAAGGTCAGAGGGCAGTGGTCTTATCTTATCTTATCTAGATGAGGGCCCTTTCGGATGCACTTCGACCCAGCGGGATCTTTTGTGCATTTGCCCTCTCCTTTAGCCAAGCTCGCTCCATCTTTTCCACAAAGCGGATGATGCAGCTCAGCGGGAGCACCTTGAACTCCCTTGGTTGCGGATAGTCGCTACCAAAGTAATTCATTCTTTGTCTGGCAAGGGCATGACATTCACACAGTAAGTGTTCCATGGTCTCATCCTCCTCGCCACACATTCTACAGTCTAAACTGTCCGACAGTCCCATCTTGGCCAAGAGATCCTTGACCCCGAAGTGACCTGTGAACACCCCAGATATGATTCTGAGTTGCTTCCTACTGGATTTCCAGAGCTTGTTAGTCCAGCCCGAGTCCACTCCTTCTATGAAGAGCTTAGAGTGCCTTAAGCCCGCCTCCTTCCTCCACTCGTGTTGGTGTTTGGTTTTGGCGTAGGCTTTAAAGGCTGAAGTTATGGTTCTCTGCGAGAGTCCCACAAATGGTTCTGGACCTACAAAGTGATTTGTAGACCCCCCTCTTGCAAGCTCATCCGCTCTTTCGTTGCCGATGTAGCCCTCGTGCCCCGGTATCCAAACTAGTTGCACCTTATTGTGCTTCCCAAGCTTGTTCAGTGCCTGGACGCCATTATAGACTAGTCTAGAATCCACTTTCGGCGCCGTAAGCGCTTTAAGGGCCGCTTGACTGTCGCTGAGGATATAGATGGTCTGCCAAGGGCAGTGGTCAGTATTGTACAGTTAGTAGCTGCCAAAGTAGCCAAATATGTCGTAACACGTCCTTACTCCTTTAGTAATAAAGACTTGTTCCGATATATTTGGCTACTTTGGTTGCTACTAACTATATGATGCTGAGTGTACAGCGAACAAAAAACCATAGAATGCGAGCACCTTACAAATGTCTACCCAACACGTGCCTAAAACCCGGTATGCGCGTGTTCGGACTAGACGGCTGCCTGGCATCGTTTTGACACCCCGCCCCCACCCCCGCACAATGGCAATGCATAATTTGACGAATGCTTTAGCCTAAACTTGACGCCGTATATAGATTCCAAAGAAATAACCTTAAAATTACCATTAAAATGAAAAAATAACCGACTGGCAAACTTACACTCTTACAGATAATGGACGTAGCTGGAAACTAGCTACGTCCATTATTGGGAAGAGTGACCCTGCCTACGAAGCAAAAGGTCCTGGGTTCGAATCCCGGTAAGGGCATTTATTTGTGTGATGAACACGGATATTTGTTCCCGAGTCATGGATGTTTCCTATGTATTTAAGTATTTATTTGTCTATAAAAGTATGTTTATCGTCATCTAATACCCATAGTACAAGTTTTGCTTAGTTTGGGACTGAGTCGATTTGTGTAAGATTGTCCGAAAATATTTATTTATTTATTTAATGGCACCTATTCTGTCGGGCCATTTTGCGACGCTACTTGTATGGTTTTTTCGTTCGCTAGTATTGAATGTTTTACAGATTTTTAAAAGTAAATTTTATCAGAGGCTTATAAGTTTTACCGAAACAAAACGTTACTACAGCGTTCGCGTTTAGCTGTCAAATCCCATACAAATTGAGGGTAAAACGCAAACGCGATCGTAACGTTTTGTTTCGCTAAAACTTATACTAGACCCTCAGGCCACTTCAAGTCCATCAGTGTCAAATATCAAAGTCTGATGCATCGTGGACCCATCATAACAAAGCATTTGAAGCAATCTTGGCAGATTAAACGACCAACATAAAGAGCGGCCGGCGGCATGTCACAGTGTCAATTAGATAGCAATAAATCAGAGATTCGGAACAGATGGCATCATCAATTTGCGTTGAGTAATCAGCTCTCGTTTAGAGATGCGAGCGAGGATTTTGCCGAACCGAATATATGACCGGTCACGGCAAGTTTTCTTCACGAAAAAACACCATGTCAAGTGTTACCTACGCATCATCCTCCTAGCGTTGTTCCCGGTTGTGCCCTAAAGGAGCCCGGGGTCGGCTTTGGCACCTAATCCCAAGATTTGGCATAGGCACTAGTTTTACGAAAGCGACTGCCATCTGACCTTCTAATTCTAACCCAGAGGGAAAAATTGACCTTATTAGGATTCACCGGAAAGCTGACGGTAAATATTCCGTGCATAGGTTCCAAAAAACTCATTGGTACGAGCTGGGATTCGAAATATTTGGTATCGAAATGATCATTACAGTTTGGAAATCGCGGCGAGACAGACTATATGTATTAGTATATAACCGTTCTGCGCGTTTCCGTATAATGTATGGCTCAATAATACTCTATCACGCATCTTTCTCTTTTTGCATGGGTTCAAAAGAGACATACATAGTAGACACGGATTCGGCCGTAGATCATACGGAGAATACGCGCGTGCGCAATCGATGCGATTATGCACGCGCCGCTAAGCTATGAGCACTTCAAACACTTGTCAATAGCTCTGACATTTGATGTCCCTAGAATTAAAAACTATTTTGGAGATAGTTCTTTAAAAAAACGCCTGCCATATATTCTAAATAGCCTCCCCGAGGACATCCGGCTCGAATCTAATATACTTACGTATTTTTAAAAGAAAGTTAAAAAAATATTTATTAGATACACTACCTTAGACATTAGCGGTATTAAACAGTTTTGCAGGGCTTTTGTTTTATATGTAATTTTGTAGTTAGCTTAATAAATAATAAATAAATAAAGCCATGTGAGCACTATCAATAACATAAGTGCTCGCATAAAATCTATATTTAGACATGTGCCTAGACCAGAGGTTAGCCAACTTTCAGGGTTACCTGACTAGCAGTTTGATGATGAACTGAAGTGAGGTTTCACTATAGTTGACAAAGTCTGACGCATTTAAACAAGCTTTATATTAACTTGACCTGTTCGTATGTATGTTAGTATATAAGTATCTAAGTAAATAAGTTGCCCATCAAAATTTGTAATCCATTTTTTAGTCACTTGGCGTTATCCGATTTAGCTGAAATTTCGGGGAAAGGGGTAGTTTGGATCCCTCCAGCCACGTGGTCCTACTGCTTCGTCCTACTTGACAATTCAATATTATGGTACCATCAAGCTGACCTGATGATGGAGACAGAAGGTGGCCATGGGAATTTAGTACCTAACGAATATTATATGAACTTACATTTATTTTTTCTAATGTTTTATATTTTCATTTTTTGTACAGTATTCAAAATGGGTCCCCAAGGTGGGCTGATGACCTGGTTTACCAGGTCCAGCGGACTCCCGCGACCTTCGCGACCTAAGGTCGCGGGAGTCCGCTGGATGCGGGTGGCACATAACCGATCACTTTGGCACCCTTTGGGGGAAGCCTACGTCCATCAGTGGACGTGGGGAAATTATGCTAAAGACATTAAATCGAGGTGCCACGCCACTCTAAAAATAGTCGGAATTTAAACGCAGCGCGTTAAAAGACAGTGTTGTAGAATACCATCGATTTCAGATGTGAAGTGCTGTAACCTGCACGTATTCGAATGTAGACATTATGTCTTTGAAGTAAGGACGATATTTGCTTGGGGTTCGGTTTATTGATGTAACACCCGTTGGGATTGGCAATCGTGGATGTTTAGTCAATATGGCTGAGTGGAAAGGTCGGGAATTTTAGGTCTGTTTACGTTAGACTGTTTGGTAAATAATTTAGGCTTTATACCTTTTTAGGGTTCCGTACCCAAAGGGTAAAAACGGGACCCTATTACTAAGACTTCGCTGTCCGTCCGTCTGTCTGTCACCATACATCTCAAGAACCGCGACAGCTAGACAGTTGAAATTTTCACAGATGATGTATTTCTGTTGCCGCTATAACAACAAATACTAAAAAAAAAAAAAATTTTTAAGGGGGCCTCCCATACAACATTTTTTTAAACTGTTTTTATAGATAATGGTATGGAACCCTTCGTGCGCGAGTCCGACTCGCACTTGGCCGGTTTTTTTTAGCATACCGTGAGAATTTAAAATGTCTAAATAAATAAAACGTTATATTAGACGTCATGATTTATGTTGTTACATCGTTTAAATACACACATAATAGTGCAATTCATTTTATACTTTTATCATCATATTTTTTTATTTCCTCTTATTCTAATAACCAGTTCAGTCAGTCATATTTAGAAGAAAAATAATATAAAAATTGCACTCTATTGTAATGTATTCACGGTGTAACAACATACATCAAGACATTTAATATGACGTTTTATTTTTAGACTGTCACTTTAGACTTCGAAAATATTTTAACATATGACGACTATGGATTCTAGAAGCACGGTATGCTTACAAAAAGTCTCAAGCCTAAATACTAATAAAATAATCCATACTAATCATCACTACATAGTATAAAACAAAGTCGCTTCCCGCTGTCCGTCCCTAAGTATGCTTAGATCTTTAAAACTACGCAACGGATTTTGATGCGGTTTTTTTTAAATAAATAGTGATTCAAGAGGAAGGTTTATATGTAAAGTATAGTACCCGTGCGAAGCCGGGGCGGGTCGCTAGTAATACTAAAAATATAAATGCGAAAGTGTGTCTGTCTGTCTGTCCTATATATCACGCTTAAACCGCTGATCCGAATGAGATGAAATTAATTTGGTAGGTATAGAGATACGAGTTCCGGGACGGTCATAGGATAGTTTTTATACCTGAAATCATCCACTAACTTATTTTTTTTATTCATTTATTTATTTAAATCAGCAACAAAACAGGTTTTATAATATGCGGGGATTGCGGGAGCAGCTAGGGTCATTTCGCCGGTTAGCGACCACCTAACTTCATGTGCCGGTTGGCGACCACTTAGCTGAGTTGGTGAACTAAAAGGATGTTTTCTCGGTTTTTTAGTAGATTTCTATTCTAAAACAACAAAAAAAAGCATGTACAACTAATTGTCTCAATAATCTGTAGAATTATGTTATCTTCAATAGAAAAAACCTGCTCCTTCAGGTGGTCGCTAACCGAAGGTGGTCGCGTAACCAGTGTAATAAACGGGTACACTACATAAATACGAAAAACTAAATTCCGATTGTCGGAATCACGAATTTCATAATACCGATTTTCATAATTCCGAATGTTTTAAAACTCCTAATATACTATTCCGATTCTTCACTAATCCGATTTTTATAAATCCGAAATTTCAAAAGATCTATCGGTTAAAATTCCGATTATCAAAATTCCGAATTTCAATACCCCGAATAATAAGAAGTCCGACTGAATAATAATCCGAAATATCGAAAATACGAATTCCGATTATTAAAATACCGATTTTCAAAAATCCGAGTATCATTACACCGACCAATTATAAATTCGACTAATCAAAAATCCAAAAAATCGGAATGACGAATGAACGAACGACATTGGATATGGTATAATGCTCATGTTATATACAAGTTATATCTCATAACTATCAAGTAGAATAATATTTTATTATCAAAAGAAAATGTAGCAAACACAACGGCTTGCGAATTGTACTATGTAAGTATATATTAGGGAGTAAAAAAGTGTTCGGTTGTGGCGCTTCGCCGGCCGCTGCCGCGGCACGCTCGCTTCGCTCGTTCGGCTCGCGCGCTGTAGGGTCGCGGTTCAACCTAACACTCCTCCTTGCTTCGCTCGTCGTCGTACCTACACCGACCTGCCTTAGAGTCTACCAATAAATATTATGCTAACTGTGCATTAGAAGAAATTAGCGTTATATCATTTGTTCATTATAGGAAATATGCATTATATTTAAAGTATGTTATATTAAATAGAATAGAATAGAATAGAATAGAATAGAATATAAATTTATTCGGATAACACATCATTACACATACATTCACACAATGCACCTTAAGAGCTAACAAATAGGGATGTGCTACCGAAAAGGTCTCCACTCAGCAATGCAGAAAAAATGTCACTACATCAAATGATCATTATATAAAATGATAATTATATCGTATGTAAATAATTTAAGTGTTGTTATATATATGACTCAAGAATTATATAAAAATAGTGTTATTGCGACTAATATTATTTCAAAAAAAATTATAGGCATCGTTACGCACCCGTTTCTGCCACGTTAACATTCGGCGAAAACAGAATATGCCAAGTCTGTTATGCGAAAAACGTTTTGGACAGTCAAAGTTATGCCAAATAGAGGGAACCCTTTTAAAAATCCGAATGTCATAATTCCGTAGAATTAAAATTCCGATTATTGAAAACACGAAGTTCATTATCCCGAATATCAGATTTCCGAATTAGCAATGAAATTTCGGAAAATTGATAATCGGATTACTGTTTTTCGGGCCAATGACACTTCGCGCTTTTGATTGTTCGGAGTTATAAAAATAGGAAAAACAAACTATCGAAATTTTGTAATTCGGTAAATTAAAATTCGTGTTTTTTAGTAATCGAAATTTTTAGTCTTAGGAATTATGAAATTCGGAGTTTTGAAAATCGGAATTAGCAAATTCGGAATAAAATATTTCGGAGTATTTGGGTGTTCCCGTAATAAACCTATGAAGTATCAAGATGTAAGTAGATGTAATGGCCGCATCACACACACAACACAACGGGCATCCACGCGGTTATGCGGTAGTACGAGACATAAATATGTCTTGCTCCCTTTAACGCATAGTTGCGTCCTGTATGATGTGATGGGTCAGGATGGCCCATTGTGTGGAGCGGCCATAATGGAAGCACCAAGCACGTATACAAGGTAGTCTCAAACGCTCAGCTGGCCGGGTCAAGGTCACGCGGTGGGGGGCGGGGGGTGGAGTATCCCAGGGACTTGAGCGAGCGGCGGTTTGCGACGCGAACGATTAGGTACATAGAAAAAGCTTTCCCCATCGCTTTCTTAATTCATCAATCGCGATACCGGAAAACGTTGAATTCGAAATTAATAAAAAACCGGCCACGTGCGTGTTGGGCCACGCGCAGTGTAGGGTTCCGTAGTTGCCTGTCTGTATATGCGTCGGCCGAATTTATACGAAAGTTGGCATTTTTAAGTACATTTTAAGTTCGTCGACGATTACTCGGTAACTAGTAATGTCTACTTAGCCGTAATAGTTTTCCTATCCAATTAATTATATGTACTAGTGCCATGAATTTTTTCATATTTTTTAAATAGAATCCTGAGCGTAACGAGTTTTTCAACACACGAGACGTAAAATAAATATGCACCCGAGTGTTACACAAAACTTTTCACGTCACTGTAGCGAGGAAGATGCAACATGCAAAACAACTTTATTATTATTATTATTTTAATAGTAATAAGAATAACGTTAATATCAAGTAGAATTTTGGTCAAGTGCGAGTCGGGTTTTAGTTTTCCCATAAATTTTGAGATCCAGCCGCCCAGCGCCCCAGTTCTTAAATATTTATTTTATTCTGTTTTTTAGTATTCGTTGTTATAGCGGCAACAGAAATACATCATCTGTGTTTTTTTTTGTATTATAAGCGTTTTACGTTTTGTTATCTGTCTAAAGCTACATAAAAACTCTCCAAGGTCAAATTACCTTCCCCACTAGTGGATAAAATGCGTTTTTGCCCACTGGTTTTAAATGATAATAAAATACGGCTTTCCGAGGCAGTGAGGGGAAAAATATTTTTTCCTTTACAGAAAATCTATCCTAAAGCCCTATTTACACGGTGCAAGAACTCGTATGCGAGTGCCATTACATTACAGGACTGCCGGCTACCGAGGTACTATATCAGGTCGACCAAGTGTAATGTAACGAAAATTACATGCGAGTTCTTGTATGTATGTATGTAAGCACTTTATTGTACACAATAACAGGTTAAAGAATATACATGCAATATATATATGAATATACATGTCATGTCATGTGTGGTTATTATCATGTAAATGGGCCTTAAGCATTCAAAGTTGTCATTTTTACACCCTGTATATTTTTAAATGTACTAAAAGTCACTGTAATACTCATCTTATCTTATCTAGATGAGGACCCTTTCGGATACACTTCGACCTAATGGGATCTTTTGTGCATTTGCCCTCTCCTTTATGCCTAACTCCCAAGCTCGCTCCATAATTTTCACGAATCGTGTATAATAATACTATAACGTACGTTATAAGTCATAATACTCATAATCAGATCCCGCTATATCTAATCCCATCGGCCACCCCCTGGGAGTTTAGCGTGGAGCGTGCAGACTTTATTAACTTATCGGAACAAGGACTGATGGGGGAAAGGGGGTGGTTACGACCCATTCATAGATCAAGTTTTAATGATTGTTGACGGATGCGGAGAGTGACGCTAGAGTTTACACCCTGTATATACTAAGGGGATAATCAAGCCTTGATGGATCTTAAAAGGGATTATAATACACTATAGCTGGCCGCTTCGCCCGCGTAATTCCGCCAAACAATACCTAAAGTATGACCGTCCAGAAAGTTCATACTATATAGGCAGCTATATAGTCTATACTATACTATTGATATAAAGATATATATTATAAAGCGGGAAATGTCTGTAGATTAGCTTGTATGTAGGGAATCTCCGGGACCACTTATCCGATTCTAAAAATCTTTAAGTTGTTTATAACTTTATATAGTGGTCTTTAAATAAATAAATATATATTGGGGTACAATCTTACACAAACCGATCTAGCCACATGGTAAGCTCAATAAGGCTTGTGTTATGGGTACTAGACGACGATATAACACACACAAACACACACACAGACAGAGACAGCTAAACTGTGGAATGGCTTGTCACCTGCGGTATTTCCGGACCGATACGAATACGACCTTCAAGAAAATACCGTACTCCCATCTTAAAGGCCGGCCACTCATCACTTACCATCAGGTGATCCGTCTGCTCGTTTGCCTCCTATAACATAAAAAGAAACATATTTAGTTGATATAAATACTTAAATACGTAGAGAATATCCAAGACTCGAAAACTAATATTCATGTTTGTCACACAAATATTTACCCTTACCGGGGTCGAACCCAGGACCTTCAGCTTCGTAGGCAGCGGTAAGGCTAACCGGTGGTCGGTGGTCAAACTGGACTGTTACTTTCTGGATGAGCATAGACTTTTTTACCCCACGGGTTTCTCTGCGTTCTTTGCAATACGCTTTGGTAGACCGCTCACCTCTAACGCAATTCTTCTTTTTTGCTAATTTTCTTTTCGCATTTTATTCCGAACGCGATTATTCTAGTAGCTTTTTTCCACTGCAGCTTTCTTTCTGAGTCGTGTTGCTCCCGTATCGTATTTAATTACGTCTAATTTTTTTTTAATACAACGATGGTGGCAAACAAACGTACGGCCCCCCTGATCGTAAGCGGACACCGCAGCCTATAGACGCATGCAACTCCAAAGGAGTAACATGGGCGTTGCCGACCCTTGATATGTTTGAGAATCGCCGTGTTGACAGCTGAAGGAACAAATTCCCTCGCTCTCAACACAACGCATCCTCGGGAGCTCTGGCGACCTTGCTCACCACCAGGAACACAACACTACTACAGAGCAAGTAGTAGTGTTATTATGGCTGTGGTCTTCTTCGCTGTTTCATCCCTGTAGGAAACTCATTGCAATCGTGGTTAGGTAGCTCGGTGCTTGGTCGAAACAGTTCGATTGCGAATAAAATGAATGTTGAAAAACGCGTTCTCGCGTTTGTAAACGTATGCGAGCAAAAATTTTGCTATTATCATAGTGAGAAGGGTAAATTTTAAGAATGAAAAGGCGAAAGAAAAAATTGCTACAAATGAAAATTGCGTTTGGGAAACCGATCTAACAAATCGCAGCTAGTCCTAAATAAACAATAAAACGTACACGTATTTGTTTGTTAATGTGCTGTTATATGGAGCGAGATATGCGTATGACATAATGACGAAACCTTGGGTCGCCTTAGATAACCAAGCGAGTAGGCGTCGGACCTTCGAAGTTACACTTGAGATTACTTGAGTTGGCCGAATCGCTTTAAAGCAGTCCATTCAAAAAGCAACTCTGCCGTCCAAGGCAGAAGATTCCAATTCCAATGACAGCTTTATACAAAGTCGGTAACACATACGTAGGCCTCCGGGGGAATTTCACCGGCTTTCTATTTCACTCGACTCGTGCGGGCGGATATCAATTAGATGTCGTGAATGCATTTAATTAAAGATCTCAATTAACCCAAGGACCCGATATTTGCCACTTTCAATCTCAATCCATGGGTAATAGTGTCAGACTATGGCTTATTTATATTAATATTAATTTATTGCCTCATGTGGTTTACAATGGTCTTACAGGATAATACAGTTCGCAACATGAACCCTGCTTGGGCACAGCAATTGTAACTTATAAGCTAGGTATATAATATTTAGTAGCAAAACAAAATTAATTATTATTAACGGCAATTACATAATATCATAAAATACAGAAAATAAAAGAGTCCGCAGTAAGCTCGGCCGAATTTCACCTTCCCATACAAACGTAGTTACGCTCTCATTTTAAAACTACGTGTTGGATTGTGACGAAACTTTGCATATACAATGACATGAGGTATATCTATGTCTGTAGTTAAAATCGTGGCATATAATGAATTTAAAAGGAAAACTATCACGGCTAAGAAGGCATGACTAGTTAATACCACCAATTCCAATAGGTTGCCCTTTTTGTTATGGGAAGTGACTTTAGGACAAACGCTAGTAGGGATTGCCAGGGTCACCTCTCCCTTCTTAATACTGCTTTTAATCGTATAGTATGTAATAGACTTAAAAATAAAATGAATAGATAAGAGGTAGGTATTAGCGGTTAAAATTAGTTACATCACGGGGGTAATGGTATTGAAAAGGTTAAGGAACCACTGATGTAATCTTAATCTTTCAATCTGCAGTGGTTGCGTGCGTTGGTGTGCGATCCGGTGAATCATAGCCATAGTGTTGGATGCCAACACTTATCTTACTCAAACCATTTCCAGCAGGTTTCTGATCTGCCGCCGTATAATGTTCAGGTCTCTGTTTCGGGCCGGCTGCTGAAAGTGATTTAAGAGACTGAATTAATAGGCTGATGCGATCGTAATGATATTCTATTTGATAGTTATCAATCAGCGATTTCCAAAATAAGTACTAGAACGATCATTTGGGATTCGTATCCTCATGGCTGTGAGACGTGACGGCTGTGGGCGCTCATCGCCATCACTCCAAGCTGCTCGGTCCTGTACGTCTAGCACAGCTTGCTGACAAGTCGCTTCGCGCGCGACTGAGCGACTCCTGTCGCAGTCGCACGGTGCAAGTTAGACAGAGGAGGGTAGATGTTTCTCGACTCGCGTCGCGGCGCGGCGTCAGTTGTGCTAGCCCCCCTGGGTTTGATGCATGCTGGCCTGTAGTGTGGCTCTAGTCACAGATGTGACCGTGTCTGCCCAACGCATATGCATTCGTCCTCTACTCCTCTTCCCAGCCATGCGGCCAAGGTCGGTATTCATGAACTCGCATGACTTTGAGCACATTGCCTGAGGAACCGGAAGGGATCAGTAAGGATGCCGAAGGCGACATGTTTGAGGATGCGTTCGATGAAGAGATGGAGGCACCCGGTTCTCCGGCGCCAAGGCCCGAGGACTCGCGCCGGTCGGTGGCAGGCGCCGGGGCCGGCGACGATGGCGCGCGCACCGAGGCGGCCTCACCCCTAGCATCGAGCGCGTCCGCTCGGGCACTGCGTGCATACAACCGAGCAAAGCGGACGATGATTAATTGGTTAGCCGATTAATTAGAAGGGAGAAAGTGTGACGAACGGTCATAATTAGGTATGGTGGGTAGATCTAGTTTTATTAAATAAACCAGTCAGTCATTGACGTCCCAATAATAAGCTTTTCCAGCACGTCTATCCTAATTCATGGGACGGCCGGGCAGCGACATACTCTCGATTTTTCTCGCACTGGTTCTCACCATACTGGTTTTATTTCAAATTCTTTCGCCGTTCAGGCAATCCGCCTCTGGAATGAGCTCCCTCTCCCTTTAAGACAAGCCCCCAAGCAAATTAGTTTTCAAGCGAATGCTTCGTAGGCATCTGCTGGAAGAAGAATTTGCATAGCATCCATCGTCCAATATATATTAGTGTATCATAAAAAAAAAAAAAGTTGCGCTGTTGGTTTTCCATGTATCAATAAATAAATAAATATCTTTGTATATAAGTAATAATATGTAATTATATATATGTAGGATTATGTTTTAATAAGTCTGTACTACGCTCTAAACATTGATCATTTACACTGAAAAAAAAAGTAATGTTAGGAGTAGCTCAAGTTTTAGCTACCAGTAACATAAATCGGGGGACTGGCAAACGTTGAGTGCTACTAGTTGCCAAAATTGTGCTACTAGTTGCCAAGATCCGTTTTGTAAATTTAGCATAACTTTGGTTACTACTAAGCACAGTTTGGCTACTACTAAGCACGATTTGGCTATTCCTCAAGTAGTTAAACTAGTTTAGCTATTCGTTTTTTTGAGTGTACTCTGCTCCAATTTTAAGTGTCTCTGTTTGGCCTTATGGTTGACTGGTAGAGAATGCCATTTGGCATTAAGTTCGCCATTTGTACATTATTTTGGTTTTGTGCAATAAAGTTTAAATAAATAAATAAATATACCTCTTTTTCTAAGTGTTCTAATAAGAGAGAGACGGATAGTGCGAGAAAAATCGAAAGAGCTCGCGCGCTGTCCCGGGATAGCCGTGCAGGCTTTCCGGTTCAGACCTGACCTGCAGATGGCCTAAGAAGTTACACGTTAATGGATACAGATGCTGGGTAGGGAGCCTTCTTCGGATTCGTATTAGGTCTTAAATTATTAAACTACACTACAATTACTACTATTATTATTACTACTATTGTCAGTAATCGGCAAGTGTAGCCGCGTCGTCGGCGAGCTGGGGCATGCACCTGGGCCACAACGGAAGAACAGCGCTGGCATTGCCAGCTTCATGCTGAGTTGTGGCCCTTTTGTGACAAACAGTGTTCGGCCTATTTTTGTAATTTTTGTTACCAACGTGTTTGTCACAAATAAATGCTTTTCTTTCTTTCTTTCAATAAGTCGTTAGTAACACAGGAGCGTAAAATAACAATGCGACTCCTAACTCCTACTCCTAGCAAAGGTTACGTACGTTTTATGTCCTTCGCTTATCTTTATCGACTTTGCGAATTCCTACATAAACTTAACTGTCTTACGTGCAAGTTACACGTTTTCCAACTTGACTAAGTACTCTCTAAATTAGCGAGTGTTTGTTAAAATGGCAACGTTAAAGCAAACTGGCCGTGTTTTGTTAATTGTAGTTTGTGTTAGACTTGGCTGGGTGAAGCTATACGGTATTCAAGTTTTGTCTGTAAGCAAGCCTTCGTTTCGTTAAGCTTTTGTGGGCTTGCACTGTAATGAGAATAATAGGGGCTTAGCTGGCAGTTTGTAGTCTATATCTTGAACTGGGAAGCTAAATGGAGTGGCTGGGAAATGAGGCTCTCTAGCCTCGTTCGTGGATGCTTACAGTGATGCGTTGGGTTGCCGATGTCTAAAATGTGTTACTTTAAATCAATATCAAAATATTTATTCAGCAAATAGGCCACGAGGGCACTTTTACAAGTGTCTATCTATATAGACTCTACATTCATAATATAATTTATTTATTTATTTAGATATACAATTTAACAGCATTACAGCATATGCCAAGGCGCTGGTAAACTTAAACTATTTAACATACATTATACACAATAAGAAACAAGTTATAGTAACAAATGATATTTAGAAAAGAGTCTCACAGAATCTTTTAAAAATAGGGAGAAGTTTACTCCACTTGTAGGCAAACAAATCGCAATCCGGTGCATAGAGAATTACTTTGTTAAGTAGCGCCTGCCCGTTGACAACTGGTGAGTGCTCGTGCGCCGCCGTGCGAGCCGCCTTCCTGCGGCCACGGAGGTACTGGTCAGGAACGAACAGAGAGCATATTCTTGTGATCAAGTCGGAGCAATCTGACTCACCTTTCAGAATACGACAAGCAGTTACATCAAAGTTTACATACCTAAAAATAGAATTTATTTAATTAATGTTGATACAATTACGATATACTTAAATTAAGTATATCGTAATTGTATCAACAAGTAGTAGTGTATACTACTACCCAAAAGAAAGGGTCTCCCCGCGGCATGGTGCCGAAGATGCTGGCGGCATTTCCCCCGCTGTATCGCAATACTAATGCATTAAATCAACAAAAGAAAAAAATTTTTTTTAAAATTATATCTCATAGGTATCCACAGAGATGTATAAGGTTTGAGTTTCAAAAACGAAGTAATAAAATAATTGGTACAATCAACTGAAGATAGAGTGAAATCTCGCATATCAATTCCGCAGAACAGTTGAATGAAGTTATGCTTGTCGTCCTTGCAAACTATAACTGACCGAACTCCACAAACAGCACCCAATCTCGAGTATGACGCGTATCTCACCCATCGCCTGAATCATGACCTTGAAGATTTAGACGTAAGTCAAACCCTTCTGACCGATTTGGAACATGCATATTACGAAAGGTTAAGCCGCTAGAGCGTCGCGTCGCCAAACGCCGTGTGCTAGTTCGTATAAACAGCCCCCCTATTCTTTAAGTCACCTCAACGCTCACTCACAAATATAACTTGACACCGCAATGCGTAGTAACTAAGCGTAGGTAGAGGTCTAGTTTCGTGACTGGTGACCGGCGGGGTGAGCCGCATTAGCGCGTAGCGAATAACAGCCTAGGGCCTTTAAGCTGTTGATACCAAAGCAGCGTCAAGGATACGCGACAATACAAATATACTTATCATAATCGCCTTATACCGGATTCAGATTTACGCACGACAATTATGTCGCCCGCTGGGTCACCGATCAATGTTATCTTTTACCATATTTTAGACCGATTCATTTTCATTACGCTAATAGAGCTTGAAACTGTATCGAAACACCAGAATTTGACACCTTAAAGATATCCAGCGGCTTGGTGGCGATGTAAGAAAATGTATGTAGTCAGCGGTGAAACAGACATTTTTTGTTTTATCAACGTCGCTAAATTTCTCGCATCGGCTCTCGTCGGTGGACAAGCAACTTATCTGTTTTTGTACCAATAATCGACAGGTTAAAATGTAACCAAACCAAAGTGCCAAAATGACCTTAAATCATGGACGAACCGTCGAGCCTCCTCGCTCGACGGCATACTACTACGCGGACATAGAACGCCTCAAACGGAAGAACCAAAACGGGACTCCTCATATCACGGACGAGGCAGAGGAACCAAGAAACCCAGACGAGCTTAGCGAGTACGTAGAGTCAAATGAAGTCGTCAATGAAGGCGCTAAAGTCGAAGTGCCTCCGCTACGCGATCGACAGTACAGTCTCCCAGAATACACCACACCAGAAGCCTGCAGAATGCCAGAGGAAACTTACTCTACAGCAGGCACTTTCCCAATGCCAGAGCCGAAGGAAAAAGAACCATTGCTAGCGGAGTTAGAGCTGGTGGGAAGAATGCCGCTAAGCCAGTTGGAGAGTGGCTCAGGAGTCAGAAGAAGTAGGAGCTGGTATCTCTGCTGTCCGAATGTGGCTGATGAGGAGGTGTCGAGGGAATCTTCTTGGCGGTATTCCAGTCTGCGGCCTGTGACGGCGCCTCCGATGGGACGGAATGGAATGCATTTTATGGTAGGTTGTTGGATTTAGTTTCTAGTAATCCATGATTCATCATCACTTCACGTTATTATTGTTTTACCAACGTTAACTTACTCGTCTGACGTGCGTCTGGCTCTTGTATTTTAATCACTCCTATTCTAGAGTCAAAAACACGAAGGGAAACACGTTAAGTGTCATAGTATTGTGGTATTTCTGTAGAACTGGCGACTTCCACCTGCTTGTACATACTTGCGGTCTAGACACTCTCCATTTAGTTTATTGGGTCATTCTCAGGCAAATGATACCGCTTTGTCGGTAGTCAAACGGAACGCCACTATTCAGATGTATACAATTAAAAATGGTCCTTATTCACAACTGTCAAAAGGTATCTTTTGCGGGGAATGACGAAATAAAAGATTAGTCCCGCAGACGTTTCTTTTGCACGGTTGTGTCACAATGGTCCCCCACGACCGGACGTTATTAATGAATGGCTCCTAATAGGGATCTTACGTTGGCTTGGGGAGCACTGACCGTATAATTCCTTGATGATCCTAACATAACCTGATAGGTGACGATTATTAATAGCAGGTGATGTAATAAACCATTTACTTCAGACATCGAAGGCCCATAGTAACAAATACCTTAAAGACAATACAATTACAATCGTTAACATACAATTGCAAAACTAATTATTATTTAGACGACGATATAACGTTGCTCCGTTGCGTTATACCCACTGTATGTTGTTGTACTTATACACTCCAGCGCTATTATTGTATCCTCATAAAGCAATCACTTCAGCGGTATTATTGTATCCTCTTAGAGCAATTGTTAGATCGTATCCACCAAAAGCATTGTGCTAGCCTCGTTTACGCGTCCCTCTTATTATTTTTCCTCGCACACCGCTCCGCTGCCTCGCACAGCTTTACTTTACACACTCAGCCAGGAACTCGTCGAAATAGTTTTGCGACTGACCGTGCAGGAGTTCAAATCGTATTTTATAGTTTTGGCCTATACCGAGGCTAGGGAACCGAAGTCCAATGACAGATCCTCTAAAGTCGTTTAAAAGGATCTCAAATGTCCTCGATGATGGACACGCAGCAGGGCGTCATGAGATCTTACTTATAAGAGCATTTATGTAAAAACATTAGTTGTATACGAAGTTTAACTTGCTCTTTGAGCCCAACGCAACAACAGCTGTCATATTTGCCCAGCCTGAGATCATTCTAAAACGCTCTAAACAAACCTTATCTTTCCAGATAACAACGCAAAGCAGCGGCCACCACGATGCTACAACGCTCCGCTGCGAGAGAGACGCTCTCGCTCGTGCCTTATCAGCGGAGCGGGCGCGGGCCGCAGCGGCCGCGAGGGCCCATGATGCCCGCTTGGCGGAGCTACACGGTGTCATAGCGGAGTTAGTGAGGAGGCGGGCAGCGGACAAGCAGGCTAGGGCTATACCGGAGGAAGAGGTTTCAGGTAATACTTCTGTCGTTTGCCTTGTAAGTGGGCGAGGGCTGCGTGAGCTCATGATGCCCGCTGGGCGAGCTACACGGTGTCATTGTGGAGTTAGTGAGGAGGCGGGCAGCGGACAAGCAGGCTAGGGCCATGCCGGAGGAAGACGTTTCGGGTAATACTTCTGTCGTTTGCCTTGTAAGTGGGCGAGGGCTGTGTGAGCTCATGATGGCGCAACAACAAATTGCTGACCACAGCTGGTCGCATACTGTGTGGCGAGTCCGAGTGCCCGGAGCTTGTGGCTCGAGTCTTGCGGCTGTATGTTCCGAATGTGCCCAAAGTCAGTTTGAGACCGCGAGCGCGCCCACTGCTGGCAGTGCCGGCGGCGCGCACGGTATCGCACAGACACTCGCCGCTCCCTCGCGCGCTCAGTCTGCTCAATGCGCTCTTGACATCGGCTCCTGAATGTGACTTGTTTGCGTGGAGATGGACGACTGTGTGTCGTGAATGTCTAAGGTTTTGTGAGTCGATGGATGATAGGCTGTCCAGTACTTTTATTTGATGTCACATAGATGTTGTCCATATTGAATGTGTTTATTTACCTATACAAACTGTTATTATTTAATGTTTAATTTCTCGGTGTATTGGCTTGTCTGTAATGCCGTGTAAATATATTGTTAATAAATAAATAAATGATGCCCGCTTGGCGGAGCTACACGGTGTCATAGCGGAGTTAGTGAGGAGGCGGGCAGCGGACAAGCAGGCTAGGGCTATACCGGAGGAAGAGGTTTCAGGTAATACTTCTGTCGTTTGCCTTGTAAGTGGGCGAGGGCTGCGTGAGCTCATGATGCCCGCTGGGCGAGCTACACGGTGTCATAGCAGAGTTAGTGAGGAGGCGGGCAGCGGACAAGCAAGCTAGGGCTATACCGGAGGAAGAGGTTTCAGGTAATACTTCTGTCGTTTGGTTGTAAGTGGGCGAGGGCTGCGTGAGCTCATGATGCCCGCTGGGCGAGCTACACGGTGTCATAGCGGAGTTAGTGAGGAGGCGGGCAGCGGACAAGCAGGATAGGGCCATGCCGGAGGAAGACGTTTCAGGTAATACTTCTGTCGTTTGCCTTGTAAGTGGGCGAGGGCTGCGTGAGCTCATGATGCCCGTTGGGCGAGCTACACGGTGTCATAGCGGAGTTAGTGAGGAGGCGGGCAGCGGACAAGCAGGCTAGGGCTATACCGGAGGAAGAGGTTTCAGGTAATACTTCTGTCGTTTGGTTGTAAGTGGGCGAGGGCTGCGTGAGCTCATGATGCCCGCTGGGCGAGCTACACGGTGTCATAGCGGAGTTAGTGAGGAGGCGGGCAGCGGACAAGCAGGATAGGGCCATGCCGGAGGAAGAGGTTTCAGGTAATACTTCTGTCGTTTGGTTGTAAGTGGGCGAGGGCTGCGTGAGCTCATGATGCCCCCTGGGCGAGCTACACGGTGTCATAGCGGAGTTAGTGAGGAGGCGGGCAGCGGACAAGCAGGATAGGGGCATGCCGGAGGAAGAGGTTTCAGGTAATACTTCTGTCGTTTGGTTGTAAGTGGGCGAGGGCTGCGTAAGCTCATGATGCCCGCTGGGCGAGCTACACGGTGTCAAAGCGGAGTTAGTGAGGAGGCGGGCAGCGGACAAGCAGGCTAGGGCCATGCCGGAGGAAGAGGATACACGTAACTAGTCGTTTGCCTTATAAGGAGCGGGCGAGGGCTGCGAGTTGCTCGTTTTAAGCTACTTATAGTTAGTCAAATACTCAAATTATCCTATACAGAGGGCCTGGGATACCATAGCTTCTATTTCAGTTTTAAATTCACTAATTGACGACGCGACAGGCAGGGATCTAGCCAGACTTTTGGCTGTATCCAGTCCAGAGTCAGGACACTGGCTACATGCCTACCCATCGCCTAATATCGGAACATTCATAGACCCATCCACACTCCGTATAGCCGTCGGTCTCCGGCTCGGGTCTGAGGTTTGTGTGGGCCACAGCTGCGCCTCCTGTGGGGCCTCCGTAGACTGCTTCGGCCACCACGGACTCGCCTGTTCCCCAGGCGCCGGCCGCCTGTCCCCGCCATGCCGCTCTCAACGACATCCTTAGAAGGGCGCTCGTCAGTGCCAATGTTCCCGCCGCTCTGGAGCGAGAGGGAGGAGAACGGGGTGTCGTTGATTTCGTAACGAACAAATGATACGTTACACGCAGATGACAAAGAAATAATAACTATTTGCTTCGTGAAAGGGGCCACAGCAATTCAACCGTCTGTATTCGTAAGCGGTGTTCGTTGAAATCTGAATGTATGGAAAAATGGAATGCAATTTGTATGGAATGCATCTGCCGGCGCCATATTTAACGTTGATCGGTATGTAATTGCATGTTCGTGGTGGTCTTCTGAAGTGGAGGAAGTAGAATTACGTGACCCCATTACTCCGTTTGAATAAAATTTTGCTGTGCTTCACCATTAATGTGTCGCCTGTTTGTTTCAGATGAGTGTGAATCTACGACGCAACCGGCGGGTGAACTGGACAATGACGCGGACAGATCCAGGACAGACCAGGTAAGTTTACATACATACATACATTCACGCCTTTATTCCCCGAAGGGGTAGGCAGAGCACATGAAACGTATGTTCCAGCGCCACTATTAGCATAAATGTGGGTATAAAAGATCGCCAAAATGTGATATTGCAGTGATAGGTGGCTAGCCCATCGCCCACAACACACTTCAACCCTGGTCCCTTAGTCGACTTTTACGACACCCACGGGAAGAAAGGGGGGTGGTGAAATTCTAACCCGACACCGCACGGGGTAAGTTTACAGTCAAATTTCTATGAAAGCCTTGGATTCAGTTGAGCACCGAGCCCACAGACTCTTTGGTAACGACTCTACCATTAAGTCAAAACTGCAGTCTCGAACACCGACGCCAAGCTTGCCTGTCAGTGTTTTATCGGATACATTTCGGAGAGTGTGCGCTGGATCTGCAAAATTTAATTGGCAAACTTAATTAACCTTCCCCGTTCCATCACCGAACGACCGGAGCTATAACCAGGAACTTCGAAATTCGCAGTTCGGGTATATCCATCTCTATCGCACTCACTATACTCGAGTGACAGGGATGCATGTATCATCATCATCATCATCATATCAGCCGAAAGACGTCCACTGCTGGACATAGGCCTCCCCCAAAGAGTGCCAAAGTGACCGGTCCTGCGCCACCCGCATCCAGCGGACTCCAGCAACCTTTACCAGGTCATCAGTCCACCTTGTGGGGCCTAGCCACGCCGCGCCTTCCGGTACGTGGTCGCCACTCGAGAACCTTTCCGCCCCAACGGCCATCGGTTCTACGTGCTATGTGCCCCGTCCACTGCCACTTAAGTTTAGCGATTCGGAAGGCTAAGTGTCTCACTGTTGGGCAAATACCTCCCTCTTTCCCTTCCACATACCCCTGTCCTGGACTGCCTCCCACCAGTCTTGGTCAAAGACGTCAAGTTCGTCTCGTCGTCTCCTCTCCTACGAGGTTATGTGGGACCCACTTGGTGGTATTTGTAGCCCATAACGCTACTGGCATGCGGCAGACGTGCCCGGCCCAGTCCCATTTAAGCTGTGTGAGCTACGTCATTATAAGATTTAAGCGAACAAATAATGTTAAATGTCTAACCAATTACTTATTTGACCGGGACGAAAAGAGGGTTATTTTCTGTCAAGGAAAGTCTTGGACGGAAATCAAGCGAAGTTTCGATTTCCGGTCCATTCTGTCCCCAGGAAGCGTGCCATAGCGCGACAGCAAATGTACATAACCATGGTAGAGCTATTTATGTCACTTATGCAATTTTTTATATTAATGTTGGGGTGTCTAACATCTTTATATTGAATAATACGTGTTTGTCATACCAGAAATAGCGTTTGAACTGGTCGCGATACACTTTTTCAACTACATTGTGCTGCCATACCTCCTCCATTCTCCGCCTCCCTCTTTCGCATTCATCCATTCTTACGCTGCGCTTGGGTAGACCCCCCACAAGGTTCCCTGTCACTCGAGTAAGGGACTCCGACTTTCGAAGTTCGTGGTAGCGCCGCTCGTGTGATCGCCAGTCGGCCCCAACGGCCATCAGTTCTACGTACAAGGGGTACATTACCCACTGCGATACGCGATACACTACGATCACACAGAGAAACTCCAAGAATAGCCCTGCTCATTGATTTTTGGGTGACTTTGAGCCTTCTTATGAGGCCCATAATAAGTGACCACATTTCAGTGCCATACGTCATCTCTTAGCTATGTCAAATTGCCAATATCTAATTCCTTGCATAAAATATGTATTTAAGTATTTATAACGAATAAATATATCGTCGTCTAGTACCCATAACACAAGCCATCTTGAGCTTACTATGGGGCGGGCTAGTCCGATTTTTGTAAGATTGTCCCCTAGTATTTTACTTGTTATTATTTAATTTTTATTTATTTGCGTCAGGCAACCAAGCCCATATTTACAAACACCTTACAGTCTAACATACATATGAATATACAAAACTTATAGCGCAAGTTCTGGATGTCAAATAGCCGGCCTCGAAATCGCCGGAAAACAACACCCTACGGCCAGATCTCCTCTTTCATGAAGGTTCACAACTCCTCAGTTGGTACTCTCACCACAAATGAACCGCTCGACCTTCAGGGTGAACTTGGTCGTCAAACGCAATACATATCAATGTCCGCTGTTTGCATTACAGAATGACAGTTCATCAATCGCCAGCCCCGCTGAGCTCCCCACGCCGCAGGAGCCGAAGGCGGAGCCCGCATCGGAGACTTTCCAGCATGAGGTGCAAGTCAGGTGGGTCGAGGGCACTGTTACATCTAAAATAGATTTCGGAACTTATGTCGTAACAAAATTAATTTTGTATTAAGCAGTAACGCTGCTAACGAAATTATAAATTTTAAATTAAAGGAAAAATTGAAAAATGTAATGCTCCGAATTTGATGCTTTTTTCCTTTAATTTAAATTTTATAATTTCTCTAGCAGCGTAACTGCTTATTACAAAATTATTTTAGTATGGGGTGGCGCATCGTTACTGACGATTTCTCAATATAGTTTGAGACGTCGGTGCCGTTAAGAAGCCTAAGTCTTCTGGTAGATGTCGCCACACGCCTCCCTAAGGCGTTGTAGGAAGGAACTGATTGAAAGATTTAGTGGCCAAGACAGATTGTTCCGATAGCTCAGTTGGTTAGTAGCGACGGGCCATGAATGCCTGTGGTCGCCGGTTCGAATCCGGCTCGGAGCATTACACTTTTCAATTTTTCCTTTAATTTTAAAATTTACGTCGTAACCTTTTTATACGACCCAAAATCGTACCTTTACTACCCTTAGTGGCTATAAAAAGTCGGCATGTCGAACCGCTCTTAGAGTAAGTATTCCTACAGAGACTCTATACTCCTGTCACTCGTAGGGACGGAAAAGGTAAATTGAACTCTATTCACCTGTAATAGAATTCATTTTTAGTATAAGGTGTTAATTTCTGGCCACCCTTCAATAACTGGCCACGTTAAGCCCCGTTCACATTTGTCTGTCGTGTTGTGTTGTGATGCTCTCTGTCGTGATGACTGCTGTTCACATTTATCTGACGTGTTATTTATATCAGTTCGATCTTGGCTCTCGGGGAGGATGTTTGTCGTCCATACTTCACGTGTGGCTATGACGCGTCACAACACAACACTGACGCGTGCACACTAGTCTAACGCGCGGTGTCGTGTCGCCGCACCGCCCCCCGCACCTCACCCGTTCTGACGCGGACCGGGATCGCTTGTGATGCGACACAACATAAGCCGTCACAACACACGGCATCAGATAAATGTGAACGCAACCATATTAAATGTATGAAACCGTTACCGTTCTGATGCATCACAACACAACACGACAGACAAAATGTGAACGCGGCTTTATCCTAATTTGAATCCACGTTATCCTAAATTGAATTCTGTTTGTAGCAGAACAGAGTTCATTTTTAGTATGAGGGGGCCAGGTATTGGCGATTTAACATGCCCAGTTTTGGCGGGTAATGTGGCAAATTAAAAAATGGGGAACTCTAAGACGGTGGAACTATGACGAAGACAACCAATTATATATCTCTCCTTGTCATTTTTATGTGGTCACTTCTAGTCCAAAGTGAATCTTTTATTTATTAATTTACCTATTCATTTAACTCAGGCAAAAAAGGGCCATATTTAAACATACTTTACATACTAACATACACATCAATATAAACTTATTACAAGCTTTTATTTACTTTCACCTGTCCGTAATCAAAAATCTGTCTGTCTGTAATCAAATCTTGCAAGTTAAATTTGATCCACTCCCCGTTTTCCGATTGAGTTGAAATTTTGTACGAATATGCAATATTATGATGACGTGGAGCTGATCTGATGATGGACCTGGAAGGTGGCCATAGGAACTCCGTAATAAAACCACATAACCCCAACGAGTTTGGGCTCGTTAGAATCGTCTCAATGAGTAGTTGATGATGGTATACAGAAAAGTACAGTCGGTAATAAAAGCTTGTACCTAAAATGAAATTGTTGTCGGAAACTTGTTTTAAAACATAACAAAAACACTACTAAACTGCGACGTGTCCAGCCCCTTCGTGGTGTCAGGTAACCGACCGCGGAAACGTCGGAACTTGACTCCCTTCGGCCAAAATTCGATAGATGGTCTGTTAATATCATCATAAATATTCCAGGATAGAAAAACCCCTAGAGATGAGCTCTAGCGAGACGCATCCTATAGACAACTGCGACACCAGTCTCGACCTTTCCGCGCGAGACTCCGAGATCTGTCTCAGCACTGCGAGGTGATTTTATAAATATTGGTTTTTATTGGAATTAACAACAGTATTGTAGACTGATTGTGCGTTTGCAATGCATTATACAGGCTGTGAATCGATCAAGGCCATATTTCGGTAGTGCATCGCAATACCCGATCCATTTGTTTGTTTTTTATTTTTTGTGTATTTTTGTTTACATACATACATACATTCACGCCTTTATTCCTAAAAGGGGTAGGCAGAGCACATGAAACGTATATTCCAGCGCCACTTTTAGCATAAATGTGTAATGTGTCGTGGTGGTGGTATTTTTGTTTACATCGATATTTTTGTTTTTGGTTACATTGCAGATTTTGTTGACATTGCCTGTTCTCCAAACAGGCTTGTCTTCAAAAAGTCCTTACAAAATTTATTTGCTGGCAGAACTAAAAAATAATCTATCAGTTTTGTAAGTTTAATCTATATTCATATGTATGTGTATGTATGTATTAATAGGTATATTTATATCATATTATATTGTATTGTATCGTATTCTACTATATTATTATTCATCGCATCTTTAGACATGTTATAGAGTTTTTGTTTTAAATTAAGTTGCACTGCCCACATTTTATCTGCTTTGCCTTAAGGTTGACTGGTAGAGAATGCTTTATAGCATTAAGTCCGCCTTTTGCACTATAAGATATTCTTTTGTGCAATAAAGATTAAATAAATAAATAAATAAATATAACCTTGTGGCCCCCCACAAGGTGGACTGATGGCCTGGTAAAGGTTGCTGGAGTCTGCTGGATGCGGGTGGCGCAGGACCGGTCACTTTGGCACTCTTTGGGGGAGGCCTATGTCCAGCAGTGGACTTCTTTCGGCTGATATGATGAACCTTGTGTTTTACCCTTTGGGTACGGAACCAAAGAAAGGCCCTCGAGGCATTGTACCGAGGATGCTGGCGGCATTTCCCTGAATTGCAATGCTGATGCGTTGCGCGAGTTAGCCGCCAACTCTTCGGTCACCAGTTACATCCACCATCTTTCCCTTTGTTGTATTAAGAATTTAATGCTCCGAGCCGGATTCGAACCGGCCGGTTTAGTGGCCGAGACAGATTGTTCCGATAGCTCAGTTGGTTAGTAGCGACGGGCCCTGAATGCCTGTGGTCGCCGGTTCGAACCCGGCTTGGAGCATTAAATTTTTCTTTTTTTTTCTTTATTTCCTTTCATCTTTCCTTTCTTAGTTGTCGTCACACTGTCTTCTATTCTCTACCTAAAACTTGCCTCCCTCAGACTTTCCTCCTCAATGACACAACCCGTCCGTCCATATTCAATATTCTCTTTGGTCTGTCCCATACGGTACTTTGTACATAATAATATATTTTGATATATTGACTGTCCCCTTTTCTCGAATCATCCCACAATGTTGGAACTACGCTCTCGTACGAAATAAACTGGCGAGCTTCCGACTTTGCCCAGTCAAATACGTATGTATTACAAAATTGCTAATGGCACGCAGTAATGCTTTAAAACTGTCATATTCGCAGATGCTGCGGCTACGCGCGCGCGCAAGCGAGCTCGGGCAGCTGCTCGCGCGAGCACGGCTCGGCCGACGGCGCGCGCCTCGCCTCGCCGAGGGACACGCGCGCCAAGCTCGCCAGCCGCGTGCGACTGAGACGGACTGAGGACGAGCAGCACAGCGGCAACGAGGTGGGCACACTGTACTAGTACTAGTGCACTGTAGCAGTGCTACGTAGCTGCACCGTGGGAACATAGAATTATACCTACACTTTGCGCGCCGCTAGCGGGGATTCAGCCAGTCGGTTGGCACACGCGCTCACGGCCGGACGCTGCTTACGTGCACAATAAAAGTTGTGACCATACCCGTTATCAGTGTTGCAGATCCATTGAAACTAAGTCATAGGGTTGTTGCACAATATCTATTTTATTGTCAATGTGACATGTGACAAAAAACAAAAACGACAAAAAGGTTTGTTAGTTTGACATTGTTAGTTACAATGTCAAACTATTTACAACATACTAATCAGTTGGGTTATCTCAAGAATCCTTACATGAGAAATAAAATTATGTTGTATCTTTACAATCGCATTTTATTTAGGGATAAACTATACTACTTATTTAATAATTTTCAGTCAAATTAACCACTTCAATCCAAAAAGGTTCCATTTGTTGAGGTGATATTTTCATCAGCATTTTTCCTAATTCTGAATTCTATTGCATGTGCAGTTGAATTCACCTTTTGACCATCCACCTTCACATTCTATTGTAATTTTTCTGAATACTTTAACTACTTCATCCCAACAATCGTCATACTTATATATGTTAACATGTTTAACAAGAATCTCAGGCATCTTACTTTAAAATTTATAGTGCATTGGCACAAATGTATCATATTTTTATCTGTAACAAAAAAAACTGAAAAATGGATTTAAAGGAAAACTATGATCGGATATGCTTAAATACTTATTCGAAAAAAAATAGTTTGTTGTTATATGTACTAAATTTACGAACCATTTCCGCGTCGCATTCGGGTTACTTCTAATTTCGCCATCAGCTCTCTTTTAAACTGGGAAAATTCAGCGTGATCAATGAAATTCATGATTTTAACTGAATACTAAGCGAACGAATTATATACGACATAAATCAATTTTAACAAATAAATGACGCAATGAGTGAAAAAGAGAATAGAACCTTTTTTAATTACGGGTTGAAGAGATTTTATTTTGTTAAAAACTTAGTTTATATCAATTAAAAAAAGGGGGCTTATGTATACCTAGAAGCGCATGTTAAAAATAATATAAGTGCAGTGCCAACCCTAGCGTTTTCAATGATTCTGCAACACTGATAACGGGATATGGTTGTAGCCAATTATTAAAAAAATACTTCATCGTGAATTCTTTCCGTTAATACTTACTGAAATAATTCATCAGATTCAGAATTTTCACCACTCTCAAATTTAATAACCGAACATTTAAAGAAGAAAAAAAATTCATTACTTCATTAAGGTAAAGCAATCGTAGACACATAATAAAATAAAAATGATTTATTCATATTATTATTATTTTCACTCAACTATTAATTATAAAATCATTTCTAAGCGGTGTCAACCCTAGCGTCGATTGGTCGGCACGAGCGGCCAACGACCCGCGCGTTTTTTTTTTTTTAGAATTATAATAGACTAGCTTCTGCCCGCGACTCCGTCCGCGTGGAACTCGTTTATATCGTAGCTCCATACAAACTTTCACCCCCCATTTTAGGGAAGTGGGGGGGGGGGGGGTTATTTTAGTAAATAAATAAATTATCGATACATATCACGCATAAAACAAAATGATTGTTTTTTGGGTTCATCATGTCACCAACGACCCAAGAGAGTCAAGTACAATTCAGATCTAGGTATGCAATTAGGTATGAGGTTGTGGAGCGCCATCTAGTGACACTGTCAACAACACAGCATCAAATATTGTTCGACCGTCTAGTCCATACTACTATTATAAATGGGAAAGTGTATCTGTGTATTTGTTTGTCCGTCTTTCACGGCAAAACAGAGCGACGAATTGACGTGATTTTTTAAGTGGAGATAGTTGAAGGGATGGAGAGTGACATAGGCTACTTTTTGTCTCTTTCTAACCCCCCCCCCCCCACTTCCCTAAAATTGGGGGTGAAAGTTTGTATGGAGCTTCCGCCCGCGATTTTGTCTGAGTAGACTCGGGATAAAAACTATCCTATATTTTAATCCAGGCTATAAACTATCTTCGTGCAAAATTTCATTCAAATCGGTTCCAAACGTCTAAACTTTCGCATTTATAATATTAGTAGGATTTATTTTATTTATACAAGGAATTGCAACAGCTATGAAATATTCGCCAAACTTTATAAATAGCAATACAGAGCCAATTATAGGAACTCGCAAATAGAAACTGAATATAATAGTATGTTACACGGTACACGCTGCTCGTATATGATAACATTATAACATTGCACAGTATGTGATACGAAATATTACAGTATGGTAAATAAAAAACACACACACAATATAATAACAACAAAAAAAAGAAGAAATAATTTACTTTAAAAACAAAGTTTTAACCGACTTCAATTTAGTAATCCGCCAAGCCATGAGAACATTTCCACATTTATTTTCCAATTTACCACATGAACTGATTTCCGAGAGCAAATGCGTTGATTATTAGGGAAAAAAACCCAATCGCTGTATGTGGCCCGATAATATTTGAGGACTTCCGTCGATTCCACAAGGATCATCTTTGGCACTTCATTAGTTGCTATTTCAACGAAATCTTATCAGAATCTGTGACGTACATTTGTACTTTTAAGTACATAATTGAGGAATTCCATAAGTCATCTGTGGTCTTCATCATCAATTCCATTCCACCAAATTTATGATTACCGGGTGTAAATACACGAGTTAAAATAGAAAATACCAAAATCACTACACGCGTACCTAATATAATTGAAGAGTTCCCTCAATTCCTCATGCATCCCATCATCCAATTGAATTTTTGAAACCTGGAACTACCTACTTACAAACAAAAAAAAATATTTACGAATCGGCTCATCAATGACGGAGTTCCGAGGTAACAAACATTAAACATAATAAAAAAAAAAATTAAAAAAAATACAACCGAATTGAGAACCTCCTCCTTTTTTTTGAAGTCGTTTAACAAGTCCTATATGAGTAACGAGTGAGAACATCTCTAGATGTACAAATCATCTATAAATGTACACCGAATTGAAACAACTTACGTATATATTAATAATTTGATGAACAACATGGACCGGACACAATAGTACATTGTTTAACGAGGGGCGTAAGTGGAATATTGCGAACAAGAGTATCAGAAAGGCTTTTGATGACTCGAGTTTGCAATATTCTTACGCCCGTGTTTTTCATCACATTGCGAGGAAAGAAAGCGTAAATAATTCAGATAAACATGTTTTATTAGTGTTTTTTAGTTTAAATTTATTTATAAATACGTTTTCAGACATCGTATTTGATATAAAACCTCTTTGCTTTGTAACTGTCGCATGAGTGGCACATACAATTAAAAAGAAAAAAACCATTACGCCCGTGGGCGTAACATAGGCTATTACAGCTGTATGTCTGCGCATTATGAAGCCCGTTTCGAGCAAGTGTGATGAAAATTAATTAAAGTTACAGATCAGACGCTATAGCATATTACTGCTTGCAACAGATTATTTAGAAGCATCGATTGACTTGATTACGCCTTATAGAAGGAATTGAGCAGTTAAAACGTTAATATCCTAGTCCTTACTAATATTATAAATGCGAAAGTGTGTATGTTTGTCCTTCTTTCATGTCGCAACGGAGCGTCGTATTGATGTGAATTTTTTGTATGGATTTATTGTATTCTAAACTATCTAGTTTAGAAGCTGGAGAGTGACATAGGCTACTTTTTCCAGCGGGAAAACATCGAATTCCCACGGGAAAATTCAATATTTCACATTTTCCTATAACCCTGAACAGGGTGGCCACTTTCTGGAAAACCGGGAAAACCGGGAAAAGTCAGGGAATTTCGTTGATCATGGAAAAGTCAGGGAAATGTCAGGGAAATTTAATGGAGGTCAGGGAATAAAAATTGTCTCTGTATTGTACCTAATAAAAAAAAACAAATTATTAATTTTACCATCTCCAAACATTATATATATACTATAATAGGTTAATAATAGGTAAATGCGACCGCGCGGCGCACGTGCCGCTGTATTACTCGGAAATCGCCGCCGGTTTTACGTTCTCTATACTACCCATTCTGCTATAGCCCCGCGTGACGTGAAACTACAAGGATTTCAGGCTCGAGTTCCATAAAAATTTTGTACAGTACGTTGGCTCGAGAACTTTAGCGTTATAAAATTTATACGCAAAACGTTGAAAACATGTGCAGGGAATTAAAAACGAAAACAAAGCACCTGACAGCGCAAGCTTTAGTAAAGCTGCATTGGAAGACAAATTGGCCTTTTTTCAATCGGTGGCGGTGCAAGTGAAACCATTTTTAACATTATTTCAATCCGACGCACCACTTGCTCCACTTTTATACTAATCACTTTTGGCCACACTGAAAAAAAAACATGCAAAGAGTTGTTAAAGCGGATGTATTGGATTCTGCCACTAATATCACGTCGATTGACTTGAAAAGGGAGTCTAATCTGATAATCACGAATCGCTGTAAAGAATGCTCTTCGAAATAGCCGCGATATCAATGATATCGATATCTTGCGTTTTCGTCAAGACTGTCGAAAGAATCTGATAGAATTTTGCGTGTAATTGTGCCAAACATCCCCACTTTCGTATGCTTTGACTAAGAGAATATCTTGTTTCGATCCCGCAATCGCAGTCAATGCAGAATTCCGACGACGAGAGAGGCTCGATAAAGTGTTGGACATATTTGTCAAAAATAACCGGCTTTCAGGATATGAAGCAGATAACGTCAAAAGTGCCTTCAATGATATTTGTAAATGAACCTGAATTTGTAAAATCAATGAAACAATTTTCCATTACGGATGGTCACCAACTGGATGATCTTTGGCTCGGTTTGATAAAAACTTTTTAACAAAAAAATTAAACCGCCGAAAAAAAACTGAAAAGCAAAAAATAATAAACCTTTTTTATTTTGTTTAATAACTAAGTTCTTAAACTATTGTTAGTATACCTAAGTATATATTTTGTAATTATGTTGAGTTTTTAATTAACTTTAATAACCAAGTTCTTATATTAATCTAAGTGTACCTAAGTCATTTTGAGTTGGCGCCAATCATCCCCTGTTTTCCTACTCTTAGGGCTGAAATTTTGATTTAAATTTTATGTGGGACCAACTTTGGGGTATACCCTTTCTAATAAAAAAGGATTATCAAAATCGGACTACTCTGTAAAAAGTTATGCGTAAAAAAAAAACGCGTTGACTTGAGAACCTCCTCCGTTTTTTTCGTCGGTTAAAAAGGAAAATAAAGACTTGCTTGAACTTTAATAAATGATCATGGTGTTATCCCACGGAAACGCTTATAGTGTGCGAGGCTTTTCCATCAATAAGGAGATATTAGTGAAAAATCTTTCACAAGTCTATAATTGCGCAAAGACGCGTTTACGACGCTCTATCCTACTACGGCAAAATAAATATTGAAAAAAAAAAGATCCACGCGGCTCGTAATGCTCACTACTTGTACACGGAGGAGCTACACAAAAAACAAGGAAAATTTAAGTTCAGAGGCGAAAATCAGAGCAGAAAAAAGAAAAACTGTGGATATGGTCAGAGAACTAGAAGCAAAAAGACAAAAAAATCTCGAAGGAGATGCCAAAGAAGCTGCATTATTGGAAAAACGGATTACCAAGTTTTAATAGATTTTGTTATTAGTTTTTAAAATATACATATAATAAACATGATAACTGATGACTAGGTTGCTTGTTTCAGTTATACCCAAGATTTTTAACCGACTTGAAAAAAATGAGGTTTCTCAATTCGTCGCTTTAATTTGGACCATAATACGCAAAAACGTTGAAGTCTAGTACTTACTAATACGGTTAAGGCCCGCATAAAGTGTTCCCTTTAGTATTTCTCGCTGGATTATATTATATGATACATTTAACGTATCCAATAAATTCAGTAGTCAGAGTTTTAATTGGTTTTTCCTGTACAGCTTTTAACAAAAATGGTCAAAAATTAAATGAATTATTGGGTAATTGTAGAACTGTCTGATAGCAAATTACAATTTATAAATACAATGAAACAGTATAATAACGTCACCTGACGTAAGATGTGAACCCACGACTTCCGTCTGACTATGCTTTCGCTCTTACCAACTGAGTTATTCAGATACTACTTCTTATTATTTCCGTTTTTGTAATTTGCTACCAGATAATTCTGCAAAAACTCAAAAATGTATCCCAATTATATTTTTTATATTTATTACATTTAAGATTATGGTCAGGGAAAAACTTGAAAAAACGACTGGAAAACCGGGAAAAGTCAGGGAATTTTTGTTGTAGTAAATAGTGGTCACCCTGCTGAAGAAAAATAGCAACGTTTCTATAGTGCCTCGGAGACCTCACCAGAAGAATATTTTACTTTAGATGACTGATAGACTGATAGACTTAGAGTCCAAATCACAGATAAAACTCACAACGGGTTTCCAGTGATCGCTAGTGACAACAAATTAGTAAATGGCTGGACGAACTAATCGAAAAAGGTGATTTTAGGGAAGTAGTAGATGACTCAGTCGAGGTCCCTGACTTCATGGCTGATGATTTTAGGAAACCATTTGCCTCTCCTCTACCTGCCTCTCAACTAACACCAGGTCCGTCTGGACGCATAACATGTACCATATGCGCTGCTAGATTGAAGAGAAAGACAAGATTCGTCTGCTGTGAGCAATTTGTTACAAATTTTCGGACCATGTATTCGTAGAAGACGACGAGATAGACGTCACATATAATAAGCATGAATCAAACAGGTAAGTAATGCAAATTTTCACATGCCTGTCTGGGCTAAACATATTAAGGGACAAGAAAATCACTGTAACACCTATGCTTATACCATATGTTTAATGTGAATAAACGACATTTCATTTCATTTCATTTCAGAATGCAATGGATCTCTAAAATAAGTGCCAACTTAAAGACTGATTAGTGCCTTATTCTTCCTTTAGATTTAGTAGATTTTTTTACAAACTATATACCTACTTATGAAGAAGAAATATTTATTCAATTTAACGCAGTTGTGTATTGTTTTTTTTTTTTTTTATTCTTTCTTAGTGAACCTAAGTACAAAATATCTGATGTTGTGATCTAATTAAAGTTGATTATATATTACTTCTTTATTTTACTTCTAAACCAATTTTATAATATACTTTACAGTACATATGATGCTACTTTCCCGCACTAGTGCGGAAAGAGCACTTTGCGTGCATATGTCGAAACTTTAAAGAGCCATATGGACAGTAAAACGTTTTACGATACACGTGCGACTACGTAATTCGCAACTCGAGTCGATTTAAAACACTCCCTTCGGTCGTGTTTTAATTTATCACCACTCGTTGCGAATTTCCTATTTTCGGCACTTGTATCGCAAATAACTAATAACGAATAATAAATGAAATATTCGTTTTATATAAT
This sequence comes from Epinotia bilunana, assembly GCA_947049275.1. Taxonomy (NCBI): domain Eukaryota; kingdom Metazoa; phylum Arthropoda; class Insecta; order Lepidoptera; family Tortricidae; genus Epinotia; species Epinotia bilunana. Next base: position 2,377,572 of record OX346277.1, on the reverse strand, counting down.
TATAATTGGTATTTTTGTGTTGTTATGTTTTTTTATGAATTATCAAAAATGACGTCTGACAGACTCCACATCAGTACAATCTTTCTAAAAAATTCACCACAGTTGCAGAGGGATAACCACGCGGGCGAAGCCGCGGGCATCAGCTCGTATTTTATAATATTGTATTTCAGGTGTGGTGCGCGGACGCAGCGGAGGCAGCGGAGAGGCTGGCGTTGGACGTTTGCGCGCAGGCGGACCTGAGGGAGGCGCTAGTGGCGGCTAGTAATGATGGTGAGTTACTATTTGATAACTTTTTTTTTATACAACTACGGTGGCAAACAAGCTTACGGCCCGCCTGATGGGAAGCGGTTGGTTATTTCTCAATTGACAACATTTCAGTTATTCAAGTAGGCCATTTCATGATTTTGTTCGCTAGAAAAAAAATTTTTAAGAGTCCCGCAATAAGCTCGATTCTCCATACAAACGTAGTTACGCTCTCATTTTAAAACTACGTGTTGGACTGTAACGAAACTTTGCATGTACAATGACATGAGGTATATCTGTCTGTAATTAGTTTAATACAGCAAAAACTTGTTTTTGCTGTATTTCGTTTGGCTTATAAACTGGAACCATAATAAATTAATTACAGACATAGATATACCTCATTTCATTGTATATGCAAACTTTCGTCACAATCCAACACGTAGTTTTAAAATGAGAGCGTAACTACGTTTGTATGGGAAGGTGAAATTCGGCCGAGCTTACTGCGGACTCTTAAAGGATACGCATTGATTTAGTACAAGTAAAAAAAAAAAAAAAAATGGCTGCCCAAAAGAGCCGCCCGATCGACTCGGGCGGCTCTTTTGCGACCGTGCGATTTCGACCGTGAGACTTGACGGTTGTCAAAAGTGATAAAAATGTTTTGTGAAAAAATTCGTTAATAGCAAATATAGCAAAAGAAAAAAAACTAAAAAGGATAGCATATATTTATTTAACTAAGTTCTATTGATAGTGTAAAATTGTATATACAGGGTGTTTTTTTAACCGTCTTAAGAGCCGAAGCCCAGTTAATGTATACATTACAAAGAACTTAGAAAAAGGTTTTTTTGTAATTTTTTAAAATGTATTTAAAGTTTTTTTTGGATTCATATTAATTCTAATCATCCATGAGTGACTGCAGTGACCGCTAGCCGCCATCTTATGTAGATAGGTACGAACGTCTAACCGGATGAATGAACTTCGCACCGCGCGCCATACATGATTTTTCAAACTTAGTTACCTTTTATTACCAAAAACTTAACTAATACATTTTTTTTTCACGAATGATTAGTACGTTTTGGATACTTTAAGCGGGCTTCGGCTCTAGGAAGGTTAAAATAATAAATTAAATTATTCTAACGAGCCCAAACTCAACGGGGTTACGTCGGCTAAATACTAAATTCCCATGGCCACCTTCTGTCTCCATCATCAGATCAGCTCGATGGTACCATAATATTGAATTGTCATCCAAACTATACTAATAACCAAAATTTCAACTCATTCGGATAACAGCAAGTGACTGAAAAATGGATTGCAAATTTTGACGGACAACTTACTTACATACATACTTTTATACTTACATACGAACAGTCAAGTTAATATAAAGCTTGTAAAAACAAGTAATGCACGGAATCGTTACAACTAGATACGGCATGCGTACGCTGAGCGTAGTTCGGATTGACTTAAGTTGTTGTCATTGTTTACGAATGTGTATAATTTGTTTAAGTATTATACGTTACCCGTTTTATGGTACTAAAAAATACTAAGAATTTAATAAATGAACACAAAATGATAAGAATAAGAAGGGCTTGCCGGGTGAGTAGGTGTAGACGGCCGACCGTAGCGAGGCCGGATAGTGATACGAAGCCGGCAACGCCTTTCATGGCCAGGCATTTTCTCAAACGTGCAATAAAATAAATAAATAAAAACTTTGAGAAATTAAACTAATTTTCATAGCTCGAAAATTAAAAAAAAGTATATTTCCCGGCCTAGGTCTTCAATTTTGCTCCAGTGCGTTCAGCATGAGATCCTGGAGTCCCCTGCATGAGAGCGCAGATGCAGGGCACCGTGGAGTTTTTAGTGGATGGAAACACCACATAACCCGGTCAGCCCCCGGTGATTGGGTAGCTGGTTCGCAGGTTTTCTCTACGTAAAAAAAAGGCCTTCATTTTTGTATGGAATTCCTTTGCAGTTCTCTCGAGTTGTTCCGCCCGAAACGTGATAGTTTGATGCCTGTTACAACGCACGTAATGCCGCGTCAAGTGGGCTAGGCCCGGTGATACCGTGTGTTTGTGTCTGGTTGCAGGCTGCGCGCTGCCGGCGGCGGCGGCGGCGGCGGCGGCGTGGCGCGCGCGCTGCGCGCGGCTGGAGGCCGACGCGCGCGTGCTGCGGGCCGCGCTGGCGCGCGCCGCCGACACCGCGCACAGGTATCCTTGCTGGTGGACCTCTGGACGGGAAGTGACATTTACCGCCCAAGGGCGCAGCGGCTAATCTCACTTCACACCCAGAAGAAGACGTAAAATTGTGTACGCACCACGGGCGGTTATTAGTAAATCCCCAGATCGCATATTTATGGCCCTCACCTTCGGTTCGGGTCACAAAACACCTGCGATCTGGGCCATTCACGAATTCACCGCCCTAAGTACGTAATGTACTATTACATCACACTTGCTCGTAATCCATGGCTGTATACAGAAGGACAATGACCTAAATTGTTCCCGCGAAAGTTAGGATTTTCATAACTCTCTAGGGAACTATAACCTTGTGCGCGATCTAATTAGTTTAAACAAATCTAGTTAGCCGCACGCCTCTAGAATTCTGCTCTATAATTGGTTGAAAAAAAAAAACTAGTTGAGCACACGCCGCAAGTGCAGTTACACCAGTTTATTAATTTAGTTACTGTTTTAGTTAAAAATAGTGGCAACTTTGCTGGTAGAGCCTATCGCCGTAGTATTAAGTAATTTTTGGTTTTCTTGTTTTTTTACTAAAAATTAAATTAGAAAGTTTTACATTGTTGGTTTTGGTTACAATCCTAGTTAAAAAAAAAAAATTAAGTGGTGGCAACTTTTCCCAAATAAACATCAAAACATGTTCCCTCTAGAAATGGTACATTACAGAATGCAAGATTGCGTTTGCCCCCAGATTATCGTGCGCGTGCGCGGTGCAAGAGTCCTCGTCGGTGGCGGTGTGCCTCGCGCTGCGCGCCGCGGACCGCGCGCTCGAGGCCTACGACGTGCTGCTGGCGCTGGCCGAGACGCTGCACACCCCGCCTGAGGAGGTGTGCATCATATCATATCATATCATATCATATCATATCATATCATAGAGTAGCCGGCAAACTTCAGTCTTCGTCTGCGTGACCCGGGATAAAAACTATCCCATATTTATATCCAGGCTATAAAGTATCTTCGTGCAAAAATTCATTCAAATCGGTTGAGCCGTTTAAGTGTGATTGAGTAACAAACATCCAAGCATGTAAACATTCGCATTTATGATACTAGATTCTATAATTATACCTAAAATAGCACAGGTTCGGGTTTAGATTATTAAAAATCTTGATTCATGTGGATAGGTACTTACTTTGTCTGATCTATTTTTGAGCTAAAAAATGTTGGGTAAATGTCTTGTACACAATATCCTTATGCTTAGGTACTTGTGTGCTTAATTCAATTGAGCTAACTTTGTTCTTCTAAAACAGTTAAGTTCTATAAGTGAAAACCAGTATTTGGCTCTGTAATTCAATTGTAGTATACAAAGTGTAACAAAAATGTGGTATGAACCGATCGAAGGCTTAACAGGTATCGTATTCTGATAAGAAAAAAGAGAAAAAAATTTTTTTATTGACGTGTTTTTTTTTTACATTTCTATGGAGCTTTTCGCCCCAGTCGGCTAACGCTCCATACTAAGGTAAAAAAAATCGCGTTATAACATTTTTTTTTTCTGTTTTTTCTTATCAGAACACGATACCTGTTAAGCACTCGATCGGTTCATACCCCATTTATGGTACACCCTGTATAGTAATATTTCACTCTGTTTCTCAGCTCTCTCTGTTGTGAATTTTTGTGTGTTCCCGCTATGGTCGCCCATAGCGGGAACACACAAAAATTCCGAAGACGTCTCGTCGTTTGTCCGAAATTTTTAGAAGTCGTGACCAGTGATTTATGGCAACAAAGATATATTTTTGACACTTGATAGACAGATTTCTATTCTCTAACTGCCGACACAACAAATACTCAAATCAATAAAAGGTCGGCAGCACGCTTGTGACTTTTCTGGAGCAAGCGTACATATGCTACGGTATCTGCTTATTATCAGGCGGGTCGTTTGCTTGTTTGCCACCTCCATGGCGATTAAAGTACATGTGTTAATTGAATATTAATAGTTAAACATATGAAAACTGCCTTCAACCTTTTCTTTTAGCAAAATGGACACCACCAGTTCAGTGTTATGCCTTTCGGACTGTGTAATGCATCAGTGTTTAGTAAAAATTGTTAAATATATTTTCAGCGCAAAGCAGCCGAGGTGGTGGCGAAACAGTTACTAGCTAGATTGGAATCTGAACACACCTCAGTTACCATCGGGGAGCCCCTACTGTCCCCGGGGCCTTGGTTACAACACGACGGACAGTAAGTTCCACTTCATGGGTGATAGAAATAATGGCCTCCTAAGGCTCGTGGGCCTACTGAAACGACTAATTTGCTTAAAGGAATTTAAATCATTTTCAACTGGAATAGAATTGAATTTGCTGTGATTCGGATGTTCTTTGATACAGTGGAAATTCGACTCTATTTCCTACGCAAGTTGATACCAATTTCAATACCGTTTGCATTGTATGGTATGATTTAAAAGTGTAAACAATTTGATAGTGTTCGTATAACCTCAAAAGTGTAGTTAAAATATCGTAAATAGCTATTGTAACTTAAAATTCACATAAACATTATTTGTGTGATGGGCATGAATGTTTGTTTCTGAGTCTTGGATGTTTTCTATGTATTTAAGTATTTATATCCATTAAATATATCGTCGTCTAGTACCCACAACTTGTGTTGTGCCTTATTGAGCTGACTGTGGGGGGCTAGGTCGATTTCTGTAAGATCGTCACCTAATATTTTATTTATTTATGTATCATTTAATTGTGTATCAAAGTGAAATTTAAAAATGTACAAATACTTTTAACTTGCAATTTTGTGTCGGACGACCACTACTCTGTGACCCTACGAAACTGACAGCTATTGGGTTCGACTCCCGGTAAGGGCAAATATTTGTTCCTTGAGTCTTAGATGTTCTCTGAAAAAGAAAGTCCTGTGTTACACCTGTAATGTGACAAAATATTAACTGATTGTTTTATAATGTATAAAACACTCTTCTAGGGCTCAAACCTCGGAGGAGTGGACGGAGTCGTGCGAGACGCGACTGCGAGCACACGCGGCGCGACTTAAAAGCGACACCGTCACCCTGCGGAACGCGGGGCAGCCGCCAGCCTTGTTCTCCTACCACGGTTAGTGCACTCGCCTCGCGCTCGGACCGAGAACGGACATTCCTGGGAATTTCGGTGGATTTTTAACTTGAATTTTTAGCAATTTTGCGACCTGCGACGCCAGACATCACAAGCGAGCTGCCGACCCTTTATTTACTTTGAGGACTCGTTTTAATCCCAATAAAGTCTAGTTTTCCCTCTGGGTCAGATGGCAGTCGCTTTCGTTAAACTAGTGCATATGCCATATCTTGGAATTCGGTTTTGTTTATTTTATTGTTTAATATGTGTCCTGTGTGTTTGTTAATAAATGTTTCTTTCTATCTTTATTATGGCTGCGCTGTGGTCTTCTGTAATGCTACTGGTCCAGGTGGCTTTAATGTGGAAAACTACACGTTAATTAATGGACATAAAAGCCTGCGGCCACATTAGGGGAACTGCGACGTTAAAGCGCTAAAAGCCCTTTGATGTGTCGAAAAGCCGGCCAAGTGCGTGTCGGGCCACGCGCAGTGTATAGGGTCCCGTAGTTGCCTGTCTGTATTTGTTACATCGACACGCGCCTAGTAAATGGTGCGGTTGCGTCGGCCGGTGATCACTGAGGTGAAAAATGGTTTTTATACTCGTCGACCTTAATGTTTGAATTAAGACTTCGTACACCAAACTTAAATCACATACTTTTTACTATGGAGCATAACTGTTGAGACAACTAAAGTGAAATGGACCAATCACGTGGCGCCTTTACTGAACTATAATGTATTTGACCAATAGGACGCCGTCATGAGAAAGTCAAAAGGTAAATAGACATCAACACACAAAAAAGAAAAACACGTTGATTGCACTTCGTTTTCAATAGATACCAAGTTTGTTTAATTAGTTCAGTTGACTCGTAGAAAAAGTATTGTATAAAATAGTTATATAAATAAAAATAAATAAATTAATATTAGGGGACAATCTTACACAAATCGACCTAGTCCCAAACTAAGCAAAGCTTATACTATGGGTACTAGACGACGATAAACATACTTATATAGATAAATAATTAGTATAAATACTTAAATAGTTGTTAGAGGCGTCAATAAGGTACAGTTATATGTAGATTTCATATATGTATAAAAATGCATAAATAACATACTAATGTCGAAAAAAGACCTTTTTTGGACCATGTTTGAATATCATAAAAAACAAAAAAACTCGTACAAATGTATATAAAGGATTGAAGAACCGATAAGCGTTTGTACCATAAACATATCTATAGTTTTGACGGAGGAATATCAACTCGAAACTTGTCAAAACTAGCCAAAAAGCGCGTGGAGCCCCTTAATGTTTTTAGTAAGAGAAATTAAATATTTCTTTGTGTTCACAGATGTGGAAGAAGACGACATGCCCAAATCCGCGGGAAGTGCTAGTATGGCGGAGATGGAAGCGGCCGTTATGATGCAGGTAATATAGTCATTATTATGCGCGTATAGGGTATGTGAAGTCCCCAGCCCGCACTGGTTGGTGAGGCAGGGCACAGCGAGATGTCATCCCGCTCGAATGTGGAGCAGCCCAACTGGGGAAGTGCCTCCGCCTTGCAGGAGACCACAGCCATGATGACACTACTAACTTGCTCTGTAGTAGTGTTGTGTTCCTGGAGGTGAGCGAGGCCGCCAGAGCTCCCGAGGATGCGTTGTGTTGAGAGCGAGGGCATTTGTTCCTTCAGCTGTCAACACGGCGAATCCTCAAACATTTCAAGGGTCGGCAACGCCCATGTTACTCCTTTGGAGTTGCATGCGTCTATAGGCTGCGGTGTCCGCTTACCATCAGGCGGGCCGTACGCTTGTTTGCCACCGTCGTTGTATTTAAAAAAAAAAGCTGGTCCAGCGTGGGGACTACTGCCCGTTCCCCTCTCATGGATGAGAGGGGAACGGGCAGTAAGTGGGACGTGTATAGGCTGATTTATTGTTATTACTAGCTTCCGCCCGCGACTTCCTCTGCGTGGACTCGGAATAAAAACTATCCTATATTTTAATCCAGGCTAAAAACTATCTTCGTGCAAAATTTCATTCAAATCGGTTCAGCCATTTAAGCGTGATTGAGTAACAAACATCCAAACATCTAAACTTTCGCATTTATAATATTAGTAGGATTATTAATGCGCGTATTGCAAAGACCGGAAGCAAAGCGGCGGGATATAACGACCGGTTAGCGTCATGAACCTAGAATACTCTGGACAGGCTATGGTAATAATAATAACACGTGCGAGCGAGCTGCTAGCATACAAATGTCGATAAGTGTGACAGAAAGGGAAATATAATTCATTGTCCTTGTCATAGATCCACTTTTTTCATTTGCCACAACTGATTTAGTACGACGTTGTGGCACATAAAACCCCGTCCAAATTGAGTAGGTTGTGTATGGCAAGTCGTCAGCCATTTTGAGACCAGTTCTTAAGGCGATGCCTTGATTTGAGTCGAACACGCCCATAAAGTGAGATTTTAGATGAGTCAAAACACTAGCAGTCGTGTATCGATAAAATCAGATAAACAATCATATAGTCAAGAATCATCATCATCTGAAAATCAGACCTTATTGTTTCTTAATCTAGTCAGAACGGCGTTTCAAAGCACGCGATAATTTCCAATGCACCGCCTTAATTTAGCTGCATATGAGCCTTTCCGTCCCTCGCTGTGGCATCACGTACATACGACAACACTGTTAACTGACCATCCTGCGTTTATATAGAACCTTATTACAATGCACTTAAGGTGCACCGATGGTCAGTTAGCTGTGTTGTCGATAGTACAAACGACAACACTGTTAACTGACCATCCTGCGTTTATATAGAACCTTATTACAATGCATTTAAGGTGCACCGATGGTCAGTTAGCTGTGTTGTCGATAGTACAAACGACAACACTGTTAACTGACCATCCTGTGTTTATATAGAACCTTATTACAATGCACTTAAGGTGCACCGATGGTCAGTTAGCTGTGTTGTCGATAGTACAAACGACAACACTGTTAACTGACCATCCTGCGTTTATATAGAACCTTATTACAATGCATTTAAGGTGCACCGATGGTCAGTTAGCTGTGTTGTCGATAGTACAAACGACAACACTGTTAACTGACCATCCTGCGTTTATATAGAACCTTATTACAATGCACTTAAGGTGCACCGATGGTCAGTTAGCTGTGTTGTCGATAGTACAAACGACAACACTGTTAACTGACCATCCTGCGTTTATATAGAACCTTATTACAATGCATTTAAGGTGCACCGATGATCAGTTAGCTGTGTTGTCGATAGTACAAACGACAACACTGTTAACTGACCATCCTGTGTTTATATAGAACCTTATTACAATGCACTTAAGGTGCACCGATGGTCAGTTAGCTGTGTTGTCGATAGTACAAACGACAACACTGTTAACTGACCATCCTGTGTTTATATAGAACCTTATTACAATGCACTTAAGGTGCACCGATGGTCAGTTAGCTGTGTTGTCGATAGTACAAACGACAACACTGTTAACTGACCATCCTGCGTTTATATAGAACCTTATTACAATGCACTTAAGGTGCACCGATGGTCAGTTAGCTGTGTTGTCGATAGTACAAACGACAACACTGTTAACGGACCATCCTGTGTCTATATAGAACCTTATTACAATGCACTTAAGGTGCACCGATGGTCAGTTAGCTGTGTTGTCGATTCAGCCTGTCCAGAGTATTCTAGGTTCATGGGTTAGCTTAGTGGGTAAGTGACGCTGCCTGCGAAACTGAAGGTCTTGGGTTCGAATCCCGGTAAAGGCAAATATTTGTGTTATGGGCATGAACATTTGTTTCAGAGTTTTTGATGTTACGTCGTCTCAGTACGCATAACTCAAGCCTTATTGACCTTACTATGGGGCTAGATAGATTTGTCTAAGATTGAAACGAAATGAAACAATCGGCCAAGTGCGAGTCGGACTCGCGCATGTAGGGCTCCGTACCATTATCTATAAAACGGCAAAAAAAATCTGTGGTATGGGAGCCCCCCTTAAATATTTATTTCATTATGTTTTTAGTATTTGTTGTTATAGCGGCAACAGAAATACATCATCTGTGAAAATTTTAACTGTCTAACTATCGCCGTTCTTGAGATACAGCCTGGTGAAAGACAGACGGACGGACAGCGAAGTCTTAGTAATAGGGTGCCGTTTTTACAGAGCCGGTTCTATACACGAGTGAAATAATTTTAAAGTCGGATAAGATACTCGTACACCCTACATCCAAAGCTATAATCTAATAGAATTGGCCTCTTTATAATACTAGTTATTATAGTGTATTCTACATTAGACTAGCTGTCGCCGCAGCTCCGTTCGTGTCAAAGAACGCAAGCAGAGCTAGGATAAACCTTTCTTTGGATGTTTCTGCCCATATTTTTCGGGTCAAGTTTTTCTCTGTAGAACAATAGTTAGTGTGAGGTTGCGGCAAATAAGCCATTACCCGCCCAAATTAAGTAGGTTGTTTATGGTAAGCCGTCAGCCATTTGGAGACCAGTTCATAATTTAGCTGCATAGGAGCCTTTCCGGTGTGTGTCTCTGTAGAAATCTACATACATACATTCACGCCTTTATTCCCAAAAGGGGTAGGCAGAGCACATGAAACTTATGTTCCAGCGCCACTTTTAGCATAAATGTGGGTATAAAAGATCGACAAAATGTGATATTGCAGTGATAGGTTGCTAGCCCATCGCCCACAACACACGTCAACCCTGATCCCTTAGTCTACTTTTACGACACCCACGGGGAGAAAGGGGAATGTAGAAATCTATACTCTAAGATTTAAATTGTACATTCCATGACAGCTGACACTGCACCCAAACTGTTTGAAAAACTCTATAACATAATGAATTCACAGGAGATACTAGTCGCGCGCGAGGCTCGCGCCGCGTCGCGCGCGGCTGGCGTCGCGACAGGGCTGCGGCCGGACAGCGACCAGGGGGCCGCACAGGACCCCAAAGACCACAAGGATATCAAGGATTATAAAGAGCATAAAGAATACAAGGGTTTTAAGGAGCTTAAGGACCATACTCAACACAAGGTATTGTACCATTGTCAATTTTCACACTTTTTAGGGTTCCGTAGTTAACAAGGAACCCTTATAGTTTCGCCATGTCCGTCTCTCTGTCTGTCTGTCTTCGGCTTAGCTCAGTAACCATTACTACTAGAAAACTGTAATTCGGCATGGGTATATAAATCAATCACGCCGACAAAACAGACGAAGAAAATCTTGTCTGGCGCCGCGTCAGACGCCATGAGCGGGAAAGCACGAGTTCACCTGTCATTGCATATTGTGCGTTACGTATAGTTCAACAAGGTCTTCATTGAAACGGTCATACGTTCGATTTCATTCGGCACTTGTCAGCACTCGTCGGCGTGGACGAAGATTGCCGGTGTAACTTATATTTGTGGTACTGCTGTACTGCCGCTGGATGCGGGCGCAGGACCGGTCATTGTGACACTCTTTGGGGGAGGGCAGGTCCAGCAGTGGACGTATTTCGGCTGATATGATGATGACGATTAGACTGTTTGTTTGTTTGTTTGCAGAGCGACTCGACCCGCAGCCGGCGGCGGCGCGAGAGGCACTGGCTCGAGACACAGGCCTCCGAGACGGACCTGTGAACACCATTTTTTTTACAACGACGGTGACAAACAAGCGTACGGCCCGCCTGATGATAAGCGGACACCGCAGCCTATAGACGCATGCAACTCCAAAGGAGTAACATGGGCGTGGCCGACCCTTGACATGTTTGAGGATTCGCCGTGTTGACAGCTGAAGGAACAAATGCCCTCGCTCTCAACACAACGCACCCTCGGGAGCTCTGGCGACCTTGCTCACCACCAGGAACACAACACTACTACAGAGCAAGTAGTAGTATCTACACCCATATTTGCCAAAACTACCATGCTCGACCTTGCATGTTTGCATTAGTATCTTTAGAAAGAAAGAAAAAAAAAATTATTCGTGCCACACAAAACGACAAACATTGAATAAAAATATAGATAAAACACGTCACGAAATGGTTCCAACTCAGTATGACCGTTGCGTTAGGTTCCGTTGGAACCCTTTAGCAGTGTAACTGCGCAATCGAAGACGTCAAAAGGTCTTATTCTATTTAATAAAGACTTGACTGACGTACTACAGGTAAAAGGTACACTCTCGTCCGCTAGCGTTTAAATAGATCATTTGTCTCGGTTGACTGTAGTCACGACAAATTGAATAGAGGGCGCGGAAAGCCAGAAACCTTATATATAATCATGTAATAAAAATACATTAATTATATCCACGAGTGTCTCCAGGTAGAAAAAGATCAAGAATTCGATCAGAAATTACTCAAAATATATGAATCATGTTTAGTGATAGTACAAATTTACGCCTAAGAGGCTGTTCTTCCATTTATACATAAAATCATGACATATCTTTATCATTTTAAACTAGCTTTTGGTGTTTGCTTTATTATGGCCATTCACGCTCGAACAAGCCGAACGAATGACAAAAACGCAAAGCCCGGATTTTTCACAGCAAAATAAAAGACCGTCGCAGTCCTACAAGTGTTAGATTTTTTTTTATTGATATCTATAGTTGTGTAATAGATGAAAAACGGTCCGGTTTGTATGGAGAGGCGACTTGAGTCGCGCGTGCTGGGGACTTGAATAAAAAAAAACTCGAAATAATTGGTTTTGGTACAACCTTCTATTGCCGACTACTTTTCTGTATTCCATCATCAATTACTCATCGAGACGACTCTAACGAGCCCAAACTCAACGGGGTTACGTCGGTTAAGTACTCAATTCCCATGGCCACCTGTCTCCATCATCAGATCAGCTCGATGGCACCATAATATTGAATCATCATCCAAACTATACTTATACCCAAAATTTCAGCTCAATCGGTCACCGGGAAGTGGGTCTAATTTAACATGCAAGATTTCATTACAGACACCGTGTCAGGTGAAACTTAATAAAAAGCTTGTTTAAACTGATTTGTTAATCCAATTTTGACTTTGCTAAGTAACTTACAATACAATACAACAATACAAATACTCTTTATTGCACACCTCACACAAACAAAGCAGTTAAAAAGAAAAACAATACAATAACTTAGTAATATGCTTGGTCAATTATTTGTTTAATAAAAGCATTTATATTGTAATATCATCACGAACGAAAAGTTTTGAGAATGTAGCTATATTATTATAAGAATCTCAATAAGTACCAGTGTCATATTGTTAGTTATTATTATTTTAATAATATAATATAGATAGCTACTGTATAAACCTTTCCTGTGTATTAATAATTTAATTTCATAGATTTAAGTATAATTTGAGGGATCAGATCCAAAACTAGTTATAAATAGACTTTTAACAGCCTATATTTCACATATGATGCTATAAATTGTACTGGGATGACAGCTCTGAAATATCTTTCACTATAATCGCAAAGACACATGTAACATAATTTACTTTTAAAACAAAGTTTTAACCTACTTCAATTATCTACTTCGCCTTATTTGAAGAGTTCCCTCGATGTTTCCAGGGTCCCATCGGATCCTGACCTGATGCCGATGCGATCACCTTGAAAGGATACGCTTTCAAAGAATTTTCCATATCGGTCCAGGCGAAAAAATAAAAGATTCCGATGACTTGAGAACCTCTTCCCTTTTTGAAGTCAGTTAAAACATCAATTATAACGAAATATGTCTTTATAAGGCGAAACGTAATTGTTATAGTGATGTGGCGTCACTCCTGTCAGCTGTCGAATATAAAATCCAAAAACGACTCTTACGGAACTTCGGTCCCTGAGAGATCTCTCTGCCCTGACTTCTACAGTAGCATTACTCTGCCCGAAGTACTTTTGACTACTGAAATAATGTTTTGAATAAGATCCCCCATTTTATAGTTTTAAGTAGTACGCTGACTCGAATAACTCTGCTTACAAATGTCTAAAATGTTAAACGTAGATTAACATACATAGCGATTCCTATATCATATTTAATAACACAACCACATGATGAGAATGCCACTGGGTTGATAAGGAGTCTCCTAAAAAAACCGGCCAAGTGCGTGTCGGACTCGCGCACGAAAGATTCCATATCATAAAACTTTGTTGTATGGGAGCCCCCCTTAAATATTTATTTTATTTTGTTTTTAGTATTTGTTGTTATAGCGGCAACAGAAATACATAATTTGTGAAAATCTCAACTGTCTAGCTATCGCGGTTCTTGAGATACAGCCTGGTGACAGACAGACGGACCGACAGCGAAGTCTTAGTAATAGGGTCCCGTTTTGACCCTTTGGGTGGAACTATCACAAGGACAACGAATGATATTTCCCTTTCTGTCACACTTATCTAGATTCGTATGCTACCATCTCGCTCGCCCGTGGTATTATAATTACCATAGCGTGTCCTGAGTATGGTGGTATTCCGTGTATTTGCGTCTCACATTTTGCTTGGAGAGTGAGTGAGACACATTGGACAAAAATTTGGTAGATTTTTCAAGGACTTCGTGTGGTTGTGTTATCTATGAGATGTGTTATATAATATCGCGCATCGCCGTGGCTATGAGCTTTAGTTTCATAATAATTATTACAAGACTCAAGGCCATTTACATGATGCAAGAACTCGCATGCAATTTTCTTTACATTATTGTAGTCCGTAAGCCCAGTCCCAATACACCTACGTCACATGACACCATGATGAAATGCATGGCAGCAGGTCGAAAAGGTTGTGCTTAGCAAGAAAATAAATGGATTTTAAACTTGGCCGAAAGTTTGAAAATCCTTCACTTCCGGTCAAATATTCATTTATTTATGTCCCTTAAACGGATAGTTACGGATAGTAACAAAACCGACAGGTTAGACGTGACTTAAACATCGCTTTAGCTAACTTTAACCTGCCATTTTTTTTAAACTCCCCAGGTATATAAATTTACGTCACGTGACAACAGTACGAGACATGTGGCATCATTTAGCCTTTTAGTCGAGTTTAAACCTAAGTCTGTCAGTCCTGAAATGGCCGGAAGTACTTGGCAGACGACGTCAAAGTCCAACTTGAAAGTGAAGGATTTACAAACATTAGGCAATTTTTTTTTCTCGCTCAGCACAATTTACTCTACGTGCTGCCATGCATTTTATCATGTTGTCATGTGACATAGGTGTATTGGAAGTGGACTTAATACGGTCTACTGGGTTTAATCGACCTGGTAGTACCTTCGTAGTCGGCAGTTCCGCAATGTAATGGAACTCGCATACGAATTCTTGCACCGTGTAAATAGGGCTTTACTCAATGACTGGGGACAAAATAAATGCAGCAGTTAAAACTAGGTCATGAAGAAATGTGAAATTAACTGTCTTCTTAACCAATTTGCCGCCACTGGTTATTTGCCATCGCCAACACAGTCAGTCAACTGACCATCCGTGCATGCGTGTAAGAAGGTTCAATATAAATACAGGATGGTCAACTAACTGTATTGGCGTTTGTACTTCTAGATTTGCAATTTTATCTCGCCAAGATATTTTATTATTATTTATTATTATTGTGTGTTATTGTGGGCCTTTATATGCCGCTTCGACCAGCAGGTGATCTATTGTGGCAGCCCTTTGTTTATATTTCACCGTTTAGACCCGTTGCCTCTAAGAAGTTCCAGATTCTTTGGGCGGTGATATGTTGTACCTCTTCTGGGTGCACTACGTGCCGCCCTAGGTAGATACTTCTTTTGTGCATGAGTGGTCCGCAGGAGCAGAGAATATGCATTGCTGTTTCCTCCGTCTCCTGGCAGAACCTGCAAGTTGCGTCCTGTTTCATACCCATTTGAAACAGGTGCTTGTTTAATTTGCAATGTCCTGTCAGAATTCTCGTTACTGCGCAGGTTTTGTGCCTTCTGAGTTGCAGTAGCTCTTTAGACAGTTTGTTATCGTATAATATCAATAACAAGATATTTTAAGCTTATGTCTGTATTTACATATCGAAAAGTTTGTGCAGCATGGTCCGGAAAGCGTCCAACCCTCTGATGACGTCATACGAAGTCCAAAAACATTAGACTTAAAATTTGCATGGCGCGGGGCCACCTCGCATTTTTTTTCTGTCGTGCCGAATGGAGCACTCTTAAATTCAGCTGGATGGTAGTAATTCCAGCGACGCCTTTTAAACGTCGAGGTTAATAATTATGCACATTTGGCCCACTAAAAAACTGCAAGATATTATAGGAGACGCTACACGGGCCGATATCGTCCGGACTGCATGCCGGCCGACGCGTAATTCGGCCCTTGTGGGTACGTGTCGGAAGCACGGCGGCCAACCAAATCAAGGTCACTCCATACTAGATTTTCTGTGGTCTTTTCGGTAGTCCTGCAGATTCCGCCCGTGTAGCGTCTTCTTATGCAATAGGCCGTCATACCTCCCGTATAACATTATCGCATGTTCAAATCCGAAGTGCTCATTATTTTTACCCAGTGCTTGAGTAAAGCTTGTCCGCTTCGAAGTTGTATATGTGTGCAAATGTATAAATGTATATGAATGTACAGAGCGTAAGTCGGTGCTAGCCCGTTACTCATGAGATAAAATAAATGCTATTACATTACCAACGGCTGTTATTTACTTACCTAACCTGTCATTAATAATGTGATTTTACCCCAATTTGTCAGTACAACATGTCGAAGTCATAATTGGGTACAGATGTAAAAATCCGACCATATGTGCATGCAATTTCTCAGGGCAACTCGTTTGACAGTCGGATCAGCAGCGCAACATGCCTCCAGACGATAGCAATTAGTCAGCTTCTCATAAGTTGGGGCTGACAAATCATGACATTAATATACCCAGTGATTGACCCTAGTCTCACCTGCACGGCTATCACAAGACGGCGCGCGAGCTCTCTCGATTTTACTCGCACTACGCGTCTCTCTCTTATTAGAACACTTAGAACGAGTGCGAGAAAAATCGAGAGTATGTCGCGGCCGTCTCATGATAGACGTGCTGATGGTAAGCGACGACAGAGCCTAAGATGAAGCTCATTGGTTTAGTAATAGCCTATTCACTCTTGCTTTGAAAGCAGCTAGATCGTTAGTTCTCAGGAAATACAGATGAAGGGAGCGAATTCCATTCCTAAGCAGTTCCCAGGACCGACGAGGCAAATCGTTTCGTGTGAATATATGGTAAGTTGGCAACATAAGGATGCATTCGCTCCCCACGGCTGGTCGTTCGTTGATGGAATGGGGAAGGTGAAATTAAGTTGTGCATTGATTGATTGCTGTGCTGCGTGCTGTTATTGATTGAATCAGGCGTTTGACCACCCTCCCGATGCGCGCATTAAGACCACGTCATTCGAAATTTCAATTCATTCAATAATAATAATAATAATTCACGAGAACCTCGTGAAGGCCGAGAAGGACAAAGCCAGCAAGTACCTAGACCTGGCTCACGAGGTAACCGCCATGTGGGATGTTGATTCGACGATCATCGTCCCGATAGTCGTTTCGGCGAACGGTTTAATAGCGAAGAGTCTCGACCATCACCTCAAGAGACTCTCGCTAGATGGCTGGATCAAGGGCCACATACAGAAGGCGGTACTCCTGGATACTGCGCGGATAGTCAGGAGGTTCCTGTCTCTGTCGCCCTGACCGCCGGTAGCTTAGGCCCCGTCTCGCTGCCGGCTGCACCCTAGTTTAGGTTTTTATAATGATTTTATGTTTTGTATGTATAGTTATATATTTTACTTTTTATAAATTGATTGTACAAACCTAACTTAAGATGAAATAAGAATAAAGAGATAATAATAAAAATTGATGGGATTTTGAGGTTGTCTGTCTGTATGTCCGTTAACTCTTTACGCTTACACCGCTGAACCGATTTAGATCAATTTGGTACAGGAATAGTTTGAGTACACGGACACGGTACGGACATAGGATAGTTTTTATCCCGGAAATCATCTCCTAAGGGGGTGAAAGTTTGTATGGAGCTACAATCTAAGCGAGTTCACATAGTTTAATAAAATGTAAAAATACGCAAATACTTGCATCTTATCATCGCTAATACATCCTGAAATGCACGCTGTTTAAATGAATGGCAAAGGAATATTATTTTAGTAGCCAAGTCTAAACTTGACGTACGAAATTGGCGGACTGCATGCGGGCTGCCGCGATTTCTGACCGTGTGCATGTAGATACGTGCCGGAAGCACGGCGGCCGGCCAAACCAAGGTCACTCTGTACTAGATTTTGCTTGGTCATCCGCCGATTTCGCTCGTTTATCGTTTTTTGCGTCGTGATGACTGATGAGTTTAATGAAAGCGCACCGTGTATTATATAGTAGAATATTTTTCGTATGTGCTGGCAACATTTTGGGGCGGCTCAGGTGGAACGTCAATATGACATATGGTTGTAGACACTTTTTCCTTATTTTACAAAACTCTTTTAGAACATGAATTAGATTATATTCGAGCCTTATTCCTACGCTGTTAAGTTGAAAATGTTCTATCAAAACTTTATCACGAATGACGCGACTATCGCCTATCGTATAATATCGTAATGTAAATCGGTACTTTTTAGCAAACCCAAATGTCTTTCGACATTGATTTTATAATATGAGTTTCTTGAAATAAAAATACAAGAAATAAGTGCAGACAGCATGGAATCAATAATTGAATTAGACTCGGAAGAGCTCCGAGCGTGTCGTATTTGTTTAGCGACGGATATCAAACTGTTTGGTATATATGAGAACAGATTAGACGAAGTATTCTGCGAGATTATGAATACTACGGTGAGTATTAAACTTCAGTAGAGTCTAGATACTTAAACAGCTTGGGGTCCGAACTGTCTAGTACTTGCTACCACAGATTTTTTTGGCTACTATGGCCTATGGCCGTCTAACCCACAGAGAACCAGACAACCATGTGTAGTTGGTAGTGTTTCTGATAGACCTCACAGGCACAATTGCGATGAGAAGAGCTGAGTAACTATAGGGTTAGTAGTTGGTGACACCAGTTGATGAATCTGTGTGTAGTAACCAGCCAAGGGAGCGGTGGTATTCATTAGCTGAAAGACGTCCACTACTGGACATAGGCCTCCCCCAAAGAGTGCCGCAATGAACGGTCCTGCGCTCGCATCCAGCGGACTCCCGCAACCTTTATCAGGTCATCAGGCCACCTTGCGCCTCATGCTGACTGGTGGTATTATGTCGCACACACATGCAAAGCATACTGATGTTCATAGAGTTTTGTATAGAAACCTAACTTTAGGTCCTATATGCATTATTAAAACGGTTAGATCTTTATTTGCGGTGTTGTTTCGAACTATCCTGCTAGATTTGGCTTGAGAGTTCTCTATATGGTATGGCCTACTATACGCTTTCATCTATCTTTGTCTCATTCTTTAAATCTGGGTTAAAAAGAGACAGGCGAGGAACCAAGAACTGCATATTATAAACGAATTCCTGTTGCAGATGAATTTACTTCAGATCATTTTGCATTGTCTAAATAAGTCTTCAGTCCTTTAGTTCCATGGGTTTCGAGGAGAGTAAGCACTCCATTCAAAGAAAGACAAAAGTCTTCTCTTCTTCTCTTCCATCTCCAATTTTCTTCCATTCAGCCCGATTTGCCGTAGCTCACCCCCAGACTGGCCCTGCGAACTTTTTTATGTTGTCCGACCATCTTGCCAAGATCTTGCAAAGACAAGAGTGGCTTGATCCCACTATAGCCTGATCAACCATTCGACAGTTGTTGAAAGATTCTATTTTTTGCATGATACCAAAAGCAACAAATATTTTCTAATCAGATCTTGACACATATAGTTAACCGATTGACGTGAGGTACCTCAAGCCCAGTTAAGCTTTATTTTGATTTTCCATGTATTTAAGTTATTTTTGATTAATTTTGTATTATGCAATAATGCTGCTAATGAAAGTATTTTAAAGTAAAGGAACTGATCGAAAGATCTAGCGGCCGAGACAGATTGTTCCGACAGCTCAGTTGGTTAGTAGTGACGGGCCATGAATGCCTGTGGTCGCCGGTTAAAAATCCGGCTCGGAGCATTAAATTTATCCTTTAATTTAATAAAAATATATTTTTATATATTCATTTGTATAAAATTGTTCCTAACTTTTATTTTTATATATAGCTGTCTGTGTGGGACGGCCTGCCGCAGCACGTGTGTGCCGCGTGCGGTGCGCTTCTCCTCAAAAGCGACGAGCTGCGCAGGCGCTGCCGGCGCGCCGAGCACCTTCTCCGACAGTACTCGCACACGGTCAGTAATGCACAGCACAGTTCAGTTGTGATCAGGAGACAGGTCTGCAATGATCAGTGCACAGGTCAGTGATCAGGAGACAGGTAAGTTGTGATTAGTGCACATGTCAGTAGTGATCAGGACACGGGTCAGTTGTGATCAGGAGACAGGTCAGCAATGATCAGTGCACAGGTCAATTGTGGTCAGGAGAGAGGTCAGCAATGATCAGTGCACATGTCAGTTGTGATCACGAGATGGGTCAGTAATGTTCTAATGATTAGGAGACAGGTCAATAATGATTAGTGAACAGGTCAGGAATCATCGGGAGTCAGGTTAATATTGATCAGTGCACAGGTTACTAATTATCAGGGGCAGGGCAGTTATGACCAGGACACGGGTCGTTATGACCAGGACATTTCAGTAATGATCAGGAACTCAGTAATTTAGTAGTAATCAGTCATAAACAGTAATAGTATTAAATTTCAGAGGTTACATGATTGAATGATTATGATTCCGACTTTCTTATTTAATTGTTAAAAGACTGCAATACAACACAGATCGGTAGGTACTTACTCTATCGATTACCAAGAAAACAATACGTGTGATTAGATTTTCGATCCTAACTGGTTATTATTTTTTCAGATCACAACAGACTTCATCAGAACCATAGACAGAGTAGCCAACAAGCTATCGCTTCACCTATCCATAAGCAAAACAGATGACACTACTGACAGTGACACCAAACCTGACACTGATACGAACACTCTGCTCGACACTAACTTCACTAAACTAGACACCGACAAAGACATTGACAGTGATAACGACAATGACTCCCAAATGACCTCCGTGCTATGTGAACCCGAAATATACGTCAATGACGTAAAGTTCCCTCAAGTAATAGCCACAGGCATCGACATAGCAAACCGTATGACACTGCGCAAAAGAAAAACCGAGAAGAAAGCTAAAACGAAAAAAGTAAAGGAAGTTATGAAAAAAGAAAAGAAAGGTTTCAAATGGTTTTTCAGTACAGAGGAAGATTATGTCAAGTTTGAGAATAAGTACAATATCAGAGTGATTAAGTTGAACGAAGAGGAGCAGAGGAGAGAGATGGAAGCGCGGAGGGAGTCGGACAACTATAGGCACGCGCAGGTGCGCTGCGAGAAGTGCTGTAAGGGGTTCCTGTCGATGATCACCTTCGAGAACCACAACAAGATCCATGATCCGGTGAGTTTTTATTATACCACGTCAGTAGCAAACACCCCACCCTTATAATATAACCTCGTAAGTCCCCGCGTATAGTCAACAGCAAAAGTAGATGATCATTTTAGTACCTTGTCACTTTCACTACTTTGACGCATCCCAACTGTCGCAGTAGTTACATTGAGTGTGACAAAGTACTAAAATGATCATCTATATTTGCTGTTGACTGTACTTGTGCAAGTAAAAAACTAAGCATAGTAGTTCAGACCTGATAATGAAACTGCATAGCACGAATAACTGCCTAATGTACTTACCCAAGTACAAATTCTTCATTCCCCATGTACCGGGTAATTTTTTATTTTTTTTATTTTTTTATTTAATCTTTATTGCACAAAAGAATATCTTATAGTACAAAAGGCGGACTTAATGCTATAAAGCATTCTCTACCAGTCAACCTTAAGGCAAAGCAGATAAAATGTGGGCAGTGCAACTTAATTTAAAACAAAAACTATAACATGTCTAAGAATGCGTTGAATAATAATATAGTAGAATACGATACAATACAATATAATATAATATATACCTATTAATACATACATACACATACATATGAATATAGATTAAACTTACAAATCTGATAGATTATTTTTTAATTCTGCCAGCAAAGAAATTTTGTAAGGACTTTTTGAAGACAAGCCTGTTTGGAGATTGCCGAATTTTGACAGGGTTATCTCGGTCTGCAGCACTTCTTGGTTTGTACTTGGTATTACATCCAGCAGATATGAATACTGCTATTGAAAAAACGCAGGACTTACGAGGTTATAGCAATGGCGCGTAGTTTAAGTGTCCGAGGGGCAACCGGTTGGCTCGCGGTATCAATTTGTTCCTTCAGCTGTCAACCCGGCGAATGCTCAAACATATCAAGGGTCGGCAACGCCCATGTTACTCCTCTGGAGTTGCATGCGTCTATAGGCTGCGGTGTCCGCTTACCATCAGGCGGGCCGTACGCTTGTTTGCCACCGTCGTTGTATAAAAAAAAAACCCTTAAAATATAGTTACTTAAAGCAATGACGCGTTGTCCGAGAGGTATTTGAGCTCCCGAAGCTGTGGAACCGCCCGCTGCAACCCGAGCTGAGCCAACTTGGACTGGGGCGGAAATTGAAAAATTGTTGCCTGGTGTTCGATTGAAACAGCTTTTCATCCTACTAATATTATAAATGCGAAAGTTTAGATGTTTGGATGTTTGTTACTCAATCACGCCTAAACGGCTGAACCGATTTGAATGAAATTTTGCACTAAGATAGTTTATAGCCTGGATTAAAATATAGGATAGTTTTTATCCCGGGTCCACGCGGACGAAGTCGCGGGCGGAAGCTAGTTATAAATATAGCGTACACAGTTTCAGGCAACCGCTGTTTCAATCGGCTGCCTTGCGACAAAAAATGTTTATTTCATTTTTTTTTTATTTCCACCCCATTCCAAGTTGGCTCAGTTCGGGTTGCACAGGGCGGTTCCACAACACTTCGGGAGCTCTAATACCGCGAGCCATCCGGTTGCCTCTTGGACACTGCAACCACGCGTCATTGCTCTGAATAATAGAGATAAGCTCACCTTTGTACATATGTCACCGTTCTTGTCGTAGGTTGTAGACTCAAAATTTATTATTACTCTAAAAGAAAGGAGGCATAATTATATGCCTAGCTACGAAAATCCCATTGAGATATTCCAAAGAATTACGAAGCTACAACTGTTTTAATGTTGCTTGTTAGAGAGAAAACGCTCGCAGATAGTGACGTCACAAACTGCGCGCGTCATAGTAAATGACAATCGTTTCATATGCGTTTTGCGGACAACGGACAGAACATACCCCCTCTTAAAACTTTGGACACTTATAACTTAGTGATTATTTAACCTCTTGCGTACCAAGGTAACCGATATAGCCCTCCGAATCGCTAAACTTAAGTGGCAGTGGGCGGGGCACATAGCGCGTAGAACCGATAGCCGTTGGGGCGGAAAGGTTCTCGAGTGGCGACCACGAACCGGAAGGCGCGGCGTGGGTAGGCCCCCCGCAAGGTGGACTGATGACCTGGTAAAGGTTGCTGGAGTCCGCTGGATGCGGGTGGCGCAGGACCGGTCACTTTGGCACTCTTTGGGGGAGGCCTATGTCCAGCAGTGGACGTCTTTCGGCTGATATGATGAACCTCTTGCGTTGCTTTTCTCATTTTATTTAGTGTCTACACCCCTATTACCCGATTAGGCACATTTTTATGCGTTCCTTCTTTTAGAGTAGTAATAAATTTTAAGTCTACAGCATACAACAAGAACCGGTAACATACGCGCAAAGAATAGAATAGAATAGTAGCTTATTGCCACACAACATACCAGATACAGAAACAAAACATAAAAACATACTAAACAGAAAAGTTAACACTAAATCTAGTATATCTGTGCGACAATAGGAGTGAACTCAGCATTTGCTGCGGCACAGACTAGCTTTTTTTTCTTTTTCCGTGGTTTGTGGCTTTTTGCTACTTAGGCTGCCTTTGGTGAGGTAGGGCACAGCGGAATGTCATCCCGCTCGAATTTGGAGCAGCCCAACTGGGGAAGTACCTCCGCCTTGCAGACGACCGCAGCCATAACAACACTACTACTTGCTCTGTGGTAGTGTTGTGTTCCTGGAGGTGAGCAAGGTCGCCAGAGCTCCCGAGGATGCGTTGTGTTGAGAGCGAGGGAGTTTGTTCCTTCAGCTGTCAACACGGCGAATCCTCAAACATATCAAGGGTCGGCAACGCCCATGTTACTGCTTTGGAGTAGCATGCGTCTATAGGCTGCGGTGTCCGCTTACCATCAGGCGGGCCGTACGCTTGTTTTGCCAATGTCAAGTGGGGGGAATGACAGACTGGCTGCACACAGCGCTGGTTTTCAGTTCACCCCTAGTGACAAACAGTTTACGTGTCATGTTCAGAGCACGGGCGCGAACGAATGCCACCTGTGCTTCTCGCGCTACAAGTTCCCGACGCACCTGCGGCAGCACGCGGTCGAGAGCCACGCGCACAAGTACGTGTGCAAGGTGTGCGAGCAG
The DNA here is from genome assembly GCA_947049275.1 of Epinotia bilunana. Classification (NCBI taxonomy): domain Eukaryota; kingdom Metazoa; phylum Arthropoda; class Insecta; order Lepidoptera; family Tortricidae; genus Epinotia; species Epinotia bilunana. The sequence continues at coordinate 2,353,555 of OX346277.1, read as the reverse complement.
GTCATACGCAGGAGGTAGGGGCTTAGCCACGCGCACAAGTACGTGTGCAAGGTGTGCGAGCAGGTCATACGCAGGAGGTAGGGGCTTAGCCACGCGCACAAGTACGTGTGCAAGGTGTGCGAGCAGGTCATACGCAGGAGGTAAGGGGCTTAGCCACGCGCACAAGTACGTGTGCAAGGTGTGCGAGCAGGTCATACGCAGGAGGTAGGGGCTTAGCCACGCGCACAAGTACGTGTGCAAGGTGTGCGAGCAGGTCATACGCAGGAGGTAAGGCGCTTAGCCACGCGCACAAGTACGTGTGCAAGGTGTGCGAGCAGGTCATACGCAGGAGGTAAGGGGCTTAGCCACGCGCACAAGTACGTGTGCAAGGTGTGCGAGCAGGTCATACGCAGGAGGTAGGGGCTTAGCCACGCGCACAAGTACGTGTGCAAGGTGTGCGAGCAGGTCATACGCAGGAGGTAAGGGGCTTAGCCACGCGCACAAGTACGTGTGCAAGGTGTGCGAGCAGGTCATACGCAGGAGGTAGGGGCTTAGCCACGCGCACAAGTACGTGTGCAAGGTGTGCGAGCAGGTCATACGCAGGAGGTAAGGCGCTTAGCCACGCGCACAAGTACGTGTGCAAGGTGTGCGAGCAGGTCATACGCAGGAGGTAAGGGGCTTAGCCACGCGCACAAGTACGTGTGCAAGGTGTGCGAGCAGGTCATACGCAGGAGGTAGGGGCTTAGCCACGCGCACAAGTACGTGTGCAAGGTGTGCGAGCAGGTCATACGCAGGAGGTAAGGCGCTTAGCCACGCGCACAAGTACGTGTGCAAGGTGTGCGAGCAGGTCATACGCAGGAGGTAAGGCGCTTAGCCACGCGCACAAGTACGTGTGCAAGGTGTGCGAGCAGGTCATACGCAGGAGGTAAGGCGCTTAGCCACGCGCACAAGTACGTGTGCAAGGTGTGCGAGCAGGTCATACGCAGGAGGTAAGGGGCTTAGCCACGCGCACAAGTACGTGTGCAAGGTGTGCGAGCAGGTCATACGCAGGAGGTAAGGCGCTTAGCCACGCGCACAAGTACGTGTGCAAGGTGTGCGAGCAGGTCATACGCAGGAGGTAAGGGGCTTAGCCACGCGCACAAGTACGTGTGCAAGGTGTGCGAGCAGGTCATACGCAGGAGGTAAGGCGCTTAGCCACGCGCACAAGTACGTGTGCAAGGTGTGCGAGCAGGTCATACGCAGGAGGTAAGGCGCTTAGCCACGCGCACAAGTACGTGTGCAAGGTGTGCGAGCAGGTCATACGCAGGAGGTAAGGCGCTTAGCCACGCGCACAAGTACGTGTGCAAGGTGTGCGAGCAGGTCATACGCAGGAGGTAAGGCGCTTAGCCACGCGCACAAGTACGTGTGCAAGGTGTGCGAGCAGGTCATACGCAGGAGGTAAGGGGCTTAGCCACGCGCACAAGTACGTGTGCAAGGTGTGCGAGCAGGTCATACGCAGGAGGTAAGGGGCTTAGCCACGCGCACAAGTACGTGTGCAAGGTGTGCGAGCAGGTCATACGCAGGAGGTAAGGGGCTTAGCCACGCGCACAAGTACGTGTGCAAGGTGTGCGAGCAGGTCATACGCAGGAGGTAAGGCGCTTAGCCACGCGCACAAGTACGTGTGCAAGGTGTGCGAGCAGGTCATACGCAGGAGGTAAGGGGCTTAGCCACGCGCACAAGTACGTGTGCAAGGTGTGCGAGCAGGTCATACGCAGGAGGTAAGGGGCTTAGCCACGCGCACAAGTACGTGTGCAAGGTGTGCGAGCAGGTCATACGCAGGAGGTAAGGGGCTTAGCCACGCGCACAAGTACGTGTGCAAGGTGTGCGAGCAGGTCATACGCAGGAGGTAAGGGGCTTAGCCACGCGCACAAGTACGTGTGCAAGGTGTGCGAGCAGGTCATACGCAGGAGGTAAGGGGCTTAGCCACGCGCACAAGTACGTGTGCAAGGTGTGCGAGCAGGTCATACGCAGGAGGTAAGGGGCTTAGCCACGCGCACAAGTACGTGTGCAAGGTGTGCGAGCAGGTCATACGCAGGAGGTAAGGGGCTTCGTTATTTATTCATTTGCGACAAGGACCATAATTATAAATAGCTTACAGACTAACAATTGAGCTGAAATTTGGTATAGATGACAATTCAATATTATGGTACCATCGAGCTGATCTGATGATGGAGACAGGTGGCAATGGGAATTCAGTACTTAATCGATATAACCCCATAGAGTTTGGGCTCGTTAGAATCGTCTCAATGAGTAGTTGATGACGGTATACAGAAAAGTACAGTCGGCAATAAAAGCTTGTTGCGGGACACCTTTTAGGCGCCCAAGCTTATCAGTAAGCGATGTGTCTCTTGATTGACATCACAGTAAAAATTAACGTCTTAATTAAGTGTCTCCTGTTCATTTTAGGAGTGCCGCCATGTTGCATTCTGCGTTCCACGCGGGGAGGACGTTCGAGTGCAAATATTGCGGCAGAACATTCAAGTAAGTAACGACCCTAGCTTTTGTGTATTTCTTAACTAGCGACCCGCCCAGGCTTCGCACGGGTACTATATTCTACATATAAACCTTCCTCTTGAATCAATCTATCTATTAAAAAATTCGGCATCGAAATCCGTGGCGTAGTTTTAAAGGTCTAAGCACACATAGGGACAGACAGCGGGTAGCGACTTTGTTTTATACTATGTAGTGATGAAACTTGGTTACAAAGGTTTCACAAAAAGCCAATTTACCTCATGAAAAAAATGCATTAAGCTGAAACTGACCATCTTAGGCCGTGTCAACAATCGCTACGGACTACGCTCGTACCCGGTCCCGTGGTTTTCCACGCATGCAGCGGAAAGCGACTAGGGCGTAGGCGTCCGCAAGGCGGGTTCCTGGCAGTGTAACTGTTAAAGACAGATGACGCGACGCCTGCGTCGGAACTCGCCCAGTCACAAACATATGGCATTGTTTAGGAGTGATTTGGTAGTAAAAAAGTCCGTTCTAAATACTGGTGATATAATTTTAAAATTCAATGACAAGTATCAAACAGCGATTGTAGCCGAGCGGTTAAGCACCCGACTTTCAATCTGAAGGTCGTGGGTTCAGACCCCGGCTCGTACCAATGGGTTTTTTCTAAAAACTTATGTTTTGGTGGTCTGAGATTGCTTATTGAAAAGTGTGAGTCATATGCCCTGACGCACAACCTTAAATATAATGTAAACAAGAGTGAGTACATGGTATTCAAAGCGGGAAGCAAGTGCCCATCACACATCCCACCCATTCATTTGAATGGCAAGCTGCTGGAAAGGATTTACTCGTTTAAATACCTCGGGCACTTGTTAACCGACGATTTTCGTGATGGTGCCGATATTGAGAGGGAGAGGAGGGCCTTAGCCATCAGGGCAAATATGATAGCTCGCAGGTTCAGCCGGTGTACAGCGCAGGTTAAAATAACATTATTTCGTGCGTTCTGTACATCGCTGTACACCTGCAGCTTGTGGACTAGGTACACGCAGCGGGCTATTAACGCCATGCTCGTGCAGTACAATGATGCGTTCAGGGTACTGTTGCGGCTGCCTCGCTACTGCAGTGCGTCGGGCATGTTCGCGGACGCGCACGTGGACGGTTTCCACGCGACGCTGCGCAAGCGCTGCGCCGCGACGCTCCGCAGAGTGCGCGACAGCCGCCACAGTCTCCTGACCGTTGTGGCCGACAGATGGGACAGTGGCCTGACACGGCATTGGTCCTCTCTGCATTTAAGCCTAGCATATAAGAATATTATTTAAGTTAACCTTAGTATTCGTTTTTATTTTAAGGCACTTACTAACAAAATATGGACAAAATTAGTCTGAAATAAATGCATTTTTTTTATTTATTTTTATGTGGGAAATATCATTTGATATTTTACAGTGGCTTTTCGGTGAAGGGAAATATCGTGAGGAAACCGGTCTTATCCCATTAAAGCTCGTTCACACGGAGACGTCCGATTCTTTGTAGGATCCGATTTTGTGGCAACAGTATTTCAATGCACGCGTTCACACAAGCGTCCGGTTCCAGAATCCAATATTAAAACGGATACTGCAAAATGTGTCATCCGATTTTGCGACTGCAAATCGGTCCGGTCGTCTGTTAAAATGCCGGATCCGATTTAGTGGCAATAGTATTTCAATACTTGCATTCACACAAGCTCGGAACAAGAGTCCTGCAAAAAACCATACCCGGATCCGAAAATCGGACAGCCATGTGAACACACTATCCGGTTTTGCAGGACTCGATAGTTAGTTAAGATCCGACAAACCTTAACGCCATGTGAACGGGCGGGCCGTGTGAAAAGGAACTATGCCTATGCCGAATCTTGGGGATTAGGTGTCAAAGCCGACCCCGTACTGCTTTGGGGCACAACCGGGATGATGAATGATTAGTTTAGCTTTCAAAGTCAATGCAATTAAACTGTGAGTTGACTTTCGCTGGTAGGTAAGGCGCGTTTTAACCGCCACACTTTTATGTTTTTAACGATTTATTAGCGAATAATACCTCACGGTGGCATTTACTTTTAATATATATCGCAAGTAGGAAAGCAAGCTTATTTGTTTTCATTCAAACTTGGTCATTTGGTCACGCTAGGCCCTCCGCAAATCGTTACATAAAAGTGCGGCGGTTGAAACGCTCCGCGGCCCTACCCTGTTGTGTCATTCAAACCTACTTGCTGGAGACTTGTATAAAAACTACTTAATTAAGAACTTTTAGCGTAATATGTAAATAAGTTTGTTAATATAGTAAATGCTTAGTTTATAAGTAGTTTTTAATGCTCGCAAAGGGCAGCTGTTGATAACATTTTCTGTACTGATCATCTGTATGTAAGTATATACTACACAGTGGACGATAAAAAAAATCTTACTCTTATTGCAATTGTTTTTTGAACCTTATTTTTTTAAGAACTTTGTACTGATACGAGTGCAATTATTTTTTGTTACAATGTATATATTACATAGTTCTCGAAACAAATTATTTTGTTAAATATTTTAAATTTGTTCTCTGTATAATATCGTTTAATTGCCGCGAAACAAAAGTATTTAATAATAGTACATTGTGATACAAGTGAGGTACGTTGATAATTACATCAGAGGCGGAATTATCACGCGAACCGCAGGTGAGCGTGATAAGAGAGCCGAGGATTGTAATTGTCAAAGCTCACGCGTTTCATACGACGTTTTCCAACACATTTTGCGAGGAAAAAATCCTTTTCATAAGATGAAAATTTGATAGGCCTGTCAAGTTATTTTCTTTACTTATTGATGTCAACAGGTTTTTACTCACATGGTGTATACATCGTCAAGAATTTCTAGTGGCGTCCATTCTTTTTACCACTTTTCTAGTCACCACGAATCAACATTTTTGTTAATAACCCAACACGCATTAACAATGTTTACAAATATCTCTGAAATAACCTAAAATGGCGCGCATCAATTTTTTTTGGGAAGTTTGCGCAGTGCGCGCGCATTAGATGAAATCTCTAAACAGCCAATACAAAATAAAATAAATAGTTTCGTTATAAAATGTTATCTTTATTAATTCATGTAAAATGTTATCAAATGAATAGTTTTACTAAATTAACCGTTTCTATATCATATCCAAAAAGAAATAGTCAATTAATTAACAAAAAGGATTTAATTTGTTTAGTCCGGTAAGCATCCATTTGCCGAGAATTAAAAAAAAAGCTGTACATTCTGTACAACCCGGTTCGTCTAAAAATGCACCGTGTGCATGCATACATCTTGCTGCAAGGTGCCAACGTGACTTAATCGGGATATAACCATAACACACAAGTATCGTAATGTTATTAAACACGCGTGTTTAATATCCAGGATTATGAGCCTAAAAGCGACACAATAAGAGGTACGTTACGAGCAATTGTGTTGAAAAATAAGTTGTTTCGTTAAGAAGTATAATGTATATATTTTTATGTATTTCGATTTTTACAAGCTTTTATTTAGTTTCACCTGTCCCGTTGTCTGTCTGTCTGTCTGTAATCAAATCTTGCAAGTTAAATTTGATCTACTTCCCGATTGAGTTGAAATTTTGCACGAATATGCAAATCGCCTGACAATGCAATATTATGATGACGTGGAGTTGATCTGATGATGGAGCTGGAAGGTGGCCATAGGAACTCCGTAATAAAACCACATAACCCAATCGAGTTTGGGCTCGTTAGAATCGTCTGAGTCAGTACTGTATCAGATGACGGTATACAGAAAAGTACAGTCGGCACTATAAACTTGTACCAAAAATGAATTTTTTGACAGAAACTTATTTTACATATGTCTATTGTGTAGGAAATCGTCGACCCGCTACACGCACATGCGTATACAGCACCCGGGGGAGAACGCGTCGGGCGGCGCCTGCGACGTGTGCGGGGAGACCTTCACCGGAGCCCTAGGGCTCCAGCAGCACAAGACGAGGAAACATAACAAGGTGTGTGGCAGTCGAATCTTGTTGCTTGTGACTTATACTAATTTAATATAATAATTATAGTTGACTAGCTTCCGCCCGCGACTCCGTACGCATAGTACTCGTTTCTATCGTAGTATTATTTATTATTTATTATTTATTTATGATATAGGAGGCAAACGAGCAGTCGAATCACCTGATGGTAAGCGATAATCGACGCCCATGGACACTTGCAACACCAGAAGAGTTGTAGGTGCGTTGCCGGCCTTTAAGATGGGAGTACGCTCTTTTCTTGAAGGCTTGAAGGTTATAACGGTCCGGAAATACCGCAGGCGACAGTTCATAGCATAGTTCTGTAGCTCCATACAAACTGTCACCCCCCATTTCACCCCCTTAGGGGACGACTTCCGGTACAAAAACTATCCTTTTCCCCGGCTCCAACTATCGCTATACCAAATTTCATCTAGATCGCTTCGGCGGTTTAAGCCTGAAAAGGTGAAAAGAGAAACACACAGACAGACACACTTTCGCATTTATAATATTAGTATGGACTGTATCTCAAGGGAGCAGTGATATAATTAAATGATGTGATATACATAAGTTTGTGTAGATATTGGAGAACTCGACTGTACTTAGCATAGCTAACTAACTAGCATAATGCACGGCCAGACCATAAAGAAACTCACTCTTTAATACCTGTGCTCAATTCTTTTAAAATTGGCAACCTGATGGAAACCGAGTTCTATGGACGCTCTGCTAATAATATCGCAACCATACACGGCAATTTATTGCACCGATACAAATGCGCGACTACACACGCGACTGCACTGCTACCCTACACTTATCAACATCACCTACTGATACCGTAGAAAACTAATGTACTTACACAATGTATACTTTGTGGTGGATTCAATAAATACTTTTTTTCAATACTTTATGGCGTTTGTAGCTCTGAAAAATTTCTCATCTAGACAGAATTCACTTCTCTTCGGTCCTAGTAAACAATGCCATTGTTTTTCATTGTTAAGTGGGGAACAAAGCGATTGCCTTTTATGGTTAAGTAAAAGCCACTGATTGATACTGTAAAATATACGTAGTAAACATTAACACTTTTTCAACCAAAAAGCGGTTTTGTGTCTAAGGAATGTTGACCATTTTGTATTTAAAACAACTACTTTGGCAATAAGTGTTAATAGAGTCGCTATTCGAGTAAAGTATTGGGGCACGTGGCTATTGTGGCTTTGTTGGACTGATGGGTCTTTAAATAAGATCCTGTATAGAATAAGAATCCGCACTATAACCGCTCTTAAGGTTATCTTAAGAGTCCGCAGTAAGCTCGGCTGAATTTCACCTTCCCATACAAACGTAGTTACGCTCTCATTTTAAAACTACGTGTTGGAGTGTAACGAAACTTTGCATATACAATGACATGAGGTATATCTATGTCTGTAATTAGTCTACCCACTCCCCAAATGCTTACACATACTTTGCAAACACCCGTGAATCGCTTTTCACCCGTGTCCAGTGTTAATGTCAACGCCTTGTTCAGCCCGCGGTGCCCGAGCTTAAATGCGGCACGTGTCTCGTGCAGTTCTCCAGCCTGGACGCCGTGGCGCGACACACCGACACGACTCCCGACCACACCTGCGACCCCACTCTCAAGTCAGTACCTATGTCATGCACCAAAGTAGGACCAATATGGTGTAATTTGCGCAGGTATCTACGTTGCTATGGATATGCGGGCGCCCCCCCGTTTCAGCTCAAATCGACGACAAGTAAAGAAAGAAAGAAAAGAAAGAAAGAATGAAATATTTATTTACCATACATAATATGTTATGCGAATACATTTTACTTAAGGGGCTATCCGACGTTTTCATCGGTTTTAGACAAGTTTTGAATCGTTCGGAATAGTTTTGCACTACAGATAGAATTATAAGTTAAACGGCTATCGGTTCTTCAATCTTTTATCTCCATTTTTGTCTACCGGATTTTGAAAGAAATTAATACTTAATTTTGTATGATTTTTTAAACATTGTCTGAAAAAACACTTAAGTATTTAATTATAATAAATTAACTTAAGATCTAACATATCGTCGGGGATAGTACAATACCGCGTAACTAGCACTGGTAAATACTGCGTATCTACACAATACCCAACTTTACAGGAGAAGCTTGGTATAATTCTAATCAGGATTTTACGTTCGTTGGTGGGAAAATTTTAGAGTGGCTATTTTTGTTAGATACGCGGTATTTACCAGTGCTATTTACGCGGTTTCGCACTATGGGTGTTGTGTAGATACGCAGTATTTACTAGTGCTAGTTACGCGGCATTGCACTATCCCCGACGATATACGAAATCTACATATTTGGGTTCGTCTATGACGTCTCTAAAACATGATTAGGGTTTTCATTTTTAACTAATTAACACAAAAGTTATGGCCAGAAACCAGTTGTTTGGCCTCAAATTGTTCAACGTTGATGCCAAATATCTTGGGAACAATGAACTTTGAAGTAAATATGGGATACTATATTGCTTAAAATTGTTGTTGTTAATATAATAAGCTACGAAAAACATTAGAAAACGAAGGGATTCAGATCGAAGGTCATTGGCGTATGGGAGCCCCTTCAATTCAATTCAATTCAATCGTTTATTTATAAAATGGTGTTTTAAATAATGGCAAATGGCATTATTACATGCAAGGAAAACATCAGCACTGACGCTATCCGTTGCTTCCAAACTAGGCACAGCCTGAGTTTTGGGCGCCGGTGGTACAGATTTAACAATTAATTTTTACATTTAAACAATAACTTAAGATTTATCAAAAAAACAATGTATATGTCTTAACAACTATGAAGTGTATATCCATGTGTATATATGTGAGATTGATTGTGTTTGTTTGTGTATGTGCGACACAAACAAATCTAAAATTTCAAATCAGAGTCGAAATCGAGCAGCGTTCTGTTCCACGAAACTAAAAGTTACAATTTTACAAGTTATGTCAGATAAACACAGGCACTAGACCAATAACGACTTGCCATTTGATATGTGTTGCCTGATAAGGCTTGTAAAATTGTAACTTCACAAAACGGACCAGGGTTACTTTACTTTTTTGCCGGGGTTACATAGTGAATAATTGCCCGAATCTGTCTTATCAAGGTAATAAGTACTAAAAACTAAAGTACAAACGACAACACTGTTAACTGACCATCCTGTTTTTTTTTTTTTAGTTTATTAGGGTAAACAAACAGCCACTACAATGATTACTTAAAATAAGTTTTAAGGAAAATGTACACAATATGTGTGGCCACACCTTTTACCACTGGTTAATGTTACAATATTTATCATTCAGAGAGTGGACACCGTCAGTTTTAAGAACGGACGTGTGTTTATGTAGAACCTTATTAAAAAGCACTTAAGGTGCACCGATGGTCCGTTAGCTGTGTTTTTTTTTTAACACTGGTATATAAAGGTATATAAGGGTATTAAAAAACATTTCTCACTGTGTTTTGCCACAAGGCATACAAAAATCACCAAATATAAAATTACGTTTTCAGTACGATCATTATACATTAAAATTAAAATAGAATTGTCAAACCTAGAAAGACTTTGACGACCGGTTAGCCTAGTGGGTAGTGACGCTGCCTACGAAGCTGACGGTCCTGGGTTCGAATCCCGGTAAGGGCAAATATTTGTGTGATGAGCATAAATATTTGTTTCTGAGTCATGGATGTTTTTCTATGTATTTAAGTATTTATATCTATTATATATATCGTCGTCTAGTACCCATAACACAAGCCTTACTGAGCTTACTATGGGACTAGGTCGATTTGTGTAATATTGTCCCCTTATATTCATTTTTTATTTTTTTATTTTTTAGAAAGTAAATAATATTCATTGTAATAAATCTTAATTTCAAATTGTATACGTTAAAAGTAGAAAATGTCGTGATTACTTGGTAAATAAGTAAAAAAAAAAAAAAAAACGCATTCATTCCTATGTCTAATTATTATCATGCATGTCAACTAAATACTCTTTTATCGAATAGTACGCTTTTTTGGCAAATAATTGGAAAGCTCTGTTTTGAATGTAATTACATCCTATATGTCGTGTTGTCGATAGTGTTAGTACTAAAACTTAGTACTAAAACTCGGTATTGTACTCGTACGAGTACCTGACACTTAAAGTTAAATTTACAAAAAGAAAGGGCAGTACTCTTCCAGCACGGTTTTCTAGCACTCTCCCTCTCATTCTAAGTTTTCCAATAAGAGAGAGAGAGACGGATAGTATTAAAAAATAAATATAAAATATTAGGGGACAATCTTACAGAAATCCACCTAGTCCCAAACTAAGCAAAGCTTGTACTATGGGTACTAAGTAGACGAGGATAAACATACTTATATAGATAAATAAATACTTAAATACATAGACAACATCCATGACTCAGAACAAATATTCGTGCTCATCACACAAATACATGCCCTTACCGGGATTCGAACCCAGGACCTCTTGCTTCGTAGGCAGGGTCACTACCAACTAGGCCAAAGCGGTCATCAAAGTGCGAGAAAAATCGAGAGAGCTCGCGCGCCGTCTTGTGATAGATAAAGAAGAAACAAGAGAGACATTGGACAACCAATCGATCTTCAGTTCTGATAGATTATTCTAATGGCGAAAAAATTGTGCTATTCTACAATTAAAAATTATGAAAATCAGTTTTTTTAAATATTGTAAATAATAAACCGGTTATGTTGGTCTTTTGAGTCACCGGTTTTTATTTTACCAGACGGTGTTTTCATACCGACTCCAACCGTGACCAATCGAAATGTGAAACCGGTTAATTCATATGAAGCACTTTACCGATATTTTTTAACATTTATCGCTAAAAAGAGAAACTTATCCGAAAGGCGGATCTAATGCCGTTAGCATTCTCTACCAGTCAACCTTTGGGCAAAGCGGACAGATTGATTATAACAGAACTTTCGCCGCGCGTCGCTGTCTTAACGTGTTTTTGTGTTATTTTATAAGTTTTGTATATTGTTGTGCATGTTAATCTGTAAGGTATTTGTGTATATGGGCCTCGTTGCCTGACTCAAATAAATAGATAAATACAATAAATAAATAAATAATACCGGGTGTTCACCCATAACGGATTGTCGCCGGTGTCGGATGATAGATGTGGTGTGTGTGTGTGTGTGTGGCAGGGCGTGCAGCGCGTGCGGCGAGGCCTTCGCGGACGCGGCGCGGCTCGCCGCGCACCGCGCCGCGCACGACGACACGCACTACAAATGTGACGACGTGAGTATACATTTATTTCATCGTATGACATACATTACTTTGGCCTTTAAAAAAAAATGGGGTGTGAACCGAGCAAGGTCATTTTCGGTAGCGCATTGCGATTCCAAATATGCATATATTTATGTTTTTCATTTATTGATTATTTTTGTTTGTCATTGATATTTCTGTTTTTGTTGAAACCTACGTGAAAATGTAAATTCGGCCGGGTAAAAAACAGAACACAACCGCACGGCGCCAGAGCGGCTCACAGAATAGTTCATACACGATCGCGTGTCGAACGCTTCTCATTGACGTAAAGGACAGATATAAAGTTCTTTCCCTTTCCAGCACAGTGCATTCGAGCGACTGTTCCCTCCGAGCAACTGTACCCTCCCTGACCCTATTTAAGTATTTATTTATCTATATAAGTATGTTTATCGTCGTCTAGTACCTATAGTACTATCGACAACACAGCTAACTGACCATCCGTTCACTTTATGTGCATTGTAATAAGGTTCTATATAAATACAGAACGGTCAGTTAACTGTGTTGGCGTTTGTACAAGCTTTGCTTAGTTTGGGACTAGGTCGATTTGTGTAAGATTTTCCCTATGTATTTATTTTATTTATTTACTAGCTTCTGCCCGCGACACCGTCCGCGTGGAACTCATTTATATCGTAGCTCCATACAAACTTTCACCCCCCAATTTATCCACTTGGGGGATGATTTCCGGGATAAAAACTATCCTATGCAAGGGCATAGGATAGTTTTTATCCCGGAAATGAAATTTGGTATAGAGATAGTTAGAGTCCTGGGGAAGGCCCCAGGACTCTAACTATCTCTATACCAAATTTCATTCAGATCGGTTCAGCGGTTTAAGCATGAAGAGGTAACAAACAGACAGACAGACACACTTTCGCATTTATAATATTACATACATACAATTCACGCCTTTATTCCCAAAAGGGGTAGGCAGAGCACATGAAACGTATATTCCAGCGCCAGTTTTAGCATAAATGTGGGTATAAAAGACCGCCAAAATGTGTTATTGCAGTGATAGGTTGCTAGTCCATCGCCCACAACACACTTCAACCCTGCTCCCTTAGTCGACTTTGACAACCACGGGAAGAAAGGGGGCGGTGAAATTCTAACCCGACACCGCACGGGCACAATATTAGTATTGATTGAATGAAGTGAATGATTGCAGTGCAACCAGCCGTTCGCGACGAAGTCCTCCCTGAGCACACACATCGACCGCGTGCATCTGAAGATCAAACCGCGCTACAAGCTTATATACAAGTACAGCGCGCTGCGCCGCGCGCCGCTGGACGAGTACATGTGCGAGACCTGCGGGAAAGGGTACACGGTAAGACATACATACTAAAATGAAACACGTTTCTTGATGTTGGAGGATGTATTGTACCTTCTGTTCGTCACCGGGACGCAAATCAAAGTGGGCGAGAAAATTAATGACTACCCGTTTTATAAACTTTTTCCCACCAACCTTCGGGTCTCCCCAATGTTGCCGGTTCACAAAACATATTTTACCCATTTAAATCTTAAACTGTATTCACACTATCTAATCTTAATTATCGATTAATTAATTACATTGTGGAAACCCTTCTGTATTTCTTGGATAAATAGTAAACAAAATCATCTTCTGGAACAAATCACGACATTACATACATTAGAACCCGCTTAACACGATCACGCTTAAAACGATTTCTCACATAATACGTCATTTTACGTCAGTCCCCACAACTTGAGACATGTTCTCATACATTTCTTAATACGATTCGGTCGTCCCGTTTAATACGCCTACATAACGGGGTTGACGCCGTGTTGCAAGAGGCAGAAGAGCCCGTGATACTGCAGGGTTTTTCCATTGATGACTAAGGGACCAGGGTTGAAGTGTGTTGTGGGCGATGGGCTAGCAAGGCAAAATCACATTTTGTCGATCTTTTATACCCACATTTATGCTAAAAGTGGCGTTGGAATATACGTTCCATGTGCTCTGCCTACCCCTTTTGGGAATAAAGGCGTGAATGTATGTATGTATGTATGATGACAATGTAGCACCGTACGAAATTCAATCAATTGAAGAAGACGAAGATGGGTCAACTCCGATTTTGTCAAACACTCAGGCTTTATCAGCAGTAAACGATTTAAGACGCTATGAAGCTTCTTTGAGTCAAAGTGAAGACGCACTGCAAAAGTTAAATTACATTGAAAATGTCGTAATTGCTAATGCATCAAAATCTTTTTGTCAAACCAAAGTAAGTGATTACTTTAAGTAACGTAATTAGGTAGTATATAAAATAAATACACTATTTTATAAAGTAATTTAAAAACACATATGTATATATACGAAATTAGATCATTATTTATGTATTTTTCAGTATCCCCCACCCCCTATCCCGTATAATACGCTTTCTCGCTAAAGATGCGTTTTTTATTTTTTTATTTATATCAAAAGTACCAAACAACTATCAATGTTATGTTACTCGCCAAACTGCGATAACAGTTTGTTGGCGAGACCGCGCTCATTTTAACTAATGTTAAGTGCCTATGTTAAAACTATGTAAGGTATGCTGTATGAACTACATATGATCTTAAAGACTAACTTACACACTAAACATGACAATGCCTGAAATTATTTATTTGTTTAGTTATTTTTTGACTGCGAGTATTCTTTATTACAAGCTTTATATTAACTTGACTTGTTCGTATGTAAGTATAAAAGTATGTATGTAAGTAAGTTGTCCGTCAAATCTTGCAAGTTTAATTTGACCCACTTTCCGGTGACCGATTGAGCTGAAATTTTGGGTATAAGTATAGTTTGGATGACAATTCAATATTATGGTACCATCGAGCTGATCTGATGATGGAGACCGAAGGTGGCCATAGGAACTCCGTAATAAAACCACATAACCCCATCGAGTTTGGGCTCGTTAGAAGCGTCTCAATGAGCAGTTGATGATGGTATACAGAAAAGTACAATCGGCAATAAAAGCTTGTACCAAAAATGAAATTTTTGACAGAAACATTCTTTATTACCTATGTAAGTAGTATACCCATGTATGTATGTTTTAGTTGGGTCCCTGTGAAATCGTCTTAAACGGGTTCTACTGTAATGTTCACCCAACGTCTGAAACAGTCACGATAACCAAACCAAAGCCGCTGGCTGCCGTTGGGATCTGATTAAAAGAGTTAGTTTATAAAAGAGCCGACGTTGTTCGCCGCAGAGTTACGCGAACCTCAAGACGCATCAGCTGCGTCACACGGGCGAGCGGCCGTTCCCGTGCGCGCAGTGCCCGAAGAGCTTCCTAACCGCCGCGCATGCCAAGGTATTTACACTCGTGTGTATACACTGCTGGGTGAAAGGGCTTTGCTGGAAATGTATGGTTATAGTTGTATTTTTATTTATTTATTTATTTATTTATACTTCAGGAGTACCAACAGCTGCAAAAATATGATATAAGGAACTCACAGATAGAAATGGCATAGAAAAAAGAAAAATGTTTGACACACTTAGCACACAATATCGCACTAGGCATATGTACACTGCTAATACAGAATAGTGCACCATAAAAAAGAAAAACTAAACTAAGCTCATGAATGGTCATTGTACTGAGCTCGTAATTGCCTTTGTTTGCGGTCCGAACAAAGGCTATTCAAGACGCGCGCGTACCAAATTTGCTAAATAAAATTAGCGCTACATAAAACGTTCTTTGAATAATGAACTCTATCTTCTTTTACAATAGATTCCAAATTACCATAGCGCCTCGTACCTGGCTCGCTGGGAGCGGGTTTTTTGTTATCTTTTAGTCCATTTTGAATCTATTGAATAAGACGATAGAGTTCATTGTACAATGAACATTTTATGTGGCGCTAATTTTTTTTTGCAAATTTTGTACGCGCGCGTCATGAATAGCTTTTGTTCGGACCGCAAACAAAGGCATGAGGTCAGTACAATGGTCATTCATGAGCTTAGTTTAGAAAATTTCAACTGTGCACTTTTTGGGATGGGGAAAATTGTTAAACTCGCCACAGATTGTCACGTGACCGTAAGGTGAGAGATTTGGGACGAGGCTTGGGGGGGCGATGCCGTAGTACGAGACTGGCTGCGCTATTCGAGTTAGTGAGAGAAAGGGCGCAAACGCCATGCAATCCGCGGCGCTTACCCGTTCGCCCGACACACAATAAGTTCTCACGCGCTAATTTGCAAGTGAAATAGTTTACTTCTGTCGCTACGGTATACGTCGATTCGAAATGTCAAAATATTCAAGTTTTCACTTCTGCCGGCACTCCCGGAGTGCAACCCGCTTTTTTTTGATGGCACACTAACGCCACCTTGTTACATGTGTAGAGTAACTTCCATACAAACAATAGTTACTATGGCAGCTCAGCTCTAAGGTACATTTAGTTGGTGTGCCATCAAAACAAAAAGGCGCCAATTTTGAGCAAAGCCCTTTATTTCGTAAAAAAAAACCAATTTCATAAACTTAGCTCATTTTAGACTGACGAAAATGTATGAACAAGTGTGTTTTTTTTTTCATACTACAAAGTGGGTCCCATATTAAAAATGCCTCAGAACCATGGATAGATTCACATTTTGCTATTTTGATTCACGAATTAAATTTCACCCTGTATACTACACACATAGGCTGAATTCCGCGACCGATTTTCAATGAATTCCGCAACGGCAATCGTCCACCTGTCTATAGATACGGCCGAGATCTATATAACGAAAGTGCACATGTAGATTCTATGACTACTTTTACTTAAATTTAATTATAGACGAACGAGGTCCTTATATATGTCAAGAAGCTACTGTAGCCTAGTGGTTCAGGCATGCGGCTGTCGAGCGGCGGTCGTGGGTTCGAATCCCGGCTCGCACCAATGAGTTTTTCGGGACTTATGTACGAAATATTTACCGTTAGCTTTTCGGTGAAGGAAAACGTCGTGAGGAAACCGGTCTAATCACAATAAGGACTGGTTTTCCCTCTGGGTTGGAAGGTCAGATGGCAGTCGCTTTCGTAAAACTAGTGCCTATGCCAAATTTTTGGATTAGGTGTCAAAGCGAACGCAGGGCTCCTTTAGGGCACGGCAATAACGCTAATTCGCGGGAGTCCGCTGGATGCGGGTGGCGCAGAACCGGTCATTGTGGCACCCTTTGGGGGAGCCCATGTCCAGCAGTGGACGTCTTCCTGGTGCTGATGACGTAGTATAATGTTCTACCACCAGTTTTTGATCATGCTACCTGTTCCAGGGTCACAAGGAGCGGGTGCACACCGGGATAAAGAAGTACCAGTGCGCGCAGTGCCCGAAGACCTTCCTCGACAAGAGCTCCGTCTACAAACACAAAGTGGTGAGCTTTCCTAGCCATTACTATTTTCAGCCTACATTACGTACCTAGGGCGGTGAATTCGTGAATGGCCCAGATCGCAGGTGTTGATGAAGGTGAGGGCCATAAATATGGTTTTCGAATGTTTGCCCGACGGTCATATTCTTTAATACTCATTTGCCCGAACTTCGTCTGCCCGAATGTTTCGTTTTCCATAATATTCATTTGACATAATGTTATTTTCCATAATGTTGTATGCCAGAATCATTCATATGCCAGAAAGTTTGCTTGCCATAATCTTAAATGCAATAATTTTACTTGACAGAATATTCTTGTGCCATAACAAAAACTACATTTCTGCGAGCGATATTATTAGTTTTTCCGCTCTTTTATAAAAAAAAAACCCTCGAATACGAAAGCGGGAGCAAAGTTCCCGCTTCCGTCTTCTAACCTATCCGCGATCCGAGTCGGTTTGGCACTAAGCCCCTGTTCCCTACTGCCTACACCACTATCTTGGCATTGGTTAATCTCAGAGAAAAGTTTATTTGATGTCCATCCTTTGAACAGGGACTTAGTGACAAAACCGACTCGGATCACGGATATGATCGAGGTATTTTTTTTTTAATTTTATACACTGCAATACGTACCCACTTTATTACATTATGAATATTATGGATGTTGAGATGGATGGCAAATGACATTATGGCATGTGATAGTTATGGATTACAATGATTATTGAAAATGAGATTATTGATATTGATATTATGGAAAACAAAGATTCTGGCATTTAATTAATATGGTAAACAATGAGTATGGCATATGAAATTATATAAAACAACATTATGGCAGTTAAATATTATGGCAGATAAAATTCGGGCAAATGAAATTCTGGCAAGCAAGAGTATACCCATAAATATGCGATCTTGGCCTTTACGAATTACCGCCCGTGGTAAATACACAATTTTACGTCTTCATCTGGCCACAATGCGAGTTTTACCGTTCGCGCAGCCTTCATTAAAACTCGCATTATGGCCAGGTGTGACGTAAAATAAATAAATTGAACCATTTCCATCGTCGTCATCATATCAGCCGAAAGACGTCCGCTGGAGGACATAGACCTCCCCCGAAGAGTGCCACAATTCCCGGTCCTGCGCCACCCGCGTCCAGCGGGCTCCCGCGACCTTTACCAGGTCATCAGTCCACCTTGTGAGGGGTCTACCCACGCCGCGCCTTCCGGTACGTGGTCGCCACTCGAGAACGGTCATTGGTTCTACGTGCTATGAGCCCCGCCCGCTGCCACTTAAGCTTAGCGATTCGGAGGGCTATATCGGTTATATCTCTCCGGTATCACGTACCGGAAGGCGCGGCGTGGGTAGCCCCCCCACAATGTGGACCTATGGGGTCCATATCAGCTCTCATAAAAATTATTAAGAACAGACTTTAACTCATAATTTAGTTACTCATCACATTTTCCCTCGTAATGGACATACATGTATTTGTGAATTCAAATTCAAAAATTATTTATTTGTAAACATAGGTTAAATATAGATCTTATACAATAATTTATTTCACTATGTTTTGCCATTTGGCATACTAATATAATCAAGAAGAGATGGAGCATGCACTAATTATAACATGATGTCAAACACTAATAATCATTGGTTAAATGTCAAACAAAATAAGTAATAGTGTACCTACTTAAAACTAAAACAACTTAAATTCAAAATGTGTCCAGTAAATATTTCGTTATCGAATAGTATGCTTTTTGTACCAAAAATGTGAAAAATAAATAAATGAGTATGTATGCGTTCATCATAATTTTGTTAGTACAAATATCATTACTAAGAACATACTTCAGTGACTTTCTTTTTCCTAATGAATAAGCGCTTTCGCCAAGTAAATTATCGCTTCGCTCGCCCGGCTCGCGCGCTGGATGCGGGTGGCGCAGGACCGGTCACTATGGCACTCTTTGGGGGAGGCCTGTGTCCAGCAGTGGACGTCTTTCGGCTGGTATGTTAATGATGAAATGATGATTTCTATAACAATATTACATTGTATTTGAAAATCTGAAAAACTAATAACATGCTTAAAATTTTATAATTAAATAATGATCAGGACATGTCAGCAAAACAAATAAATACGATAAAAGCAAGAAAAAAGAACCTTTAACCCAATTCTTGTTCCCAGGTACACACTGGCGAAAAGCCATACGAGTGTCGAATCTGCAACAAGACCTTCACACAATCCGGCTCCCTGTCCACCCACGTGAAATATGTTCACATGAAGGTGAAGCCCCCGCCGCGACGCAGACGCGGCGTCACCGGCGTCGTGTAGACATAATTGACAACTATTTAAAATAACATATATCATCCATCCATCCGGGACTGTATTTTCAAGTTCAAGTTGTTTATTGCATCATGTTGTTTACAAGGTCTTAGATTCTAATACATAATTGCATTAAAGTTTCAAACATGAACCCTGCTAGGGCGTTGCATTCTTACGGCTATACATACAATACAATACAATATATCTCCTAAAATTAAAATTAAAAAATTACTTACATTCCTTATTATTAGGTACTCTTCGGTTGAATAGTAACATTTTTTTATTAAGTACGTCTTTAACTGTGTCTTAAAGTTATTTATATCCTTTCCTTTTTGATAGCAAATCGGGAATTATGCTATTGTAATAGTATGCTATAGGATTATTATGGTATATAAAATGATGCTAAACGAAAGTCGGCCAAAATAATGTTCTACAAAACAATGTGCTGCAAAATGTGTCGCATGCGTGGTAGTAGTAATACCAACTATACCTTTATGCTAAATTACCATTCGACCGAAAGTTTTTCTGCGAAGCATGTTATGCCAAGTGTAGTTCTGATCAATATTATTCTGCCAGATGAGTGTAACCCGGTCCAGCCATGCGGCTGTTAAGCGGCGAATCCCGGCTCGTACCACATCATCATCATATCAGCCGAAAGACTTCCACTGCTGGACATAGGCCTCCCCCAAAGAGTGCCACAATGACCGGTCCTGCGCCACCCGCATCCAGCGGACTCCCGCGACCTTTACCAGGTCATCAGTCCACCTTGTGGGTGGCCTACCCACGCCGCGCCTTCCGGTACGTGGTCGCCACTCGAGAACCTTTCCGCCCCAACGACCATCGGTTCTACGTGCTATGAGCCCCGCCCACTGCCAATTAAGTTATTTCGGAACTTATGTACGGAATATTTACCGTTAGCTTTTCGGTGAAGGAAAACGTCGTGAGGAAACCGGTCTAATCACAATAAGGTCTAGTTTTCCATCTGGGTTGGAAGTTCTGACCTGTCGCTTTCGTAAAACTAGTGCCTATGCCAAATCTTGGGATTAGGTGTCAGAGCGGACCCCGGGCTCGTTTAGGGCACAACCGGGAATAAACATAGGAGGATGAGTCTATTTCCCGATATGTTCGCACTGCGGACAACTGGGGATTGCCTACCGCCGAACGCTACACTTGACCGAAAACAATCTCCAGCCTAAATGATCAATAAGCAACATAGACGGCGCAGTTTAGTATTTGTAACTTTACTAGCGACCCGCCCCGGCTTCGCACGGGTACTATATTATACATATAAACCTTCCTCTTGAATTACTCTATATATTTAAAAAAACTGCATCAAAATCCGTTGCGTAGTTTTAAAGATCTAACCATACATAGGGACAGATAGCGGGAAGCGACTTTGTTTTATACTATGTACTGATGGTAAGTGTCACAGTCATATTTGTGACAGTCTTGAGCATTTCAAGCATTAACCGGTTTTGATTTCGGTTAATCGATGTATACCAATTGTTTTATGTACTTAGATGTTTCATAAATAATAATAACCGGTTACACGCCTCCGGAAAAAGATTTTAGCCTCATATTGGCATACAATGATGTAATATTACCTACTGTCTTAACCTCTAGCCGTAGTCGGCCACAATACAAAAATTTACAATGAAAATTAAATAAGTTGTAATCTGTAATAAAAAAATCTTGTTTCAAAATCGAAGGAGACAAATAAATAAAACTTTGTTCCAATTTAAAATGATGTTTGGGCATATATCCATATAGTAATATGTGTACCTATTTGAAATAGTTTCTGTCAAAGAAATCATTTTTGGTACAAGCTTTTATTGCCGACTGTACTTTTCTGTATACCGCCATCAACTACTCATTGCGACGATTCTAACGAGCCCAAACTCGGGGTTACGTCGGTTAAATACTGAATTCCCACCATTGGCCACCTTCTGTCTCCATCGTCAGATCAGCTGGATGGCACCATAATATTGAATTGTGATCCAAACTATACTATTACCCAAAATTTCAGCTCAATCTAATAACGGCAAGTGACTAAAAAAAATATTGCAAATTTTACGGACAACTTGCATATACTCATACTAGTATAATTACATATATAGGAACAGGTCAAGTTAATATAAAGCTTGTAAAAAGTAGTGCGTCCATAGTCCATAGTAAAAATATATATGATATTTATGAATGGGGTGGCGGCCTGGTCGCATAACAACTATTGTCATAATGTCGATTGTCATACAACATTACGCATAAAGTTGATGCTCATTTTTTTTTTGTATAAATTATACTATGGCATAATTGTTCCCTGTCATAATTATACGGACTCATAATTGGTTTAACCATAATCTAGAATGTCATACATTTATTAAGTTTCATGTGCTTGCCTACCCCTTTTGGGAATAAAGGCGTGAACGTATGTATGTATGTATGTTATTTAGTCATAATATTGATAATTATAATTATTTTCAGTAATAATCAAGCCATAAGAGCGGAAAAACTTGTGTGTAAACTTTTATATTGACCGCCCTTTGCTATACTGTGATGCAACATAAAAGAGAACTTTGTAACTGACTTGCTTCTGGAGAGCAATTTTTCAAGTCATGAACTACTACTAGTAAGAAAAACATAGGCTTATGCGTTTTGCATTTTATGCGGTTATACTGCATAGTTAAATTGTTTTATGAGCAACCAATTTATGTCCATTATAAAGTATGCTTTCATAATTTTATGCGCTTCAAATTTATGCGTATTACACAATATGTTCTTAAACATTATGATTAAAAACGTTATGCGCATAAATGTATGACTATTTACAGTTATGCGTAACGATGAGTATGACAAATCCACGTATGCCCGTCAAAAATAAGTATGACTTTAAACTTTATGCAATAGTGAATAATGTTAGCAAGCGTGATTGTGTTCTGAAATTTTGTAAATAAAAATATTTATCATGATATTCTAGAAGTTTAATTTCAACTAACCTGATGTCCGAATTAGGTATTTTCATTTGTACGTGAAAGTATTTTAGTAAGTAGCTACTTCTAATTTGTTTATTACTTAGTTGAATTCAATCACAATTCTTGTGGCTTTGTTGGGTTCTTGATGTTTTGCACGGCTATCACAAGACGGCACGCGAGCTCTCGATTTTCCTCGCACTATACCTCTCTTTCTAAGTGTTCTAATAAGAAAGATGGATAGGGCGAGAAAAATCGAGAGAGCTCGCGCGCCGTCTCGTGATAGCCGTGCTGAATATTCATAGATCAGTCTGAGGCAAAACGGAAATTTTAATACGTAATGTAGCTTAAAAATTGTGGGTGCAACACGAGAGCAATGCTGCAAAGCTGGTCAAATTGTACACGATTTCATCGTTTTCACCTGCCACTATTCTATTATAGTCTGGCCAACTAATGTTAATGGATGGTAGATTCGAGTTCTTAAGTACAACTAATACCCCAAAAAAGGGCTGTGCCTTTTTTTAGTTAAGTGTAAGCTAATTCTTGAGCGTATGTTTTCATCAGCTCTTCAACTGACACGGTTGAATTGGTTTTAATAAACTTCGAAGCAATTTCTACCAAAATGGTAAAATTTGTTATGCGGTGGCAGCACTCTAAGCCGATGCAGAAAACGCTATAATCACCTTAGATGTCAACCATTAAATTTATTTCAATTTAAACCGTATCTTATTGACATAAGACTGAAAATAATATTTAATATTACAAATTATGAAAAATAAAAATATTAGCATCTACCTGATTTTACCTGTCAAATGGATGGCGTTCTTCAAGATAATCCAATATGATTTTTATCTATTTATTCAATTTATTATGATTACAATGCACTAGGCACAATTTATTTGTAAATAAACTTATGTATAAGAACAAAATGACTACGATAAAGTTGGAAATAGACTCGGAGGAGCCCTTGGCGTGCCGAATTTGCCTCGCGACCGACATCAAGTTGCACAGCATCTACGAACAGCGTTTGGACGAAGCTTTCGTTGATATTACTGGAACAATGGTAAACTATATTGTTTTAAATCGAAATATAGAAATGAAAACTATTATTAAAAGGCCGAGCTTCGTTGTAGTTTAGTACTTTCTCGTCAATTTTGGACAGTGGTTTGTTGTTATTGATTTTATTGTTACAAACTCCTAAAAGATTTCGTTTTCGACGTATACCGTATTTTAAGTTAACTGTTTTGATGCAAACAATTTTATTTACTTTGTTCTATATAGTATAGTTAGTTCTAATTTTCCTGACAAGAGTGGGAATTTCCAAGATTTTAGTATTCAAAAGGCATTGGTCCAATTAGACCATGATAGCTCTAGCCTGAAAATGAAATGGAATTTATTTAATCAGTTTATTATTAAATGGTGAATTTAAGTTTGTATCCTCTTACATTCAGATCTTAACTATGTGTACATTAAAGTAGACCATTTCACCCATCACTGAACATCAGTAAAATGATACAAAATGTAGGATATATTATTGTTATAATTATTTAAAAACATCTTTTTAATTATAATTTTACGTATGTACTTGGTGGATTATTCCTAATCAAAATGAATGAAGAAATTTGCAATATAATACAATACTAATACTATTTACTGCACACCTGAATATCAGTACAGAAAACGAATACAAGAGCAGCGGCAAACAACAGGCAGTCTTATCGCTAAATAGTGATCTCTTCCGGACAACCTTAGAAGATTATGTAAAACAACTTAATTAAAACAAACTGCAAATGTTAAGTAACCAGATCCAAGTGAATAGAATATAATAGAAAAATGTACATTCAAATGCACACATTACAGAACAAAAAAAAAAGTTCAGACATATCTTATGAGTTCAGCAATGTGTGCTATAAAGAATACTCAGCATTAATGTTGCAATAGGGTATTTATTTGTGTGGTGAGCACAAATATTTGTTCCTGAGTCATGGATGTTTTCTGTGTATTCAAATCAAATCAAATCAAATCAAAACATTTATTCGTGACAAACACAACACAGATAATAAAAGAAAATAAAAAGCACATTTTTTTGCCACAAAATGGACCCAGCTCAGCATGTTGCTAGCTTTGCAGCCAGCGCTGGTCTTCCGCTGGGTCCCTTCGGTGAGAGCACGGAGAGTAACAAACAGAAAATTAAAAGGAAATATATACTTAATTAAAATACAAACATAAAAAATACACAAAAAAGGAATGAACGGTATTTTTTATTCGAACGGTATTCAAGTATTTATTTATCTATACAAGTATGATTATCGTCGTCTAGTACCCATAGTCTAGGACCTGAGAAATGGAGTAAAATCTTAACAACATGGTACCCAAGAGGATGTAAACGGAAGAGAGGCTGACAATTTAAAAGATGCGAGGACGAAATTATAGAAATGGCCGCAAGACATGGAACAGAGTGGTCACAGACAGGGAGAAATGGAGAAGACTGGGGGAAGCCTTTGCCAGTAAAATTTTACAGTTACTGTAGTTATAAGTATTTTTGTTGTAAATTTTCTGATAAGAGGCTGTAAATAAAAAAAAAACGTACTCATAGTACAAGCTTTGCTTAGTTTGGGACTAGGTCGATTTGTGTAAGATTGTCCCCTAACATTTGATTTTTATTTATGTTCCAGCTGTCAGCGCGCGACGGCATGCCGCGGCACCTGTGCGAGGACTGCGCGCTGCGGCTGCGCCAGAGCGTGGACCTGCGCGCGCGCAGCCGCCGCGCGCACGAGCTGCTGACGACCCTCGGGCACTATGTGAGCATTACTCTTCTTAACACATTTACACTAAAGGGATGCTGTACATTAAATGGATGCCATATTGCTACAACAAGCCAATCAATCCGCTTCCAAGTATCTCTCTCTCTGTGCATGGGTTAAAAAGAGATAGAGAATACTGTACGCCGATTATTTGGCTGTACAATAAATTCCAATAAGGATACCTATAATTACCAACATAGAATTCTGTGCCCCACCTCTCTTACCATTGACTTATAGTTAAAGCAACGACGTGTAGTTGCAGTGTCCGAGAGGCAACCCGATGGCTCGCTGTATTTGAGCTCCCGAGGCGTTGTGGAACCGCCCTGTGCAACCCAAACTGAGCCAACTTGGACTGGGGCAGAAGAATGTGGCCAGTCTATATAGAGTAAGATTGCTCTGAATATTACTGACTGGCCACATAGATCATTTTTCTTGACATTTTCCATCAGGCCGCCATCTTGGGATGTCAGCACTAGCCCCCGCAGCAGACAATGCAACGGTGCTCCCACTAGAGTAGGTGACATGCGCAAACTTATGCCAGTAACCCTAGGAGGTGTCAGGGTCGTGTTATGTTATGTTATAGCCTTTGTTTGTGACATCCAAATTTTTTATTTCTTCTTTGATTAGTTATTTGGTTTCTTTATTTAATTTGGGTGTCAGCTTGCCAGTCGGCGAAGGCCTCCAGCCTTCTCCACTCATGTCTGTCTCTAGCAACCCTGCTCCGGGTGACACCAGCAACTGGGTCTGGTCTGGGCCATACACAGTGTTTAAAAGTTTGAACGGCCTATCCCACCGTCAATTTAACGCGAAACAAAGTTTGTCTATAGTAACATTGGTAACCTTCTGTGGAGGTCTAACAAGGGCGGTACAGCGTTTCACACACAACGACGTTTCATACATACGTTCCGTTTTCCGTAGTAACAATATAATTTTACGAAATACAACTCAGCTATTGTATTATTTAATACCATATCATATTATTGTTTCCAAAACTTGATGATCATTTCAATAACAAACATAGGAACTAAAAATAGTTATAATTTTGGATGTTCAGTTATGTGGTACGTTAACAACCCTATCTCACTTACAGCTAACGTCATCACTTAGGCAGTGGACCTTCTGTGCCCTTAGGTACTATTAGTTATTCTGTGGTCCAACCATAAATTTGGCTGTATAGCCCTTAACACGTTCGCAACCATGAACTCGCCTGGTAGGCACTCGTAATGTTTGCTCAGATGCCGGCTCAGCCCGCTAGGCGGGCAGCAGTATGAACCTACACGCCCAGCGAGCTCTGTCGGTTTCTGGTATATTGTTCCATTTTTAGTCCGGTTGCGAAAGTGTTAACTTTGACAATGTCGACAGGAAAAAGCCGAAGGTAAATCTGTGTATGACACATCTGCTCTATACCATAGAGCTGAACGCTTACCTTTAAAGTTACGTCCACAGATCACAACAGACTACATCCGGAGCCTGGACCGACTGGCGCTCTGCCTACTGCCGGACGACAAGCCCTCGGGGGCGGAGTACCCGGCGCCGCTGGCAGAGGCCTCGGAGTACCCGGCGCCTCTCGCTGAAGCGTCGGAGTACCCGCAGCCGAGCCTCGGCGACTATCTCGACGATGATATCTCTAATGACAGGTATAAAGAAAGAAAGAAAGAAGGACCTTGCGATGTCAATTAGGACACCTATTCGAGTCCAATGATCGCGCGTTCGCGCGAGTAAAATTCCAGCGTACTTGCGATAGAATTCATTTATTCAAGTGGAATTCATTGAACCACTTTTGCTACAACAAGAGATTCTATAAAGAGGTTCTATAAAATATACACTTTACATATACTTTATATGACGATACTTGAGTTGTGCAAGTTGTATCAAAGTAGAAAACAAAGTCGCTCCCCGCTGTCTGTCCATATAAAACAATTGGTATACATCGATTAACCGAAATCAAAACCGGTTAATGCTTGAAATGCTCAAGACTGTCACAAATATGACTGTAACACTTACCATCAGTACATAGTATAAAACAAAGTCGCTCCCCGCTGTCTGTCCATATAAAACAATTGGTATACATCGATTAACCGAAATCAAAACCGGTTAATGCTTGAAATGCTCAAGACTGTCACAAATATGACTGTAACACTTATCATCAGTACATAGTATAAAACAAAGTCGCTTTCCGCTATCTATCCCTATGTATGCTTAGACCTTTAAAGCTGCGCAACGGATTTCAATGCCGTTTTTTTAATAGATAGATTGATTCAAGAGGAAGGTTTATATGTAGAATATAGTACCCGTGCGAAGCCGGGGCGGGTCGCTAGTTAAGTAATATACAAAAGCTACGGTCGCGGTCGTTACTTACTTGAATGTTCTGCCGCAATATTTGCACTCGAACGTCCTCCCCGCGTGGAACGCAGAATGCAACATGGCGGCACTCCTAAAAATTAACAGGAACGCAGACTTCATTAAGAGTCCGCAGTAAGCTCGGCCGAATTTCACCTTCCCATATAAACGTACCTAGTTACACTCTCATTTTAAAACTACGTGTTGGATTGTGACGAAACTTTGCATATACAATGACATGAAGTATATCTATGTCTGTAATTAGTTTATATGGTTCCAGTTTATAAAACAAACGAAATACAGCAAAAACAAATTTGGATGAAAAACTTTAATTCGCTGTATTTTTTTTACTATGGTATCTGAAGCTACATAAACTAATTACAGACACAGGTATACCTCATGTCATTGTATATGCAAGGTTTCGTTACAATCCAACATTTAGTTTTAAAATGAGAGCGTAACTACGTTTGTATGGAGAATCGAGCTTACTGCGGTCTCTTAAGGGTTGTATTGTCATCAACAGCTCACAGCTGCTGTCAACATTCTGCTCCCGCGCCGAGTTGACCGACGTTAAAGAGGACAGCTACATCGAGCTGCCGGTGGTAGGAGAAATGGTGCAACTAGACGAGAAACTGGATGAAATCAAAGTGACGCAAACTAGAATAAAGAAAGAGCGAGGCGTCAAGAGGAAACGGTCGGTTAAGAAAGAGAAGAAGAAAGTTAAAGTCAGGTGAGCCGTCTAAATTCAAATACTCATTCTGTAAGTATTAAAATAAATAAATAAATATTAGGGGACAATCATACACAAATCGACCTAGTCCCAAAGCAAGCTTGTACTATGGGTACTAGACGACGATAAACATACTTATATAGATAAATAAATACTTAAATACATAGAAAACATCCATGACTCAGGAACAAATGTTCGTGCTCGTCACACAACTAAATACCCTTACCGGGATTCGAAAACAGGACCTCTTGCTTCGTAGGCAGGGTTACCACCAACTAGGCTAAAGCGGTCGTCATCAAATGTTTGTATGGGACCAACCACAATTAGAGCACATAAAAGGACATAAGTTTTTGTCAAAAAATTCATTTTTGGTACAAGCTTTTATTGCCGACTGTACTTTTCTGTATACCATCATCAACTGCTCATTGAGACGAGCCCTAACTCGATGGGGTTATGTGGTTTTATTACGGAGTTCCTATGGCCACCTTCTGTCTCTATCATCAGATCAGCTCGATGGTACCATAATATTGAATTGTCATCCAAACTATAGTTATACCCAAAATTTCAGCTCAACCGGTCACCGGGAAGTGGGTCAAATTTAACTTGCAAGATTTGACGGACCACTTACTTACATACTTTTATACTTACATACGAACAAGTCAAGTTAATATAAAGCTTGCAAAAAATTAAAGTCAATCAAAGTCAGACCTCGCTGAAGAGACCTAGTTGAAAAGGCCCATACTGATTTACTGATTGATGACGTAATTGTGACGTCGAACGCTGAGCCCCGTACTTTGTATTGAAAATCAAGTAAATTGGCGTTTTGGTCGTGAAACATTGCCTTTAAACACGTTTTTTTATCTATTTTTTTATTTATTATATCTTTTTAGTAGTTTCACCCGTGTGGTGTCGGGTAAGAATAGCAAGGGTGGCCCCTTTCTTCCTGTGGGTGTCGTAAGAGTCGACTAAGGGTACAGGGTTGAAGTGTGTTGTGGGCGATGGGCTAGCAACCTGTCACTACGATATCACATTTTGTCGAGCCTTTATACCCACATTGTTGCTAAAAGTGGCACTGGAACACAAGTTTCATGTGCTCTGCCTACCCCTTTTAGGGATAAAGGCGTGAATGTATGTATGGTAGTTTATAAGTTATAAATTTTATAATTTACTCATGGACGGTAAAAACATAAATATATGAATATCTGATTTATAGCAAGAAACGTAAAGCATCTGAGGAACTGGAGATCAAAGAGGAGAAGCCGGGCGTGGAGTGGGTGGCCAAGAAGAAGAGTCCCTACAAGAGGAAGAAGAAGGGCTTCAAGCGTTACTTCATGTGCGAAGAGGACTACGCCAAGTTCGAGGAGCGGTACAACATACGGGTACGAGCAATGATGTACAAACGCAAGAGCAGCACTAACCAACTAGTACCATCGACAACACAGCTAACTCACCATCCGTGCACTTTATGTACATTGTAATAAGGTTCTATATAAATACAGGATGGTCAGTTTTAATAGTTGTGTCCAATTCATTGTCTCATTGTGCGGGTTTGCTACCTCATTATGGTCCTTTATAAAATATAAGCACACTTCGTATAGGAAAACTGCATGCATTAACATTTTACTGGATTTTCTACTCTAGGACCATTGCCAAAAGTTTTAATCGCTTTAATAGAATTCTAATATTTCAATACATCCCTGGCGTTTACCTGAATACTGAGAATCGGACAAGTACAAAGGCACCTGGACCGCAATTTTCCTGTTAGTGTACTCATAACCTATTTATGTATAGGACATAGAGTCGATAATTACTAACACTAGAATTAAGTTTTTCTGTACCCTACTAACAAATATGGACAAGTATCCGAATTAAATGATTATGATTATTATTATTATTTAACCCCTACATAGGGGATGAATTTATAAAAAGCTCTGAAATTCGTTTTGTAGTCTAACATACAGGCTAAGATCGAAGTTACAAATCTCTTACTATATCGTCAGCATTTATTTTTTGTCGCTAACTATAGATTAAGATTTCATTGTATATTACTAACACTTATGGGTGCAAACCTGAAATAAATTATTCGATTTGATTTGATTTGATATTCAATTGAACTTTCTAGGTGGCTGTAACGACTTTTTACAATATGGCAATTGTGGTGTTTTGCGGTTTCAGTCAACAAAGGCATTGTTCCTTTAAGTAGATTGGACACAACTCAGACCGAACGACTAATATAACTGACCATCCTGTATTTATATAGAACCTTATTACAATGTACATAAAGTGCACGGATGGTGAGTTAGCTGTGTTGTCGATGGTACTAGTTAGTTAGTAGTACTGGGCATTTTCTGCAAGTCGACATCGAGTGTGCCTATTTTGCGTGAAATCGGTGGGGTAGTACAGCAATGATACACAATAATAACACCCCTCTTTGCGTCGGGGGTTAAAAAGAGGTAGATAAGCACTCCAAAAATTGCACCAACTTGCCTCAGTTTCGCGTCGCTAATGGAAACGTATAAACGTTTCTCAGCTATCAGATTTGGTGGCCATTTTTAAACACGGAATTTCTTATAGACAACGTATCTACCTATTTTTTATATTATACATTGGGTACGAGCATTTTGAAATCTTAACGAGAAAATTTATATTAGGGATCAATGTTGTGCTCTTCATGCTATTCGGAAAATAATGATTGTTGCTCTCAAATGAGGTATTTCAATTTTCCTCATAGGTGTGTAAAGTAGTATGCGACACTCGGTAGCAAAATTATTTCCATCTTGGGCGTACTTGAATCCCTCGTTACGCTCAAGACTCATTCAAAACACAATCTACTGTTATTTGGACAGTCTTCCCAGTCGCCATAAATTAGCTGGCCATATGGGATGACTGTGGGTGGACGCCTCTATGGGGCCATGCGACATGACGCATACAGTGAGATAATGAGTTGTTAACACGTTATTACTAGTGACATTAGGAGCTATAGATCTCGCGAGCTTGGTTTTAATTTAATTTAATTTTTATTTCGAAAAAAGTGACTACTAAAAAATATCTGTATAACGAACCTACTCACAAAATTTTACTAGAACCGGCTGAGTGTACGTCCCTCTCCGTCGCACTCGCTAATTCGAGCGACAGGGAGGGAGATACACGAACGAACTTCGTTTCCGTTTCGCGGCAGCACCCCCGGCCCTGATGGGTTCACACTCCATAACCTGTCCATGTGCAGGTGGTCCGCCTGTCCGAGGAGGAGCAGCTCCGCGAGATGGCGGCGCGCAAGGAGTCGGAGAACTACCAGCACGCGCTGGTGCGCTGCGAGAAGTGCTACAAGGGTTTCCTGTCCATGTTCACCTACGAGAACCACGTCAAAGTGCACGACCCGGTAAGTGATGGTTGTTGGTTATGGTGTTTGTTTTTCAATTGCAGACGAGAGGGATAGACGCAAGCCTTTATATAGTATACTGCTAGTCCTAAATATGTCACTCAGTAATTTTGCGCGCGAGGCAGCTTAAGGGGCTCCCATACGCCAATGACCTTCGATCTGAATCCCTTAGTTTTCCAATGTTTTTTGTAGCTTATTAATCTTATTATATTAACAACAACGGCTTTAAGCAATATAGTATCCCATATTTACTTCAGAATTCATTGTTTTCGAGATATTTGGCATCAAAGTTGAACAATTTTAGGCCAAAAAACTGGTGGTCTGGCCATAACTTTTGTGTTAATTAGTTTAAAATGAAAACCCTAGACACGTTTTTAGACACGTCAAAGACGAACCCAAATATGTAGATTTCGTATATACAAGGTGTAACAAAAATGGGGTATGAACCGATCAAGGGTATACTTTAGTATGGAGCGCTAGCCGACTGAGGCGACAAGCTCTATAGAAATGTAAAAAAAAACGCGTCAAATTTTTTTTTTTTCTGTTTTTTCTTATCAGAACACGATACCTGTTAAGCCCTTGATCGGTTCATACCCCATTTTTGTTACACCTTGTATTAGATCTTTGACGTCAAGAGAGATACGAAATAAGTGTTTTTTTAGACAATGTTAAAAAATATCATACACAATTAAGTATTCATTTCTTTCAAAATCCGGTAGATAAAAATGGAGATAACAAATTAAAGAACCGATAGCCGTTTGACTTATAATTCTATCTGTAGTGCAAAAGTAGGGATACGATTCAAAACTTGTCAAAAATCGATGAAAACCTCGGGGAGCCCCTTAAGTGAGACCAATCATTTGGTGCGAATGTGCCAGGACGTACCGAAACCTAAGCGAGCAGCCTCGCTTAAATTTATGATAAGTGGAAATATATTTTCTCAAACATGCAATGAAATATTGACGTTGTGTTCTTCATATTGGGCTTCGAAGTGCCACGTTTCGGGCGCTGCGGGACGAGAGATCCGTAATGGCATGTCATACAAAATTGGAGGCCTAGGCCTGCAAGATAGTCTTTTTTAATTTCCATTCTACAATTTGTGGCACAGGATCACGGCGTTCAGCCATGAAAATTAAAGTTTGATTTCTTGGAGTTTTATTTATTTATTTCATTGCATGTTAGAGAAAAGCACTATACATACCTCGGCGTGAAAATGGGTTGCCAGCCTCATAACTATCCGGCCTGGCTACGCTCGGCTGTCTATATGTACTCAGCCGGCAACCCCTTACTTCCCGGCCTCTGTAGTAATGTACTATTGAAATACCTATTAAACGATTACATAGTTCGCCGACTTTTTTCCTTTTTTACGCGTCTGGTTGCCGCCATTTTGAATTTTGATTACTGTCTTGTCTTGTGACACTCGCAAGATTAAAACGAATCGATTGGCGTATGATTCAAACACATCGGTTGCCGTCGACGCTATATGCATAGACTGGTAAACACATTACCCTCCTTTGTCTCGCGCAGTTGGGTAAAAAGTCTTAAGTATCTAAAAAAAGGATACGATTTAACAAGAATTTGGTTTGTCCAGGCGCTAGGCCCCAATGAGTGCCACTTCTGCTACTGCCGCTTCAAATGGCCCAACAAACTTCGGACGCACCTCATCGAGTGCCACCAGCTCAAGTACGTCTGCAACGAGTGCAAGCTGGTCATCCGCGGGCGCTACATGGCGGTCATGCACGCGCAGTTCCACGCCGGCAAGACCTGGGAGTGCAAGCACTGCCCGCTCACCTTCAAGTGAGTTGCAAACCATACACCCGCGATATATGCGAAATATGCACACAACACATACACCTCCGATATATGCAGCCAACACATACGCCGGCTCAAATACGTCTGCAACGAGTGCAAGCTGGTAAATGACCGGGTCTTACATGGCGGTCATGTACGCGCAATTCCACGCCGGCAAGACCTGGGAGTGCAAGCACTGCCCGCTCACCTTCAAGTGAGTTGCAAACCATACACCCGCGATATATGCAAACACATACACCTGCGAAATATACAGTCAACACATACACCTGCGACGTATGAAGCCCACACTTACACCTGCGACATATGCATCCAACACATACACCTGCGACATATGCACACAACACATACACCACCGATATATGCAGCCAACACATACTCCAGCTCAAATACGTCTGCAAAGAGCGCAAGCTGGTCATCCGCGGGTGCTACAAGGCGGTTATGCACGCGCAGTTCCACGTCGGCAAGACCTGGGAGTGCAAGCACTGCCCGCTAACCTTTAACTGGTTCGCAAACCATACACCTGCGATATATGCAGCCAACACATACACTTGCGATATATGCAGCTAACACATACACCTTCGATATATACAGCTAACACATACACCTGCGAAAACTGCAGCCAACACATGCAATCTACTTACAGTAAGG
Source organism: Epinotia bilunana (assembly GCA_947049275.1). NCBI lineage: Eukaryota > Metazoa > Arthropoda > Insecta > Lepidoptera > Tortricidae > Epinotia > Epinotia bilunana. The sequence continues at coordinate 2,319,485 of OX346277.1, read as the reverse complement.
GCCTGTTTCACAATCTCCAGGTAAAACATATCCGTCAGATAAATGTTGGCTGTCACTTTTCTTTTATATGACGGGAGAAAAGGATAGCAATAATTTTAACTGGCAGATAACTTTATCCGGCGATTGTGAAACAGGCCCTCAGTATCATAAATATGTATACATTCTGACATTTAATACTGTGTCCGGGTTTTTGCTATTATTATTCAATACTGAAAACGATTTCAAAATAAGTTAAAAATTAAGATCATATGGAAGACACACAATATAATCTAAATAAACTCTAGAACTTCTCAACCAATCTCAAAAATTATGTCATCAGTATATAAAGTGACCGTTTATCTTCCTAAGACCTATCATACAAGAAAAATTGCATTGAACTGTTGATAATTTTGGGTCGGAATTTGAGTTTTTTTTTAAACTTACTGAAACCAAACAAACGCAGAGTTATTCCAATGGAATATGATTACAATTCCTTTAAGATAATGTCTCATATCGATATATAAAGAGTATTTATTATTATTATCTATTATAATAATTTATCCCGCGGCTCCGCTCGTTCTTTAGGAAACAGTCTACCTTCTACACGCATCTCCGCATAAACCACTCGACGCAGAACGCGCTGGGCGGTACTTGCGACATCTGTGGGGAAACTTTCACGGGCGCTATGGGGCTGCGGATGCACAAAACACAGACGCACAACAAGGTGAGTACGGCTGTCAACACATAAACCCGCGAAATCTGCAGCTAACACATATACCTGTGATATATGCAGCCAGCTCATGCACCTGCGATATATTTACAGTTACAGTTTAAGATTTACATACGTTTTTATATATTTCTATAGATTATGTTAATGTAATTTAAGAACCGTGCATGTCTAAATTCATTTATAAGCTGTTTAGTTAGTTCCTTTTTTTAAATATTATTCATACCACAACACTTCGGGAGCAAAGGAACTATGTATTAATTATTAGTGAATACTGTTTTGGCTTATGATCTAAATTTTTTGTTAATCTTTTTGTAATATTAAGAGCTGTATGTTTCCGATCGAAATAATTAAAAAAATATACCCAACTCATAAACCTGCGATATCTGCAATAAACACCTTCGAGATATGCAACCAGCACATACACCTGTGACATATGCAGCCAACACATACACCTGTGACATGCAGCTAACACATGCGATACGCACATATTGTATAATGTTTTCAACTTTTCCACTTTTCGTCTATCATGGATTTGTTTTTTCAGAAAGAAATAAAAGCGTTAAAATGTACGATATGCAAAATACAGTTTGAAAATAGAGAGGCACTCGATCGACACTCTCAGCCCCACAACGACTGCGATCCCAAGCGGCGGTAAATTGCCTTTAATATATTAAAATAACATTTTAACCCATTCGTTGCCGAGGCGCAAACATTCCATATAGTTAGGACGCGACGCGACAGCGGCAACCAATGTGTCTTTATACTGCACCAGCACCTATTGTTTTAGAAGGTTCACTAATGTTAGACCAAACAACTTTTGGCCAAATGTGTCATTTAACATAATGCATTTTTTTCTGAAATAGAAAGCTTTATAGGATTATTATAAAACAAACCTAACCTAACCTAATGACTTTTATTTGATGATATTCAAAGAATACCCGATAATACCACTATTTGACGAAAAATTCACTAGGTCAAATGAAACATTTGTCAAATGATACATTTGGCTAAAATTTCTTTGGTCTAGAGACAGGATACCGTTTTAGAAACATTTAAGAGTCTTCAGTAAGCTCGGCCGAATTTCACCTTTCCATACAAAAGGAGTTTCTTCTTATTTTAAAACTACGTGTTGGATTGTGACGAAACTTTGCATATACAATGACATGAGGTATAGCTATGTCTGTAATTAGTTTATATGGTTCCAGTTTATAAAAAAGACGAAATACAGCAAAAACAAGTTTTGTATGAAAAACTTAAATTCGCTGTATTTTTTTACTATGGTATCTGAAGCTACATAAAATAATTACAGACATAGATATACCTCATGTCAATGTATATGCAAAGTTTCGTTACAATCCAACACGTAGTTTTAAAATGAGAGCGTAACTACGTTTGTATGGAGAATCGAGCTTACTGCGGTCTCTTAAGGAACATAAATACACAAACAATTTAGTTAAAGACGGACCTCGCTGGCGACACCGAAACGCTTCATACGAATTGACGTGAAGGTATGACGTCACATTTTGCAATTCGCACTAATAGCTGAATGGAAAATGAATTTCTGTTTCGGTCGCGACTACTGCGGTTAGGTCCATAGTTATCGTACAAATTTGTTTCTATAAAAGCGTTAGCATTCTATCAGTAGCTTTAGATTTACTCCTGGAGAATAAAAAAAATGCGTTTTTCTAAATTTTCAAGGTCTTTTTATGATACTAATTATGTTTTGTAATTTATTCTTTATTACAATAATTTGATGGTTTACTAATTTATAGTATAAAATCTGTGAGAATGAACTTTTGGCAGCTGTCATCCCAGTACAATAAACGTCAAAAATGACATATGATGACATAAATTGTACTGAGATGACAGCTGTCAAAAGTTCATTCTTACAGATTTTACACTATAGCAACACTCCGTTATCAATTTTAACCTATTATACTGTGTCAGGTTCTGCGAGACCTGTGGCTGTTCCTTCGCTGATGAAGACCAGCTCAGTCTGCATCGACAGCACGCGCATGGCGTCGAGGTCTACAAGTGTGACGACGTGAGTAAAACCGCAACAAGAATACGTTTATAGCTAATTGTGAAAAACATACACCCGCGATATATGCAGGCAACACTTACACCCGCGACATATGTAGCCAACACGTACAAGTACATAGATCATAATCAGGGCTCGTGCTTTTCGCGCCGATGGCGTCAATAAATGACGTCATTTTGCACACAGGGTGTTGTGATAATTAAAATAAGTTTGAGGAAGCTTGTTGCCGAACCACCAAAAACGGAAAATTGTTACAATATTCTTGTGAAGATGACATTGTATAGCAACTTTTTTATGCAGAAGTTAAAAATAAAAACTACGTATCATTGTGAAAATACAATTACTAAACAATTACATCAACGTATTGTATATCTGAAACTGAATGATAATTTCAGTCAAATACCACTATAAGTGCCAATGTAGTTTAATTAAAGAGGTTGATATAAATAAATAATAAATATAAGGGGACAATCTTACACAAATCGACCTAGTCCCATAGTAAGCTCAGTAAGGCTTGTGTTATGGGTACTAGACGACGATATATATAATAGATATAAATACTTAAATACATAGAAAACATCCATGACTCAGAAACAAATATTTATGCTCATCACACAAATATTTGCCCTTACCGGGATTCGAACCCAGGACCTTCAGCTTCGTAGGCAGCGTCACTACCCACTAGGCTAACCGGTCGTCGATATGTCGTAACTGTTTATGAAAAGACCATTTGTGTAAAAGTAGGGGCCTTATCATAATATTTACAGTAGTGGTATCGGGCATGCATTTTGACAATTAAGCTTATGGAATAAAACAATGTTTCATTCATAGATGTAAAATGAATAGCACACTAGCTTGACAGTATTTTATTTTAAAAAAATGTGTTACATTTCTATGTAGAATTAACGCCTTGGCCACGACTTCGGTCTTAAGCGACATGCGGCAGCGTTTTATCTGTTCATTGCGCGGTCGAGACGCGCAACGCACTGTGGTTAGTTGGGATCACGCGCAATGAATTAGAAAAACCGCTGCCGCAGGTCGCTTAAGACCAAAGTCGTGGCCAAGGCGTAATATTATCAAACGCTCGTTTAGCGTGAAGCCATAAAATGTGGAATTGATCAAGTCAGTATTTATCGCATCTACTCCCTTTGTCTCTGTGTGTCTTTTGTGTGGTCAATAAATGTATTCTTTCTTTCTTTGATGAATGTTTGAGGTTCTGCGAGAAGATGGATCATCAGGCGGGCCGTACGCTTGTTTGCCACCGCCGTTGTATAAAAACTGACGTACCTACCAGTCTTCTGTCTGAGATATATTTTGTTATACAACGTGTTTTTGTAAATTTTCGTTAATTGCAAGGGGGCATAGGTTAGATCAAATAAAGTTAAGAGATTTCACTTTCCAATACAAGCGTAGTTACGCTCTCATTTTAAAACTACGTGTTGGATTGTAACAAAACTTTGCATATACAATGACATGAGATATATCTATGTCTGTAATTAGTTTATATGGTTCCAGTGTATAAAACAAACTAAACACAGCAAAAACAAGTTTTGTATGAAAAACTTAAATTCGCTGTATTTTTTTTACTATGGTATCTGAAGCTACATAAACTAATTACAGACACAGATATACCTCATGTCATTGTACATGCAAAGTTTCGTTACAATCCGACACGTAGTTTTAAAATAAGAGCGTAACTACGTTTGTATGGAGAATCGAGCTTACTGCGGACCCTGAACTCTTACTGTTATCAATATCAAGATATTCAATATTTTAATTTAATCAGATTTGCAGCTTTAACCAATGTTAACGCTACATTCAATTATTTTATTTAAAAAAATACATTTTTTTTCGAGTAATATTATGCTTATTTGTTTCTGTGAATGTACTCTTCATACGCCGAAGTTAACGGAAATGGGAACACCGTGTATTAGTATTGCCGTTTCTGTTGTTTCACAGTGATTTAGTGTAGAATGTTACGCTGTGTAACTAAAAAATTTTTTTTGTTTCACAGTGCAACAAATCGTTCCTGTCCAAGTCGTCCCTGTCGACGCACATCGACCGCGTGCACCTCAACATCAAGCCGCGGTTCCGCTTCTACAATTACAAGAAGAGCGCGCGGCCGGGCGCCAGGCTCGACTTCATGTGCGAGACCTGCGGGAAGGCCTACACGGTAACTTATAGCCACTCGTCTGACACAACCGGATGTTAATAACAGCGCCATCTATGATTCAGTCCTGGAATCACTACATGGCTTAGCCACAGTATAGAAGAATAATACAGTAGGTAATCTGAGGCCGTTTAGGAGCGTTCGTTACCTACTTTCGCTCGATGCGCAGGGCTGTGTCATGTTTGTGGCTTGGCATACCTATAATACTAATTTTGCTTTTAAGTATGCAAAGTATTTCTGTTACAGTTTATTAGACAATAATGTATAAAAAAATTAATAATATTATAGATAGTTGGGTAACTATGTGTTTTTAGTTTCCCACTTCATGGAATATTTTAATACCACTATACTATGCCTAAAATATTTCCTAGTAAGTATAATAGTTGCTAAACTGCACTAGGTTGGTAGGTGCTTAGTTACAAGCCTATTCGGCTCCTTTTGATATCGTGGCACTGGCGGCTCGCTGTCTTCATACCTACGAGGCGGCTTCCTTTGACGTAGCGAGTGAGAGCGAGCGAACACCGCAACGGCTCGGCCCCGATTGAAGCATTCTCCATCATTCCCGAAGGCTTTGTGTGTGTGCGTACCGTACACGCGCGCATGTGTGCAGCCGTGCGATGTACCTTTGTTCGAAGTTTATCTACTGTTCCTATACTGTGGCTTAGCTAGGTAGTTACTAGAAGCATAGCCAAACTATGGTGTTATTAGTTTAGGATTAAGTAGTCAGAGGGCGCTATAATTAATATCGCTCGATGATTATCGTTTAGGATTAATATTTTATTTAGTGACTTTGCAAATACACGAGATAGGAACTACACGTTGTTTTCCGCTGGAGCCTGAAGAACGCACCCTGGAGCCATCCACATTCCTTCACCGGATTAATACCTATTAGGTTTTGTTTTCATTTTCCCTGTGTTTTTGTACACAAGTTTGTCTATCTCATTCTACCTACCTTCCTCTCAATTGCTCAAAGGTTAGCTGGAAGAGATCCCTTATAGGGATAAGTTCGCCTTTGTACTTTGATCTATTGTGTGACATGTATATTCTTTAACCTGTTATTGTGTACAATAAAGTGCCTACATACATCCATCCATACATACATACATACATACAACCACCCGCTGTGTGTCTTGGCCTTCAACACGAGTGCACGCCACTGCCCCGAGGCACGCCTCAACTGGAATGTAATTTACAAATATCATTCAATATGTGTCGGTCGGTCTTTTTTTTTATACAACGACGGTGGCAAACAAGCGTACGGCCCGCCTGATGGTAAGCGGACACCGCAGCCTATAGACGCATGCAACTCCAAAGGAGTAACATGGGCGTTGCCGACCCCTGATATGTTTGAGGATTCGCCGTGTTGAAAGCTGAAGGAACAAATTCCCTCCCTCTCAACACAACGCACCCTCGGGAGCTCTGGCGACCTTGCTCACCTCCAGGAACACAACACTACTACAGGGCAAGTAGTAGTGTTATTATGGCTGTGGTCTCCTGCTCCAAATTCGAGCGGGATGACATTTCGCTGTGCCCTACCTCACCTACTCTGTCACTCGCTTAGAAATAATAAAATTGAATTTACATTTAGATCTACCTAAGGTACGTACAATGCGTTACGTGATCGACATGATGGTAATAGAATAAAAAATAATAGACAAAACCATGGTAATAAGGTGAGTTTATCTACATAATTTACATTGCGGCGAGCGCGAACTTGCCCGTGTCCTGAGCAGAGCCGGCGGCGGGCGATCGTTGCAGAAGCGGAAGTCTGGAGCACACCTGGAGCGCGAATGTAGGTCAAGACCGACCGGGTTGGCGCCCGGGGGACTTGGGAACTTAAGTCAATTAAGTCCACTGGTCCTGAGTTGTGAAGTTGTGAAGATGCGGCAAGCGTAATGAGTAATGAAACAGACGGAGGTTCGATTCATACTAACTTTATTAGGGGATTAAACACTGGGTTACAGTACGATTACTGTTAGTTAAGACCTGACAGATGGATTGCCTTCATTTAATTTTCAACTTTAATCTTAAACAAATAAAATAGTTATTACTAAATCGGTAGATGTGGGTAACAGTATTCTGAAAAATGCTTTATCTATATGAAATTAAAGTTGAAAATTAAATGAAGGCAATCCATCTGTCAGGTCTTAACTAACAGTAATCGTACTGTATATACTTTCTTAACTAGGTACATAATAATCTAATTTCACAACCCCCTTTCCTCCCGCGGGTGTCGTAAGAGTCGACTGAGAGAACAGGGTAGTGTGTTGTGGGCGATGTGATAGCAACCTATCACTGCGATGTCACATTTTGTCGATCTTTTATACCCACGTATATGCTAAAAGTGGCGCTGGACACAAGTTAAAGAGGGAAGTATACCTTTGGAATAGTACGTACTCGTCCATACGAAAATAGAAAACGATTTTCCACTTCTAAACATTTTCCAATCTCAATGATTTTTAGTACGTTATTGAAACAATGAAAGACTAGGTTTATAGGTCTTCCTTTTTTCAAAATTTGCAATAAATTAAAATTTATAGGCACCTAAATTTTTTAAAGCTGAACCTATTAACCTTGATATTATTATGCTGAAGCGATCGCCATCAAAATCGAAGTGATTTGTTAACATTTAGTTAGTGGAAAACGTTTTCTCCCGAAATGGAAATCCTTACTAATATTGTAAATGCGAAAGTGTGTGTGTTTGTTTGTCCTTCTTTCACGTCGCAACGGAGCGTCGTATTGATGTGATTCTTTGTATGGAGACAGTTTAGAAGCTGGCAAGTGACATGGGCTACTTTTTCCAGCGGGAAAACATCTAATTCCCACGGGATAATGAAATATGTTACATTTTCCTATAACCACGCGGGCCAAGCGGGATCAGCTAGTTTCATATAAAAAGTACCTTATGTCAGTCGCGAGCTGCTAGCTATACTTCCCTCTTAATCTGCCCACCCCTTTTAGGGATAAAGGCGTGTATGTATGTAAGTAATTGTTTGTTACAGTGCTTCGCGCTGCTGAAGACCCACCAGATGAGCCACACGGGGGAGCGGCCGTTCAAGTGCTCGCTCTGTCCGAAAAGCTTCATCACCGCCTCGCAGCTGAAGGTAAATCAGGCGCCAGTGCAGAAGCCTTAGCCTTACCACCCTTCAAATAAATAGTTATTTGTGTCACAAGGGAGGAAAATAGTATAGTTACGGCGAGGGCGGTGTATTGAATCCTGAGCGTAGTGAGCGATACAAGTGTTAACGCCCGAGACGAAGATAATTTCGCTACCGAGTGATATACTAACACAGGCCTAGCTCAGAAGTCAGAGGCTTCACAAATACAGCTGTACCATTTTTTGGAAATAAACGTTTTTATTATTATTATCCTACTAATATTATAAATGCGAAAGTTTAGATGTTTGGATGTTTGTTACTCAATCACGCTTAAACGGCTGAACCAATTTGAATGAAATTTTGCACGAATATACTTTATAGCCTGGATTAAAATATAGGATAGTTTTTATCCCGAGTCCACGCAGACGAAGTCGCGGGCGGAAGCTAGTTATTTTATATGTATCATAGTGTTGAATAAACTTTTTTTTTTACATTTAACATATACTAATTTTCACACCGACTGTGAAGAAATTTGAAAAGATGCTGTTGAAATTGCTTAACAAGTTTTAACAAATTTTGTTAATTTTTATTGCTAATTTTGATTTAACATTATTATTATAACACGAATAATTCATAAATTTTAATATAACGATGCTAATGTTAAAACTTGAAATATGTTCGTTTCCAATCGATTACGATGAAATTACAATCGATTATTTTATTAAGACCTGTGTTCAAATTGCGTAAATGCTACATGCCAATGAATAAATTAAAAAAGTAGCTTGAACAGAAATGTTGCATTTTGATCCGTCTCGTAGTGGAGCAAAACTTTCTCCGAATGAAAGGTGTGAAAGTGAAATTATTTATTGCTGAACATGGGTGAATTATAAACAGGTACCATCGTCAACACAGTTAACTGACCATCCGTGCACTTTATGGGCATTGTAATAAGGTTCAATATAAATAGAGGATGGTCAGTTAACTGTGTTAGCGTTTGTACATTGGTGATAGACGCTGCCAATTCCACATGGTCTGCCTTCTTAGGCGTGCAACATTTGGTCTTCAAATTCATTCGAAATTAAATCATCGTAATATAAAAATAAAAAAAATCTACAACACATACATATCGACCTAGTCCCAAACTAAGCAAAGCTTGTACTATGGGTACTAGACGACGATATACATACTTAAATACATAGAAAACATCCATGACCCAGGAACAAGTATTCGTGTACTATATTATATATATAAACCTTCCTCTTGAATCATTCTATCTATTAAAAGAAACCGCATCAAAATCCGTTGCGTAGTTTTAAAGATCTAAGCATACATAGGGACAGACAGCGGGAGGCGACTTCGTTTTATACTATGTAGTGATGTATTTTAGTAGCAGCTTATATATTCTACTAGCTTCTGTGGTGCGTGGAACTCGTTTATATCGTAGCTCCATACAAACTTTCACCCCCCCACTTCATCCCCCTGTGGGACGATTTCCGGGATAAAAACTATCCTATGACCTTCCCCAGAACTTAAACTATCTATACCAAATTTCATCCAAATCGGTTCAGCGGTTTAGCGTGAAGAGGTAACAGACAGACAGACACACTTTCGCATTGATAATATTAGTATGGATGTGCGCAGGGCCATCGGGACAGCTTCCACGCGCGCATCAGGAAGTACCGCTGTCCGCAGTGCCCCAAGACCTTCCTGCGACAGTCCTCCATCTACAAGCATCGGCTGGTGAGTCTCACTGGATCTTAAAGAACTTTGTCAAATTCAGGATTAAACATGGGCATTCTAAAGACAATAGAACGGTTGCCAATTTTGTTGGAGTGGTTGCCGTCGGAATCAGCCCAGGGGAATTACTACAACAGTTTGTCAAATTCAGGAACGAAACATGGGCAAACTTCCTAAAGACAATAGAACGGTTGCCAATTTTGTATGGAGTGGTTGCCGTCGGAATCAGCCCAGGGGAATTATTACAACAGTTTGTCAAATTCAGGAACGAAACATGGGCAAACTTCCTAAAGACAATAGAACGGTTGCTAATCTTGTATGGAATAGTTGCGGATGTGGCGAGCTTGTGTGCTCAAAAAATTTAAACATCTAACTTTTTAGCTCTTAGATAAATAGTGTGAGAATACTGAAATGTTTTGTTTTTTTTAAATATGAATTTGACTGGTAGTTAAAATAGCAACTTTTATGAAACATCTAAAACTCTCATTAAGTATGAAGCGCCACTGAATGCCAGCTGGCCCGACAGCTCGAAACGGAGTCGTGGCAGACCTCGTCGGCGACGGAGAGACGAGCTAGACTCCTTTTTAAAAGAATGGCCAGAGACTGCTCAGAATCGGGAGCACTGGAAAAAGTGGGGGGAGGCCTTTGCCCAGCTGTGGGACACTACAGGCTCACAATAATAATAAAAGTATGAAGTTTGTAGCGCTCCTAGCGTTATTCCCGATTGTGCCCTACAGGAGGCCGGGTCCGCTGACACCTAATCCCAAGATTTGCCATCTGACTTTCCAACCCAGAGGGAAAACTAGACCTTATTGGGATTAGGCCGGTTTCTACACGATGTTTTCCTTCACCGAAAAGCTAACGGTAAACATTCCGTACATAGTTCCGGAAAACTCATTGGTACGAGCCGGGATTCGAACCCACGACCGCCGCTTGACAGCCGCATGTCTGAACCACTAGGCTACCGTCGCTCCCGGAAACCGGAATAAGTGACGTTAAGATATTTTATGATCAAACAGCGTTAATTTCCTTGCCTTACGTATTTAAAAATCTGTAAAATAGCAAAAATAAGTTGGAGTCTGATGTTACTCGGGTATTTTTGTGAGTTTGGTTTATTGGTTATGTAACAATATTGTTTTTTTACTGTTTTCTACTACCGTATTGAACCGTTTCGGTTTCCTTGTCGGCGGCTAGACCTTCTGTCAGCGCTAGGAAAACGATTTCATCCGAACCCAAAGACTTCTAAAAACTCACGGATTGTACGAAATATTTTTCGATATTGGATGTGTATTTTTTTGTTTATGTCATGTCGGAATCCATACTTATATTATAAATGCGAAGGTATTATTTTCAACCTTAAACCGCTTAACCGTTCTCGATGCTTTTTGGTTTGGGGATAGTTTGAGACCCTGGGAAGGACATAGCCTAGCTTTTATCCCGGAAATCATTCACGAAGGGGGTGAAATCGGGGTGAAGTTATAAAGATGCGATATGAACGGGGTCCTCGCAGACGAAGTATTTTTTGTTTGGCAAGTCTGAATAACACACTTAATATAAATAATTTGGTCCCCAGATTCACACAGGGGAAAAACCATATGAGTGTAGCATCTGCAGCAAGGCGTTCACGCAGTCCGGCTCGCTGACCACGCACGTCAAATACGTGCACATGAAGCTCAAGCCGCCGCCGCGGAGACGGAACAAGCCCATAGACAAACACTAGATCAATATATTATTTATTAGCGGTGGTGCGTTTCATTTACTTTCAACCTCTATTCAACCCTCAGTATTTACCCCTTAAATGGGTAACGGCAACATATTTGCCGTCATAGATGAAATAAAAACGACTGTATTCCGACTGATTTCCGGTTCAAATTTAAATTTATTGACAGAGATGTCAAATAAGTAGTCAAAGGATTGAGTCTAGATAAAGTTCAACTCATCTTTGCGTTCAACTGTATACTTTCAACCTCAATTCAACCCTCACATGAAGTGAAACGAGTGTGAATGTGGGTGTGAAGTTCTGGCGTTACGGAGACCGGAGACCAGATAAACGGCTGTTCAGGGGCCGCATACTACGATAGGTAGCTCGTCTCTGCGCGCTAAATCTGTGCATGCCTTATAATAGTTAAAAACGATTATAAGGCATGCACAGATTTTTACAAAAATACGATATTTGGATGATTACAACGAATAGAAGCTAAACTTATATCACAAATTACTCTAAGACACAAATAAATTTATTGATAATACTAAAAAATATCCGGCGTCCATGCGTACAGAGTGGAGGAATCTCCAAAAAAGTATGAGATTAAAAAAAAATGATATGTCAAAATATTACAATTATTTAATTATCTTCATTTAATTTATAAAATGTCATTAATTAGTGCTTAAATATAATCTGAATAGGCATTAGCTGTAGTTAATAATGACTACAACAAATTAATTTAAAGAAAGTGTAGCCATTGATTTTATTACAAATGAGGGGATACCATAAATAATATCGGCCACAGATCCACACAATTAATGTTTATTTTATTGAAACACGATCAAATTCCTTAAAAGAAACCCTACTCTTGCAACATCTGCAGCAAGGCGCAGTCCGGCTCTGCACTTCAAATACGCGCTAGACCAGTATAGTGGTCATTAGCGGTTGCGTTTTATACATTTCAAACCCCACGTTGTTAAAAAAGTTTATAAAACCATGCATACACTGATCCTTTTGTTGTCAAAACTTAACAAACCTTCTTAAAATTTCTTCTTTTCCTTTCTCAACGTTCACATGAAGCTCAAGGTGCGGCCGTTAGAATGATCGTAGCATACATCTCGTTGTAAAGGTTGCGCCACTTTTGGTTGATCCAGTGTGAACGCGGTTTAAAAACGCCTTTACAAGGTACGTTCGGATACTTTAATATAAACCTACTCGCCCAGAAGTATTAAACTCACGCATATGGCAACACAGGTTTTGAAGTTTGGAAAGAACATTGGTCAAATTAGCATCTACCGATTTTATGTTGTGTGGGTTTGTAGGCATAATTTCATTTTTGCTTTTATTTATCAAGAAATTGTCTATAAAAACACATTTATTACGTTATTTTGAATGAAAATCCCGTTTAAACTGAGAATTTACAGCTCTAACATAAACATCACGTACCGCTTAAGTAATGATAAGTGTTTCGGCTGACGAATCAATTAAATAGCAAGTGGACTCTCGGACCGGGCCACATGAAACATGTCTTCAATATTAGTGAATATGGATACAGTGAAAGTGGAGGACTCGGGCAATGTGCGAGCATGTCGTATTTGTCTCTCATGGAATATAAAAATGTATCATATTCGGGAGTCAGGTCTGGACCAATTGTTTTCGGAGCTTATGGGGACTTCGGTGAGTATTTTGAAGTGTTCATTGTACGTAGTTTTTTTTTTCCCATATATGCTTAGATACACTTATGTCCGTCAACAATATACAATAAGATTTATAATTACAAATTATCGCTAGAATAATTCATTTACTAGGTTATTCATTTATTAAGGAGATAACACAGAAACATACATGAAAAGGATATAAACAAGTTTAGAAAAGATAACTAAGTAGGTACATATGTTTCCTGAAGTTCCTGTAGAAAACTAAACTAAACTAAAGTAGTAATATTGTGCAAAAGATTTACTGTGTGGTTTCTTGATGAGCAATACTTAAAAATGTGGGTAAAAAAGAGAAAGGTAAATGGAGATTAGAGTTACCTAATGATTATGTTTGAAATGGCTGCCTTGGATTGGGTGCGAGAATTAGATAGAATGTCATTATCATAGCATGGAGGCAAGTCAGAGTGGTATTTCTACCGAAACCGGGGAAAAAATCATACCAAGAGGTAAAATCCTTTAGGAGCATAAGTTTATCGTCATTTACTCTAAAGACCTTAGAGAAAATCATAGATAAATCGATAAGAGAGAAAGTAGAATGCGGAAGGAACCCATTACACGGGAACCAGCACGCATACATGGCAGGAAAGTCGACGGAGACTGCTCTACACAACCTTGCGGTCAGGGTGGAGAGAGCACAAGACACAAAACAGTATGCACTGGGCTGCTTCTTCGACGTGGAGGGAGCCTTTGACAAGGCAACCTTTGCGGCGGTGGAGAAGAGTCTAGACAGAGAAGGAATCGATTAAGCAGTAGCGAGATGGATAGGCAGAATGCTGAAAGACAGGGACATAACAGCGGAGCTGGGAGGGGTCTCTAAAAGAATAAGTCCGAGAAGGGGATTCCCACAGGGTGGCTGCCTGTCCCCCCTGATGTGGTGCCTACTACTGGACTCACTGGTGAAGAAAGTCAACAGGGGAGGTGTGTATATGCAGGCTTACTCTGATGACGGAGTATTACTGGTGAGAGGGACGGTCCTAAGCATCATAAGAGACATAATGAACGAAAGTCTCAAAGAGGTGCTACGATGGTGCAGGGAGAGAGGGCTGGATCTGAATCCAACGAAGACGAAACTGGTGTTATTCACCAACAAAAAAAAGAAGGTCGACATGAAACCAATAGAGATACAGAGTAAAGAACTAGAGATGGTGAAGGAGGTGAAGTATCTGGGGGTGACACTGGATAGTACTCTCAGATATAAAGCCCACATTAAGGAGCAAACGGCAAAAGCTATCAGAACACTATACCAATGTAAAAGGGCAGTGGGAAGAAAATGGGGATTGAGGCCCGAAATGATCAGTTGGATCTATAAGGCAATCATCCTACCCAGAGTGCTATAGGGGCTGTGGTATGGTGGCATAGGACCCGTATAAAAGAATACCAAAAAGAACTGAACAAGGTGCAAAGACTAGCGTGTCTGATGGTCACTGGGGCTATGAGAACGACCCCGACACAGGCCATGGAGATATTGCTAGGCATGAAGACAATGCGAATTGAAGTGGAGAAAAGGGCCATGTAACAATGGTACAGAATGAAAGCATTTAAAGAATGGAGAGGAAGTTGTGTGGATAAAGGACACGCGCTTATACAGGAGGAGGCACTATCGAAGTTACACATGATGATAGCCAGGAATGACCTTATAAAAAGGCAGGAGATATTCGACAAGAAGTATAGAATACACATAGGAGAAAGAGACAACTGGAAAGTAGATGTTGAACACCCAATGACGGTCTGCTTCACGGATGGATCAAGAAGGACATCAACAAAGCTGGCAGGGGCGGGTATATGTATACCCAAACTACGTGAAAGAGTATCTATCCCACTGGGGAGGTATGCTAGCGTTTTTCAAGCAGAGGTGCGCGCGATAATGAGTTGCGCACAGATAATAAAGGAGACAACGCAGCAGACTGGAAGGGTAGTGATCTACACGGACAGTCAGGCAGCATTGAAGGCACTAGGAAAGGCACCGGTAACATCCGCCTTGGTAAGAGAATGTAAGGAGGAGCTAAACAAGATAGGAGCACACCCGGGTGTCACGGTGGCATGGGTGCCGGGACATCAGGGGATAGCAGGTAACGAGAGTGCGATGAGCTGGCAAGGGAGGGAGCGGGTAGGGAATTTATAGGCCTCGAACCGGCCCTTCCCTTCTCAGCTCAAGTCACAAAGGGGGTCATAGAAAGGCTAAAAGAACTAGAAGGGGAGAGAGAATGGAGAGAGGCGTCTGGATGCAGACAGACAAAGATGATGATAGAAGGTATGGATCAAAGGAGAACCAGGTATCTGCTGAAACTGGGTAAGAGCAATCTGAGACTGTTGACTGGTATTATAACTGGTCACAATACTCTAAATAGACACTTGAAGGTAATAGGTATTAGTAACGATGGCTCCTGCCCGCACTGTGGGGAGGAAGAAACAAGTAAGCATGTACTAGCGGAATGTATTATGTACGCAGCACTGCGGTTTAATACATTCGGTAAGGATGTGTTAGAGGAGAGGGAACTGAGGGATGTCAGTCTTAAAGATGTCCTTCTGTTCTGCAGGAAAACGAGAAGAATGGAAGAGGATGCGTTTGATATGGGAACATCGCCGGGACAGTAACCTGAGGCTCCAAACTTAGGGAATGGGGCGGAATGAACGCGACAAGCAATCGACCGCCCGCCTGTTACCGGCCGGGCGTCCCTTCAGAACATCATCACAACATCATCATCACACATTTTGTCGATCTTTTATACCCACATTTATGCTAAAAGTGGCGCTGGAACATACGTTTCATGTGCTCTGCCTATCCCTTTTGGAAATAAAGGCGTGAATGTATGTATGTTAAATTTAAATCCCAAACGGTTTTGTCTGACAAATAATCCGTCGCTTTATAATACAGTTTCTGAATCAAACTTCAATCTGTCTCCAATATCGCAGGCGTCTTAATTGACGCAACTCGATAATATTTCTAAAGCGACGCATAAATTGGGCGCAACCACAGTCACAAAATTTCTGGAGGAGCTGGGGTGGTTAGAGTAGCACTACCCCACCGATTCACGCAAAATAGGCACATTGGATGTCAACTTGCGGAGAACGCCCAGTATAACTAACTACTATTTGCTTTTTAAAAGGAAATTACATGTTGTTTCATCACATCACAATGGTATTAAAAAATATTTAGGTAGTAAAATGTCCCGCTATATGTATGGAAAATAGTGGTTTTTCCTTGTCCCCCGGACAACCATGTTTTCTGCTGCGGTTTTTAGCAAGATGCAACATGTATGTTCATATAAACTGTTTATAGGCCATTTATTTCCTATAAACAATTAATTAATTAATTAATTACAAAGTTGGGCATATAAATTCTCTTGTACTCGAATTTTATTTAGGGACCTCTCTGTGAGTAAAGGGCTCCCCTGTTTTACTCCGCATTTGTCTGCCTTGGGCTTTTGATACCCAGTTTTCTCCCGCTACCTTTTTATTTCACCTAGGGTGCGAATAGACTGTTTATCTGGCTATGAAAAGTTATAGAGTATAGTCAAAAAGGTATAGTTTTTGTAACTAATAACAAAGAAAAAACTAAGGGTCAAGAAAAACTTGGTTGACCTGATTACAGGCTTAAAATAATTTTAACATCAAATAAAAGTATTTGATTTTCAGATGGCAGCATCAGATGGGTTACCGCAGCACCTGTGCGGCTGGTGCAGGATGCTCCTGCTGAAGGCCCAGGACCTGCGCGCGCGCAGCCGCCGCGCCGACGGTCTGTTGCGACAGGCACTTATACATCAGCAAGTTGTGAGTATTACATTCCATATCTTGGTGTTTCTTGGTATTTTGACGACCGCTTTAGCCTCATCCTGGGTACGAATCCCGGTATGGGCATTTATTTGTGTGATAAACGAATATTTGTTCCTGAGTCATGCATGTTTTCTATGTATATAAGTATTTATTTATCTATATATGCTTGTTTATGATCGTCTAGTACCCATAGTACAAGCTTTTGTCCACAAATATTTATTTATGTATTTTTATTTATCTTTCGGCTCAAGCCGCAATAAGCGTTTGAGTCCCTGCTAAATTCTAACCTCAATGGCCTAAACCAAAACCCTGGAATCTTCAAACTTCAAATTAACTTTATTGCCATAACTTAACCTACATTACAGTGAAGCCAAAATTTACAAGTAGATTCCAAAATTTACAATTATAATATATGACTATTACAAATCAAATACTTAACTAACATTCATTAAAAATGCGTTATTGTGGCAATGGGTACCAAACTCAGCATATGCTGAACGGCTGTCCCGCGCTGATTTTCAGTTTGGGCCCCCTGCAGGTGGTCATTTAGGTGCATTATAAACCAATTAACATGCGCAGTGCAACAGGTTGTACTTAAATATGAAATATAATAGTATGATAATGTGTATGTCTGTGTGTGTGAGCGCGTGTACGTGTGTGTGTGTGTGTGTGTGTAAGTGTGTGCGTGATGTGACGTATGATTTGAAGTTTTAATTATATATAGGAATTTATGTGACGTGAGTATAAATAAATAAGTATATGTATATTAATTAAGCTTTATTATTCTAAAAAGTGACTACATGTATATTCCAAGGTTGTGTCAAATTTGCCTCTGAAGTTCAAGTAAGTGCCTCTTAACCAAATTTTTGAACTTGCCCAAAGGCATAGGCTCGCGTATTGGTGGAGGCAGGTCATTCCAGATCTTCGCAGCGGCAAATTTGAAGCAACCCCTAAATTGTTTGGTTTTATGTGCCGGAAGTATCAGCTCAGTATTCCTAGTGCTTCTGACTGGCCTCGTACGGTTATCTTTTACCCATTTCATCTTGGATATATCTGCTACCTAATTTTTAACCCCCGACGCAAAGAGAGGGGTGTTATAAGTTTAACGTGTCTGTGTATCTGTGTATCTGTCTGTGGTATCGTAGCTCCCAAACGGATGGACCGATTTGAATACGGTTTTTTTATTTGAAAGCTAATGTGATCCTGAGTGTTCTTTGCCATGTTTCATGAAAATCTGTTTAGCCGTTTTTGAGATATTGGCCTTTGAAATGAAAATGTCGGGGGTTTATAAATTGATGTAGGCACTAGTTTCAATAATTTAATTGCTCACCCAATTCCATCAGTATCTAAAACTATTATGTGAAAAGTTGTATGTACGGAATGCAATCTTGCGAGATTTTAGACCTAACTGAGACCTTACGAGACCACAAAGCCATAGTCTCACAAGATTTCGAGAGTCTCCCGCGAGATCGAGATTGCATTCCCTAGTTTATCCCCTAGTTGGATGCTATCCCAGACTTTTAATTTGGCCTAATATATTGTTATGTAAAGTGTTACGAGAATTTGTTAGATGGGTTTCCCGATATTTTTATTTTCTTGTATTAAAATTTCCGAACGCTTATTTTTCCAGTAATTTTACCATACTACTTCTCATTCGCATAATTACCGGTTTGTGATTTTTAACGGAAGAAAATGTTTGAATATGTTTTTTTTCCAATCTCTAATTTTCTTATATGCAATATTTCGCTACATGTTATTCAAATGACATATAAGTATAGTCTCATAGAACGGGAAGGAGAGCAACTTTATAGGAAAAAAATATCCGTAAAGTCGTTTCTCGCGCTTCGTCGGCCGCTGCCGCGGCACGCTCGCTTCGCTCGCTCGGCTCGGGCGCTGTAGGGTCGTCGGTGTCGCATTTGCGAATATCATAATTTTCTATTGAGAATATAATCTATTAGAAAACACCTGAGCGTATGAGAAATTTTGCAACACTTCAAATGTACGCATACGAAATTATCCGCATGGTAAAATAAATTACTGGAAAAATAAGGGATATATTTCGGAAATGTTTATACATGAAAATAAAAATATCGGGAAATCCATCTAACAAACATCAAAGCAGTATGTCATGTAGCATTCTACAACTACCTAATAACAAACAAATACTTTTTCAGATAACAAACGCATACATCCGCAGTATCGATCGATCAGCTCACAAACTGACATACACACTCACACACAACTGCTTGAATACTAGCATTCAGTATTGCGAACAAGACACACAGACAAACAAAGATCCAGGTAGTGAAATCATCAAAGATGAGGTAGAAACAGTTGAAAATGGAAGTAATGAAGATGGTGCAGATATATTACAAGAAAATGTAGTAGAAAATGAAATAAAGGCGTTTAACATTGACTGTGATTATATAGCTGACCATAGTGACGATACTGATGAAGAAACTAAAATGAATCTGAAAGCATATAAATATAAGCTAGAAATGGATAATATAGAAGCCAAACCGACGTTAGCCGATGTTAAGATAGTAGATACTAGTTTAGATAAGAAAATAAAGAGAACAGCTTCAAAGAAACGACTAAAAGGTGTCAATGCAGACACTTTACAGACTAAAAAGCGTGGTACAAAAGTAAAAACTAGAAAAAAGAAAGAAAAGACAGATATTAAAGTTAAAGACAGCACTGAACCAGGAAGATTTTTCACGATAGAGGAAATAGGAGAGTTTATAAAGAAATTCAACTTTGAAATACAATATTTGACGGATGAAGAAATGGTAGAAGACATGGAACGGAGGAAGGTGTCGGACCGGTACAAACACTGCAAATATAAGTGTAGCTGGTGCTATAAGGGATTTTTAACGTCTACAACATTCGACAATCATATGAAGAAGGACCATGATCCGGTGAGTTTATATTACTTTTAACTGCGAAAGTGCTAGTCTGTCTGTTGTCTATTTGGGCCAATCAACTATTTCATTGCCGTGGTTACGCGTCCAGCTCAGCTGGCACGATAGGTTTTATGGTCAAGTTTTACGGCCTACCTGACCACAAACGTCACGTTAAACATGAATATAAAACCTATCATGCCAGCGGCCCCGAAATACTATTAAAAAAAAATGGAGTTTAAATCCCCTAAACATGTTTTTTCTGACAAAGGTAAAATTATTATTTAAAAAATCTGACAAAAAATTATAATATCTTCCCAAATTGAAAAGAGCGTCTGCTCTACAAAAGATACGAATATTTGTGCTAAAATGGTTGTTATTTGGTACTTATTACCATGTCACATAATTATAATATAAATACTTCATTTCGTTTTAGTTCCTGAACGATGTGCGACTTAACATCGTGTAGTGGGACTAGTGTGAAAAGACTTGGTATTATCAAACCGCGCTTAGGTTGACATTGGAGGTGAAAAACTTTCCATAATGATATGAAAATGTTTATATCAACTGACAGCTATTCCATTCCTAAACTCATCGCAATTGAATAACAGGACCGGCGAAAAAGTTTGATCACATAAAACGGTTCAATACAGGCATTTATGATAGGGATATTTGTATTTTTATACAGCGTAACGCGAAAAACGAGTGTCGCTTGTGCCGCGTGAGCTACCGCTACGGTTTCTACCTGCGGCAACACACGCAGAACGCGCACCGCCTGCGGCTGCGCTGCGGAGAGTGCGCGGAAGCGGTGTGGGGCAGGTATAACAGTAACGCAGTGGGCGACAGGGTAACGCAGGGGGCAACATGGTAACGCAGGGGACAACAGGGTAACGCGGGGGACAACGGGGTAACGCAGGGGACAACAGGGCAACATTGCACTCGGACCGCCGCGCGCGTTTGTTTTGTTTATATTTCTTGTTTTGTTTCGCTTCATTTTAATATAAGTATGTATTTACAAATTGTTTGTTTCATCGCTTTTCTGTAATATCTTTTTGTTTTAGCTGTTGTATTAAATATCGTATTTCAGTCAGTCGGAAGGAAGGTGATACAAAAATCAGCGTCACATGATGTTCAGATGATTTAATTGCACCGTACTCGTACTTAATGAAATGTATATAAGCTTTTGTCATATTTTTGTAATAAACTTAAAAGCTCGATGTGCGCCTCAACCGAAGGCTGCCTCAAATTCATACATAACGTACTACAACGGACAACAATTTTACAATATATACAGGGTGTCCCGGAACTCAACCATAACCTGGTACCGGGTGAGAGGCCAAGGTATACCAGTTATGAAAAAATGAAAAAAAAAAAACCGTCATTTTTTTTTCATTACTGGTATACTTGGGTACCGGGTGAGAGGTCAAGGTTATCGTTGAGCTCCGCGACACCCTGTATATTTATATTTATACCTCTTACGCCTGATCGTCATTGGTTATAGACGATTGCAAGTGTCAAATGCGCGATGCCGACCCTTTAAATGTATTCACTTCTTTATTGTAGAACCCCGACACTTCCTCGGTGTGTAAGATTGCCCTATTGTTTAGTTACAACATAATTTATTGCAGGAAGGAGTGTGTGGCGCACGCGGCGCGTCACGCGGGCACGACGCGGCAGTGCAAGTACTGCGGGAAGCACTTTCTGTGAGTATGTTTATGTGTCTTATTCTTTTCCACCGATGAGGCGAGGGTTTAATTTAAAATGCATACAATCTATACTAATATTTTAAAGAGGAAAAGGCTCTGGGACATAACTTTGTAGGTTTCTACGTTGTTGCAAAGTCGCAAATACAGTTGCATAAAGAAAGTTTCACTGAACTCTATCTTGGCAGCCGCACACGCTTATTTTAATAATGATTAAATTTACTTTCAATTAAAACGTCAACATTTTTGCATAAAATAAAAATTAATAAAGTTACTTACAATTTCAAATGTTCATAAAGCTTTTACCAAACCATGACACATAATTAAAAATATAATAATTGCATAATACAAATTATATAAGCTCCATGTTGTCCTTTAAACTATAGAAACATTTGTCTAAAATCCATGACTTAACTGCATTTATTTTTCAATTTTACGTGTGCCTAATAATTTAAAATTGTCAGGTAACTTATTAAAAATGTCAATACACATGATAAAACAATTTCTCGAAATAAGTTTCAGTCTTGCATAGGGCTTGTACAATTTGTGCGTATATTGGGGTCTTATTGACTTGTTGGAACATATATTTATGTTTATGTACTGGTTGGATGGTACTGAATGGATGTAGGCTATAGTTTATCCCGCGGTGTTGCCTGCTGTCTTTGCAATACGAGAGAGAAGTCGTGCGGGCAGCTAATAGTTAATAGATATAGATTATGGGTTGTAAAAGTGTCCTACAGATTTAATGTTCAGATTATGATGTTGACCAGTAAGAAATCATCATATACGTGGCACATGCGCGCCGCGCACCCCGTGGAGAACGCGGCGCGCGGCTCGTGCGAACTGTGTGGCGAGATATACACCAGCGCTAAAGGACTGCGCGCGCACAAGCTGCTGGCCCACAACAAGGTAACGCAGGGGACAACAGCACACTATTATTTATTTATTTAAACGTTATTGCACAACACACGGAAATGTTAAAATGATGAGCTTAATGACAGCTTAGTGCCAAATGAGATTCTCTACCAGCTAACCGTTGGGCTAAACAAGAGATTTATACCAGCAGACAGATTTATACGGGTGTAAAGAAAAATATACTATAATATCTGTTAACAAACATGAAGTAACCAATAAACGTCGGGGACACGAGAGCAGACCTTTAAAACGTTATGAAAAAAAGCAGTATCATTCGTATACCTATTTCGTTAGTGTTGAAATTTTTCGTTAAAACAAAATCAGTATGCCTCATAATGATATAAATATCATAACAGAATGAATATCATAACATTATAGAATACAGTCGAATAACATTAAAATAAAATAAATCATATCATATTAGTATACATTTGTTTTCAGCGGTCATCGCCAGAGTTGCAGTGCGCGCGATGTCGTGCGCAGTTCGAGAATGAGGACGCGTTGCGCAATCACCAGGAACAGCAGGTGGACGACAAATGTGATCTCAGTTTAAGGTGGGTTTACCTTTGTTCAGATTCAGGTTAGGGTAAATCGCCAATAACTGGCCACCCTTCAATAACTTGCCCCCTCATACTAAAAATTAACTCAGTTTAGCTACAAACATAATTCAATTTAGTATACTAAAAATGAATTACAGCTGGCCAGTTATTGTCGATTTACCCTATAGACATTAAAAATATATATGTGGAAATATGTTTTCGACCCAACGAAGAGCCGGTAAAAAAATGGAAACATCTACTAATAAACTTATTTTTGGCAAAAAGTTATATATTTATTTTATTATCTTATTTATTTATACAGGAAGGTCATCAGCTTAAATACAACACAGTAGGGACAGCAAGCTAATAACAGATCCTCACCGATAGCGTAATTAATTATATAATAAAAAAGCGGCCAAGTGCGTGTCGGGCCACGCGCAGGGTAGGGTTCCGTAGTTGCCCGTCTGTCACAGAATGCGGACTTAAAAGGGGCTTTTGGGGTTTTTATTATAGCTCGCCGTGGGCAAGAAGCACCGTGCCGTGAAAAAGCAACTCTACCGTCCACGGCAAAAGGTTCAAAATCCAATGACAATGTATTTGCACCCGAAAGTAAGTGCATTTCTTACCAGTTAAATAGTTAAGTCTGCTACTCGTTAACTAGTTATGTCTACTTAACTGTGATAGTTTTCCTTTTAAATTCATAGTAGTAGCCATTTAGCCGGCAGGGGGGGGGGGGGGGGGGCGGACACATGACTCGAACAAAAATTAGGGCTTTAAATCCCATAACTGAGTTGAAATATAATTTTAGAAAACGATACCCCACACTATAGGTTTAACGAGAAATAAAAATACATCACCAATTTACATGTAGGGGAGGTACCCTACAAAAAAATTTTTTTCAGGATTTTATTCTACTGTTTTGTCGGCGTGATTGGTTTATATACGCACGCCGAATTGCAGTTTTCTAGTTGTAAGGGTTACTGAGCTAAGCCGAAGACGGACAGACAGACGGACGGACATGGCGAAACTATAAGGGTTCCTTGTTGACTACGGAACCCTAAAAAATAAGTGAGCAAAACCCAAACAAAAAACACAGCGCTTTTGCGTCTTGTTACTGCTACATAATTAGGTACTTATATCGAAATCGAATTTTACAACGAGTAGACAACAAGATCTAGACAGAAACTTCTAGTTTACGCTACCCGTTACTGAAAAGGTTGAAGTCTGCAGTAAGCTCGATTCTCCATACAAACGTAGTCACGCTCTCATTTTAAAGCTACATGTCGGATTGTAGCGAAACTTTGCATGTACAATGACATGAGGTATATCTATGGCTGTACTTAGTTTATGTAGCTTCAGATACCATAGTAAAAAAAATACAGCGAATTTAAGTTTTTCATACAAAACTTACGACCACCACCCACCACGTACCGGAAGGCGCAGCGTGGGTCCCCCACAAGGTGAACTGATGACCTGGTAAAGGTCGCGGGAGTCCGCTGGATGCGGGTGGCGCAGGACCGGTCACTTACATTTGTATGGAACTCGTCGCTCCAGTCGGCCCACGCTCCATACAAAGGTAAAAAAAAAATCGCGTCAAAAAAAAAATTTTATCTGGAAAATGTGACGTACTAGCGCTCAATAATCCCCCTCTTGCGGGAAAGTACATCGTTCCGTTCCACGCAGTATAAAGTATTATAACTTGTAGTCTAATAACGCATAGTTTTCGAGACATTCATTATTTAAAAAAATGACTCAAGTTGTAAAATCTCAAGTGTAACACACCCTAATGATGTGACGTCCAGTCACCACACGGGACAGTTGAACCACTTGCCGCTGGATCGTGAGCCAGTGTCGTTTGCTTACTCTGTTTCTCGGCTAGGGATTAGATTATCTTTCTCACTCACTCATCTAAAGATTTGTTCACAAGGAAGTGCTAAACTTAATTGATTAACTTTGTTTCATTTTTTTTTTATTAAGTCATAATTGGACCTATGTTTATATAACATTGTTTACTCGTAGTATCGTCAGGAATACGCTGTTAAAATCTGCCAGGTTCCTCGGGCCCACGGTGTGTTCAGATATTTTTGAGCACTGGCCGCTCCGATATATCTGATGGCTACTGTACTTAACCTACTTAAAATAAAATGAGTAAACCTGTTTGTGTATATTTAATTGTGTATATTTTTGACAGCGCGTGCGCGTCATGCGGCGCGTCGTGCGCGGGCGCAGAGGCGCTGCTGCGTCACATGCACACCGCGCACCACGTCGACATTTTTACCTGTGATCTTGTGAGTACATACTTACCCTAGTATCCACATCTAGAAGGCTGAGAAGTCATGTAGTGTTATTTGTTTTTTTTTTATTAACGTATACTGTTCCTTGACGATCATAGTATTAATGTTAAATTCATGTTATTTATAAGGCAATGTAATATTATGAGACACTAATAATATAAAAGCGTAAGTAACTCTGTCTGTTACCTTTCCACGCTTAAACAGCTGAACCGATTGAGATATTATTTGGTATGGCGATAGTTTGAATTCCGAGAAAGGGTTTTATCCCTAAAATCGTCCCCTAAGGGGGTGAAAGTTTGTATGGAGCTAGATATAAACGGGTTCCACGCGGTTGTCCCCACAATTTTATTTGACTATTATATTATTGGAATATAAATAGGTTTTAACAAAAATATATGAGATAGAGGGATACAAGTCTTTGGGTCCTGAGCTAGGATTCCCCGTGTTACGGAACCCAGTAGAATAACAAGATTAATAGGGGTGTAGACAATAAAACGCTCGCAGATTGTGACGTCACTATCTGCGAACGTTTTCTCTCTAACCAGCAATATTAAAACGGTTGTAGCTTCGTAATTCTTTGAGATATCTGAATGGGATTTTCCTCACTAGGCATATTTGTTGCCTTCTTTCTTTTGGAGTAATAATGATTTTCGACTCTACATCCAGTCAGCTACAGTCAGTCCCATCCTTTTCAGTGCAACAAATCCTTCCTCTCCAAGCCGTCGCTCTCGACGCACATAGACCGCGTCCACCTCGGCATCAGGCCGCTCCAGCATCACCAGCTGACGCAGTATAGGAAGCACAGCCAGCGACCCGTGCCCAGCAGGAAACGGGGGCACGACCATATGTGCGAGCACTGCGGGAAGGCCTATACGGTGAGCCTCCCTTTACCACAAACAGCTGTATGGTTAATAAAACAAAGCTGTTGAAACTTTATAAAACTAGTATTGCAGTTTTAATTAATATTCTACATGTTGCTGTCCACAAACATAGGTTGAGAGAGAAAAAAATCAGTGTTGCTACACTAAAAACTAACATTAACTGTTGCCAGTTAAAAGAGAAGTATTTTTCTACTAAATGTTAGACATGTAACACAGACCGGTAAAACGCTTCCTGTTCGGTTTAACACGTGGCATCGGGGCAAACGACCGGCGAGGCATTTCCTATTCGATTCAACAGGTAGCACAGCAAGCGGCCGATGAGACACTTCCTGTCCGATTTAACAGGTAGTACAGCAAGCGACCCGAGAGACACTTCCTGTCCGATTTAACAGGTAGTACAGCAAGCGACCGGAGAGACACTTCCTGCCCGATTTAACAGCTAAGACAGCAAGCGACCGGAGAGACACTTCTTGTCCGATTTAACAGGTGTACAGCAAGCGACCGGAGAGACACTTCTTGTCCGATTTAACAGGTTTACAGCAAGCGGCCGATGAGACACTTCCTGTCCGATTTAACAGGTAGTACAGCAAGCGACCCGAGAGACTTCGTGTCCGATTTAACAGGTAGTACAGCAAGTGACCGGAGAGACATTTTAAATCGTCAATTTATAATTTTGACATCTTTAATTTTTATTTTTATCGTTTACACATTGTAGCCATATGAAATAGTTTGTACGCCGAAAGGCAAAACGTGAAGGACATTATTTTAACGACGACTTTTACTCATGTTTGGACAAATAAATTATCTTTATCTTCATATTAATTTATTTTATATAAGAAACAAACAGTCGTTTACAAAAAAAGGGTTAAATAGATATAGCTTACAAATAAGACCTGGAGTTTCCTTAACTTTACAGTTTTACAGTTTGTACTAAATTTAATTTATAGTAGATTCATAATCATAATCATAATAATTTATTTATAAAACCAATTTACACGTCAACAATAATAAATAATAGAATTAGTAGTATTAAATCACTACAATGTATGTGTATGATAGTTATTACAAACAGTTCTGATTAATTGCTTAATGTTAAAGAGTATGATAATAATAATAGTCAATATTAAAATGTCCATAGTGTTTATATTTAGTAACCCGGTGGAACATTAACATATAGTAACGGTAAAAATATTATGGCTTATACGCACCGAATTCGTCGTAGCTATAAAACGATTGCTCGATAAGCCACTGCTCTAGGCGGAGCTTAAAGCTGCCCAAGCTTGGAGCATCAATTATGTTTTTTGGCAACTTATTGTAGACAGTGGGGCCCATGACGTGAGTGAGTTTAGATGACTTGGTCAACGTCCGGCCTATACCCACAATTTTATCTGCGTTCCGCGTTCCGCGCGAGCTTACCATTCTAAATGTTTTAAATGAAGACAAATTCACTCTCACACATACAGCCACATGCAGAATGACTATTGCCGGCAGTGTTAATATACCCAGCTTGATGAAAAGAGGCTTCGCGTGGGTATCGTGGGGTACTCGAGCGCTATCGCTCGCCCTCCAAAAACGCGCAGTGAGAACTATTTCTCACTGCGCGTTTTTGGAGGCGGAACACCCGCTCCCACCCCGCACAGCGGCCCCACAGCTCAGCGCCATACTGTAGCAGTGAGTGCACGGTGGCGAAGTAGCAGGTGCGCGCTGCCTCTGCAGACACCGACCTCGTAACCCGGCCCAGTGCGAAGCACGCGCTCCCCAATTTTCCACACAGCCTGTTTACGTGCTGATTCCAAGCCAGGCACGTGTCGATCTCAAACCCTAAGAAGGTTGTATTGCTGGCTTGCTCAAGTACCCCATTGCCTACCCTGACAGTGAGCGGTCTTGTCGGACGGCCAGCGAGATTAAAAACGAGGTAGTGAGTTTTCTTCAGGTTCAAGGATAGCCCATTCACGTCAAACCACTCGGCCAGCTGTGCAGTGGTTTGGTTTAGTTTTTGCTCAATACTTTCAACGCTCGATGCAGTGACAATTGCAGCGACGTCATCGGCATACATCAGAACCTCGGAAGTGTCTATGGACTCGGGCAGGTCATTCAAGAGCAGTGAAAAAAGCAGGTTGGAGACTGATGATCCCTGTGCTACACCCATAGAGGCTCCCAGTGGGTCTGACTTCACCCTTCCTCCATCACCTACGACTATCTGAAACCTGTTCCGCAGCATACTCTCAAACAGTGATAGCGGCGCGCCGTTTATCCCATAATGGCGCAGCTTTTCTGTAATGACGCTATGATCTGCCACATCAAAGGCCTTTGACAGGTCGCAGCACAAGACCGCGACCTGATGTTTTTTTCTCTTTTGCGTCCATTATCCGTTTCAATAGCTCACGAGTCAAGGATGTCGTTGACTGGCCCTCTCTATATGCGAACTGCTTTTCAGACAGGGCACCCGTAGCGGCCAGAAAGGTCGAGAGGCGACTGCTAAGACCCCTCTCCAGACCCTTGGCTATTGCTGGGATTATGGAGACAGGTCTATAGGCATCCATGCCTTTTCCCTTTACCCTTAAAAAGTGGCGCGACCTTGCTGATTTTAAGGGGAGAGGGATAACGGCCTTCTTTAATACACATGTTAAACAGCTTCGCCAAGCACGTCGCAAATGACCCTGGGGCCGGATGGCCACTATTAGCATGTTACTTTTAAGGATTTAAAAGTAACATGCTAACGCCATACACATCCTTGGATGGCTTAGGCGGAATTTGTGACGTTATTATTAGATAGACCTCGTCAAAACTGAATGCACTAAGGCGTAGAGAGCCGTCGGCGGCGGGGCACAGCTTGCCCGGGGCGCGCCGCACCCAGAAACCTTCTGTTCAAGGCATTCACCGCGTCTTTTTTTGTCGAAAATTTACTTCCGTCCTCATTTAATACCGCGTCGGTGACGTCGAGTGTCAGGCTGTTATGCTTACCCCGCTCTTTGTTTACTATATTCCACATAGCCTTCGATTTGTTCTTATGTGCAGAGATTATGTCATTGTAATATTTAGACTTCACACGTAGCACCAACCTCTCGTAATGAATTTTCATGTCAGATATTAGTTCCATAATAATATTGTTATTAGAATACCTATCGCTAACTTTTAATATGTCAAATAATAAAGATTTGTACATTTTTACATCCTGAGTCACCCAAGAACGATCTTGCTTCTTACATGAATTTACTTTTTTAAGCGGAAAACATATATCATATTTATTAATTATTACGTTTATAATATAATTTGCCAGGTTTGTAGCATATAGGTTTTTTGTCAGCATATAGTCCCAATCAACACTGTCGATGGCCGCGGCAAAGTTGGCTTGGTTATTCAGTGAGAAGCTCCTAGCAAGTACAGAAGTACCTACTTCCCAGTTGGGCACTGGGCACTCGCACCTCGGCTCTGAAAGCATAGTGATCGCTCAAATTTCTGACGACTGGTGAAACATCCACGGACCCCGCAGCTAAATTGGAATATAAGTGGTCCAAACAGGTTGAGGTGGTTTTTGTAACACGAGTGGGAAAGTCAACTTCATTCATCATGCCATGGGTAGCCAACATATCCGACCATCTTTTCTGATCCGCGTTAGTATCACCTAAACAATCGATATTCAAATCACCCACTATTAGGCAGTTTAAGTTCAAATCAGTCGTCTTATCGAGCAACCGGCTAAAACATTCAAGAAAATCACCTACGCTAACTAAGTTAGTCCTATAAATGCAAATTATCGTAATATTACAGTCAACTAAGTCAATGGCAGAAACTTCGCAAAATCTTTCTTTTGCTAACTTTACTAGCTCGGTGTTCTCGTCGCACTTTATAGTTTCTCGAACGAATAAGCACGAGCCGCCGTGCACTGAATTGGATCTGCAATAACATGACACATTAGTGTGTGTGTGTGTGTAGTGTGTGTGTGTGTGTGTGTGTAATTATTGTACCCGTCGATAGTAACACATTTTAATTTCCCTATAGGCAGCCAGTGTTCAGTAATCGCGAGGATGTCACACCTTAATTCGCCCTGCAGGAGTACTTCTAAACGGAGTGTTTTATTCTCTAGCGCAGCTATATTCTGGTGGCATGACTGTCAATTTTTTCATCCGATGGGGTTCTGCACTAGAGTGCGGCGCGAGTGGTGGCAGGCGCGGGGCTCGCGGGAGTGCGCTCGCGCAGGTCGGCCTGGGCGCCAACGGTGGGAGTGACGGCAGGTTGCGCATGCGCGCCGCGCGCCCCGCCAGTTCCCCTCCGAAACCATTCCGCGATCTTCACACCGTGGGGCCACAAAGTCGGCGTGTTTATTTGCGAAGCTAAACATTCTAGAAAGCCAATTACAAATGCAGCGTGTTTTTCAGTTTTAATGGTTC
Source organism: Epinotia bilunana (assembly GCA_947049275.1). Classification (NCBI taxonomy): domain Eukaryota; kingdom Metazoa; phylum Arthropoda; class Insecta; order Lepidoptera; family Tortricidae; genus Epinotia; species Epinotia bilunana. The sequence goes on along the minus strand of OX346277.1, from coordinate 2,288,913 downwards.
TTTTTTCGACTACTAATTTAGTAGATTTTACACACTCTACTAGGTAATTAAGCACGCTTTCTTCAGTGGTCTCGGGTCTGAAGGACCAGGCCTGGACGTACATTTGCCGTTCAATTGCTTGAAGATTGTCGTGTAATTTTCCAGTGCCCGTCAGTATTGGTTTCGACTTGGGTCGTTTACGGCTCACTGTTTTCCATTCGTCAGTTTCTACATCCGTTTTTAATATCTCTTCCTCATTATTTAGGGCTAAGTTAGTGTTGTTGGTACTCACATCATGCGCCTGGTCAGTATTCACCGCCTGTGTTGTGGCCGCACGGCTTGGTACAGGTGTCTCAGGACAGGGAGCGAGCGCCTTGTCCGCCGCTCGGCTTACTTCGGTGACTGTCGGTTTCGATGCGGCGTCCGAGAGCTCTGGCTGTGGCTTTGCAGCCGTGGCAGCGCTTGATTTTTTATTTGCGGCCTCGGCGGCTCTCAATCGCGCTTGGCGCACGGGGCGCTGCAGCGCTCTCGGGGGAGTTGGGTTGTTGATTGACTTACGAGGTTCCTTCTCTGTAGTTTCACCCTCTTTGTAATTTCTCAGCAAATTTATGGCTTCAGTTTGGCCAATAATTAGGGCGTTTTGACTAATTATTTTCGTCTCGAGCGCGGCGATCCGTTCAGTCATAGTAGTTATTGTTTTCTGAAGCTCACGTACAGCACTTTCTAGCGTCTTTTGCGCCATTATTATATTTTTAAAATGAATTAATCGCTCCGGAGCAGTGTTACACTGTGGGCTACCAACTACCCGATTCGAGATTCTAGTGATGTGATCCGTAAATTTGTATACAATATCATTAATTGTGAAAGCCTAAAAAATTAGAGAAAAATTACAGAAAAGCGGATTTTAGTGCTATAATTGAGCAGTTAAACAAATCTATATATTGTCAAGCACATCTTCATTAATAAATTGGCAAGCACGTCGTATAAATATGTTCTTAGCATAACACGTCCTACTGTAAGGAATCGAAAACAATTTCTTTTACGTCACACCTGGCCATAATGCAAGTTTTAATGCACGCTGCGCGTACGGTAAAACTCGCATTGTGGCCAGATGAAGACGTAAAATTGTGTACTCACCACGGGCGGTAATTCGTAAAGCCCCAGATCGCATATTTATGGCAAACACAAACACCTGCGATCTGGGCCATTCACGAATTCACCGCCCTAGGTACGTAATGTACTATTTCTGACATAGGCGCTGATACCTAGGAGGGACTCTAATATTTATTTAATGTAACAGTGAGGGGACATCCAATATATTGCGCATAATTTTATAGAGTAGGACGGAATCTACACAGTTTCGACGGTCACTGAGAGTTTGGTGTTTGGAGTTTGTTTGTTCTTATTAGTGTACGTTTCGCAGACGCACCAGTTCCTGAAGAACCACCAGATGACGCACACAGGCGAGAGGCCCTTCAAGTGCGACCGCTGCCCTAAAGGCTTCACCACGGCTGTGCAACTCACGGTAAATGATAATTTATTTATTTATTTATTTATTAAAACATCTAAACATGACATTACAGTATAACCAATGCGTCATGAAGCGACATATATAAAAATAATAAAATAAAATAAAAATAAAAAGCCTTTATTTACAGAAATTAGTTTCGTTCTACCTTTCTACCTTTCCACTACTTCACATTTTTTAAATTTTGTGTCTGTTTGCCCTTCGGCAAAGGCCTCCTCCAGCCTTCTCCACTCGCTACGGTCTTGTGCGACCCTGCTCCAGGCGCATCCTGCCACTTGCCGTATGTCGTCTTCCCATCTCTTCTGGGGCCTTCCCTTCTTTCTTTTTCCCTTTCTAGGGTACCATTGGGTGACCCGTTTGCTCCATTTGTCTGCGCCTCGGATAATGTGTCCAGACCACTTCCATTTGAGCCTTCTAACCTTTATGGAGATGTCTTGGAGCAAACGACATATACAAAAGACAAGAAATAAACACATATAATTACATTGGTACAGTTGATTGGCTGTCATCCATCTCCTCACAGAAGAATAATGACAATGTCGTACGATTCCGGCCACACCGACTGTGTATTCTGGCTTTAGTATCACTGCATAGTATAAAACAAAGCCGCTTCCCGCTGTCTGTCCCTATGTGTGCTTAGATCTTTAAAAGTACGCAACGGACTTTGATGCGGTCTTTGAAGTGAAAACTTCTCTAGCGGCGCTGTGCAGTTTTTGGGATGGGGAAAAATTGTTGAACTCTCCACAGATTTCGTAAGGTGAGATTCGAGAGAGGTCGCGTGACCGTAAGATGCGTAAGGTGAGATTGGGGGGGGCTTGACGTCTTTCTAGTTGCGAGACATATCGGTTGTTACCGTTATTATTTGAATCGATTCACGTTCACTTTACAAACGATTATCGATAGTTGATGATGTCAGTTCATCATCATCAAATACTTATCAAAAATGCACAACGTTAATATTCAAGTTTTCACTTCTGCCGGCACTCCCGGAGTGCTATCCGGTTTTTTTTAAAATAGATAGACTGATTCAATAGGAAGGTTTATATGTATAATATAGTACCCGTGCGAAGGGTCGTTGGTTAAAAAAAAAAACAACCTTTAACTGTACGTCCCACTGCTGGGCACAGGCCTCCTCACATGGATGAGAGGGGACGAGTAGTAGTCCCCACGCTGGCCCAATGCGGGTTGGGGAGTTCACATACACCTTTAAATGCCTTCGCAGATGCATGCAGGTTTCCTCCCCCCCCCCCCCCCCCCCCCCGTCTTACGGTCGGCCTGTCTACGCAACATGCGTAAGGTGAGATCTCACCTCTCAAAAACCTATAAACGTATTCCGCGAATCCGCATTTTCATTTAAAAATGCGCGTCTTGAAAGCGCAGCTCCCGGTTTTTGTATTCTGGCAACACTGAATCTCACCTTACGGTCACGTGACCTGTGGCGAGTTTAACAAGTTTTGCCCCATCCCAAAAAGTGCACAGCGCCGCTAAAGAGGTTTTTTCACTTCAAAAAGTTTCTGCAAGACAACAGCGAACCGTTCGATGGTTATATAGATTTTCTCTCCGCAGTGGCATACTCGGACGCACACTGGCGAGCGACCGTTCCAGTGCGACCAGTGCCACCAGGCCTTCAGCCTCGAGGGCAACCTGCGGAGGCACCGCAAGGCGGTGAGTCCCTTGAAATGATTTCACACGGGTGTATCTAAAGGTACAAGTCGGAACCCGACCGCAGACAACAGCAGCCCGACGTGTCGCAGCGACAATACTGGTTTCAATTTATTACTTCCGACGATATTTTTCTGCCTTTCTCCATGTTTTGCTTTTTGCGGATCCGCAGGTGCACCTAGGGCTGCGGAAGAACGTGCCGTGCCCGCGCTGTGAGAAGACCTTCTCCACCAACTCGACCATGAAGCTGCACGTGAGGACCGTGCACGACGGCGCGCCCTGGCCGCGCCGCGAGCGCCGCAAGGAGCCCCGGCGGCCCTAGGGCTCCGAGGCATCCAACTCCACCATGATATGAATCAAGAATCAAATATTTATTCATAACACAACACAACAAAACACAGTATTACAAGACAGAGACAAAAGAAGAAATAAATCTGTGCCGTGTCACGAAATGGGCCCTACTCGGCAGATGCTGGCTTTGCAGCCAGCGCTGGTCTTCCGTAGGGTCCATCCAGTGAGGACACGGTACGTAACACAAACACACGTAACACCAAAAGTAAAACATGAGTAGTGTATTATTGAGCGTTTCCGAACAGAAAACAAGTTAACCATGATTGTGTATATACGATTGAGCGTTTCAGAACAGAAAACAAGTTAACCATGATACTGTATATACGATTGAGCGTTTCGGAACAAAAATAGACAGAATACACTACTAACATGATAATAATAACAAAAAGTAAAATCAAAAATCAGTGACAAATTAAAATAAAAAACAAGTAAGCGGAGCGAATAATTTACCGAGAATCTCAGAGCCACGAAGCGACGCGGAGCTAACGGAACTAGTAGGTCTAAAAGCAGACCTAAAAGTTTAACCTGACTGCTGGCATTAAGAACACCTTCTATGTAACTTGTTACTGTGCAATAAAGTTTATATAAATATGTTTCTGTTTTCAATACAGTTTTAGGGAACTATAATAATTTACTTTAAAAACAAAGTTTTAACCGACTTCAATTTAGTACTCCGCCAAGCCACGAGAAAATTTCCATATTTCTTTTCCAATTTACCACATGAACTGATTTCCGAGAGCAATGCGTTGATTATTAGAGAAAAAAACCTAATCGCTGTATGTGACCCGATAATATTTGAGGACTGCCGTCGATTCCACAAGGATCACCTTTGGCACTTCATTAGTTGCTATTTCAACGGAATCTTATCAGAATCTGGGAAGTACATTAGTACTTTTAAGTACCTACCTAATTGAGGAATTCCATCTGTGGTCTTCATCATCAATTCCACTCCACCAAATTTATGATTTCCGGGTGTAAATACACAAGTTATAATAGAAAATACCAAAATCACTACACGCGTGCCTAATATAATTGAGGAGTTCCCTCAATTCCTCATGGATCCCATCAGCCATTTGAATTTTCGAAAAAAATGGGACCCACCTGGAAGCATATACGTACAAACGAAAAAAAAATTTTACGAATCGGCTCATCAATGACGGAGTTCTGAGGTAACAAACATTGAAAAAAAAAATACAACCGAATTGAGAACCTCCTCCTTTTTTTTGAAGTCGGTTAAAAATAAAAATAAATCTATAAATTCATCGAACCTACTCGCAAAGTTTCACGAGAATCGGTTGAGAAACATGTAGAGGAGAACAGCCGGACAGCGGGACAAACGAAAGAATTTTGGCAAGTGGAAATTGAGACCTTCGTTCGCTTCGCTCACTCGGTACAAATGGAGGGTAAAACGCAAACGCGATCGTAAAGTTTTGTTTTGGTAAAACTTATACTAGAGCCTCAGTTGTTGTAACTTTCAGACTGACAATTTCTACGTGCCATGGCTTCAAATTTTTAAAAGAATAGGGCGAATCGCCAGTAACTGGCCCCTTCATACTAAAAATGAACTCTGTTCCCCTACAAACAGAATTCAATTTAGTATAACGTGGCCAGTCTGTGACCTTGCTTGGCTGTCCGCCGATATCGGCCCGAGTAGCGTCTAGCGTCTCCTATACGAGGGGCGGCTGATAAGTCCTAAACCTATGGTAGAAAAAAAAACAATATATAAAAAAATAACTTATGTTTATTTTTCAATATAATCTCCCTCTGATTCAATACATTTTTTCCATTTTTTATACAATGCTTTTAGGCCGTTCAAAAAAAAAAATTCTCTTCATTACTGCCAAATCGCATTCCCAGTAACTCTCTCTTTAAATTACTGCACAGTAAATAATCGCTAGGGGCTAGGTCTGGACTGTAGGGTGGGTGTTCGATTTCATCGAAGACGATTTCCTTCAGGGCCTGCCTCGCAACCCGGGCGGTGTGAACGGGTGCATTGTCTTGCAAAAACAAAATGCCTTACCTTAATTTGCCCCTCTTTTTCTCAAATACCGCTTTTCGCACCTGTCTCAATATATTGGCACAATAAAGTGCATTTATTGTAGAAACTTTGGCCAAATAATCTATTAAGAGAATGCCATAGAGAGCGCCGGCTCTTGAGTCGGCATTATGCTGAGGCGGGACCTTTTCGTGACACGATACTTGTCATGAATAAATGTTTTTCTTTCTTTCTTTCTTTCTTTTCCATCACAGTTCCAAAACACAGTGGCCATTAACTTAGATGCCGATTTTTGCACTTTAAACTCCTTCGGTGGTCTCACCCTTTTCAATCCACTGCATGGATTCAAACTTACACTCCGGATCATACTGCCTGTGCCCATCCATGTTTCATCAACAGTTACTATTCGGGAGCAAACTTCATCTATACCATCTCCGCACAGATCTAAAAACGCCTGGGAAGTTTCAACACGACGTTCTTTATCGAACGCCGTCAGCATTTTCGGTACCCAGCGAGCACTGACCTTAGTCATGTTCAAATGTTCATGTAAAATCTCCCCAACCCGTTTTTTACTAGTGCTTACAGTATGAATTATTCAGCTATTTGCCAAACCTTAACTCTCCGGTCTTCTAATACCAATTTTCTGACTTTTCTTACATTTTCTTCAGTCACCACCTGAACGGGGATCGTCTTCAACCGACTCCCTACCCAGTTTAAATAAGCGACTCCACTTCTTGACCGTGGCATAAGAAGATCCAGATGCACCATAAAGACTAGCCATTTCTTCAAAAATACATTGCGGTGATTGAGCACTTTTTGTAAGGAACTTAATTACGGCACGGTGCTCAATTTTCGTAATATTTGTTGATAATTCAGACATGGTGAACTTTGCCGTTGAATATCTAAAGAAAAATTCAAACAAATATGACACGTGTTTTAAAAAAAAAAAATTTTTTAAATGGCCTTTCTAGTGGCCAGTACCATAAACGCATATGAGCGTTTCTCAAAAAAAATGCCACTACATTTTTTCGGAGATTTTCTGCAACTTTTATGTTATTTCTACTCAAAATCACGATGTCCTTCCATCCCACTAGGAAAAAAAAAGTGTCCCAAAATGTTCATACATTTTTGAACTTTCCTATTGTGTTACCACCGTACAAAGTGTATGGTAAATGGTAACACAATAGGAAAAATATCTTTGGGACAGTTTTTTGTCCTACCAGGGTCGAAAGAGCTCCTGATTCTGACTGGAAATAGTTAACATAAAATTCCTAGAAGTACAATTAATAATAGTGGCATTTTTTTTTGAGAAACGCTCATATACGACCTCAAAATACCATAGGCTTAGGACTTATCAGCCGCCCCTCGTAGATATATATAGATAGATAGATATATATTTATATTCTACTATATATAGATACTTCATGTCGCAGATTTGCCTGCGTTCTTAGCAGGAGCCGCGCGAAAGTAAAATAAAAACAATAATCGTATTATGAAATTAATTTATTATGGATTTATCAATTTGTTCCTTATAAAAAAAATTAATCACCTATAAATAAATAATCCCTATTATACTTAGTACTTAAATATTTCGTAATACAATCGCAAAATGGCTACACAAACGAGGTGTTCTAAAATATTTACACAAAGGCTTTGTAACTCGTAACACAGGCGGCTCTTTTTAACTGCTTTTATTAGAAAGAGACTTCCAGATGTATTACAAGTTTTCTTGCAAGCTTATTAAAAAGTTAAATCTTCTTCGTCTATCGACTAGTTCTGTTTTTAATACCACTTTTTATCCAGTAAAAGAATAGCCTAATGGTCGTTCCATATAACATTTAAAAAATCGTGCGGAAATCCGTAACGTAACGTAAAAACAACAGTATCGTTATGTTTGAAAACAATTATGTAATATAAAAAGAGGTAGATAGGTAAGCGCTCCAAAAGTGGCACACTAAAACTGAGTCAATTGCACCAACGTGCCTAAGTTTCGCGCTGCCGAGGGAAACGTATGCTGTCAGATTTGGTGGCCATTTTTAAACACGGAATTTCGTATAGACAACGTACGTCTTTTTAAGGTTCCGTACCCAAAGGGAAAAACGGGACCCTATTACTAAGACTTCGCTGTCCGTCCGTCTGTCTGTCTGTCTGTCTGTCCGTCTGTCTGTCTGTCCGTCTGTCTCATAAACCGTGATAGGTCAGACAGTAGAAATTTTCACAGATGATGTATTTCTGTTGCCGCTATAACAACAAATACTAAAAAACAGAATAAAATAAATATTTAAGGGGGCGCCCATACAACAAAGGGGTTTTTATAGATAATGGGCGAGTCCGACTCGCACTTGGCCGGTTTTTTATATTGCACGATTGTTTGAAAAGCACTAAATGATCGAAATAAGTCAAATTTGTACAATATTTCCCCTAGTTAAAGGAAGAAACGCAGACGAATTTGTCTGTTAAAAATATAGTTATCTGGAAAGGGGTATGCTTCAACATTGTTTTACCGTCTTCTACGCAGTACAATAGGTCTACACTAAGTTTATCATATGACTAGAGTGGATCCTAGGGAATTCCTATGGCAACATTATTCTACACACAAAGCACAATGGGTTCTACAGATTATGTGATTTTACCACAATTTCTCAGTACAACATGTCGAAGTCATAATCGGGTGTGGCGTACAGATGTAACAATCCGACCACATGTGCATGCAATTTCTCAGTACAACTCGTTTGACAGTTGGATCAGCAGCGCAACATGACAACAGACAATAGCAATTAGTCAGCTTCTGATAAATTGGGGCTGACAAATCATGACATGTATAGACCCCATAAAAAAGGAGGCGTCAACAGCGCGCCCACAGAGGCGTGGTACAGTCGAGTGCAGATATATGTATCGATCGAATATGTACCGAAAGTTCTGAGTTCGCCGACATAAGATTCATGGGACATATTTGTGAGTAAGTTTTATGCACCAATCTTTTTGCACTTGAAGCACAATTTGTCACTTACAGCCTATAGACGCAGCTACAAGTGGGAAAGAGACGGCAAACATTCAATTCATTCGCCTTTAAGGTAGTTGTCGTGACAAATTGAGCAATAGGGTGGTTTATTTAATCGTATGGCATACATTATTTTTGGCATTTAAAGTTTGTCACTGTTTAGTACCACCCAGGGGACACCTGCAGAGTTGTGGTAGGTTGGTCCCCCTACAGGGTGGTGAAAGCTTGGAACGAGCCGCCAGACGATTTTTATTATTATTATGTATGTTTTTTCCATATCTCAGGACCATGGGGTCCCGGACTTTTGGAAGGCATGCGTGGGGCCGAAGCCAACAGCGCAGAGGCCCTTTAAAACAAATATAATATAAAGCGAGGGATACACATTATTATTATTATTATTATTCTTTATTTCAGGCATTGCCCATATCACAATACAAGAAACCAATACAAAAACATATAACATAATACAATATAACTTAATTAAAAATAGAAAAATAGAAACATGTCAAGTACGAATGAAATTGAAATTAATAATAAATAAAACAATAAAATTTAATTGATTAATTGAAATACATCATGTCTCGACTCCATGTGGATGGAGTTCCAGTGCCTCCATAGTGGGCTGTTTACATTTTCAGCGATGGCTCTAAGGAGGCTGTTGGGACTGTCACAAAGGCGGCGCATCCGGGAGGCCACGCGCTTGCGTATTATAGCACAGAAACCGTCCGTGCGCTCCTCACAGAACATACCGGACGCGCTGCAATATCGTGGTAGTCCCAACAACATCCTGAACCCATTATTATACTGGACGCGCAGGGAGTCATAGGTTTTTCGGGTATACTTGGTCCATAGGCTGCAGGTATAAAACGTTTGACAGAAGGTCTTAAAAAGCGTCTTCTTAACCGCTTTCTCACACCTTGCAAACCTACGGACCAGCATATTGCACCTCACCGCAAACGCCCTGCGCTCCCTCTCCATATCTGCATCGTCTGTGAGAGCCTCGCTGAGCCAATGTCCCAGGTACTTAAATTTCGCCACACGTTTCAGTTCTGACTGACAGAGCGTAATCGGAGGGACTATTTTAGGAGTTTTATTTCCCGCTTTAAATACAAGAAGCTCGCTCTTTGACGCATTGTATCGAAGGCCATGCGTCTCAACGTAGCTCTCGCAGACCGCAAGCAACTTCTCGAGAGCGCTTACCGCCGGGCTCAGCAAAACCATGTCATCAGCATAACTGATGTTGTTCATACATACACCACCGACCGAACATCCGACCTTGGTATTACTGAGCCCGACAATAAGTTCATCCATGTATAGGTTGCAAAGCCTTGGTGAGCTCAAACCCCCCTGTCTCACCCCACATTCCAACCTATACAAGTCTGAGTACGCTCCCGCTCAGCGAACCTGATTGCCCTGGTTCCCATACCAAAATTTAAACAAATTCACCACTTCAATGGGTGTCCTCGTGGCCGTCAGCTTCTGCCAGAGGACGTCATAGGACACTAAGTCGAACGCCTTCGACAAATCCAAGAAACACGCATATACCGGTGTTTTTCTTTCCGTGTAATACTGAACAGTTTGCTTCAAGCAGAGGATGGCACTTTCCGTCGATAACCCAGGTTTAAAACCGAATTGAGCATCGTGTGACGGTACATACTCTGAAAGTACACGGTCGAGCAAACTGTCCAGTACTTTGGCCACAGTGGTGGCTAGCGAGATGGGTCTGTAATTGGATTAATCGGAGGCATCGCCAGTCTTATTTTTAATTACTGGCACGACTATCGTTCTCATGAGGTCCTCCGGCAAGAAACCGTGGCCCAGACAAAGATTGAAGAGCATCTTCAGAACACGAGGAAGGTGAGGTCCAGCATGCTGAAGGTGCTCAATACTGAGCCCATCATGGCCTGGCGATTTGCCACGCTTCATTGACATGATGACGTCAGTGACCTGTTTAAGCGTAAAACGCACTTGCAATTTACCGCAATCGCCCTCAGTATCGAGCACACCCTGCGCCTTTCCCAACGGACTTTGCACCTTAAAGTTGCTCTTGAAGAGTTCAGCAATTTCAGTAGGAGAGTCCAGACCCTGTACACTCAAAGGTGCACACTTCTTTGCATTGTTCTTAGATATGTGCTTCCAGAAGCTAGGGAAGTCCTTGGCTTTATGATGAGTAGCCAAGATGCTCATTTTAATGTGTGCTTCATTGTCCTGGCACCATTTAAGCCTATCCTTAAATAGTTTTCTGGAAGCACACATCTCATCATAGATAGGGCACCTAAGAAGCTTCCCATAAAGTGACCATTGCTGATAGCTCGCCCTAGCTGAGCCATGAATCTCTTTAACGTGCTTGTTCCAGCCCACTATGTCTGCCTTTTTCTATTGTTATTATTATTATTCGTCGCCTTACAAGAAGTTGCTTTCGCAGATGTTCGTAAAACTAATACAATGTCCTGGTACAATTTATTAACTATCAGCTCAGCAGTGTCTCAGCTCTCACAACCAATTCAACAACAAATTAGACAAGTAAGCAAGTAAGGCAACATAAAGTTAATTGGATACAGGCATCATCAGCTGTTTCAACTGCCTGCATGATAAATAAATTGTTAGGTGTGTAGAACGCTTCACCCTACACAGCGACGGCGGCGGGCGGCACGAGCATGCCCACTATTTAACCGAAGCAAATGACGCCTTACTTGTTCTACTTTGGTGACCAGGATTATAACTGTGGAGTCTGTGGGTGGCACGAGTCGTTCGTCTACACTGCGGGCTTCTTGCCGCGCTTGCGGGGCGGGGGCGTCTCTTTCATACGCCGTATTGGTTCTATATTGGTGCCCGGGACTGTGACTGCATCACGGTAAAGCAGGAAACACAAGCCCGTCTACACTGCGGGCTTCTTGCCGCGCTTGCAGGGCGGGGGCGCCTCCTTCATACGCCATATTGGTTCTACATTGGTGCCCGGGACTGTGACTCCGTCACTGTCAAGCAGGCAACACAAGTCCGTCTACACTGCGGGCTTCTTGCCGCGCCTGCGGGGCGGGGGCGTCTCTTTCATATGCACGTATTTGACGTGTGTATACAACGAGCCAGACTGCGTGAAGTATTTGTCACATATCGTGCACTGGTGGGCGCGCTCGCCTGTATGTATCTGTCGGAGAAGGCACACTTAATTATATCAACTTTGACGATTATCATACATCCATACTCATCCATACTTCAATACTAATATTATAAATGTGAAAGTGAGTCTGTCTGTCTGTCTGAGGGAGAACAGACAGACCTGTCTGTTACCTCTTCACGCTTAAACCGCTGGACCGATTGAGATGAAATTTGGTATGAAGATAGTTTGGATCCCGGGGAACGACATAGGATAGTTCTCATCCCGCTAACCATCCCCGGAGGGGGTGAAATTTGGGATGAAAGTTTGTATGGTGCTACGATATAAACGAGTTCCACGCGGACGGAGTCGCGGGCAGTAGCTAGTAAGTACATAAATGTTTACTAAGCAGCTATTGTATTTTTATTTGTTCTGTTTATTTTTGTTTGTCACGAACAAATGTTTGAATTTGAAATTCTTAATTTCGATCAAAGTGGAAAATTGAAAAGACTGAGACGTTTGCCGCTTCAGAACTCGCAATAACGTGGTAGACGTGACTACGAGCCTCCATAACGTGTAATTAGAAGAGTGGAAGTGATTGAATGATTCGTCGCCACTAGCGGACCTACGGTAGCTCAGTTGGATAAGAGCAATGGACGGATTCCAGAGATCGCGGGTTCAAATCCCAAGAATCCAAGATTTTTTTAATTTTCCACTTTGATCGAAGTTTATCATTATCATACACACATTTTAAAAATAAACTTGGAAAGCCAACCACACTAGAAGACGAACAATAAGTTGAATACATGGACCTTGATACTCAGGACAAACTATAGTAATAACAATACCCACGATGGAGCGACATTGGGTGATGTGGGGGTGAATCTCAATAAGTGTATCAGAAAAGGAGATAGCATTCGTTGTCCTTTTTTGCCGCAACTGGGTAAGTATGTGATTGCGGCATCGACCATTACTCGCCCAAATTAAGTAGGTTGTTTATGGTAAGCCGTGAGATAGCCCCCTATCTTGAACACACATTGACAATCAGCGCTGGTGGTACATTTACGTGCCGCCGGCAGTTGCTGAATGTGCTCCTTTTGCCTTTATATAACAGTTATTTTTAACATATTAATTTTGTAGTTTTTATGCCATTATGTTTTTTTTCTGTGTACTAAATTTCTCGTGTAAAAAACTTTATAATTGATGTTTTTTTATTTTTATTTTAAGGCAATAAATATATTTTTCTTTCTTTTCTTTTAGATATTTTGGTTTGTTAGATCGCTTACCCCAAACGCAATTTTTCTTCGTAGCTAATTTTCTTTTCGCATTTTTCCCGAACGCGATTATTCTATTCGCTTTTTCCCGCTGCAGCATACTTCGCCAGTCGTGTTGCTCCCGTATCGTATTTTATTACGTCTCATATTTTCTATCCTGTAGAAAACCCATTGAAATCGCGAAAGACTAGGTAGGTTAGGTTCGTTAGGTAGCTTCCGATGCCGGAAGGGAAAACTGTCCACAAATTGCGCGGGGCTACGTCGAAATTGTTCAATTTCGAATAAAATGAATGTTGAAAAACGCGTCTGTAGACTAATGCGAGCAAAAAATTCGCTACCATAATATAGTCAGGAAGGTAAATTTTAAGAAAGGTAAAATTATGCGACGAGCGATGATGGTGAAATAAAAATTTGCTACAAAGAAAAAATGCGTTTCGGAAACCGATCTAAGAAATCTGCGAAAGGGCCGAGTCACACATAATTTTAAAAATAAGTGTGGAAGGCAGTTGACATTGACACTGCACTACTCTTCCCTACATTGAAGCAATAGAATACTGTAGAATAAGACGGATATTACGCCGACAAGAGCCTGGCTCTTAAATATATGATGATGAGTTTTAAAACCGGGACTTCATCGCGTATAGTTATGATGTCGCAATATCCTTAGGGCAGTGTCTTTCAAAGTGTGGGTCGCCACCCTCAAGGGGGTCGCGAACCCTTCTAAAGGGGGTCGCGGCTACTCATATTTTTAAAGTTAAAGTGCTGTAAGGATTTTGACCAGCGTAGGGTGGGGAGTACTAATGGGATCGCGGCATGAGAAAGATTGAAAAACACTGCCCCTTAGGGAAAGGTTCTCCAGTGGCGACGTACCGGAAGGCGCGGCGTGGGTAGGCCCCACACAAGGTGAACTGATGACCTGGTAAAGGTCGCGCGAGTCCGCTGGATGCGGGTGGCGCAGGACCGGTCATTGTGGCACTCTTTGGGCTCCCCGAAAGACGTTCACTGCTGGACATAGGCCTCCGCCTATGTCCAGCAGTGGACGTCTTTCGGCTGATATGATGAGTATAGTTTGGATGACAATTCAATATTATGGTACCATCGAGCCGACCTGATGATGGAGACAGAAGGTGGCCATGGGAATTCAGTATTTAACCGACGTAACCCCGTTGAGTTTGGGCTCGTTAGAATCGTATCAATGAGAAATTGATGACGGTATACAGAAAAGTACAGTCTAAAAAAATATTTTTTCGTCAGAAACTTATTTTCTTTCTCGTCTTACCTTCCTGTGCTGGTAGACGGAGGACTGGTGCATGAACGTAGCGGGACACTCGGGGCACTGCCATTTTCTGACCCCCGTGTGGAACGCCTGGTGGTTCTAAACAATGAAAACGCTCGAAAATGATACTATTAACACGTTCGCAACCAATAACCCGCCTGGTAGGCACTCGTAGTGTTTGCTCAGATGCCGGCTCAGCTGTAAACTCACATGCCTAGTGAGTTCTGTCGGTTTATGATGTATTGTTCCATTTTAAGTCCGGTTGCGAAAGTGTTAAACATCCAAACTAAAATGAGCAAACATGGTCCAAACGTAAACTATCGACGTAGGGCAAAACTTGGCTAATCGGTGATACCTACTTACATGTGATAGTTTATTTATACTCTTCATTGCAAAGTTACTCTATAGTCTACAGTTACACTCTTCATGTCATTAATTCATTATTAACTTTGATAGTAGAGCGATTCTCAAAAAAAATGCCACTACATTTTTTCGGAGATTTTCTGCAACTTTTATGTTATTTCTACTCAAAATCACGATGTTTTTCCATCCCAATAGGAGAAAAAAAGTGTCCCAAAATGTCCATACATTTTTGCACTTTCCTATTGTGTTACCACCATACAAAGTATATAAGGTAAATGGTAACACAATAGGAAAAATATCTTTGGGACAGTTTTTTTTCCTACCAGGGTCGAAAGTGCTCCTGATTCTGAGTGGAAATAGTTAACAAAAAATTCATAGAAGTACAATTAATATGAGTGGCATTTTTTTTTAGAAACGCTCAGTAGCGCTATTTATCGTGAATACTGTTCAAATGTTCATTATACTTCGCAATAAAAAATAATCTGTCACAGAATTACTGCATGCCACCGATTAGCCAAGTTTTGCCTACTTAATGATTTTTTAATAATTTTCGAACGAGCGAGCGTAGTGAACGCAGTTTTCCGCTTCAGCTTCGGCCAAAATTATTTCGTATGTCCCGCTGTCCGGCAGTTCTACTCTACGGGTCGAATTACTCAACAGATTCTCGTGAAATTTTGTGAGCTGGTTCAATATAGACTTCTCGTCTTGTATTTAGAAAAAAAATGGAGTAAAGACATGCCCACGAGTTCTACAGCTCACAGTCTCTAGTTCGATTATTTTCTACGTTTATTGTTGAAATGTATTACATATATGGCCTAATATATATATGGTATTAGGCCAAAAGTTTGTATGGAGCTACGACCGTCTATCAGACTTTTTTTTTTTTGTTGTACTCTCGGTGTCTTTGGCGTGTCTTTCAATCAGGAGGTTCGAACACCGGCTTGTGCCACTGGTTTTTTTTTTAACAACCTATGAACGAAATATCATTTGACATTCAACGGTAGCTTTTCGGTGAAGAAAAACATCGTAAGGAAACCGGTCTAATCCCAATCTAGTTTTCCCTCTGGGTTGGAAGGTCAGATGGCAGTCGCTTTCGTAAAACTAGTGCCTGTGACAAATCTTGGGATTAGGTGTCAAAGCGGACCCGGGCTCCCTTAGGGCACAACCGGGAATAACGATAGGATGATCATTAATTAAATATATAGCCAGTTATAGATTTCACCCGTAATAATAGTCACACCTTAAAGCAGGGGTCGGCAACCGGCGGCTCGCGGGCCCTTGCTTGCGGCCGGCGAGCCTCCCTAGCTGTTTTGTATGTAAATGGCGTTATGTTCTGAATTTCGAAATTGCCAGTTAAAGTTACAAAATATAAAGAACTGCGGCCCGTTCGTTAGCGGCCATATGGCCCTTAGTTGCTAAAGGTTGCCGGCGACTTCTGCCTTAAAGTAAAGCGTAGCAGTGTTCAACTTACGTTCAGTCCGTACGGAGTCATGTACGCCTTGGGGCAGAGCGAACACTTAAACGGCCTCTCGCCCGTGTGCTTGTTCATGTGAATCTTCAGCGTCGCCAGACACTGCAACACCAACACTCATTAGCCTGAGCAAGAAATGTTTTTTATTAGAATTTTTATTTATTTTGGAAATAATTCAATAACAGTCTAATTATTTACTTTTATATGCTAATAATAAAAGATTTTATAATTGAAATCACTAAATTGATGGATCGGAAGTTAGGACAAACATTTACTCGCAAGCAAAAAATGCTATCAGTATTTTTAGGACGAAAACATGTTAGACTTACGGTCTGAACCCAAAAATATATGCATCAGGAAATGGCAGCATTTAAATGAAATATTTACGACCTTGAGATAATATTGAATTTCATTTGGCCTATGGAAAAGGCTTTTTCATTAACAAAAATAAGTCGATTATGTGCGTATACCAAAGAACTTGTACTTATAGAAGTAGTAAATTATAAAGTAAAGATAGTTTATACCATTTTCACCTGATTTTTACGGAATTTATATACTTAGATTACTTTTCATTATTTGGACTACTTTCATATCTAAGCAGATAATCATACATGTTCTCACTTTTATATGTAAATTTACTATGTACTGCTATGTTAAGTAAGGAAACTATAGGTCTAGTTTAATATAATACCTTTCATTGTTAAAATGTATTTTGTAAATGACCGTTTATTTCTAAATAAAATAAATAAATAAAAATAAATAAATAGTTTTTTACCGTCGCGGTATTAAATGTTCTATTCACTATGTATTATTCAAGAATACTTAGTCCAATTACCATACCAAATTTTTGATGTGAAAAAAATGCTGATATCTATAAATTGTTGTTTTTTATTCTATAGCGCGACCGTATCTTGCTCAGGCTACATTGGCTACAATCTCTGGTAGGCTTCCGATGTATGTCGTCAACAAATTGTTGAGCAACATTAAGTCATATTTAGACTGCGAGATTGTGATAGACACAACTTAGTTTAGTCTTCGACCTGGTTGGTCAATTCAATCATGGTGATCTTCAAATCAAAAATGGATATGAATGAAACGTCTGAATCTGACACGCCCCGACCGACATAGTTGGAGCTAGGCAGTGACTATCACCATTTTTTATGCCACTTCGGTTGCAAACAAGCTTACGGCCCACCATACGAAGACAAAGACCTCTCAGGTCGCGCTAGAACAGCTTTTGATTACCAATTTGGACAGTACGAGTTTACTCGCATGCCTTTTGGTTTAAAACTATTACCAAAATTGCGAACATAAACTATTACTACACAATCTAAATTAGAATACATCTAACTTTTTTATTTAATGATTTTGATTGGGGACCACACAAAAATTCCGAAGACTCATTTGTCCGAAAGCATCAATATTCCGAAATTTCAAAATTCCGAACGTCATTTACCGCTCAACGAAAATTTGGCCGCAGATTGGCATTTAATGAAATACATGAATAGGTTAGTATTATGTCCTGAAATATCAAAAAAATATCAGCGGGACATAGTTTTCGGAATTATGAAATTCGGAAAAAAAACATGCTTTCGGACAAAGTCCCTTCGGAACGATGCAGTGTACCCCTTTGACTGTCCTGTATTGTTGACATTGTTTTTAATAATCTTATTATAAAACACCGCTATCGTTAAACGAACACGAATCAAAATATTTAATTAAATAATTTGTGTCGTTATAAAGGTAGGTATAATCTTATTACGTCGGTGCCGTTAAAAAGCCTAAGTCTTCTGGTAGATGTCGCTACACGCCTCCCTAAGGCGTTGTAGGAAGGAACTGATTGAAAGATTTAGTGGCCGAGACAGATTGTTCCGATAGCTTAGTTGGTTAGTAGCGACGGGCCATGAATGCCTGTGGTCGCCCCGGTTCGAATTCGGCTTGGAGAATTAATTTTTCAAAGTTTTTGTGTGTGTGTGTTTAAAGGTAATATGTGTAAATAAGTATATAGGCCAGAGTATTTAAATTTCGAATTGTTGCTGGCCCTGTCACAGACGGGAACAAAATACTTTGGATGATTATTGAAATCGCGGTTATTACTACGGGACGCTGTAAATTTTTGCCTAATAAACAGTTATTTATTTATTTAAACTTTGTTGCACAATACACGTGTGTACTCACAGACAGCCGCTTGCCGCAGTGTTCACACACGGAGGCCCAGTGCAGCCAGTCCGGCTGCTTGCGTCGTCCGCCATCACTGTAGTCGGCCTTCGGCGGTCGGATACGTCTATGGATCCGATCTATGTGCGTCGCTAGGGACGCCTTCGACGTGAAAGACTTCGTGCACTGTGGAAGACCAACATCTAAAAACAATCGGTGAAGCAATAGGGTAAGGCTGTCAACATTTATGTTTTTTTTTTACCGAGATCAGCTTTGTGTTATGTTTTAGACATATAGTCAGGCAGCGTGACGGTAGGTGGACCAATAACGGATTGGTGGCCACTTACAGGTAACAGAAGCGTCGGTCGTCCGCGTGTCATTTCTGGATGAAACTAACACGGGACCGGGATAAGTGGCTTACTCGAAGAGAGGCTTATGCTTAGCAGTCGGCAATTACATGCTGATACTTATAATGATCACAAAACAAAACGTAACACAAACGCAGACTAATCTAAACAGCCTGGGTAATTCCAACAGCCATACTTAGATGGGTACCAGGACATTCCGGCATAATAGGAAATGAAAAAGCAGATGAACTTGCAAGGAAGGGCGCAGACACAAACCGTGTCGGCCCAGAATCGTTCTGTGGTATCACAAAACGGAAAGCATATTCTCTGCTAAACAACGCAGATAAGGAAGTTCGCCAAAGGACAAAAACAGGCTAAAGCCTTAATCAAAGGGTTCAATAATAAACTGTCTAAAGAGGTATTACAACTCAAAAGGCACACAACCTGCGCCGTGACGCGAATCCTGACAGGACGTTGCAAATTAAACAGACACCTGTTATTTGAAACAGGGGTATGAACCAGGACGCAACTTGCAGGTTCTGCCAGGAGACAAAGGAAACAGCAATGCACATTTTCTCCTCCTGCGTAACACTCATGCACGAAAGAGATACCTACCTAGGGCGGCACATCGAGCAGCCAGAAGAGATACAACATATCGCCGCCCAAAGAATCTGGAATTTCCTGGTTAACGGGGCTTAACAGTGAAATCTAAAAAAAGGGCTGCGACTTGCTGGAAGGGTGGCCTTGCTGGTCGAAGCGGCCTATTAAGACCTACAAATCAGCAATAATAATAAACGCAGACTTTGGTTATAAGAACCATCAACATTGACGGCCTTACACACAAAATCTAACCAGTACGAACATGGTTCCATCCCCGGTGGGTTGTTCGAAAGAGCGTGATGACATCGCTGTGCCTTTTCTCGAAATGGTGGCCATCATGGCGGAAACTACGCCTTCGGCGTCGGGCTTCTGATAGACTCTTGTTCGCAATATTTCACTTACGCCCCTCGTTAAACAATGTACTATTACGACACAATCAAGTTAATACTATTGTATTTTATCTCATCTAAAATCTCACTTTATGAAATTTAAATAAAACGTCTCTAACTAAGGTATTTATCGAAATTTGTCCAAAAAGCCATTCCCGAAGAGTGTTACATCTCTTTTCCTCTTGCGCGGAAGGCATCAGCGTGTCTTTGTCTAGGGGGCGTTTTCGACTCAAATCAAGGCATCACCTTAAATGAATGTTCCCAATTATCTCCAAAACAGCTTGCCCGATTTACTGGGAAAATGGGAAAGGATCCCGACTCACTGTGTCACAGGTGAAGAGTTCGACGGCGTGACGCGCGTGCTTGTGCTGGATGAGGTCGTCGGCGCTTGCGCAGGTATCGCCGCACTGCTCACACGCACTGCAGACGGGAAACAAATCCTACTAATATTATAAATGCGAAAGTTTAGATGTTTGGATGTTTGTTACTCAATCACGCTTAAACGGCTGAACCGATTTGAATGAAATTTTGCACGAAGATAGTTTATAGCCTGGATTAAAATATAGGATAGTTTTTATGCCGGGTCCACGCGGACGAAGTCGCGGGCGGAAGCTAGTTAAAAATATTTTTCAAATAGTCACATAAAAGAAAAAACTTAAATTGTTGTATTGCTCTAACTCCAGCGGCCCAAATGTGATCACCGATTAGCCTAGTGGGTTGCCAGCCTACGAAGGTCCTGGGTTCGAATCCCGGTAAGGGCAAATATTTGTATGATGAGCATGAATAATTGTTTATGAGTCTCGGATGTTTTCTATGTATTTAAGTATTACTATATCTATTCAATTGAATATATTGTCGTCTAGTACCCATGACACAAGCCTTATTGAGCTTACCGTATATTTTAGCAATTAGTAGCATTTGTTAGCCAGAATAGTCAACAATATGTATAGGCAATTAGGCATAGAATGGATAAATATTAGTATAAACATAAATTGAGCGCAGTCTCTCCAACAAACTGTTCTGACAGTTTGGCGGGTAATTCCTACTAATATTATAAATGCGAAAGCGTGTATGTTTGTCCTTCTTTCACGTCGCAACGGAGCGTCGTATTGATGTGATTTTTTGCATGGAGATAGTTCAGAAGCTGGAGAGTGAGGCACTGGTCCCACCGCCGGCTAGGAAGCTAGAAAATTTGGGCGTGTAGCATTACATTGCGGATCTGTAAAGGTCGATTGATCACACTGTGCCTGGTCAGCACGCAATAAACCGCTACTCGCCCAACTTTTCTAGCTTACTAGACGACGGTGGGACCAGTGCCTGACATAGGCTACTTTTTCCAGCGGGAAAACATCCAATTCCCACGGGAAAATCCAATATGTTACATTTTCCTATATCCACGCGGGCGAAGCCGCGGGCATCAGCTAGTTTAATATGTGTATGTACATATTTCGGAAAAAATAAAGTGGCATTCGTTGCAAGTGTTACAACTCTATTTCCCATCATATACCTAACTGAGAGGCTAAAAGAAAAAAATATTACCGTTAGCTATTCGGTGAAGGAAAAAAATCGTGAGGAAACCTGCATACATCTGCGAAGTAATTGAAAGGTGTATGTGAAGTCCCCAACCCGCACTGGGCCAGCGTGGGGACTGCTGTCCGTTCCCTCTCATCCGTGAGAGGAGGCCTGTGCCCAGCAGTGGGACGTATATAAGCTGATTTATTCTTATTATTATTAAAAACAAATTTTACAAAAATAAAAAAAATTCACGGGTACTTTTTATTTTGATCCTTTTTCGTCATTATTTAATATGTATATATTACTAGCTTCCCCCCGCGACTTTTTCTGCGTGAACGCGGGACAAAAAATACCCTATATTTTAAACCAGGCTATAAACTATCGTCGTGCATAATTTCATTCAAATCGCTTGAGCCGTTTAAGCGTGATCGAGAAACAAACATCCAAACTTTCGCATTCATCCATACTAATATTATAAATGTGAAAGTGTCTGTCTGTCTGTCTGTTACCTCTTCACGCTTAAACCGCTGAACCGATTGAGATGAAATTTGGTATGAAGATAGTTTGGATCCCGGGGAAGGACATAGGATTTTTTTTATCCCGGAAACCATCCCCGGAGGGGGTGAAATTGGGGATGATAGTTTGTATGGCTACGATATAAACGAGTTCCACGCGGACGGAGTCGCGGGCAGAAGCTAGTAATATAATATTAGTAGGATAATCGACAAGAACATACTTATCCCTAATATAAGGGTAAGTATAAATATAAGGTTATAGGGTAAAATTACCTCAGGCTGGGGTCACATTTGTTGTCCGCCTGCATTTCCTTGTGGCTCCTTAAAGCTTCCATGTTGTCAAACTGTATTCTGCACTTCCGACATCTTAATTCAGGCAAGTTGGCCTAAAAACAGAATTAACTCGCCTAATAAAACTAGTGACTCTGTGAGCTGTAGAATTTGCGTCTTTTTTTAGGGTTCCGTAGTCAACAAGGAACCCTTATAGTTTCGCCATGTCCGTTTGTCTGTCTGTCGTTACTACTAGAAAACTGTAACTCGGCATGGGTATATAAATCAATCACGCCGACAAAACAATAAAATGACACAAGAAATAAGACAAAACAACAGTACAATAAAATCTTTAAAAAAAAAAATTTTTAGGGTACCTCCCCTACACCTGAAGCGGGGATGTATTTTTTTCTCGTTAAACCCATGTTGTAGGTTTACTACTTAAAACAACTTTTACAAAAATATAATTTTTTGACGGATACTTTTTATTTTCATCCATTTCCGAACATTATTTAAAATATTACTAGCTTTCCCCCGCGACTTCGTCTGCGTGGACCCCGGGATAAAAACTATCCTATATATATGAATCCAGGTTATAAACTATCTTCGTGCAAAATTTCATCTAAATCAGTTGAGCCGTTTAAACGTGATTGAGTAACAAACATCCAAACATCTAAACATCCAAACTTTCGCATTTATAATATTAGTATGACTACTCGATTCATGCTCAGTGGACTCAATTTTTGAAGCAACACTAGATTCTATATTCCTGTTGTTGCTCCAAAGTAAATCCTTACTAATATTATAAATGCGAAAGTGTGTGTTTGTCCTTCTTTCACGTCGCAACGGAGCGTCGTATTGATGTGATTTTTTGTATGGAGATAGTTTAGAAGCTGGAGAGTGACATGGGCTACTTTTTCCAGCGGGAAAACATCTAATTCCCACGGGAAAATTCAATATGTTACATTTTCCTATAATCACGCGGGCGAAGCCGCGGGCATCAGCTAGTTAATTATATTCTATTCTATTCTATTCTAGTTACCTTCTTGTGGCTCCTGGTCTTGTGCGCCTTCAGTCCCGTGCGGCTCGTGAAGGTCTCCCCGCAGACCTCGCACGTGCCGCCGGCCGCGTTCTCCACCGGGTGCGCCATGCGCATGTGCGAGGTCCGCGAGGTCTTCTTACTGCGTATAGTTAAAGCAATGGCGCTTAGTTTCAGTGTCCGAGAGGCAACCGGATGGCTCGCGGCATTTGAGCTCCCGAAGCGTTGTGGATCCGCCCTTTGCAGCCCGAACTGAGCCAACTTGGAATGGGCGGGAATTGGAGGAAATTAGAAAAGTTGAAAAACCCCCGACATTTTCATTTCAGTGCAATATCTCAAAAACGGCTAAACAGATTTTCATGAAACATAGCTAAGAACATTCGGGATCACATCAGCTTTCGAATAAAAAAACCGCATTCAAATCGGTACATCCGTTTGGGAGCTACGATACCACAGACACGTTAAACTTATAACACCCCTCTCTTTGCGTCGGGGGTTAAAAAATTGACGCCAGGTATTCGATTGAAACAGCATTTCATTATACAAACAGCGTACACACTTTCAGGCAACCGCTGTTTCAATCGGCTGCCTCGCGTCAAAAAAAAATGTTTTTTCCGCTGTTGCAGAATTGTTGGCTCAGTTCGGGTTGCACAGGGCGTTTCCACGACCCTTCGGGAGCTCAAATACCGCGAGCCATCCGGTTGCCTCTTGGACACTGCAACTACGTCATTGCTCCGAATAGTATACGTGATGAAATTAAACGTTTACTGAAGACGTAAAGACATTAACAAGGCTTTTTTGCAGCGATACAAACGCAAGGCTGTATCGCGAAACGTCATCTTATCAGAATCTGTGACGTTTTGTACTTTTAAGTACCTAATTAAGGAATTCCATAAGTCATCTGTGGTCTTCATCATCAATTCCACTCCACCAAATAATGATTTCCGGGTGTAAATACACGAGTTATAATGGAAAATACCAAAATCACTACACGCGTGCCTAATATAATTGAGGAGTTCCCTCAATTCCTCATGGATCCCATCATCCAACTGAATTCTTGAAAATAATGGGACCCACCTGGAAATATATACTTACAAACAAAAAAAAAATTACGAATCGGCTCATTAATGACGGAGTTCTGAGGTAAAAATACAACCGAATTGAGAACCTTCTCCTTTTTTTTTAAGTCGGTTAAAAAGGCTAGGATCGCCATGTCGCCATACTTTAGTACCACGCACGTATTTGTACTTTAGTACAAATACGTGCGGAGTGAAGACACGTATTCATTTACATTTACACCCGATACTCGTACTATATAAACGATCTATCCCTAACTATCAAACCTACGTCAGAGTGCTCACACACACAGAGACACAGATACTCTATAAATACCCATGTATTTCAAAATAAAGTGTTCACTCCGTAACGAACCACATTTCATGGCGACCTAGCCAGGGCCTGGCAAGACATTTCATGGCAATGGGCAGGGTGAAGGAAGAGTGTCTTTAGAATCCTTTCTTTAATATAATACCTATCTATTTATACACTTTAGGTTGTGCTGATACAAGCAATATGCGTCAATATTGCAGTTAACTATAAAGTTAAACGCAGCCCAACTTGTGTGTACGTGCGTGTGCGTGTGCGTGTGTCTAGCTATCAACGCAACGAAACCTCAAATCGCTAGAGGGTCGGTAGCGTGCTTGTGACTTCTCCTGTCGCGTCTATAGTCAACGGTGCTTGCGTACCATCAGACCGGCCGTATGATCGTTTGCCACCGTCGTAGTATGGGGCCTTGTTGCCCGATTTAACTAAATAAAAAAAATAAAAAAAAAACTGGGTCGAATCCACGACCGCCGCTTGACAGCCGCATGCCTGAACCAAACGCAGTGACACGCGCGTTTGTATGGCTCCAAAAAGTCGCAGTGTGTAACTGCTCTTAGATATTTGACAGCTGTCATCACAGTACAATTTATGTCATCATAAGTCATCATTGACGTTTATTGTACAGAGATGACGGCTGTCAAATATCGGCTGTTAAAAAAAACAATTATAAACGACATCGACATCTGCTAGAACGACAGTGTAGAAGGGCGAATCCTAGCGTTTGAACCACTCGGT
The DNA here is from genome assembly GCA_947049275.1 of Epinotia bilunana. Classification (NCBI taxonomy): domain Eukaryota; kingdom Metazoa; phylum Arthropoda; class Insecta; order Lepidoptera; family Tortricidae; genus Epinotia; species Epinotia bilunana. The sequence goes on along the minus strand of OX346277.1, from coordinate 2,263,968 downwards.
TTTTAACGTCATTGTCGGCTCAAGATTATTTCATCAGAGGTAAAACGTACCGCAGAACCTTTAATCAAAAAATATTCAGTACTGGTATTGGCTAACATCTTCATCAAAAGTACTCTGATACTCGTACCTTTTAATAGTATTTGCTGTCTATGACAATGTCACCCCGCTCGAATGTGGAGCAGCCCAACTGGGGAAGCACCTCCGCCTTGCAGAAGACCACAGCCATAATAACACTACTACTTGCTCTGTAGCAGTGTTGTGTTCCTGGAGGTGAGCGAGGTCGCCAGAGCTCCCGAGGATGCGTTGTGTTGAGAGCGAGGGAATTAGTTCCTTCAGCTGTCAACACGGCGAATCCTCAAACATGTCAAGGGTCGGCAAAGCCCATGTTACTCCTTTCGAATTGCATGCGTCTATAGGCTGCCTGCTGCGGGCCGTACGCTTGTTTGCCAACGTCGTTGTATTAAAAAAAAAATGACGAAAAAAAAAAACGCCTTAAAAACGCTGAATATTTGCCAGGCTACAAAATACTCACAGGAATTGTTTGTCGCAGTGCGAACATTGAAATGTGGTGCCCTCGTGGTACGCCGCGTGCAGAATCGCGCTAGCCCTGCCACAGTACAAGCAGAGTTAATATTAGAGTGGCATCGGGTAGTGGTTTGGCCGAATCCGGATACCGAATATCCGGCGCTACACACGGCCGGATATCCGCTATCCGGCCAACAGTTGTAATACAAGCGGAAGTCACTTTCTAATAGAACCTTGTAATAATGTCATATTTTCTCGAAAACGGTATAAAAATGTAGTCAAATGGAGAAAAAATCAACGCAAGAGGTTAAATAATCACGAAGTTATAAGTGTCCAAAGTTTTAAGAAGGGGTATGTTCTGTCCCTTTTTCGCAAAACGCAACTTCACATGAAACGATGACGCTTGTAGTTTGTGACTCATTAATAGACGGCAACGTGCCGTGCCCCATCGTGTTCGGCGCCGCCATCGACGCGGCCGACCGCGCGCGCGGCTTGCTCTGGGGCAGCCTCGCATATTGTGACGTCATACACTGTTTGCGTTATCTACCTCTAACAAGCAATATTAAAACGGTTGTAACTTCGTAATTCCTTGAGACATCTGAATAGGATTCTCGTCACCAGGCATATCTTTTTACCTTCTTTCTTATGGAGTAATAATAATTTTCGAGTCTACAGCCGTATTTACGACAGATCTGAGCTTTATACGACCCCTATTCAGCCAGGTTATTTCAAAAGAGCTTACACGCATTCATCTTCATAACGCTACACTACTTACACACTACTTACTTGCGTCGCAGTAACGCGATTTCTACAGTTTGAAGGGCGACATTTAAGAGACCGCAGTAAGCTCGATTCTCCATACAAACGTAGTTACGCTCTCATTTTAAAACTACGTGTTGGATTGTAACGAAACTTTCCATACATGAGGTATATCTATGTCTGTAATTAGTTTATGTAGCTTCAGATACCATAGTAAAAGAAATACAGCAAATTTAAGTTTTTCATACAAAACTTGTTTTTGCTGTATTTCGTTTGTTTTATAAACTGGAACCATATAAACTAATTACAGACATAGATATACCTCATGTCAATGTATATGTAAAGTTTCGTCACAATTCAACACGTAGTTTTAAAATGAGAGCGTAACTACGTTTGTATGGGAAGGTGAAATTCGGCCGAGCTTACTGCGGACTCTTAATATGGCGCGCAGAGCTCTTTTTACGTGTGTCGACCTGTATAGACCTGTATAGTTGGTAGCGCAGGCGCAGGCGCAGGCGGCACAGCCGGCATTCGCCGCGCGCCAGCAGGGTAGCGAGTTATAACAGTTATACGACATGTTCTCACTTGCCGCGCACGAGTTCGTTGCACCGCGCGCAGCGGAACTTGAGGCGGTGCGCGTTCTGCACGTGCTGGCGGAGCTTCACCGGGAACTGGTAGCGCAGGCGGCACAGCCGGCATTCATTGTCGCCACGGGCCTGCAGGGTAAATGCTCCAATTATGGTACAATAGGCGTAAAAGAAATTTATGTCCAAAAAAAACTTTGCACAGCCATCATAATCAACTTCACCGGCGCGGACTTCACTGTACGAGGATCAAAATGGTTACGCGGCACAGCAAAAAAGGTTACATATTTAATCAAGTTCTACCTGGGTATTACTTATGTGTAAAAACAATGTCAGGTGAGGTAGGGCACAGCGAAATGTCGTCCCGCTCGAATGTGGAGCAGCCCAACTGGGGAAGCACCTCCGCCATGCAGATGAACACGGCCATAATAACACTACTACTTGCTCTGTAGTAGTGTTGTGTTCCTGGAGGTGAGCAAGGTCGCCAGAGCTCCCGAGGGTGCGTTGTGTTGAGAGCGAGGGAATCTGTTCCTTCAGCTGTCAACACGGCGAATCCTCAAACATATCAAGGGTCGGCAACGCCCATGTTACTCCTTTGCGTGCGTCTATACGCTGCGCGTTTACCATCAGGCGGGCCGTACGTATCTTAGTAAAATAGTAAGGTTAACTAGCTGTGCCAAAAAATCTATACAAAGTAGAAGACTTGATAGAATTCAAAAAAACCTGTTTACACTTTTAATAAAAAAATCCTATTCACTTAATGAATATTTAACGGATTGTGAACTCTACCAATATCCTTTTATAATAAGTTACCATCTAATTTAACGGAATTGTCAATGAATAAATTCAGGTCAACGGTGAAACGACAGCTTTTACAGAAAGCTTATTATACTGTAAAGGAATTCGTAGAAGATAAGGATGCATTTATGTTAAAATAGAATATATATAAATATATAGTTATAATATGACATGTAAAAGAGCTAGCATAAGCCTATTTACAGAATAAATATTTTGATTTGATTTGATTTGATCAGAACGCATTTATTATTCATTCAATTCAATTCTTTATTTCCGACATTAATATCCATAAGTTGTTAGTATACTGCGTGGAACGGAACGATGGACTTTCCCGCAAGAGGGGGATTATTGAGCGCTAGTACGTCACATTTTCGAGATAAACTATTTTTTTTGACGCGATTTTTTTTTACCTTTGTATAGAGCGTTGGCCGACTGGAGCGACGAGCTCCATACAAAAATAAAAATAAAATGGCGTCAAAAAAAATAGTTTATTTGGAAAATGTGACGTACTAGCGCTCAATAATCCCCCTCTTGCGGGAAAGTCCATCGTTCCGTTCCACGCTGTATACAATCACGACTTAACAACTAGGGTTATTTGTACAAATCAATTTAATCCTAATCCTAATAGTGTTAGATGCTCCAGTGTGAGATTAATAATAATAATTCATTTATAAAAAAAGAAAAAATAATTGGCATAGCCCAAAATATACTTGCTTGATTAACGTGATTCCGCGAGCGAGCGTAACGTATTAACTAACTATTACTCTAAATAGGGATGGTGACTAAAATATTTGTATGATGTCATTCGAACCAGTTTTTGGACAGGAAAAAATGTTTGTATGGGAGCAACTACAATTAAAGAACATAAATACCCAAAAAAATTAGACAAAGATTGACCTCGCTGTCGGCAGCGCAAAACGCTTCATACTGATAGATAGACAGGTATGGCGTCCATTGACGACCACTTTACAAAGTACATGTATCGCTGTATGGAAAATCAGGTAAATTGTTGTTTCGGTCGTGAAATACTGCGTTTAAGTAATTAGTTGTCATACAATTTTGTTTCTATAAAAGCTTAAGAATTCTATTGGTAGCTTATTTGCTACCAATAGAATTTATTGGTAGCTTATTTGCTATTTAAAAAATGCATATTTTTTCTAAACTTCCAAGGTTCATATCCTTGTACGATTTTAATTATAATTTATACTTTATTTACTATCCATTTAGAATCACTACGTTATCAATTTGAACATGAGGCATCATGCCTATTAGAAGCTCGGTCTTGTCAAAAAATATTTGTATGCCTTATGGCAAAACATAGTGGTACATAATTTGAAGTTATATTTGACCATCAATATATATATTTTTTAATTTATTCATTGAACAATGTACATTGTGTTTGAATGATTATAAGCGTAAGACACAGTTACAATTATTATAGTGATTCTATGTATGCATATACCAATGTTATAAGAGTATTTGTGCTTTATTGAATGTTCACAAATAAATGAATTTGACTTTTTAAACTTTTACTAATTATTCCTTGAACTAGACTTCTTATTAGGTACTAATATTTAGTTAATAAAAGATCTAGTACTTACAGGATCATGTGTCTTCATGTGATTCTCATAAGTGGATAAGGTCAAGAACCCTTTATAACAAAGGTCACACTTGTATTCCCCCTTCAGATACTTATCCGACTCTCTCCGTCTCTCCATCTCTTTCTCCATTTCTTCCTCCGTCAAACACTGCACTTGGAAATCATATTTCCTTTCAAACTCTCTGAAATCCTCCTCAGTATTCTGCTTTGAGCCTTTTACTTTGTCAGTAGTTGTGTTATTCGTTTTTTTTAGTCTGGCTCGTCTTTTCTTTGAAGTTCTGACCTTTTTGGTGTTAAAATCTAAACTTTCTATTATTACATCCGCTAAATTTGGTTTTGCATCACTACTATCTTTTAACTTGCCAGAATCATCTCCCACTCCAAAGTCCATATCTGAACTGGGGTCATTTTGATAATCATTTTTAACAGTACTATCGCAAGTTAGTTCATCTTTTAAATCGTCTTTTAAGTTATCACTGAGGAACTTTGATGTATGTGTGTCATTGTTGGAATAGTAAGTAGTGTTTTTACAAGTCTCAATAGAAAGTGTGTGCGTAAGTTTGTGTGTCGATCGGTCTAGTGTGCGTAGGAAACTGTTTGTTATCTGTAAGTGGAAGAAACAATAATATATTACTGACTTAAACAAACATGAGATAATTGACTAACTTTTATTGATCCAATTCGCATAACATAATGCTAATACGGGAATTTATAATCGAAATAGATGTCCCATGGAAATGTATGCAATGTTTTATTGAAGTGAAAACTTCTTTAGTGCGCTGTGCACTTTTTGGGATGGGGAAAAATTGTTAAACTCGCCACAGATGGTCACGCGGCGCGGAGAGATCATAAAGATAACTTCATGAAGCCAAAGCCGAAGCCATAGATCAGAGTCATATATAAATATGACTTTGATCTATGGCTTCGGAAGGAATAAGTGACCCTCCGCGCGCGCATGCTGTATCCGGGCGCGAGTCACGCCCGCATCGCGCCGCTTTCGCGCGCGATGACAGCGTGCTGCGAGCGCGAGGCCGGCGCGATCCGCGCGCGACCTGTTTGAACAGGCATCGCGTCGGCATTACGCGGCGCGACCGCGGCGCTGCGTTGCGCCGTGTGTCTAGCCAAGCCTTTATTCTTTATTCTCTGACAGCCTTAATACTCACAAAGTGTTGGCGCATGAGAGCCTGCTTGAGCAGCGCGTCGGCGCGGCGGCTGCGGGCGCGCAGCGCGTGCGCCTTCACAAGCTGCGCGCGGCACCACGCGCACAGGTGCTGCGGGAACCCGTCCCACGACGACCACTGCAAGCGACAAGCCCTGGTGAGATGTCGTGAGATTTGGCTCATCCATCTCCCCCAACCTCCATTTTCAGGTGATATTTTTCAAAATGTGTCTCTAGTGTGTTATATTTATTCAAAATTAAATTAAGTGAAACGAATTAAACATTACGTGATATTTGCCACCCTCTCTCCAAAGTTAGATTAGACGAGATTCGGCTCGACCTCCTCCTCCCCTTGAACCTCTCACGTAATCAATGGACGTCCCCAAAGAGCTCGCCTAGCGGGCGCATATCACTGCGCAGTGTTGACGCCAACAGAAAGTATGTATTTTTTTTTGTTAGTGGAGTATTTTTGCCAAATAGGCTCAGATTAAACTGCTACAAACTAGATATGTTACAGTTAGGTATAGAACACAGACAATCTGTTGAGAGATGCGACCTATAGAGGGAACAGCTGGTCAGCCCGGCAAGCGAAAGTATTTTTCATGGCGATCGCGATCTCAACTAATGGCCCGTAGGTAAATTCGGCCGAGCCGATTTGGCCCGACTTGCCGCGCAATAAGTGGGCCCGCCTAGTAGGTGCTTGGCGCGCAGTATTACCTTGTACATTATGCGGCCCAACAAACTGACCTCAGATTAAATTCCTATGGATCTGTATGTACTTTGTTGGTTTCTGGGGTTTGTTCAAGCGTTAGCTCTTGCAGTGAAAGTTTTAAGTGCTTTTCAAACATTGCAATACTGACGTTTTGGTGTTCCAAAATTGTTTTCCTTGTAATCACATAATGCATAATTTTTCCAATCTTATATCTTATACCAGTTTGATTGCATTGTTTCATACATAAATATATTCAGAGCAATGATGCGTGGAAGGGGCAACTTTTTTTTGTTGCGAGGCAGCCAATTGAATCAGTGTTTGCCAGAAAGGGTGTGCGCTCTTTATATAATGAAATGCTATTTCATTTGAATACCTGGTGGCATTATTTTTCACCCGAGACCAAGGTGGGTCAGTTTGGTCAGTTGCACAGGGCAGTTACACAACGCTTCGGGAGCTCAAATACCGAGAGCCATCTGGTTGCCTCTCGGACATGAAATTACGCGTCATTCCTTTAACTAATAGTTATGTTGGAACATAGAGTTTATATATGGACCAATCTCAATTCTTTCATCTGTTTTAGCTTTTTCCTAAGGCTAGATAAATATTGTTTGTTTACTTTTGTGTGCATTATTAATAAATTCATGGAACTGGAGAAGGTGTTAATATATGAATATCCCAGCTTCTCCAACAAGTTGCAGGTGAGGTGTATATTAAAGCTCAAAGATAATGTAAGGTCGGAAACTCACAGTCGTTCCCGTGACTTCCACATACATGTCTCCGAGGCCCCATTCCTGAATATTATAAAGTTTCACGTCCCAGGCCAGACAGCTTCGGCAGGCCAGCAAACTTTCTGGTACGATCTCCACCTTCACCGTATGTGAAGACATAGCTAAACCCGGTTGGAGTTTTCATTCATAATATTGTAAAGGAATAAAGATATTTAATTCAACATTTACAGCCTTTTTCGACGACTGACGACTGGACTGGACTGACTGAAGTGACTGATATGACAAATCTGATCTGACAATGACATTCTCGCTGTCAAGTGTCAATGGTTAAGGACTTTAGGCTCCTACACACAAAGGGCCATTGTAGCGCAAGATAAGGAGACGCTACACGGGCCGATATCGGCAGGACTGCATGCAGGCTGCCGTGTGATTCGGCCCGTGTGGATACGTGTCGGAAGCACGGCGGCCAGCCAAATCAAGGTCACTCTATACTAGATTTTCTGTGATCTTAGGGGCTACCGCGAAGTGAAAACGAACTTCGTTCGAATATCTGCGTCTCTGTCGCTCGAACAAGCAAGTGCAACAGAGAGGGAAATACACATACGAAATTCGTTTTCGTTTCGCGGCTCTTGCTTGGCAGTCCTGAGATGACATTGACGTTTTCATTTCATTTGCATTGTGTTTGCATTTCATTTTCATTTACAGCCGACGTGATCATAGCATATTATATTAATATCATAATATTATATAAATTAGGTACTATTTAGATTGCCTATCTTGATTGACGTGACTTCAAAGTTGGTACCATCTAAGAGCACCGTGGCCTCAGCGCTCAATTATGGAGGAAATAAGTGTGAAGATTGAACCCTTCGACTCAGATGTGTGTATAAAAGACGAGCCATTGTGCTCGGATGTACGCGTTAAACATGAACCGTCGTATATGGATGTGTTTGTTAAAGAGGAACCCTCGTTGTGCATAAAAGACGAGCCTTCGTGCTCGAATGTTTGTGTAAAATCTGAGCCGGTGGAGGACGGTGAGACTGCAGCCGGGCTGTATGTCGGCCATGTAACGAATCGTGAGCTCGTGCTCGGCCCCGAACTTGTGCCACCCCGAGTGCTCTGCGTTGCTCAAGGTATAAAAATATGTTCATCACAAATTTTGATAGCCTGTTCCGTCAGATATTGTCTGGTTACCTTTGGCATAGGGCTCCCAAAGAGTTCTCTATCCCTTTCACACCCGGCCAATACAATCGTGCGGGTTGATTACATACATACACAAAAACACATGTCAATATACTTCATTTTGCGTTAGCAGGGTCTTGTTTTATGGGTCTGAAAGGGCTATCTGACTATCCAGAGGACCTACCGCGAAACGAAAACGAACTTTGTTCGCGTGTATCCCTCTCCGTCACACTTGCTAGTTTGAGCGACACTCACACAGGGAGATATACAAATAAAGATTTCCGCTTTGCAGTAGTCAAGCACAAGGCTCCGGCAATGTCTATGAGATTTCTTTTTAATGTCCACACACATAAATCATAATATTTACAGTAGTGTAGTGGTTTCCCAATTGGGTTTCATGCAATTTGATATCAAGACCTTATACATTTTGTTGTTGTCAACGGAATTAATATAAACAATTTGAATTGTAATACTTAAATAGTGATAATGATGTTAATGAACAACTCTCACTTAACTATATTGATTGATATTGACCTTACCTACTTCAGTAACATAACCAAAAATGCACTTTTTTCAATGACCCAACCTTTTAAACATGCCTGTTCTAGTCATTTAAAAGTTCCTTTCATGCCAGTCTTGATATGAGCCTCTTCTTATGGTCTTGATATAGGGGCTGGTTAAATACTTATTGCACTGCGCTGACAGACCAGAAAAGCCCTTCATTTGATTAAGTCTTTCGATAGGGTAACCCTATTGAATGGTTACGCAAATAATATGGTTACACTATAATAGTGTTAGCCTGACAATTATAAGTGACAATAGTTCCATAGTCACAATTAACCATTACATGCAATATTAGAATTCTCTCAGAATGTCATTGATGTTGTAGAAATAAAACTAAAATTACAAATGAATGTTAACCATGTTCAATGTGAATATTAAAAAAAAATTAGAATATTAGGGTGTAGTAAACCTCAATATTTAACCGTAAACCCCTTAAAAGTGTGTCGCCTTTTCTGCTTGCTTGTGTTTAGGGAATGCATACCGGTTATAACCAATTATTTCAACAAAATTTGATAATGGTGTTTCATAATTTTGAATAACGTTATGGTTATTTTCGGTACAATTTTTCCTTGGTTGACAAAATAAATTAAATTTCTTAAAAAAATCTGTAATGTTGACAAAATAGTACAGTTTTAGTGGTGCATTATTTAATTAAATAATACATATATAATTTTGTCTTAAAAAAGACAAAAACAGTGTGCACATGATTGTTAGTTGTGGTTCACTCTACAGTCCATTCGCGTTAAGAATGCAGTGAATCCTCAGTGCAACTGCAGGGTAAAGGTGACTCCGTGGTGCCAAAAAAACTAAATTATATTTCTAAAGATTGTTTAATGGATTTATAAAAATATAATTTGACACAATTTGATTGGTAAAGGGCTGCCGACAATGAAAATTCACTGCATTCTTGGCGCGATTGGACTGTAGAGGTGCCTATACAGTGAAACTCGAACTATGCTGTGTTTGCTTGTGTTTATAAATGTGTGTGTATTTGGGTTCCCACCACCTTGTTTTATCATGAAATAACAGTAACCGGTTATTCCACCATAACCGAAACCATAAACGGTTATGAAAAATTACCGGTTATTGCATTCCCTACTTGTGGTGCAATAATAAGCCAAACATTTGGAGTGTAGATATCCGAATAGCGACATCGCATTCCAAAACACTTACCATAATAGTTTTTTTGTAAGCCCTTACCTGAATTAAGAGGCTTTACACAATGGTGATTTGCGCGGTTGCGCAGCGGGCCCGCTGCGAGCTTTTTAAATATAACTTATAATTATCAATGTGTTACTGACATGAAACATTGTCATTGCAGGTCAAACTCAACAAGAAGAACAGAATGAGAAAACTAAAACTGACCCATGCACCCAGTGCAGTGACTCTGACCGACTCCATTCAAAACATCTAACAATGCAGATTTCCGGTGAGAGACAGAGCCAATGTAATAATGATAGCACACACAAAGGAGGTTCGAAAGGCCGAGTGCACACCGGTGAGAACCCATACACGTGTGGCCAATGTGATTACGCTACAGCCAGCATAAGTGATTTGAGTATTCATATAAGAATACACACTGGTAAGAAACCAAGTGAGACCAAACCTGGCCAGTGTAGTTATGATAATAGCTACAAAGCCTGCATGCAGGATCATGAGTTGCACACTGGTGACAAACCTTACATATGTGGTCAATGTGATTACGCTACTGCCTGCATAAGTGATTTAAGTATCCATGTGAGAGTACACTCTGGACAGAAACGCTACAAATGCGGAGATTGTGATTATGCTAGTTCTGACATTGGTGATATAAGAGTTCATAAAAGAATGCACACAGGTGAGAGACCTTACAAATGTGGCCAATGCGATTATGCTAGTTCATGCACAACTGATTTAAGTGTTCATGTAAAAATACATACTGGTAAAAAAACATACAAATGCGGCCAATGTCACTATGTTAGTTCGTGCACAAGTGATTTAAAAGTTCATGTAGGAATACATCCCAGCGGGAAACCATTTGAATGTGGCCAATGTAGTTATGCTACTGTCCATAAAAGCAATTTAATAGTCCATGAAAGAATGCACACTCGTGACAAACCTTACAGATGTGACCGATGTAGTTTTACAACTGCCCATAAAAGTAATTTGCAAGTCCATGAAAGGAAACATACTGGGGAAAAACCTTACAAATGTAGCCAATGTGATTTTACTACTAGCCAAAAAGGTCCGTTAACAGCCCATGAAAGGCTACACACTGGTGAGAAACCTTACAAATGCGGCCAATGTAATTATGCTACCGGCTACAAGAGTAGTTTACAAAAACATGAGAGGAGACATACTGGTGAGAAGCCATTCAAATGTGGAAAATGTAGTTACGCTAGTACCCATAAAGAACACTTGAAACGTCATGAAAAACAACACACTCCAGATAACAGTCCATGAAAAGAAACCTTACAAATATGGCGTATGGTACATTTTCATCATCATCAGCGTACGTTCCACTGTTGGGCACAGGCCTCTTCTCAAGGACGAGAGAATGGGCAGTCAGTCTTCCTCACGCTGGCTCAGTGCGGGTTGGGGACTTCACATACATCTTGTATACAGGTTTCTATCTCACGTTTTCCTTCACTGAAAAGCTAACGGTAAATATCAAAAGAGATACCGGACATGAGTTCCGAAAAACTCATTAGTGCGAGCCGGGATTCGAATCCATGACCGCCGTTGGACGGCCGCATTCTTGAACCACCAGGCGGCCTTAGCTTTGTGTAGGCGTATCGTACACTGAAAAATAAACTAGAAATCGTTCAAAACTGATCATATTAAATCACTGCAAGTTAGCTGAAGAAATTAGAAGTACAACAAAGGTGGAAGACATAATAAATCCAGTTGAATGGCCTTGGGCGTCACATGGCGATAAAAATAATAAAACGAAAAAAAAAAATAGTACACATAGTGTACACCTCTAGAGGGGAGAAGCGGGCAAACCAGTTAAAAGATGGACAGAGGGTCAAAAAGATTGGGGAGCAACTTGGTCTAGCCGAGGGGCAGATAGGAAATATCCGAACAGCCTATGGTCCGAAATTTAAAAATTCCCAACGCCATTTTGCGCTACATTCTGGTCGCAGATGATTAATTGAATATGTAAATAGGTTAGGTTCAGATTCAGATCTTTATTTTGCCTTATTACATAATAAATACCATGCAAAAACTGTATACATCAAAACACACACACACAAAACAAAAAATAAGAAAAAAAAATACAGAACATGTCAGACGTCAACATAACAACTATACATACAATAATAAAATATCTTTGGATGTCTTAGCAATTATTTACAATGTTTCGATTAAAATAACATAAAACCATAGTGTGTGTTAGGCACGAATCATTTTAAAATTATAAAAAAAACTACATCACCAAAGCAGACATGCTCGTATTATATCCGGGAAATACAGAAATTCCACCAGAGGAACATGGTTTCGTAATTATGAAATTCGGAAAAAAAAATGCTTTCGGACGAGCGACTCTTTGGATGTAGTGTTCCTACCCCTATCATCATTACAGCCGAAAGACGTCTGCTGGACATAGGGAGGCCTATGTCCAGCAGTCGCTGCGAGGTAAGAATAGGAATGTATACTCCTCGCACTTGCTAGTTCGAGCGACAGAGAGGGAGATACACGAACGAAGTTCATTTTCGTTTCGCAGTAGGCCCTCAGTATTCTCTTGCGAGGCGATTTTGTGAATTACCATTAATCGATTGTGAAATTGTCGAAGTGAAAGTGTTGTACAAGGTTTTGAACCGAGGGGTAAGTTACTGAAAGGCTACTCCAGTTATGTATGCTTTAAGACTATAGTGATGTTATATCTCCTTTGTAGTTAGCCGATCAACTACTTTTTGTTGCTCGTTGACATGGTTACATCGGAAAACTCTTGAATTATGATTTTATGGGGTTTAAACTCAGTAAAACGTGTTTTTGTAATATTGGTAAACCCATTCTATAGTGGGGATCACCTAAGCCTAAGCATCCAATTTATAATATTTTTTCTAAGAAACTTCGGCAGTATTGTCTCTTGGATTACCGGGACTAGTGATGTGCCCTTCCCAGGAATATTCCCCAGGTGGGAATATTCCTGGGAACATTCCCGGGATTATTCCCATACAAGGGAACATACGGAAATATTGAGATTGTGTATGTTTATATATCTTGCTATTAGGGATTCCGTGGCAACTTGGGCCCTTGATTTTTTTACCCAAGACATTAACCAGTGTAATTTACCCGCAAAAGTAAATTCCCAATGTTCCCGGGAATATTCCCCGGAACAATGGTAATATTCCCGGGAACAATTATTGGGAATATTCCCCCAGCAGAAAAAAAACAATTTTTACAAAAGTACTTCTGAACAGTACAAAAACGATATAAAGTTAATAAAAAAACCACAATAAAATATTATACGAATACAAAATATGAAAATATTTACATATTAAATGGTAATTGAGATAAAAAGTCAGAATTAGTACAATAATGCAGTTTTTGGCGAATGGCACCTTAAGGGTCGAACACAGCACCGTCGCGGTCGCGCGGCGCGCCCGTCGCGGGCGCGCAGCGCGATATTTCCCTACAAACCGCTAGCGTGGTCAAACAGGCTGCGCCCCGTCGGCAACGCGCCCCGCTTCTGTCGCGCCCCGCCAGCCTCCCGCCGCGCGCCCGCGACGGGTGCGCGGCGCGTCAGTGTGACGCCAGACAGCGGAGCGCGCGGTGCGTACGTGATGCTGGCGGGTCGATGGCGCGAGGCCAGCGCGAGGCGCGCGGGACGCGCGCGCGTTGCTGGCTGGTTGATGGCGCGATGCGCGCGTGGTCTGTGTGACCGGCCGTCCCGCGCGCATCACGCGCTCGTCAAGCCCCGCTACCGTCCCGCTGGCAGTCTGTTCGACCCTTTATTTGTCGGGGCACTATTCATTTTATTTACTTTTATTATAACTCTAATTTTCCTAATTTGTATTTCAATATTCCCCTGTTTGGGGAATATTCCCGGGAACAAGGGAATATTCCCCGGCACATCACTAACCGGGACACAATAACAACAACAAGAAAAGTTGATTGGTCAGTTACTAATTATCTTACCTACTGTAACTGTTTTCTTTTTGTAAATAAAGGTTTAATTAACAGAAACACTTTTATTTCATATAGTACATCTATTAACCTGTTTTCAATTCACAATGTCTCCCAAAAATAAATCAAGTAAACTTTTTATACAAAATTGCCTTTTTTCTGGGTTAGTTTATATAGTCAAACTGTTCTTTCGTTTCCATTTTCGTCAGGTTCCCGTTTCACTTGAATCTCCAGGATATCAAACACTTTCTCTTCAGTTATTACAAACACAGTCTCCTCTTTCACATTTACGTACCTCTCTTGAGACTCTTCCATACACATGTTGAACTCCATTTTCACATTTGCTTGTAACCAATCCAGTGGCTCATCCATAGATCTTTCATCGGGATCTCTTTTCACATCTACTTCTATCCATATTTTCTGCGGCTCACTCTCATCTTGCTCCATTTTAACCATTGTTTGAACTGCACCAGTTATTTTAGTCTCTTCATCCACTGTGAATCTACTCTGCCCTGTATCATTATTGTGGTCTATGATCCTACCAACTGCGCCAGTTAGGCACTGGTCCTACCGCCGGCTAGTAAGCTAGAAAAGTTGGGCGAGTAGCATTACATTGCGGATCTGTAAAGGTCGATTGTTCACACTGTGCCTGGTCAGCACGCAATGAACCGTTACTCGCCCAACTTTTCTAGCTTACTAGCCGGCGGTGAGACCAGTGCCTTAGGCTAGTCACTACGTTAATTTGGACTGTAGTCTCTCCCATACGATTACTTTGCGGGTTTGTGATCCCATATTCAATTTCACTACCTGTTATTGTATTCTGTCTTGCATAATTACTGTGGTATGTGATGTCATTGACTGCTCCGGTTAACATTGGTTTCTTTCTCGAGTAGCTCTTCATAGTGCTGTGTTTACGCACATGTGATATCAGGACCAAATTTTCTTCAAACTGTTCTCCGCAGACTTCGCACACGTACTGCGCAAGCGTTGGGTGTGTGAACTCACGCGTGGATAGCTAAAACTAAATAAATACTAAACATAAGTACCTATTGTAAGTTGGTTTTCCACTAAAACTAGTTTTGTCGTTTATAGAGCTTAAACAACCGGACACAGCACAACACACGCCCATTACAAAAGGATTTGTAAATATTTGTTTGATATTTAAATATTATACGTGGCCTCCGCTCTGCGCACCGCGTCGCTGCGTCCTTGCTAGCCGGTAACTGTGAGGTAACCGAAAGCGGGTGGGCGGCACTTTCAACGGGAGGCAGGGAGTGGCCATACTGTACGGTAGTACTCTTTATTATACTGTGATAATGCAGTGGAACGGTTCAACATAATATACTCTGTTTTCGATGTATGCATACCAAGGAAAGTCAGACATAGTAAGCCCTGCAGGCGTTATCCGATCTGATTTAATGCAGATCTAATTAATGACATCAAGCAGAAAGCTCATCTTCATCGTGAGTGGAAACGTTCGGGAGATAGAGTCCTATATGGAAACTTCAGTAGGCTTAGGGCAGTTGTGAAAGTTCAAACTGCAACGGCCTACGAGGAGTACGTAAGCCTAGTCCAGCCAGACCAGAATAGCTGACAACCCGCGGGCTTTCTGGCAACATGTCAGTAGCCTGAAATCCAAGGGTCGTTTTGAGTACCAGGTCTCCTATAAGGGGAAGACTTATGAGGGCTTGGAGGCGGCCCAAGTGTTCTCAGAATTCTTTTCGAGTGTGTTTCTTCCATGCGTGCCACGCCTTGATTATGCTCAGACCAGTCGTGAGGACCAGACACGTACTGCTAATTACATTCACATTGATAGAATATGTCTAAATGATGTGTGTATTGGCATTTCGTGTTTGAAGCCTCAAAGTCCTCCTGGCCCAGATTGTTTGATCTTGATTGTTGCCCAGATTTGTTTTAAAAGGCTTTAAGGAATGGCTAGCTTGGCCGCTACTACACATTTTCAATCTTGCGCTATGTACCGATGAATTTCCTTGACACTGGAAAGTCACGCGTGTACGACCCATTCCTAAATCAAATGATACGGCCAATGTTGAGAATTACAGACCCATAGCCATTCTCTCCTCAATGGCGAAGCTTTTTGAAGCAATACTGAGCAGACTTCTTCTCCCCCAAGTAAAACCTTACCTGTGTGACTCTCTGTGTGTTTTTGACACACAACTCAACTTCCACGATCACATGAAAGCATTAGCCACTGACTGCTACCGAAGGTTGGGTTTTGTCGTGAGGAATGCCAGAGATTTCTAAGAGCCCAGGGCTATCAAGGTGGTATACACAGCGCTGGTCAGAAGCAAACTTGAGGCAGCCTCAGCCGTCTGGAATCCGCACGAAGTCACGTTCTTCTTCTGGAGAAAATCCAAAAAGTGTTTCTGCGTATCCTATATAAGAAGTTATTATGGTTACTACCCTTTTTTGTACCCGTCGAAATTCCTGCTCGGTGTTCTGGGCTTTAACTCTCTGGAGGTCAGGCGCAACTATGGGCTGCTGACCACTGCTTGTAAGGTCTTAAGAGGTAGGTCCGACTGTCCGGAGTTAGTAGCGCAACTAGTACGCCTGTTTGTGCCCTCACTGGCGAAGGCCAATTTTAATCTCCGGCCGCGCACCGGTCATCTGTTGCCGGAAGCGCGCACCGTGTCCCGCGGAAAATCACCACTTGTTCGCGCGCTCACCTGCATCAACCCGCTCCTCGCATCAGCACCTGAATGTGATGTATTTGCCAGTAGCTGGGTCAATGTATGTGACGAGTGTATGAAGTTCTGCGAGGCGATGGATAAACGGCAGTCATCTGTTGCTAGTTATTAGGTATCTTTCTGTTTTTCTGTTTATTGTTTTATAGGTCCAATATAATTAATCTGTTTTTATTATACTGAAATATAATTTTGGATTGTTAATCTTAGTTTTAACTGTAATTTGTATTGATAATGTTTGTATCAATAAATAAATAAAAAGAAATAAATAAGTGAATAAATCTAACATGGTGTTAAAATTAGAAGTGGATTAACCTTTAAATTCTGCAACCAATCATATTTATATATACCTACATTTGCGTTTGGTAGCTTCGCTGTCACAAACAGATACACAGGTACATATATGTCAATCTTATTTTATTTAAAACACACCGCTTTTTGGGCAGGAGTTATAAATAAAATAACAAAACTTATTAAGAATGATAGTGAATGGTCTATGCATTACTGTATTCGTGAATGGTTGTTTGCATTTGTGCATGACAACACCTAAGCTGTTAATGCTTTACCTGCTTCCCTTTCTGCACCAGTCCGTTGTCGTGGATAGATGTCTCGTCTAATATAAGTTATAATAGCCAGTGCGTATCCTAGTAATCTTTCTTAATAACTAGATGCCTAATACTTGTAACCACTCGTGTGTCACATAATATAACGTGAAGATATATATGCTGTTTCCTTTCTTCGTTCCACGCTGCTCTCAATAGTAGGCACCACGTGCAACTCTGCTGCTGCATGTAATAGCAGCTCTATTAAAACTATCTATAATCTGCTTCGATGGTGGTGCAGGCCCGGTTATTGAGGCACTCTTACGGGGAGGCCTTTGTCCAGCAGTGGACGTGTTTTGGTTAATATGATGATGATGATGGTGATGATGATGATGATGATGTAATGATCTGAATAATTGATCTGAGTGCAAAGGTGCTGGGAGAAAGTGCATCGATCCAGAGACGGCAGAGACTTTAAAGCTAAGTATTACATTATGTAATTATCTTAGTTCTAGCTCCAACGGTTGTATGACGTTTCAACGCAATCGATACTTGTATTATGTATTGATACCACATGTTGTTTGTCAGTCAAGTGTTGAGCTGTATGAGCCTGTACGTGCCCGACAAGTACGTGTGGCGGCGGCGCCGGCCGCGGCTGCTGGCCGAGCGGCGCGGGCGCACCAACCTGCTCGGCAAGGCGCCGCTGACGCGCGCTGTGCGGACCCTTAACATAGTAGCCGAGAACATTGATTTGTTTTGGTGTTCTCTGACTGAATTCAAAAAGTCCACTTTGTTCACATTATGTTATAGGCGCCGTAACTTAGAATAAGTTGGTAAGATAAAAATGTTAATAGTTACACTATTGTCTTAGGTTTAGTACCTGTAAAGATAGTTGTAAGTGGGGAAATAAATAAATAAATAAATAAAAATATTTAGAGCTCAACTTACGTAAGTGTAGAGTTACCGCTATTATGATGGAATTCCGCAATGTAACGACTGATTCAATCATATAGTTTTTCCTTGGTCGATGGATAGAAGCGAACGAAGTTGTCCGTTCCTGCTTGGGCACAAATGCTTTCGTATGTCCGGCTGGCCTCTACAGGCGGCATTTCTCAACTGATTCTCGGGAAGTTTTGTGAGCAGGGCCAGCACAACTGATGCCGCGCCGCGACGCGAGTCGAGAAAGATCTACCCTCCTGTTTCGAATTTGCACGGTGCAAGTGAGACAGGGGAGACTCAGTCGCGCACAAAACGACTTATCGGCAAGTTGTACTAGACGTACTGTTTCGATAATTATATAGATGTGTTTGTCGATGCAGTTTTTTGATTCCTTTGAAAAATAAACCAAAGACATGCGAGTTATACAGCTCACAGAGCATCTGGTTTCATTTCTCCAAGAACTGGCCCGGAGCCCTACCGCGAGACGGAAACGAAGATCGTTCGTGTATATATCTTTTTCGCACTTGCATCTTCGAACGACAAAAAGGGGGATACACGAACGGTACGTAATCCCAAGATACGGCGTAGGCACTAGTTTTACGAAAGTAAATTCCATGTTACCTTTTCAACACAGAGGGAAAACTAGACCTTATTGGGATTGGACCGGTTTCCTCACGATGTTTTCCTTCACTGAAAAGCCACTGTTAAATATCAAATTTCGACGACCGCTTTAGCCTAGTTGTTAGTGACCCTGCCTACGAAGCAAGAGGTCCTGGGTTCGAATCCCGGTAAGGGCATTTATTTGTGTGATGAGCACGAATATTTGTTCCTAAGTCATAGATGTTTTCTATGTATTTAAGTATTTATTTATGTATATAAGTATGTTTATCGTCGTCTAGTACCCATAGTAGAAGCTTTGCTTAGTTTGGGACTTGGTCGATTTGTGTCAGATTGTCCACTATTATTTAATATTTAAATGATATTTCTTACAAAGGCTTTTTTTATCCAGTTGTGAGTTCCGGTGTTCGAACCCGCGTTCGAACCTGTATGTTACGAGCATAAAGCCCAGCAAAACAGTGGATTCGTCCGCAGTTGTGTTGCTGGCGATAGGTCTGTGCACAAGTCTGCGTATCTATGCGCTACGCCAACCGCTCGCGGTGGGCTCCAAAGAGATTATAATCATAAGAGAAATATATATTATAATCACTACGTGGTGGGCTCGCGGACAAATAGGCGGTTCTCATAGCGCATAGACACCGGATTTTGCTTACGACGAACCCGTGGACAAATTCGTAGTGTGAATGTCGGGGTTTAATGTACTTTCTGTGCCATACAGATTTTTGATACTATCTTATTTCATAATGTTTGGTTAAGCGTTTTTAATAAAACAAACAATAGAATAAAACAAAATACCTAATTATCCATAGTTAATTAAACATCGTTCAGATACTTTTAAATCATTTGATGTCGCCCTTATATATCAGTAAAGAGAAATAACTAGTGGTTTCAGTGGCATCCTACTAATATTATAAATGCGAAAGTTTAGATGTTTGTTACTCAATCACGTATGAAGTTGTGGCACATAAACCATTACCCGTCTAAATTAAGTAGGTTGTTTATGGCATGTCATCAGCCATTTTAAGACCAGTTCTTAATTTAGCTGTATAGGAGCCTTTTCGTCCCTCACTGTGGCTTCACGTACAGCCCGTCCAGAATATTCTAGGTTCATGCCTCATAATTATGAGATTTATGAGGCATGAACCTAGAATATTCTGATCAACCTTAAGTTTCATGTTTTTTACTTAAAAAGCGTAATTAGAAGCTAGAAATTACTAAGGGGGTTTTATAACAAAATCCGTAATTTTTGAGGGGATTCTGAGTAGGGTTTGGGGGTAATATAAGTTAGCCATCTGGCAACACTATTCAGGCCTTATGCGCAAAAATTGTGACTGCATAACACGATGCTGGCAACATTGACCGTATCCGACAATGTGAACACGCTTTCACCCAATTGACGTAAGGGCACAAATGATACTTATTAATATACTCTTTGCTCAAATCAAATGTCAAAACAAAAGTATTAGTGGATTCAGGTTATGTTATGTTTAATCACCATTTGTTGTCTTGAAAAGTGAAAATAAAACTATATTAGTATATTGGATGACAGCGAACTATTCTAGCCTTATAAACGACTGTAACTGTTGTTGTCGTGGCAATATATATATGCCCAGTTGCGGTGGCGGCGTTTCCACTGCAAATATTAAGTGTTAAAAAAGAAAGTACCATGTCGCTGGAGACATTGTGTGTGAAGGCTGAGGTGGGGGAGGTGTGTGTGAAAGAGGAGGCTGAGGTGTGTGAAGACGAGGCCGGGGCGCGTGTTAAGGAGGAGGTGGATAGTGAGGAGAGTACAGCCTTGTGCGAGCTGTACGCGGGCCACCAGGTCAAGGAGGAGTTCGTGCTGGGTCCCGAGGAGTTTCACCGGCCTAGTGTGGTCTCTACAGTTCCAGGTCAGTTGCTTGGCAATTAACGCTGGGTCATTTAAATGATACCATTTTTGATGTTTATTTTGGACATTCTGATTTTCTAAAGGAATAGGCCATTGGTGACCATTTACAAATTATGTGGGTTTGTGCAACAAATTTTCATTTAATGATCATACAATTTGGAAATGTATATCATGAAAAACGGCTCTGTCCATATCAATATAAAGAAAAAACTACACAACATGATTATACTTCCATGCTTGACATATGGTTGCCAGACATGGTCTTTAAGGAGGAAAGATGAAGAAAGAATCGCTGTTTGTCAACGCAAGATGGAAAGGAGTATGCGCGGGTTAAAGCTAGCAGACAGGGTAAACAACATTAAAACCAAAATGAGGAAACTAAAATGGCAATGGGCAGGCCACATATGCCGTATGGAGAACAGGTGGACGAAGCGTTTGGTGGAATGGTATCCCTACGAAGGAAAGAGAAAGCGAGGACACCCGAGGAAGGATGTCTTCACCGAAATAACGGCCGCTGATTGGATGTGGAAGGCTCGTGACAGAACTGTGGAAGAGCATGGGGGAGGCCTACGCCACGCAGGCGACTACTATTACCTGAAGTATATGAGTAGTATTATGAACCAAAACAAAATTATTATGTAAGCTAATGTAATAGTAGAAATAAAGGCTATTTTTTTTTTAATTATTTTATGTCGGTAAAGGAAAATATCGGGAGGAAACCGGTCTCATCTCAATAAGCTCTAGTTTCCGTTTGTTTAGGAAGCGCAGATGGCAGTCGCTTTGTAAAACTAGTGCCTACACCAAATCTTAGGATTAGACCGGTGCCAATTCTTTAAGGTACCACCGTGAAAACCTTAAACATGGCTGGGATATTAATCTAAATCATGTAATACACTTTTGTTAATTCTGATAGATACCTTAAATATAATGTAATGGCGGATCATATTTGCAATTATGTTTTCATTTATTTTTGTTATTCTGCAATTTTAGATATGATTATTGTTGCACGCTATTATTATTATTTTATTAATTTGCGTTTGACGCGTAAAAGTGCCCTTGTGGCCTATGTGCAGAATCAATATTTCAATTCGATTAAAGGAAGTCTATTGACATTTCAGGCCCAACTAGACTATGCGGCAAAAATGAAGCGAAAACCAACAAGCGTCAAGCGCGACTTCGAGAGAAGAAAGAGAAACCGGTTAAAGAAACTACTGCGAGACGTGGTCCAGCCGAGAAGCATCAAGAGTCTACATCCCCTCAAGTAGAGTCACCAATGAACACGGACATACAAGAGGTTCCTCCTGAACAACCTGCCGTCAATACATTCACTGGCAAAACCGACCCGAATGAGACTCACTTCAAATGCGACCAGTGTGGTCAGGGTTTCGATTTAAAGCCCGACTTGGTGAATCATACACAAACTCACGAGCTTTTGAAAAAGTGTATCAGTGTAAAAGCGAGTAAGGATTTCACTTGCCAGAAATGTACTTGTACATTTGCAACTAAACTGCTTCTACTGAAGCATGCGAAGAGCCGACATGACGGGAGATACTTTGCTTGCTCGGAATGCGAGTATGCCACTTGTAGGAAAGAGGATTTACAGTATCATTTAAGGACTCATACTGGAGAGCGGCCATTCAAATGTAGTCATTGTACGTCCGCGTTTGCACACAGTGGAGATTTAAAAAAACATCTGAGGTCACACACTGGCGAGAAGCCATATCAATGTAGTCAGTGTGGCACCGCGTTTTCTCAGATAGGT
Organism: Epinotia bilunana; assembly: GCA_947049275.1. Classification (NCBI taxonomy): domain Eukaryota; kingdom Metazoa; phylum Arthropoda; class Insecta; order Lepidoptera; family Tortricidae; genus Epinotia; species Epinotia bilunana. Next base: position 2,241,791 of record OX346277.1, on the reverse strand, counting down.
AATTTAAACAGTCATCTAAGGACGCACACTGGAGAGAAACCATATAAATGTAATCAGTGTAACTCCGCATTTGCCCGAAGTCTATCTTTACAAATTCACCTGAGGACGCACACTGGAGAGAAACCATATAAATGTAGTCAGTGTGGCACCGCGTTTTCTCAGATAGGTAATTTAAAAAAGCATCTAAGCACGCACACTGGAGAGAAACCATATAAATGTAATCAGTGTAGCTCCTCGTTTGCTCGGATATGTCATTTAAACAATCATCTTAGGACACACACTGGAGAGAAACCCTATAAATGTATTCGGTGTATCTCTGCGTTTGCACATTTAAGTGATTTAAAAAATAATCTGCGAACACACACTGGTGAGAAACCTTTTGAGTGCAACATATGTGAGTACAAGGCTAGTCGGCGAGGTACTCTAAAGAGCCATCTAATGAGCAGGCACTCGGGACAAAAGCCGTATGGTTGCGGCACTTGTAGTTACAGAAGTGTTACTAAACAAAATTTAACAAGACATATTAAAAGGCACCATAATTCTGTTTAGCTTTTTGTTGAATAGAATTATTTTTCACGAAACGGCTCCGGCGCCGATTATTATAACGGCTGATATTATATTCGTACCAACCGTTATTTGGGAAATCAAGTAAATGGTGTTTTAGTCGTGTAATACTGCGATTAGGTAAATAATTGTCATACAATTATTTTAGTGTAGTATAAGGATCTTATTGATAGTTTAATAATTTCTCTTAGACGATGAAAACAAATGCAGAGGCGTCTTTACCTATGGTGCATGCAGGGTGTGCGTTGCACACGGGCGCAGCGGTCCTAGGCGGTACTTTGTAACCGTCCCATTTTGACCGCGCGCTTACTAGGGGGCGCTAGAGTAATGTTTGCACACGGACGCTACATGGGCTAGATACGCCTCTGAACAAATGCATATTTTTGAAACTAGTCTTATATCTTTTTATGATTTTAATTTTATTATTTACATTTTACTGTAAATATTTTATTTATGGATTACTAACAATATTGGAACAGTACGTTATTAATTTTAACATGAGAAAAGAGGAAAGTACCCAATATTGTTAGCAGAATAGCAATAGAATATTGCTTTTGTGTATTGTTCGTGTGAGTTGGCATGTGTTTTGTTTGTGTAATATGTTATGTATTCGAGCCCGTTACACCTACATACAAGAGGAACTTGACGTAAGTGTAGAGTTACCGCTATTATGATGGAATTCCGCAATGTAACGACTGATTCAATCATATAGTTTTTCCTTGGTCGATGGATAGAAGCAAACGAAGTTGTCCGTTCCTGCTTGGGCACAAATGCTTTCGTATGTCCGGCTGGCCTCTACAGGCGGCATTTCTCAACTGATTCTCGGGAAGTTTTGTGAGCAGGGCCAGCACAACTGATGCCGTGCCGCGACGCGAGTCGAGAAAGATCTACCCTCCTCTTTCGAATTTGCACGGTGCAAGTGAGACAGGGGAGGCTCAGTCGCGCACAAAACGACTTATCGGCAAGTTGTACTAGACCTACTGTTTCGATAATTATATAGATGTGTTTGTCGATGCAGTTTTTTGATTCCTTTGAAAAATAAACCAAAGACATGCGAGTTATACAGCTCACAGAGCATCTGGTTTCATTTCTCCAAGAACTGGCCCGGAGCCCTACCGCGAGACGGAAACGAAGATCGTTCGTGTATATATCTTTTTCGCACTTGCATCTTCGAACGACAAAAAGGGGGATACACGAACGGTACGTAATCCCAAGATACGGCGTAGGCACTAGTTTTACGAAAGTAAATTCCATGTTACCTTTTCAACACAGAGGGAAAACTAGACCTTATTGGGATTGGACTGGTTTCCTCACGATGTTTTCTAGATAGTACAAGCTTTGCTTAGTTTGGGACTTGGTCGATTTGTGTCAGATTGTCCACTATTATTTAATATTTAAATGATATTTCTTACAAAGGCTTTTTTTATCCAGTTGTGAGTTCCGGTGTTCGAACCCGCGTTCGAACCTGTATGTTACGAGCATAAAGCCCAGCAAAACAGTGGATTCGTCCGCAGTTGTGTTGCTGGCGATAGGTCTGTGCACAAGTCTGCGTATCTATGCGCTACGCCAACCGCTCGCGGTGGGCTCCAAAGATATTATAATCATAAGAGAAATATATATTATAATCACTACGTGGTGGGCTCGCGAACAAATAGGCGGTTCTCATAGCGCATAGACACCGGATTTTGCTTACGACGAACCCGTGGACAAATTCGTAGTGTGAATGTCGGGGTTTAATGTACTTTCTGTGCCATACAGATTTTTGATGCTATCTTATTTCATAATGTTTGGTTAAGCGTTTTTAATAAATAAAAAAAAGAATAAAACAAAATACCTACTTATCCATATTGTTAATTAAACATCGTTCAGATACTTTTAAATCATTTGATGTCGCCCTTATATATCAGTAAAGAGAAATAACTAGTGGTTTCAGTGGCATCCTACTAATAGACGTTAAAACCAAAATGAGGAAACTAAAATGGCAATGGGCAGGCCACATATGCCGTATGGAGAACAGGTGGACGAAGCGTTTGGTGGAATGGTATCCCTACGAAGGAAAGAGAAAGCGAGGACACCCGAGGAAGGATGTCTTCAGTGAAATAAAGGCCGCTGATTGGATGTGTAAGGCTCATGACAGAACTGTGGAAGAGCATGGGGGAGGCCTACGCCACGCAGGCGACTACTATTATGTGAAGTATATGAGTAGTATTATGAACCAAAACAAAATTATTATGTAAGCAAATGTAATAGTAGAAATAAAGGCTATTTTTATTTTATTTATTTTATTATGTCGGTAAAGGAAAATATCGGGAGGAAACCGGTCTCATCTCAATAAGCTCTAGTTTCCGTTTGTTTAGGAAGCGCAGATGGCAGTCGCTTTGTAAAACTAGTGCCTACACCAAATCTTAGGATTAGACCGGTGCCAATTCTTTAGGGTACCACCGTGAAAACCTTAAACATGGCTGGGATATTAATCTAAATCATGTAATACACTTTTGTTAATTCTGATAGATACCTTAAATATAATGTAATGGCGGATCATATTTGCAATTATGTTTTCATTTATTTTTGTTATTCTGCAATTTTAGATATGATTATTGTTGCACGCTATTATTATTATTTTATTAATTTGCGTTTGACGCGTAAAAGTGCCCTTGTGGCCTATGTGCAGAATCAATATTTCAATTCGATTAAAGGAAATCTATTAACATTTCAGGCCCAACTAGACTACACGGCAAAAATGAAGCGAAAACCAACAAGCGTCAAGCGCGACTTCGATAGAAGAAAGAGAAACCGGTTAAAGAAACTACTGCGAGACGTGGTCCAGCCGAGAAGCATCAAGAGTCTACATCCCCTCAAGTAGAGTCACCAATGAACACGGACATACAAGAGGTTCCTCCTGAACAACCTGCCGAATTCATTCACTGGCAAAACCGACCCGAATGAGACTCACTTCAAATGCGACCAGTGGTCAGGGTTTCGATTTAAAGCCCGACTTGGTGAATCATACACAAACTCACGAGCTTTTGAAAAAGTGTATCAGTGTAAAAGCGAGTAAGGATTTCACTTGCCAGAAATGTACTTATACATTTGCAACTAAACTGCTTCTACTGAAGCATGCGAAGAGCCGACATGACGGGAGATACTTCGCTTGCTCGGAATGCGAGTATGCCACTTGTAGGAAAGAGGATTTACAGTATCATTTAAGGACTCATACTGGAGAGCGGCCATTCAAATGTAGTCATTGTACGTCCGCGTTTGCACACAGTGGAGATTTTAAAAAACATCTGAGGTCACACACTGGTGAGAAGCCATATCAATGTAGTCAGTGTGGCACCGCGTTTTCTCAGATAGGTCATTTAAACAGTCATCTAAGGACGCACACTGGAGAGAAACCATATAAATGTAATCAGTGTAAGTCCGCATTTGCCCGAAGTCTATCTTTACAAATTCACCTGAGGACGCACACTGGAGAGAAACCATATAAATGTAGTCAGTGTGGCACCGCGTTTTCTCAGATAGGTAATTTAAAAAAGCATCTAAGCACGCACACTGGAGAGAAACCATATAAATGTAATCAGTGTAGCTCCTCGTTTGCTCGGATATGTCATTTAAACAATCATCTTAGGACACACACTGGAGAGAAACCCTATAAATGTATTCGGTGTATCTCTGCGTTTGCACATTTAAGTGATTTAAAAAATCATCTGCGAACGCACACTGGTGAGAAACCTTTTGAGTGCAACATATGTGAGTACAAGGCTAGTCGGCGAGGTACTCTAAAGAGCCATCTAATGAGCAGGCACTCGGGACAAAAGCCGTACGGTTGCGGCACTTGTAGTTACAGAAGTGTTACTAAACAAAATTTAACAAGACATATTAAAAGGCACCATAATTCTGTTTAGCTCTTTGTTGAATAGAATTATTTTTCACGAAACGGCTCCGGCGCCGATTATTATAACGGCTGATATTATATTCGTACCAACCGTTATTTGGAAATCAAGTAAATGGTGTTTTAGTCGTGTAATACTGCGATTAGGTAAATAATTGTCATACAATTATTTTAGTGTAGTATAAGGATCTTATTGATAGTTTAATAATTTCTCTTAGACGATGAAAACAAATGCAGAGGCGTCTTTACCTATGGTGCATGCAGGGTGTGCGTTGCACACGGGCGCAGCGGTCCTAGGCGGTACTTTGTAACCGTCCCATTTTGACCGCGCGCTTACTAGGGGGCGCTAGAGTAATGTTTGCACACGGACGCTACATGGGCTAGATACGCCTCTGAACAAATGCATATTTTTGTAAACTAGTCTTATATCTTTTTATGATTTTTATTTTATTATTTACATTTTACTGTAAACATTTTATGGATTACTAACAATATAGCAACAGTACGTTATTAATTTTAACATGAGAAAAGAAAGAAAGAAAGAAAGAAAGATACATTTATTCACAAACACACAGGACACACGTGTTAAACAATAAAATAATCAAAAAACAGAAAACAGATAAAACATGAAACAAGTGTGTCTCTGCGGCAGTGAACCGGGCACTGGCTCGGCATTATGCTGCAGGTGTCAGACACCTGCAGCGCTGATTTTCAGCCAGCACCGTCAGTGACTCACGGAAACGTCATACAAATGTAATAAATAAACTACGTACAGTATTGGGACAGGCGAAAGAGAAATAAACATAAGTAAAAAGTGAGATAATACATGTACACACTACCTAGATGCAGCTTCAATAAAATATTTATATTTACAGTACACATTAAAAACAAAAACTAGATAAGAAATTGGCATATTTATTGCTGTCACAGTGCTGGGGATTAGGATTTTGATTTCTGGAGCGTCAACAAATAGCCTTTAAGCATACGCTTAAAGGTGTATCTGCTAAGCGCCCTTTGGATAGGAGGAGGGATATCATTCCAGCACTTAGACGCCGCAAACTTGAAACTACCTCTGAACGCAGCGGTTCGGTGCATAGGTATAATGGCCATTGCCTTAAACCTGCACGCACTTTTGGACCATACCAGTTTATGAAAAAGGTAGGTGGGGGGTTTCCTGTTTTACCACCCCGAACAGCAGAGTGGCCAGGTGCAGGCGCCGGCGTGCAGGCATGTTAAGCAAGTTAGGGGCGTTCAAGTATGGAGTGATGTGGGATCGGGGAGGGACTTTGAAACAAAAACGAGCACATGCGTTCTGCACTCGTTGTATGAGCCTCTTGGAACGACCAGTAATGCACCCATCATACACGACATCACAATAGTTTAACCTAGATAATACAAGTGATTCACATAGGTCAACACGCAAATCGACACTAAGGTAATCTCGTATATTATATAGAACTTTAAGGCGATAGAAGCAGTTACTCACAACATTAAGTATGTGGTTCTCAAAGCGCAGATTCCCGTCCATTAGAAGGCCGAGGTTGGTTGCTTCTACCACCCGTTCTATTGGTTCGCCCATGACGGCGACATTCCTGGAAGTTAGAGCTTCAAGGTTATTAAGGGTATTACGGATTTGATGTTTTGAGCCAAAAACCACATATTTCGACTTGCTAGGATTAAGAACTAAACAGTTCTTGTCCGACCAAGAGGAAATACGGTCAAGGTCAGCATTTATCATGTTTATGGCAGCAGATGTGTCTGACGGCGAGCTAGAAAAGTAAAGTTGCACGTCATCCGCGTACAGGTGATACTTACAGCTCTCTATACTGTTAGTGATGTCAGCGCTATACAGTATAAAGAGCAGAGGTATCGAACCCTGCGGTACTCCTCTTGTCACAGGACAAACAGAGGACCGCAGAGCACTACCATCCACCCTACGCAACGCAACTGTCTGCGCACGGCCAGACAAATAGCTACTGAACCATTTTGTAGCAGTGACATCAAACCCGTAATAAGACATCTTGGATAATAGTAGGGGCACGCTAATGCAGTCGAAGGCCCTGGAGAAATCTAAAAGAACTAAAAAGGTACTTTTACCAGCATCGCGAGCCTGTAGGATGTTATCGACTACGTCGAGCAACGCAGTAGCTGTCGATCGACCCTTGCGAAAACCGGACTGCAGTTCAGGGAGTATGCTGTTTTTCTCCAGGTAATCGGACAGCTGTTCGCAAACTACCCGTTCTATTATCTTTGATGCACAAGGAAGGATACTTATAGGCCGCAGTTGAGACATTTCAGTGGGATTCGGTTTTTTTGGTAACGGGGTCACCTGAGCGATTTTCCAGTCAGCTGGGAAAGTCATTGTCAGAATGCTCATATTAATAATGTAAGTCAATACGTCTGTAGTTCTCGGTAGTGTCAGAAGTAACATGTCAATATCAATTGAGTCGAGTCCTTTTGCTGTAGTTTTTATTGACATCATGAGTTTTGTGACGACAGTAGCAGTGGTAGGAGAAAGCGTGAATGTTTTGTCGTTATGTCTATTAAATTCAAAAAAAGTTAAGTCCGATAAAGTGACTTCCTGTGTCCCAGGAATATTAAGAAAATGACGGTTTATCAAGTCAGGGTCATCAAATTGGGTAAGGTCAGTCTGCGTCTGTGAATCTGGAAGAACAGTGCGCTTTAAGTTTTTCCAAAGAGTCTTCGAGTCAGTGATGTCATTAACATGATGCGTGAAGAAGGCACGTTTCTCGTTATATATGGCTTCGATCACAAGGTGCCTCAGGTCGAGATAATACCTCTTGTGAACATCGCTCCCAGTTCGTTTGAAACGAGTGTGAGCCTCGTTTCTGAGCCGCATCATGAGCCGAACGGTGGTCGTGAGCCATGGTTTAAGTGCCTCCTTCACCACTATCGTCTTTTCCGGCGCGTGTCTGTCAAAAAGTCCTAGTAGCAGTGAGTTAAATAGTCTAACCATGTCATTTACGTCGTTAAGTAATAAAATTTGTTCCCAGTTTATGGCGTCAAGGTCATTGTTAAATACAGTTAAGTTAATTTCTTTCAGTGGTCTATAAGTAATACGCCTAGGCGTCGGTTTCCGCTTTTTAATGTCAAACTCGGCTGTGATGAATGCATGTCTCCCTAGGTCCGGGATATGCTGCACGTCCACAGACACAACACGAGCGTCGGAGCAAATAAGGTCTATAGTTGTCTGGCTATGTTCCGTAAAGTGAGTCGGGTCGCGTACATGTTGTGTCAGGCCAATCGTTGTCAGAAATTGTGTCAAACATCTAAATTTTCGGTCGTTCTTGTCCGTATCGTTAATATTAAAGTCACCCAGTAAAATCAGTCGGTCGTATTTAACAAAAGAAGTTATTGAGTCAGTAATGGCATCAAAAAAAGTGTCAACATCAAGCCGCGGTGGCCGATATGCGGTCCCAATGATTACATGTTTGCTGTTAATTATTGTTTTTAACCACATTTGTTCTACGAGCGCAGCGGGAGGATGTGGTAGTGTGCGCGCGTTGAGGCCCCGGCGCAGGAAAAATCCGACGCCCCCACCCCGTCCTCCACATATTTCGACCGGCCGGGGAACGTGACGTAGTCGGTAATCAGGCACGGCGGGAGCACGTCCATCCTCGCCAGCCCGAAGCCACGACTCGTTTATGGCAATAATGTCTGCGTTCGTGTCAGTTATAGTCGCAATCAGCTCATCGTGTCCCGTACCAAGGGAACCAGCATTAAATAATCCAACTTTCAAATTATTAAACCGCGACATCATAAAAACGAGTAAAAAAGTTAAAAGAACAATAACAACAACAACAAATGAATGACTGCATACAGGTAAGTGACTCAGTGCATGAAGATAAAAGTAAATAGCAAGTGCAGCACAAAGTGGTAAATAAAGATTGATAGTGTAGACCGATAACATATATATACATACATAAACTATAAACGGACATATTTATATAAAGTGATCGCTTCCAGGTTGAATCACGCGACGGTACGAGACATATTTGTCGGTCCACTCCCGCGACAAGACGTAACAATGACAAAACAAGTATACAGGCCAGAACAAAACGGTAAGAACGGTATTTTTTAACAACTATACAATTTGTATAAAACGAGTTACAAACAAAGAACAATAACGAAATATTTAATTGCAGGACTTTACAAGAACACAAACAAAAACAACTAAGGACCGGTTTGGACTTCGGCTGGCAAAAAAATGTGCAGATCGGATAACCGGCGCACGCGATGAGTCGGCTGACCCTCAGATCTGCGGGCGAGGATCCTGCCGTCGCGGGTCCACACGAAGCGCCAGGCGGCGGTGCGCGCGACCTCACGGGCCCGCTGGAACAGCTGTCGGTTGGCGCTAGTCAGCCGCTCGTTCACATAGAACCACTGCGGCGCGCCGGCCAGGCCCAGGCCTTCGGTGGTGGCGCCGCGGCGTGTGCGCGCGCCCCGCAGCAGCTCGTCCTTGACGGCGCGGCGCGCCAGGCGCAGCACGAGGGGCCGCGGGCGGCCCGCCTCGCGCGTCCGCCCGGCACGATGCACCGACACCACGTCACGCACGTCCAGCTCCACGCCCAGCGCAGCGCAGATCCGCGCGGCTAGGCCAGCCGCACTCTCACCGGGGTCCTCAGGGACATTCGTCACCTGGACGTCGTTGGACAGAAGCTCCTGGTCTCTGTCGTTCAGCTCCATTTGAAGGGTCGCAACGGCTTCTTCGAGGACTCGGGTAGCAGCTGACGCAGCCCCATCTATGACCTGCTTTTCAATAGCGTCGACGCGGCCCTCCAAACGATCCATCCTTTCGCTAAACACGGACAGGTGAGCTCGCAAGTCCTGGAACTCGTCGCGGAAATTCTTCAGCTCCTGTCTGATGGTGAAGAACTCCACGCCGATGAACCGCTTCAGGTCAATAAGCGCACTAGCCATGTCCTCCCCGTCGAAGGATGCCGGAGAGCAGGGCATTTCCGTGTCCGCGCTTAGCGGGTCCGCAGAGGAGGCAAGCAGTGCGGTGGCAGGCTGGGTGATGGTGGCCTGAGCGGAGGCGGGCCGAGCGGCAGCAGCGGGTTGGTCGGTGGCGAGCGGAGCGGCGGCTGGCGGAGCTGAAGAGGAGGATTGACCCGGCAGGCCTTTAACGGGCGTGTCGGCGCGGTTGTCTCTCGGTTGGAACCTCTGGCATTCGGGACAGACCCAGCCCTTGGGGATCACTGCTCCAGCCGAGACACCCACACAAGCACCGTGGTACTGGCAGCTGCATTTTGGGCACGATACGTTGCCAGTGCGCCCAATAAATTTAGCACAAGCCCCACACTTTTTCATTGTTTTGTGTTGTTTTTGTTTTTTTTTTATCACTGTGGGTAGATGTCACAGCACTCGACAGTATGTAACTTTTTTGGTCACTTTTCGGCCTAATCACTGCACCCTTAATTACGCAAATAATAATTGTCAATATTTACACTAAAGCGCATTTAATAAATGTATTTGCAAAGCAAATAACCACTAGTTTTATTTTATATGGACGGTGGCGATAGTAGGCGCGTAAGTCGTATGGCGTCCGTGACGTCACTCCGAAAAGAGGTACCTAAGTACCTAATATTGTTAGCAGAATAGCAATAGAATATTGCTCTTGTGTATTGTACGTGTGAATTGGCATGTGTTTTGTTTGTGTAATATGTTATGTATTCGAGCCCGTTACACCTACATACAAGAGGAACTTGACGTAAGTGTAGAGTTACCGCTATTATGATTGTTAAGGATTGCAATTAACCAATTATCGCCTAGCAACATTATCGGTCTAAGATTTTTTAATTTTTTTTTGAAATTGTGATGGAATTCCGCAATGTAACGACTGATTTAATCATATAGTTTTTCCTTGGTCGATGGATAGAAGCGAACGAAGTTGTCCGTTCCTGTTTGGGCACAAATGCTTTCGTATGTCCGGCTGGCCTCTACAGGCGGCATTTCTCAACTGATTCTCGGGAAGTTTTGTGAGCAGGGCCAGCACAACTGATGCCGTGCCGCGACGCGAGTCGAGAAAGACCTACCCTCCTCATTCTAAATTGCACGGTGCGAGTGAGAAAGGAGACACTCAGTCGCCCGCAAAGCGATTTGTCAGCAAGTTGTGCTAGACGGACAGGGCTAGCGCAACTGACGCCGCGCCGCGACGCGAGTCGAGAAAGATCTACCCTCTTCTTTCGAATTTGCACGGTGCAAGTGAGACAGGGGAGGCTCAGTCGCGCACAAAACAACTTATCGGCAAGTTGTGCTAGACATACTGTTTCGATAATTATATAGATTTGTGTCGATTCAGTTTTTTGATTCCTTTGAAAAATAAACCAAAGACATGCGAGTTATACAGCTCACAGAGCATCTGGTTTCATTTCTCTCACTTGCATCTTCGAACGACAGAGACGGAGATATACGAACGAACTTCGTTTTTGTTTCGCGTAAGCGGTATGTTTTTTAGTGTTCACGTAAAACGAACAAGTTTTATAAACTCAAGTAGTATTACAGTATCAAATAATCATCATTCAAATTTGCCGCGCTGTCAAGTCATTCAATCATTCACGAACAGCGCGATGGCCGCGCCCCCTAGCGAAAGGTAGCTGTAACTTAAGTTTTCAAGTTGGCTTTCAATTACTCGAAATTACTTGCCGGGATCGAAATGTGACGGGGTGTTTTTTAGGTTAAATTAGCACCTAAGGGTTTAGTACTTCAATATCATGGAATTCTTGTGTTTGGTGATCAATACAAACAAGTCAATATTCATCATAGTTTAATTTCGATCAAAATCAATTACTGCGGCGCGTGCGCCGGACGCGGCGGTCACAGGTGGTGGCCCAAATCTACGTTCCTGACGACGGGCGGTCTTCGAGCATCCAGAGGAGACTGCGGTGAGGACTGTCGTCTGCTCCTAGGTGATTCAGGACGAAGCCTAGGAGCCCTAAGTATCTTTTCATCAACATTTTTACTGGACCCACGAGGGCAGTACCACTTGATCATCATATTTGAGGATCCGAGGAGCGGACCCCCCTAAATCGTATTCCATTTTTGGTGTCCCACGAGAGGATACCACAGATTTCACAACCATTTAGTCTCACCACATGCGTATTATTATTCAGCCAGCAATTGTCTACTTACCTTGCTTCGACAAAATGTAGTATTGTTTCACGACAGATTTGAATTTAACATTAAATGTTTATTAAGCAGAAATGTCCGCTAACGAAATTTCAAATTGGTGGCGAATAATTTTTAAATTTTTCCACTATTATCGAAATTTAGATTTGAATTTAGTCAGTAAGTTAAATGTGTTTTGAATTTAAATCGTAGAATTTTATAAAATTTCCCAAGAACGACATTTCGCTTTTACTAGTCTGTAAGCACTTGTTTTGAGCTTCCCTGTGCTTCTGGTAACCTTGGGCTTATCAGTGTTCTTTGGGTTGTCAAAATTATTTTCACAGATAAGTTTTTAATGTTTTTACATATACACGGTGTTTTTTTATTCGTGACCAGGAGTCAATTTTTCTAATCCTGTATTGATGCCAAACACTGTTAACTCTAAGTTAACTAAAACAAACGGTTTCTTTCTGATTAAAATTGAATAATAAATTACTTACCCCCTTATTCATAAAACTTAAAATGTTTCTGCTAAATAAAATGTGCTTATCCCTTTCTTACGAACACAATTGTCAAAGTGACAGATAAGGCCAAACGAATTTTAATGCCATTTTAGTTTAAACAGGCTTGTAGGACATTTATGAATACGGCCGTAAGACACTCAAAACGATAGTTTAAATCTTTGAAACTAAAACTTAAAAGAATGTTTCTATAACCCTCATTAATTTAAGTGTAGTATACTGTACATTTTCACATGCATATGTGACAAGTAATAATTACAATAAATGAATTCTTAGTAGATGTTAAGAGTATATTGATGTAAATATCCCGACAAAGCGAAAATTTGACGTATGTATCTACTTATCTTCAAGAAATTTAGGGTGACATTCAGTTGACATTAGTGTTAACATTATCATTAAATTTTATGAACTAAAAGTGATTAACTGCACGAGACCTCATCCATTATTGAAATCTGTTTTGGCTGCTTATCAATATTTTTCGATTCAAAAACACCGTGTATGATAAAAATAAAATAAAATGGCCTTTTATTTCCACTACAAATTAAAATAAATTTTACAAAGTAGGTATATAACAGCACGGCTATCAAGCGACGGCGCGCGAGCTCTCGATTTTTCTCGCACTATCCGTCTTTCTCTTATTAGAAATCTTAGAACAAGAGGTATAGTGCGAGAAAAATCGAGAGTATGTCGCGGCCGGCCCATGATAGACGTGCAGCACGGCTAGCATGCGACGGCGCGCGAGCTCTCTCGATTTTTCTCGCACTATCCGTCTCTTTCTTATTAGAACACTTAGAACAAGAGATATAGTGCGATAAAAATCGAGAGTATGTCGCGGCCGTCGCATGCTAGACGTGCAGGTCACGATTTTTATTTAAGTATAGTCGCCTCTTTGGCGTAGGCCTCCCCCTTATCTTTCCAGACTGCTCTGCCTCTGGCTTTTTTCATCCAGTGTGGACCAAACCTGCGTGTGGACGGATCTGGTCGTGTTGTCGTTTGACGTCCGCGGGATCTGCAGCGTCTCGGGACCCATTCAATGATTTGTCTTGTCCATTTGCTTCCTGTGACACGACGTATGTGGCCCGCCCAGATCCATTTTAGTGTCCTCACTCTTTCTACAATATCAGTTAATTTGGTCGTTGTTCTAACATATTGGTTTTTTATCTTATCTGTTAATTTAATTCCTAACATACTTCTTTTCATTCTTCGTTGGCATACTGCTAACTTGTGTTCGTCGCATTTTCTTAGTGACCAGTAAATGACATGGACATTCAATAAATAATCAGTTTTTTTTTTATATAGCAATGAGTCGGTGACGGACACACGAAATACAAAGCGAGTCTGACGACCGCTTTAGTCTAGTTAGTAGTGACCCTGCCTACGAAGCAAGAGGTCCTGGGTTCGAATCCCGGCAAGGGCATTGATTTGTGTGATGACTGATGAGCACGAATATTTGTTCCTGAGTCATGGATGTTTTCTATGTATTTAAGTATTTATTTATCTATATAAGTATGTTTATCGTCGTCTAGTACCCATAGTACAAGCTTTGCTTAGTTTGGGACTAGGTCGATTTTTGTAAGATTGTGCCCTAATATTTATTTAATATTTAATTTAAAGACTCTTTCGGTCTTGTTTTTCAGATTATCAGGCAATTTAAAAACAGTCTAGTGACGCAGAGCATAGTTCAATTTTATTACTGATTATTTATGAGTATTCCACCCTAGCTCCATGGCAAAAAAAATAAGTACAGTCAGTAATAAAAGCTTACACTAAAGGTAAAAAAATACAGCAACTTATCTCAGTGTTTACCTACGCCATGGCACTGTAAACTCAAGGACGTAGTTAGGATTCTGTTAAAGCGGGCGCAGGCGCAGAAAAAACAAGAATATACTCAGGTATATGCGTCACGAGCAATGGGACAGGTTAGGTTTCTGGGGGCCTTCTGACCGTACCTTGTGTAAAATTAAAACACTTATAAAATTAAAACCTTACAATATAGATTCCTACAGTGGAGCTAAGGTAATAATAATACCAGGACCTACCGAGATGGTAGCGCACAAATCTCAATAAGCGTGGCAGAAAGGGATATATCATTCGTTGTCCTTGTCATACTCCACTTTTTCTTGCGCCAACTGAGATAGTATGTGAAACCATTACCCGCCCCAATTAAATGGGTTGTTTATGGTAAGCTGTTAGCCATTTTAAGACCAGTTCTTAATTCAGTTCCATAAGAGCCTTTATGACAACAAAGCTCCTTTGTAGATATTTATACTCTGAGCATTAAACAGCAGTACAAAAGGAATATTTAAAATATGAGCATAGTTTTTTTTTTGTATAATAAATTACCAAATGAAATACGAGCACTGTCTGGACAAATGTTCAAGCGAAAAATGACCAAATGGTTGATGGAAAAATGTTTTACAGCGTCAAGGACTATTTAAATTATAAGAATGTGACATAAGAAATTATTACAAATTGAATGAATACCTAATTGACATGTTATTTTAGCTTATTTAAATATAATATTTGTATGCTTGCTTGCATGCTGAATACGAGGACTTTTACACCATAACCTAAGACCATGTATGAAACTGTATTCTTACAAATAAATTATTTTGAATTTGAATTTTTTTAAACAATGACGATCGACATTACAACAATTTCTTAATAATAGACATTTTTTTCCTTTTACCCGCTCCATCTTCGACTAAAACAATACCTTCAAAATCCACAATCAACGACTTAATACACGCCACCTCATCTTTAGTAAGTCCCGTCGGCAAATCAAATTTAGAATACTCTTTCCTTCCCGCCAAAGTTTGACACATAGTGCGGACGCCATTTTCGAAATCACTGTCAACGTCATAGACAATATTTTCTTTTTTCGACGGCACTGACTGGAACGCGTTCTGCCAGAGTTCTTTTTCTTTCACAACGGACTTTTTGAGATAGTCGTCGAATTCTGCGAGCGTTCGGCCGATATCTTTATTTTTAGGCTCGAGTTTTAAAGCTTTCTTATAGTACTTTAAAGCTTCCTCGTTATTGCCTAGAGCTTGATAAGCTTTCCCGTAGTAGAACAAAGCTTTGCAATGCTTGTCTATGTCAGTGACGTAGTCTAAGTTTTCTAGCATGGATATTACGTAGTTTGGTTTGTGTAGTTTGTAGTAACACATAGCTAGGTTAACATACGTATTGATTCTTAGTTTCTTGATATTGGCCTCTTCTACTTCGTTCTGTGGCTTGGACAGGTTTAGCACGGACATTGAGTATTGATAGTTTTTCATCGCAGGCTTATATTTTTTCTTAGAGAACAACCTCTTGGATTCTACGTGGATACTGTCGATTGTTTTCATGATGACATCGTACTTTCTTTGCTCTTCCATTGGGAGGCTGTTGAATCTGAAAATCCATACTAACATTATAAATGCGAAAGTGTGTCTGTCTGTCTGACTGTTACCTCATCACGGTTAAACCGCTGAACCGATTGAGATGGAATTTGGCATGGATATCTCCATTAGTTTGAATCCCGGGGGAGGACATAGGATAGTTTTTATCCCGGAAATCATCTCTTCCAGCTAATTTTTGAGCAATTGAGAGGAAGGTAGGTAGAACAAGATAAGCAGACTTATATCGTGTACAAAAACAGACAGAAAATAAAAACAACAAAGGTATCAATTCTAGATAAATAAAAACATTCCAATACATACATAAATATACAAGTAATACACACTATAATATGTAAAATATATCGCAAACATACAAAAAGTAATAAATACTACATTCAACAAGCCATAACTTCTTTAATTTTATATAAGAATATTATTATTATAAAGAGGAAGTCTGTGAGATTGTAGCTTTGTAAAATGAAAGCTTGTATGTTTTGGGGGGCACCGTACATTGCACGTAGAACCGATGGCCGTTGGGGCGGAAAGGTTCTCGAGTGGCGACCACGTACCGGAAGGTGAGTAGAACCCCCATGATGACCTGGTAAAGGTCGTGGGAGTCCGCTGGGTGCGGGCGCAGGACCGGTCATTGTGGCACTCTTTAAGGGAGGCCTATGACCAGCAGTGGACGTCTTTCGGCTGATATGACGATGATGTTTTGGGTCATCTCCGGAACCCCTTATCCGATTTCCGAAATTCTTTCAATTGCGTGGAGAATGGACGGCGCGCGTGCAGTGTGCACGGCAGCACGTGGACCCCCGCGCGGGGCCCGCGGACGCAGGTCAGCACCAGCCCTAGATGTACAAGGCCAATGATGACAGACTCACTGGTCGGGCGCGCGCCGCTCTGTGACAGTATACAGCGAGATGACGAACAGCGCTCGCTCGGGGCGGATCCGCGGTGGCACGCCCCGGGGGCCCCAGGCGAGCGCGGGCTCCAGCAGCACGTGGACCCGCGCGCGGGGCCCGCGGATGCAGGTCAGCGCCAGCTCTAGACCGGGGAGGACCTGTCCCATGCCTAGCCGCACTTTCTGAAACAACATTCATCCATCATCATTATCATCCTAGCTTTATTCCCGGTTGTGCCCCGAAAGGAGCCCGGGTCCGCTCTGACACCTAACCCCCAAGATTTGGCTAAGGCACTAGTTTTTACGACAGCGACTGCCATCTGATTTTCTAACCCAGAGGGAATACTAGACCTTATTGGGATTAGACCGGTTTCCTAACGATGTTTTCCTTCACCGAAAACCTAACGGTAAATATTCCGTACATAAGTTCCGAAAAACTCATTGGTACGAGCAGCGATTCGAATCCACGACCGCCGCTTGACAGCCGCATGCCTGAACCACTAGGCTACTTTCGTGTACTTTCTGAAACAACATTGTCATACAAAATTATTACCAGCTGGAGAATATTTTTGTTTGTGGCTTTGTTTGGGTTCTTTTTAACACTCGGGCGGACCCGCGCGGTAGCGCACAGATTCCGACAATTACGCTTTATATAATACTAGCTGATTGCCCGCGTGGTTAAGGAAAATGTAACATATTGAATTTTCCCGTGGGAATTAGATGTTTTCCCGCTGGGAAAATTAGCCTATGTCACTCTCCAGCTTCTAAACTATCTGCATACAAAAAATCACATCAATACGACTCTCCGTTGCGACGTGAAAGAAGGACAAACACACACACACACTTTCGCATTTATAATATTAATAAGGATAACTCGCCAAATGTAGCTCGGAGACTAGTATCAGGCGCTAGAAATTATAATAGAAAAGAAATAGAAAGAAGAGAAATTTAGTATGGAAAACTTGTTCTGACTCTCTTTTTCTTCTGTGATAATTTCTAGCAATATAAACTACCTAGTTTCCGACCTAGGAATGGCAAATCCCGTTGTGTACACAAAGATTAATGTCATTTCAGCATGCCGTTTTAAAACGAAATCCAAACTATTTGTATGGAGAGTCAAGCTCCCTTGGGACTCTTAACTTAATTCTTAATAATAATAATACAATATTAAGGGACAATCTTACATAAATCGACCTAAGCTCAATAAGGCTTGTGTCATGGGTACTAGACGACGATATATTTAACAGAGAGAAATACTTAAATACATAGAAAACATCCAAGACTCAGAAACAAATATTCATGCTCATCACACCAATACTTGCCCTTACCGGGATTCGAACCCAGGACCTTCAGCTTCGTAGGCAGCGTTACCCACTAGGCTAACCGGTCGTCAAATAATAATTATTTTACGTCACACCTGGCCACAATGCGAGTTTTATTGCACGCTGCGCGTACGGTAAAACCCGCATTGTGGCCAGGTGAAGACATAAAATTGTGTACTCACCACGGGCGGTAATTCGTAAAGCCCCAGATCGCATATTTATTAAACACCTGCGATCTGGGCCATTCACGAATTCACCAGTCGTCCAGCAGTACAGTCGTTATGACATTGACAGTTTGGTTTCCATCTCGGCTGTGTGAAATTTACTTACCGTCGGGTTCCCAAAGTTCATAGTAAGCGTAGAATCGAAGGGTATCTTCTCTCTCTCCCAGTACGCCGCGTAATGGATCGTCACTTCCGAGTCCGGCGGCACTAGCTGGCCGTCACCTGTCACATTACAGATAAGAATAAAATGGCGACCGTGACAGGACCGGGAATGATAATGAAAATTGATTATTTTTCCTTGTTTAACAAGTACAGTGCCTGCCAGTGATTAGGTAGGTAAACCTGTGTTAGGATGCCCCGCTCTTTCATAACTGGTAAGTAGGTAGGCAAATATGGAATGGGTAACATTATAATAATAAAGCACACTACAAACGACGCAATTCTCACCAACTTGCTATAGTTAGAATAGAAGATATGTAGTGTCTGTTGTGGGTAGGTATAGATTTCAGCGAACGACAAAAACATAGAAGCCTAACTGGCGCCGCAAAATGGCCCCACAGAAAAGGTGCCCTTGCAGGCGGGGTGTTAAAACGATGAAAGACAGCCGTTTAGTTCGGATATGGCGACCGGGTGAAAATGGAGAAAAACCGGCCAAGTATGTGTTGGGTTTGGTGCCTGTCTATATTTATTTATTACGCGCCAATTAAATGGTGCACACACACAAACACACACACACACACGCACGAACACGCACGCACGCACGTTGCACCTATTAATGTTGTTATGGTATTGTAAGTTGCTGTTGTTGTTACCTATAAATTATTTTATTTATTTATTGTATAAGTTGACGTATAATTAAGCCACAATGATCACCCCTGCGACCAATGGCGGCACTGAAAATGAACCACGGTTTGCTTCTAGACATCAAAGCTTGAGTGGCGACCTTATCAGCACCTATCGCAATGTAATCATTCTTAATATCTGTGTGACTCTGAGATGCTAAATAAACGTTCTGCGTGTTTGATTAATTGGAACGTCCATCCGTCCATACATCCAAACTTTCGCATTTATAATATTAGTAGGATTTTTAGTCGCGTCAGTGTTTCGAAATAAAAGATTCTGTCAAAAAAATCATTTTTGGTACAAGCTTTTATTGCCGACTGTACTTTTCTGTATACCGTCATCAACTACTCATTGCGACGATTCTAACGAGCCCAAACTCGATAGGGTTATGTGATTTTCTTACGGAGTTCCTATGGCCCATCCAGCTCCATCATCAGATCAGCTCCACGTCATCATAATATTGCATTGTCACGCGATTTGCATATTCGTGCAAAATTTCAACTCAATCGGAAACCGGGAAGTGGATCAAATTTAACTTGCAAGATTTGATTACAGACGTGAAACTAAATAAAAGCTAGTAAAAAAAGAAACTTAATAAAGAGACAGTATATAATAGTAGATGTTTATATACCTTCTTCCAGTATCAGCATCTTGCAGTCCCCGCTGGCGATGCAGTCCGTCATCTTGGCAGCGAGCTCGTTGAAGGAGAGGTACTCCGGGCTCGACAGCATCGCCTTCTCAGTGGTCTCCTCCAAGTTCTTGAGGATATCACTGTTTTAAATAAATAAAAAGCCTTATTAATTGTTACAAATCTTGCACTTTAAGAAAATTGTAAGGGTCGCCGTCGTCGAAGACAAGGAGGACTATATAGTATAGTTCATTAAAACTATATTGGGCATATAGTCCAAAATATTCAGACATGAATATACCTGTCTTCGTCCTCCTCGTCTCCTCCGAACAGGTCATCGTTCAGCAGGGGATCTGCCTTCATAGCTTCACGCACTCCATTGAAATCCAGGTCTATGTGGAACTCCGTGTTTGACGTCATCAGCTCTCTGTAACCAAATAAATATGTATATATTTACAGATTTTAGCAGAAACAGATTACCATACAAAAAAATATCCATCAGACTCCAAACTAGGCTGAGCCTGTATCTAGGATGTCTGCGAAAGTGATTATCAATTATTTATTAACTTAAAATTAAAATTCCAGGCAAGTTAAAATGACATTATTCTAAAAACAGATTAATAGACAAAACATATGAAATTTACGCATTTAAATAATTCGGTGATATTTGAAGTAAAAAATAATACTAACAGGAATACCAAATAGGCTGATATAGCCAATTAATAATAAGATCGAGAAGAGATCGATCTTGAACACCATCAGCACTAGAAGGGGGAAAATGATTGGTCATTTGATACGGCACGACAACTTCTTTAAAACCATAATGGAAGGAAAGATAGAAGGAAGGAGAGGCAGGGGAAGACCACGACGCAGTTATATAGACCAAATAAAGGAAAAAGCTGGTATCGTGTCGTATCAGCAAATCAAAGGGCTGGCGTACGACAGAGAGAAATGGAAAATACTCCACCGACAAGAGGATAACTCTTAAATTAATGATGATGAGCCAATTTATAATAATATAAAAGTTATTCTAATTGTTTAGTTTCTAAGTTATTAAAAGTTATTCGTATTTTGTGCGCGCGCGCGCGCGCGTATGTGTGTGTGTGTGTGTGTATGCGTGTGATCTAATCGTGCTTGTAGGTAGAGTGTAGTGTTTGTGTTGTAATGGATCATATATAATTGTGTATATACATTTTATATTATCCCGTTATGCAGTCTTTCTAATGAGCTTTTCAGTTTCATGGTAGGATAGTGAGTAAAGCCAATTCAGTACCACTTTTTGGCTCTGTAAACAGAGAGTTTTTTTTATGTCAAGTGACCTGCAAATTTTGTTGTAAGTGTGAGGATGGGCGAATGCTGAGGACCTGGCCATGGCGGACCTAAGGGGAGGTAAAGCAGCTCTGAAATTACGTTTCCTTAACATTCATTTAAAGACCGGTTTAGCCTAGTTGGTAGTGACCCTGCCTACGAAGCTGGAGGTCCCGGGTTCGAAACCCCGGTAAGGGCATGCATTTGTGTGATGAGCACGAATATATGTTCCTGAGTCATGGGTGTTTTCTATGTATTTAAGTATTTACTTATCTATACAAGTATGTTTATCGTCGTCTAGTACCCATAGTACAAGCTTTGCGTAGTTTGGGACTAGGTCGATTTGTGTAGTTCATAATTATTTATACAGTAACAATATACATTGCATTTGAAATAAAAATGTCAAAATAATACAAATACCAATTCTAAAAAATAAATAAAAAAAAACGAATACCTACTGTAACAGAACTAACAATAAAGAATAAAAAAGAGAATTAATAGAGAATCAATAATAAGGAGTTTATATAATGTCAACTATGGCTTTGTATCAATCAAATAATTTACTAAATGTCAATCTAATGCATAATTATAATATATCAGTCTATATGTATATATATATATATATATATATATATCTTACAAAAATAATTCTTAAAAATATAGGATAAATAAAAACCAAGATAAGGGATAAACTAAGATATAGGATAAATAAAAAAGTAAGATTGTGCCTTTATATTCTTATGTTAGCTTATCTAGATGAGGGCCCTTTCGGATGCACTTTGACCCAGCGGGATTCTTTGTGCATTTGCTCTAATATTTATTTATTAGTTCTGATACAGCTACACTTTACTGTTACTTTCCACTAGACTATGTCAGTATTCACCACTTGTATCCAGGGATCTGAAACGGTTTTTTGCAAAAACCTCGAAATAACCACATATCTCGGACTATTTTATACTTCATATGTAGGACTCAGTTGTGTTTTGAGGTAACGACTGCGTATTATTAGATTGCCCAATTAGAAATGAAATAATTAACAAAGAACGAAAAAATAACGTTTTCGTTTCCCATACAAAAAATACCGGTTTCCGATCCCTGCTTGTATCCACTGTTCTTCTTTCAGTTCTCACCCGATACTACTCACTTAGTATCACATATTAACTCCACTCCGAAGACTCCACTCTCGAGACACCACTTAAGACTTCACTTTGATCACTAACTTAAGTCTCACTTGTACAGCTAATGTGATCCCATTATAAATATACCCCTATCTAAAGATTCTAGACCTTAATTTGGATTTAATTCCAATGTTCATTTAATTACTCATTTGTTTTGAGTAGCATGGTATTTTCCAGATAAACATGCTACGTCCATGGTAACAAAACTATTATAAAGTATATTAACTTGGAAAAGTTGAAAAACCCAAGACATTTTCATGTCAATATCTCAAAACCAGCTGAACCGATTTTGTTGAATAGCTAAGAACCACCTCAATCATGTCAGTTTTCGGACAAAAAAACCACATAAAAATGGTCCATTTGTTTAGGAGCTATGATTCCAGACAGACACACATACACAGCCATGTCAAACTTGTACCCCCCCTTTTTGCATCAGGGAATGAAAAATGGAGTCAATCGAATCATAGAGCCCCCCTGTAAGACTAGCATAAAACCATGCGAGTCTGTCTCTTTCTAAGTGGTGTAATTAGAAAGAGATGGATAGTCTTATCTTGCGCGCGCTCTGCTAGTGGTGCTGATGGTAAAGGGTACGTTAATGTACGGCCTAATAATCCGCGTCCACTATATCTCTGTCCCTTTTTAACCCATGCATAAATAGAGAAAGCAAGATAAGTGGACGCGGAATATTTGGCCGTACGTCTAATGAATAGAGGGAATAGAAGTAAATTCATATGTATTGTTAGTAGGTAGAAAAGTGCCTAGGTTAGTATGTAAGTTTTATGATGTATTCATTTAACTTATTAAGCACAGTTTTAAATTAAGTCCTAACACTGTAGGCGCCTTGGTACTTTACTGTGAACCTATAAATGTAATGTGTAAGAAATAAAAGAAATAATAAGTGAAAATACTATTTACTTTAAGTTTATCCCTTTTGAGAATTGTACAGGATCTTGTAAAGATTCTTCCGCATTGTTTGCTTCGTCCATCTTTATATATATCTACAAAACAAAGTGTGAAGTAAAACCAAACCTGAAATCATGGAATGGCATTTGGCAATGACATTTGATTATTTTGCTTTTATTCTATGGTGCGTTCAGTTATAGTGCAATTAAGCAACAACAGCGATTGTAATCATTAATTTTTGGTGTTTTCGCTAAGTGAAAATGACAGTCGTGTCACTTAAAACCGTTTGTTAGTTATATGAAATAAAATATATAATTTTATGTGTCGTAATTACTAAATAATTGTATGTTGATCTGCAAGTGTTTACTAAGTTTATGTAATCTGATGAAATCCGAACGTAACTTATTTTCATTTAAATCATTCGTTCATTAATTTTCATTCCATTCAAGGCCCCTCCACATTCGCGCGCGATTCGTGGGCGTCAATCGCGGCGCGTATCGCGCGTGAACTAGAGATGTGCCAACCCGAAAATATCTCAAACCGAATTGAACGGTTCGACTTTCTATGTAAACCGGTTTCAACCCGGGTTGATCAAACCGAGTTGCTATGACGGTCCTTAACGTATTAATGTGGTATTCGGTTTGACCTGTCCGAGTCGAACCGTGAATTTAAACACCTACTTGTTCGGGTTTTAAGCCTAAACTAAACTGTTTATAGGTTATTGTTACATTTGTGAGCGTTACCTCGGTAGCGCCATAGAGTAATAAGTAATTATAAATTGCTCACTATATTTCATTCAAAATTAAATTGCAAACCAAAACTACAAACCTTGTTGCAACGAGATAAGGTCTACTAATGGTCGTCGTCGTCACCCGCCCACCTGTTCGGGAGAAATCGGGTTTATTCGGCTACTCATTCGGTTTGCCCGCTCCGGGCCAGCCCGCTCGCGCGAGTCGCGCGCGTCGGTTCGGTTTCGTTGGCTCGGGCCGCTGTCGGCGAGCGGGCTCGAATGTTGCGGTTCGCTGCTCGTTATAGAATCGAGTTAGTGGACTAACAAACCGGGTCGGTTCGACTTTAGCTTGACTCGGTTTGAACCGGGTTGGCAAACCGAGTTGACACATCTCTAGCGTGAACTCTTCCTTGACTCTAAATTCAGTGTTCACAATTGTCACAGTGTTTGCGTTTGAAGCTCGGAATAAGGATAAGCATGGAAGCCGCGCTAAAATAGGTAGCAGAGACGTATACCTGTCCTGTACTTCCTTACGACATACTAACGCGGCAGAAAGAGATGTATATGCATTTGTTATTCCTTAATTGTGTAGGTTGTCACAAGTTTTATGCAAGTTTGGTCTTTGCTAGGGATGTTACTGTGTCGACTTGTTTATCGATAAATTATACAAACTAAATTGTAATTATATATTTATAGTTTAATAAATAATGCACTGTGTGAAAAACGGTTTCCTTCAGACGTCATAAAAACAAAATGCATCATTTTAAGTAGCATACTTCCAGAAATACAATACAACATACCAAACTATTGTCATAAGGAGACGCCACACGAGCGAAATCGGCAGGTCAGCATGCAGTCCTAGCTGAAGCATGATTTGGCACGTGTCGATACCTGTCGGAAGCACGGCTTCCAACCAAATCAAGGTGGTTTCTATGGAGTACCATACTACCATGCTAGGATCACTTCGTTGTCTATCAGCCTGTTTGTCAATAATATTTTTTCTGAGGAACGCGTGGAGGTGTTAAGTTGAAATCTAAATCAAATACTTAAATACAATCTGTTTGAGCTCAGCTAAAATCGACCTTCTAAGTAAAGATGCTAAAAAAATACGGCCGTAGGTGTATATATACATACGGCCATATTTTGCCGCATATTGCCAAAGAGTAAGATTGAAATTCATCTGGTCTATGTAAAAACATTACTCACAGCCTAAGCTAGTACACTAAGCCATTTTGTTGTCATTCTTCAGCAAACTTGTAATTTCGTATGTTCCAACACAGATTTTTCTATATACAGATAAATACATCCATGTCAATGTCGATAAGTTATTGTTCCGAGATCGATAAAAAATACACATCACTATGTAAATAAACATAACCTCCTTAATCCACAAAAAATGTCTTATTTATATGCCGATTTTGCACGAATAATTCAACATGATGATATTTACATAAACTTCTAATAGTGATTATTAATTTAAAGCTTAAATCGTTACATTAATAACATCAAAATCTATTGAAACTTACTGGTGAAAGCTGAATGGTCCCTGAACATTTTCTTTTCTTCCCGTATGGGACGTACAACCTTCAATCGCACAAGACATTTGCTTATATTCTACAGTAAACTATAAAGAAAGTAAATTTTACTGTATTCTAATGATTTAGCGCGGAACAATACGCAAATGAATTAATTTTCCCTGAGACGGACCGTTTGTTTATAGAAAATATGACAGCTGCTATAATGCGAGCAAGTTAAGGAGTGAAGTTAAGTTATAACACTTACTACCAAACAATGATATTTAATTTTGCTGGACTTAATGAGATACAAAAGAGATCCATTTGACATTTCCCGAATTCATTTTAGTGACAACCTACGAAAATGTGAAACCGAGTACGGATTGTGTTCTCATTCACTCTTACGCCAACTATAGATATACGCAAGTGAATAAGGTAGCTGTTGCCAAGCTCTTATTTTAGCCCTACCGGGTTGGTTTGAAGGTCCTTTGACACGGGCCAAAAACCGACATAAAGTGGTTGACAAGGCGTGAACCTGCGAATTCACGCGTTCGCGCATTTTGTCGCGCGCGAATGTGGAGGGAGCTTTAGGTCCTTAGTTCAGTTGGTCAGTCAGATTCAGTTCATTCATTTCATTTCAGTTATTTTTTCAACATTTCCGTTTGAAGTAATGAGAGATATCGTATGTTGTAGTTTTCAAAGAATACAAAAATAAATAAACAGAAAATGTGTATACTTAATCTGTGATACTCAACACTTTGGTTGATTGTCTCGGACCTACACTACACTAGATTACGGTACAGAAGAACCGAGAAAAATCAGAAAGATTAAATTCTAGTACAACGAAACCTCAAACCATCTTTTTCAGCAGCATAAAAAAGAGCGGCCATGTATTCGTAAGTTCAAGTTTTAAAATATAAGCATCGATAGTACTTTAAAGCTTGTTTACAGATTGCAACATCGGTTTTAACTCACAATACACCTCACTATACTAGTTTTATGACAAAATGTCAAATTCTTTCGCCATTCAGGCAATCTCCATACAGCCGTGACTCCATTCTGGGCAAGCGGAGGAGATCAGATTTCTTGAGGTCAACAGTATCCTGCAATTCTTCGAGTTCGCAGGACTTGACCAAGAATTGTAGTAAGTGGCGATCACAATAGATAAGTGATGGTTGCAGAGATATAAGGGCTCTCACAGCCCGGAAGCCAATACCAAAAAGCAAAATTTGTATAGTATTAATCGTCCAATACCTTGTGGGGGGGCCTACCCACGCTGCGCCTTCCGGTACGTGGTCGCCACTCGAGAACCTTTCCGCCCCAACGGCCATCGGTTCTACGTGCAATGTGCCCCACCCACTGCCACTTAAGTTTAGCGATTCAGAGGGCTATATCGGTTACCTTGTTTCTGCTGCTGCTACAAGGTGGACTGATGACCTGGTAAAGGTCGCGGGAGTCCGCTGGATGCGGGTGGCGCAGGACAGGTCATTGTGGCACTCTTTGGGGGAGGCCTATGTCCAGCAGTGGACGTCTTTCGGCTGACATGATGAATCGTCCAATATGTATTTATTTATCATATTTTTGTATACTTACATATAAGTAATAATATGTAATTATGTATATGTAAGATTATATTTTAATATAAGTCTGTAAAAGATAAGATAAGCTTTTATTTCCTTATAACAGACTTTTTAACCATATATTATGCACTATTTATGATAAATAAAGTTTTTATATTGTTTGTTTCTTATTTCACTAATATATCACTGTTTTAAGGAATATTATTCTTCTTCCGGACCGCCTACAGTGATGAAAGCCTCCTCCAAAGCTTTCCAGGTTTTCCTGTCTTGAGCTCTCTTCCCCAATAGCATCCCGCTGTCTTTTTGATACCACCACTCCGTCATGGGAGTAATCTTCCTTTTGTCCGTCCGTGTCCATGGGGTACCATTCCGTTGCGAGCTTTGTCCACCTTTCGTCTCTGACTCTGTGTATGCCCTGCCTATTTCCATTTGAGTAATAGCGCTTGCTTGACTACATCTGTGGCTTTGGTTGGTCGACTTGATTTTTACACTATCTCTAAGTTACAGTCCCAGATAGCTTCTCACCATTCCACTTTGACATACACGTAGAGCATGTTTTGATTAAGTTTGTACTACACTCTAAACATTGAGCACTAAATCGGCACCATTTTAAGTGTCTCTGTTTACCCCCTATGGTTGACTGGTAGAGAATGCCAAGTGGCTAACCGGTCATCCAATATATAGTTGTGTAGTAAGAATTGATATCTATTAAATGGTTGCACCTTGTTTTACCGACAATAGGGGTGTAGACACTAAATGAAACAGTCAATAATGTCATATTTTCTCGAAAAGGGATTGAAAATGTAGTCAAATGGAGAAAAAATCAACGCAAAAGGTTAAATAATCACGAAGTTATAAGTGTCCAAAGTTTTAAGAAGGGGTATGTTGCAAAACGCAACTTCATATGAAACGATGACGCTGGAAGAATGTGACGTCACTAGAAGACGGCAATGTGCCGCGCCCCATCGTGTTCGACGCCGCCGTCGACGCGGCCCCCGGCAGCGTCGCGTAATGTGACGTCACACACTGTTTGCGTTTTCTCTCTAACAAGCAATATTAAAACGGTTGTAGCTTCGTAATTCTTTGATATCCGAATGGGATTTTCGTCACTAGGCATATTTTTTTGCCTTCTTTCTTATGGAGTAATAATAATTTTCGAGTCTACACCCGTATTGTTCCATCGAATGTATGTTTCGCAGGATTTTAATTTCATCGAAAACTTTTCAGGAATGTTATAAAACAAACCTAACCTGGGTTCTACAGAATTACCTTTTAGCTATACCTAAGTTTTTGAGTAAAGCCGGCTCCACATTCTCGACAAAACTACAGGAGACTGGTTTCGCCGTAATATTTGCCGAGACAGGGCGAAACCGAGAGCGTCATTCTACATTCTCGCCTTGCGCAGTTGTAATTGGACTTTCATACAAGATGGACGCTTCCTACGGTTGCCGTCAGTTCACTGACGAAAGCGCAGCGAAAATATGGAGAAGTTTCGCGCAAACACGAAACTTCACGAGAGCTCTTTGATGTTTGGCCATTTTACCGACACGAAACGGACACTACACGAATATACGCAAAACAATACGGACAAAGACGAATACTCGCTCCACACACTCGTATTCGGCAAATCTCGTGTAGTTTTGTCGAGAATGTGGAGCGGGCTTAACAGAAATTCTATGAAACAAGTTCGATTTGTGTAAGATTATGCCCCTAATATGCCTAATGTAGTGTCGGGTTACAGTAGCACCACCCCCTTTCTTCCTGTGGGGTCGTTAGAGGTCGTACTAAAGGAACAGGATTGAAGTGTGTTGTGGGCGATGGGTTAGCAACCTATCGCTGCCATATCACATTTAGTAGATCATTTTTTACCCACATTTATGCTAAATGTGGCACTGGAACATAAGTTTTACGTGCTCTGCCTACCCCTTTTGGGAATGAAGGTGTGAATCTATATGTATCCCCTAATATTTATTTATTAAGTCCGCCATTTGTACATTATTTTGTTTTGTCCAATATAGTTGACATAAATAAATAAATTATATTGTCCATGTCTTTACCAGGACGGTAATCGACCCGAAGCCCCATCAAATTATGACCTGCCCGTACAACAAGGCCCACCAGGTAACACTCATAATAACAATGTTTATCAATTTTTAATAATAATGATTTCTAAAGCGAGTCGAGTGACCACACACATAATCTCGCATAGAGACTGCAAAGATGTAATTTACTTAAGTACTTTATCTGAAAAAAATCGGTTTTTTTTTCAGGTGGAGCATTACAGGATGCATATCCACCTCCAAAAATGCCGGAAACAATACCTGAACTGCTCCAAAGTGACCTGCCCCTTTGACAGCACCCATGTCATCAATGATGCCGAACTTGATGTAAGTTTCTCTCAAAGCACAATAATACAACTAATACTAATAACTACGACTTAGAAAAGTTGAACAACCCCTGACATTTTCATTTCAAAGTCCAATATCTCAAAAACGGCTAAGCAGATTTTCATGAAACGTGGCTAAGAAATCAAATCAAATCAAATCAATTATCAAATCAATTATTTATTCTGCAAATAGGCCACAAGGGCACATTTACATGTCAAACCGTAATTTACAATACAATAATAATAATCTTACACAATAATAATTTAAAATTATATATATACATACATACATACATTCACGCCTTTATTCCCAAAAGGGGTAGGCAGAGCACATGAAACTTATGTTCCAGCGCCACTTTTAGCATAAATATGGGTATAAAGAAGATCGACAAAATGTGATATTGCAGTGATAGGTTGCTAGCCCATCGCCCACAACACACTTCAACCCATCTCCCTTAGTCGACTTTTACGACACCCACGGGAAGAAAGGGGGTGGTGATATTCTAACCCGACACCACACGGGCAAATATATAAGATTATATATATAAAAGGTTAACAAACTAAATGTCACTAAGTTAATGTAAACAAAACAAAATTGTAAAATATGACCATTACATTCGATATAAGATCTGTATCAGCATTAACAAGAAGTTAATCATATTAATTCAGTATTCCAGAGATGTATAAGGTATCTGAGCTTCCAAATACAATTAATAATTATTCTAATATTCTAAGAGATGTATACGGTCTCTAAGCGTCAAAACAAAAAAGGAACAATGATGTAATATTGTCAGCGATGTACATGGTCAATAACAATAAAACGTGTCAAGATCAGAATGATGTCTCTCGTCAATACGATAATAATAATAATAACACTAGTATGTAATTAGTTAACTATGTACTATGCCCTTGCAAGCATGCAAGAACACTCGGGATCATATCAGCGTTCAAATAAAAAAAACCGCATTCAAATCGGTCCATCCGTTTGGGAGCTACGATACCACAGACAGATACACAGACACACAGACACGTTAAACTTATAACACCCCTCTCTTTGCGTCGGGGTATAAAATACTATACGTACCTAAATACTTCTTGAGCAACGGGCTGGTGAAAGCTTGGAACGAGCTGTCTGGCATGTGGTCTCTGCTCTCAATGTCAACCAATTCAAAGAACAAATTAGACAAGCACATTTTTGTACAAAAAAGAAAATTAAAGATCAACAATTATATCATCAATTCATCATCATAATCATCAGCCGAAAGACGTCCACTGCTGGACACAGGCTTCCCCCAAAGAGTGCCACATTGACCGGTCCTGCGCCCCCCGGGGAGAACAATTATATACTTAAAGTTAATTAGATACATGCATCATCAGTTGTTTCAACTGCCTGCCTGCCTGATAAATAAATAAATGAATAATGAATAAGCGATGACGTAAGCTGTAATTTATTTGCAATAGACAATTGTAGAGTGTGATAGGGTTGTACACGTACCACATAACTGAACATCCTAAATGATAACTATTTTAGTTAGTATGTTATGTGATAATAAAATAATACAATAGCTGGGAACTCAGGCTTATATGTGAACTAGCTTCTGCCCGCGACTCCGTCCGCGTGGAACTCGTTTATATCGTAGCTCAATTTATTTATTTATGTATTTAGGATTACCAACAGATAAAACATCTTACAATATCTAAGTTCTATTTTTATTCTAACTGGATGCTTATCTAATTAAAGGAACCACAACATGCACCAATAGCTTTCAGTACGATTACACATTATGATTAAGGATTACAAATTAAGAAATCATATTTATTTTATACAAACTTTCACCCCCGATTTCACCCCCTTAGGGGATAATTTCCGGGATAAAAACTATCCTATGTCATTCCACGGGATGCAAGTTGTCTCCATACCAAATTTCATCTCAATCGGTTCAGCGGTTTAAGCGTGAAGAGGTAACAGACAGATGTCTGTCTGTTACCTCTTCACGCTGAACTTAACATGTATTGTGTATAAATGCGAAAGCGTGTCTACACTTTCGCATTTATACACAATACAGGTTAAGTTTTTACAAAACAGTTCATATTTTGCAAAGGGATTACTTCTTTCGTCATTTTAGCAAGGTGTTGTTAAATTGAAATTCGTATGACGCACTGTGAATCGAGTAGAACATGCAAATGGGACAAAAACCCTTATCAAATATCCAAAAACTCATTATGGTAGGTCATTACTAATGAGTATACATTAAGAGTCCCACGTGTTATTTTTTCCTGCAACCCCCCCTTACATGAGTAATTAAGGTGACTATATAGGATGAGTGCAAATTTACTATGCAATGGATTGCCACTTAGAGCCTACCCGAGTTCGGACGCCTACTCTCCTAAACGTGCATTTTCTCGTCTTATTTTTCTAAATAAGATAGAAAATACAGCGGCCCGACTATTTAGCCGGAGGGGATTGCCACAAGAAGAGCTACACCACTGCCGGTTGCAACTGTAACCGCATATCCTGGAGGCGAAGGCCAAGAAGGAATGCGGGTATAGCTCCTCAGGCAGTGGCTAGCGTCGCTGGCCCTACGTCGCCCCGAAATGGGCAAGGGAAAACCAACAAAGAAAAAGGAGGGTAGATCGGGATCAGCCGATTCAAATCTACCCACCACAAGCCGCTCGGAAAACCGAGCCCCCGCGCAACCGCGCGAAGTGCCACAGCAGCCGCCGAAGCTCAGCATGGTTTACGGCGGAACCGGCTGGCGCATCCAGGTGCCAACCATAGAGGAAGAACCGGACTACGACGACGATGACGAGCTCTGTGTGGGGGAGGACCTCCTGGACTCGGACGACGACGACGCAGGTGAGGCACTTGCCTCATGCACAGGATTGTTGCGCGGAGTCTATTCCCGCAGCAATCTGCAATCCAGGCCGCCGCCCAGGAGAAGCAAGCCGTGACCGAGGCCAGCCGCGCTGCGCCCGCCGCCACCCAGCCGACGTGCGCCGTCGCCGCGCCGCCCGCTGCCGCCGCCCCCAAGCCCAAACTGAGGCTAGGGCCCCCCCACGCGGGACCGGACCATACAAAGCCCGCTCCCCCGCCTGCCGCCGCCGCGCCGCCCGTTACAACACGTCCGACGCCCACCGCCGTGCCGAAACCGACCTTTGCCGCCGCCACCGCCGCCGCTGCCCCCCCCAAGCCCGCCCCACGGTCGAGCCCAGGGACAGCCGCCCAGCAGCAGCAGCAACCAGCACAACAACTGCCAAAGCAAACACCGCAACCCCGCTACCCCACGATCGTGGCCCCAGTACTGCCGAACTGGGTCAAGGTCGTGGCGGCCATTGCTGAGGAGCTAGGGGAGGCCCCGAACACCAAGGCGATGGGCAGCGGCCTGCGCTTCACCCCGCGAGCGAGAGGGAGTACCGCACGGTCCAGCGCCATCTGGACAACCTGGAAAAAGCTGGAGAGGCCGTGGAGTGGCACATCTACCAGCTACAGGAAAACAAGAAAATGAAGGTGGCACTCCGCGGCCTTCCAGCCAATACGCCCACTGACGACATTGCCGCCGCCTGCCAGACGCTCGGCTACCCAGTCGAGTACGTGAGGCAGATCAACGCCAGGGAAGGCAGGGGTGGGTGCACCTACTTTCTCCAACTGGCGGGAACGCCAAGAGAGCACCCCGGGATCTACGGGCTGAGGCAGCTCCTGTTCGTCCCGGGGGTGCAAATCGAAGCCTGGAGGGGCAAGAAGGGCCCCACCCAATGCCACAGGTGCCAGGGGTTCAGGCACCACTCCGAGGGCTGCCACCGCCCGCGCAAGTGCGTGCGCTGTGCAGGCCCCCATGCTGCCAAGGACTGCGAGCGACCCAGGGAGGAGCCGGCGACGTGCTCCAACTGCGGCGGCCCCCACACGGCCAATGACACCAAGTGCCCGCTCTTCCGCAAGGAGGCCCGGAACAAGAAGGCAGGGACAGCGGCCCACACCGTCCCACAGCGACCCGGACCTGAGACAAGGGCATCGGTGAAGGCGCCCACGGTGGACGAGTCGGCGCCGTCATCACTGATGGCACCGGCCAACGCCCCCACACAGAGGGGCGCGGCGACTGCACCGAAGCCCCTGTCGAAGAAAAAGAAGAAAAAGAAGAAGAGGGCCCCACAGGCCCAAGAAGAGGCCCCTCCACCTGCAGCGCCCGCGGGAGAAGGGAACCCAGCTCCAGACGGTGATCAAAACCTCGCGGCGATGATCACCGCCCTACTCACAGCTGCAGCACGCCAGGGCCCGCGGGCGGTCCAGGAAGCTCTGAAGGCCACAATGTCCACCGCAACAAAGTAGAGAATGCCAAAGAAGGCGCCAATTGATTACCGGCCCATTTGTTAATGGGCCGCGACAAAAAGCTGACTTAAAGTGCACAAGCACTGTGAAGTCCCCCACCACACTCCGTAAAGGAGAGTGTGTGATGTCAGCAGAGAGACTATGCATTCATTTGCGTAATTGCTCTTGGCTTAAAAATAATTGTGTGCATTTCCAAGTTTGTGTTTATTTCAATCTTATGGATTCCAATTTGGAGGGTAAGTAGTATTTTTAGACATATATTGATTATAAAAATATTCATTGTATTTTGTAAAACATCAACATGTTTCCGAATAATCATTGGAATTTTACCCTAACTTTGACTTTCATGGTCAAGAAATTACATGTCGGCATCTGTCTACTCTGTGAAATTTATATATAATATACTTATAACTATAAACCGTCATATTTAATAAACTCCCTATCCAACTTTTGAGTACAACTATTTTTTTTATTTTTTCTTTCAGAATTCGATTTTTGCATTTCAAAAGTCAATTTCTTCGATGTATGGCAGAGACATTTGAAGGAAGCGAGAAACAACGAAATATATACATTTATATCATCTGAGCATGATTTAAGTGGAATAACCGAGGACTCCCAGAGACAAATTAAGGTAAAGATATCCCAATTTTCATCCAGGATAGCTCAGAAGTGGGATGCTGCTGGTAAATGTAGACAGCGATTTCTCGAGAAGAACTCTGACTGGCTTCATGGTGAACCTATCAAGTTTGAAGTTCATAGACCTACGACGATGCCGTCATCATCCACTGAAGCTGTAGCAGGCCCTGGAAGGCCCCAGAAGGAATTCTCGGACTCTAGCCTGAAGACTAAACGACGACGAGTAGAGAATTTAGTTCAATCTACAAGTTCCGAGGAGTTATTGTTTGCAGCAGAAATTTCGTCACGTCAATCGGGCTCCAAGGAAGTGGCTAGAAGAATGAAGAACATAATTGAAGATAACAAGAGCGGCGACACCTCAGGCAACAAAGAAAACACCAAGTCATGCAAAGAAAACGCTAGATGTTTGACGAATGAAGAAGCTTTGGCGTGCTATATAGATAGCAAATTGACTACATGCACATACAACATCATAAGGCAGTCGACTAGTAAGGTAGGGCATACCGTATTTCCATCATTGTATTGTTTAAAAAAGGCTAAAGTTGCATGTTATCCTCCTGAAGATAGCTTTTTGATTAATGAAACGCGTGCTGAAATCAACGTTCAGGCAGTTTTAGATAAAACCGCTGAACGTTTGGTTTTATCACTGGAAGATGTTTTAGATAATTTAGTGTCCCCTTGTTCATCATTCAAACTAGAAAAAATAAAAATAAAAATAAATTTAAATAGGGGTTGCGATGGAAGTTCCGGTCATAGTACATACAAACAAAAGTTTACGAATAGTAATGAAACTGATGAATTTTTGTTTGTATATTCGTTCGTTTCGCTTCAATTACGGGATGATGCTGATAATGTCGTTTGGCAGAATCCACGCCCGTCATCTACTGCATATTGTCGTCCAATAAAGTTTATTTTTTCCACGGAAACAAAAGAATTGACTATTGCCGAAACAAAACGAGTCTTGGAAGAGATAAACGCTTTATTGCCAACATTATGCAAGGTGATGGGAAGGGAAGTTTCTGTTGAACACATTATGCTTTTTACCATGGTTGACGGAAAAATTTGCAATACTATGACCGAAACTTCTTCTGCTCAAAAATGTTTCATTTGTGGAGCTACTCCAAAAGTTATGAATGGTTACAAATAATGATAATCTTGGTTTTGGTTTATCAACTCTCCATGCTTGGATTAGATGTTTTGAGTGTTTACTTCACATAAGCTATCGCCTTGAAGTAAAAAAGTGGCAACTTAGAGGAGAAGCCGATAAAGCGAATGTAAAGAAACGCTCACTAGAAATTCAAACTAGATTTAAAACGGAAATGGGACTGATCGTTGATAAACCAAAACCAGGCTTTGGTAATACTAATGATGGAAATACAGCTAGAAGATTTTTTGAAAACCCGGAGCTTAGTGCTGCAATTACAGGGTTAGATGTATCACTCATTAAAAAAATTGATATAAAACTTCGAGTTCTATCATCGGGCTATGAAATAAATTTAGAAGCGTTTGAAAATTTGACACGGGATATAAGAAAACATTATTTAAATCTCTATTCGTGGTATTACATGCCTGTTACAGTACACAAATTATTGATTCACAGTAGCGACATTATCCGATCAGCACTATTGCCGATTGGACAGTTATCCGAGGAAGCACAAGAAGCTCGAAACAAAGATTGCAGACGATTTAGGGAACATCACACACAAAAACGATCTCGTCAAGCCACGAATAGAGATTTAATGAATATGCTGTTGATTACATCTGACCCTTTAATTAATAGTTTTAGAAATGTACCAAGGCAAAGAGTAAACTCGTTGTCTTCTGATGTTTTAGCATTGTTGAAACCCCCTAGAGTTAATGAAACTAATGTAGATGTAGTGTCTAGTTTGTTTAGTGTAGATGATCATGACACGTCAATTAATGATTCGCAGGATGAAGATGATGACGGTGAAAGTAATTAATAAAATGACCGCTGTAATTAACTCTAATTGATTTATATGTACCTACTTAAGAATCCTATGTAAATGTAGTTCCTAATTAGTTTTACTTTTCCTTGTAATGGCATGATAATGTTAAAAATGATGTTGATTAAAAGATTACTGCAACAGTAGATTTAGTATTTTATGTGTACATGTAATAAAATATATAATTCATTATTGTATATTCACTTTTATAATATTGTTTTTTCTGAACCCCCACCCTACCCCTCTAAGTCACGAACCAAAGTACATAAACTATACGTATATGTATATTCATACATAATGAGCTCGTATAAGCTCAAAAAACGACTAAAATAATTTTGTCCCATATGCTTGTTCTACTCGATTCACTGTGTGACGGTGTGCGATCAATGAAATTATTTATTAATTGTTACTACGTGAAACGGAACGTGCGATACGCTGTGCAACCCTTGCTAGAACTCCACAGGAGGTGACGTTGCTTATGACCCTGATTCCTTCCTTTTTTTGTGCTGCATAAACGGCTGTATCTTTTTTTTACTATAACTTAGAAGTTTGATTTGTTCACAGCTTCATGGGACTGTAGATCTGAGTTTAAGGTTTTAGGTAGGTACCTTCACACGTTCCCGAGATAAAAGGTTTTGACAGGCAGACAGGCGGATAACAAAGTGATCCTATAAGGGTTCCGTTTTCCTTTTGAGGTGCAAAACCCTAAAAACCAATCAAAAATGTAACTTAATTATGGTTTATTGTCTTATTTAGACATAAATCATTTTAATAAGAGTCCGCAGTAAGCTCGGCCGAATTTCACCTTCCCATACAAACGTAGTTACGCTCTCATTTAAAACTACGTGTTGGATTGTGACGAAACTTTGCATATACATTGACATGAGGTATATCTATGTCTGTAATTAGTTTATATGGTTCCAGTTTATAAAACAAACAAAATACAGCAAAAACAAGTTTTGTATGAAAAACTTAAATTAGCTGTATTTTTTTTACTATGGTATCTGAATATGTAAACTTATTACGGACATAGATATACCTAATGACATGGTTTATGCAAAGTTTCGTTAGAATCCAACACGTTGTTTTAAAATGAGAGCGTAACTACGTTTGTATGGAGAATCGAGCTTACTGCGGACTCTTAAGACAACGATTCAAGGCTGAAGTTGACATTGAAATGATATAGGTAGATTTTAGTGCTTTTTTCAGTCTTACAAAGTTCGAACCTCGATCAGTCCTATATTTCATGATAATAGTTTCTTAATTTGTAACCAACATAATATTATTACTGGCTTTTGACATCTCTCACCAGAACTTTTGTGGAGTAGGTGAGCAATAATCATTATAGCGTGTAACACTAAGTACATGACAACTTTGTTGAAAACTATTCGTTTGCCCTCAATTTCACTGGTTGCCCAGCGGACTTAACTTTTCCCCCGATTTGTATGAAAATAATAGTTTGTCCCGTGGGCAACCATGTTCTCTGCTACAATACGTTTTTTTGCGAGATGCAATATATATTTGTATTTTATTTATTCATTAACAAATTACATTGTGTTTGAATGTCATGCCTTAAATCTAAGAATACACTTATAAAAATATGGTACACTATTTAATCTGATATAATACACAGGTAAGTAGCATTTACAGTGTCAAAAAAAAACTTAATTAAATAATCTAATTCGGATAAACAGTCTATATGTTCAAATATACTGTTTATCTGGCTATAAGCTCTTATAGATATTATCAAATACACACGTTGTGGTAACTGTTAATGAAGATAAAACTAAGGGACAAGGAAAACTTGACCCCCTACATCTCTAAAAACTGTACTTTATTACAAGTATGTATACTACTTAGTTAAGTAGTTGCTAATAGTTGGGAAGTTTTGTATCTACTTATACTTCGGTACTAAAATTATAAAGAGGATAAGCCTGTTAGATTGTAGCTTTGTATGTTTGTGTGCATAGGGTAATCTCCAAAACCACATCCATATAAAAAAAAAACTTTCACCTGCATATTGAATGGACTTTCCAGACAGACATAGGCTATATATTGTCCCGCCGATTTGCCTGCGTTCCTAGCTAGTAGTTAGTAAGTTATAAGTGAGTTAATGTTGGTTTTACAGTTCCACGTATCAACATGCCCGAAGCGGTTCATGTTCGACTCTCAGAAATACGTGGTCGAAGACGAAGTAGCCCCGCGCGTGGTACCGGCCGTACCTGTAGTGCAATCCGACGAGAACTGGGAGGACGTGAGTACAACACACAGACGGGGGGCAAGACGGGAGTGCTGGACGGAGTAGCCCCGCGCGTGGTGCCGGCCGTACCTGTAGTGCAATCCGACGAGAACTGGGAGGACGTGAGTACAACACACAGACAGGGGGCAAGACGGGAGTGGTGGACGGAGTAGCCTCGCGCGCGCTGCCGGCCGTACCTGTAGTGCATTCCGACGAGAACTGGGAGGACGTGAGTACAACACACAGACAGGGGGCAAGACGGGAGTGGTGGACGGAGTAGCCCCGCGCGTGGTACCGGCCGTACCTGTAGTGCAATCCGACGAGAACTGGGAGGACGTGAGTACAACACATAGACAGGGGGCAAGACGGGAGTGCTGGACGGAGTAGCCCCGCGCATGGTGCCGGCCGTACCTGTAGTGCAATCCGACGAGAACTGGGAGGACGTGAGTACAACACACAGACAGGGGGCAAGACGGGAGTGGTGGACGGAGTAGCCCCGCGCGTGGTGCCGGCCGTACCTGTAGTGCAATCCGACGAGAACTGGGAGGACGTGAGTACAACACACAGACAGGGGGCAAGACGGGAGTGGTAGACTGAGTAGCCCCGCGCGTGGTGCCGGCCGTACCTGTAGTGCAATCCGACGAGAACTGGGAGGACGTGAGTACAACACACAGACAGGGGGCAAGACAGGGAATGGAGGAGGTAACGAGTGAGAACCAAGGGGATAAGAGTGACAGAGGAGGGTAGGTAAGGGTGGTATTCCACTTGTGCAAGATCTTTGTCCAATGTGTGTTTGCGTCTCGCATTTTGTTTAAAGAGTAAGTGAGACGCAATGCAAATAAAACAATTGCAAATATTGCAATTGCAATTGGAAATAGATCTTGGGTGTTTATCAATATTTGTTCCTGAGTCATGCATGTTTCCTATTTATTTAAGGGGCTCCACGCGCTTTCTGGCTAGTTTTGACGAGTTTTGAGTTGATATTCCTCCGTCAAAACTATAGTTATATTTATTTGTTTACCTCGTTTTTGTGAAAGCGTAAACAAGTCGTAAAACTGCGTGCAAACGGCAAATTGGTGCAATCAGATTCAGGGTATATCAATTTAGGTATTCCTCAAGGGTCAGCTTTAGGAAATACCCTATTTTTATTATTTATTAATGACCTGCCATCGAATATCGTGGCCGGGTTATCAGTACTGTTTGCGGACGATACTACCGCGTTAGTTGGTGCATACACCTATGAACAACTAACCATCAAAATTAACGAGGCTTGCACGCAACTCCAAACATGGTTCGTGCATAACGGGCTGCAACTGAATGTAGCCAAATCCAATATAATGCTTTTTTCTGGCCGTAAAGTACCAACGCCATTGTCAATGGCAAGCTGTTCGATGCCGGTGTGTGAGGAAAGCAAGTTCCTTGGATTTATAATTGACTCCAATTTGAATTGGAAGCGCCATGTTGACTGTGTGACAGGTTGAGTAGTGCTGTCTTTGCGTTAAGAAAATTAAAGCCTCTAATCTCGGGTGATTCACTGAAACAAGTTTACTTCGCATATTTTCATTCCGGGATGTCCTACGGTTCCCTCCTATGGGGTAACTCCACGGATACGCAAGAGTTCTTGTCATGCAAAAACGTGCAGTTCGGGTACTTGTAGGAGTCAAGCACCGGCACCCCTGCCGGGAGCTATTCTCGACGCAACGCATAATGACGCACTACTCACAACATTTGTTCGAGCTTCTCTTATTTGTAAGAAAGACATCTCGCAGTTTGCGCGTGTGAATGTAACGGGTAAAGAGTTTCGCTTAACTGGGCGCCTAATGACGGTTCCTCGTCGCATGGCGCTTTCAAAGAAAAATCCCCGGGTTATTGGGCCTACTTATTTCGAGCACCTACCCGCCGATATAAGAAACGAACCTTGTGACGAAACATTTGGGCATAGACTGAGAAATCTTTTGTTGGATAACCCTCTGTACTCTGTTCGCGAGTTCATGGAAATAATGTTTTAAATAATTATTTGATTTATTGAGACCTAATCTGATACTATTTCTCGTGTAACATTTATATTGTATTTCTACTGTGAAATCGTAATACGTAAATCGACATTGTTTATTTTTGTTTAAAATTAATTATCCACTA
Organism: Epinotia bilunana; assembly: GCA_947049275.1. Classification (NCBI taxonomy): domain Eukaryota; kingdom Metazoa; phylum Arthropoda; class Insecta; order Lepidoptera; family Tortricidae; genus Epinotia; species Epinotia bilunana. The sequence continues at coordinate 2,201,481 of OX346277.1, read as the reverse complement.
GTTGTTAAATGACAATCCGTAATCGGAGATACTATTTCCACTTTCTGTATTGACATTTTGAATATTATTTAATTTTTATTTCTTATTATTGACGATCGTGATAAGGATTCTTATAATTTTGACATTGTATGCGAATCTATATTGTAATTTTTATCTCGAAATAAATAAATCTAAATCTATGGCACAAATACTTATCAGTTCTTCAATTCTTTATCTACATTTTCACGAGTCTTTTTTTAATAATTATTAAATATTTTTTTTTTTATGATTTATTCAAACATGGTCCAAAAAAGCTCTCTTTTCGATATTAGTATGTTGTTTATGTACTTTATTATATGAAATCTACATATAACTGTTCCTTATTGACATCTCTGACAACCCACGAGAGATTTTTATTTTTAACAAACCGGTTTTTTGGCCTGAAATTGCTGGTTTGGTTCCATATATCCCGAACACTGAGTTTTGAAGTAAATATGGGATACTATTTCGGTAGACCTCTTTCTTGACGCTCGAAGTTGTAGACGATTATATATATATTTAAATTACTGTCTTTTTACAAGCTTTATATTTACTTGACTTGTTCCTATATAAGTATGTGTTGTCCGTCAAAATTTGCAATCCATTTTTCAGTCACTTGCCGTTATCCGATTGATCTGAAATGTTGGGTATTAGTATAGTTCGGATGACAATTCAATATTATGGTACAATCCAGCTGATCTGATGATGGAGACAGAAGGTGGCCATGGGAATTCAGTATTTAACCGGCGTAACCCCGTTGAGTTGAGTATACAGAAAAGTACAGTCGGCAATAATAGTTAGTACCATTAATTATTTTTTTGACAGAATCTTATTCTTTATCCAGGAAGCGACCACCTCCTACGTACCCGACTTCACGAAGAAGGGGTCCCACATTATCACCAAGATCAAGGGTGCTACGCCCTCCGAGCGTAGAAAGGCGCGCATGGAAGGCATCAAGAATTATAGGCCTTTGCCCTCTGAATCAGAGTGAGGAGCGCGAGAGTAGTTATATGGTGAGTATCCATTAGATCTGTGCGAGTATGCGAGGACAAAATCCACCAATAGTTGAAGCGTTGACGCGTAATTTCATGTCCGAGAGGCGATCGGATGGCTCGCGGCATTTGAGCTCCGGAAGCGTCGTGGACCAACCCTGTGCAACCCGAACTGATCCAACTCGGACTAGGCACAAATTGAAAGGGGGATAAAAAAAAATATATTGTCGCCAGCCATTCGATTGTAGCATTTCAGGCAACCGCTGCTTCAATCGGCTGCCTAGCGACAAAAACAAACTTTTTCACGCATAATTTCTATTTCCGCCCCAGTCCAAGTTGGCTCAGCTCGGGTTGCACAAGGCGGTTCCACAACACTTCGGGAGCTCAGACACCGCGAGCCATCCGGTTGCCCCGTGGACACCGCAACTAAGCGTCATTGCTCTGAATATAATGGTTCCTAGTTCAAACAAGCCTAGTTTTCCCGCCCATCGCCTCGCAACCTAACTGTATTATGGATACTCTACCTAACTTTTTCAGCGCAAGGAACCCACTTGGTAGGGAGGGTACAGTCAGCGTCGTATAGTTAGTCGCAGCCGGAGTAGCCAAATATATCGTAACACACCCTTATTCTTACTGTAATAAAGACTGTACCGAAATATTTGACTACCTTGGCTGCTACTAACTATATGACGCCGATTGTACCGCGGCGTAATCCTTGGCACTGAATGTGTTAAGGGTCGCCAGGAGGCTAGACTCTCCATACAAACGTAGTAACGTATAGTTATATAAAATATACGTTACTATTATATAGTAATAGTAACGTATATTTTTGAAAGGTTGTCTGTATAGATATTGGTGAACTGAACCTATACCTGGGCCATTTTACGGAAAGTTGTACTCGTTTTTTTTTTTTCTTTTTCTACTCTGAATCGAGAGCACTTTCGAATGTTATGCGAGAAAAAAAATGTTCCAAGATTTTTTATTCCATTCCGTTACCGTTTCGTTTCGTTATAGTGGTAACGGAACGGAAAACCGATAACGATATGTAACATTTTGGAACAGTTTTTTTCTCCTTTTAGGTTCGAAATTGCTCTCGATTCTGAGTAGAAAAAACCCGATTATATCAACATTTTTATAAAAGTCGAGTGTACAACTTTCCGTAAAATGGCCCACCTGACTCTAGTAAGTCGAAAATTGTATACATATATTTGATACTAACTGTACATAGATAGGAGAAGAGTATATTTTATGTTATGTGGTTAGATATTATACAAGCTGTAACAAAAATGTGGTATGATTTTTGACGCGATTTTTTTTTCACATTTCTATGGAGCTTGTCGCCCCAGTCGGCCAACGCTCCATACTAAGGTGAAAAAAAATCGCGTCAAATTTTTTTTTTTCCGTTATTTCTTATCAAAACATGATACCTGTTAAGCCCTTGATCGGTTCATACCACATTTTTATTACACCCTGTATAAAGTGGTGATATTTAATTATGCATACTAAAGTATGTCATTTTCTTCATTTAATATTATCAGTGTGATAAAAAAGGCCCTTTTCAATAAATCTTATCGCAAAAGATTATAAATAATCGTATTTTCTTTAGAGCTAATTTTTTGTTGTAAATTTATGTGGAAGTGATCACCTATTTAGTTAGACAGCTGTCTACCATGTTGAGTATTATTTAAATTTAAGTCTTGTTATTTTTTTTATAAGTTTCATTGCAAAAGGATAAAAAAAAATCACCTTATTTTGTTGTCCAGTCAGCGTCATATAGCAGCCATAGTAGCCAAATATATCGTAACACACCCTTATTCTTACAGTAATAAAGACGTGTACCGAAATATTTGGCTACCTTGGCTGCCACCAACTATACAGAGTTTACCAAATATGGGGTGTGAACCGATCAAGGGCATAACAGGTATCGTGTTCTGATAAGAAAAAATTAAAAGTTTTTTGACGCGATTTTTTTTTTACATTTGTATGGAGCATGTCGCCCCAGTCAGCCAACGCTCCATAAAAAAGTAAAAAAAAAATTGCGTAAAAAAATTCTCTTCGTTTTTTCTTATCAGAACACGATACCTGTTATGTCCTTGATCGGTTGACACCCCATTTTTGTTACACCCTGTATGACGCAACATGTAAAATGAAAAAAAATACGTACTCGTTAAAGGCAGAGGGAATGTAACCGTGACAAAAATTTACAAAATACATTAGTTATATGTTATTAAACTGACCGATTTAAATTATTTCGTAAGCTATAATTATAAGTATAGACATTTAAGTGAATAAATATAAAGGAGAGAAAATTTGATTTAATTAAGATTTCACATTGGCTGTTACAATATTTTTTGTGAGTATTAGTTTGAATTAATCATTAAATTTTACGTAGATGAGTTACATACAGTGAACAACATTTCATTCACTGCCAAGAGGCCTAACGGGCGCCTACGCTGTAAGAGCTTTTCCTTACTTAGCGCGAAAACCACGTAGCGATTATTGGCAGTGAATGTGCTATTTGTACTATGTCGAAAATCTACAGAAAAGTTTTCCCTGCCAGGCTTTTACATTGAAATAAGGTTGAATTTTACCTGATCTGAGGGGCTACCGCGAAGTGAAAACGAACTTCGTTCGAGTATCTTATAAGGGTTTTTTGTTTCTTGTTTCTTGTTGTTGCTTACATGAGAATGTTTCTCTGTAATTGTGTTAAAACAGTTGTAAAAGCGTCACTATCACAATGTTCCTGATCTAAATGTTAGTTATAAATAAATTATAACTGAAGTCTGGACGGTGTATTTTTATTTGAAAATTAAAGAAGTTCTTAGACATGCCGAGGCCTTTTAGGGGTATTCCATTTGCCCAATGTGTATTGCGTCTCACTCATTCCTTAAGCAAAATGTGAGACGCAAATACACATTGGACAAAGATCTTGGACAAGTGGAATACCACGCCTAGCCTAGCCTAGGCTTCTTTAGGCATGCCAGGCAGGGAACGAAAATAAGATAGAATAGAAGTCTAAGTAGTGGCGCAAAATGGCCCCGTAATGGGTGCCGTTGCCATTATGCGGGGTGTCAAAACGATGCCAGGCAGTTTAGTTCCAACATGCGCACCGGGTTTTAGGCACGTGTTTGGGTAGAAATTGGTAAGCTCTCATTCTATGGTTTTTCGTTTGCTGATGCCAGGTCGCCTCTATAAGGCCTGGCTCGGTAGCCAGCATGCCTAAAGACGCCGAGGCAGTCTTCAGGAAGTTTTGGCAGTCTTCGGGATGCTGCTGATAATGAGCGCCGGGCCTTATTGCAAGATAAATCAAAACTGCATAGTTACAAGCGTACGCACACATGTAGCCTTCAGCAAAGATAAGTATCTCTATCGGACTCCCAGGGTGCGTGCACTGACACGCCAGATATTTTTAAGCACCTCGTCTAGCAAGATAATATACATATTTTTTTTTTTTATACGACAGTGGCAAACAAGCGTACGGCCCGCCTGATGGTAAGCGGACACCGCAGCCTATAGACGCATGCAACTCCAAAGGAGTAATATGGGCGTTGCCGACCCTTGATATGTTTGAGGATTCGCCGTGTTGACAGGTGAAGGAACAAATTCCCTCGCTCTCGTCACAACGCATCCTCGGGAGCTCTGGCGACCTTGCTTGCCACCAGGAACACAACACTACTACAGAGCAAGTAGTAGTGTTATTATGGCTGTGGTATTCTGCAAGGCTGGGCTGCTCCAAATTCGAGCGGGACGACATTTCGCTGTGCCCTACCTCACTAAACTCACTAAATATATCACTGCTAAAGGCACTTTCAAGGGTAAAGTCAAACAACAGGATTAAAATGATAAATAAATGCATTTATTTATAACTTAACCTAATCATGACTCTGCTGTTTTTATATAATCTTCATCCATCTTTTCAAACTTTTCTTTGTAATCCTCTGGCACACTTACAGATGACAAATCTTCGGCTCCTACTTCAGATTCCTTCTGTATAAGGATATCAACTACGTTTTCACACGCCAACAGCACCTTAGGATCTTTCTCCCATTTGTGGTACTCCCGTAGCACATAATACACTCCGTTGTCCCGCAGGATCTCTCTACAATTCCGTTTACAGCAGAACTTGTTTAGAGTCTCCAAAATCATTTTCCGGATATCCTCATCTATTTCTCTGCGTTTCTCTTTTGGTAAATATTGTAATGCTATTGGCAGTACATCCATTTCATCGTCCGGGTAGTCTTCGTTCCCCATTATAGGGTTCAGCAGGTATGTGAGTATATCCAAGTCCGGGTTTAGTAATATGTCATGATATTCAATGTCGAATGATAAGTTTCTTATCGTTCCGATAGCGCCTCCGCGCCGGATATTAGATTGCTCATAGTTGCAGAACGGTAGGATTTTTATCAATGGTACGTGTGGGTTTTCTTCTGTCAGCCATTTGCGGATTCTACTGCTGCAGCTGAGGTTACTGAACATGGCTGCGAGGTAGTGCAACTTAGAACCAGTTTTATTGAAATCAATATTGACGTAGACATTCAAGATATCATTTAGTTTTGGGATTAACGTGTCTAAACACACGTCGAGCTCATCTTCAAGCCTTGTTATGTTGGAGAGTATCATGCAAGCTGCATCAGCCTCCTTTTTGCCCGGATCGAGAACATAACCTATAAGTAACTCAATTATGTTTTTACATGAGCTGGGACGGTACTTCAGTATCTCTGAAGCACCCTTAGCGTTCGCTGTGATGTTAACTAGCGCTAAAAGGGCATTTTTAGCGACTTCGTCCACTTTATCACTCGTTAATTCGATGATACTGGCGATAACCTGTTCGTTTTTGAGCAAGGTGTTAATACCTTCTTCGCCGCCCGACAAACCAACTAAATGGTCCAAGGCGATGTGTTTCAAGTCTATCCTGGATTCCGGTTTCAGGAATTGTAGTAATTCGTCGAGTGGATCTTTAGACATTTTGTTTTTTGAATAATAAGTAGAAATTACTGCGTACGAACTAACACTACAATGCAATGTATATTGTAGTGGTCTTTGCTACAATGTGATTTTGACAATTTGACATTGACATGACAATGACGGAACGGAATTAACAGGAAGATGCAGTTGCCATTGCAATTAAATGAATGAACATTTGATTTTACTAATAACGCCGAATTTATTGAATAATATTTTGGCTATATTTAATAATCATGAAAATTATAATAACTTTTAGTGATTTAAAAATGATATTGGTCAGAAATTTTTAATTTGGTAAAAGCCCCACCTAGTGGTCAGTAGATGCATCGTTTTAAGGGACATCTGTGGGTGAGTAGTAATGTAGTAAACCCTAATAAAAAAAAAAAACACTAGATGGCACTGGTTTCATATGCATTGGTGAATGGTGAATTTATATATGATTATTTAATGATTGATATTACTATTTTGATTTTCGTGTGTGGACCTGTTTAGGCACTGGTACGGCAATCAGATAAACCAGGTTAGATGGGTAGCAGTTTATCCAGTGAGTATAGGCCTGAATGTGGGGTAAGACAGGGGGGTATCACATCACCGAAGCCCTTCAACCTATACATCAACGAGCTGATAGACGGGCTTAGTGGCATGCATGCGGGATGCTATGTGGGTAGCACATGAGTCAATAGCCCAAGTTATGCCGACGACATGGTGCTACTGAGCCCGTCTGTCAGTGCGTTGGAGCAGCTGCTTGCCCACTGCGAAGCCTACGCCATGACTCATGGGTTAGAGTACAACAATAAGAAGAGTGAAGTGTTGGTATTTAAGGCGGGTAAAATCAAGCCATACCATGTACCACCAATATTGTTGAACTTTGGCCCATTAAAAGTCGTGGATAAGGTTAAATACCTGGGACACATTCTCACGAGTGATAGGGATGACTCGGATATAGAAAGGGAGCGCAGGGCGTTGGCGGTTCGGAGTAACATGATTGCCCGCAGGTTTGCTCGCTGCTCACGTGACGTAAAAATAACATTATTTAAATCATATTTTCAATCTCTGTACACGAGCATCCTGTGGATCCGGTACACGAAACGAGCCTACAACGTCCTGCGTGTACAATACAACAATGCCTTTAGAATGCTGATGGAGCTGTCTAGAAGGTGCTCTGCGTCGGGCATGTTTGTGGATGCGCGCGTGGATAGTTTTCAGACCATAATTAGGAAAAATATAGTCTCCTTACTAAGTCGTGTGAGGCATAGTCCCAACAGCATTCTAAAGGAAATTGCGGATAGGTTTGATTGTCCGATACTAAAGCAGTGGTCCGACCAAATTAAAAGCGCAGCACAGTTCCTAGTATAGATACGTTGCTGGAGTTGTGTGTGTATGTGTGTGTAATGTCCCAATTGCTTATGTATAAATGCTAACACTAGACTAAGATATTTGTTGTTACTAACACTATGGATACTTTGTATGTCCGAAATAAAGAAAATTGAATTGAATTGAATTGAATATTTAATAAATCAGTCTGTATACGTCCTACTGCTGTTCACAGGCCTCTCATGGATGAAAGGGAACCAGTGCGCGTCCAAATTTTCGTTAAGCGGTATAAATGGCGTTCGGAATATTGATATTTCGGAATAATGATTTTTGTGTGTTCCCTTATTTTAAATATTGTTTTGTAAATATTATCCCACCAAAATTATTTCATGTAAAGTAATTGCCAAGACTTCCTGGCACATATCGCTTTCAGATAACGAAGTTATGAGAAAGATCACAAGTAGCGCTAAGCCTTCTACTCCACGCACCCTAACTCTACCAGCCCCAATTCTAGAAATTCTCTGGTCTTTTGTCCTAGAGTCCCGCCAGGGAAAGTTTAGCCTAGAAAAGAGCGGCAATTAAAAAATAAGCGTGACGCAACACCGTATAACGCGATAAAATAATAATGATACTTGAACAGTTATAATTTGCCATGGAAATGAACAGTTGCCATTTCAAAAAAAGGCCCACCTTTCCCTGGCCAGACTACCTACGTCGTATTATAAATAACATAACACATTAGACTCCGTAAATTGGGGGTAGTTAAAGAAAACACTAAATTGTCATTAAGATCGCCTTTATTAAAACTTTAAACAAAACATTACTTTTGAAAATCTAAACTTGATCTACTTTCCAAAAATGCAGTAGCAATCACTACACGTTACATTAAAGTTTGAAATTACAGCTAATATACCTTATATAACTAAGTATATATAGCATTACTGAATAGGTTTGGAGTATGGAAAGTTTATTTTAAGCATAACTATAATTGGAATGGAAAAGAATATCGAAGTTAATAGATACGCAGAGGATGTATCTAAAAAGCGTGCAATCTATCTTCAGACAACAATCATCATTTAATTCTTAATTAATTTAATAATTCTCTATTTAACAATGTGCATAACACTGATATTACTTTCATTGATTAAATGATTACAAAAAATAAGCTCTCTAGTTATTTTTAATTCGTGATAGTTTGGTAATTACTCTATTTACATTAAGTTGGATATGTATATATTAATTGGACGATATTGGACGGATTACACAGCACGGGCCAAACATGAATTACTTATTTATTACTTAATTTCAGCATATTTTTAGCAAACTGTTTTAAGTGTAAAATCACACTAGGTACTAAAGTACACTCGGTGACATAATTAATTTAATTCAATGCTTATTTATGAGCAAATCAATTTAATATGGAGCAAATTTGTGAGCACAAAGACCTATTGTATACGGATAAAATTACAATTTCAGGCTTGAATCTGTTTTGAGCCGACTTAATGGGTTTATCTGGGGTCACGGCAGTTGCCCCCGCTAAGTCGAGCAAAACTATTTATACTCAGACTGCTCATACTCAATTACTTACTAATAAACTAAACACATTACATGGCAAAATAAAAACATTTAAAAATAGTTTTCTATGTCAATTAAATACAAACAACAAATTAATAATAAAAACCGGCCAAGTGCGTGTCAGGCCATGCGTAGTGTAGGGTTCCGTAGTTGCCTGTTTTTCAAGATTTTATATTTCGTTGGCGTGGGGTTTTTTGTTTGTTTTGTTGGTGTGATTGATTATGATTTATATATACCCATGCCGAATTACAGTTTTCTAGTTGTAAGGGTTACTGGGCTACGCCGAAGACGGACGGACGGACGGACGGTTATGGCGAAACTATGAGGGTTCTTTGTTGACTACGGAACCCTAAAAAGTGGCAGACAACGGGCGGTCTTATCGCTAAAGAGCAATCTCTTCCAGAAAATAGTTCAATTATTGTAAAACCGCTTATATACCTGGGCTTTTAGTTTGGTAGGTATTTCGGAAAGCCCCCGTATACTTCAGATGGAGGCCCTCCTTGTTTCGGGACGATATACTTTCATTTTTTTTAACGTTTTTATAGCTCAAATTTCGATGGTCTACGCCACCATTATGACCACCATACCATTGAGTAATCAATAATATGCCGTATCCATAAGTAAATTTTTTAATACGAAATCGATTCTGATAACTATGGTCGGATGGGTGGTAAAAGTACCAGTATGACTAGATCTCTGTTAAATATATCGTCATTATACAATAACCCAAGCCCCATAGAGCTTGGGTGCTATGGTACTAGTTTGATTTGTGTAAGATTATTATTATTAGGAGGCTAAGGTGTCCCACTGCTGGACAAAGGCCTCCCCCCCCCGTTTCAAGGCATCCCGGCCCCGAGCAGCCTCTGGCCAATCCTTTAACAAGTGAAATCAAATGATTTTTTGAAAAACCCGACTGTCTTTTTACAAATATCATACCCTATGTCACTCCTTTGATCAAGAGGAATCCAACGACACCTCATATGTCGAAATTCGTCAAACGGTTTAGGCTGTAGGGCATGCCCAAGATTAAGACATAGACACATACATACAATACGCTCGAAAAACAACCCTCCTTCTCCTTCGGCAGCCGGGTAAAAAGGAGCCTAGCTCGTCCGGCCATCGCCGGCCAGCCCCCCTATTCTGTAACTTGTTTGAAGCTCACCTCAACGCTCACCCACAAATATATCTTTACACCGCGATGCGTAGTAACTAAGCGTCGGTAGAGGTCTAGTTTCGTGAAGGGTGACCGGCGGGAGCGGGAAGAGCCGTTTTAGCGCTTAGCGAATAACAGCCCTGGTCTGCCACGTCTCCGTTTTGAGCTGTCGGGCTGCCTTTTAGTGGCGATCTTGGCCCACAGCTCACTCGGCATGCGGCAGACATGACCAGCCCAGTCCCACTTCAACTCGGCCGCTTTCCAAGCTATATTTGAAACCATAATTAGATTCCAATTAGCTAGTTTTTAGCTACGTCCATCATTTGGAAGTGTACTATTGCCAGTGTCGGTTTTTTTTTCATTTCACTGGCAATTTTAATGTTATTTCTTTGGAATCTAATTATGGGCTCAAGTTTACGTCGATTATTTGCATCTAGCGTTGCGTAAGATTGTCCCCTAATACGTATTTATCCATTTATAGTTGTTATATAAATATAAAATTAGATGAGTACTCGATTGTACACCGCTGGTACTGTCTATGAACTACTTAAACACCATCACTAATAAATTCAATTAAATCAGTTAATTATACTTAAAAAAAAATAAGGACAGTGCAGACACTCGTGTTGTTCTATAGTTATCTAGTTCGACACCAGTTTTCTTAAGCAGGAGACGAAAATGACGGCAAGCAGTGACGTTTTCAGGATGTCGGCATCTGGAAAGTAATGACGTATTACTAAACACCCGTACTTACATAAAACCTCTCACAGACTGGTGCAGCGTGCGGTACCGGTTAATAGTTTTGTCGATAACTGCCAAGTTTACTATTGACCGTCGACGCAGACCGCAGGCCACGCCAGTGTGATTATCCTGGGTGTTTGTCTTTGATCACAACAGAAATGAGGCTATCCGACATTAGAACCAAGGTAGAACCGATGGCCGGTTCTCGAGTGGTGGCCACGTACCGGAATGTAGGTACAACGTTGACTGATGACCTGGAAGTCGCGGGAGTCCGCAGGACCGGTCATTGTGGCACTTTGAGGGAGGCCTATGTCCAGCAGAGGACTTCTTTCGGCTGATGTATGATGATGTATGATGGATGACGTATCGCTGCTAGTGAGGTCCTTTCTGAAGTTATTCTAGACGTCGCAGGATGAGACATTGGGCTTGGGAGTACGGACGTACAACCGCTCTCGCATCGTGTTGAGAATAGAATAGAATACGCCATCTTATGAGGAGAGGAAACTCCACTACCTAGATATGATCATCATCGTCATATCAACCAAAAGACGTCCACTGTTGGTCTCCCCCAAAGAGTGTCACAATGATCAGTCTTGCGCCACGCGCATCCAGAGGACTCCCGCGACCTTTACCAGGTCGTCAGTCCACCTTGTGGGTCCACGCTGCGCCTACCGGTATGTGGTCGTCGGCCATCGGTTCTACGTGCTATGTGCCCCGCCCATTGCCACTTAAGTTTAGCGATTCGGAGGGCTATATCGGTCACCTTAATTCTGCTGCGGATAGCCTAATTTCTGATGCGATCACGCAGAGGAACAATATGTATATTAGTTGCAGGTCAACTACGTACCGCTGCAAGTGTGGTCCTTCTCTCTGAAGCCACTCTCCAGGTCGCAGAGGCAGATGGTGTCCCTGGGCCCCAACATGCGGAGGTGCGGAGACTTGTCCGTGGCGTTGGGAGTGCCACAGATTAGACCGTCGTTGCATTCCTCGCTGTTGGAGCATGCGTGGTACAGATCTGTGGACATATTTAAGTGACTCGATTTTTTCTGCCGCTTAAGTTAGATGCCTTTAAGCCTCTCGCAGACTGGCGCGGCCTGCGGTGGCGGTCTGTAGATAAGTTTATTATTGACCGCCATTGCAAGCCGCGCCAGTGTGATTAAAGCCTTAGGGTGAGTATTCACCAGAGCCAGTGAGTGCGAGGCGGTGATCGACGAAAAAATCCACCAATAGCGTGGCTGGTTGCGCTTGCGCATCGCTTCCTATGGGTCCATTTTTCCCACCGCCTCGTAACTTCGCACAGCTCTGATTGATACTAGATCTCTCTCAGCACGGATACTACACTACCTCTCTTTAAAACATGTCTGTTGTATGGGAGCCCCACTCCGACTCGCACTTGGCCGGTTTTTTAGTATTTGTAGTTATAGCGGTAACAGAAATACATCATCTGTGAAAATTTCAACTGTCTAGCTATCGCGGTTCTTGAGATACAGCCTGGTGACAGACAGACGGACGGACAGACGGACCGACAGACTGACAGACAGCGAAGTCTTAGTAATAGGGTCCCGTTTTTACCTTTTGGTGGGTACGGAACTCTAAAAACTATACTGACCTGCGGGCGTAGCACGGTTGCCATTTTATCACTTATCGTTGTGGATAAGGCATCCGTCACTCTCGCACTCGCATACTTGTCAGAGCGTGATGGGCGTCTTTACCACAAGGATAAGTGATAAAATAGCAACCATGCTACGCCCTATGCTTCAGGCCTCCACCAGGTTTTGACAGTTGACGCTGACAGCTGACATACCGTACCGACTCCACACTGGAAGTCACCTTAGTTGCAACATTCTTATACTAAGTACATACTTATTTATGTAAGCCAGCATTATTTCCAGTCCAGTTTTAAAATGAAATAAAGAAATACAACTTGAAACCGTCGGACAATTGCGAGCCGGCACGAGGCAACCATTAAAATCAAATTAAAGAATTTCACACGAAAATGGCCGACGGGGAAGTGAGCGTAAACTTCGGAGTAGGTGGTAGGAGTTGTATATGTGAGTACTTATTGTATGAACTTACCTAAGTCAATGTAAGTAGGTATAGTTGAAATTTTCTAAACTAAGCTCATGAATGGCCATTGTACTGAGCTCATGAATGCCTTTGTTTGTGGTCCGAACAAAGGCTATTCAAGACGCGCGCGTACCAAATTTGCAGAAAAAAAATAGCGCCACATAAAATGTTCTTTGAATAATGAACTATATCTTCTTTCACAATACATTCCAAATTACCATAGCGCCTTGTACCTGGCTCTCTGGTAGCGGGTTATTGTTAACTTTTAGTCCATGTTCAATCTATTGAATAAGACGATAGAGTTCATTAAATCATTATACAATGAACATTTTATGTGGCGCTATTTTTTTTTGCAAATTTGGTACGCGCGCGTCAACGCATGCGCGCGCGCGTGTTCGGACCGCAAACAAAGGCATTCATGAGCTCAGTACAATGGCCATTCATGAGCTTAGTTTAGAAAATTTCAACTATAATAGGCATTAAAATACGTCTACGGTATCCCTTGCCCGTCACATCACACATCATACATCTTTTCGTCCAATATTCCGCAGTGTCTCAAGACGAGAGTCTTTGACCAGTAGAAGTCACTGCAATAGAGAGATCTCTCAGGGACCGAAGTCCCAATGAGAGTTGTTTGGATTTTGTATTATATGCAAAGTGATCTATGAAACTTCTATAGCGCGATGCAGAACACGTCAGATTCAACAGCTGACAGGAGGGACGCTACAGTGTGTTGCCAGTGATGACATATACTCGCTAGTCGCTTACTATGGGCCTAACAAGAAGGCTCAAAGACACCCAAAGGGCAATGGAGAGGGCTAAGTTGGGAGTTTCTCTGCGTGATCGCACCAGAAATGATACTATCCGCAGCAGAACCAAGGTAACCGATATAGCCCTCCGAATCGCTAAACTTAAGTGGCAGTGGCGGGGCACATAGCATAGAACCGATGGCCGTTGGGACGGAAAGGTTCTCGAGTGGCGGCCACGTACCGGAATGCGCGGCGAGGGTAGGCAAGGTGGTCCCACAAGGTGGACTTAAGTCGCATTTAATAGCTTTCGGCATTTCAACGCAATACAACACGTACCAACGACAACTCACTTTGATAGCAATTGACAGATGGCATGGATGACGTCTTCAAAGTTACTGTTGCCAGTTGAGGAAATTAGTTCCAATAGTTTTCCGAAATATGGCGAAGTTTTTTATTCTCCTGGTTGGGCTTTATGGAGTTGAGAGTTGAGTCACGGCGACCCCTAAAACCCGTTGTGGTTGTGCTTATTAGAAACTTCTCGATGAGTTGTTGATGCAATAATTTACTTTAAAAACAATTTTTAACCGACTTTAATTTAAGTCACTTGAATTGAAGTCGGAAGTGGTGCTGGAATATAAGTTTAATGTGCTCTGCTTACCCCTTTTGGGTATAAAGGCGTGAATGTATGTATGTATGTATGTTCAATTCAGTATTCCGCCAATACGTGAATATTTCGACATATCCTCAAAAAAATACCCACAACGCTTCAAGTGTGATTCGATTCCTCTAGGATTCCATCATCAGATTCTGACTTGATGCCCATGGGAGTGGGAAGGAGACCCTTATAAACAAAAAAAGATTTTTCCAAATCCGTCCAGGCATTTCCGAGTAATCGGGGAACATACATGAAAAATAAAAGATTCCGATTTTTTGATGTCATTTAAAAAACTGCAGGTAAAAAAATATTATACCAAAAATGACATATTTGCAAGCTTACTCCGAATACTCCGAAAATAATATTGTGAACAAACTTATTTGTTACCGCGCAAAAAAGAGCCTATAGGTATTTCCTCAACATACTTATAATGTATTGTATTATAAGTATGTTGTATGTAAATGTAAATGCATTATTTTATTAATACAATTACCTACTCCTTATTGCACACCCCAAAACATGAATCTAATAGAGGACACACAAACTTAACGTAGTCATGCATGCATGCAACCTTCTCTTCTCAAATCGGGCAAATCTCACATATACTTAACGATAAGTTCGTTTATATGGTTGGCCTTGATTGGACTCACGATATGTTTTAATTGCCCTTACTTACACGAAAGCTCGATCGATCAGCGACGCCCTTTGGCTAATGACGGATATATTCGCTTCGCTGAGGAATTAACCCGTCAGATATCGAAGGCCGCAGGAAGGTATTTATGTACCTTTGAAGGTAGGTATATCTGTGTACCAATACTAGTAGCGCGCACAGCTTCGTCCGCGAATTGCGAAGAACGCAGGCAAACGAAGGGTCATAACATAAGCCTAATATGTTATGTCCATCCAGAAAGTCCATTGCCATTCCAGTGATTCTTCTGGAATCGCAAGCGTCCATAGGTCTGCTTAACATCAGGTAGACCGTATTCTTGTTTGCCACCGTCGTAGTATAATAAGTTTCTGTCAAAATTTTAATACAATACAGTACAACAATACAAATACTCTTTATTGCACACCTCACACAAACAAAGCAGTTTAATTTTTGGTACAAGTCATTGCTGACTGTACTTTTCTGTATACCACCATCAACTATTCATTGAGTCGATTCTAACGAGCCCAAACTCAACGGGGTTACGTCGGTTAAGTACTGAATTCCCATGGCCACCTTCTGCCTCCTCATCAAGTCAGCTCGATAGTACCATAATATTGAATTGTCATCCATACTATTACAATTACTTCAGCCAAAATTTCAGCTCAATCGGATAATTGCAAGTGACTGCAAAATGTATTGTAAATTTTGACGGACAACTTAAGTACATACTTGTACCTACATATGAACAGTGCAAGTTAAAAAAAAAGCGGCCAGGTGCGTGTCGGGCCAGGCGCAGTGTAGGGTTCCGTAATTGCTGTATTTGTTACATCGACACGCGCCAAGTCGATGGTGCGGTTGCGTCGGCCGAATTTATACGAAAGTTGGCCGTTTAATTTGGTCGACTATTTCACGTTTGAACAATGCACCGTCATCAATCATCATCCACCTAGCGTTATTCCCGGTTGTGCCCTTAACGAGCCCGGGCTCCACTTTGACACCTAATCCCAAGATTTGCATAGGCACTGGTTTTACGAAAGCGAACGCCAGCTGACCTTCCAACCCAGCGGGAAAACGAAATCTTATTAGAATAAGACCGGTTTCCTTACGATGTTTTCCTTCAAGCTAACGGTAAATATTCCGTACATGAGTTCCGAAAAACTCGTTGGTACCTACGCGAGCCGTGCCTCGAACCCACGACCGGGGCTTGACAGGCTAGTGAACACATGCACCAACACATTGAAATTTGCGAATGGTTTTCGCTCCTACACTAAGCTAAATTAAGTCAAAATGTTTATGTAATTTTAGGACATGGCACTCAAGGCCTTTTATTTAACATATTGTTATAACATAATTTCTGCATGTATTTGACTGTTTGTTACTTAAATAGAGAAAAAAATGTCTGACGGCTTATCATAGAAATAACTTAATTCGTTCGGGCAATGGTTTATTTTCCGCAACATCATACTAAAACTTTTGTGGTAAATAAAAAAAAGTTGAACTATAAGATTATGACGAGGACAACGAATGATACATCTGTTTCTGTTACACTTATTGAGATTTGTGTGCTACCATCTCGCTCGGTCGTGGTATTATTATTATCCTAGCTCCTCTGTAAAAGAAAAGTCTATACTGTTTATTTATAAAAAGTAAAATTAAAATAGGTTTCTAGTACGTTTCTGAATACGGCCAATGATCCTACTAATATTATAAATGCGAAAGTTTAGATGTTTGGATGTTTGGATGTTTGTTACTCAATCACGCTTAAACGGCTGAACCGATTAGAATGAAATTTTGCACGAAGATAGTTTATAGCCTGGATTAAAATATAAAATAGTTTTTATCCCGGTTCCACGCGGACGTAGTCGCGGGCGGAAGCTAGTGTAATATAAAAAAACGATAAGGGTTCCTTGCTGTCTACGGAACCTTAAAAAGAGGTAGATATTAGGTTAGGCACACTAAAACTGAGTCAATTGCTCCAACTCGCCTCAGTTTCGCGTCGTCAATGGATCCGTATGCCGTCAGATTTGGTGGCCATTTTTAAACACGGAATTTCGTATAGGCAACGTATTTATATAACATCATTGAATACAGCCGTAAGGTTCTATTAAATAACGTATAGTTCCTCATTCTGCCGTCTTAATAAGCTTTTCCACGTCCTAGATAAAGGCCCTTCGTGTTGAGTCGCGCAATTACAGAAGAAGGTTGCATGTCACAATTACAACGTACCTCCAGTAAAGGTCAGTAGAAAGTTATAGCAGTAGAAATCGCTGTTTATTACTTTTCAAAATGATAAACAGGAGCTGTAGTTAGCCACATCTTCACTGGTTTCTTAGGTAAAACAATCGGATGAAAATTCTGCCAAATGATACATTTGGCAAATGAAGTTTAGTGATTGCAATATTGAGGGATCCCTCGATCTTGCCCTCTTCACTACTAGGCCCCTTAGTTTTCGCATTCCAAATTTACATCAATGGGTATCTACCGCTCCCTCTTTCTCGGCGTTCACAAACGCGCTAACAAAACAAAAGGAGCGCTTTGCCAAAATCGGTTCAAAAATATCAACACTGGGGCGCGGATAGAAAACTAGCGCGAGGCGCTAACGAGCCATCAAAAAGAAGTATGGTAATGGCCGGTTCCAAAGATTATTGGAACCGGCAATTACCATACTTCTTTTATCGGTGGATTGATTAATCCACCGATAGTTTTCCTTACCAAAATATACATTTTGACACATTTTCTACGGGTAATCTGTCAAAATGTAACTGCCGGTAAGGAAAACTATCGGTGGATTGATTATTGGAACCGGCCATTAATGTCAATGTTCAACTTTGCTTGCTGGCTTATCGGACTACGAGCCAACGTAAACTATGCGGGCGCACACGTGGTTAAAAAAAATGAGAGAGCTCGCGCGCCGTCTTGTGATAGCCTTGCACGCGTGGGGAGCGAATGCGTACTTATGTTGTCAACTTACCATTTTTGCCTCGTCTTTCCTAAATGCGAACTGCCTAAGGAATGGAATTAGCTCCCTTCATTTGTATTTTCTCAGAACTACCATCTAAGTAGGTGCCTTCTAAACAACAACAGGTGAACAGGCTCTGACTGAAGCAGTGAGCTTCATCTTAGGCTCTGTCGTCGCTTACCATCAGGTGAGATTAGGGTCAAATGCACTGGACTTCAAGTCTTTAAAATGAGAAAAATCTTCGCATCTGTGAGTCGCGCACTAAAGTAAGCACCAGTTGAAAACGAAATAAATGTAAACAAACAATGTATTGAATTTGACATTTAATATTGTATTCAATACATTGTTTGTTTAAATTTTTTTCGTTTTTAACTGGTGCTTACTTTATACACACGTGCACTCTTAGGTATGCGGAACTGTGTTCTGGTGGTGAGTAAGGTCGCCAGAGCTCCAGAGAACGGGCTGTGTTGCAAGTAAGGAGCATTTGTTTCTAACAGTCCACACAAGGAATCCTCAAATCAATAAAGGGTCGCTTGTGATTCTTCTATGGTCACAAGCATCCTAGGCTTCATCTGATTACCACCAGGCAGGCTGGGCCGTAAGCGACTCGTGCACTATGGGGTACGTATATTATCTGTAAAAAACGACTCACTCTTAGTCTGCATGTCGCACTGTGTGTTGATCGGCGCGCTGTTGTCTCCGCAAAGACACCGCGTCTGTGAGCGCGCTAGCTGCATCTGTGAGTGGTGCACTATACGTATGGTAAGTTGTGTAACAGACGACTCACTCTTAGTCTGCACCTCGCACTGTCCGTTGATCGGCGCGCTGTTGTCTCCGCAAAGACACCGCGTCTGTGAGCGCGCTAGCTGCATCTGTGAGTGGTGCACTATACGTGTGGTAAGTTGTGTAACAGACGACTCACTCTTAGTCTGCACCTCGCACTGTCCGTTGATCGGCGCGCTGTTGTCTCCGCACAGACACCGCGTCTGTGAGCGCGCTAGCTGCATCTGTGAGTGGTGCACTATACGTGTGGTAAGTTGTGTAACAGACGACTCACTCTTAGTCTGCACCTCGCACTGTCCGTTGATCGGCGCGCTGTTGTCTCCGCAAAGACACCGCGTCTGTGAGCGCGCTAGCTGCATCTGTGAGTGGTGCACTATACGTGTGGTAAGTTGTGTAACAGACGACTCACTCTTAGTCTGCACCTCGCACTGTCCGTTGATCGGCGCGCTGTTGTCTCCGCAAAGACACCGCGTCTGTGAGCGCGCTAGCTGCATCTGTGAGTGGTGCACTATACGTGTGGTAAGTTGTGTAACAGACGACTCACTCTTAGTCTGCACCTCGCACTGTCCGTTGATCGGCGCGCTGTTGTCTCCGCACAGACACCGCATCTGCGGATCGTAGTGAGTGCGCACGCACGAGCTGCTGGCGACGGCGATGCACTCCCCTTGCCTCGAGCACGGCTTGGCTGGAAAACAATTTGTCATTAATATTGTTATATAGGAGTTGGTTCAAAAATGTGTGCCTACGCCTACGCTGATCCTCGTTTCATTCTTTAATTAGTTTGACAGCCGGTTAGCCTAGTGGGTAGTGACGCTGACGAAGCTGAAGGTCCTGGGTTCGAATCCCGGCAAGGGCAAATGTGTGATGAGCATGAATATTGGTTTCCGAGTCTTGGGTGTTTTCTATCTAGGTATGTAAGTATTTATATCTATTAAATATATCGTCGTCTATTACCCATAAGAGTCCGCAGTAAGCTCGGCCGAATTTACCCCTTCCCATACTAACGTAGTTACGCTCTCATTTTAAAACTACGTGTTGGATTGTGACGAAACTTTGCATATTCATGAGGTATATCTATGTCTGTAATTTGTCAATATGGTTCCAGTTTATAAAACAAATGAAATACGGCAATAACAAGTTTTGTATGAAAAACGCTGTATTTTTTACTATGATATCTGAAGCTACATAAACTAATGACAGACATATACCTCATGTCATTGTACATGCAAGGTTTCGTTACACTGCGAAACGTAGTTTAAAAATGAGAGCGTAACTACGTTTGTATGGAGAATCGAGTTTACTGCGGACGTCTCACAACACAAGTCTTATCGAGCTTTACTATACGTACGGGGATATTTTTTTGTCAGAAAAAACCTTAAGTATATATTAGAAAACTTGCTACCTATTCGGTTCTGCTGCCGGCTTTGTGGATAACCTTTAAGACTTCCCGGATGGTAGGTCAGACGGTAGCAAAAACTTAGTAACGCCTATAACTAAACAAGAGTGCGTATTCCGGACAAAACGATCTATGTATACAGGGTGCAAGGAAGAGTATCCAACAGAATTGCTAAGTAGCTTTAGCGGCGAGCGAGGAAAAGTACCAGCTAGCAATGCTATTGGTGGATCTTTCCTCCCACACCGCTCCGCTATCTCGCACGGTTCTGGTGGATTATCACCCTAATCGTTAAGTGCACCCAGAAGATAACTCGGTAGATAGGTGTAAGATATATTAAAACCATTTAATCTATATCGAAAGCAACGTACGCGTCGCCTGTCCATAACGCAGCCTTAACGTTATAAACCAAGTTTACTAGTATAGTTTAAGTATTATTTGGTAAAGTAATACTTCTGTTGTAACGAAGTGCTAACCTTTACGAGACCATAAAAAGCGTTTTAGCTTTTTTAGGTCGCTGTCGACCAAGCAGGGCTGGCACAAGTTTGGTATATTTTTCTGTAGTGCATAATTTAATCTATAAGTACTATTCTTTTTATATACCACGTCGGTGGCAAACAAGCTTACGGCCCTGCTGGTAAGTGTTACTATAGCCTATGGACGCTTGCAACTCCAGGGGTGTTACATGCGCGTTGCCGACCCTTTAAGAATTTATAAAATTCAAAAAAGGAGTTGAAGAACTCCATACTATGTATGGTCTTTCGTAAAAATTTCGGCAGGGAGGGAGCTCATCCCACAACCGGAGCGTCCGAGGGACGAAATTACTCTGAAACCGTACGGTACGCGACCATTTATAACTGTGAGATTAAACTGTATACGAATGGTATAAATAGGCAAAGTCTGTCGGTCAGACAATTACGTACCGTTTAAAAAAAAGACCGGGTTGCACTCCGGGAGTGCTGGAAGAAGTGAAAACTTGAATAATTTTAATTTTGCCTCTAAGCCCCGTACATCTTACATCAAACAATCCCCCCCCCAAGCCTCGTCCCGAATCTCTCACCATCCTACGGTCACGTGACCTCCTAAGGTGAGATCTCACCTTACGCATCTGACGTCACAAAAATCTGTGCCGAGTTTAACAATTTTTCCCCATCCCAAAAAGTGCATAGCGCCGCTAAAGAAGTTTTCACTTCAAAAACTGTGTATAAATGAACGCACAAAATAAACAATGGTAATACTACGAACAGAAGGTTCTCTGTTAACAAATGCCCTGTTTAGGTATGCCGAACGAGCCCCATCCCTTTCTATCGCTGCGATAGAACGCGTGCGTGCCGTATCAGGGCTAACATACTGGCTGGAGCCGGTAGGCTATGTACTAGTAGCAGCGCGACGAAATCACGGAGTGAGCCGGCCCTGGTTTAGGATGGACTTTCTGGGTGGACAGTCGTATAACGCTGCCATGGCGGGGCTCTGTCATATTAGATTCACAAATTCTGTCACTGGTGTATATTTATACCTATTACGGACTGATTGGATCGACATAATTATTTATTTAATTAAAGCCTTTATTCATTCCCTATTATTATATAATAATTGTTTATTTAAGTGTGTGTTTCAGGTTAGATTAGGGACCCCTGACGGGTATAGGTCTCCATGTCTTTCCATTTGTCTCTGTCCTTAGCGTTGTTGATCCAGTTCGGTCCAGCTACAGCTATTTTATCATCAGACCATCTTGCCTTGGGCCTTCCCACTCGTCTTTTTCCTAGTGGCCCTGGCCATTTAGTGGCTTCGTTAGTCCATCGCTTGTCAGTGGTTCTTGCTGTATGGCCAGCCCATCTCCATTTTTGTTTGAGTATGAAGTCGAGTGCGTCTGTAAGTTTTGTCTGTGACCTGATGCTTTTGCTGTTTATTTTGTCCTTCATTTTGACATTCAGTATGCTCCTCTTCATGGCTCTCTGGCACGACCGGATTTTTAATTTAATTTAATTGGTGTGAACCCAAGTTTGGTAGCCATATGTGAGGCTTGGTAAGATGCATGTGTCCATAACTGTTTTCGTGAGGCGTAGATTGAAGTTGCCTTTTAGAAATTGGGTCGACAATGTTATCTAGTGGCTTCGCCTGGATTATCTATAATACTCTGCCGGCGTGGCGCGGGCAGCAATAAGTATTATAAAATCGAAAGTTATTGTTTGTTGGATGGCTACGCGGATTTAAATGTTATTTAGCGTAAACTATCCCCCAGAGGAAGACCTAGAATAAACTACATAGAGCAACTCAAAAAAAGAGTTGATGTTAGGTCGTGTCGAGATGTCAAACAGGTTGCCTGGGATCGGAGTAGATGGAGCCTACATTGAGCTATACCGACAAGAGCTTAACTCTTAAATAAGTAGAAGAGAGATGCCCCAAAGGAATGAAAATGCAGATCAAAGGGATAGAAGTTGATACGGGAATACGCGGAAAAAGGCGAAAATATGAGTAAACTGTAATTGCTATAAAACCAGTATTTTTAGTTGGTAACCTTAGCCGCTCGAAGCGAGTTAGCGTGTTAAAATATATGCTAATAATGGCCGAATGATAGGAAAACTGGAGCAAAGGTAAATAACAACTCCAGATAATTTTGTTTACCTTACACCCGTAGGTCGATCACGTAACGCATTGTATGTACGTTAGGCAGATGTAAATGTCAAATTTTATATGGAAAAATGACAGTTGGATTTAACTAACGCGCGTTCATATCTTTACGCGATTAATACGCCTTTACTCTCTGTGGTGCAATACAACTTATCAGGGTGTAGACTCAGAATGTATTATTACTTCAAAAGAGAGAAGGCAAAAAAATTGCCTAGTGACGATTCTTCTTCGATTATTCAAATATCTCAAAAAATTACGAAGCTAGATCCGTTTTAATGTTGCCTGTTAGAGAGAAAACGCTCGCAGATTGTGACGTCACGATCCCCAAGCGTCATAGTAAATGGCAATCGTTTCACATAAACACATAACTTTGTGATTATTTAACTTCTTGTGTTGCTTTTTTCTCTATTTTAATTGAGAATCTCCTGATTTTTTGAAGTCGGTTAAAAAAGTCAAAACACCAAGCTCTATAAAAACCTTCAAATATATTTCTACAATCGAAATCTCAAACTCCAATCGAAACGTAACCTTCCGCGCTTAACACTCAGTCTATTTTCAACTGCACAGTTCCAACTGATTTCAAATTCAAAATTCGAATACAGATAGAACGGTAGGCGTCCGGCGCTGTCCAATTTACATAGACCTCTGATAATAGGAAGAAACAACGGCCAAGAGTGCAAGATAAAATGGTAATTGAAGTTTATACGGCCAGGTTTATTTGGTCTTGGTTACGAGGGGGTTGTAAAGGAAATGGGGTCCACTTAAAATGGTAATGTTGTTGATCTAAATCTGCTTCCGAACCTTATCGGCCGCCATCTTGGTATTTGGGTCAAGACTTGTTTAGGCGTGCGTGTGCTAATTATTTGACGTTTAAGGTTAATAAGGGTTTGGTAAATTTGGACCCTTTGCTACTTAAACTTCGGTTAAAATCAGCTCTCGCGCACCTAAGAGGTTTCTATATACACGATCGTGCTTGGAATGAAAGAGAGCGTGCTATGCGGCGAGCACTAGCGAGCGGGATGCCATGATTTAATATTTCTAGCTGTAAAAATTGTTTTTCTGTTCGTAAGTATATTTATTCTGTGTTATCATGGTATGTAGATGTATTACAAAAGATAAATATTCGTATTCCTTAATAGTCCTTGTCAAAAAGGGCGGAGGACTTAATACTTATACTCTCGTTCTGCGCACTGCAATATTATTTATTTATTTAAAATAATTACACAGAGTTACAGTGAAAAACTAAGTCAGTGTGATTAAATAGATTGTGTGTGAGCCAAGCAATTTTTTTTTTTAATTCAAAAAAGTGGCTTTCAATAAACTATATAATTAACGGACCTATACTCACACAAGAGAATGACGTCTATCCTTCGCCTCACAGTACCATAAGCATTCACGACAAAATTCCCCAACTACTTCCAAAGACATCCCCATACAAAACGTGTCTTGACATTCGCCGGCTAACGGCCTGATATTTTAAGAAACTTACGTAACAATCTTTCATAAATTGGCTCTCCATTTGCGCGAATTTCCCCGTCCTAGAATAAACTACTATAGAATAGAATAATTTGAGTTTGTTTGGGACGTGATACTTCGGGATAACTAGTTTATATATATACACGTTTCTTCTACAACCAATTCATGAAAGTTTACATATTGCGGTTACGTCAAAAATTACTTTTGAACTAGTTTCGCGAGTGGCATTGCGCAAGACTGCTGGCGGTGTTAAGAAAAAAGTTTCTGTCAAAAATGTAATTTTTGGTACAAAAATGCCTTATAATGCCGACTGGACTTTTCTGTATACCGTCATCAACCACTTATTGAGACGATTCTAACCAGCCCAAACTCACGGGGTTACGTCGGTTAAGTACTGAATTCCCATGGCCACCCTCTGTTTCCATCATCAGATCAGCTCGATGGTACCATAATATTGAATTGTCATCTAAACTATACCTATACCCAAAATTGCAGCTTAATCGGATAACGTCAAGTGACTGAAAGAATGGATTGCATTGACGGACAATTTACTTATATATACAAACGACAACACTGTTAACTGACCATCCTGTGTTTATATAGAACCTTATTACAATGCACTTAAGGTGCACCGATGGTCAGTTAGCTGTGTTGTCGATAGTACAAACGACAACACTGTTAACTGACCATCCTGTGTTTATATAGAACCTTATTACAATGCACTTAAGGTGCACCGATGGTCAGTTAGCTGTGTTGTCGATAGTACAAACGACAACACTGTTAACTGACCATCCTGTGTTTATATAGAACCTTATTACAATGCACTTAAGGTGCACCGATGGTCAGTTAGCTGTGTTGTCGATAGTACAAACGACAACACTGTTAACTGACCATCTTGTGTTTATATAGAACCTTATTACAATGCACTTAAGGTGCACGGATGGTCAGTTAGCTGTGTTGTCGATAGTACAAACGACAACACTGTTAACTGACCATCCTGTGTTTATATAGAACCTTATTACAATGCACTTAAGGTGCACCGATGGTCAGTTAGCTGTGTTGTCGATAGTACAAACGACAAAACTGTTAACTGACCATCCTGTGTTTATATAGAACCTTATTACAATGCACTTAAGGTGCACCGATGGTCAGTTAGCTGTGTTGTCGATAGTACAAACGACAACACTGTTAACTGACCATCCTGTGTTTATATAGAACCTTATTACAATGCACTTAAGGTGCACCGATGGTCAGTTAGCTGTGTTGTCGATAGTACAAACGACAACACTGTTAACTGACCATCCTGCGTTTATATAGAACCTTATTACAATGCACTTAAGGTGCACCGATGGTCAGTTAGCTGTGTTGTCGATAGTACAAACGACAACACTGTTAACTGACCATCCTGCGTTTATATAGAACCTTATTACAATGCACTTAAGGTGCACCGATGGTCAGTTAGCTGTGTTGTCGATAGTACAAACGACAACACTGTTAACTGACCATCCTGCGTTTATATAGAACCTTATTACAATGCACTTAAGGTGCACCGATGGTCAGTTAGCTGTGTTGTCGATAGTACAAACGACAACACTGTTAACTGACCATCCTGCGTTTATATAGAACCTTATTACAATGCACTTAAGGTGCACCGATGGTCAGTTAGCTGTGTTGTCGATTGTGCATATGAACAGTGCAAGTTAAATATAATAAAAGCTTATGTTAAAAAGATACGAGGGCTGCTACTTATGTATCCGGAATCCAGGATTCCAACTTTCTTAAACACAATTTTTGACCTCTATGGTAAAATTTGAACTTTCTTTTGATACTGGTCTTTTGTTTTTGGCGGGTTTAAAATGTTATCTCGTTGCAAGAATGGAACTTACTCGTGAAAATATTCGTGCTATGATTTATTACGATTTTCGGCGTGGCTTAACGCAACAACAATGCATAGATCAATTAACTTTGACTTTTGGTGATGAAGCTCCATCAAAAACTATTGTGTATCACTGGTTTAGTGAGTTCAATCGTGGACGTAGTATGCTTACGGACGAAGTTAAGGAAGGTCGCCCGAAATCGGCCGTTGTACCACAAAATATTGAAGCAGTGCGGAAACTTATAATGCATGACCGTCATATTACGTATCTCGAGATAGAGGCAATTCTGGGGATATCTATGACGAGCATTAATAAGATATTACATGAACATTTAGCTGTAAAAAAAATTTGTTCGCGTTGGATACCGCACAATTTAACTAAGGATCAAAAAGAGGCTCGCGTCGAAAGGTGCAAAAAAATTTTGAAAAAATATAACCGTGGTGACTCAAAAGCTGTTTATAATATCTACACAGGTGACGAATCTTGGATATATGCGTATGATCCCGAAACTAAACAGCAATCAACAGTGTGGGTGTTTCAAAATGAGCCGAACCCTACGAAAGTTACTCGTGCAAAAAGCACCTTGAAGCAAATGGTCGCCTGCTTTTTTACTACACTACAGTGCCACTAGAAAATCGTAAAACGGTTAATTCGGAGTGGTACACGAACATTTGTTTGCCAGAAGTGTTTGAAGAAATACGTAAAGACAACCAGCGACGCAGAATCATTCTTCACCATGACAACGCCAGCTGTCATACATCACGCAAAACAACTCGATTTTTGGAAGGTCAAAATATAGAATTAACGGGTCACCCACCGTACAGCCCTGATTTGGCAGCCAATGATTTTTATTTATTTCCAAATGTAAAGAATAAATTACGTGGTCAACGATTTTCGACCCGTGAAGATGCGGTCGACGCGTTCAAACAACACGTTTTGGAGATACCTCAATCAGAGTGGCAAAAGTGCTTTAAAAATTGGTTTACACGTATGCAGAAGTGCATCGATCATCACGGATAATATTTTGAAAAACAAAAAAACTATATTTAGTAATGTACGTTTGATTATTTTTTCTATTCCGGATACATAAGTAGCAGCCCTCGTACAGACTGAACGAAGCAATGGTTCGCGCTAGATTTAGTGTCATACTCGAATAAAGAAATAATATTACCAATAAGAGGAATAAATTGTTTTTATTATTATGTCAGAAATCGCATATTCATTTTGTTATCGACATTTGTCCAAAAAGGAATTCCCGAATATTTCCCCATTTGCATTTCCTTTTACCAAGCGCGGGTGACATATATACGAATCACTTGCACGGGGCCGTGCATTGTCTTACATAAGAATTTTCATATTGTTGATGTCGTAGAATGCTCTACGGATCCGCTACGCCAGCTACGAGCTACGAATTTTCGTAGCTGGCAGCGACAATAATCGTATTGTTGGCGGGCATCAATCCTCACTTGGTTACATAGGTACTTAAAAATAGATGAAGGTACCATAGGTACATAATATATATATCTATGAGGTTATGTGAGTTAACCGAATGGCTTTAAAGTAGGCCATTCAAAAAGCAACTCTACCGTCCAAGGAGAAGATTCCAATTCTACCGACAGTTTTATAAAAAACCGGCCACATAATGCAAAATTAACAAAGTTCTTAAAACTATAAAATATAATGAAAACGGGGTATTTATATTTTTGACCGACTTAAAAAAAGGAGGGGGTTCTCAACGACTCGAAGACGCTCGGATCGATTTGGGAAAATCTTTTTTTGTTTAAAAGGGTATCCTTCCCAGGTGGTCCCATGGCATCAGGTCAGGATCTGATGTTAGGCTCCTGGATAAATAGAGGGAAATCTGCAAATAAAGCGAGTATTGAATTGGAGTTGGTTAAAACTTTTTTTAAAGTCGTACATACATACATACATTCACGCCTTTATTCCCGAAAGGGGTAGGCAGAGCACATGAAACGTATGTTCCAGCACCACTTTTAGCATAAATGTGGGTATAAAAGATCGACAAAATGTGATATTGCAGTGATAGGTTGCTAGCCCATCGCCCACAACACACTTCAACCCTGGTCCCTTAGTCGACTTTTACGACACCCACGGGGAGAAAGGGGGTGGTGAAATTCGAACCCGACACCACACGGGTGTTTTTTAAGTAAATTACGATATGTATTATTCCCACGGGAGTTTCCTTAAAAAATCCTATCCTGTCCTATACTATTAAACGAGCAATGTTTGTATATATATTTGAAATCATGTTCTCGAAAACGGCTCTAATAAAGATTTTGATAAAATTTGGAATATAGGGGTTTACGGGGCCGAGCAATTCATCTAGGTAGGTCTTATATATGGGAAAATGAGCTGGCCCTGTATCATGGTCGGCCTTATCACGCGATAAGTGACAAGATAGAGCAAGACGGACGCTCTATCTTGTCACTTATCGCGTGATAAGGCCGACCATGATACGGGGTCTGAGCTCGGTAACCAGGGACTACTCATGACATGAACCATCAAAACAACACACGAGTTGATTCCAAGCAACTATTAATTTGAACTGTCAAAACAAACGCTAACTAAAAGCACGATAAGATTAAAAATAGAATTTCTGCAACATTTAAATATTACCAAGGGAATGCGCAAAAGATATAATTATGCAAATATACCGTGCCACGCTAGCGTGCGTCACTCCGCTTCCGTCCGGCCATCTTGCTTTTGTTTTTTTTAAGACCAAGGCATTCAAATGCCAGCGTTGCATTTAACCGCGTTCAGCCTACGAAGGCCAACGGGGGAGACAGTTGTCTGCTAAAGCCCGACCAGGAAAATAAAAAACTTCGCCATATTGCGGAAAACTATTGGAACTAGTTTCCTCAACTGGCAACAGTAACTTTGAAGATGTCATTAATGCCATCTGTCAATTGCTGTCACAGTGAGTTATCGTTGGTACGTGTTGTATTGCGTTAAAATGCCGAAAACTATTAAATGCGACTTAAGAAAAGTGATTTACAATATGACGAAGTATTTGCCGCAGAGAAAGTCTGAAGGGTTAGACTCTATTCCTCTAAACAACATCACCGACCTTGTTGTCAACATGACAGAGTGGAGATTAATTAGTGTTGCCATAATTATTGCTAATTTAGCGCCCCCAGAACAGGTTTTTTATTTTCCTGGTCGGGCTTTAGAATGAAATAGCAGTTTCATAGAAAAAGACGCGTGCGCGTTTCCCTGCTACCGTCGGCTGGGTAGTAGGGGAACGCGCGTCGACGGCGCGTGACAAAAGCGCCGTCTGCGGAGGCCCTAACCTACTTAATTTGAGCGGGTAATGGTTATTTACTCATACTAGCTCAGTTGCGGCATATAAAAAGAACTGAAACCATGGACACCGAATGATATGTCCTATTCTGTCACACTTTTGAGATTTACATACTACCATCTCGCTCGATCGTGGTACTATAATAAACAGAGCTTGTCCTGAGTATTATAGGCCCGTGGTTAAAATAAATTCAATTATTTAAAAATAAAATGGCATAAACAAATGAGTTTTTTTATTCACGTTCTGCAGAAAAAGACTAAGGCATTTTTCATATTCTTTTTAAATCAAGTTAAATCAAGTTAAAATGGCGCAATTTTGTTCAATGCTTCGGAGGTGTTGTTTATCATGCTGTACCCAACACGCGATTTCAAGTAATTATGTTGGTAAAAGAAAACGTGTTTTTGGTGTTATGAAAGCTATTTAATTTTAAAACGCCTGTACCATGGTTAGACAAGGCTTTTTATTTGCTAATTGGCAAGAATTTATTTCTACAATTTATTTCATTTTCAACTACTGAACTTTTTTAGTGTTTCGTAATATTAATTCACAATTTCGTTGCACAATGGCTCTCTGCGAACGCCACAGTTTAAATGTATTTGTGGCCACACAAAAACGACTTAACGGATTTTGATAAATATTGGTTTACAGATAGATTATAACAAAGAATAATATTTATCTTGAAAATCATCACTGGTGTCCGAGTGTGGACGAAGTCGCTGGCATATGTCTCATGTTTATTACTCCAGGCAAAATACGGTTTTGAAAAACATTAATTTATAATAGCGTTTTTTTTGTTGATTTCATTTTAAAATGTTATTCTAAGATGATTTATTAAAGAATCCGACAAACTTTCCACCCGGAAGTAATTATGTAGATTTCAATGAATCATGCATTGTCTTTTTTTGTACGATTTATCTTGAATATTATAGAGAAGATGTAAATGAACCAAAGTAAAGCCAAAAATATTTATTAATATTTTTTTCTGACTTTCCAGAAGCTAGTTGATTTATCATTTTATTGATGTCTGAAATTTTGTCCGATTTTGTCGCTGGGTAACTATTTAATTGATAATATATCCGTTACACATAAAAAATAAGCTATTATAAATTATTTCCAAAATTGTCATTTTTTCCATACAAGCTGTCAGTTCATTGACTGGACTATATGGTATAATCGCCTGGGTACACTTAACGATTGCGTCCTGTTTGACGAGTAATAGTCTGTTTTAGGTAAAATGACGAAAAACACTTAAAGTGGTATTTCTGGTTCACTAATGTTAGACCAAACAGTTTTTGGCCTAATGTTTCATTTGACAAGTTTCATTTGACCTATGTATTTTTATTCATAAATAGAAAGCTTTATAGGATTATTATAAAACAAACCTAACCTAACCTAATGACTTCTATATGATGATATTCAAAGAATAGGTACCCGAAAATATCACTGTTTTGACGAAAAATGCATTAGGTCAAATGAAACATTTGTCTAATGATATATACATTTGGCTAAAAGTTGTTTGGTCAAGAGGCAGGACCCCGGTATTTCTTCTTTTGTTGCTAAATATGAGAAGAAAATATATCAAGGAGAGGAAATAACTGTTTGAAGTGTGGCACGTGTGCTGGAGTAGGTATATATACTATTTGGTAATATTTCATTTGTAGTTACATTCTGAGATAAGTTGATATAATGGTGCTCAGGAGGAATCCAAATAATTTGCAGGGTTATGAGGTCGTCTAAAGAAAATAACTAAAATTTAGAAAAGTTGACCCCCGGGTAAAAACCCCCGACATTTTCATTTCAAAGTCCAATATCTCAAAAACGGCTAAGCAGATTTTCATAAAACATGGCTAACAATATTCGGGATCACATCAGCTTTCGAATAAAAAAAACCGCATTCAAATCGGTCCATCCGTTTGGGAGCTACGATACCACAGACAGATACACAGATAGGTACACAGACACACAGACACGTTAAACTTATAACACCCCTCTTTGCGTCGGGGGTTAAAAAAGACCGGGTTGCACTCCGGGAGTGCCAGCAGAAGTGAAAACTTGCGAATTGCTTTAATTATCAGTATAATTTTTGTTTGACTCATGTCCCCCCCCACCCCCCTCCCGGCTAAATGGCTAACACTGGGGATGTGAAAAAATTCGTGGTAGTCGTACAAATAATGAATTTAAAAGGAAAACTATCACGAACAAGTAGGTAAGTATAAGTAGTTACCGAGTAATAGTCGACCAACTTAATGTGTACTCTGAAAGGCCAATTTTCGTAAAAATTCGGCCGACACAACGGCACCGCACGTCGATGTAACTAAGAAAGACAGTCAACTACGGAACCCTACACTGCGCGTGGCCCGACATGCACTTGGCCGTTTTTATTTATGGTAGGTACCGAATGGGTTGAGATATTCTAGACTATGCGCTAACGCCGCTAACCAATCACTGCAATAATCATACTTTCTCCATATTTAAACATCAGAACTTTAAACCTACAATAGGCTGGTGTCCTAGGTTTTTCACGATGCCATTCGAATCAGTTTTTGGAGAGGAACAAATGTTTGTATGGGAACAACTACAATTAAAAACATAAATACCTAAAAAATGTATTCAAAGACGGACCTCGCTAGCGGCCTCCGAAATGATTCATACTAGTAATTGACAGATGTTGACGTCACAGTTTGCTATTTGTAGTTGTGTGGAAAATCCATGGTTGTCGCTCCATAGTTGTTATACAATTTTGTTTCTATAAAAGCGTAAGGATTCTATTGGTTTATACCTATCTAGCTTTAAAATGACTGTTGGAAAATTAAAAAAAACATATTTTTTACTTTTAAGGCCCATGTACTTTACCATTTTAATTATCTTTTTTTTTTTAGTGTTTAATTTTTATTATTGTTTAAGAATATAGATATTTTAAGTATTATCGCACTTTTCTAACTACTTTTTTATTATCATTTGTAATTTATACTTGATTACAATAATTTGATTTACAATCCATGTAGTAAACACTACCGGCCGTATTCATAAACGTTCTACAAGCCCATTTTAACTAAAATGCCGTTAAAATTCGTTTGTCCTTATCTGTCACGTTGACATTTGTGTTCGTAAGAAAGGGACAAAGCACATTTTATTTAGCAGAGGCATTTTAAGTTTTATGAATAAGGGGGTAAATTATCAATTTTAACATGAGGAAACTACCGTATTAACGCACCAAACAAATGTGATCTGCCTACACTTCTTTGGGTACACACATATGCGTGAGCAATGCTGTAATATAAAAAAGAGACACGTTATCTACAGTCCGTCACGAAAGAGAAGAAATTAAATAAAATGGAACTAAAAAAATACCATACTAAATTGTTGCCATTACGTCGAATAATGTGACAGTTACGTAGAAAGTGGCGCCCTCATTTAATTTCTTCTCTTTCTTGACGGACTATACTTATACGAAATTCCGTGTTTAAAAATGGCCACCAAATCTGTCAGCATACGTTTCCATTGACAACACGAAACTGAGTCAAGTTGGTGCAATTGACTCAGTTTTAGTGCGCCCCTTTTGGAGGGCTTATAACCTATCTACTTCTTTTTTATATTACATCATTGTGCGTGAGTTAAAGAATTTATGTACGCAAGTTATACACGCAGCATTCCGGAAGACATTTACCAAATTACATGGGTTTGCTCGATAAATCAAAGTTTCCGGATGCTATTATACATAGATTGCTTCGTATGTGTGTCGTAATCTAATGAAATTCATTCAAATTTCCGGGTCTTAGACACAGATTACATTTTATATAGTTTCGCCACGAATTGTGCCAGGAAAAGGAAGCTAAAACTTGTACGTTCAATCCATTTACGAGTTTTACAACAATGGTGAAATGGCGAGATTCATTTCTTTTTTTCTTTTGGCTTTTCACTCCTTGCCTATTTTGGCAAGGGGTATTTCGCCAATGGACCCGATTCTACAGTGGCCTCTAAACTTCCTAATTTTATTTCGGTGTCGCTAAAACACTGCTATTCTATGAGCAGCTGTCATAATCAAATGACAGCGCTAATTTGAATCAGACGTTTCTTATTTTAGGCGGTCTATACAACTTACTTAGCTGCCTAAATGCTATTTTAAATGTCGTTTTTAACCTGCCGCCTAAATTATGTCTAAAAATTAGACAATTTAGTTTTAGGCTAGTTAAGAGTCCGCAGTAAGCTCGGCCGAATTTCACCTTCCCATACAAACGTAGTTACGCTCTCATTTTAAAATCATGACATGCAAGTGTAGCATTTGCTCACGTGCCTATGTCATCGCTCAAGCCGCTTCAGGTCATTCAGAATCGTTTTCTCCGTAGGGCGACTGGTGCCCCGTGGTACCAATCGAACCTCAGCCTGCACCACGACATGGGGATTAGCACCATGTATGGTTTCTTTAAGCAGGCTGCCAGACGTTATTTTGACAACGCTCCCCACCATAGGAATCCCTTAGTTAGGAAGGCTGCTGATTACGTTCCCATCCCTCCCCCCTCTGTCGTTACTCGGCGCTCACTGATTAGGGGCCGCACGGTCCTAAGCACACACTCACGGACCCGGACGACGAAATCACAGCGTCCATCGAAAGATGGAACGCTGCGCTTTCGGCGTCCAACACATCGCGTACACTTCGGCGTTCCCGCCGGCGGGGACGTCCACCGCGAGGTCGCGACAACACAGACACATACAGTCCCTACTCGTCCCGGTACCGCCGCATACCGGGTAGAGTCAGTCCGACCCAAGTCGGGCCTGGCTGAGTTTCTTGCTGGACTCTTCTCAGCTAGGCTAGGTTTTAGCGAACCAGCGATAAAACTCCCAGTAGTTCGACACCACTCACACCCCAGATTCGGTTGATACCGTTCAACCAATCTCACTGGAGCGCAAACTCGTAGAGTATTCCAGTGTACAAACTTTCCCGCGTGGTCGTGCCGGAGGCTCCCCCTGGATTTTCCCCAGGCTACCCTCCAACCACGCAATTCGACCGCTATATTGGGTCCGTCCTATTATAGCAACAGTCAGGTTCAAAAAAAAAAACTCATTTTAAAACTACGTGTTGGATTGTGACGAATCTGCATATACATTGACATGAGGTATATCTATGTCTGTAATTAGTTTATATGGTTCCAGTTTATAAAACAAACGAGATACAGAAAAAACAAGTTTTGTATGAAAGAAATAAATTCGCTTTATTTTTTTTACTATGGTATCTGAAGCTACATAAACTAATTACAGACATATATATACCTCATGTCATTGTATATGCAAAGTTTCGTTACAATCCAACACGTAGTTTTAAAATGAGAGCGTAATTACGTTTGTATGGAAAATCGAGCTTACTGCGGACTCTTAAGCCATGTGCACGTAGAATCGGGTCCCGACGTATATTAACTATATTAACATTTTACACGAGAGGAGATCGGCCATCACAAATTTTGATTGTTGGGGAGGATATGACTGGGAACCTGGCAACCCACAGACAACACAAGACGTTTGTACGAGTATTAAGAAAGAGCGGAAAGTGGGTGACAGAACAATAGGAATGCCAACATAGGGAAAAGACTAAGAGGAACCGTCAGTTCCTAGGTACCTACTTAGAAAAAAGTACGAAAAAAGTTAAAAAAAGGGATCCAGGGTACCATCATCTACACCGCATTCGCACAGTGAATTATCCCGTACCCGAATTTTGAACAAGAACACCGGAGTACAAACGCGTCCCAACTTTAAACGACAAATCGTGGTGGCGTGGAAGAACCATGGCTTACGGCGGTACGATTGGTTGAATGGAGCCATAGTGACGACCTTTCACGAGCCTGGAAGAATCCCATAACTCCTGCCAAGATTCTCTCAGATTGAAATGAGCGAGTATAGACCCGTCGTTTATTAATATCTTATTATAAATTCATACTGTATGCACGCGTGAGTCTATGCGGCGAACGATTTTTATAAATTTAAAGCGAGAAACATTCCTACTCCACATGGCTTAACTCTACCAGCCATGCTGTACAAATTCCATATCTTTTTAATAAACGATGGGTCTATATGTTTTAGCCAAGATGTAGAATTTGTAGATTGTGGCTGGTAGTGGTAGAGTAAGGCACTGGTCCCACCGCCGGCTAGTAAGCTAGAAAAGTTGGGCGAGTAACGGTTCATTGCGTGCTGACCAGGCACAGTGTGATCAATCGACCTTTACAGATCCGCAATGTAATGCTACTCGCCCAACTTTTCTAGCTTACTAGCCGGCGGTGGGACCAGTGCCTTACGCTGTGTAGGATATAGGAAGCTTGGCGCTACTTATGATCTGATATCTTTTTAACGCTGAAAGCTATATATGAGCTAGGGAGTCTTGGCAATCACTTTACATGTATAATGTTTTTGGTGGGATAGCAATGTCTCATAAGACCCTGTTCAAGTGCTTAAAAAGCGATGGGTAATTTGCGAGAGCCAAGTTACTAAGGGCCATATATAACACGCATTTATTTTGAGCAATATACATTTATGAAAAAAGCAAATAGTCAAATATCATCGCATCAATCAAATATGCATCGCCAAAATCGCGTTCTATTTTTAAAACATCGGCAGACGTAGTGCGTAACTGGTTACGTGAAGGAATAAATTACCCGCACGATCGATACTAGGTACCTACCTAGTATTTGGAGCCTTGATACTTTCGGGGTGAAAACCCGCATTCGCTTTTGTTGCTTTGTATTAAAAAGGTTTTATGGTAAATGAACAAAGTTAAAAGAGTATTGTTATGCAAAAACGTCAACGTTTGAAGTGTTGGTGTTATTGTTTGGAGTATATTTTAAGTAATAGTTGACTGTAATGACCCCTGCGCCTGTTAATATTGCTATTGTCAAGTTTTGTAGGAATGGTACAATCATAATCTATACTTACTAATATTATAAAGAGGTAAAGCCCTACAGAATGTAGCTTAATAAGTTTGTATGGAGGGGGTAATTTCTGGAACCGCTTATCCGATTTTAGAAATTCTTTAATCTGGATGAACATAGGCTGTTTTATCCCTCGGGTTTGCCTGCGTTCTTTCCAATACACAGGCGATGCCTAGAATTTTATAGGGAAACGGAAAAATAGAAAAAGTGCTATTAATGACGAACACAAAATGACGAGGTTTTTTAGTTTTTATTTGTACCTGTCTGTATTTCTTGACGTCATTTAAGTGACTCTAAAATAGTATTTATTTCGCCCGTGTGGCACCAGCTCCTTCTCGTCGGTAATTTGACTATATACTTACAAGCTCAAGAGTGGCGTGAATGATATTATCTTGAACATCATATTATCTCCATCTACAATTGCTAGAAATGCCAGTGAAAATAAAATTTTATGTGCCCTGCCTACCCCTTCAGGGAATACAGGTATGAGTTTACGTATGTTTGTACCTAGGCTTAGCTAACTGGCTTACGAATTTAAACTAAGTGCTTAGCCTGACTTATACAATGCCGTTGTGCTCATTTCGGCCAATTTGTTGTGTTAATACCCCAGTCCCCTCGAGACTTGCATCGCATGTTATGTAAACATAGCTTCCCCTTTTCGCCGTGATTACCGGGTTTTCAACAAAACTTTTTAAGGGGATGCCTTGATTTGAGACTGCCACGCCCCCTTGACAAAAACACGCTTATGCCTTCGGCACACAAGAAAAAGAGATGCAACACTATTCGGGAATGGCTTTTTTGGACAAATTTCGATAAATACCTAACTTAGAGAAGTTTTATTTTATTTCACTAGCTTCCGCCCGCGACTTCGTTTGCGTGGACCCGGGATAAAAACTATCCTATATTTGAATCTAGGTTATAAACTATCTTCGTGCAAAATTTCATCTAAGTCGGTTGAGCCGTTTAAGCGTGATTGAGTAACAAACATCGAAACTTTCGCATTTATAATATTAGTAGGATTAAGTGTGATTTTAGATGAGATACTACAGTATTAACTTGATTCTGTCGTAAAATAATATATTGTTTGAGTAGGCTGAGTAAAAAAAGGAAAATAAAGACCCAACTGGATTTTTTTTCTATCGAGGAAATTTTAGGCAATCATATTTTGATTAAATTAGATAAAAAATCATATAGTCAACAATCATAAAATCGGACAATCAGACCTTATTGTTTCTTAATCTAGTCAGAACGGCGTTTCAAAGCACGCGATAATTTCCAATTCACCCCCTTAAAAAAACACACGCATAGAGATTTGGAGAATTCTTTCGTATGTTCGGATGTCCCGATGTCCGGTTGTCCGGTGTTCCTCTACAGGATGCATTTCTCAGCCGATTCTCGTGAAATGTTGTGAGTAGTTTCAATAATTATAAAGATTTTTGACGACTCAGTTTTTTATTAAATAAATAAAATCCGAATTAAAAGATGGGCCCACGAATTATACGTTTTTTTTAAAGTGAAAACTTTTTTAGCAGCGCTGTGCACTTTTTGGGATGGGGAAAAATTGTTAAACTCGCCACAGATTTCGATTTTCGATAGGTCACGTGACCGTAAGATGCATAAGGTGAGAGATTCAGGACGAGGCTGGGGGGGGGGGACCCATGCCGTAGTACGAGACTGGCTGCACCATTCGAGTTAGCGAGAAAAAGGGCGCAAACGCCATGCAATCCGCGGCGCTTACCCGTTCGGCCGACACACAATGTTCTCACGCGCTAATTTGCAAGTGAAATAGTTTACTTCTGTCGCTACGGTATTCGTCGATTCGAAATGTCAAAACATTCAAGTTTTCACTTCTTTCGCCACTCCCGGAGTGCTACCCGGTCTTTATTTTTAATACGACGGTGGCAAACAAGCGTACGGCCCGATGGTAAGCGGACACAAACGCCGTGTTGACAGCTGAAGGAACAAATTTCCTCGCTTTCAACACAACGCATCCTCGGGAGTTCACAAAGCCACTACTTTAAAGTAATCCGAAAACAACATACCTACGGGTGTGTTAGAATAGGAGTTCCAATTAGATAGTCAGTATTTAAACATAGGATAATTATATCTTTGTAATAATCCCGACTCGAGATGAAAATTTAAGGTACTTAGTGTACTTAGTAGTTGGTTCGGGATATTATGCTGTCGAAGTTGCGGGCGAAAGCTACTGTGTCACCATGTTTTACTATAGATTTTGAGCTCAGAGGGGTAATTACGTAACGTTTTGAACGCGCGTTAGGACAGTCCGTTAGTTTTCCATATAAAATTTACATTTATATCTACCTAACGCACGCACAATGCGATCACGTAACGATCGACCTGCTGAACAACAGATGGAAACGATCAATCATTGTATCAAATTATTTAAAGCCAAGCTAAGATTAATGATTATTTTACACCATGCCGCTTTTATAGAACCACCATTGGACCGTTACAAAACGCTAGCACGGTGAATTAATACTCTTTTAGTATACGATTTGAGAATAGCATAAGCGATAGTGATTTCCGAATATCATAGTACCTTCTACGAAGCAATTCATGTTTTATTTGTATGTAATCAATACGACCGCCCTTTATTTTCGACTGCACGCTAGTGGTTATACTTATTATTACAGGTATGAAAAGGAGTGGAAATTACCTTAACTCTTGGAGCTGTAGAACTAGCGAGAGCCTATTTTTCATTTATATTTTTTAAATTTCGTATATCTAAATCGACATGAATATTCTATATAGACATAATTATTGAACCTGCTCACATGATTTCACAGGAATATGTCGAGTAATGCGACCTGTAGTGTGAACTTCCGGATATGCGAAAGAAAATGGCCCAAGTTGATACGGAGAACTACGTTTGCGTCGCTCGCTCATTCAATGAACAGTAACACCATTTTCCTCGTTGTAAGCTGCAGTTTCAGTGACTTTTTAGTAGACAGACAGCCGCTGCCGTTGGGCAAATCAAGGTTATTGGGTCGCCTTGTAAGAATGGTCGCGAGTAGGTAGGTTGCCCGATGGTTTAGGAAGGGAATATATATTCCTCCACTTCTATATCCGGAACGTTGTTTTTTCCTAAGAATTTTACTAACGAAATAAATACGTGGAATGACTTAAAATGAGCTGCATTGCCAATTCAATTATACGTATCTGCAGCAAAGATTATAAATAAAGGTCTTTATAAAGTATTTACATTTATCTTGAAAAGTTAGATGTTGTTCTTCTTATTACAGCTTTATTCTGGTTGCATCCTAAAACAGCCCTAGGTACCCTTGCCATCTAATCCCAAGTATTGATGTAGTTCTTGCGAACGCAACCGCCGTCTGACCGTCCAACCCAGAGAGAAACTAAAACTTGTTGAGGAAGGGATTTCGTCAAGTGAAACTTGACAATTAGTTTGATGACCGCTTTAGCCTAGTTGGTAGTGACCCTGCCTACGAAGCAAGAGGTCCTGGGTTCGAATCCCGGTAAGGGAATTTATTTGTGTGATTAGCACTGAATATTTGTTCCTGAGTCATGGATTTCTATGTATTTAAGTATTTATTTATCTCTATAAGTATGTTTATCGTCGTCTAGTACCCATAGTACAAGGTTTGCTTAGTTTAGTTTAGGACTAGGTCGATTTGTGTGAGATTGTCCGAAAATATTTATGAATTATTTTATTTAGTTTATTTTGTCCATTTTCGATGAACTTTCTTTTCCATCAGATACCTATAGAGATTCCCTCATTTCTTCTAGAAAGAGTATCTTAATCGCCCTATCTTATACGCATTACTAGGTAAACACACACAGTTACACACACACACACACACACACACACTTTACGTCATATAAAACTTACCTTCAGCGGGCGTAGCACGGTTGCCATTTTATCACTTATCGTTCTGGATAAGGCATCCGTCACTCTCGCACTCGCATACTTGTCAGAGCGTGATGCGCGTCTTTACGACAACGATAAGTGATAAAATGGCAACCATGCTGCGCCCACAGGATCCAGTTTTGCGTGCCTTTAATTCAGTTTAAACATAAGTACGTAGTTAGAGAAAAGGATGACACTTTAATTTCTGCTATAAATATAAAATCACAAAACTTGATCGACAAACAGAGACATCGACCATTTCATAAACGAGACAAAAATCAATCGATATAAATTAAACTTACCTGCAATGAAGGCATGAAACCCAGATATGATGTGAAAAATTAGTGCATTGTGTAGATGTGTACCTACTTGTGAATGTACATAATATAAGTATGTAGAGGCAATGACTTCTTTTGCAATCTGAAGGTACTTACCTATAACGATTGGTCACAGTCATTTGTCCCTGTCACTTTGCAGACAGGGTGATACTTTATTCCAGATAACATTAGAACTTTAATGGACAAAATAATTTACGTTTTTTCGTATATATAGGATATTAAAGGGAAATATTGTACGTGTTTTACTAATTTCGAACATAAAGTACTATTCAAACATAACGTTACTAAAATGTTTGTGTTTCAAACTGGTTCTTTTTGAAATGGCACGACGCTTAACGCACAATTTTCTAATATCATATGGATTAGATAGTATATTCAAGTCATGTGACAATTGACGACCAACAATCAAGAGCGTGTATGTACATAGTCTGTCAGCACTCTTTATAATATGTATGTAGGTACTACTAATATTAAAGTTCTTCGCCCGAATGACTTGTTAGAATAAGGTCATTGCTTCATACATGAAATACAATTTAGTTATATGCTATTTAAGCTTAATAATATGATCACAACAGAATTGAAAGCTAGGACACAAATATAAGAACATAAATAGGAGTTTTATATTCTAGGCCTGTATATTCGTGAATGATTGTCACATACAATTGCTACATATTGATTACAATACAAGATGTATTTATTCCACCTAAATATTCGGTTTCATTAAATTCTTTGAACTTAAGTTAAAGTATTTCAAAATACACGGACAATGATGTCACAAACGTGGACTTTTATGTTTAGAATTTATTTTTTGTTTTGATTTTCAGTCTTTTGTTTTTGCGCTTAAGTATAAATTATTTTGTTTTTTCTCGCTTAATGCACAACCCATCATTTGCCGAAGATATAGTATTAATATATGTTGTCTTAAAATAGTTTCGTCTTTTTCTATAAAACTTCATTTATTGTAAATACCTTTACTCAAACTAGATTCAAGCGTAATTAAACATCACAGAAGCAGTGCTGACTCACCAGGGGGCGCTGTTGGTACTACTTCTTTAGGCGCTTGTGTGTTACTCTTGCCAAAGGTAGTGAGGGCCTCAGAAGACTCGCCGGTCAACCAGCCGACGAGGAGTAATGGCAAGATGGCCGCCGCTGCTTGCTTGCGGCACCACATCTCGAATCTCCAAAACACACGCATCGTGTATCTCTAGCTTTACTTGTTTATATTGTCTTTGGAACTATACTGCTACGTTAATAGTATTGTTTGTTAAGCTTTTTAATTTGATTTGGGAGTTTTCTATGTGAATAGCTAAAGTTTCAAATACGAATTGGAAATAGTATAAGTATTTACAGGGATACTAACTACCTATTAAGAATCAAATCGCCTTTCCAAATTTGTAAACGTTCTTAATTACATGAATAACCGCGTTACTTTGCGGTTTTTTTTTCTTTAGTCTTCATTATGTCCCACCTCCACAATCCTCCACTCCCTATCCTCCTAAGGCCCACCATACAACACAAAATGGCATTGGAATTGGAATCGTATTGTGTCGGAAATAGAGTCGATTTTCGTTTGCTTCAAAAAGTGCCCGAAACAACAACAACAAAGCAACTCTATTCCAGTTGAATATAAATTAAATTCCTTCGACAGAATAAGTCCTATGAGTAGGCCTTAGGAGGTTAAATTTCCCATGTAATAATATTATCCGAAGAGCTGGCAGCTTTCTCGTGCAACGCATCAGCATTGCAATTCAGAGAGGAAATACCGCCAGCATCCTCGGCACAATGCCTCGAGGGCCTTTTTAAAATTTCAATTTAATTTAGTTTATATTTTGTTCATGTAAATTATCACCTTGTATTTTAGAAAAAAACATTGTTATAATATTGATGAAACAGTTCTGATAGTTTCTTACTATAATTTTGATTTTGGATTACCGCGCTGTTGCCTTTGTAGTGTAGTAGAGTAGTTAGTAGTAGACACTGAAGTTATTTATAATATTCTTTTCTATTCCGCTAGAAAACTTGCAGGTCTATTAGCAATTATGTCTTTATCTATGTTATTTTACTTTTGTATGAATTATTGCTTGTAGGAGTTCCAAATTTACTAAATTAAGTCAATTCAAAAATACAACTTTATTCTTGCTGCTGTTGTCTTCAAAAATACTTCCTTAAGGAAAAATACTCGTTAAATACCCTGCCTAGTATTTTATCTAGACGGGTACTTACATAGGTCCGCCATCTTGAAAAAAAAGCACATCATCGTGCATTTGACATTGAGTGTGCTTTGTATACAACGAACAGCCAAGATTGTGAATGTTTAGTCGCATGTGTGCGTGTGGCTATGTGATGTGTAATGCTAAGTCGATGGCTAGTAACTGTGGTGGACAACGCCGCATGCTACGCTTACACAATATACTTGATAACGTTACTCGCATTGTAAGGTAAGCAGCGGCAAGCCAGTCATATCCATGAAAAGTCCACAACGTATAAATCTGACCACAATTTTTCTTGGAAATGTCATCAGCTAACAAATTTCTACATCAGTAGGCTAGATGTGGCTTCCTTTTATCTGAAGTGCAATGAAACCAGGTACAGTTTCAATTGGATGTTTATTCAAAGTGTACCCGTTTCCTTTGCTATCGAGTGCACAAATTAGTGGTAAATTGATACTGGAGATGGAGATATCATTGTTTAGTCACTGTGCCATTGACGATGATAGTTTTCTCTTCTTTGCAAGTAATCGCAGGATGATGTTTTTATAAAATAACGAAAAAACTTCATTTGTTTGTGTGTGTGGTAGCATGAGAAGTTGCTTTGTGTTGTTGTAAAGCTTGTCCTAGGCGATTTAAAATATCTTACCCGGGGCGGAGGCTGGAGTAACGGGTTTAGGCGCTTCTGTGTTCGCCTTCCCGAAACTTGATATGCCACCAAACGCTTCGCTTGAACGCATCAGCCATCCAGCTATGATCACTGGCAGTATT
Source organism: Epinotia bilunana (assembly GCA_947049275.1). Taxonomy (NCBI): domain Eukaryota; kingdom Metazoa; phylum Arthropoda; class Insecta; order Lepidoptera; family Tortricidae; genus Epinotia; species Epinotia bilunana. The sequence goes on along the minus strand of OX346277.1, from coordinate 2,158,043 downwards.
ACCGTAAATCTACACCACATCGTGAAGTTTGCTACTTTTGTGTTTTTGTTTTGTCTACTGACGCTACTATCAAATTTGGAATCACAAGTTTTCAAGCAAAAGGGAAAAAGCGGTGTTTGTTTGTCAGTTTTGTTATTGTTTAAGTTTGTGTGTGGGTATATTCCAATTTTAAGGCTGTTGAGGATGAATGGGAGAACCGAATCGTCTATCCATTCGTAATATTCTGTTGAAAGAGTATAATTAGTTGCGCATTTGCAGTATTGGTAAGCACTTGTATAGTGGGACGGCTGTTTAAAAAAAAATACTGAAACACTAAGAATCTACACATTGTTTTCTAATTCTAATACAATAAAAAGTAATTTCTTAAAATTTGTTTCAGAAGTAAACAAAATCTCTCAGGAAAAGTTTAGTAATGAAATAATTTAGGATTTCGTTGCCCAGCATATTATATTAATCTTAGTAATGGCTAACGATTTACTTCTGAATAAAACAAAATTGAGTAAGCCAATTTACATGCCGATTCGTAGTAATAAAATGACAACACCAAATGTTTTATTAGTGGAATAAAAATGTGTTTGTTACCCGACTGCATTTAAGATAATTGCTCTATATACAGATTGCTTCGTAATTCATGTCAACCTCGTTTTAGAAACACGGATAGATGTCTGTCTGTCAGTGTAGGCGATCGAGACAGAGAGTTGCGAATGACAAAAATAAAGTGATTGTCGCCTTTACTAACATATGTTTTTAAGTCACGCAGTCGGGTTTTGTCCCATTATATAAGAAGCTCTTACCAGATGGCGCAGCGGTAGTAATCGAATAAAGCGATTCGGTTTTTGCCTTCCCAAAGGTCGGGCTGAACGCCCGAACTGAATGGCACAGTCCGAACAGCCAGACGGACAACAGCAGTGGCATTATGACTGAAGGCCGTTTCCACATAGACATCTTGTTATTTTTTTTTCTGAAACTAATTTAATCTTGCAACAGTGTCCAAGCCAAGCCGATACAGCGTAGTTTTAAATGCTATAAACAAACTAATTAAAGCCGCACGGAGTACCGTTGATTAAGGGATTTTGACATTTGAACTAGATGGCGCTGTACGGCATCACACATTTTGCGGAAACTATATTTAAGCTTACTGCAAATATACGGCGCTTTGCAGCGTCTTCGTTCAGGACTCAAAATCACTCTTAAATATCATTCAACTCCCAACGCCCATGATAATTCGTTTGTCTATCCTGCTGCCCACTCTAAGGATTAACGTCACTGTGCACTTTTTAGATACAAATGTTTTTCAGAATACAGTGCTTAATTACGGCAAAAAAAGATGTTCTTATTATTTTATTTAGCCAATCAGATAATCAAACTGTTACAAAATTGACAATATTAATGAAATAGCCATGAGTAGTATTTTATTACTTCTAATTAACTCTTGTACAAAACTAATAAAAGATGGGTCTTAGTAGGTACACCGTGCCACGAAAATACAATATATATTTCGACAGACTTGCTCTCAATTCATATTCACGGGAACCGAATAAATCGATGTATTACAGACAACACTAATAATATGAAAATGTTTTCTGATAAAGCATCGTCATCAAATAGGTACTCTTATCCCATTTAATTGTACTTTTTTTTGTAACTGAGTAAAGCTTGTCCGAAAAACGTTTGTAACGAAAGCTACACAAAACGTTCCACCTTAACCTTGTAATTTTTCTACATAATGGGACTAAATTTCGTAAGATAATCACCTGAAAACTCAAACAGTTAATTTCACCTAAGTTAATCGATGCCATAGTGTATCATGCACAAGAAATTTAATTATTAGTGTATCGTCAGTGTTCTGTTTCTCTAAAAAATTTGGAAGAAAATTTGAAAATTTCGTGATCGTGTTTGCCAATGTGTTTTCTCTGTGAGTGCTTCTAAACATTCAAATGTGAGTCCCATTATATGAAAAAAATTACCAGGCGGCGCAACTGGCGTTGGCGGTTTGGTTGGTGGTTGGCTATTCGAGACTCCGAAGGAACTCAGGGCTTCGGAGGAGTCCCCTGTCAACCACGCCAGAAGGAGATGCAGAATGACTGTAGCGGCTTGCTTACGATGACACATCACGGATGCCTAGTACGCGCAAATACTCGTTCAAAAATACTAGGGAAATACTCGAGCGCGGCGCGGGACGTTCTATGTCGTTGTCTATGGTTATTGAAATTTGAAATGGCGATTTTGATTAAGCTGCGTACACAAGTTTAAATGTTGGAATTGAAATAAAAGTGATTTCTGTATCTGTCAACATATCTGACTCCAGTTCTTATAACGGGTGGCTCAATAAGAGTGAACTATTTTGATTAAAAATAACCCTTAAATTATACCTAATTTAAGGGTTATTTTAATTAATTAAATTAAATAAAATAATACCTTATTAGGGTAATTAATCATGCTCTCTTATTGAGACACCCGTTAGGTACTTGTGTTCGCAGTTTTGAGTAAAATAATAAATTGCACTGTAGCAGCATTTGCGCAGATAGAGTTCTTAGAAATTAACAGGGCTTACAATTAAAAAGCTGCATGCATTAAGTATCATTATGAATATTACATAAATAAATCAATGCTAATATTAAATCCTGATTTGATGAAAGCTAAATAAATAAAGATAAAAAAACATTAATTGATCGGTTCTAGAATAGTTTGTCAAATTGAGTAGGACACTTAAATTCTTGAGATTTTCCTTTTGGAAAGTTTCCGCAAATTACACATCTGTATAAAAATTATACCAATATAGGAAACTAATCGCATACCTTAATTGACTTACTTAATTGGAACAAACTAATCTACTCTCAACTACGGAATTTATCGAAAGCATTCTATCAACTTATTCTGTTTTATGGTGCTCAAAGAGATCTTAGCACAAATTAAGTATTTAAGGGGATGCCTTGGTTCGAGTCGACCACGCCCCTTTGACAAAGACACGCTTATACCTTCCGCGCACGAGATAAAAGGATTTAAGAGATGCAACATTCTTCGGGAATGGCTCTTTTGGACAAATTTCGATAAATACCTAACTTAGTGAAGTTTTATTTATATTTCATTAAGTGAGATTTTAGATGTATTAACTTGATTATATCGTAAAATAATGCATTGTTTGAGTAAACTGAGTGACAAAAGGAAAATAAGACCCAATTTTGTTTTTTTTTTCTATCGAGGAAACTTTAGGCAATCATGTTTTGATTAAATCAGATTAACAATCATATAGTCAAGAATCATATATCCGAAAATCAGACCTTATTAATTCTTAATCTAGTCAGAACGGCTTTTCAAGGCACGCGATAATTACCTACCTTGTTTTACCGACAATTGTTCCATCGAATTTATGTTTCGCAGAATTTTCATTCCATCGAAAACCATTTTTTTAGTATCAGTAAACTTTTCAGGAATGCTATAAGAAACCTAACATTATCTGTACCTAAAAAGTTAACGGAATCTGGACTAACGGATATTCGATCAAACGAAAATTCGGCGAAACAAAGCATTCGGTGAAATAAGGGACCATTTAATGATTAGACATATTTTTTCTGCAAGAGTTTCTATTATGACTGGACATATCGAATTCCAGCACGGCTCTCTCGAGGCGGCCCGCGAGCTGTGGCGAAATCGGATGAGTTACAGATTACTCGTAAGTAACATATTACTAACTTACAAGCTAACAAATTTATCTATATAATATATTTGTCGCCCTATCCGAAGACGAAGGCGTCAAAAATACGATTTGAGGTTTTCTTTGCGCCCGAATGGGTAAAATGTTCCAAATGAATGGTTAAATTAAGCAGCAAGCAGGATTTATCTGCTTTAGAGCAGTCATTCTCATGTTACGTTCAAAGGTTTGATTCTAAACAGTGACGTTAATGTACCTCCCTATGTATTTATCCTTGATCCCTGATCTTAATATACATAACTTGCACAATCTTATTATGGATTTAAAATACTTTGGGAGCTTAAACGTCGCATGATCATATCAGCCAAAAGACGTCCACTGCTGGACATAGGCCTGCCCTCCAGTGCCACAATGACCAATGACCGGTCCGGCACCCGCATCCGGCGAAGTGCCGCGACCTTTACCAGACCCCGTATCATGATACGGGGTCTGGTAAAAGTCGCGGCAGTCAGCTGGATGGCCTGCATGGTCGGCCTTATCATGCGATAAGTGACAAGATAGGAACGTCGTCTCGTTCTATCAAACGGTCAGCCAGTAACGGACGCTCTATCCTGTCACTTATCGTGTGATAAGGCCGACCGTGATACGGGGTCGGTCATCAGTCCACCTTGGGGCGAACCCAGCACACTGCGCCACCCGGTACGTGGTCGCCACTCTATAGAACCATTCCCATGATAGATTGTGCAGCTAATAGGTTTAAAGAAAATAAATTTAAAAGTTACGTAGGTTAGTTACTTAAGTGCTTTCAGTGAGTACATAAATTAGTTAATATGAATAATTGTTGTTGCAGGAGAAATTTAGTAAATATATTTGAATCCTGAAAACTACATCAAAAATCGATATCATAAAAAAGTAAAAAAAAAAAAAAAAACGACTGCGTAAAACATAAAAAAATCAAGACTAATTCGTAGCGCTAACGATTTGTACCTTCGGTACCCATTATTAGGAAGATTTTTGAATAGATTTTAAATGGGTCCCGTCCAAATTTGTACAGTCAAATTTAGCGTCGCTACTAACTATATGATGTCTTACTTCCTATTTTTGACACATGTCAACACCCATATAAAGTAAATTGCGCATAACAAATAAAATCATAAGGAGACGCTACATGGGCCGATATCGGCAGGACTGCATGCAGACCGCCGCGTGATTCGGCCCGTGTGGATACGCGTTGGAAGGACTACTCCAGGCAAAATACGCTTTTGAAAACCATTAATTAATAATAGCGTTTTTTTTTGTTGATTTCATTTGAAAATGTTATTCTAAGATGATATATTCAAGAATCCGACAAACTTTCCACCCGGAAGTAATTATGTAGAATTCAATGAAGCATGCATTGTCTTTTTTTATACGATTTATCTTGAATATTATAGAGCAAATGTAAATGAACCAAAATGAAGACAAACATATTTATTAATATTTTTTCTGACTGCAGAAGTTATTCTTATTAATTTATAATTTTTTTGATGTCTGAAATTTTGTCGGATTTTGTCGCTGGGTAACTATTTAATTGATAATATATCCGTTACACATAAAAAATAAGCTATTATAAATTATTTCTAAAATTGACATTTTTTCCATACGAGTTGTCAGTTCATTTACTGGACTACACGGCGTCCAGCCAAATCAAGGTCACTCCATTATGGGATCACAAGTTTGCATCTAAAAACTGCGTATAGTTTTAGGTCTATACGCAGTTTTTAGATGCAAACAAATGAATACATATATGTTTTCTATCATAGTTCTCTGGTAATTTATGATGATAATTCACCATGAAAACAGTTACGTACCATGTCTTTTTTGTTTCGAATCGTAATCATTCGTTTCGATTCAGATGATACTTCTGTAAGTTGACAGGAATCGATAAAATTTATGATAACCGAAATAAAACATGATACTTATGAAAAAAATATTGAAACAAAACACATTATTTCTAGCGCGCGCCGCCCTGGGCGAATTCAGTGCGCCCCAACGCGATGTTTAGTTTGAAGTTGGCACCAAAACCGATTCGATTTTCCATTCACTGTGTGATAATAATCGCTAAATATGACAATAGATTCTTTTTCGCTCATCAGCATCACTACCATTGTCAATGTGACAGTGTCAAAAATAGGAAGTAAGATATCACTGCTATAGTCGCCACTATAGACTTCCTTTTTTTTTAAAAAAAAAAACCATTACGCCCATTCGCGTAATAAAGGCTATTGTGGATCTGTATACCTGCGCGTTATAAACCCTTTACGAAATCACACTTGTGATGAAAAAAAATACATTGTTTTATGAAAATTATTCATATGAACTAACTTATTAAAAACTATATAAATAAAGCAGAAACACATATAAGCAAGCTGGTGACATAAAAATAAAATGTGATATAATTTGCCGTTGTGTGCGAGGCCTTATATAACAGTTAGAGGTATTGAATTATTTTTTTATTGACAGGTGTTTTTGTAGAATAGTGTATCTTTTACATTTTCTTCAGATATTGGTATGTGTCTTGGTTTGTATTTTATTTCTCTGTGGTGTTTTATACAAACGAAATTCTGTTTACAAAAACATATCCCCTGTGTTTCATAAATGTATACTGTGAGAAGTATAAAAAATGTACGAATATACTCGTGCAGAGCAATAAAAAATTGGAGCACCTTTTGAAAGGAATTCATTATTATGTATAAAGATACAAAATTTCTAAAATCCTGAAATGGTAAGTAGATACTTACATTGCTTCTTAAAAAACAATAGCTCGAATCTATATTAAGACCTCACAGAAATCATGCAATCTAGAGGAATATAATACTTAATTAAAAAGGTTTTTCGGTTCGATCGATATTGTTAAGTTATATTATCAACTCGGTGTGAAGGAAATCACATACTTAGAAGTTCTTTTTATCATACAATAATCTTTTGTAGACCTACAAGTTACGACTTTTTAATCTTAATAGATAGCCGTTTGTCACTTTTATTCCTGTAATTTTTTGAAATAACAAATTTTATACAGTTTTAATGAATATTAGAGAAAAACCTTTTTAAAATTGTATTTATAGGTACTTAATCAGTCATTATTTGACCTGTAGTTTTATGGGAAATTCACAGCTATATATATGAATTCATTTAAATAACGTAAATATATATTGTCTAAGAGAACTTGAATTTTGTATTTAACATTTATAAAAATAAAGTAAAAAAATATTTATTGACCAAAAACAATTAACACTACTATTATCAATTTATGGCATTAGGCTAGGCCTGCATCGTGGGAATTAGAAAATTTACAGCTGGTTGATCAAGAACCGAAAAATTTGCCAATTTTTTGTACGCAATTACTTTGTCCCACCTGCATCGTAAAAATACGGACAAGATGGTATTTAAAACATGATTATAAATATAAGACAACGTTACACACGCTAATTAAGAAAAACACATTTCCCAAAAAACTACAAGACAAAACACAAAAAAAACAAAAAAGCGTGCAAATAGCGTTCAACTTTTTAAATCCGCGTTTAACCATAAACAATGTTCGCTTTAGTTTTGTTTTTAACTTGACACCCGTGGTAAGGAAGGTTATTTACGGTTGAGAAGGCTGGTGCGGACGCCGTTGCACGGAGCACTGACGCCTTAAGCGAAGGTTGGCCTTCTTGGGCCGTATACAGGGTGCGCAGCTTTGGTTTTTAGCCAGGGTCATTGTTTATGAGCTTTTATTTAACTTGCCTTGTTTAAGTTCGTTCTTCCTTCTACATGAGAAAATGCGATCTCGCGAGGTTTCATATTTAACCTAGATCTCGAGACCACAAAGCCAGGCTCGCGAGAGAGAATACATTTTTTTATATATCCATCAGGTTATAATTTTCTGGCTTAAGAGTCCGCAGTAAGCTCGATTGTCCATACAAACGTAGTTACGCTCTCATTTTGAAACTACTACGTGTTGGATTGTAACGAAACTTTGCATGTACAATGACATGAGGTATATCTATTTCTGTAATTAGTTTATGTAGCTTCAGATACCATTGTAAAAAATACAGCGAATTTAAGTTTTTCATACAGAACTCGTTTTTGCTGTATTTCGTTTGTTTTATAAACTAGAACCATATAAACTAATTACAGACATATACCTCGTGTCATTGTATATACAAAGTTTCGTCAGAATCCAACACGTAGTTTTAAAATGAGAGCGTAACTACGTTTGTATGATTGTTTCATGTTTTATGTGCTTTTCTTGTTTATTTTATTATTTAATAACCATGTGTGTCCTGTGTGTTTGTGAAAAAATGTCTCTTTCTTTCTTTCTGCATGGGAAGGTGAAATTCGGCCGAGCTTACTGCGGACTCTTAAAATCTTCATTACAATTTTCTTTAAGTAACATTTTTCTCAGCATTTCGTACGTTTTTTAAATAAAATCGTAAAATCATACTTCCCCGCTCAATCTCGTAAGCAATCTCGCAAGATCATTGTACACAATTTGTTGATCAAGGTTGCATTCCTTAGTTCGTTTGTGTTCCAGTCAAATCTTGCAACGGAATTTTAGAGCATTGATATTGATCGTCTTTAGGAGACGCTTCACGTACGAAATCAGCAGGACTGCATGCAGCACGACCTGATTTCGGCCCGTATGGATACGTGCCGGAAGCAAGGCGGCCGGCCAAATCAAGGTCACTCCGTGCTACATTTTACGTGACCTAAACTTGAAACCATAATTAGATTCCAAAAAAATAACCTTAATATTGCCATTGAAATGAAAAAAAACCGAACTAAACTAACTAAACTAGCTACCTCCATCATTTGGATGAGTGTAAGTTTGCCAGTGTCGGTTTTTTTTTTAATTTTAATGGCAATATTAACGTGCATAAATAATATGCGCGCATTGAATTACAGCGCTCGTTTGGGGCTTTTTGACGGAAGTGTGTTATTTATTGCATTTTCAGAATTGTGTTTTTTTTCAGAAAGTTCAAGGCAAGCGCGGCTAATCTGCAGAACCGGCGAGGTACATTTCTCCACGAGGTTGGGAAATTGCTGGTCCCTTACCTCTTTGTTCTTGAAATGCCTCTGTTCAATAAAATGTGTCGTGTCCCATTTTTTAACCGACTTTAAAAAAAGGAGGAGGTTCTCAATTCGGTTGTTTTTTTTTTTTTTTTTCAATGTTTGTTACCTCAGAACTCCGTCATTGATGAGCCGATTCGTAAAATATTTTTTTGTTTGTAAGTATTTGCTTCCAGGTGGGTCCCATTTTTTTGGAAATTCAATTGGATGATGGGATCCATGAGGAATTGAGGGAACTCCTCAACTATATTAGACACACGTGTAGTGATTTTGGTATTTTCTATTATAACTCGTGTATTTACATCCGGAAATCATAAATTGGTGGAGTGGAATTGATGATGAAGACCACAGATGACTTATGAAATTCCTCAATTACATAATTGTAAGTACATACTTAAAAGTACAAAAGTACCTATATCACAGATTCTGATAAGATTCCGTTGAAATAGCAACTAATGAAGTGCCAAGGGTGATCCTTGTGGAACCGACGGAAGTCCTCAAATATTATCGGGTCATATACAGCGATTGGGTTTTTTTCTCTAATAATCATTTGCTCTCGGAAATCAGTTCATGTGGTAAATGGGAAAAGAAATGTGGAAATGTTCTCGTGGCTTGGCGCAGTACTAAATTGAAGTCGGTTAAAACTTTGTTTTTAAAGTAAATAATGGAACAAAAATGACAAATTCATTTCATAGACGAAGATATACGAATTGTATCGCCATTTTAGCTAGAACAGGTTTGATGCACGTTTATGAATAAAGCAATGTTTAAAAAACGTACAATTATTACGAGAGAAGAATACATAAGTATTTACAGTACTGTGTCGGTATTAAACCTGATCACTTAATAGGTGTTATTATAATGTTATTGAAGGACCCCTACAGCCGAGCCAGGCAATCCGGTATAGCTTAGGTATATTTTGTTCCAGTAAGCTCGGCCGAAAATCACCTTCCCATACAATCGTAGCTACGCTCTCATTTTAAAACTACGTGTTAGATTCTGACGAAAATTTGCATATACAATGACATGAAGTATATCTATGTCTGTAATTAGTTTATATGGTTCTAGTTTATAAAACAAACGAAATACAGCAAAAACGAGTTTTGTATGAAAAACTTTAATTCGCTGTATTTTTTTACTATGGTATCTGAAGCTACATAAACTAATTACAGACATAGATATATCTCATGTCATTGTATATGCAAAGTTTCGTTACAATCCAACACGTAGTTTTAAAATGAGAGCGTAACTACGATTGTATGGACAATCGAGCTTACTGCGGACTCTTAAGTCAATGCAATTGGGTGCAAAATTTTATATTTTCATCTTTTTGTATATCTCGTTTTTAAACAAAAAATGAGGAAAACTAGTTTATAACCTGGTTTTAGAATTGTTTGAGTGTCCATTTAGAATGTAGCATATATTAAAGGTAATTTAATTTAAATATTAAGCAAATAGATACGATTTATATAAGTACTAGCTTCTGCCCGCGACTCCGTCCGCGTGGAGGGCGTTTATATATCGTAGCTCGATACAAGCTTTCATCCCCCATTCCACCCCCTCGGGGGATGATTTCCGGGATAAAAAACTATCCTATGTCCTTCCACGGGATTCAAACTATCTCCATACTAAATTTCATCTCAATCGATTCAGCGGTTTAAGCGTGAAGAGGTAACAGACAGACAAACACTTTCGCATTTATAATATTAAGTATAGTACTAGCTTCTGCCCACGACTCCGTCTGCGTGGAACTCGTTTATATCATAGCTCGATACAAACTTTCATCCCCCATTTCACCCCCTCAGGGGATGATTTCCAGGATAGAAACTATCCTATGTCCTTCCCCGAGATTCAAACTATCTCCATACCATATTTCATCTCAATCGGTTCAGCGGTTTAAGCGTGAAGAGGTAACAGACAGACAGACAGACAGACAGACACACTTTCGCATTTATAATATTAGTATGGATGGATGTACCTACAGCCCCTGAATAAACGTAGGTAGCTACATAAATATCTCTAAACGCCTTTATGACGTTGACTTAAGGTCCTGTACCGATATCCCTATTTATGTACATACTAGCTTCTGCCCGTGACTCCGTCGTCTTTCACCCCCCACTATGAAGTGGGGGGTGAAAGACGACGGACTCGGTGAAGGGAAACATCGTGAGGAAACCGGTCTAATCCCAATAAGGTCTAGTTTTCCTAGAGGATGGAAGGTCAGATGGCAGTCCCTTTCGTAAAAATCTCACCTATTATGCCAAACCTCGGGACTGGGTGTCAAACCGAACCCCGGGCTTCTTTAGGGCACAACCGGGATAACGCTAGGAGGGTGATGATGATTTATTTATATTCCTGACTGTACCTACATTACATGCTTTATATTAACTCGAAAGAAAGAAGAAAGAAAGAGAAAAGAGATTTATTGCCACACATGAAAACACATCCGTACTAATATTATAAATGCGAAAGTGTGTCTGTCTGTGTGTCTGTCTGCCGGTCTATCAGTTACCTCTTCACGCTTAAACCGCTAAACCGATTGAGATGAAATTTGGTATGGAGATAGTTTGAATCCCGGGGAAGGACATAGGATTGTTATTATCCCGGAAATCACTCCCCTGAGGGGGTGAAATGGGGGATGAAAGTTTGTATCGAGTCACGATATAAACTAGTTCCACGCGGACGGAGTCGCGGGCAGAAGCTAGTATACACTTAAACTGCCATTTTATGGAATTTGCTAACTATGTAAACAAACAATGTATTGAAATTGTCATTTAATGTCATCTCAGTATGACCGTTTGTTTACATAGCAAATTCCATAAAATGACAGTTTACACATTAATTAACACACAAGTATATCAATTTTAAAAAAAAACAACAACAATGTGACAATAGGGACTCAGTGTTTGCTGTGACACCGATTTGATGTAACAGCGCTGGTCTTAGTCCACCCCTGAGGATCAAAAGAATTCACAAAACAATTACTGGCGGGCTTTACTGACTATAACTCCAGTATGAAATTAAATAAAAAAAAATTAGAATAATACGCTAGGCACAGTGTGATTAAAAATTACAAATTAGTTGTTTTCAGTGAATTAATTGCCTCGCACAGCCAAACTCTGGAATGAATTGTCGCCTGCGGTATTTCCGGACCGTTACAACCTTCAAGCCTTCAAGAAAAGAGCGTACTCCCATCTTAAAGGCCGGCAACGCACCTACAACTCTTCTGGTGTTGTAAGTGTCCATGGGCGTCGATTATCGCTTACCATCAGGTGATTCGACTGCTCGTTTGCCTCCTATATTATAAAAAAAAAAAATTAATTAATTTGGGAACTATTGCACTGTTCTGAAACGATAGCACCCTGTAGTTCGCAATTAAAGCATGGGGAGGCCGCCCCCCTAATACATAATACTCGAAACGTAGTTGTGAAAATAGTACCTTTGCGCTCAACCCCGGGAAATAAAAAGCAGACAATACATTTTACGACTAACATAACCTCCTCTTATATAGTTTTTTTTGTTTGGTCACTTTTACGAGATTCATAAAAAAAACAGGCTCGCGAATTCGTTACTTATAAACTTATGGTTTTTCAAAGCCATGCCACTTTACATAAAATGCCTATGCTATTAGAACACTGAACACGTCGTCCTAGGACATTTTCCTTACAACCGAATTGATACTTTACTAATTTTTTTAAAGTTGGCTAAAAATATACTGGTACCTACTGAACTATACATAGAACTTATTATACTTCTATAGTAAAAGCTTGAAGCTATCTAAAACTGACAAGGTCGTGTCCATCGTGTTTAACGAGAGCTTTCAGTGTTGTCTGAACAAACAAAATGGCTGCCAGGCTGTCAATTCTCCCGCCTTTTCTGACCTTGCCGTAATGTGATTTGATTATTTTATAGTGTAAACAAGCTTCTGCCCGCGACTCCGTCCGCCTGGAACTCGTTTATATCGTAGCCACATACAAACTTTCACCCCCATTTCGGCCCCTTAGGGGATAATTTCCGGGATAGTACGATCCTATGTCCTTCCCCGGGACTAAATATACCCAGTAGTGGACCAGTGTCCCCTCTTCAAACTTTGGACATTTATAACTTTGTTATTTAATCCCTTGCTTTACTTTTTTTTTCTATTTGACAATATTTTTTTCTTTCGGGAAACAACATTATTGGTTGTTTTATTTGGCGTCTATGACCTATAGCGTCTATAGTTGGTTAGTTGGATGAGCCGGCTAGATAAGATATGGAGGGATCGAGCTATACAAGAGACAAACAAAGATAAGGCTTGTACTCTCCCTCGTGTTCTCCATCTACCGAGACCTGGGGGCCGATTTTTGACTTTCGAGCGCTCGAAAATTAAATAAAAGTAAATGCTATTGTAGTGTCATAATCACAGGCACTTACTTTCTACCGATACGAGTAGAATTGAATACGAGTGGTCAATACCGCACGTTTTTAAATTTTCTATTGTCATTTCAAAATAGCATTTCATAATTTTGGACAGTTTTCGAGTGAAAGAGTCGAGCGCTCGAAAGTCAAAAATCGGTCCCCTGGACTATCCGAGCCAAAATGATAAGCCGCATCGATGCTTTTGAGATGTGGTGTTGGCGTCGACTTCTACGGATACCTTGGACTGCTATGCGAACAAACCAATACATTCTCGAAGAGCTGCACATACATCGTCTACTAACCACAATATGTCAAGACAGTATTCTCACATACTTTGCACACCTCTAACGTTCTTCGGATAGCCTGGAGAGGATTATTATAACGGGAAAAGTTGAGGAGCAGATGCCTCGAGGTAGACCACCCGTTGCAACTACACCTGCCCGAGGCCATACATGAAGCGGGTGATAAGAGCCTTTGGAGAAGTCTGGTCAATAAGAAGAGGATATGATGCCAAGATCGTCAGCATTGAGGGAACGACTGATGACGATGATGGTTTGGCATCCACATCCATATTCTGAAAAATAATTTACTTTAAAAACAAAGTTTTAACCGACTTCAATTTAGTACTCCGCCAAGCCACGAGAACATTTCCACATTTCTTTTTCAATTTATCACATGAACTGATTTCCGAGAGCAAATGGGTGAGGACCAAATTCTAGGCCAGTAGTTAGCGTGGTTAATTGGTAGTAGTTAAAAAGTTTCGTTGTGACACGAAAATTAACCATAGAATTGTATGGCTAATTTTCGTGTCACAACGGAACTTTTTAACTACTACCAATTAACTAGGCTAATTACTGGCCAAGAATTTGGTCCTCACCCAAATGCGTTGATTATTAGAGAAAAAAACCCAATCGCTGTATGTGGTCCGATAATATTTGAGTCGATTCCACAAGGATCACCTTTGGCACTTCATTAGTTGCTATCTTATCAGAATCTGTGACGTACTTTTGTACTTTTAAGTACCTAATTGAGGAATTCCATAAGTCATCTGTGGTCTTCATCATCAATTCCACTCCACCAAATTATGATTTCCGGGTGTAAATACACGAGTTATAATAGAAAATACCAAAATCACTACACGCGTGCCTAATATATCTGAGGAGTTTCCTCAATTCCTCATGGTTCCCCTCTTTTTTTGAAGTCAGTTATATAGTAGACACTGTTGTATACACGTATACGACGTTTCTTTTTTAAGATCTATTATATTAAGGGGATGCCTTGATTCGAGCAGACCACGCCCCCTTCACAGACCCGCTTCCGTCTTCTGCGCACGACTAAAAGGGATGCAACACTCTTCGGGAATGGCTTTTATTGACAAATTTCGATAAATACCTAACTTACTGAAGTTTTATTTATATTTCATAAAGTGAGATTTTAGATGAGATAAAATACTATAGTATTAACTTGATTGTGTCGTAAAATAATGTATTGTTTGAGTAGGCTGAGTAAAAAAAGGAAAATAAAGACCCAACTTTGGGTTTGTTTATGTCGAGGAAATTTTAGGCAATCATGTATCAATTAAATCAGATAAACAATCATATATGGTTGTCAAGAAGGATAATATCTGAAAATCAGAACTTACTGTTTCTTAATCTAGTCAGAACGGTGTTTCAGTTCAGGGCACGCGATAATTTCCAATGCACCCCCTTAAAAAGAAGGACTGCACCTTTCGTTTCGAGTGGCGTTATGGATAGCTGCTATCCATTTTTGGGCTTACTTTCGAAATCTCTGGATTTTAATCTTAGATTTTGTAATTTTCACGTTTGGTTCATACAATAGAGGTTCTGTTTTTTCTTTACTCAAATAGATTTTCGATGCTATAATGTTCCGCGAATATCTTTCCCATTATCTTAATTACCGTGTGCAGCTCATAAATAGTTTTAAACCATACACATATCTATGCAATCATTTTAGCTTTAACTGAGTCTCAAATCAATACAATCAGCGGTTAAATAGCATTGAGTTATTTGGCTACAAGTACTAATTTGTCCTAATGGATTTTTTTGGAGACCGTTATTTGTTCGGTATTTTTATAAAACAAACCTAACCTAACCTAATAGGTTCTATATACGTTACTGTTCAATAGCTTGGAATTTTCAATTGTTCCAGAAAAATCCGGCGAAGTGCGTGTCGGGCCACGCGCAGTGTATGGTTCCGTAGTTGCCTGTCTATGTCCTGTTATGACTCCTCTACATGATGGCCCATCCTAATGGCCCACTAGGATGGGCCAGCGTGTGGAGAGGGTAGTGGTGTCAGATGGCTTATGGCGCGGCGATGTCTTTCTCCGTCTAACGCATAGTTGCGTCCTGTACGATGGGTCGTGATTGCCCACTGTATAGAGCAGGCTTTGGAGATAAGATAATTAAGAATACTGGTGAGTAAACATCATAACACCAATCCAAAAACCACGCTGATAGAATTTGGACTTGTAAAAGTGCCATTACGGCCTACTTGCAGAATAAAATTAATTCATTTCATTTATTTATCTATTTACTCCTTTATCGTATTGTCTTATCTAGGTGAGGGCCCTTTCGGATACACTTCGACCCAGCGGGATCTTTTGTGCATTTGCCCTCTCCTTTATGCCTACTTCCAAGCTTACTCCATCATTTTCACATGATGCAGCTCAGCGGAAGTACCTTGAATTCCTTTGGTTGCGTGTCCCCTGATGAACCTCAAACTTAATTGTGATTTGTTGTGTTGGTTGACACGCGCCAAGTAAATGGTGCGGTTGCGCCGGCGGAATTGTACGAAAGCTGGCCTCTCAAGTACATTTTAAGTTGGTCGACTGTTACTCGGTAAATAGTAATGTCTACACTTAGCCGTGATGGTTTTCCTTTTTTAAATTAATTATATTTACTAATGGCACGAATTTTTTCACATTTCTAGTAGCAAATAGCTGCTACTAGAAATGTGGGCCGGCAGGGGGTACTTACAATGACTCTAAAAAATTGGGCTTAATATTACAATATTACACAAATGGACCACTAAGTTGAAAAATGGTTTTTAAAAACTCTATTTTTTTGAACAAGCTATCCAACGATACCCCACACGAGGGTTTAAAACGAGAATAAAACTCATCCCCACTTTACGTGCAGGGGAGGTACTTTAAAAAAAATATTCTACCATTTTGTCGGCGTGATGCCTGATTGATTTCTATACCCATGCCGAGTTACAGCTTTCTAGCAGTAAGACACTGAGCTAAGCCGCAGACGGACAGACGGACAGATGGGCATGACGACTATAAGGGTTCCGTTTTTGCCATATTGGCTCCGGAACCCTAAAAATGGGTCATACACAGATTTAGGTTCGCGTATTTCTTGTGGACATTGTCAAAGTTAAAGGCTAACGCTACGAAGCCCAGTGGTTCAGGCATGCGGCTGTCAAGGGTTCGATTCCTGGCTCGTACCAATGAGTCTTTCGGAACTTATGTACGGAATACCATACCTATTACCAAAAGCGATCGGATTGTTGAGCGGTCGTTCTATAATATAGAAGAATTTCTGACTGCGAAATATTAGTGCAAATATAAGCATCCGCAAGTAGCTAATTTATTTTAATGAATGTATTGTATTTTTAAATTTATCTGTACTAGATGTAAGTTGACATGTTTTCACCTATTACCAATAAAATATGAGTATGAGTATGAGTATGAATATTTACCGTTAGCTTTTCGGTGAAGGGAAACATCGTGAGGAAACCGGTCTTATCCCAATAAGGTCTAGTCTTCCCTCTGGGTTGGAAGGTCAGATGGCAGTCGCTTTCGTAAAACTAGTGCCTATGCCAAATCTTGGGATTAGGTGTCAAAGCGGAACCCGAGCTCCTTTAGGGGCATAACCGGGATCAACGCTAGGAGGATCATAAATCACAAATCATTTACTAATAATTTAAAATTAGAAAAATTGGAGGTTTAGATCTTTGGATATCTAGATGTTTGGATGTTTGCTACTCAATCATGCTTAACGACTCAACCGATTTGGATAAAATTTAGCACGAAGAAAGCCTTGTTTAAAATATAGGATAGTTTTTATCCCGGGTCCACGCCGACGAAGTCGCGGGCGGAAGCTAGTCATCAATAATGCTAGGTTGTGATAGGTTCCCGTCGTTGTGGTAGGCTACGTTATCTGCTTACCAATGCTTGTTTGCCACCTTCGTAAGTAGGTATAACAACCCTTCCTCCTGCTGGGGTCAACTCGACCATATTAACTATTACCAAAAGCGATCGGATCAACACGCAACGGAAAGGGCAGTATAGTATAGGTATGTATTAATATATAAAAGCAATTAGCCGTCAGCCTTGGAAAAAGGTCGGGGATCGAGGTACCTACTTAGTAACGAAGGAATAACCTTAAGCTATATACACATAATCACGCGTTTCCCGGAGGGGTGGGCAGAGATCACGAGTTTCCACTGGTTTTTAGGTTAGATGTAGACAGTGAACGAAAACACCATAGAAGTCTAAGTAGCGCCGCAAAATGGCCCCACAGAATGGGTGCCATTGCCATTGTGCGGGGATGGGGCGGGGTGTCAACGATGCCAGGCAGCCGTTTAGTTCGAACATGCGCATACCGGGTTTTAGGCACGTGTTTGGGTAGAAATTTGTAAGGAGCTCGCATTCTATGGCTTTTGCGTTCGCTGGGTGTGTGTGGTATGTGGCTGGCGAGGTTGCGGTAGTGTGCCCAAGTCATTCCCGTGGCCTCGCTTTATATCATAGTCCGTAGGCGACCGAGCTCTGCTCGGGTGAAAATAGAGAAAATACGGAGAAAACCAATTTTCTCAGACATGAGACCGAGCGAGATCGATTTCTCGCCCCCGTAAACCCAACCCCGTAATTCCAAAATTAATCGAAATAATTTGGAGGCGTTTCGGAGAACGTGATTGCAAATATCGTAATATATAGGTACCTATACTAGATTCTGCCCGCGACTCCGTCCGCGTGTAACTCGTTTCTATCGTAGCTCGATACAAACTTTCATCCCCCATGTCACCCCCTCAGGGGATGATTTCCGGGATAAAATATATCTCCATACCAAATTTCATCTCAATCGGTTCAGCAGTTTAAGCGTGAAGAGGTAACATACAGACAGACAGACGGACACACTTTCGCATTTATAATATTAGTATGGATATTTATATACAAAAATTGCTCGTTTAATAGTATAGGATACATTCTCGTAGAGGCGGCACATAGAGCGGTTTTCGTGGGTAAACCATTGGCATCATTAGCCGACATGGGAGTCCCACATAACAACCAGGCTAGCACAAGACGGCGCGCCAGCTCTTCTCTCGAGCTCTCTGATCGCACGTTTCCAATTTTTTTATAAGAGCGACGGATAGTGCGAGAGAGCGAGAAAGAGCTCGCGCGCCGTCTTGTGCCAACCGTGCAAGGCGCATCCCCGCACCCAGGGGGTAAGAGAAAGCATTTTCCGGCCGAATTTCACCTTCCCATACAAACGTAGTTACGCCCTCATTTTAAAACTACGTATTGGATTGTGACGAAACTTTGCATATACAATGACATGAGGTATATCTATGTCTGTAATTAGTTTATATGGTTCCAGTTTATAAAACAAACGAAATACAGCAAAAACAAGTTTTGTATGAAAAACTGCAACTGCTGCTTTCGCTGTATCTAACTATGGTATCTAAAGCTACATAAACTAATTACAGACATAGATATACCTCATGTCATTGTATATGCAAAGTTTCGTTACAATCCAACACCTAGTTTTAAAATGAGAGCGTAACTACGTTTGTATGGAGAATCGAGCTTACTGCGGACTGCGGACGGAAAAAGGTGTGTATTTGGAAATCATATCGGCTAACTGATATGACAGGGTGGATTTCACGCACCAAACCGTCTGTAATAGGTAAGCGGTGTTCGTTAAAGTCTGATTGGAAAGTTTGACAAGTTTCTATGGGATGACAGCTCTCGCCGTTCAACGTTGATCGGTCTGTAATCGTGTTGGCGCAAACTGCTCTCAGTGGGCCTACCGCGAAACGAAAACGTACTTCGTTCGCGTGTTTCCGTCTCCGAGCGACCGAGAGGGAGATACACGAACGAAGATAAAAGTTCGTTTTCGTTTCGCGGTAGCCCCTCAGACTATAGTCTCCTATCGCCCATGGGCCTACTGAAGGCTATCATGATTTTTGATGCGAGCTGGAGTCATTTGGATGACACACAGCACACAGTTTTGCTGTAATCTAGAGATATTAGTGGGCAGAAATACGACACATGTTGACAAGAAGTCCATTAAGTATATCTTTCCGAGGAGTTATTTTCAGCACAGCCCAAAACATCAGGCTGTCAAAATTTTTAACAAACTGCCCCCTGACCTAAAAAATATAATTCAGTATAAGGTGTTTCATAGAAAATTGAATGCATTTTTATTGAGAGGGTGCTTCTACAGTACTGAGGAGATTTTTGTGCGTGATACCTAGTTATAAGAATTATAGACATGACATGTAATAAGTTAAATTAAATATATAAATTATAGTTAGTTATTGTAATATAAATTATAGTTTAAGCAAATTTTTATGTATAATTAATTATAAGTAATTTTAATCTTAATGTTCAAACACAATTCTGTATTGTTTCTGAATAAATAAATAAATAAAATAAATAAATATTTGTCCGAGAGTACGTATAATTTCCCCGGACTTCATAATTATTTTGCGAAGACCACGTTCCGTTGCGCTGAAGGAAATTTATATTTTTCAGGATATAACCGATTTATTTTTTACTATTCTATCTATTGTTGTTAGGTTTGTTTTATAATAATTAAAGTCCGCGTCTTTATAGCGAGAAATGACGCTTAGAATTTAGAATTTTCGGAATAACGATGCTTTCAGACTAATTAATGATCGGAATTTTAGTGTGGCCTGGATTCCCCTTAGATACTACGCAGGTTTTCTTCACAAAATGCCTTTAATATTACATAATATCCTGTTGTTAACTATATATAGGTTTATCATCATCATATCAGCCGAAAGACGTCCACTGCTGGACATAGGCCTCCCCCGAAGAGTGCCACAATGACCGGTCCTGGACCCGGGTACGTCCTAAAACTACGACCAGGACCACCGGGAGATGGGCAGCAGCTTCCTTGGAGTTCGGTGGAAACACTGCGATTGCCAACCCGCAGGCGATTATGGCTATACCGCCCATGCAGAACATAGGTTTACCACACTGTAAAGAGGAACGTAACAGCGGAATGTCGTCTCGCTTATATTTGGAGCCAGAGGCGTCTTTACCTGTGGTACAGGGTGTGCGTTGCACACGGGCGCAGCGGTCCTATGGGGCGCCGAGCCGTACTTTGTAACCATTCCATTTTGATCGCGCGCTTAGGGCCGCTTCAGACCGGAATGGCAGCGAGCGGCCGGCAGCGGCGCGGCGAGCACTTTCAGTGTCAAATAATTTTAAACTTTATCTACATACTAAAAAGTCCAGAACCGCTTGAAAAGCTCGAAAAGGTCGCGTGGTGTCGCGCGGTGACGCGAGCAGCCTCGCGGCGGCGCGCGTCTTGGCGTACTGGAGTTTTTTAGTATGTAGATAAAGTTTAAAATTATTTGACACTGAAAGTGCTCGCCGCGCCGCTGTCGGCCGCTGCCATTCCGGTCTGAAGCGGCCTTACTAGGGGGCGCTAGAGTAATGATTGCACTCGGGCGCTACATGGGCTAGAGACGCCTCTATTTGGAGCAGCCCAACTGGGGACATACCTCCACCTTACAAAGGACCGCAACCGTAATAACACCAACACCATTACTTGCTCTGTAGAGGTATACTGTGGTAAAGTAAATTGTAGCGGTATGTAAGAATAATGGCTCTGGTTAGCTCCGCCCCCGAAAGAGCGCGTTGCATGCGATAGAAAGGTAGCCACATTTAGGCACGTTTGGTGTACCTAAACAGGGATTTGTTAACAGAGAACCTTCTGTACGTAGAATAAATAATAGTATTATGTGCCATCAGGCAGGCCGTACGCTAGCTTGCCACCGTCGTGGTATTAAAAAGTAGCTTTCCTTCCCTCACATTATTAAACTAACAAAGTAGGTAAAGCGTGCAGAAGTATCTACCCAAGAGCAATCGGTCAGTGGAAGGCAGTTTTCCAATAAATCCAACTAAGGGCACATGCCTCAGCTGACCTTTGGCATAACACGGCAATACTTTCGTCCACATTAATTTTAAAAAATAAAACTAATCCCTAGCGTTTTACAAAAAGCAACCTTATGCTCGGCTAATAAAGTCGATAGTCAAATGACGAAAATGCGCGATTGTTTCCTTTTTATTCGGACCATAGAGGATTTTCTTATTTTTTTAATCGGATGTTTCGTGCCAGATGCCTATGTGCGTGATCGCGCTTTGGTGTTAATTTGAATAAAGAATTTTGGAAAAACGCGAACGAAGAATTCGGTTTGAAATTAATACGTTTTAACTAGATTTGTGGTTTTGCTTGTTTTGTGCCTAGGAAATGACGGAAACCTAGAAATGCCAACCGATTTGGTAAAATGGAGGCTGTATACTTATTGCATTATTCTTAATAAGTAGGTACCTTAAGTAGTAAAATATATTAAGACTTCTAACCGGTTTAATAACTCAATATCTTGCATTAGGTCTGACGTCATTCTCCGTATGGCCATTAGCATTTATAATATAAAGAAGCCATTAAAATACTATTAGTCCAAAAAAATAATAGAATGTTTCGGGGGTAATTTAAATTGCTATAGTAAATGTGAATGCAATGTACTTACCTATATAAATATGTTGCCTATATGTAGATTTGATAGTCGTAACTCGAGGCTATGTGCAGTCTGGCCTGGCTGCTTTAGCTTAACTCGGCTCTCGCGTATTTCTGCGGTGACAAGTTATCCGATCGTGTGGTTAAAAGTGACACTCATCATAGCGCGACCAGCGTCACACTCTGGCTGGAGGCCGACGGCCCGGCCTGCGGTGGCTGTAAATAGTAAACTCAACAGCTAATAGCAAGTACATACTAATTGACCGCCACCGCAGGCCGCGCCAGTGTGATTCAGGCCTTGAACCTAGAATACTCTGGGCAGGCTGTACGTGATGCCACAGTGAGGGACGGAAAGGCTCCTATGCAGCTAAATTAAGAACTGGTCTTAAAATGGCTGATGACTTGCCATAAACAACCTACTTAATTAGGACGGGTAATGGTTTATGTGCCACAACTTCATACTAAATAAGTTGTGGCAAATAAAAAAAAGTGGAACTATGACAAGGACAATGAATGACATTTCCCTTTCTGTCACACTTATCGAGATTTGTATGCTACCAGCTCGCTCACACATGGTATTATTATTACCATAACCTGTTCAGAGTATTCTAGGTTCATGGATTCAGGCGCTGTGGAGACACCTGTCACCTTGACACTCGCGTGCTTATCAGAACGTGACGGAGGTCACGCCACAGCGATCGAAAATTGACTTGTTTCAGTCAACTGTCAAGTCCTCATCTTCCTTCGATTTGCAGAAGTTGGTCTTTCATCGGGGATGCGGTCAGCGGTGGACGGAGCTTCTGACGCTGATTGCATTATTGACGACTGACCAAACTACCGAACAACGTCGTTTTATAAGCAAACTTTACATTGGCGAAATCATCTTAACTTAGATGGAACCCTTTTTTTAAAAGAAGCTAAGATAAGACTTGTTTCAGTCAAAATTCAACGTAGGTATGTAAGGCACTGGTCCCACCGCCGGCTAGTAAGCTAGAAAAGTTGGGCGAGTAACGGTTCATTGCGTGCTGACCAGGCACAGTGTGATCAATCGACCTTTACAGATCCGCAATGTAATGCTACTCGCCCAACTTTTCTAGCTTACTAGCCGGCGGTGGGACCAGTGCCTTAGGTATGTAACTGTCTGTCATTCTTGACATCCGTCAAGTTCTGATAAGGCCTAAATCACACTGGCGTGGCCTGCGGTGGCGGTCAATAGTAAATTTGACAGCTAATGGCAAGTTTACTATTGACCGCCGCGGACGGCCGCGCCAGTCTGTGAGAGGCTTAAGTTTGCGAGTGCGAAAGTGACAGGTGTGTTACCAACAACAAACAGATGAAACGATCTAACATAAACATTAAACACTATCATGCTAACAAAGCTACGGTAGCCTAGTGGTTCAGGCATGCAGCTGTCAAGCGGCGGTCGTGGCCAATCTCGGCTCGTATACGTACCTACCTAGTAGTACCTACGAAATATTTACTGTTCGCTTTTCGGTAAAGGAATATAAGGTCTAGTTTTCCCTCTGGGTTGGAAGGTCAGATGGCAGTCGCTTACGTAACACTAGTGCCTATGCTAAATCTTGGGATTTGTGTCATAGCAGACCCCGGTCTCCATAAAGCATGTGCTACACGGTTGCCAACACGCCCCTCCGACCGAGCGACCTTGGTCCGCAACGACCGTGTAGAGAGTAGTTTGCAACAAAATTTCAAACTGCAGCGGTCGGTGCCGACCAAGGTCGCTCGGTCGGACGGGAGTGTTGGCAACCGTGTAGCAGACACTTTAGGGCACAAGCGGGAATAACGCTAGGAGGATAATAAACACTATCAACCGGGTCTGATGTACAAATAAAAATGATTTATTGAGATAATCATGAGAGTACATATGCCAGGAATGTTATCACTACGATGCCGCTGCTCGTGAGAAGATTCGCCGATGACACTGAAACAAAAAAAAATTAAACGTGTGTCGACCTGTTTAGCCTAGTGGGTATTCAGCAGCGAACTAAAAAGCGCCGCATGATGGCCCCACAGAGTGGGTGCCATTGACATTATGCGGGGTTGGGGGCGGGGTGTCAAAACGATGCCAGGCAGCCGTTTAGTTCGAACATACGCATACCGGGTTTAGGCACGTGTTTGGGTAGATATTTGTAAGGTGGTCGCATTCTATGGTTTTTTCCGTTCGCTGGCAGTCGCTGTGCCTGTGCGAGAGGTGTGGCTTAGCGAAACTTGCTCCAAAATGGACAGTCAAGTGCAGAAATATGTACTGAGAAAAGAACAATGGCACAGTATATTTATGAGCGAGTATGCACCCATATTTTTACACTTGACTGGACCATTTTATAAATATGTACATTTTACAAATAGGGTTTTTGATTCTGCGTAGAGATAACTTAAAGTTTCAAGATTCCGTCCAAATAAGTCAGGGTAATTTTTGTCGTAAATTACCCAAATAAATACTGTTTTGCATGGGGGAGAGTAGATTAGAGTTGGCCAGTCATGGTATACAATATACACGTAGGAGTGTTTAAGCTTCTTTTCCCGTAACTGGCGTTTTACGCCTAAGGCTAACTAAGTATGAGTACTATTCACGAATGCGCCAACCAGCTGAATGGAGCAAAATTGGTTCAGCGGAGTCGTCTTTAGCCACATACCTTGTTTTTTCATCCATGGCTAAAATGTTACGTCCATCCATTTAACCTGAATGATGAAGTATATCTTGGGTATACTTACGGCATGTGTGGAGCTCCTCCGAGTACGGGTAGTCGAAGTCGCACTGACACAGGCCGTTCCTGCAGACGACAGTGTCTGTCAGCTCGCCGAGATAGCACTGGCTGCTGCGCGAGCATGCCTCGAACAACCCTGGGAATACGAGTTGCTATCAAAGATACCGAAAAAGAACATAGGCACAAAAATTCCGTGAGTCTTAGACATGATCCTAGCGTTTTTAAGGGAGTCCACTTTGGCACCTAATCCCAAGATTTGGCGTCATTTAGTTTTACGAAAGCGACTTCTATCTGACTTTCCAACTCAGAGGGAAAACTAGATCATGTTAGGATTCGAGATATTGAATAAAACAGGCTACTCAGACTCTAAGAATTGCGGATCGATTCGAAACATGTCAAGCGCCGTGAGTATCTGTTTCTTTACAATCTTAAGGTTTCTATAAAAAATTACACTTTAATGCAAACTTTTATTTATTTATTTCAGACTCTGGGTCCATATAAAAGTCCTAATAATTACAATAAGTAGACTTAAGTATTAACTGGAGGTTAATACAATTACAATCCATAATTACACTACATAAAAAACAAGCAAGGAAAATAATATTCATTGAAGAATGTTTGTCATTTAAGCCAAGAATAGAAGTTTAGAGAGAAAGGGCGCAGCGTACTTAATGGCATAACGCTCATATTCCAAGCAGCCCAACACATGAAAAAAGTTGGTCCTCTGTAATTGGACCTTTCAGAAGGCCAATTTTGTCCAATGTCCAGATTACCTTCCACTTTAGACAACAGCAGCAGAAGTTTCAACCATCTATTACTTAGTCAGAAGATGGTGTTCTTACCAGTGACAGGCCAGCAGGCCCCGTCTCTGTGGTAGGAGCCGCATAACGGAGCCAAAGGCTTCGGCGCACTGTTGTAGAAGGCGTTGTCGCTGGCGGAAATATTCTGTCAGGGGCCAATTCTTTAAACAGAAGGTGTTCTTACCAGTGACAGGCCAGCAGGCCCCGTCTCTGTGGTAGGAGCCGCATAACGGAGCCAAAGGCTTCGGCGCACTGTTGTAGAAGGCGTTGTCGCTGGCGGAAATATTCTGTCAGGGGCCAATTCTTTAAACAGAAGGTGTTTTTACCAGTGACAGGCCAGCAGGCCCCGTCTCTGTGGTAGGAGCCGCATAACGGAGCCAAAGGCTTCGGCGCACTGTTGTAGAAGGCGTTGTCGCTGGCGGAAATATTCTGTCAGGGGCCAATTCTTTAAACAGAAGGTGTTCTTACCAGTGACAGGCCAGCAGGCCCCGTCTCTGTGGTAGGAGCCGCATAACGGAGCCAAAGGCTTCGGCGCACTGTTGTAGAAGGCGTTGTCGCTGGCGGAAATATTCTGTCAGGGGCCAATTCTTTAAACAGAAGGTGTTCTTACCAGTGACAGGCCAGCAGGCCCCGTCTCTGTGGTAGGAGCCGCATAACGGAGCCAAAGGCTTCGGCGCACTGTTGTAGAAGGCGTTGTCGCTGGCGGAAATATTCTGTCAGGGGCCAATTCTTTAAACAGAAGGTGTTCTTACCAGTGACAGGCCAGCAGGCCCCGTCTCTGTAGTGGGAGTTGGCGCCGCACAGACAGGCGCCATTCACACAGGCTCCGCTAGAACCCATCACGGCTTCGCACTGCGCGCCCACGGAACAGGTCGCGTTGTAGCCGGCGGAAACTGGGGGAGAAAATACTCTCAGTCATTTGCCCTGACATGTATATAAAGGTCTAACCACACGGCCCGTAACGAAACGACGCGATTTTTTTTTACATTTGTATGGAGCAGTTCGCCACCAGTCGGCCAACGCTCCATATAAATGTAAAAAAAAACGCTTAAAAAAAAGTCTCTTAATTTTTCTTATCAGAACACGATACCTGTTATGCCCTTGATCGGTTCACACCCCATTTTTGTTACACCCTGTATACGTAGTGTCTCCTAGCTATATGGGGGCTCTGTGTGCACGTTACCGAAAACGGTCGTTCAGACCACTTGGTCATTGACATTTCTGGTCCTTGAAGGATCTTCTTCGTGGTATAAAAAGTATCGCATGCATGACCTACCCTCCCAGCACTCGTCGCTGTACTCGACGTGTTCGTCCCGACACTGGCACGTCAGGCCAGCGGGTCCCGCCACGCACACCGTGTTGCTTATCACGCAGTCTGTATCCGCGGTGCAGGTGCCACCGATGACTGTAACAAAATATGCTGAAGTTTCTAGACTTTTTCACGTTGACTAGTAAAGGTTATCAGCTGAGCAAATAAGGCTCGACTCAAGAACGCTCTAACAAGCTGAATGAAGAGCGCGGCCCCAAAATTGGATGAAAGCCATCGCACTGTCCACGTGGAACGGTCGTGAATGTCAGTAAACGTCCACCAATATTAAGTTATAATGGTAAGAAATCATCATTGTGGAGTAACCTCCATCTTACAGAAGATCGCAACCAGACGTGGTCAATAGCGTCTCATCCATGAGAGGAGGCTGTGCCCAGCGGTGGAAGTTATATAAGCTGGTGACGATGATAGAGTTCACCCCGGCTTTGGCTGCCCGGACTGCCAGCCAAAGCCTAAAGTGGCCTTTAGATCCTTGCTGAATACAGTC
Source organism: Epinotia bilunana (assembly GCA_947049275.1). Classification (NCBI taxonomy): domain Eukaryota; kingdom Metazoa; phylum Arthropoda; class Insecta; order Lepidoptera; family Tortricidae; genus Epinotia; species Epinotia bilunana. The sequence continues at coordinate 2,130,767 of OX346277.1, read as the reverse complement.
ACTAACTGTAATGATACTCACTGATTAGAGCGAGGTTAGAGCACTGCATTTACGAGTAGCAAGGTCTAAAGCCCGCTTAAGGGCTGCCAGGAATGTCAGCCAAAGCCTGCTGGAATGAACCTTCCAAAAAAGGGGTTCTCAAGTCAGTAGTAATATGATTTGTGGACTTACTGGGCGCGCATAAATTGTCCATCTCCTGGTATCCGTTGTCGCAGGAGCACCGGCCGGCCTCGCACACCGTGTTTGCCGTCTCCGTGCACTCTTGCGTCATCTGGCACGAGTCTCCGAGCTCTGACACAGAAACACAATATGTATTTAATTGTATTTATATACAAACATCAATTGTAAATTAAAGGGAATCAATGAATAGTTCATTGTTTCGAGCTAAGCGGGCCAGTCTTTACTTAGAAAAGTTTAAAAACCTCCGAAATTTTCATTTCAAAGTCCAATATCTCAAAAACGGCTAAACAAATTTTCATGAAACATGGCTAAGAATACTCGGGCTTACAACAGCTTTCGAATAAAAAAAACCGCATTCAAATCGGTCCATCCGTTTGGGAGCTACGATACCACAGACAGATACTCATACTCAGATACACAGATACGTCAAACTTATGACAACTCTCTTTGCGTCGGGGGTTAAAAATATGGCTACTTACTCATAAATATATCCCGTCGGTCTTATGTCAGCGGATTAAGGTTTCGGTACATATTTAGGAGAGGATTAAATTGATATTTATTTTTGCACTTGACAGTAAAAGTGAGTTGTCGAAACTGATACTCGATTCAAAGAATCCTTCAACCGGATCTCTTTCGGGAAACGTGTTTTGGTGACACTTGTGACATCCACCTCGAATTTAAACCAACAATTCCAAGTTGGGTAAGACTGTAGCTATGTAGGGATCGTATTCTTATAATACATATGAGACGACAATTCACATCACTGTGGCCGAAGCAATGTACAAGTTGCAGAACATTCTCAAAATATAAAGAAAATTTCTCAGAAATTTCCGGAATCTTTCACGAGGATTAACGAGGAATAAGTTTCCAATGGGAATTTTACATGGATGTATCAGTAGTTATAATTACATCTAACACGGTGTTCCTTAGATTGACAATCAAAACAGCCGTAAATGCATGCATCCAAAGAGCTCAACCTTGTTTCCAGTATTTGTAAAATTTAAGCTCTGAGAATTTTCCATAGAAGAAATTTGAAAACGGCTCGGCGGCATATTCTCGAAGTGTTCATCTCATATTGATCTACGATTTTTACAGATTTATATTCACCTAAGTATAGTTCCCCAGATGATGATGGTTAATATTTGTTCGAGCTTTTCTTATTTGTTGTAAGAAAAAGCATCTCCCAGTTTGCGCGTTTGCATGTAATAGATAAACAGCTTCGTTTAAGGCGGTGCATTGGAAATTATCGCGTGCTTTGCAACGCCGTTCTGGCTAGCTTAAGAAATAATTAGGTCTGATTTTCAGATATATGATTCTTGACTATATGATTGATTATCTGATTTAATCGATACTACTCTCGATTTCCTCAATTAAAAAAAAATCCAAAGTTGGATCTTTATTTACCTTTTTTTAATCAGTTTACTCAAACAATATATTATTTTACGACACAAGTTAATAGGTAGCGTGGAATGGGGTTACTTTAGGAAAAAATGGGGCTACTTTGATCATTTAGAATGTAGAACAAAAGCAGAACTATTCAAAACCAAGAAAATGTAATCGAGTAAACAGCAAGATAGAATATTAATATATTTACTACCACAGTTCACCCACAAGGAAAAATAATGATTTCGGAGAAAAACCTATTTGATCAAAGTCGCCCCCCCCCGAATCAAAGTAACCCCATTCCATCGTAGTATAGTATTATATTTATATCTCATCTAAATCTCACTTAATGAAATATAAATAAAACTTTACTAAGTTAGATATTTATCGAAATTTGTCCAAAAGAGCCATTCCCGAAGAGTGTTGCATGTCTTTTTCTCGTGCGCGGAAGGCATAAGCGTGTCTCTGTCAAGGGGGCGTGGTCGATACGAATCAAGGCATCCTCATAACTGGGCAGTGAAACATGACAGTTCCTCGTTACATGGCGCTTTCAACGAAAGATCCCCGGGTTATTGGGCCTACTTATTTCGAGCACCTACCCGCGGATATAAGAAACGAACCTTGTGACGAAACATTTAGGCGTAGATTGAGAATTCTTTTTTCGGATAACCCTCTGTACTCTGTTAATGAGTTCATGGAAATAATACAAGTTTTAAGTTTGATTGATTTATTGATAATTAATTATCTGATTTCTTGTGTACCTATAGTGTAACATGTACCCTACCAAACACATTACATGTAAAGTGATTGCCAAGACTCCCTAGCTCATATATAACTTTCAGCGTTAAAAAGATATCAGATCATAAGTAGCGCCAAGCTTCCTATCCTACACAGCGTAACTCTACCACTACCAGCCACGCTCTACAAATTCTACATCTTGGCTAAAAAGTATAGACCCGTCGTTTATTAATATCTTATTATAAATTCATACTGTATGCACGCGTGAGAGTCTATGCGGCGAACGATTTTTATAAATTTAAAGCGATAAACATTCCTACTCCACATGGCTTAACTCTACCAGCCACGCTCTACAAATTCTACATCTTGGCTAAAAAGTATAGCTTTGATGGGCACATCCCGGTCGCCGCATAGACTCTCACGCGTGTCTACTTTAAATTAAAGAAACTTTTTATGTTTAATAAGTCCACTATTGACATCATATCCCGAGAATTTTGTTTATCTGGTATAATCCAAACCCAAGTTACGAGGGTTCAAAAAAACGACGAACCGCTTCGAGAAAAGGTAGGTAGTGCCCTTGCGTTGCGCTTCGCTGGGCTCGTCTTGGCGGGGGCACTGCCGTGCCCCCAGATATTGTATATTCGACTTTGTAAACGTAATACATAAATTGACATTGTTTGTTTAATAGTAATTGTGAGTTAATTGTTAAATGACAATCCGTAATCGGATATATTTCCACTACCGAAAATTATTTTTATTGACGATCGTGATAAGGATTCTTATAATCTTGACATTGTGTGCAAACTCAATTGTAATTTTATCTCAAAATAAATAGATTAAATCTAATCGTCACAGCTCACTAGACCCGGCACACGCACCGCACCGCCTCGCAATACTACGTTACGTTAGCGACTCCATACTACGTTACGTTAGAGACTCCGTACTACGTTACGTTAGCGACTAGCGCGTTAGTATGGCGAGGCGGTGCGGTGCGTGTGGGTATAGTGAGCCTATGACCGTAAATCGATATCTTACCAAGTCCGATGTCGAGGCACAGGCCATCGGAAGCGACGAGGCCGTCAGGGCACGCGCAGTAACCCGCGCCATCCTCGTTCAAAGCACACTGGATCTCCAGCTCCCCGGCCATACAATCGCTGTCAATTTGACACGCCTCGCCGATACCTGCAAGTTCAATTTTAATTTGATAACACGTACAAAGAAACAAATAAGTCACGATATGTAGTACTTTGGTCTCGAGTGGCGACCACGTACCGGAAGGCGCAGCGTGGGTAGGCCCCCCACAAGGTGGACTGATGACCAGGTAAAGGTCGCGGGAGTCCGCTGGATGCGGGTGGCGCAGGGCCGGTCATTGTGGCACTCTTTGGGGGAGGCCTATGTCCAGCAGTTGACGTCTTTCGGCTGATATGATGATGGTGATGATGTAGTATTTTTGCCCACTAAAAACTCCACGTCGCTCGTCATCTGCTATGTAATTTGGATCTCTATAGGAGGTTGAACGCACTAGAGCTCAAGCCCCTGCGGTCGTGATCTGGGCATGCTGGCCACTTTCTCTGGGCTAAGTGCCGCGGCCCACGTCACAAAGGGCACTGGCGGCCCCGATGACCCTTTTAGTCGCGGCTACACGGCTTAAACAACAGAAGCCTAGGTTAATCTAGGCTATACTAGATATACGTGGAATAACTTAACGCTAAAGATCTACATAATAACTTTTCCATCCCAACGGTCATCGGATCTACGTGCAATGTACCCCGCCCCCTGCCACTTAAGGGAGCGACCACGCCGGTGCTTAACGCTGCCTATACGCGTTGACGTGTCGTATGCGTCACGTATTCTTCATACATTTTGCTGCGTATTTTGAGCAGCGCAGCGGTGTGGTCGCACCTTAAGAGTCCGCAGTAAGCTCGGCCGAATTTCACCTTCCCATACAAACGTAGTGACGCTCTCATTTTAAAACTACGTGTTGGATTGTGACGAAACTTTGCATATACAATGACATGAGGTATATCTATATCTGTAATTAGTTTATAAGATTCCAGTTTATAAAACAAACAAAATACAGCAAAAACAAGTTTTGTATGAAAAACTTAAATTCGCTGTATTTGTTTTACTATGATATCTGAAGCTATATAAACTAATTACAGACATAGATATACCTCATGTCATTGTATATGCAAAGTTTCGTTACAATCCAACACGAAGTTTTAAAATGAGAGCGTAACTAAGTTTGTATGGAGAATCGAGCTTACTGCGGACTCTTTAAGTTTAGCGATTCTGAGGGCTATATCCTTTACAATTATTTCTGCTGCGGATAGCCTCATTTCTAATGCAATCACGCAGAGAAACTCCCAATTGCTCTTTGGGTGACTTTAGTCTCTTATGAGGCCCATAGTGGCACTAGAGATAGTGGTGCTGTTGTTTTATTATCGCTGCGAGGCTCAAGTTGGAACTCTTACCAGCGAATAATCTGCACATGCTGCGCTGCGCGTCCCAGACAGCCTGCTCCAAGTCGCACTCGCAATTCCGCAGCTCCCACTGTCCAGGTACCCCGCAGAACGCCGCCGTGCCGAACGTGTGGCACTGTTCGTCGGTCACGCAGGAGTCGGTGATGTGACGAGCGACTGCAAAATGCCATCACTTGTTCATCCATCATCATTATCAGCAAGTAATCGCCTACTATTAACGATGGCTGGATGTCGTGAAGGCCGATCTGAGCGAAAACGAGCTCACAATAGAAGACGCCCAGGATCGTGGAAAGAGGAGGAGAGCGAGGAGGAAAGCGGACCCTGGCAAAGGCCGGGATAACGCTAGGTAGAAGAATCGCCTATGCTCAGCATAGGTTACAGACAGGTTGCCACTCCTCTCGATCTAGGGGGGCGAGCTCAACTAGCTGCAAAGTCGCGTGACTCCTGTCTCACTCGGACTATGTAAATTAGAAAAAGGAGGGTAGTTCTTTTCTGTCTCCCGTCGCGTCGCGGCTAGCCTTATCCATATCGTCAACCCATTGAGCTGGTGGCCGGCCGACTTTCGTCCACTATACCTAATCCATACTAATATTATAAATGCGAAGGTATGTACCCGCTACCTAAAGGTTGTCCGGAAGAGATTGCTCTTTAGCGATAAGACCGCCTGTTGTTAACATCTATTTTTTTTAAGTTGTTATGTCTATTTGATTCATGTTTTAAGGTGTGCAATAATAAAGAGTAGGTATTTGTATTGTATTGTATTGTCTGCTGTCTGTTTGTCTGTTACAGTCAGTAGCAAAAGTTGCTACGCCGGTCAAATGCTCAAAATGACCTACACACGACTCTAATGTCAAGAGGATAAGGACTGTCTGGATAATTTTGAGCGTGTTATTTTGCGGAGCTACTTCTGCTTCTTACTGTACCTTTTCACGCTTAAATTAGTTATGTAGACAGGTTGAATCCCGGTAAAGGACATAGGATAGTTTTTATTCCGGAAATCACCCCCTAAGGGGGTGAAATGGGGGGTAAAAGGGTAAAAAGACCGGACGGAGTCGCGGGCAGAATCTATAGTCTTACAAAGTTTCAAGCAAATTAGTCAGCCTCCAGAGAGATTAGAATAACATTGTCATCCCTTCAGCGTCGTTGTTAAGGACAAAAGACTTTGATATGTAAAAACTGTGCTGATGCGCCTTACCTTTAATGCAGTCTCTCATGTTTTCGTTATAAAAGAAGTTGGCTGGACACGTGCAGACCCCGTTTTGAACTTCAGCCAACAATCCCATACACTGCTCTTCGGTAGAAGGTGAACCAAGTTCTGAATGTAAGAAAATATCATAAATAAATATTACGGAACCAAATCAAACTGGCTCCATCCATATCCATACCATAGTAACTATAGTAAGCTCCATAAATCTTGTGTTAAGTATTACTAGGCGGTGGTATAACTAACACATATACTTACCTAAAGACTTTAAAAACTATACGTCCGTAGCGTTGGTAAAAGAGGTGCTTGTTTTCGGTGATCTAATGATCTTCTCTACAGCAATATTTACTGTTATATTACGATAGATATTTAAATATCACGGGTCTCAGAAAATAATACCTAAAAGAATAAAACTATATACTAACTAACTATATAACTAGTATTTATTTATTTATTGTATATTTGCGATATATATAGTGTGTATTATATTTTATACTGTATATTTATATATGTATTGGCATGTTTTTATTTGTCTAGAATTAATACCTATTAGGTTTTGTTTTCATTTTCTCTGTGTTTTTGTACACGGTATAAGTTTGCCTATCTCGGTCTACCTACCTTCCTCTCAATTGCTCAAAGGTTAGCTGGAAGAGATCCCTTATAGGGATAAGTTCGCCTTTGTACTTTGATCTATTGTGTGACATGTATATTCTTTAACCTGTTATTGTGTACAATAAAGTGCTTACATACATACATAAAACTTATACTACTTTAAGGTAGAAAAATTGCCCCAGAATTGTCGCTGTCAGGCGGGTAATGTGCCCAGAAAGGTGTATGGCAATGCTGATCATCTCGAAGATGTATCGTATTGATGTCTCATTGAAGTACGGCAAGTTGACGTGAGAAATTGCATCATTTGTAGTGTGCTTAACTCTTGACAAAAGATGCTCACCAGCCAAGCAACTGCTTCCATCTGCACTCCCATAATACCCAAGTGGACACACGCATTGTCCCCAGCTAGCGCACTCAAACGGCGCGGCACACGGGCTTACAGCGCCACACGACGCGCCATCTTGTCGGGCGGCCATCTTTGAAACCTCCATTTTGATAGTTGCGTTTTGAGCGCTGCTGAGTGAAAGTGTTGATTCTGGCTCTTCTGGAAATAGAGAAAAGTAATGAACATTGGGGACAATCGAATGACCTAGTCCCAAGCTTGAACCGTGTATGCATGCAATATTTTACTCGTTCTACGATGACGCGTAGGTTGCGACACCGCTCATCAGCGTGTACGCAGTAGGTAGTATGCAGTGCGGGCTCTTCATACGCGGCATTGTCACAGTATAGAAGAACAATACAGTAGGTAATCAGAGGCCGTTTAGGAGCGTTCGTTACCTACTTTCGCTCGATGCGCAGGGCTGTGTCACGTTTTTGGCTTGGCATACCTATAATACTAATTTTGCTTTTAAGTATGCAAAGTATTTCTGTTATAGTTTAATAGACAATATTGTATACACAAAGTAATAATATTATAGATAGTTAGGTATGTGGTTTTAGTTTCCCACTTCATCGAATATTTTAATACCACTATACTATGCCTAAAATATTTCCTAGTAGGTATAATAGTTGCTAAACTACACTAGGTTGGTAGGTGCTTAGTTACAAACCTATTCGGCTCCTTTTGATATCGTGGCACTGGCGGCTCGCTGTCTTAATACCTACGAGGCGGCTTCCTTTGACGTAGCGAGTGAGAACGAGCGAACACCGCAACGGCGCGGCCCCGATTGAAGCATTCTCCATCATTCCCGAAGGCTATGTGTGTGTGCATACCGAACACGCGCGCATGTGTGCAGCCGTGCGATGTACCTTTGTTCGAAGTTTATCTACTGTTCCTATTCTGTGGCATTGTAGTCTTGAGCATTGACGTGTACGGATAAATTTTCAAGCCCGCCGAGCAGCGCCACGTATTCACGCGACTCGGGCTAGTGTGTTAAGTATGTGTATACGTTCGATACCTATATACGGTACGTTGATCGGGACGTACCAATGGGGATGTTGCTATCGTAGCAGACGAAGGTCCGGTCGTCGCAGGCTCCGAACTCGAACTGACAGTCCTCGTCTATCACGCATCGGTCTCCGACCGCTGGAAACAATTGAAGTTATTATCATCCAGCAGTAAATATTGGCATACAGTATGACCATAGCTAAAGGAGGGTTCCATTAGGCTAGCCACATACAATCCAGGCTGAATTCTGCTGGGCTGAGCCGGGCCGCTGCTGCTCCAAGCAAAGTCTATGGCCATGGACAGACGGACGAATTCTGCGGCGGAACACACAAGCTGGCCCCGTATCATGGTCGGCCTTATTAGGCGGTAAGTGATAAGATAGAGCGTCCGTCGATCACTGGCTGACACAGTTCGATGGAACGAGACGGACGCTCTATCTTGTCACTTATCGCGTGATAAGGCCGACCATGATACGGGGCCTGGTTACAATGCCCTTTTACAAGTTGAACGGTCATATGGGCCGGTACACAAATTACAATTTGGAAAGTCTAAATAGACAACATGGGTCAAATGGTTGTATGATTTTTTGAAATGAAATTTCTGCACTCTTCGTTTTGCATGCTTTGGCTTTCACATTTGCTGTAAGGGCCTGTTTACACATTGATTAGTGATTAGTGCGTGTCCATACAAAAGCTATATCACCAGACATTATTAGTGTTGGGGTGACAATCCTAGTGGTAGTGTGTAAGTGGTTTATAAAGACCAAGTGCGGATAGTTCGGAAAACCCGCGCAGCAAGAAGATCTTGATACCCGCTTAAGCCATGCAGTTGTCCCGTGACCATGGATGTTGCGACACACCCGAAACGTCGGGAGACCTCAGTGAGGTAAATAAATAAGTTAATTTTCCTCGATTAAGTCCTGTTTAGTTAAAATGATGTATGAGAATCGTGACAGTTTAAATCAACACACAAGCACTTGCAGTAAATGTATGTAATGTATTTGCTATTAACTGTGCCTTTGTCATCTTCCAAATTTTACAGTAGTTCGACTGTGGAACTCTCTCCCTCTTCATATAAGACAAGCTAAATCTATCGGCAACTTCAAATCTCTTCTTAAAGAACATTATTTGTCTTTCCCCTAACCCTGATTGTCTTACTATTATTATTATTGGCTGACTGTTTATGTATTATATATTTTTATTTGTGTCATTTGTATATATGTATGATTGTCTATGTCTGTTTATATATAGAGCTATTTATGTACGTGCATTAATATAATTATATTGATTTTTGGCTTATTATAATCTCTGCACCACCTACTACATAATCTAGTTTTATCTCTTTCTCCGATACCCAAAGGTTGTCTGGAAGAGATCGCTCTTCAGCGATAAGACCGCCTGTTGTCTACCTCTACCTACATGTTATTGTATTGGTTTTCTTTTTAACTGCTTTGTTTGTGTGAGGTGTGCAATAAAGAGTATTTGTATTGTATTGTATTGTATTGTACTCGCACTAATCAACAATCAATGTATAATCAGGCTCTAAGGAGCATAGCATCATCATCATCATCATCATATCAGCCGAAAGACGTCCACTTCTGGACATAGGCCTCCCCCAAAGAGTGCCAGTGACCGGTCCTGCGCCACCCGCATCCAGAGGACTCCAGCAACCTTTACCAGGTCATCAGTCCACCTTGTGGGGGGCCTACCCACGCCGCGCCTTCCGGTACGTGGTCGGCACTCGAGAAACTTTCCGCCCCAACAGCCATCGGTTCTACGTGCTATGTGCCCCGCCCACTGCCACTTAAAGAGCATAGCATAGAGAAGGAATTAATTACCTGCTCCTATCCTCCTGCATTCCCCTCTCTGCCTGCTATAGTAGCCCTCCGAGCATTGGCAAATCTGATTACACGTCATGCTGAACGGGTCTCTGATGCCACCCATGCACTCTTCGTCGCGGGAGCACGGTTGCTCAAGCTCGGTGGACGGCCAGCAGCGCCCGTGGAAGTAGTGGTGGTTTGGTTGGCAGAAGCAGTTGCCAGCTGGAAAAAAAAAACATTTTAAAAATAAGCAACCGTTTGTTTTATGCCAGTTACAGACTTTGTTGGTCGTCTTAGGCTTAGATGTTTATCTTGAAAAATCTAAAACTCACCTACTTACATACCCACGACCACTCTCAGTGAAACACGGTTTTAGGAAATACGAAATTTGGAGATAAGTAATTCTGAAGTTCTATGCTTCATTCAGCTCGGGCCAAAAATCGTATATCTGTTTTCCTTACAGGACGCATTTCTCAATCGATTCTCGTGAAATTTTGTGAGCAGGTTCGTTAAATATGTAGTGTTTTGTCGAGTATCTTTTTCGAAAAAATAACAGGCTTTCGATGTCTACAGCGCACAGATTAGGTTAGTGTCAGGTTAGTACCTGTCTGGCCCTCATTCCGTCTGCACTGGAAGGAAGTAAACAATCTCGAGCATTGGAAGTCATCGACACAAGTTGAAGTGTAGTACGGTGCATCTGGAACCAAAGGAAGTATATGTCATCTACATCCACATCATAAAGAAAGAAACATACATTTATTCACAAACATTTAGGGTTAGGAAGCACTCACAATCAGCACATAGCGTGCCCCCCGCTACCACCTGCTGCGCCGCGCACACGCACTCGCCCGCTGCGCACGCGCTGCCGGACAGCGTGGCGCAGTCGCCGTCGGTGGCGCACTGCCAGATCGACAGCGAAGGCGCGACTAGGAAGCCTGGAAAACGGGATCATTAAAGCTGGTTTTCCACCGGAGGGACGAGACGAGACGAGACGAGGCGAGGCGACTGCCAGATTGACAGCGAAGGCGCGCGCTCGGTGGAAATAGGTAGTAAAGTCCCATACGATTTCAATTCTCGCCGCGTCTCGTCTCGCCCCTCCGGTGGAAAACCAGCTTTATGGTACAGTCGTGCTCTCTTCGGTCTATACAGACTATCTTTCAAAAATATCTATAAGCAGTCTATGCTAAGCGCGAGGAGTTGAAGGCTCGAGCACCTGCGGGCATCCATGCATGCCCGCATCGGGCATGTTGTAATATTAATAAGTGAGGGTAGACTAATTTGATAATAAGTGTACCCACATAAAGAAATATAATTAGTTGCATTTCGGATATGAAGTTTGTCTTACTTGCTCCCTATTGTAAAATACTTCATGCTGTCAGGTGTGGCTTACCGAGGATTGCAGTGTTTTAATTGTAAAAAGTGATTACATACGGTGATGGGGACTCCCGTAAACAGCGCAATGATTTCGCTACAGCAACCGGCGCCATTGTCGAGTGATGGCAATATAGCCACGAATTGGAATGAATGGAAAACAGCGTTTGACTTCTATTTAATGGCATCAGGTCGTGACAAAGCGCCAAGCAAAGACAAATGCGCTTTATTTTTGCACGTAATCGGAAAGTATGGTCGCGAATTATATGCAGAATTCGATTTTAGATTTGATGATAAAAGTGATTATGCTACTTTGATTGCAAAGTTTGCTAGTAGGTGCGGAAAAAAATGTCAACTATGAGCAACATTGTTTTTTTGAAACGACACAGTGCAATGAAAGTTTTGACAAGTACATGTCTAAACTGAGGTTAAAAAGTAAAACATGTGATTTTAAGGATTTACGAGAAAGTCTTATTTTAACGCAGTTAATAAGAGGAATCGGTGATATTCAATTACGAGAGCGCCTTTTACGGCAAAGGGATTTAAAACTTGACGAAGCTGTGTCATGGTGCCGCGCGGCTGAAGCCGCGAGCGCCTAGGCGAGCGCCGTGCGCGGCGCGGCGGGCCGGCACAGAGCGTTAGCGCGGCCGGTGGCACGCTCGAGGCGCTGCGTGCGCGAGCCGCGCCGCCGCACGCCCGTCGCCCGCCACCGTCGGGCACTGCGTACCCCAGGGATCGGCAGCGGGAGTCGCTTCGGTCGAAATGTGCGCGATGTGGCTTAATGCACGCAAAAGATAAATGTCCGGCGTTTGAATCAAAGTGCTATCGTTGTAGTAGGCGCGGACATTTTTCGAGATGTTGTTCGAAGTTTAGCAAAAATGTGCGTGAGGTGGAGTGTTCATCGGATGAGAGCTCGTATGATGCGGGCGAGGCTGGCTGCGAGGAGTTAATCGTTGATGCCGTCGGCGACGACGCCGACGAATCGGCAGGGTGGTACGATCAGATCGACGTCAATGGTATGTCAATCAAATTTAAATTAGACTGTGGTGCAGATACTAGCGTGATATGATATCACACAAAACATTTGTTGTGTCGGGTTTTAGTGAAATATGTTTAAAAAAAGTTCATTCGTGTTGCGAGAAGTTAGCGAAAGGCGCCTCCCGGTACTTGGCTATTTTGATGCTAAAATGTGTAAAGGAAAATGTAGTGTTTTAGAAAGGATTTTTGTGTTAGATGTTGATTGTAACAGCTTGTTAGGTAGGAATGCATGCAAAAAATTAAATCTTATAAAAAGGATATCCGTTGAAAACATTGATTAATTGTCAAATACTTTTACAGAGAATTTTAAATGTGTGTTTGAAGGTATAGAATGTTTACCTACTGAGTACAATATTCCAATTGACGAGTCGTTTCAACCTGTGGTAAATGCTACGCGAAAAATTCCTATAGTTGTTGTAAGTTGAGAGCGAAGTTGCAAGCTGAATTGGATTACATGGAACAGCTGGGGGTGATAATACGTGAGGAGAGGCCCACGGACTGGGTGTCCAGCATCGTTCTGGTGGAGCGGCCCGATGGGCGCCTGCGTGTGTGCCTTGACCCGCGCAATCTCAACCGCGCCGTGCGCCGGAGTCACTTTCAGTTACCTACCTTCGACGAGATTAGCGCTGGTCTCGCAGGGGCCAAGTTTTTCACTAAACTGGACGCGAATAAAGGTTTTTGGATGTTGCCCTTGAACGAGGCCAGCTCGAAACTATGCACGTTCTTCACGCCATATGGGAGATACAGATTTTTAAGGTTACCGTTTGGAATTAGTTGCGCAAGTGAGATGTTTCATAATGAAATGCTGAAAATATTTCGGATGGAAGGGGTGGAAATTTTTATAGACGATTTATTAATATGGGGCAATAATAAAAAAGAACACGATGACCGGCTTAAAAATGTTCTATTGTAAGCAAAGAAATTCGGTATTAAGTTCAATAAAGACAAGTGCGAATTTTATAAAACAAGCGTTTCTTATCTGGGCCACATTTTCAACGAGCATGGCATGAGTCCAGATGGGTCTAAGATAAAGTCCATTCAAGCAATGGAGAATCCTAAGTCAAGAAAAGATTTAGAGAGATTTCTTGGGATGGTCAATTATTTGTCTTGCTATATTCCAAGATACGCTGAGGTATCGAATCCCTTGAGAGAACTTATGAAGAAAGATCGTGAATGGGAGTGGCACGAATGCCATCAGAGAGCGGTGGAGTAGTTAAAGCGATGTGTGATGTCGGCGCCGGTACTGCGGTACTACGATCTGGCGCTGCCGGTGACGCTGTCGGTAGATGCGAGTGCGCGCGGACTGGGTGCCTGCCTGCTGCAGCACGGCCACCCAGTCGCGTATGCCGCGCGTACGCTCGCCCCCGCTGAAACCAGGTGGGCACAAATTGAAAAAGAGCTGCTTGCCATCGTTTTTGCATGCTCAAAATTTCACCAATACATATATGGGCACACGTCCGTTGAAGTCGAAAGTGACCATAGGCCGTTAGAGATTATTTTCAAAAAGAGTCTTAACGAAACACCACCGAGGTTGCAACGCATGTTATTGCGTTTGCAAAAGTACACGTTAAATTTTAAGTATGTACCCGGAAAATATATGTATATTGCTGACACGCTGTCGCGTTCAGCGACCGACTCTTACACTGATTCAGATATATTCGATAAAACCGAAATTCATGTAAATATATTTTATGACAATACGAACTTCTCAAAAGACAAGTTAAAGCCAATTAGCGAGGAAACGAAAAAAGATGAATGCCTAAAGAGCGTTGCAAATTACTGCAAGAACGGGTGGCCCCATACGAAAAGTGTAGTATCGGGCTTAGCTAAACCGTATTGGTCGCTGAGAGATGAACTACATCTAGTAAACGATGTTATTTTCAGAAATGAGCGAGTGGTAATCCCCGAATCTTTAAAAAAAGATATGCTACATCGCATACACGAAGGTCACTTGGGGATCGAAAAGTGCCAGCGACGTGCTCGTGAGTCGTGACGTATTGTATTGGGCAGGCATGTCGCGCGACATCGCGCAGGCCGTGGAGCGGTGCGAGGCGTGTCAGCGCCGCCGCGACGCCAACCGCCGCGAGCCGCGAGCGCCGCACCCAGTACCTGAGCGCCCGTGGCAAGTGCTAGCAACAGACATATTTCAAGTTAACGACAAAAGCTACCTGCTGGTGGTCGATTATTATTCCAAGTATGTGGAAATTGCGCATTTGGCAAACTTACAAAGTTCGACAGTAATATCGCACCTTAAAAGCATGTTTGCTCGATTTGGAATTCCTGATAAAGTAATATCAGATAATGCCGGAACATATGCATCTAATGAGTTTCAGATGTTTGCGAAAGCATGGGAGTTCGATCATGTGACAAGCTCCCCCCATTACCCCAGATCAAATGGCCTTGCCGAAAGAAATGTAAGAACGGTAAAAACATTCTCTTGAAAGCTCATGACACCGGAGAGGACCCATATATAGGATTGCTTAATATGAGGAACTCTCCAATCACGGGTGAGCAACAGTCTCCCGCACAGTTGTTAATGGGTAGACGATTGGCCGATAAATTACCAAACATCAAACAAGATCGTAACGAGCGGTCGAACTCAATACTAAAAAGAGACAGGGCAGAGCGGACTCGACTGATGAAAAAGTATAATGACCGTGGAACTCGTCCCCTCCCGCCGCTGCAAAACGGAGAAAGCATTCGCATGCGAGACGGCGCGGCAGGTTGTTGGAGACGTGCACGAGTGGAGAACGCCGCCCCCGCGCCCGCCGGCGCGCCACACCGCTCGTACTGGGTGCGCGACGAGGCCGGACCGGGTGCCCGCTATCGCCGCAACAGGCAGCACCTGATCCGCGCCAGCGAGCCCGCGCCCGCGCAGCTAGTGTCGCGTCACGCATCCCCCCGTAGTTACGATGATCTTATTCCTCAGTCTTCCCCCGCTGTTACTTGTGCACCTTCGCCATCTACTGTCGGCGAGGACAGGAATGAGGCGGCTCGTCCCGAATATAGGACTGCCATAAGTGGCCGGAGGGTTAAAACGCCCGAGTTGTATAACATAGAAACCTAGTACTTGTAATTGATAAGGGGTACCTAATGGTTATAGTTAATTAATGAAGCAGTTATTTATACGTTTGATGTTTAAACCTTATTACTCTAAATATGATAATATGCATGTATTAAATAAAATAGTTAATAATCTTCTTTTTTTTCTTCTATTCAGCAATGAATTGCGTCATAATGTTACTTTGGTTTGTTTTTCAGTAAACAAATGGATAATAATGTGAATGTATAATTTAAGATGAACTATTTAGCACGATAATTCAATGTAAGTACCTACCTTCCTAACATTTACAAAAAGCAAATTATTACGTTGTAATATTTGTTGAAATAAAATGGTAATTTGAATAGTGGTAATTTCGATGAATTATAGCATGTATTGAATGTAAAGTTTTCTTACAGTTTAATTTAATTACGTAGTCACATTTGTTAAACTTAAATAATAGTTTTAGCTGTATTAAGTACTATTGCTAAAATTAAATACTTAGTAACTTTATTCAAACGAGAGAGATGTTGTAATATTAATAAGTGAGGGTAGACTAATTTGATAATAAGTGTACCCACATAAAGAAATATAATTAGTTGCATTTCGGATATGATGTTTGCCTTACTTGCTCCCTATTCTAAAATACTTCAGTTTTGTCGGAGGGGTGCTATAACCTGTCACCTGAGGGCTCACGAACGACGCTCCAGTTAGCCATTTTTCATGATGAGGAAACAGTCTGACATAAGACGCATGTGTAGATATTTTTGAAAGGTTGCCTGCATACATATTGGAAGGCTCGACTGTATAACAACACGCAACACAGCATACACCCTATTGCGCACCTCAAAATAAGACAGTGCAGATCATAAGCAGTAAAGGTAAACAACAGGCGGTCTTAAACAGCGAACTCTTCCAGACCTTCGGGTAGCGAAGATAATGCAACATATGCAAACTGGAAAGTAATTAATATGGAGAATGGTAGATCGAAGAACACATCGAATGATCTTAAATTAAAAATATAAATAGACTAAAAGTAACCTAAAATTATTAAAATAAAAATTAATTTAAAGAAGGTCCCTAAGGTCGGACCCCTGCGGAAGGGTTCCCATAAGACTGGCTGCGTTCCCCCTTTGGATAGCTATGCCGATCCGTTGGGCAAGAAACGAGCCAGCCCTATGGTCTCCGGATACTCTGACCAATTTTTTTGAGATTTGGCCGAATAATTGGTGTGCGCCTGGGCTCCAAGGTCCGAGCGTTTCAACAGCAAAAGCCGCAAAAACATGCTGGTCTGTGAGGCCGATGTATTTGCGGCACTTTGCTGCCTCGGCCGCTGCAGCTGCCCTACCTGCTCTCAAAGATGTAGTGCTAAGGTGGGACGGCGCCAGGGTGTCTACGCATGTGGCATCCCAAATAAGGGGCCGTCCCAGTTTCCAAGGAACTAGGGTCATACCGTCTGGCCTCTTGCCGTCGTCCCGCGCCAACCCCGGCGGTTCCAGTACGGCCGGCACGTTGGCGCTGACGAAGGCCCGACGGATGATATCATTGAGGCAGGCGTGGCGAGACAGGCGACCAGCACTCTTTGCGCAAGATAGGCCATGGTGCCCCAGGCTTCCCACCAAGGTTCCGCAGGGGCAACGATGTGGAGAAACAATGTCGGCCCCAATGCGTAGACCAACAGCCAATCTCAAGGTGTTGCAGTCAAGGAGTGTACCGTAGTTTGTAGAGGGAAGAGCATGGAGCCATGAGCCGGCCTCCCTTTCCGACACAGCCAGTAGTCTTGCTTTTTCCTGGCTGGTGGAGCAGGAGTCCAACAGATGGGAGTGGATTTGCTTACAAATGGGTTGGTCCCAGATCTTTTGAATATGTTTGTTATTTGGCAAGTCGACACCCGGGCAAGCCATCTTCCACGCGTCCTCTGCCTCGGACAAGTACGTCACCTCGAAATGGTCTAAGGATTTTACCTACGAGGGTGAGCGTACTATGTGCCGAGGAGAGGAACGCGGGCAGGGCAACGCTGGAAATTTGACGGATACCAAGACCTCCGAATCTGATTGGTAGAGTGGCGTGTAGGAATTGCCTATCGTTGATTTTGACGTTAATGATATTTTGGAGCTGAAGATGAAGCATGGAGTCTATGGATTCGGAATAATTTTTAAATTTCCAAAGGGGGCTGCAGCGCATAGCATAGGTAAATTTCGGAACAAACATGCAGAATCGGAGGATGCAAATGGCCATATGGGCATTAATTTCAAGTAAACGGTCTGAAAATTCGGAGAAACGATTAATTTTGGAGTTAATGAAATCAGGAATTGATTCCTCGAATACAGGTGCACCTAGGAGGTGAAGTGAGTTCTTTTGCAGAACTCTGATGCCGGGGCAGATATTCTCGAAATTTTGTTGAATTTGTGATTGGTTTGGTGTGTCAGCGTTGATGAAAAGTTCACACTTGCTTGTATTTAATTCCAAACCAATTCATTTAAATTTACTTACTATTGTCGAAAGGTCGTTCATATGACTGAACTAGCATCACCACCCAAACATCCGTCGTCGAGGTACCAAACGTTAAATTTTGAATTTAGTGTCGAAATAATTGGATGGATAGCGAGGCTAAACATAGCCGGCCCCAGAGGGTCACCCTGTTGACAGCTGACAGAAGACAAGATGTTGTTTTTTCTGTAGACTAAGTTTGTGGAAGCGACATAACATTGGTAGATGTAAGGATATATTCCAGGGCTACTGTTTTGGATTTCTGTCAACAGTGCACTTCTATCGACGGAATTAAAGGCGTTTTTCACGTCCACCTTAAGCAGTACCTGACCTTCCGGGTTATGCAGGAACGTTCGGCATGCGTGGACGGCTGCTTCACATCCACTTTTACTGCCGAATCCGAGTTGAGTTGGTTGAAATTTAGTTTCCAAGTCCGAGATTATATATTTACAACAAATTTTTGAGACTAGACTGCGAAATGTAGAACCCACAGCTATGGGTCGAATTCCGCCATCTTTTTTTTTTAAAGCACATAGATGTGCGCCGTAGAGAGTGGGTACGACCGAAGAATTAACTTTGCCCGCAAGCATTA
This sequence comes from Epinotia bilunana, assembly GCA_947049275.1. Classification (NCBI taxonomy): domain Eukaryota; kingdom Metazoa; phylum Arthropoda; class Insecta; order Lepidoptera; family Tortricidae; genus Epinotia; species Epinotia bilunana. The sequence goes on along the minus strand of OX346277.1, from coordinate 2,112,427 downwards.
GATTGGCCAGACGGGTAATGCTGGACACTAGACTAACGTTCTGGCCTCCAGGCATGCCTGTGGTCAGATCTTTTAAATGTTGAGGTGTCAAACCATCAAGACCGCCTGCGGAGCCATTTTTAAAGGAAGCAATGGCCAACTGGATTGCGTCTTCCGAGCATTGCATGTATGGTAAAGCCGAGCACCCTACCTGTACCTGTACAGAGGGCGCCGGTGGGTGTTTGCTTTGTAAAGCAATCAAAGTTTCTGGAGTGTCCGGGGCTGACGTATCGCTGGAAAAAAGAAGTTGAGCAGCACCTTTGAGATCCCCATCGTTGATTTTGGATTCTACAATTTTATGGATTTTACTAGGTTTGATAAGACATGTTGGGTTTCTTATGTCGATGTTGTAGGGTCGAGAGCAATTTATCTTGATTTTGGAGGTTAAAGATTTATTAGTGTCGGTTTTATCGACATGTAGGATGTTATAAGCGAAAGAAAAAAGGTATTCTCAGCTTGTGATAGAATTATCAGAAATACAGTTATCTATTGCCTTTGTAAGATGGGTTGCGACGGAGATCCTCGCGCCTCTTGGGATGCGTTTAATAATTGGTTTAGAATTTTTTAGAGAGCTTAATTTGGCTGATAGGTCTGTATGAATGGATGCTGTGTGTCTGGCTGCTGATGAGGTGTGAGAAACAGGGATGTTTTGGCTAGATGAGAGTTTATGGCACTTGCCTAGATGAATGTGCAGGCCTCGGCGTCCTTTTAAAAGTTTTGGGGCCGGACAATGGGGGCATTGAATATATTCATCCAACGACACGGCTAGGTTACAGCTGCTCCGCTGGCTGTCGGCATGCGCATTGGTAATCATAACATAGGTACACTGAATTTTAAATGTAAACACAAATTATCAACACAACAAATAAAAATATCTTTCAGTTTGACGTCGCTGTCAGGGCTCCGTCGTGTCGGGGGTCGGGGGGCGCAGCAAGTTTCTTCTTTTTCGATGTGTTTCCAGCCGGACGCGCTGAAGTCGCGGCTGACGTACTCGAAGTATCGTTAAAAGTAGATAATTAACTTTCCATGTGAGTGTTCCGTCAGACGATAATTATAGTTCCGTACACAGATCTTGTAACGTATCCTCGAAAAAATACTGTATAGTGTCCATTGATTCCTTGTGGTTCTTATATTGTCATAAAAAGGTAAAAGGTCGGAATTCAAGGAATTTGATATTTCTGCATGTGTTCCGCAATAATTTAGCAAGATTTTGCTTGTTGTTGATCGGGCATTTTCAAAATAATAAGTATTACGAGATTTAGGAAAAATATTGACAAGTCGCCATATGCATAAATCAATATATGAATAATATAAAAAATTGTATTTACAGTTGACTCATTAAGTTTTTATTATTAAAATTGACGAACATGGTAGAAATTCTTGTAATCTTGACATTTATGCAATATTGTAATTTTTATCGTGTAATAAATAAATCTAATTAATCTAATCTAATCTAATCTGCATGAACCACAAAAAAATCGTTACTTTTTTCTGCAACTTCTTCTGTCCTAAAATCAGTTTCTTCGTAATTAATAATAATATAATAATAATAATATAATAATAAATCATTTGTTTCAGGCAGAGCCCATAAAAGTGTCATAACTGTGGCTGAGTCTAGGATGTTTTCTATGTATCCTATACTATTAAAGGAGAAATATTTGTATATTTGAAATCACGTTCTCGAAAACGGCTCTAACGATATCAATGAAATTTGGAATAGGGTTTTACGGAGGCCACAAATCGATCTAGCTTGGTCTCATGTCTGGGAAAATTCCATTTCTCGGTTTTTATCTCTATTTTCACCCGATCAGAGCTCGGTCGCCCAGGGACTATTGTATACTTAGATCTATAATATATACCGTCGTCTAGTACCCATTACACAAACCTTATTGAGAGAGACTTACTAATCTTACTATGGGGCTAGTCCGATTTGTGTAAGATTGTCCCCTAATAGAAAGAGGGAGAGAAACAAGACGATATTATTTGCCAAATTTCATAGTTCTAGGTCAACGGGGAAGAAGCCCGATAAATTATGATTCCCTAGAGAATGTCAAAATATACGTTTATTGCGGCAAAAACGGCCGTATCTTTTTTGCGTTAACTTAGAAGTTTGATTTAATTTCACAGCTTTTTTTCACACTGTAGACTGGTTTTAAATTCAACTCGATACCTTCATGCGATCCCGAGATAAAGGCTTTTGAAAGACAGACGAACAACGCCGCTTTATTCGCTTTTTAAATTTGAGGTAGGGAACCGGGTCTAAACTTATTCTAGTCCCACTTTGACCCTCAAATAACGATATATAATTATATAATAAGAATACCATACAATTAAAACACAAAATACCACTTACATAGCACCAAAAATATATTGCTCCTCCACATTTTCACCTTAACTTTTAATCTATACTCTGTATCTGTTAATACAATAAAACTACTTAAGTTAATCAGTCTATTTTACATTAATTAAACACAACACGACCGCCCCAACTAACTCTTACCGAAAAGAAATGTTGCATGGCTCACAACTTATTATCTCCAATCGATATGATAAGGATAGGTAAATTTGGCAGATATGCATGATTCATGATTTACTTTGATGTTCATTATTTATTAGTACGCGGCTTCGCCGGCGCATTAAGCTGATTTTCCACCGGAGGGGCGAGACGAGACGAGACGAGACGAGAATTGAAATTCCTATGGCAAATTTTCAATTCTCTCCTCGCGCGCGCTCGGTGGAAATAGTAAAAGTGCCATACGAATTTCAATTCTCGCATCGCCTCGTCTCGTCTCGTCCCTCCGGTGGAAAATCAGCTTTACAGGGAACTCAGGCGGACCCATGGGATAAAATATAACCTATGTTCATTCTGAAGGTCCGGTCTATGTACAGCTGAAAGAATTTCTGAAACCGGATCAGTAGGTATTCCGGAAATAACGCTATATTATCTATTATTAACCACCTACGCAATAATTTACTTTAAGAACCCGCAGTAAGCTCGATTCTCCATACAAACGTAGTTACGCTCTCATTTTAAAACTAAGTGTTGGATTGTAACGAAACTTTGCATATACAATGACATGAGATATATCTATGTCTGTAATTAGTTTATGTATCTTCAGATACCACCACAAACTTGTTTTTGGTGTATTTTGTTTGTTTTATAAACTGGAACCATATAAACTAATTACAGACATAGGTATACCTCATGTCATTGCATATGCTAAGTTTCGTCACAATCCGACACGTAGTTTTAAAATGAGAGCGTAACTACGTTTGTATGGGAAGGTGAAATTCGGCCGAGCTTAACCGCGGAGTCTTAAAAACAAAGTTTTAACCGACTTCAATTTAGTACTCCGCCAAGCCACTAGAACATTTCCACATTTCTTTTCCAATTTACCACATGAACTGAATTCGGAGAGCAAATGCGTTGATTAAGTACTTATTATTAGAGAAAAACACCGAATCGCTGTATGTGGGCCGTAATTTGAGGACTTCCGTCGATTCCACAAGGACCACCTTTCAATTCCTCATCCCCCATCCCATCATCATCCAACTGGATTTTTGAAAAAAAATGGAACCAACCTGGAAGCATGTACAAACAAAAAAAAAATGGTACGAATCGGCTCATAAATGACGGAGTTCTGAGGTATCAAACATTGAAAGAATTAAATGAGAATATAATTTTTAATTTATAGATTCTCTGACAATTAGCAATTAATAATATTTCACCTGTTGATATTAACGATTTTATAATTTATTTCGCACTGTCCCACATACAGGCAACACGGTCTCAGGCCGGCGCTGCGGCTGATCAGGCCCAATTACTTAAGCGCCGCAAATACTCTTCTCTAGTTCAGAACTACGAGTTTGCGGCGCTTGCAGTTGAAACGATGGGACCCTGGTCAGCCGACATGAAGGCCTTCACGAGGACCCTGTCGTCGCGGCTGGTCCACGCCTCAGGGGACCCCAGAGCTGGCGCGTACCTTTCACAAAGGATCCAAAGGGGAAATGCCGCAAGCGTCATGGGGTCCATGCCGCAAGCGTCATGGGGTCCATGCCGCAGACAGAACTTTTGGACGGACTATTTTTTTTGTAATTAGTTTTAATTTTTTCGTTTTATTATTTTTTATTTAGTATCAAAAAGAAATGTATTATAACGATATTAAATTGGTTATTTCCAATATCAATTTTTGATTGTATGATTTTACTTTGTGTTTAATGTAATGATGCGCCGGTGCTGTTCTCTTTCCCTTCATTAATAATTTGAGTGTACCCACTACTAACATTAATTAATTTAAGTTTGTACTTACTAACAACTATATGGGCGACGACCTGAAATAAACGTTTATTTAATTTAATTTAATTTACAAATACAAAATACAAATACAAAATTTATTTATTTACCTATAGTGAGTTATAAACAGGAAGAATTACAAAGATCATAGCCTAAGCGTATTTACATTAGAGTTAAGCAATAGTCCTCACACTAGGTCGAACCTGTGTCGTGAGGACTGTAAGGTTTTCAGAATAATTTAATCCAAACGTGATGCGCAAAATACAGAGCTGTTATTGAGAGGTAAAGTTAAAACATAAATTATTAAAATACATTAACCTAACACTAGGGAAAATTAGAGAAAGGCGGGAATTTAAAACTGTAGAGGGGTGCTCTGTGTGTGTGGGTGTAAGTTTGTGTGTGAGTGAGTGTTTGTGTATGTCCATAAGTAATGGTGTGCTATTTATTGTATAGGTTTCAGCATGTCTTCAGTCGCCTTATAAGAGAGGGACATCAACCATTTTGTAAGGATATTCTGAAAATCTTTGTGAGACAAATTTTTAATGTTGAGTAGGTTCGATATTCTATTATAAATAAAAGGGTGTAAGAATTGTGGGAAGCGGCGTGCGTAGGGCGTTTTCGACAACGATTGTGGAACACGGAAGATCCTTTTGCGTCGGAGCGCTGCGTAATTGGGAGACTTCAACGTCTTTCGGTGCATAATTGTGGTAACCCTAAAAATGAATAATTGGCGGACCGAGAGCGTCTCAGTTTCGGTGAGAAGTTGGTTCGTTGGATATTGGTAGGGCTTCCTGGCCATTACCTTGAGTACCGCCCTCTGGGCTCTTTCTAGTACCAGCATTGTAGAGACACATGTTCCGCCCCAAACCGAAATACAGTACCCCAATATGGACTGACATAAGGCAACATAAACTTGGCGTAGGACACCTTTGTCGGCGGAGTTACGGAGCAGACGCATTACATAAGTGAGCTTTCTCACACGTTGAGAGAGAGAGGTCACATGTTGCTTAAAGGAGAAGTGCTTGTCAATATCGACACCCAGATAGCGTATGCAGTCAGTGCAACCAATCTCTGTCGGCAGGTGGCTAGCAGCACACTTGATGTGGAGCGTGTGGCGTGTTTTGGCTCAGAGCTTTTAGTCTTATGGAAACCAATATATTTGGTTTTCTTCAAGTTCAGAGACAGAAGATTATTGTCTAACCAGTTTTTTAAGCTGTACATGCCCATTTCGGCTCTTTGCAAAGTTTCTGTCCAGGAGTCTCCATAGAGCAAAGCAGCTGTGTCGTCGGCCTAGCAAATGAGATCACTTTGAGGAGGAGTAGCAGAAAATATATCATTTATATAAAGGATACCTATAAATAGGGTTGGATCTAAGACACTTCCCTGTAGTACCCCGCAAATAGTTGCTTTTTCATCACTCAAGCAGTCGTCCACTCTTAACCTCTGACACCTACCAGTGAGGTAACTCTGAAACCACTGCAATGGTTGCCCCCGAATTCCGTAATACGCTAACTTTTTCAAGAGAATACTCACTGACACGGTATCGAATGCTTTTGTAAGGTCAAGGAACACTCCCACGCACTTCAGGCTTTTATATATAGCATTAGTAGCTTTTTTAGTCAAAAGCTCAACTGCTTCCTCTGTTGACTTACCGCGTCTAAAACCATACTGATAGTTTGACAACAGGGCAAAGCGTTCCAGGTAGCTAATTAGGCGACCGTTAACGATTTTCTCGAGCAACTTAGAAAAAATTGGTAAAAGCGAAATTGGCCTGTAGTTTTCGGGTAAATTTTTTGAACCACTTTTATGAATAGGGATGACAACTGCCTTTTTCCACCTAGCAGGGAAGATTCCAGTCGAGAGGCTTAAATTAAATATATGAGTCAGTGGGTATGTTATTGTGGTTTTAATAGCTTTAATCAGGGATGGTCTGAGGTTATCAGACCCGGGAGCACTATCATTTTTCAACGTACTGATGAGACGGGCTACTTCGTGCTCATCTGTCGGATTCAAAAAGAAGGAGTGTGGAGCAGAGGAGGCCTGATTCAGCGTGAACGGAAGTGTGAGCTCTGACTTGTTCATACTTGCCAGTAAGTCACTGGCAAGATGGGTGTCTATGTTAGCAAAGTAGTCATTGCATTGGTCTATTGACTCCTGGGGTGTAGACTTTGTTTTGGTTAATTCTGTGGCATTTGATGTGCTTTTCGGGTACTCGGCGATGTTCTTAATAACTTTCCACAGACCTTTGGGGTTATTTTTGTTTTTTCTAATTCCTTGCTCTCATAAGCATTTTTTAATTTATGTTGGAGGTCAGTGAGAAAATTTCTATATCTCTTATACACTAATTCGCGCATGAGATCGTTAGGATAGGTCCTCAGCTCCAGATGCAGTCGATCTCGATGCTTTTGACATCGAATGAGACCAGGTGTTATCCATGGTTTCAGAGTATACCAATATAAAAAAAAATTCAACCGAATTGAGAACCTCCTCCTTTTTTTGAAGTCGGTTAAAAAGAGGAGTGTTATAAATTTGACGTTTTTGTGGCATAACTCCTAAACGAATGGACCGGTTTTAATGCGGTTTTTTTGTTGGAAAGCTGACGTAGGTAATCGAGATAGTTCTTAGCCAGTTTTGAGATGTTGAACTTTGAAATGAAAATGTCTGTGGTTTTCCACTTTTCTAATTTGTTAATTATTTATTAACTACCAGAATTCGGTGCCATAGAAAATAGGTGTAGTAATAATAATAATAGTAATAATAATATTGATTTGTATTTGTATTCGTTGTATTTTAATGTAGTGTGAATTGTTACGCAACATTTTTTGACGAACTTTTTTTTTGGGTACCTTATTTTAGTATAAATTAATATGACATTTATAAGTCATTTTAATTTTAATTTTAATTTTAATTTGTTTTATTTGACGATCATAACATAATATCAAGTCGTGTAAATTGACCAAGGGTAGTTTATATTGTATTTTTATATTATGAAATAAAAAATCGAATCTAATCTAATCTACTGTTCCGCGGCAGACCTAAGAAGCGATGGCTGGATGTCGTGATGCCGCGTTCACATGCTCGCGTTCAAAGCGACATTCACGTGCACGGGCGCGAGCGCGTGAACAGCCTGAATGTGCACGCGCCCGTGCCCGTGCTCGTGCATGCCGCCGATCGGGACGAAGATCAAAGAGTGAATGTGCTCGTGCTTGTGTACCTGTTCACTCGCTCGCGTGCATTAGTAAACATGTCGGAATTGGAGTCGTCAGAAGATTAAAAATTGACAAAAAAAGAAATTTTGCTCTTTCTGGGAAGATTACCAGTGGGACCCAACAATATGAGACCCCTAGAATAAATATTCCAAAGATAAAAAATCTCCCATGTTTGCATGACAAGCACGCCCGCGAGCGTGTGAACAGCCTGCTTGGGCCGCAGAAGCGGCACGGGTTGCTTGCCGGGCTGCATGCCAAGCTGGTTGCCAGGCTGCACGGCGTGCATGTAAACGCGGCATGAAGGCCGACATGAGCGAAAGCGGGCTCACAAAAGAAGACGCCAGGCACGGCTATCACGCGACGGCGCGCGAGCACTCTCGATTTTTCTCGCACTATCCGTCTCTCTCTTATTAGAACACTTGGAACAAGAGTTATAGTGCGAGAAAAATCGAGAGTATGTCGCGGCCATCCCATGATAGACGTACAGGATCGGCCTGGATAACGCTAGGTAGAAGAAGAAGATCGTGTTTTGAATTATCATAGGAGTGAAAATAAGAGTGTATTACGAGGTAAGCAAAATTATTTATACCTCGGGCAACGTTGCTTGAATCCCTCACTACGCTTAGAATTTCACGTTAGAATCCTTCGCTACGCTCGGGATTCCATTCTGGAATCCTTCCCTTCGTTCTGGATTCAATCAGTCACCCTCGTCACAATATACCATTTCGCTTCCTAGTAATACAATCCATACTATATTCGTATATATTTATACTATACTTATCACTTTTTTACTTTACTTATATAATATATATTTTATATATTACTTTATAAATGCATTTATATTCATATTCATATTCCCATGGGAAAGTGTATGTGTGTGTTTGTTTGTCCGTTTTTCACGGCAAAACGGAGGGACGAATTGACGTGTTTTTTTAAGTGTAGATAGTTGAAGGGATGGAGAGTGACATAGGCTACTTTTTGTCTCTTTCTAACCCCCCACTTCCCTAAAATGGGGGGTGAAAGTTTGTGGAGCTACGATATGAACGACCTAGTTTATATATAATACAATCTACTATTTTGATTCAGTAGACTGTTCCAAATCTATCCTAGGGACTGGTCCTATTTAATTGAAGTGTGTGCTCACATTTACAGACGTCATTGAAATGATTCAGCGACTGAGCAGTACCTAATTAGTTTTATAGTTACACACTTATCTGTGATAGTATATCAGCGGATACCGAGTCATGAACACCTGCGACCGAATAATCTTGGTTATTATCTACTTGCAAGTAGCTCTAGAATCTAGATTAAAAAATGTCTGCAGGTGTCAATTTGTCAACCGGGTGGGACGTCCGGCGATGCGAGAATTCTACTGGCTGGCGAGGATGTATTCGACGATTAGAATCATCCAAAAATCATTCACATATTCAACTATGATGATGCTGTCATGACCGATTTCGGCCACAGCGACTGTGTGATCTGGACTTGATATCATCGATTAGCAATATGACTTGAGTGTTGTTGTTCTACTCTCCGGTGCGCTCTCATGTGGCTTGCATATCCTAACTTTTTTTTTTGAGCGTCGTAATGAGCTCGGTAGAAAGCGGGACGAGCTGAAGGCTCGCCTACCGGCAACCATCCAGTACAACGTCGTGGGTGGGGTATTAACCTGTCCAATTTGCGCTCGTACATATTCAACTAACTAGATAATAAATAGTCTGAAAAAACAATAAAAAAAAACAAAAAAAGAGATAAAACATTAAGTAAACAAGTGTGTCTCTGCGGCAGTGTACCGGACACTGGCTCAGCATTATGCTGAGGTGTCAGACACATAGACACCTGCCACGGAAAGTATGTATTATTAAAACTATTCTAATTTGAGTAGTTTAAGCGGCTTATAATCAACAAGAATTTATAAATTAAAGTAATAATTGAACTTTGCTAATCGTATGTGTAAAACATAAGTACAGAGCCAATATTTTCTCAAATTAAAGAAATGTGACGTATCGGGGTAAGATTATCTTGTCTGTCGCATTAGGCTTCAGGCGCGAGGTGACAGGTGAGGTGAGAGGTGAGGTGATGTCTTGGGACGCCGTCGCGTTCATGTATCATTATTTTAGTGAATTAGACCCCTGCAGCGCTGATTTTCAGCCAGCACCGTCGGTGAATCACGGAAACGTCATAAAAATGTAATATATAAACTACAGGTAACAGTTCAACGGAGCAAGCTTTGCACGTATCATTCGTGGGGTCCTTCTAAGAAAACAAAGTTACAAACAACCATGACGACAAATTTGTGAATATTCCCCAATAGTTAAAGCATTGACGCTTAGTTTCAGCGTCCGAGAGGTAACCGGATGGCTGGCGGTATTTGATTTCCCGAAGTGTTGTGGACCCGCCCTGTGCAACCCGAACTGAGCCAACTCGGACTGGACCGGAAAACAAAACAAATTGTCAGCAGGTATTCGATTGAGACCAGCATTTCAGACAACCGCAGTTTCAATCGGCTGCCTAGCAACAAAAAAGAAATTCATACGTCTTTTCTATTTCCGCCCCAGTCCAAGTTGGCTTAGTTCGGGTTGCACAGGGCTGGTCCACGACAGCCATCCGGTTGCCTCTTGGAAACGTAACTACGCGTCATTGCTCCGAATACTTGAAAGTGAATTAATTTAACTTTTTGCTGTCTCTTTCCATGTTATACCTGCGTCTCTATGTTGTTATCAATTGCTAGGTGTATAATGTAATATGAATGTGTGGAATCGTGAAAGTTTCGATCAATGTATATATATTTCATATCATATATGTTTGAACATATGTTCATGTGATTTCTTGCAAAGCAGAATGAGGTCACAGACCGACGCACGCACCTTTGACGTCACTTACGGCCAGTGACGTCACGCACGGACTATTATTAGAACGGGCAATATACGGCTTCAGCCGTTATTTCGGTATTAAATTAATCATTTTCCACCCTTGATACGTCATTATAAGCTTTATGAACATGCCTTGTTAGTTCGTTAGTATGCGAGGTTAAATCTTACAACTGAATTTTTTAACAGTTACCTATCACTAGTGTAAAACTCGCTTTTCCATTAATTGAATCGACAAAAAAATGTATAATCCTACTAAGGTAATATGCGAAAGTTTGAATGTTTAGATGTTTGTTACTCAATCACGCTTAAACCGGTCAACCGATTTGTATGAAATTTTGCACGAATAATCTTTATAGCCTGGAAATATAGAATAGTTTTTATCCCGGGTCAACGCAGACAAAGTCGCGGACGGGAGCTAGTATATGTATAATTATCGATTCACGAGAACCAGTTGAGAAATGCGACCTGTGGAGGAGAACAGCTGGACAGCCGCAGAATTTTGGCCAAAATGGATTGAAAAAAGGGATTCATCATATCCAAAAATCACTTCCCATTCCCTTTTACGTCCTAGTTAGATACATAAAGCATTCGTCCCTCTCGCATTAGTGTTAGTGTCATGATGCTACCTAATAATAGTGTACCATGATCGCTTTTATGTTTGAAATAAAGCAGCTTGCATTTACACATTATCGCTTGAAAACACAAAGAAAGCTTACTATTTGTTTTATTTATTTATTTATTTAAAATAATTACACAGCATTACAGTTTAAAACTAAGTCACTGTGAATTACAAATGATATATATACTGCATTTTAACATATGACAGAAGAATTACATCTATATCCATCATCTCACAGTAGCCTTCTTCTTATACCTTAAGCATTCACGATACACAATTCCCCGACTGCTTCCAAAGACGTCCACATCCGGTGCTGATGCAAGAAGCGCATTAGGGCTCTGTAAGAGACTATGGTTACTTCCACTTCCACCCCATCCTGATTTACGGTGTCTATCTGTGGGGTACTGCAGCAGATGGCGACAGGGCAGTTAAAATTCAGAAACGGACCGTTAGACTCATAGCAAATAAGTCTCACGATCATCCTGCACAGTAGTATATTTCGTTGTATTCGGCAGTATATTCAGTTGTCTAAATAAGGACAACCTGCATATACTACATTGCCTAGCGTATTTATCCTTGAGGCTTGTAAAAAACCAATCCCAAATATCCAATATCCCTTATTTAGAGAAACTGCTAAAATTATTTCCAAAAGAGGCATTTGTTCCATACATGTTGTCCATTCATTGACTGGACTATACCTACTATACTCTGTATATTTCGGGCCTAAGCCGTAGAAGCAGCCAAGTACAGTAAAATCCGAGTTTCTATATAATTACTTCACTAATTCCCCACACGATAGGTACTTCAAATCGCAGACTTTGTAATTGCCATTCTGAGTTATTGGCGTCGAGCACAACAAATGAACTTTTCAGCGGCGATTATTTTCATGTAATGCCATTCCAAATTGAACCCTCTACTTTACACACAAGGTGTATTTTTGAATTGTCTAATGTAATTATTAATGTACCCACAATTAACGAGTAGGTAGCGTAATTGTTCAAGGTTACGCAATTAGGTTGCTCGTGTAAGTCGATAGGCAGTGGATACATTTTAATCCTTTTCCAGTTCTTGAAGGCAAGTGACACACTTTTGAATTTGTGAAACATCATTCAGGTCTAGCCTAGGGGATGCAATCTCGTTCTCGCGAGATGTCGAAATCACAAGATCTCGAGCTAATTCTCGAGATTATTGCATGCAATGATTTTTGTACACCTGCATTGCGGGTAAAACATAGTGATCTGTTCATGTAACATCTTTCACTGTAACCTATGTTTAACAAAATAAATATTCTGATTCTGATTCTGAGACTGATTCTGATTCTGATTCAATCTCGGCGGCAGGAAATCTCGGTCGAGATCTCGACTGAAATAATCGAAATCTCGAAAGAGATTACAGTACGAAAAGCTTAATCATTCGTGTCGGACAGTCCTTGCTTGGTATAAGTACTAAATGCTTTATAAGAAATTATTTCATAGATGTCTTTTATGCTCAAAATATAATAGCAACTTACCCTAAGTGACAAGTGGTATCTCGATATCGGCGAGATTTTTCGAGGTCTCGGCGATACAATGGCTGACGAGATCTCGATTCCGTAATCTCGACATCAGAATTATACCGCGAGATCTCGAATTACCAATCTCAGTTCGACATTGCATCCTAGTCTAGTCTAGCCGGTGTATAAAACGAGAAAAGAAAAAAAATACATAGGTACCAATACCAGCTCACATGCATTAAAATAATAGGCAAGTACCTAGGTAGGTACTGGCCGCTTGTATGTGCGGTGCGCCAGTGGCTGACAACTAAATTAGTATAACATCCTAACTAATGTGTGGGAGTCAAGATTAGTAGGTATGCAACGTTATGGAAAAACTAAACTTCTCCCCTTTTTTGCATACCAGGTCCTAATAAACACGGTGACTATCAAGCATACAGCCTCGTAGTCACAAGAGCGTTGCCGACCCTTTTTGCTTTAAGGATTCGGTAAAAACAAATGGTGGTCACTCAGCGCATTTTCAATCATCATCTTCTCGAGCTGCTCACCACCAGGAGCACACCACATAGATGCTGAACTAGGTACAGTTAGCATCTGAAGTAATGACATATACAGATCCACGAAACTACTCGTAACTATATCTCAACGAGCACATTATTGAAAGATTAAATAGTCATTAAAAGGCCATAGTCGAATTTCACAGCACCTAAGTCGGCCGCTACATCAGCGGACTCGGGTTTTTGTGTGAGTGAGTATTTTTTATAGTGAAGAATATTTATGCTTGTGGCAGTTTGTGACTTATGATTTTTTAAAGTATTATTTTAATGTATTTCTTTCGGGATGTATTTGGGATTTTATTTATTTTATGTGACAAAAAAATAAAAAGTACCTACTTACTAGATTTTTTCTCAGAATAGACCATAAGGTAAGGTGGGGGAAGATTGAATGGTTTTTTGATGAGTTGGATAGTGTTGTGGTAAAACCATTGTAAAATAAAAAACTATTGACTTCCTTTCAATTGTATAAATTGGAAGTTATGAGCAAGGACTATATTTTTCTAATCTGTCGACAAAACTCGGCTACGCCTATTCTAACGTATGAAAATAATAAAATAAAATATATTTTTGTCTTAAAATACACGGGTTAAGATGGAATGGTCGAGGGGTAAGATTGACATAGTATCTAAAGGCTTTTGAATGAATTCAAACGGTTACTGTTGCTCGTTATTCTATAGAATTCCTTACGCCTAACAGATACAGATGATTTTTGTTTAAATATTCCTGATAGGTAACGAAAAAACTGCATTTAAAAAAAAAGTATTTTACTCTTACCCCGCTTTACAGGGAGAAGGACAGTGGTACTCAAACTTTTTATTAAATATTCTTCGTATAAAAAACCAAACAAATGTTTTTATATTAAGAAGATCAGCTTGGATTTATAATAACAGTTGCATGAAAACTAAGCTAGAACAAACTAAGAAAAGCTTGTTTTATGAATATACGTTTAAGACTTATATGAGTACCGAAATAAACAAATATATACTTATATAATTACGTCCCTATTCAAAAAAAAAAAAGTTTACTACTTACACGAGTACCTAAATAAACAGATGTATAGATTTATATTTACGGCCCCACTCATAAATTGTATAAGCTTACGACTTATATGAGTACCTAAACCAGCAGATATACATAATATATATGTCCCTGGGCGACAATAATGGTCGCCAAGGGACTTTTACTGTACTTAACAGGTTTAATCTATACTTCTTAGTTACTATTTACATATCTTATCGTCATTAGGTCAGTAAATAAACCTTACGTTAAGTATTTTTTTTAATGCAAAGTTTGAGAATATGTCTGTTTTTCTATGACTTTCAAAAAGGGGGAAGATTGAAACATTACTATTTCAATGTTACCCCATCGAAATTGGCTGGGTAAAGATGGAAACTACTCGTAAATCTCAATATATGATTAATAGCTACACCTAGCACTAGTAAATAAAATCAAAATCTCAAATAACGCATAAATAGTCAATCGGAACATTTATACCCCGCTTATTAATCAAGTTATGAAACACGGGGTAAGATTGAAAATCGACGAATTCAAACCGAAATGCTGACCTTCACAAAACAGCACAACACACGCGTCTACTTACTCCAAGCGGTCACTGGCGACTGAGCGGCGGATCTAAACAAAATGGCGGCTTAAAGGATGATACCAGCACTAAAAAAAATTAACCAAATAGGGAGTTATGTGAGACTTTTAGTCTTTCCCCTTTTTTTATCTTCCCCCACCTTACCTTACATTAGTTTAGATATCAAAATTTATCAGGCGGTACGTCCTATCAAACATCAATATATACAATAAAATGCATTATTGCTTAATCGTTTTTCGGCTTTACATAGTATGCACTATACTATGTAAACCCGACTACGGCCTTTCATTTGTATATAATAATTGTCATAGTGTGACGTAACGCTTTTTATAGTGTCCAACTTAAGTACCACATTTTCGACCATTGAGGTAACTGGTTCCGTGGTGTAGTGGTTATCACATCTGCTTTACACGCAGAAGGCCGCCAGTTCGATCCTGGCCGGAATCATATCTTTTTGTATTTATTTTATTGCCTCTCATAAATAAGTATCCGCTGACAAGTTATGGGACATGTTTATAAGTAAGTTGTATGCACCTATATTTTTACACTTGAGTGTACTATAGAATATAGTATAGTTATTACTTCATTATTATTTAGTTCAGTTTTATTATCTTGTTTTAGTTCTATCATATTTGTATGACTTCATTACAAATTAGATAAAATCGTTAAATAAAAAATCATGTACATTTATATGTGAAAATGAAGTTACTTTGTCCATTAATTTATTTTACTCAGAAAAGGTGCATAATCTTTGAATGCTTATTGCTACAAGGAAAAATCTAAAGGCAAAACGAATAATCTTTTTTTGTTGTCTAGTTGGAGCTAAATACCTATTTAAATAAAATGTACTGTGGCCGCTAGAAATAGTACGATTAAATTGTATTATTTACATTTTTTTCATTCAAAAATAATCCTATCAAACCGTGTCGCATTCGCATCACGATAATAATTAGTTTTTGGTGACAGCGCCCTCTATCGACGAGTAGCCAAACTTCTAAAAACTAACCTAACCTCGTCAGTTCATATTGTGGGAACGGGAAGTTCCCATAAATTAAGTACATCGCGTGACGTTGCTTATCTTTTGCATCTGTGTCCTTCTAGGCAGTATTTGTATAAAATTAGCATACATTGCCTGCGACGGAATCGGTAGTACAGTCTCGATTTATGTTTGTAGCGATGGCAGTCATTAAAGAGAAGGAAATTCTAGTGGTTTGCGTATAATGTGACCTTATACGCAAACCACTAGAATGATCCGACTTCGAAAAGGGGCAGTACATTACGCAATATCTATACTACCTGAACCATAAACAAACTTTAGTTTTCCTTAATATTTATTAACATTAACAAGACGAAAAGTCTGTGAAATTGTAGCTTTGCAAGCTTGTAAGTTTGAATGTATTTATCTAATTTCAATAATAATTTCACTTACCTATATACCTATAGTATGGACTTCTCAGATGGACATAGGCTATGTTTTATCCCGCTGGTTTACTTAATAGGTACTCGGGCGGAGCCGCGCGGGTTAGTGTTATGGGTATAATGAGTTACCATGATAATAAAAGTAGGTACTTGGGTAACATTATAATTTATGAAATCACATTTGATCATAAATCGGTCAAGCTGTTTTGTGGCTCCTCTACATGATGGCCCATCCTAATGGCCCACTAGGATAAGCCAGCGTGTGGAGAAGGTAGTGGTGTCAGATGGCTTATGGCGCGGCGATGTCTTTCTCCGTCTAACGCATAGTTGCGTCCTGTACGATGAGTCGTGATGGCCCACTGTAAAGCAGGCTTTGGAGATAAGATAATTAAGAATATTCATTTATACTGTATTCTAGAACGCCCCCTGGTGATTAAACATCATAACACCAATCCAAAAACCACGCTGGTAGAATTTTGACTTGTAAAAGTGCAATTACGGCCTACTTGCAGATTAAAATTAATTTATTTCATTTATTTATTTATTTACTCCTTTATCGTATTATCCATCGATTTAAAATACCCTAAAAAAAAATATTTAAAATAGGGTATTTTAAATCGATGGTATTATCTTATCTAGGTGAGGGCCCTTTCGGATACACTTCGACCCAGCGGGATCTTTTGTGCATTTGCTCCTTTATGCCTACTTCCAAGCTTACTCCATCATTTTCACATGATGCAGCTCAGCGGAAGTACCTTGAATTCCTTTGGTTGCGTGTCCCCTGATGAACCTCAAACTTAATACTGGAAACCGTATCTAAATCGGTCAAGCTGTTTTGGAGATAAATGGGACCCACATGGGAACATTCATAATATAAATAAATATTAGGGGACAAATAAATAAATATTAGGGGACAAATAAATCAATATTAGCGGACAAATAAATAAATCAACCTAGTCCCAAACTAAGCAAAGCTTGTACTATGGGTACTAGACGACGATAAACATACTTATATAGATAAATAAATACTTAAATACATAGAAAACATCCATGACTCAGGAACAAATTATTCGTGCTCATCACACAAATAAATGCCCTTACCAGGATTCGAACCCGGGACCTCTTGCTTCGTAGGCAGGGTCACTACCAACTAGGCTAAAGCGGTCGTCAAACAACATTGACGTGCAAGCAAACAAACAGCATCTCACCCTAAACGCATAATAATAATAACTAGCTTCTGCCCGCGACTCCGTCCGCGTGGAATTCGTTTATATCGTAGCTCGACACAGTCTTTCATCCCCCATGTCACCCGCTCGGGGGATGATTTCCGGGATGAAAACTATCCTATGTCCTTCCCCGGGATTCAAACTATCTCCATACCATATTTCGTCTCAATCGGTTCAGCGGTTTAAGCGTGAAGAGGTCAGACAGACAGACAGACACTTTCGCATTTATAATATTAGTATGGATATACCGTCTCCGTTCCGTTGTGGGTAAAAATGTGTGTGTAGGACGCGAGTATAGGTACTACATACGCTACGATATTTTTTTATACCTTCGGGTAAGGCATAGATGATACCAAGCTGCATTTTAAAACATCTGTATTAACCTACGTTTAGCAAATAAATACTTTGACTTTGAGTAGAGCCGCGGGAATAACTCGTTTTAATAAAAATAAACATTTTCCGCATTAATCGCGTCATTTTCCGGATTTCTACAGACGTCAGTCGGCATAAAGTTTTGAATTTTTTTTTTTTTTTTTTTTTTTTTTACTAAAATTATGTTGATCAGCATTATAAAATGTCAATAATAATAAATCTGTTCATTCGATTGTGGCTTTTTGACCATTAGAAATAAGGTCTAAATTCAAACTAGAAGTTATCGAACAGCGTGCTTCGTTAGAATGGTAAATCAAAAATGCAAATGTTGAAAACCGGCCAAGTGCAGTACGAAATATGTTATAGGTATGCTATTGAATATGCAATCTAGCTACGTATGTTTAACAAAACCTATTTTTTTTATAAGCGGTAAGCGGACACCGCAGCCTATAGACGCATGCAACTCCAAAGGAGTAACATAGCGCATAGTGACTGCAATACAGCCACATCTCAAGAATAAAATACATTTGAGATGTGGCTCTATTGCACAGTGCAATACGGTCACATCTCGAAAGTAAAATACATTTGAGATGTGGCCGTATTGCAGACACTAGGCGATAGGCGTTGCCGACCCTTGATATGTTTGAGGATTCGCCGTGTTGACAGCTAACGGAACAAATTCCCTCGCTCTCAACACAACGCATCCTCGGGAGCTCTGGCGACCTCGCTCACCTCCAGGAACACAACACTACTACAGAGTAAGTAGTAGTGTTATTATGGCTGTGGTCTCCTGCAAGGCGGAGGTGCTTCCCCAGTTGGGCTGCTCCACATTCGAGCGGGATGACATTTCGCTGTGCCCTACCTCACCAAACAAACATCGATCGATTTGTTAAACATCGCGTTCTATATTTATAAATTATAACTATTAGCGTAAGCTTTTTATTGATATACGTTCGGGTAAGCTGGTATGTTTTCCAAAGACAGTATTTGACTGATACATGCCTAGTCAAATCAAAAACTGTTTATGAAACCGTAAAAAGAAACACGTTGCTAACCGTAATGTAGTCAGAATGTACAACAATAATTAATTTTTACTGTTGTCAAATATCGTATCGATAGGGTTTGTCAAAACAATTCTGTTTTATTCCCGATCCATTACCTACTCAACCTACAGACAGACACACACACAGTACTTTATGATAAATATTTATTTTCTAAAGTATATACAAGATAATAACTAACATTAACTACCTAAACTAAATTAAAACTAAGTTAAAATATAAAAAAGACCGGCCAAGTGAGTGTCGAGCCACGCGCAGTGTGGGGTTCCGTAGTTACCTGAATAGGTACATCGCCACGCGCCAAGTAAATGGTGCGGTTGCGTCGGCGGATTTTTTGCGAAAGTCGGCCTTTTCAAGTACATTTTAAGTTGATCGACTATTACTCGGTAACTAGTAATGTCTACTTGGTCGTGATAGTTTTCCTTTTAAATTCATTAGATGTACTACTGCCAGGATTTTTGTCACATTCCCAGTAGCAGCCATTTAGCCTGTAGCGGGTGGGGACACATGAATCTAACAAAAATTAGGGCTTTAAAGCCCACACACAAATGGTCCCCTAAGTTAAAAAAAACCGGCCAAGTGCGAGTCAGACTCGCGCACCGAGGGTTCTATAAAATTTACGGTTTTCGCAATTTTTCCTTTATCTGTGCTATAAGACGTTGCTTCGTAGCAAATTTCAAGATTCTGAGTTCACGGGAAGTACCCTGTAGGTTTTGATTCCCTTGCGAGTTTCGAAAATTAGTAAACTGCTGTATCTTTTGATTGTGTTGTCTTAGAAGTTTGATTTTTTTCACAGCTCCAAGGGACAGTAGACTTGAGTATTTGATATAAATTTTAGCTTGAAACCTCCACGCGTTCCTGAGAAAAAGGGTCTTGACAGACGGACGGACGGACGGACAACAAAGTGATCCTATAAGGGTTCCGTTTTTTCCTTTTGAGGTACGGAACCCTAAAAATGATTTTTGAACAAGCTATCTAACGATACCCCACACCATGGGTTTTACGAGGAAATAAAATTACATCCCCACTTTACGTGTAGGAGGGGTACCTAAAAATTTTTTTTTTTTTATCCTACCATTTGTTCCGCGTGTTTATATACTTAACTTACCCATGCCGAATTACAGCTTTCTAGTAGTAAGGGCCACTGAGCTATGCCGCAGACGGACAGACGGACATGGCGAGGCAACCCTTATGAGGGTTTCTTGTTGACTGCGAAACCCTAAAAAGGCCCTCGAGGCATTGCACCGATTTATTGTTCACATAATATTACAAGTACTCACACCAGGTACCTAATACTACCTGGGTAGGTACTACTAATTAATTCTTGAACTACACTTCTTACTTAGGTATTAGGTTCTAATAATAATGTTGGGACGAGGAAGCGGACTTTAAACTTGATCGGCAAGAGAACAACGACTCGTCAAATCAACAAAGGGTTGGCAACGCGCTTGAATCATCAGGCAGAGCGTATCATAATGCCACTACTACTATAAAAAAAAATATTTAAAGTTACCAAGATGGATCTCTTGTCTCGAACTTGACCGTCGCTGACGAGTCTAAATACCGGCTTGTCATAAAAAACAAAGGAGGTCCGGTTAGGATCAGAGTAAAAAGTCGCTTCAAGTGCAAAACGTCCTATACGCCAACCATTTATTAATAACCTACTATATTTTGCCATAACAAGCAGAATAGCAGATACACAACAGTGTCACAGTGTGTGTCTTGTGCGGACTTTGGAAACATGTTTCTCGTGCTCAGATAAACAAATAAACATGTTTATCTATTATTCATAACTTGCAATAAGATTAAGTTAAACATAAGTAATACATAATGTGTATAATCTAAGTGCAGGTTACGTTTAATCCAATGCAAAAACTGTTTTTAAATTGTGTGATATTGATAGTGTGGTTGGAACGTTCGTCTTTTTCTTTAAACTAATGAAATACTTTAAGTAAGTAGTTTGTTTTAGTTCAAATGACGAGAATGCACTCACTTAACGTGGAATTTCACAACTTTTCTTGTTGCTAATATTAAAGTAAAATATAACAAAATGACGTCATAACTGCATTGACGGAAGTGGCACGGATACTGGACTAGCTAATATATATTATTTGGTTTACAGCCCTACTTGAAGATAACAATTAACAATAGATGCCGGTAATGGTTGGTTGTAAGTACTTTTCGTCGTCTAAACTGAAACAAACTATACTACAAGAACCTACCTAGCCTCATTGGTTTTCTAACAGATACTTAAATAGTAGGTATAATAATTTACTTTAAAAACAAAGTTTTAACCGACTTCAATTTAGTACTCCGCCAAGCCACGAGAACATTTCTTTTCCAATTTACCTCATGAACTGATTTCCGAGAGCAAATACGTTGATTATTATAGAAAAAAACCCAATCGCTGTATGTGACGCGATAATATTTGAGGACTCCCGTCAATTCCACAAGGATCACCCTTGGCACTTCATTAGTTGCTATTTCAACGGAATCTTATCAGAATCTGTGATATACTTTTGTACTTTTAAGTACATAATTGAGGAATTCCATAAGTCATCTGTGGTCTTCATCATCAATTCCACTCCACCAATTTATGATTTCCGGATGTAAATACACGAGGTATAATAGAAAATATCAAAATCACTACACGCGTGCCTAATATAATTGAGGAGTTCCCTCAATTCCTCATGGACCCCATCATCCAATTGAATTTTCAAAAAAATGAGACCCACCTGGAAGCATATACTTACCAACAAAAAAAAAAATATGAATCGGCTCATCAATGACGAAGTTCTGAGTTAACAAACATTGAAAAAAAAAACAACCGAATTGAGAACCTCCTCCTTTTTTTTGAAGTCGGTTAAAAAGTAGGTAGCTATTGGGATACTTGTTTGTGTTAACCCGAATAAAGTTAAGCGTGAAAGTTAAAATGTCCTAAAATCATATAAGAGGTTAGAATTTAGGTTAGTATGTGCATTGCGAACATGTTTGTTTATAAACTTTTGGTGGTTGTGGCGCTCAGTCGGGATGCCTTATCGCAAAAGAATGGTAAGTGTCGAATAAAATATTTTCATTATTCGTCATTATCAATATCATCATCATATTAGCCGAAAGACCTGCCCCAAACAGTGTCACAATGACCGGTCCTGCGCCACCCACCACCAGCGGACTCCCGGGTCTTTTTAACCCCCGACGCAAAGAGGGGTGTTATAAGTTTAACGTGTCTGTGTGTCTGTGGTATCGTAGCTCCCAAACGGATGGACCGATTTGAATGCGGTTTTTTTATTCGAAAGCTGATGTGATCCTGAGTGTTCTTAGCTATGTTTCATGAAAATCTGTTTAGCCGTTTTTGAGATATTGGACTTTGAAATGAAAATGTCGGGGGTTTTTCAAACTTTTTTAATACCAGCTCGATCACGTAACGAATTGTACGCGCGTCAGGTAGATCTAAAAGTCACTTTATACACGCTGAAATATAAGTCGTGAATCGAAGTGGCATAATGTGAATCCATGGTTCTGAGCCACTTTGTAAGTAGTATGAAAAAAAAACACACTAGTTCATTTTCGTCATTCTAACTAAAATGAGCAATGAAAAAATAAATTGTTGGTTTTTTTTTGCATAACACAAAGTTGGTCTCATAGTTAAAAGTTCTTTAATAGAGTTAAAACTTATACTAGAGCCTCTGATTACTGAGGGGTAACCAGTAATCAGAGGCTCTAGTATAAGTTTTACCGAAACAAACCTTTGCGATCGCGTTTGCGTTTTACCTTCAATTTGTATGGGATTTGACAGCTAAACGCGAACGCGGTCGTAACGTTTTGTTTCGGTAAAACTTATACTAGAGCCTCTGAGGTGTAATCAGTAATCAGAGGCTCTAGTATAAGTTTTACCGAAACAAAACTTTGCGATTGCGTTTGCGTTTTACCCTCAATTTGTATGGGATTTGACAGCTAAACGCGAACGCGGTCGTAACGTTTTGTTTCGGTAAAACTTATACTAGAGCCTCTGAGGTGTAATCAGTAATCAGAGGCTCTAGTATAAGTTTTACCGAAACAAAACTTTGCGATCGCGTTTGCGTTTTACCCTCAATTTGTATGGGATTTGACAGCTAAACGCGAACGCGGTCGTAACGTTTTGTTTCGGTAAAACTTATACTAGAGCCTCAGGTCATCAGTCCAACTTGTTATTTATTATTTATTCTTCATTATTAAGAGTCCGCAGTAAGCTCGGCCGAATTTCACCTTCCCATACAAACGTAGTTACGCTCTCATTTTAAAACTTCCTGTCGGATTGTGACGAAACTTTGCATATACAATGACATGAAGTATATCTATGTCTGTAATTAGTTTATATGGTTCCAGTTTATACAACAAACGAAATACAGCAAAAACAAGTTTTGTATGAAAACCTTAAATTCTCTGTATTTTTTTACTATGGTATCTGAAGATACATAAACTAATTACAGACATAGATATACCTCATGTCGTTGTACATGCAAAGTTTCGTTACAATCCAACACGTAGTTTTAAAATGAGAGCGTAACTATACGTTTGTATGGAGAATCGAGCTTAATGCGGACTCTCAAAGTATAGCTAAAATCTCAAAAGCTATACTACATATGACGGGAGCAAACAAGCATACAGTGCATGATAAGCAGACACCAGAGTCCATGGACGCTCCAAGTTCCAGAAGCAAAACTGGCGCGAATGGATGGGATGAAAGAAAAGAAAGAAAGAAAATAAGTTTATAGGGCATTTTAGATGAGTGAAAGAAGTTACCTATATGTTTCAATAAAATTAGCATGATACATGATATAGATAGGACATCGGCCAAATTAAAATCTCTTACAAACCAGCTCCGCTATTCCGTAACTTCTTTTAACCTCACCTCAGCCGTCACCCACTAATCCTTACTAATATTATAAATGCGAAAGTGTGTGTGTTTATTTGTCCTTCTTTCACGTCGCAACGGAGCGTCGTATAGTTGTGATTTTTTGTATGGAGATAGTTTAGAAGCTGGAGAGTGACATAGGCTACTTTTCCAGCGGGAAAACATCGAATTCCCACGGGAAAATTCAATATGTTACATTTTCCTATAACCACGCGGGCGACGCCGCGGGCATCAGCTAGTATGTTCATATATCTTGACGCTGCTATTCTTAACAGAGCTTAACATAGGTCTCGTTTCGTTAGGCTTGACGGGTGAGGTGAGCCGCATGAACGCATTCCGAATAACAGCCCAGATTACGCTTATGGGGCTTCTAAACGGGCGACATTTTTACGGCAATGTGTGGCCGGCAAGTACGTGCAAAACAAGCGTACGGCCCGCCTGATGGTAAGCGGACACCGCAGCCTATAGACGCAAGCTACTCCAAAGGAGTAACATGGGCGTTGGCGACCCTTGATATGTTTGAGGATTCGCCGTGTTGACAGCTGGGTTGTTAATGCGGCTCACCCCGCCGTTCACCCGTCACGAAACTAGGCCTCTACCTACGCTTGGTTACTATGCATCGCGGTGTCAAGATATATTTGTGGGTGAGCGTTGAGGTGAGCTTAAAACAAGTTACAGAATAGGGGGGCTGAAAGAACAAATTATAAGTAGCTTAAGAACTATCATTGTAATAAGCTTTTTTTTGGCAAAAAAATACTGACTGTTGAGTTTGTTTCGGCGTTTCTAGTTAACATGCTTCTTTTTTAGAAACGCTGGTAGAATTTTGACTTGTAAAAGTGCCATTGCGGCCTACTTGCTGAGGCCCTACCGCGAAACGAACACGAACTTCGTTCGTGTATCTCCGTCTCTATCGCACTTACTGGTCCGAGCGACAGAGAGAGATACACGAACGAAGGTCGTTTTCGTTTCGCGGTAGCCCCTCTGACTTGACAGTTCGCCCTCGGTCTTGTGGGCGCGCGAGATTCCTAAGTGCTGACTAAGTTACAACACAAAGAACGCTAACCCACCAATGTCGTCAACCTTTTGGGTTCAGGAATTGTTTTCGTTATTTTGTTATACCGGTTACAGGTAGAAATCAAAAATATAAGGAAAATAACGTCGTTATACATAGCGCAAGAAAACTGCCTCGCTACTAGACAGGGTGCACGGCAGTAGCAACAGCATTCTGCATGTCAATAGCCAATAAGGCAGATTGTCCTCTGATGTGGAAACTCAGTCAGAGGACCAAATCCACATTATCAATGATATACTAACGTAGGCTAAGAATAAACTAACCCGATTGGACCCACCTTTGTTGTATTTTAATAAATATATAAGTAAATAAATAAATAAATAGCTCGCGTTTTTAGGAATTCGTGAATACGCAATGTTTTACTACCACAAATTTTGTAGGCTTCAAAGCAGAACCTACACCCTCTTCTTTGTCATTATTCAAACAAAGTTCAAAGTCAATTCGCATGCGTCCGTACGCTACAGTTTCCGCGTTCCATCAGGCAGGCCGTGTGCTAGTTTGCCACGGTTGGTTTAAATAAAAACAATTGAAACTAGCAGTGTTTGGGCCTGAAGGCCGATGGATTTAATAAGTAAGTAGGTACGTAAGTAGCTTGGCTTCGGTTAGACAAAAGAATTCAGATTTATTTATTCATATTTGTTCCAATACAGCTGTTATATTTGTGTTGTTCGACTTGGCAAGGGGCTACCGTGCCCCCAAATTGTTGACTGACAGACACCTGTAAAAATTAAAAAGTCCGTGTGAAACTCGTTTATATAAATAAATGAATGATTTTTATTCTGCAAGTAGGCCGTAATGGCACTTTTACAAGTCAATCTTAGACCTGTACAAACTTCCCCATTTTACTTCCTTAGGGGATGATTTCCGGGATAAAAACTACCTATCCTATCCTTCCCCGGGATTCAACCTATCTCCGTACCAAATTGTATCTCAATCGGTTCAGCGGTTTCAGTGTTAAGAGGTAACAGACAGACAGACACACTTTCGCATTTATAATACTAACTTCCGCCCGCGACTTCGTCTGCGTGGAACCGGGATAAAAACTATCCTATATTTTAATCCAGGTTATAAACTATCTTCGTGCAAAATTTCATCTAAATCGGTTGAGCCGTTTAAGCGTGATTGAGTAACAAACATCCATACATCTAAACGTCCAAACTTTCGCATTTATAATATTAGTAGGATTAAGTATGAATATGGAGTTTTTAAAATCCATATCCATACTTAATATTTAAAAAAACAAACTGTAGGTGATTCGCAATTTGTGTTTGATATAAAAACAATAGAATCACAAATATTTTTCCGCTAGTTATTATAATACCGACTCCAATAAGCACTAACTATTAAATAACTCTTAGTTATGTATAAAAGTATGTACCTACGTAATTCTAAGTATTTCACTGTGTACCTAAGTGCACGTGTTAAGTACTTTAGGTAGGTACCTCAGTTCAGTTGAGAATGAGACGCAGTATTCACAAAGCTCAAAGGACACGTTCTACCCGGGCCGATATCGACGGACGGCCAGGCAAGGTCACAGAAAATCTAGTATGGAGCGACCTAGCTTGGCCGTCCGCCGGTATCGGCCCGAGTAGCGTTTCCTTTAGCATGATCGCGTTTATGTCGGGCATACTTAAGAGTCCGCAGAAAGCTCGATTCTCCATACAAACGTAGTTACGCTCCTAAGTTTATGCTGATAATAAATTTATCGGGTTTGTCCCCTCGTCAGCCCTCAATAAGGAGACGCTGAGAGCGAAGTCTTGCCGCGTGACTCCGCCTGTGTGGATACTTACGTATCGGAAGCACGGAGGCCAACCAAGGTCACTCCATATTACATGTAGATTTTCTGTTACCTTGCTTGGTAGTCCTGCCGATCTCGCTAGTGTAGCGTCTCCTTTATAGAGGTAGCAGAAAGTCTACTACTAATAGGTATTAACTCTTTCCAGTGGGCGACCAATGCGTGGACCAGTACACGAATACGCTGGGTCGATGTGCGCCGGCAGAACGGTGCGATACGGCCCGACAAGACTTCCAGTAAGTTATACATACAGGGATGTTTTTATTCATTTGCTTTAGCTTCGACACAGTGCACTTGGTACATTTATATAAGTTATCCTGTATATCGGTTTAACATACAAAATAATTTAATATTTACTTGCAGACTATTGTAAAAGGTCTTTTAGAGTTAAGGAAGAGTTACCGTCAATTTGGTGTCAACTACGTCAGTAACTTGAACGTTGTGCGTGACAGCATTGACAGCTCATTCATATATTTAGCTCACTGGTAGTGCGATTGCATATTACGTTCAACTTACGGGGCTTGGTTATGAATTAAGAAGATTTTAGATGAATTTAGAGAAGTTAGTGATTAAATTTCGATTTGAAATATTTTGAAAACGGTGAATGTATTGTGTGACTTTTATTTCGTGAATACCTGCAAGTACACGCACACACAGTCCGTAATATCGGATCCGCCTTCACACACGCCTGCTTGGCCTCCCTATACCTCGATATATACATACGCTCGAAAAACAACCCTCCTCTCTTTCGGCAGTCGGGTAATAATTCGAGTGGCATTTTCCTCTAAAGAAAACTTGGGACGCAGGTGATTTAATTAATACAAAATAATACAAAATAGAGGTTTGGTTAGTCGAACGAGCGAGCGAAGCGAAAGAAGTTCTATGCTTCAGCTTGGGCCGCAAATCGTTCGTATGTCCGGTGCCCGGTGTCTGTCCGGCTGTTCTTCTCTACAGGTCGCATTTCTCAACCAATTCTCGTGAAATTTTGTGAGCAGTTTTGTTAATTACATAGTTTTTTAGTCAAGTCACTAGGTTTAAAAAAAACAATACAGCTCACAGAGCCACTAGGATTATATCCGGGAACGGCAACGCCCATGTTACTCCTTTGGAGTTGCATGCGTCTATAGGCTGCAGTGTCCGCTTACCATCAGGCGGGCCGTACGCTTGTTTGCCACCATCGTTGTATTTAAAAAAATAACTTAAGATGCATCTGATGGAAAAATGTAGTTATCTTACGAACACAAATGTCAAAGTGAGTTAGATAAACTAATTTTAACGGCATTTTAGCAAAAATTGGTCCTTATTTTTTATGAATAATGCCAATAGAGGGGCGACCGCAAAACGAAACCGAACTTCGTTCGTGTATCTCCCTCCCTGTCGCTCGAACTAGCAAGTGCGACTAAGACGGAGATACACGAACGAAGTTCGTTTTCCTTTCGCGGTAGGCCCTTAGGAGACGCTACACGGGGCTACATCGGCCGAACTGCATGCAGGCCGACGCGTGAGTCGGCCCGTGTGGTACGTGTCGGAAGCAAGGTGGCCGGCCAAATCAAGGTCACTCCGTACTAGATTGTCTGTGACCTTGAGTGGCCGTCCGCCGATATCGGCCCGCGTAGCGTCTCCTTATGATTGTTGAACGTTCCATTACAGACAAAACGGGATAAGACCAACGTTCTGCTCCAAGTCCTTCGAGGGAGCCGTCGTGTGCTGTAAAGACGGCAGCTCCATACTGCAGACCGCACCGCCTACAGTGCAGAAGAACGGAGAGTAAGCACAATACAATACGAATACCTACACCCTGCATGGACTGACAGCTCTATTACGAGCTGGGCTTGGTGCATCCATATAAATTGCATTGCACGCCCCGCTCACAGCGGCGCGGGCACTGGCCGCCCACTGAGGAAGGCGTCCTAGAGCCCGTCACTGGCCCCAATACTTAGGTACTTGCCACCCCCAATCTTAGGTATATGAAAACAATATAGGTGAACAATAGGCGTCAACTATTATGCATTAATTAAGGTGTGTTACGACGATTACCTGACAACGGCAATAGTCTGAGCCATATTTTTCATGTGACGGATGGATTAGGTACCTACTGTGTGTCTTGGACGTTTTAGACGTGTTGTAAAAGTTCAGAGAGATTGCAACTTTACCCATCGTACAAAAAATACCAAAGCGATCAGCTATTTTTTTAATACTCTGTCAACGAACTGAGATTTAAATGTAAGTATGGATTCTCGTAACGCTTAATTTAAAATTGCAGAAGGCCTATTTGGGGAACGTCAGATGCAAACAGCAGTGGGCAAAGAGACAGAAGAAGAGTCAGCGTCAGAAGTAAGTGATTCCTTTCTTACATCCGAGTATCGTTGGTATTTTAGGTATTACCATGTATTACACTACGACGGTGACGAGCAAGCATACGGCCTGCCTGATATTAAACAAAACCGTAGCTAATGGACACTTGCAACTCCATAATTTACTTTAAAAACAAAGTTTTAACCGACTTCAATTTAGTACTCCGCCAAGCCACGAGAACATTTCCACATTTATTTTCCAATTTACCACATGAACTGATTTCCGAAAACAAATGCGTTGATTATTAGAGAAAAAAACCCAATCGCTGTATGTGACCCGATAATATTTGAGGACTTCCGTCGATTCCACAAGGATCACCTTTGGCACTTCATTAGTTGCTATTTCAACGGAATCTTATCAGAATCTGTGATATACTTTTGTACTTTTAAGTACATAATTGAGGAATTCCATAAGTCATCTGTGGTCTTCATCATCAATTCCACTCCACCAAATTTATGATTTCCAGATGTAAATACACGAGTTATAATAGAAAATACCAAAATCACTACACCCGTGCCTAATATAATTGAGGAGTTCCCTAAATTCCTCATGGATTCCATCATCCAATTGAATATTTGAAAAAAATGGGACCCACCTGGAAGCATATAGTTACAAACGATAAAAAAAATTACGAATCGGCCTTTCAATGACGGAGTTCTGAGGTAACAAACAATGAAAAAAAAAAAGACAACCGAATTGAGAACCTCCGTTTTTTTGAAGTCGGTTAAAAAGAACCGTCCTCCGTTGCTGACCGTTTATTGAGTTAAACTGATCGTACATTTGGTTTTCAGAATGTGAAGAGTACAGTCGCTCAGTGGTCCAGACTTTTAGTTTCCTACCCCTCGTGCCAGACCCTGAGGCAGTGTCCATATCAGCCCCTAAGTGTGACTACGTCAAGGTGGAACTCATCGTGGGGGGCGAGAATGCGCAGCTTGGAGAATTCCCGCATATGGTACGTGCTATTCGACAATAGGTGGCGGCACTATTTGCCGCTACTTTTATCACCGAAAGATTTTGTTCACCAGTCGACAAAATAATAAGTGGGTTTGAAAAGAATACGACTTAAAAGATCGTTGTCTGATGGTTGTCGTCTAAGTAAGTAAGTAATTTATTTTGTGAAACATAGGTAAGTATACATTGTAGATCTTAAATTTGGTTGGGAGTCCTCTATGTTCTGCCTTGCGGCCTTAAATAGGAAAACAATTACAATAATAAATGATTACATCATAGCACGTGTGTTCTTATATTAAATACCTAAATGTGTTAAACAGATTTAAAAATATCAATATTATCAACCAATAAGTAGTAAGTAGATTTCCTACAATTAAGAATAAGGAATGTCACAATGAAAGATTTACAAAAATAATTATTATAATTGGCTTTGTATTACTATGTAAGACTTATATCATGTTTTTGCATCTGTTAGTACTCCTTAAGTATATATAAATAAATAAATAATTAAAGTTCAAAATGTCAAGAGAATTCTATTTTAAATACGACAATTAAAGTGAAATTATATAAACATGCAATCAGACTTTGTCATTAAAGAATTCATCTAGCGTGTAATAAGCTCTTTCGACCAGGGGACCGATTTTTGACTTTCGAGCGCTCGACTCTTTCACTCGAAAACTGACAAATATTATGAAATGCTATTTTGAAATGACGATAGAAAATTTAAAAACGTGCGGTATTGACCACTCGTATTCAATTCTATCGGTAGAAAGTAAGTGCCTGTGATTATGACACTACAATAGCATTTACTTTTATTTAATTTTCGAGCACTCGAAAGTCAAAAATCGGCCCCCAGTTTCATTTTCAGGTCCATATTAAATATGTGAAGATCTTGACATTTAGTAAGAAGTTATAAATTTCCGTTGCCATTCCCAATATAGTTTTTCTTAGTAATACAGTTTTGCCAAGGACCACATTTATTTTATGTCTATGCCGAATCGGTCTTCCGCTTGGGCAGGAGCTTTTTAATGGAAATAGAACCGGATTTGATTTAACTATCTTCTGAGACGGCTTTTTGAACTGTCTGTTTAATAAACTGAAAATCTTTTAACCCATTCAGGGCCAATGATGCGTCAGACCGCCGTAGCGCTTTCCGCT
This sequence comes from Epinotia bilunana, assembly GCA_947049275.1. Taxonomy (NCBI): domain Eukaryota; kingdom Metazoa; phylum Arthropoda; class Insecta; order Lepidoptera; family Tortricidae; genus Epinotia; species Epinotia bilunana. The sequence continues at coordinate 2,081,441 of OX346277.1, read as the reverse complement.
ACATACCTACGAGGAAAACCACAGGATCGGCTACGAGCGTAGCGCGTAGCGACAGTGAATGTGTTAAGAGAACCCTTTCTGAAAGCCTATGGTCTCGACGGTCTAATTGGTCAAAATCCTGAAAATAAGCCATCTGAACAACAAAACAAAAATCACTTCACGTTACACCTGTCCCATAAAGTGGTGATTACCACCCGCTACTCGTCCGAAAAATCTCACTTTCACAAAGGAGGCGTCACTTTTTGTAAGTTTGTACTTACAAGGGGCTACGGGCTTGAGCTGACAGCGATTAGATTGTAAATGTTTATTAAGCAGAAACGTTCGCTAACGAAATTCCAAATTTCGAACAGTGAAAAATTGAAAAATTATTCGCCACGACATTTGGAATTTCGTTAGTATGTAACTTGAGACGTTGTTGCCGTTTCAGAAGTTGTAATAACTTCGTGGGATGTCGCTACGAGCCTCCCTAAGGTGTAATTACAATAGTGGAAGCTATTGAAAGATTTGTCAGCACTAGCGGACCCACGGTAGCTCAATTGGCAGAGCGATGGACGGATTCCAGAGTGGGATCAAATCCCGCTCATGGCGAATAATTTTCCCACTGATCGAAATTTAGAGATTAGATTTTAGTTAGGACTCCGAAGCTTTAGGGGGGGTGGTTGGTGGTGACTTGAAGAAAAGAACCCCTTAGCCTCCATAGATCCTCTAGCCTTCTATCGTGTTTCAGGTAGCTATAGGCTGGGTGAACTTCGAGGACACGTACTCCTTCAACTGCGGGGGCAGCCTCATCAGTCCCCGCTGGGTGCTCACCGCGGGGCACTGCACCAGGGACCCGCGAGCCCGGGACCCCAACCCGGCCATCGTGCGGCTGGGAGACCAGAATATAGACCCTAGCGTGCAGGACGGGGCTACTCCTGTGGAGGTATCTAAGTTTATTTAAGGAGAGGAATTAAAAGTTGCTTAATGTCGGCCGAGAAGCATTCCTTCACTAACAAGGAATTGTAAGAGCCTACGAATGCGTCATCTGGGACGTAAACGGGAACAGTTTACCATGCATTGCAATGAAATTATCTTCATGTTAAACCAATTATGGACACTTTGTAACTATATTGTAATTGAATTAATAGTATTTTGTTGTTTATTGAATAAATCAATTTACACTAACTAATAAAAACTTTTGTCTAAGTTGCGTATCAAGAGCAATTTTAGTCCAAGACTACGCTGCAACAATACCAAAATAAACACTTCGGCAAGTCTTATGAATAGAGCAATCCTACTAATAATATGCACTTAGCACGTATAACCGATGCCCGTTGGGACGGAAAGGTTCTCGAGTGGCGACCACGAACCGGAAGGCACGGCGTGGGTAAGTCCCCCCACAAGTTGGACTGATGGCCTGGTTAAGGTCGCGGGAGTCCGCTGGATGCGGGTGGCGCATGACCGGTCACTTGGCACTTTTTGGGGGAAGCCTATGTCCAGCAGTGGACGTCTTTCGGCTGATATGATGATTATTATGACTAATATTATAAATGCGAAAGTTTGGATGTTTGGATGTTAAGCTGTTCATTACTCAATCACGCTTAAACGGCTCAACCGATTTGAATGAAATATTGCACGAAGATAGTTTATAGTGTGGATTAATATATAGAATAGTTTTTATCCCGGGTCCATGCAGGCGAAGTCGCAGGCGGAAGCTTATCTGTTCTGTTGTCTGTGTGGCTTAGCTGTTATCTATAATTAAAATTAGGCATGTTCCTCGGAAGGGAGTTAACACGTTCGCAACCAAGAAACCGCCTAGCGGGCATTCGTAGTGTTTGCTCAGATGCCGGCTGGGCCCGCTAGGCGGGCACTAGTATGAACTTGCACGCCTGGCGAATTCTGTCGGTTTCTGGTGAATTGATCAATTTTAGTCCGTTTGCGAAAGTGTTAAGAGTCCGCAGTAAGCTCGGCCGAATTTCACCTTCCCATAAAAACGTAGTTACGCTCTTATTTTAAAACTACGTGTTGGATTGTGACGAAACTTTGCATATACAATGACATGAGGTATATCTATGTCTGTAATTAGTTTATATGATTCCAGTTTATAAAACAAACGATATACAGCAAACAAGTTTGGTATGAAAAACTTAAAATCGCTGTATTTTTTTACTATGGTATCTGAAGCTACATAAACTAATTACAGAAATAGATATACCTCATTTCATTGTACATGCAAAGTTTCGTTATAATCCACGACGTAGTTTTAAAATGAGAGCGTAACTACGTTTGTATGGAGAATCGAGCTTACTGCGGACTCTTAAGAGCCTACTATTGGAAACAGACAGTGATGTTCTCTATAGCGTTGCCTAAATACTTTTTCGTACCCAGGTCCCTATCAGATCGATCATAAAGCACCCCGAGTACAAGCCGCCGCGCCGCTACAACGACCTCGCCCTACTGCAGTTGGCTACTGACGTAGATTTCAGCAACACTATCCGCCCCGCCTGCCTCTGGCAGCGGAGCGACTTTGACGGTTATCAGAAGGCGGTCGCCACTGGTTGGGGAGTCATCGACGTCAGTGAGTAGCCTTTTTAGTGCTCTTATCGAATTCATATTAAATTAAAGCCCGACCAGGAAATTAAAAAACTTGGTCTGGGGGCGCTAAAGTAGCAATAATTATGGCAACACTAATTAATTTCCACTCTGTCATGTTGACAACAAGGTTGGTGATGTTGTTTAGAGGAATAGTGTCTAATCCTTCAGACTTTCTCTCCGGCGAATACTTCGTCATATTGTAAATCACTTTTCTTAAGTCCCATTAAATAGTTTTCGACATTTTAACGCAATACAATACGTACCAACGACAACTCACTTTGACAGCAATTGACAGATGGCATGGATGACGTCTTCAAATTTACTGTTGCCAGTTGAGGAGATTAGTTCCAATAGTTTTCCGCAATATGGCGAAGTTTTTTATTTTCCTGGTCGGGCTTTACTCAACACTAAGTGACCTAAAGTGGATCTTAGTGTATGGCAGAGAAGAATGCCATTAGACGCCTCTCTATTCTGCCCCACTTTACGCCAGTTAGGTGCAAGTACGGTAACTTGCACGATTTATGGGTGGTTTGGATCTTTTTGGGATATTTTAATGGTAATTTTAACCATCAACGTCTATAGTAGATGCCCCAAGTAAACAGACTTCTGTTGATAAATATGCAAGTTATAGTCTGACAAGTGAGTCATGTCACAATAAAAGGCGGCAAAAATGGAGAAAACGCATGCTGGTAACACGAAATGTATACCGGTGGAATAGGTATCTACTAATAACTGTCAACTTATTTCATAGGTAAAACTGTTGCCATATAAAGATTTAAAAAAAAATGCTTTTGCCACGAATCGCTGGCCTGACTACTACTACTTATAAAACGAAACACTACAAGATACTGGCGGTCTCAGTAGACCAATGCGAATTTCCTGCTGTTCACCTCAACAGGCCCCGTATCGTGGTCGGCCTTATCACGCGATAAGTGACAAGATAGAGCGTCCGTCACTGGCTGACACCGTTCGATAGAACGAGACGAACGCTCCATCTTATTTTATTTATTAAGGATTACCAACAGATAATACATCTTACATGCTCTTAAATCTACAATCAAGACTGATGCTTATCTAATTATAGGTAACCACAGCTTGTATAAGTGTATTGTACCTGTGAACAAAAGTGGACATGCAGTAAACTTATTGTTATAAGTTATAATTAATCATCTTATCACTTATCGCGTGATAAGGCCAACCATGATACGGGGCCAGGAAGTTAACCATAGCTAAACAACTTCCAGATACGCAGGAGACCTCAAAAGAGCTCCAGAAAGTGTCCATCTCTCTCCTAGAGAACGCGCATTGCGACCAGCTCCTGGCCAGCTCGCGGAACAGGAACTGGCAGGGGTTCGTGCCGTCGCAGATGTGCGCGGGGGAGCTGCGCGGGGGGAGGGACACGTGTCAGGTAAAGAAGAAGTGGTTTTCATCATCATCATCATATCAGCCGAAAGACGTCCACTGCTGGACATAGGCCTCCCCCAAAGAGTGCCAGTGACCGGTCCTGCGCCACCCGCATCCAGCGGACTCCAGCAACTTTTGCCAGGTCGTCAGTCCACCTTGTGGGAGGCCTACCCACGCCGCGCCTTCCGGTACGTGGTCGCCACTCGAGAACCTTCCCGCCCCAACGGCCAAGAAGAAGTGGTCTTACAAACCTGTAAGTGACAATTTTATAGGTCACACCTGGCACTACTGGCCAAATTACCAGACGTTAGTAGTCCAGAAAAGCAGCGCAGAAGGTTTTTGTTTACTTAGAATATCATTAGTTCCGATCATAATACCAATTTCGTGTGTACTTGTGATAGGTTAGTGGAATATAAACATTAGAGATTATGTGGTACTAGCTTCTGCCCGCGACTCCGTCCGCGTGGAACTCGTTTATATCGTAGCTCCGTACAAACTTTCACCCCCCATTTTAGGGAAGTCGGGGGTTAGAAAGAGACAAAAAGTAGCCTATGTCACTTTCCATCCGTTCAACTATCTCCACTTAAAAAATCACGGCAATTCGTCGCTCCGTTTAGCCCTGAAAGACGGACAAACAAACACACACATACACTTTCCCATTTATAATATTAGTATATGGATAATGCTCTTAGACTTTGCCGTCTTTGCTTCTTTCACGTCGCAACGGAGCGTCGTATTAATGTGATTTTTTGTACGGAGATAGTTTGGCTGGAGAGTGACATACTACTTTTTCCAGCGGGAAAACATCTAATTCCCACGGGAAAATTCAATATGTTACATTTTCCAATAACCACGTGGGCGAAGCCGCGGGCATCACTTTGTAAATAATAAATATTAGGGGACAATCTTACACAAATCGACCTAGTCCCAAACTAAGCAAAGCTTGTACTATGCTTAATTATATAGATAAATAAATACTTAAATACATAGAAAACATCTATGACTCAGGAACAAATATTCGTGCTCATCACACAAATAAATGCCCTTACCGGGATTCGAACCCAGGACCTCTTGCTTCGTAGGCAGGGTAACTACCAACTAGGCTCATGTCAGATCACTTACCAGTCTTACTTTATGCAACGCCATCTAATTAGGTTATTGTAAGTCGGGCCTAGCTGAGTTTCTTGCTGGACTCTTCTCAGCTAGGCTAGGTTTTAGCGAACCAGGGATAAAACAACCAGTAGTTCGACACCACTCACACCCCAGATTCGGTTGATACCGTTCAACCAATCTCACTGGAGCGCTAACTCGTAGAGTATTCCAGTGTATAAACTTCCCCGCCTGGGCGTGCCGGAGTCTTCCCCTGGATTTTCCCCAGGCTACCCTCCAACCACGCAATTCGACCGCTATATTGGGTCCGTTCTATTATAGCAACAGTCTGGTAAAAAAAAGGTTATTGTAGACAAGCAGTTTCAATCTCCATTTCCCATTCCAGGGCGACTCAGGCGCACCGCTTCAAGTAGCATCGCGCGACAACCAGTGCATCTTCCACGTCGTCGGCGTGACGTCGTTCGGCGCGCAGTGCGCGCGCAGCGGCCGCCCCGCCATCTACACGCGCGTGTCCAGCTATCTGGACTGGATCGAGAGCGTCGTGTGGCCTAATGAATAAAAACGCAGTATGCTTACTGCCAAGCTTTCTTTTTTTGTTTAGTTCCAACTGTTCGACGATAGATGGCGCTGTAAACAAATTTCGTTCGGAGCACAATAATGCTTGAAATTAGTGAAAACATGCTTTACGATGGATGAGTCTTAAATGTTATCCCGCCGGATAGAGAGCGAGCTGTAGCCTAATGAATAGTAAAATATGGTTGTAATATTTGTATACTAACTTATATGAATTATAATATTTTAAACATAGTTTTGTGATTTTTTTGCAACTGTTCGGTGGTAGATGGCATAAGAGGCTTACGAAAACATAAGTATATCATCATCCTTCCAGCGTTATTCCCAGTTGTGCCCTAAAGGAGCCCGGGGTCCGCTTTGACACCTAATCCCAAGATTCGGCATAGGCACTAGTTTTACGTAATCGACTGCCATCTGACCTTCCAACCCGGAGGGAAAACTAGACCTTATTGGGATTAGACCGGTTTCCTCACGATGTTTTCTCTCACCGAAAAGCGAACGGCAAATATTCCGTACATAAGTTCCGAAAAACTCATTGGTACGAGCCGGGATTCGAACCCACGACCGCCGCTTGACAGCCGCATGCCTGAACCACTAGGCTACCGTAGCTATAATGAGACTAATGAGTTCTGTTAATTCCGGCAAGTGTCACCTTGCCAGATTTAACCACGGGGATGGCAGAAAACTGCGTCTGAGCCTTAGTCCCTGGGACCTGGCGGTCTCGAGGGCTACTTGGCGCATGCATTAGCTGAGCCATCTTCCTTTTCGACTGTTTGTTTTACTGTTTAAGAGTCTGCAGTAAGCTCGATTCTCCATACAAACGTAGTTACGCTCTCATTTTAAAACTACGTGTTGGATTGTAACGAAACTTTGCATATACAATGACATGAGGTATATCTATGTCTGTAATTAGTTTATGTAGCTTCAGATACCATAGTAAAAAAACTACAACGATTTTAAGTTTTTCATACAAAACTTGTTTTTGCTGTATTTCGTTTGTTTTATAATCTGGAACCATATAAACTAATTACAGACCCCCTAGCACACTAAGTTTTATGTCGGACGTAAAGCATTCGTCCCTCTCGCACTCGCATATTTGCCAGAAAGGGACGAATGCTTTATGTCCGACATAAAACTTAGTGTGCTAGGGGGTCAGACATAGATATACCTCATGTCATTGTATAAGCCAATTTTCATCACAATCCAACACGTAGTTTTAAAATGAGAGCGTAACTACGTTTGTATGGGAAGGTGAAATTCGGCCGAACTTACTGCGGACTCTTAAGTTTAATCTAAATTGTTAATTCAAATCAAATCAAATCAATCATTTATTCTGCAAATAGGCCACAAGGGCAGTTTTACACGTTATGTTACACGGTCATAGTGTATGCAAGCATGTTGAATAAATGTCTATTATTATTATTATGTGAGAAATAGAAGAGAGGCAGACCATTGCGCAGATGGGAAGGTGACATAGGCAGTTGCAGGACCGACTTGGAGACGGGCTGCAATGGATAGAAACAAATGGAAGATTGTTAACACGTGGCAGGAGATCGAGGTAGAGACGACCGTGTGCTTCATATGATGTATATTGGGAAAATGAACGTACTTACTTGCTAACAGATCTATTATACATATTCTAGATTGAAGTCTTACTATTAATAAGTATCTGTCAAAAAATTCATTTTTGGTACGTAAGCTTTAATTGCCGACTGTACTTTTCTGTATACCATCATCAACTGCTCATTGAGACGATTCTAACGAGCCCAAACTCGATGGGGTTATGTGGTTTTATTACGGAGTTCCTATGGCCACTTTCGGTCTCTATCATCAGATCAGCTCGATGGTACCATAATATTGAATTGTCATCCAAACTATAGTTATACCCAACATTTCAGCTCAATCGATCACCGGGAAGTAGGTCAAATTTAACTTGCAAGATTTGACGGACAACTTACTTACATACATACTTTTAAACTTACATACGAACAAGTCGTTAATATAAAGCTTGTAATTACAACGCTTCTATCGGGGCCACTAGGCACTAATTGGACCATAATGTGATAAAGACATCCAGGATTACGCGTAGTACGGGAAAATTCCTAGAGATGGCGCTGTAAACCAGTTCACGTGTTGACAAAGATTTTAGGGGGAGGCGTATGCCGAGAGGCACAAATCGACCCAAAAAGTATAATAAGTATATATATTGAATCGACCACAACACCGATGTCAGTATATAATTTTAAGTTTATATCCAACTCTGTAAAGGTCGAGAATAAAAGGCTATTTTATTTTATTTATTATTATTATGTACCTCCCATTTTGCTTGTAGTTATTAAGGTCGTTTATTAAGGTGGTTCGATTTCCATACAAAACGTTATTTGACATTTGCAGGCCTTTTTCTTGAATAATATTGTATAAACTAGAATAATTTGAGATATTAACTTGTGACGTCATACTTTGGGAAAACCATTTTTTTCAAATTATTCTAGTTTATACAAGTTTATTCAAGGAAAGGGGGAATTTCGCGCAAATGGAAAGCCAATTTGTGAAAGTTATATAGGTTTCTTAAAAAATCACGCTGTTAGCCTGCGAATGTCAAATAACGTTTTGTATGGAAATCGAACCACCACTATGGACCTATAAGTTGTCTGAAAATAAATGCATTTCATTTTATTATTTATTATTTTATTTATATCCAATTAAAATTCACTGTGCGAACCCCACTCATTTGGAAGGTGTGCGTGGGGATATAAATCCAACACATAGTTATTATTATTATTTCAATCTCTCACTCAAATTGTACTGATACAATGGAAATGGAGCTGGAGGTATTTCAACTACGATTTTGCTCGAAAACAGATATTCAAACTTCAGAGGCCAAACATAGTAGTCACCCCAACGCTACACCAGCATATATTCCACCGTTGTGTCCTTCAGCAACATAGGCCTCCAGTGTTTACACAGCACTCCGAACACATGCGGCAACACCACTGTTAAACACACATACACATGTCTGCTCAGCGCTGGTGTATGGCCGTACGGATATACCCACAATCCTCTCCGGTTAGCGTCCCGAATGTGGTGACTAGAGTAGGCCAGTATGAGCATCCATGTAAGGATATATATGTTTAGTTTCTTGTATATATGGCTGTAGAGAAGGAGTGGTGCGGTGATGAGGAGCCAGAATGTTGTGCAGTGGAATAGGCCGCGCTGTTTCAGGGTGGTCAGGTCCTGGAAAAATGAGAACATATTTATAAATTAAACAAGCAAATAGGCATGGTGACAAAATATTTTTCATGATGTCATTCGAACCAGTGTTTGGAGAGGAACAAATGTTTGTATGGGAGCAACTACAATTAAAGAACATAAATACCCAAAAAATCGAGACAAAGATTGACCTCGCCGGCAGCAGCACATAACGCTTCATACTGATTGACAGATAGGTATGACGTCACAACAACATTTGTTAGTAAGGTTGAAATGATATAAGCTGTCCCTTTAGCACTTAAAAGCATATCTTGTGAACAATGGGACTGTTTCCTATTGTATAAGCCCACCGCAAATCCTCCAACCAGATAAAATTAAGCAAGTAACAATAAAACTCATACAAATAGCTACCATCTACTCTAAGTCCAACTCATAACCCCATCGAGCTTGGGCTCGTTAGAATCGTCTCAATTAGTTGATGATGGTATACAGAAAAGTACAGTCGGCAATAAAAGCTTGCACCAAAAATAAAATTTTTGACAGAGACTATTTAAAACTAGCCCTCTTTCGAATCTCCGTTTTCTATTCTTGCTAGTTGCTAGGTATTTGTCTAGCATTTTCTTCCATTTTTGTCTGACAAACATGGAAGACTATCCGTTTAAGGTACATAATGAATAAGCATGTCTAACATTTTATGGCGTCGTGCGCAACGAAATCTATTACATTACAGTATAGTAAAATGATTAACCCAATTAAATACTTTACCATCACACATAACTTACCTTCCACTTAAAAGAACGAGCCACTATCACATGGTCTATGTCGATAAAACTAGACATGAACGTGCAAAATATAACGTTATAAAGCTTCGCATATCCCGTAACACTCGTCTCATGGCTGAAGAACACTAAAGAAGACAGGAATCCTATACTAGCATGAACAGCGCTGTCCGAAAGTGCCCTGAACACCTGTGACGAGGCAAACTTTGATTTGAAGACGACGTAGTCCCCTACATACGTGGAGCAACATAAAAGTAATGTTAGGATGACTTTGGCATATTTCATTGCGAGGTTTTGGAAGTTTTAAGACATTTGGGAGGTTGTAAAAGGATTTTTTTGCCGAAATTTGGTTTGTTTACAATTTTGTGCTGTGTAGTTTATCAGGTGACAAATGTCACAAATAAAATAAGATGATAACGAGTCGAGCGCGCTCAGAAATCTGTCACAAATATTTGTTACAGAACCCATTTTATATTAATAATTTACGTTTTCCGTATATTTTTTACAAATTCCAAGAGAGATAATTTTTTTAATGTATTTTTTATTTATATCATAACAGTTTATACGATCCAAGTTTCTGAACGCTTTCCGCATTTTTTATGCATCGAGGGCGTCGAGGCCAAACTACGTCAAGCAACAGTTTTAAATTGTATTAACATTTTTCTTCTGTTTTGAACAGAGCAGAAAATCTTTCAGCTTTTTAGATTTTACAAAGATAAAATCTATGAAAAATAGTTAATTACTTTCTTTAGTATAACTGTTAAATATACTAAGCATTAACTTAACGCAATGCATGACAGACAGCGGCATGTCAACTTTACCGCCTATCCGCTCCACGCTACACCCATAGTATAGTTTATCTGTGCTTAACCTCTTCCAAAGTAGTAGGGAGTGACGATATATCCGTAATTAAATTAATATTTACCTTAGTAATTAGACAGTGTAACTAACTGGTAGGTTAGGTTTATCGTTGGAATAAATGCTGCTACGTTACAGTATAAACGCTGAAGTTTATTTTTACTCCGGGCCTCCTCAACATACGTACCGGCTAACTGCGGAGTTCACGTTAGGTCGATCCTACATCGGAGCTTTAATAATAATAAAATAACCAGTGCTGTGTTATTGAAATTAATTCTGGGCTTGAAATTAGATAGATAGATAGATAAATCATTTATTTGGCATTATGCAACAAAATAAAAACAAAGAAATACAGAAAAAAAAGAAACAGAAAAAAAACAACAATAAAAGAACAAGTAAAACAATTGTGGTACGGAACTAGAATTATAAATTTAAATTACGGCATACTTGTGCATTGCAATAATGCAAAATTATACAAAAAAGGCCAATATCAATTTTTTTTATCATACAAAATATGAAGCCACACCTCATATTATGAAATGATGATCTAATTGACAGCAACACAATATCCAGTTTCGGAAGACCTCTACTTTTAGTTTAGGGCATTGTCATAAATCTGTTTACCCAATTAGCGTGTTACGGAAACATAATTAACTCTGTGTCAATTCTGTGACCACATTGAAGTATGTGTATTCAATTTCCCTACATTGTATAAAAAAATACTTTATCTTTTAAATTCATGTACAACACTTTATTAAATGTGAAACAAGTTTATTTTAACGTATGTAAAATTTTCGTCACAAAACTGCACTCACAATTTTTTTGTTTAAAAACATGCTAATTGGGTACACATTTTTTTTAAATGTACATATATACATACGAAGTAATTCAGCGTCAGCACTTAACAATATGATAAAACCCTCCTACCTAATATGATAAAACTAAATTAATTTTATATTATAAGGTTGTTACTATTCCAAATTTGAACCTCTACTTAAACTAATAATGATGATATTTATTGAAGGTGCCTTTAGATAAATTGTCTAGCCCAAGAGGACAAAATACCTTTGATACTTCTCATAACAAACAAAATAATATTGGGCATGGATTAGAAAAAAAAAAACGATTTTCGCTCTAGATATGATATGATAGGTACTTAGTGCATAAACGTAAGAATACATAGCTCAAATAAGGCTGGTTCAATGAAATGTTATCATTTCTTATCACAATCAGTAATATGGACGCGGACTCTTATCAGACATTTATCGGGTTAACAGGAAAAGTGAAGGTCGAATTATTTAAAGTGTTTGTGGTTTTCACAAACATAGGTACCTATTTATCATCTGTCCGTTTGTTTGACAGGAGGTTAAATAAAAGGATGACACCATTTACCATGAAGAAAACTAGGCTAGATGATTTTAGTCTAGGCCCTAGGCATGAACGTAGACCACCTACTTAATTATTATTAATTGGTCACGTAGGTAATTTATTGCACTCACCACAGTCGATAAAAAGAAAGCCTCATAACTTATTTACCTACTTCTGCAATCTGAGACATTCTTTGTTTGTTATTAGATTTATCGTCCTACATGAGAAATGTATCTACCTACTCTCGATTTTTCTCGCACTAAACTTCTTGTTCTAAATGTTCTAATCAAAATCGTGCCGGTCAAATAACATGTGCGACGCAATGCACATTAGACAAGTGGAATACCATACCACCCTAAGAAAATTTAAATAAAGAAGCGAGGTTACCTTCAATATCATTTAAAAACAACAAATATCAGGTACCTATACCCTCATAAATCAATCGCAAATCCTTAGTCAAGTGTAGTTCGTCTAAAAAGTTAATTTTCTAATAAAACTGGTTACTTAAATAATAAAACATCTATTAAACTACTAACATCGTACATCAGTTTAGTCTAAATGTCAATTACGCTCACTACCTATATAAAACAAAATAGGTAACACAGTTCGTCATAATACGTAAAAATATGACGTTTCAGCTCCAAAGTTAAAAATAGCTTATGATAAAATTCTACGGATCCCCGAAACCTAATATCAAGTGATAAGACCGGTTTTATTCAGTGTCGGACGTGCTGAAGTGTATCACAGTGCTTGGAATTAGGTTATATTGGTAAATTACATAATTGAGTGTTAAAATGCCGGAAATAGTGCACGTTCAAGCAGGCCAGTGCGGCAACCAGATCGGATCCAAGGTCAGTGAAGTATTTTAACTATTTTAAGTTAAATTGGCTTGTTATTTAAGATTATATCTGTGTTCTTGAAACTCGGTTTGAGAATGCGTTTGTAAAGAAAGGGTGGTTTCGGATGCCGATACAGTTGAGAGCTTCGGAATTTGCCTTTTTTGTATGGAAAGATCGACCCGTTTACTATCCGCATAGTCATATACTTTGAAACCATGAATGGCATGAATATAATCAATACTCATGAATTGGGAGGACCACAGCCGTAATAATAATAACACTACGCCATCGACAATATAGCAGTGCGCCACAGATAGAACAAACTTTGAAGAAACGCTAAACTGTTTGAGATCATCTTTTACCCGTCGCGTCGTGTTGTCAGTTTTAATAAATATTACTTATTGCCATTGTTTATTGTTGTAGAGGCTAGAAAGTAGGTAATAGGTGGGTTCGAGGTTCGAGCCGAAGGTGAGGACAATACATATAGTGCTTTACACCTACCGCGAGGAACTTGCAAATAATCCATACTAATATTATAAATCCGAAAGTGTGGCTTTCTGTCTGTCTGTTATCTCTTCACGCTTAAACCGCTGAACCAATTTGGATAAAATTTGGTATAGAGATAGTTTGAGTCCCGAGGAAGGACATAGGATAGTTTTTATGGATCTACGATATAAACGTGTTACACGCGGACGCAGTCGCGGGCAGAAGTTAGTTCTAAATGGAAATTAAAATCATAACAATAAACAAAAGAACGCGGCCGCGGTCGCGCGGCGCTTTGTGTTTGTTCGGATCGCCGTTTCAATTGGATAACAATAACACTGTTGGACAGTTTGAATTTTAGGCCTGCTCGTGCGACCCCCAGCTAACCATAGTTTTGAAGCCTTCCTCTTCCATATATCGAACGAGCGAGCGAAGCGAACCAAGTTCTATGCTTCAACTTGGGCCGATAATTGCCCCGCTGTCCCGCTGCTCTCCTCTACAGGTCGCACCAGTAGAATTTTTTGTCGAGTCATATAGGATATTAAAAAAAAAATCTTTTACTACAAATACTAAAAAAGACCGGGCTGCACTCCGGGAGTGCCGGCAGAAGTGAAAACTTGAATAATTCAATAAAAAGTGCACAGCGCCGCTAAAGAAGTTTTCACTTTAAAAACCGACCAAGTGCGACTCCCTCCCATACAACAGAGATGATTTTTTACCGTTTTTATAGATAATGGTACGGAACCCTTTGTGCGCGAGTCCGACCCGCACTTGGCCGGTTTTATTGTACTACAGCTGCCCGCGTGGCTTCGACTGCGTATTACCAGGCCTATCCCACTGTCATTTTGGCGCGAAAGGCACAATTAAGGCACTTCACCTGACTTTCACACAATGGGCCATCAGGGCGCAGGTCAGGGACGCCATTATGCGTTGGAGTGAGATGGAAGTATGTCTTTCTCCCTCTAACGCAATGTTGCGTCCTGTAAAATGGGCCGTGATGGCCGATTGTGTAGGAGCTTTTAGGGGTATCAATCGCAATCTGATTCGCACGAAGCGCTTCGCTTCCAGTTTTCTCGCGAGGACAGCTAAAGAGTGGAACTCACTATCGGCAAACGTTTTCCCAGCTTTTTATAACTTAGATCTTTTCAAGACGAGAGTGAATAGGCACTATCTAGGTATGCATGTAACACCCTCGACCACTTAAAATCAGGTGAGATAGTGGTCAAATGCGATATGTATACGTAAAAAAAAAAAAAAATGATAATTGTTACATACCTGTATTGCGTGTCAAATCGATTTGTTAAAAAAAAAGTGTATTAAATTAGGGCCAGAATAATTTAAAGTGGGAGAGGGATGAATGCTTTATGTCCGACATAAAACATAAATATGATCATGCTAGATTACTATCTAGCTAGAAGATTAAGTCACCAATAGATAACAGGTAATCTGCCTAGCTACTGCTATCTATTGTTGACTAATCATTCTGTAATTGCATTTTTATACTACAAGAACAGAAAATAATACCCAAGTTAAAACATAACTAAAGTCGCCGTCAATGGAATTTGCTAACTGTAAACAAACCGCCAGTGAAAGACAATTTTAATACTGGGGATGCTACTGGGCTACTACTGGGGATATGAAATAAATCGTGGCAGTAGTACATATAATGAATTTAAAAATAAAACCATCACGGCTAAGTAGGCATAACGGGGGTTAATAGGCGTTTCGGATCAATGTATCCATTTTTATAATAAATTACCTAAATAAATTTTGGCTCATCCCTTTCCAGCTCTTAAAAAATATTTGAAGGCTTATTACAGGGTTGAGGACTATCTAACTGACAGAAATGCATGGCCCAAACCAGAGCCCAAAATAGGTTTATCATTCATATAGCTAGGACATGTGTTCTTGTAGAACAACGCATTATGATGTTTTTTTTTCTTTGTTTTCATATTCAGTTTAACTTATTTTAAGTAGGTTAAGAACTATCATTGTAATAAGCTTTTTTTGGCAAAAAATGACTGACTGTTGAGTTTGTTTCGGCGTTTCTTCTTAACAGTGGTCACAGTATAGAAGAATAATACAGTAGGTAATCTGAGGCCGTTTAGGAGCGTTCGTTACCTACTTTCGCTCGATGCGCAGGGCTGTGTCAAGTTTGTGGCTTGGCATACCTATAATACTAATTTTGCGTTTAAGTATGCAAAGTATTTCTGTTACAGTTTAATAGAGAATATTGTATACACAAAGTAATAATATTATAGATAGTTGGGTATGTGTTTTTAGTTTCCCACTTCATGGAATATTTTAATACCACTATACTATGCCTAAAATATTTCCTAGTAAGTATAACCACAATCCCCAATCTTTTCCGCTTTGCCTTAAGGTTTGACTGGTAGAGAATGCCATTTGGCATTAAGTCCGCCTTTTGTACGATAAGTTTTCTTTTGTGCAATAAAGTTTAAATAAATAAATATAATAGTTGCTAAACTGCACTAGGTTGGTAGGTGCTTAGTTACAAGCCTATTCGGCTCCTTTTGATATCGTGGCACTGGCGGCTCGCTGTCTTCATACCTACGAGGCGGCTTCCTTGACGTAGCGAGTGAGTGCGAGCGAACACCGCAACGGCGCGGCCCCGATTGAAGCATTCTCCATCATTCCCGAAGGCTATGTGTGTGTACGTACCGAACACGCGCGCATGTGTGCAGCCGTGCGATGTACGTTTGTTCGAAGTTTATCTACTGTTCCTATACTGTGCAGTGGTCTTATTTTTCAGAAACGCTGGTAGAATGTTGACTTGTAAAACTGCCATTACGGCCTACTTGCGGAATAAAATTCATTTATTTAACTAGTTACCGAGTAATAGTCGACCAACTTGAAATGTGCTTAGAAAGGCCAACTTACGTACAAATTCCGCCGACGCAACCGCACCATTTGGTTGGTGCGCGCGTGTTGATGTAACTAAGACAGACACCTCTGGTGTTGCAGGTGTCCATGGGCGGCGGTAATCGCTTTCCATCAGGTGATCCGTCTGCTCTTTTGCCTCCTATGACATAAAAAAGACAGGCAACTTAGGAAGCCCACACTGCGCGTGGCCTGACACGCACTTGGCCGATTGTTGTAATTTCTTTTTCATAATTGACTATGAAATATGAATAATTCTTCGCTGTTAACCCGTGTGGTGAGTTTCACCGCCCCCGTTCTTCCCGTGGGTGTCGTAAAAGACTACTAAGGGAGCAGGGTTGAAGTGTGTTGTGGGCGATGGGCTAGCAACCTATCACTGCAATATCACATTATGTCGATCTATTATAACCACATTTATGCTAAGAGTGGCGCTGGAACATAAGTTTCATATGCTCTGCCTACCCCTTTTTGGGTATAAAGGCGAGAATGTATGTATACTGTATGTTTCATAACAGGGACTTTTTTATATGATTCTCTTTAAGCCGGGCCACATCGGACCCTTTAGTTTAGCTCTAAAAAGTGCGTGAAGTGGCCAAGAGGCCAAAACAGCAAGTTTTTTTCGTTCAAAACGACAATAAATACTTATACACAAATTTACAGTGATATACCAACAATTACAGTGTTACACTAAAACTTGCAGTTCTGGGAGATAATCTCGGACGAGCACGGCGTGGACCCGACCGGCCACTACATAGGCGAGAACCCACAGCAGCTCGACCGCATCAACGTCTACTACAATGAGGCTTCGGGGGGTAAGTGATGGCTCAGCGATAACCCGAGAACCCACAGCAGCTTGACCGCATCAACGTCTACTACAATGAGGCTTCGGGGGGTAAGTGATGGCTCAGCGATAACCCGAGAACCCACAGCAGCTCGACCGCATCAACGTCTACTACAATGAGGCTTCGGGGGGTAAGTGATGGCTCAGCGATAACCCGAGAACCCACAGCAGCTCGACCGCATCAACGTCTACTACAAGAAGGCTTCGGGGGTAAGTGATGGCTCAGCGATAACCCGAGAACCCACAGCAGCCCGACCGCATCAACGTCTACTACAAGGAGGCTTCGGGGGGTAAGTGATGGCTCAGCGATAACCCGAGAACCCACAGCAGCTCGACCGCATCAACGTCTACTACAATGAGGCTTCGGGGGGTAAGTGATGGCTCAGCGATAACCCGAGAACCCACAGCAGCTCGACCGCATCAACGTCTACTACAATGAGGCTTCGGGGGGTAAGTGATGGCTCAGCGATAACCCGAGAACCCACAGCAGCTCGACCGCATCAACGTCTACTACAATGGAGGCTTCGGGGGGTAAGTGATAGCTCAGCGATGACCCGAGAACCCACAGCAGATCGACCGCATCAACGTCTACTACAATGAGGCTTCGGGGGGTAAGTGATAGCTCAGCGATGACCCGAGAACCCACAGCACCTCGACCGCATCAACGTCTACTACAAGGAGGCTTCGGGGGGTAAGGCGATACAAACGTAGTTACGCTCTCATTTTAAAACTACGTGTTGGATTGTAACGAAACTTTGCACATACAATGACATGAGGTATGTCTATGTTTGTAATTAGTTTATATGGTTCCAGTTTATAAAACAAATGAAATACAGCAAAAACAAGTTTTGTATGAAACGAATGGTATCTGAAGCTACATAAACTTATTACAGACATAGATATACCTCATTTCATTGTATATGCAGTTTCGTTAGAATTCAACACGTAGTTTTAAAATGAGAGCGTAACTACGTTTGTATGGAGAATCGAGCTTAGGTACTGCGGACTCTTACACCTTTGAATTTCTTCGCAGATTTCCTCACGATGTTTTTCCTTCACCGAATGATGTTACGTACATAATTTGACGACCGCTTTAGCCTAGTTGGTCGTGACCCTGCCTACGAAGCAAGTGGTCCTGGGTTCGAATCCCGGTAAGGTCATTTATTTGTGTGATGTTAAGGTGCACCGATGGTCAGTTAGCTGTGTTGTCGATAGTACATACGAGCCGGAGTTCGAACCCTCGACCTCCTGATTGGAAGTCGCGTTTCTTTCCACCTGTGCATGGCTATAGTATAGTGGTTCCCCAATCTAAACTGTAATATTCCATGTTTCTATTCTAAATTCATGTTGTTATCTCAGGTAAATACGTGCCGAGAGCGGTGCTGGTGGACCTGGAACCTGGTACCATGGACTCCGTGAGGTCAGGGCCCTACGGCCAGCTCTTCAGACCAGACAACTTCGTTTTCGGACAGAGTGGCGCCGGTAAGTTGCTTATAATCAACGCGCAGCCCAAACCGTTGAACCTAGATAGCTGATTTTTTCCCAATAGAAAGAAAGAAAGAAAGAAAGAAAATACATTTATTTAACGTCAAAATACAAATACAAATACAAAATAATTTATTGTATGAAAGTGAGTACAAAATAGTTATAATACAAAGGTAAGATCTTCACAATCAGCCAGTGGTTGGCGTACAATAATTTGATTCTATAGCATGTCATTAATCATATTTTATTCTCAAATTTTGTAATGTGTGTTGCGCGTAAATGTCAATAATAATCAAGAATATAGTGAATAATAATAGTAGGTAAGTATCAATGTCATGCTTAGAAAGAAAAGAGAAAATTATAATAACTAAATATGTCCAAAAAATATATCAATGTCATGCAAAATAAATAAAAATATGAAATTAAATTACATTATAAATCCATGTCATTGTGATGCGTTGTCAAAATGCTCATTAACATTATAATATAAACGAGCTAAGCACCACGTAAATAACTTATTTTTAAATTCTGGAAAGTCTAAGGTTTTTAAGTCGTTTGGCAAATGATTAAATATTTTTACAGTCATATACAGAATACTTTTTCTGAAGTGAGCGGAGTTGTTGGTCGGATAACTGAGATTAAAACCATGGTGCTTCGACGTTGACCTTGGATTGGATGGCATAATTTTGAAATCATTGATATGGGTCTTTACGAACAAGCACGTTTCATATATGTATAGTGTAGGTAACGGTAGGATTTTAAGTTTATTGAAGAGTGGTCTACAAGAGTCGGTAGTTTTAACACCGCACATGGCTCTGACGCATTTTTTTTGAAGTATGAATGCCCGACTAGCGAATGTAGAGTTCCCCCATAAAATGAGGCCATATCGTAGATTGGACATAATATAGCCATGAAAAGCCAAGAGTGCAGCCTTTTGAGAGGCAACTTGTGTTATCCTACGCAAAGCAAAAACAAACCTGTTTAATTTATTCACCAAATAATCTACATGAGTTTCCCAATTACAGTGGCAATCCAACATGACTCCTAGAAATCGTATGGATTTGACGCATTCTATTGTGTCTGGCTTAAATTGAATTGCAATGTTTCTCGGATTACTCTGCGGTGCATAAAATTCCATGTATTTTGTTTTGCTTAGGTTAGCCTTCAAATTGTTCGTATTCGTCACAACTTAGGTACACAATAAATAAAAAGAACAAGCAAACGATAAGGCTTAAATACGAGGACGTTAAACAGGATCGCCACTCAGCATAAAGCCACTGCAAGACACGGCAAGCAGAGGCGCTGATTTTCGGTGGGGACCTAACTTAAAACTATTATAGGTGACGGCACAAACGCCACCAACTCGTAATAACTAAGGAAAATTAAATCAAAATAAATAAACCTAAACACTTAACATAAGTAACAGAATAAAAAATAGGTAGTTTATATAACGTAAGTACCACTAAGAAGGGATTTTTGAAAATTCCATCCTCAAGGGAGTAACAATTTAATTGATAATATATCCGTTACACATAAAAAACAAACTATAAAAAAAAATTAAAATTATCATATCATTATTTATTTTTTAGATTTTTCCCACAATACCATTAGGTACATTTTTGAACGAACAAGCGAGCGAAGCGAATGAAGTTCTCCATTTCAGCTTGGTCAAAAAATCTTTCCTATGTCCAGCGTCTGTTCTTCTCAACAGGTCGCGTATCTTAACAGAATCTCGTGAAAGTTTTTGTGCAAGTTCAAAAATTATATTTAAAGAAAAAACATTGAAATTTTCAAAATGAAAAGAACACAGTCTCGCGAGTTGTACAGCTCACAGACTAATCGGTTCAAGTCGTTTAAATTCGGTTTGTCTAATCGGGGAAGCAACCGTCCACAGAAATCGATTATGTCTGATTCGCAATCCGATTTGACGCTCCAAAAGGCAAGTCCTTGGCGTGTCAGCTGATCGGAGTCAGTGCGACCGGTTGTGACTAACGCCTAGATCGGCAGGAAGTCTGCAAAGGAACTTATTTCCTGCTGGGTAACGCACATTCTCCTGATCTTGACTGCAGTCGACCCCTTGGGTTGAAAGTTCGTATGGGGATGAGTTAAATTTTAAGTGAGAGACTTGAAACCTTGTGTATGGACTCCTTATTATAATACAAGAAAAGTAATTTTAGGGTTTTGGAAAAACCCGCCCTTAAGCGGGTTAAATAGGGGTGCAAAGTTTGGTATAGAAATAGTTCGAGTCCCGGGGAAGGCCATAGAATAGTTTCTTTCCCGAAAATCAATCCCTAAAGGGGTGAAATCGGGGGTGAAAGTTTGTACGGAGCTACGATAAAAATTGAGCTCCACGCGGACGGTGATATGCAACAAGTAACAATGCTATAGATACCGTGTATGTTTCAGGCAACAACTGGGCAAAGGGCCACTACACAGAGGGCGCTGAGCTCGTGGACTCCGTCATGGACGTCATCCGCAAGGAATCCGAAAATTGTGACTGCTTACAAGGTAAAGTGACTGATTAAACACGCCGTGTATCGCATCGCATACTCCGTACCGTCAATTTAAACACACACACACTCATACACACACGCATACACAAACTCAGACATTTCGTTCCCGACAAACAGTGAGCAAAAACTGATTAAGATACTTACCAGGGTCTGCCTGAAAACCAGCGTTGCAGTGGCCTTACTACTGTAACATTATGCGGAGGCAAGCCCATTTTTAACATCGCATAATGATAACTGTAGGATTAATTTTAAATCTATATGTTGTCTAATTTCAAGGTTATGTAACTTGAATTATTGATGTTGAATAAAGTTTGAGACTGTAAACTGTCTTCCCGTACAGCCAAGTAGTTTTGTATCTTCTCAAAATCAAAATTACAATAAACTGGGCTTAAGAGTCCGCAGTAAGCTCGGCCGAATTTCACCTTCCCATACAAATGTAGTTACGCTCTCATTTTAAAACTACGTGTTGGATTATGACGAAACTTTGCATATACCATGACTTGAGGTATATCTATGTCTATAATGGAGCAACCGCCTTGTGCGAGAAACTCCAGCATTTCAATTTTTAAAAATCAGAATCAGAATTCGTTATTCGTCTGTCAAGACCCGTTTTCTCAGGAAAATGAGGTATCTCGATAGAATAGTGCGTCCATCACAGGGATGTGATGGACGAACTATTTGTACACCTCCAAATTATTAATCCTCATTGGGCGTACGACTCGCACTTGACCTTTCTTTGTGTATAACGTCTGTGTATGGACTCATAGAGGTTCGGTTGCAGGTTTCCAGCTGACGCATTCGCTGGGCGGTGGCACTGGGTCCGGCATGGGGACACTTCTGCTGAGCAAGATCCGGGAAGAGTTCCCTGACCGCATCATGAGCACGTTCAGCGTCGTGCCTTCGCCCAAAGTAAGTCCTTGTTGATGTGCTTTTGTTTAGCAGAACAGGGAGACTTGGTTTAAGAGGGAAGAATAGCTTTGCAGCTCGCGACTGACAATAGGTACTTTTTAGTTGAGATTTCCATTTCGGGAGAAAACGTTTTCGACTAACTAGATCTTAACAAATATCACTTTTATTTTAATGTCGATATATTCTAGGTTTAAAGGTTTCGCTTTAATAAAAAATTGCGAAACCCCTTATTACCCCTCAAACTGCCCCCTTTATTGGGGTTTACACCTTTTTGAGTTTATTTATGTAATCAGGCCATACATTTCTATATCTATACCAAATTTCAGCTTCCTATGTCAAACGGTCTTCGAGAAAACTGGCTGTGACATACGGACAGCCTCCGAGTGATCGCATAAGTGTTCCGTGGACCAATTTTGGTACGGAACACTAAAAAGGATTGAGGTGCCTTTACGTTTGAATAGATTGCAAATGTTGAATAAAGGAAAACCTATAAACCTAGTCTTTAATTGCTCTCTGGACTCTCTCTGGTCTCTGGAATTGGGACTCTTAATTTCGTCCTTTTACACTATAAATGCTTTGTCTCCAGGTGAGCGAGGTGGTGCTAGAGCCGTACAACGCGACGCTCTCCGTGCACCAGCTGGTCGAGAACACGGACATGACGTTCTGCATCGACAACGAGGCGCTCTACAACATCTGCTTCAGGACCCTGAGGCTGGCGAGCCCTAGCTACGGGGACCTGAACCACCTCATCTCGGTTAGTCACGGAATGAAGACTTCCTAGCTATTTAGACTAACTTTCTTATGAGCTGTCTCTACAACATCTGCTGCGGGACCCTGAGGCTGGCGAGCCCTAGCTACGGGGACCTTAACCCGTAGCATGGACGGCCGTATCACACGATAAGTGACAAGATAGAGCGTCCGTCACTGGCTGACACCGTTCAATAGAACGAGACGGACGCTCTATCTTGCCACTTATCGCGTGATAAGGCCGATCATGATACGGGTTCTGAACCATCTCATGTCGGTTAGTCACAGCAGTATTAGAATAGAATAGAATAAATTTATTTTGGAACAACAACAGGAATATACATCACATAAGGCTTAAATGTAAGGAATCTAGTGTTGCTTCAAAAAGGCATGAGTGCGACAACGATGATTTTCAGTGGATCCGACAAACGAAAACGTATTAATTAACTTATCTTAGGGTATTTCACCAACTTGACAATTGTCACCTGACACTGACAATTCGCCATACATTGCTTGTTCTAGAAGTTAAGTTGGTTGCTAGGTTACTTGTGGAACCAGCAATGTAAGGAGAATTGTCGTTATCAGGTGACAATTGTCAAGTTGGTGAAATAGGGGCCAGGTGCATTGCGTCTCACTCACGCTTTAATAAAAGCAAAATGTGTGACGCAAATACACATTGTTACACACACATAATTAATTGATTTGTGTTTCCATTCGAGTCTCAGTATTTAGGATCCTGCACCACTAGTTTCTGTTTAAAACAATGGTTGACTGGTAGAGAATGCATTAAGGCATTAAGTCCGCCAATTGTACCTTTATTTTTATATTTGTGCAATTAACGAGGGGCGTAAGTGGAATATTGCGAACAAGTCTATCAGAAGCCCGACGCCGAACGCGGAGGGCTTTTGATGACTCGAGTTTGCAATTTTTTTAGATAAGATTTTTAGATAAGATAATATTCTTACCCCCGTGTTAAACACAATGTTTTTCATTACATTTGCGAGGAAATAATAACTACAAAAGACAGAAAATTCTATGTTTCATACAACCGCACCAATCCGTGCGAGTCGAGTGACGCGTGGCCAACTAGATTTTTTTCAACCAATCACAGAGCAGAATCCCAGTGGCGCGCGGCCAACTAGATTTGCGTAAACCAATCAGATCACACACAAGCTCATAACTCCCTAGAGAGTTATGAAAATCCATAACTCCCGTGGGAACAATTTAGGCCATTGTCCTTCTGTATACAGGCATGTAATAACACCATTTACGAGCAAGTGTGGTGAAAATAAATAAATACATTCTGTTTCAGTTGACGATGTCGGGCGTGACCACGTGTCTCCGCTTCCCTGGTCAGCTGAACGCGGATCTGCGAAAGTTGGCCGTCAACATGGTGCCATTCCCTCGTCTGCACTTCTTCATGCCTGGTGGGTACTTTCGTATTTCGTCTACGGGCCTGGCAACACAGAAAACTCGACAACCCTAGCCTTTTATGTCATCATACGCTGCCGCGTGCCTAGCAGCCGTCACTCCTGATCTTCTAGCCAAGTCTGTACTCATCCAGTTCGGACCAGTGAGTTAGACCTCATACATATGTATCTATGTATGTACATGCACGCCTTTATTCCCAAAAGGGGTAGGCAGAGCACATGAAACTTATGTTCCAGCGCCACTTTTAACATAACTGTGGGTATAAAAGATCGACAAAATGTGATATTGCAGTGACAGGTTGCTAGCCCATCGCCCACAACACACTTCAACCCTGCTCCCTTAGTCGACTTTTACGACACCCACGGGAGGAAAGGTGGAATTCTAACCCGGCACCATACCGGTGTTAGACCTCGACCCCCAAAAATTACACTTTTTAGGGTTCCGTAGCCAAAGGGTAAAACAGGACCCTATTACTAAGACTGTCCGTCCGTCTGTCTGTCATCAGGCCGTATCTCATGAACCGTGATGGTTAGAGAGTTGACATTTTCACAGATGATGTATTTCTGTTGCCGCGACAACAACAAATACTAAAAAACAGAATAATGGTACATTGTGATACAAGTCATAGGTATGCTCACCTGCGGCTCGCGTAATAATTCCGCCTCTGATGTAATCATCAAAGCTCACGCGTTTCATACGACTTTTTCAACACATTTTGAGAGGAAAAAACCCTTTCAATAGATGAAAATTTTGTAGGCCTGCCAAGTTGTTTTCTTTACTTATTGATGGCAACAGGTTTTTACTCACATGTTGTATACATCGCCAAGAATTTCCAGTGACATCCATTCTATTTATCACTTTTCTAGTCACCACGAGTCAATGTTTTTGTTAATAACCAAAGACGCATTAGCAATGTTTACAAATTTCTGTGAAATAACCTATAATGGCGCGCAACAGTTTTTATTCGTGAAGTTTACGCAGTGCGCGCGCATGTGTTAAGCCAGACTTAGATGAAATTTTGTTTTAAAATGTTATCTTTATTAATTCATCTAAAATGTTATCAAAAGTGAATAGTTTTACTAAATTAAACGTTTCTATATCATATCCAATAAGAAATAGTCAATTAATTAACAAAAGGATTTAATTTCTTTAGTCGAGCAAGAATGCATTTGCCGAGAATTTAAAAAAAAGCTGTACATTCTGTATTATACAACCCGGTTAATTTAAGAATGCACCGTGTGCATGCATACATCTTGCTGCAAGGTGCCAACGTGATTGAATCGGGATATAACCATAACACACAAAGTGACGTAATGTTATAAAACACGCTTGTTTAATATCCAGGATTATGAGCCTAAAAGCGACACAATAACGTACGTTACGAGCGATTGTGTTGAGAAATAAATATTTAAGGGGGCTCCCATACAACAAGCGTTTTTTGCCGTTTTTATAGATAATGGCACGGAACCCTTCGGGCGCGAGTCCGACTCGCACTTGACCGGGTTTTTTTCCTTTGATTGCATATTCAGATTCAAATCGGTTGAGCCGTTTAAGGGTAATTGATTAACAAACATCCAAATAAATACGTCGTCATTGTAATGTAATGTGTGTATCTAATTAAATACGTAATGAAATTAAAATTTTGTAATAAAATTTTGTAATGTAAATTCTTAAATGTAGGTAATTCTTTAATCTGACTTATTGAAAATAATGACTTAAAAACGACATTTTATGTACCATATAAGGACATATATTTGCCATAACATGAGAACGATTGTATACATAGAACATATCCTACCGTATTCTTATCATTTTTGACGTGTAAAGTTTCCAATTTTATTAATAAAGTATCTGACTTATTAGATAAAAACAACTGAGGTATAATATGAACTTAAGTACCATACAAATATTTATAACGAAAACATAGATATATCTAAACTAAAACTATATTATAAACTAAACCTTTAAAAAGTAAATGCCCCCAGGTCCCCGACATTGGTTATGGTGCCCAGGAGGCTGGCAGCGTTGCCTCTTTGGATTGCTAGGCTAATCCTTTGGCCAAAATATCTGCCAGCCCTCTGGTCGTCGGATGTTTCAATGAGCCGCTCCGAAAGTTCCTTAAATAGGGCTTTCGCGCCCGGGCCCCACGGCCCCAGAGTTTCCACTCCACACGGCGCAAACATGTGGCCCTCGCCGACCACAGCGCAGTTCCGCCGCTTGCCTTGCTGCCGCCGTGGCCGCGGTGGCGGCCGTGGCCGCGGTGGCCGCGGTGGCCGCGGTGGCCGCAGCTCCGGCTTCAGAGGAGGTCGCTTGGAGATGGGACGGGGCTAGCGTATCAACGCAGGCAGCGTCCCACACAAGACTCCTCCCCTGCTTCCATCGAATGAGCGTAATCCCGCAGGGCGCCAGCCATCGTCGCGTGCGCTACCGTTCGGCTCTAAAATGGCCGGCACGCTGGCGGAGGCAAGAGCCCTATGATGACATCATATATTATAGCACCATGCTGAGTCGGGGCCTTTTCGTGGACCCTGCTACTTTTACTTTACTGTGTTTTGTTTTGTATACCCATTGTTTTGTCCACGAATAATTGTTTTCTTTCTTTCTTTCTTTCTTTCTTTATATATCAGTATCTGAATAGATTTACCATTATCGTTCAGAAAAGCATACCTTATATTCCTGTTCCAGGTTTTGCGCCGCTGACTGCAAAGAACTCCTTCGACTACCGTTCTCAAAATGTGGCCGAGCTGATGAGCCAGGTAAAGTATAAGTATCTTTAGGAAAGAACAATCAACTTCGAAAAACCATAGAAGTCTAAGTAGCCACAGAATGGGTGCCATTGCCATTATGCGGGGATGGGGGCGGGGTGTCGAAACGATGCCAGGCAGCCGTTAGTTCGAACATGCGCATACCGGGTTTAGGCACGTGTTTGGGTAGACATTTGTTAGGAGCTCGCATTTTATCCCACCTTGAGATTACTATGCACAATTCAGCTTGTTAGAAGTAGGTATATATACAATTCTTGTAGGTTTTTGACCCACTTCCCAGTGACCGATTGAGCTGAAATTTTGGGTATAAGTATAGTTTGGATGTTAATTCAATATTGTGGTACCATCGAGCTGATTTGATGATGAAGACAGAAGGTGGCCATTGGAATCCACTACTTAACCAAGGTAACCCCGTTGAGTTCGGGCTCGTTAGTCGTCTCAATGTCGGCGATAAAAGCTTGTACCAAAATATTTTTTTTGTCAGAAACTTATTATTTATCACACATATAGTTTGTTGAGTTTGAACATTCTTCCAGCGTCACCAGCAGGTTGATCACGTGACGCATTGTACACGCGTCAGGTAGATCTGTCACTTTTTATATGGGAAAATGACAGTTGGACTGTCCTAACGCGCGTTGGAAACGTGATTATTCCTCAGTAGTGTATTATTGAGCGTTTCAGAACAGAAAACAAGTTCACCATGACATGATACTGTATATACGCTCAATAATACACTACTTTCCTCTGATGGCGCTCCCAATGAATCACTTAAAATCTCCCAGTTACAGTAGTTTACAGGTACAGTACAGTTTACAGTAACAGTAGTTAACAGTTGCAGTAATATTAACAGTTGCAGTAAAGTTAACAGTTGCAGTAGAGTTTAGAGTATCAGCAGTTCCGCCACCAGAGGCTCTAGTATAAGTTTTACCGAAACAAAACTTTACGATCGCGTTTGCGTTTTACCCTCAATTTGTATGGGATTTGACAGCTAAACGCGAACGCGGTCGTAACGTTTCGTTTCGGTAAAACTTATACTAGAGCCTCAGTACCCCCAGCCGACGCGCCCTCAGCCTCAGTAGCCCCGGCCGACGCGCCTTCAGCCTCAGTAGCCCCGGCCGCCGCGCCCTCAGCCTCAGTAGCCCCGGCCGACGCGCCCTCAGCCTCAGTAGCCCCGGCCGACGCGCCCTCAGCCTCAGTACCCCCGGCCGACGCGCCCTCAGCCTCAGTACCCCCGGCCGACGCGCCCTCAGCCTCAGTAGCCCCGGCCGACGCGCCCTCAGTCTCAGTAGCCCCGGCCGACGCGCCCTCAGCCTCAGTAGCCCCGGCCGACGCGCCCTCAGCCTCAGTAGCCCCGGCCGCCGCGCCCTCAGCCTCTGTACCCCCGGCCGACGCGCCCTCAGCCTCAGTAGCCCCGGCCGACGCGCCCTCAGCCTCAGTAGCCCCGGCCGACGCGCCCTCAGCGTCAGTACCCCCGGCCGACGCGCCCTCAGCGTCAGTACCCCCGGCCGACGCGCCCTCAGCCTCAGTACCCCCGGCCGACGCGCCCTCATCCTCAGTACCCCCGGCCGACGCGCCCTCAGCCTCAGTACCCCCCGGCCGACGCGCCCTCAGCCTCAGTAGCCCCGGCCGACGCGCCCTCAGCGTCAGTACCCCCGGCCGACGCGCCCTCAGCCCCCCGGCCGACGCGCCCTCAGCGTCAGTAGCCCCGGCCGACGCGCCCTCAGCCTCAGTACCCCCGGCCGACGCGCCCTCATCCTCAGTACCCCCGGCCGACGCGCCCTCAGCCTCAGTACCCCCCGGCCGACGCGCCCTCAGCCTCAGTACCCCCGGCCGACGCGCCCTCAGCCTCAGTACCCCCGGCCGACGCGCCCTCAGCGTCAGTACCCCCGGCCGACGCGCCCTCAGCGTCAGTACCCCCGGCCGACGCGCCCTCAGCCTCAGTACCCCCGGCCGACGCGCCCTCAGCCTCAGTACCCCCGGCCGACGCGCCCTCAGCCTCAGTACCCCCGGCCGACGCGCCCTCAGCCTCAGTACCCCCGGCGACGCGCCCTCAGCCTCAGTACCCCCGGCCGACGCGCCCTCATCCTCAGTACCCCCGGCCGACGCGCCCTCAGCCTCAGTACCCCCCGGCCGACGCGCCCTCAGCCTCAGTAGCCCCGGCCGACGCGCCCTCAGCGTCAGTACCCCCGGCCGACGCGCCCTCAACCTCAGTACCCCCGGCCGACGCGCCCTCAGCCTCAGTACCCCCGGCCGACGCGCCCTCAGCCTCAGTACCCTCGGCCGACGCGCCCTCAGCCTCAGTACCCCCGGCCGACGCGCCCTCAGCCTCAGTACCCCCGGCCGACGCGCCCTCAGCCTCAGTACCCTCGGCCGACGCGCCCTCAGCCTCAGTACCCCCGGCCGACGCGCCCTCAGCCTCAGTACCCCCGGCCGACGCGCCCTCAGCCTCAGTAGCCCCGGCCGACGCGCCCTCAGCCTCAGTAGCCCCGGCCGACGCGCCCTCAGCCTCAGTACCCCCGGCCGACGCGCCCTCAGCCTCAGTACCCCCGGCCGACGCGCCCTCAGCCTCAGTAGCCCCGGCCGACGCGCCCTCAGCCTCAGTAGCCCCGGCCGACGCGCGCTCACCCGGTCTCCTTGCAGATGTTCAACCCGGGCAACATGATGACGGCGTGCGACCCTCGCAACGGCCGCTACCTCACCGTGGCCACCATGTTCCGCGGCCGCATGAGCATGCGCGAGGTCGACAACCAGGTGCTGGCTATACAGAATAAGAATTCAAGGTACAGTTAAGAGCACTCCACCTCCGTTAGAGGAAACATAGACTAAAATTTTATGTGGGAAACACCGCTCTGATGGGAAAAAGCTTTATAGCTATGGCTCCAAAGATATTTAATAAGCTTCCCGAGACACTCAAATTAATAACAACAAATAAATTTAAGCACTTGCTAAGTCAATTATTGATAGAAAAAAGTTATTATAGTATTAAGGATTACTTTAACGACTAGGCACAGACATTCGCCTCTCATTGCATTATAGATATTTATTGACATGTTAATTATAATTGAAAATCTAATTCGTATTATTCTAATGTATTTTAATATTAATTTAAATTTACGCCAATGTTGACACTTAAATTCGGATTTTATTATGTTGTATGTAAAGCTTCTAGACTCTAGTAAATAAATTGTAGGTAGGTACCTAATATTCACATTATGTTAGGTACATACCAAATTTTCGTACGCCACACGGCACATCATAGCTGAACTGAATTTTACTTATAACTGTCACCTATTTACCTATGTTTGACGAAATAAATTATTTGTATTTGTATGTGTAAAAAAAAGGTAATTGGGAAACTCAAACCGCGGCCGTGGGTTCGAGTCCCGGCTCGTACCAATGACTAGTCCGGAACTTATGTGCGCAATAACATATCTATATACTTAAGCGTAGTACAAGCTTTGCTTAGTTTGGGACTAGGTCGATTTGTGTAAGATTGTCCCCTAATATTTATTATTTACTAAGCGATGCCCGCGGCTTCGCCCGCGTGGTTATTGGAAAATGTAACATATTGAATTTTCCCGTGGGAATTAGATGTTTTCCCGCTGGAAAAAGTAGCCTATGTCACTCTCCAGATTCTAAACTATCTCCATACAAAAAATCACATTAATATAACGCTCCGTTGCGACGTGAAAGAAGAACAAACACACACACACTTTCGCATTTATAATATTAGTAAGGATTATGAGAATAAATTCCCATTCGCGTTACGTGACTTTCAATTTGGAGGTTGTGGGTGCGGACCCCAGCTCGACACCAAAGGTATGTTTACAATTTCGCACCATACGGTAATAAGGCAAAAACTGTGTACATATGAGTTTTTTCAAAAACGTATTACAGTACGATTACTGTTAGTTAAGACCTGACAGATGGATTGCCTTCATTTAATTTTAATCTTAATCTTATACAAATAAAATAGTTATTACTAAATCGGTAGACGTGGGATCTGAAAAATGCTTTATCTATATGAAATTAAAGTTGAAAATTAAATGAAGGCAATCCATCTGTCAGGTCTTAACTAACAGTAATCGTACTGTACGAAATATCGTTTGATATTTAACAGGATCTTTTCTGTAAAAGAAACCATCGCGAGGGAAACGGTCTGATCCCAATAAGGTCTAATTTTCCCTCTGGATTGGAAGGTCTGATGGCAGTCGCTTTAGTAAAACTAGTGGATACGCCAATACCTGAACTACATAATATCTACCACGAGTTTAGACGACCGGTCAGCCTGGGTCGCGCCGCTGCCTACGAAGCTGAAGGTCCTGGGTTCAAATCCTGGTAAGGGCAAATATTTGTGTGACGAGCATGAATATTTGTTTCCGAGTTTTGGATGTTTTCTATTTATTTAAGTATTTATATTCATTAAATATATCGTCGTCTAGTACCCATGACACAAGCCTTATTGAGCTTACTATGGGGCTAGTAGATATTTATTTATTTTTAAATTACTTCAAATAAAAGGCGATTATCTCGCGTTCGGCTGAACCGATTTGTATGCAGTTTTCAACAAAACGTAGAAAATTTTACGGTGGTACAATTTATTGATGTTTTGTTTGTATTTAATTAGGTACTGCGATTTTTACAAGCTTTTGCAATGTATGTTTGTGCGGGTGAAATCTTTCAACTGAATTTTGAAGCAGATATCTTCAACCGATTGAGCTGAAATTTTGGGTAAAGGTATAGTTTGGATGACAATTCATAATTGTGGTACCATCGAGCTGATCTGAAGACGGAGACAGAAGGCGGCCATGCGACTCCAGTACTTAAGGCTGTGCATTGGAAATTATCGCGTGCTTTGAAACGCCGTTATGACTAGATTAAGAAACAATAAGGTCTGATTTTCAGATATATGATTCTTGACTATATGATTGTTTATCTGATTTTATCGATACATGATTGCTTAAAATTTCCTCGATAGAAAAAAAAAATCCAAAGTTGGGTCAGTATTTTCCTTTTTTTACTCAGCCTACTCAAACGATACATTATTTTACGACACAATCAAGTTAATACTATAGTATTTTATCTCATCTAAAATCTCACTTTATGAAATTTAAATAAAACATCTCTAAGTTAGGTATTTATCGAAATTTGTCCAAAAAAGCCATTCCCGAAGAGTGTTACATCTCTTTTCCTCGTACGCGGGAGGCATCAGCGTGTCTCTGTCTAGGGGGCGTGTTCGACTCAAATCAAGGCATCGCCTTAACCGACGTAACGTTGAGTTTGGGCTCGTTAGAATCGTCTCAATGAGCAGTTGATGATGGTATACAGAAGTACAGTTGGCAATGAAAGCTTGTATCAAAAATGATTTTTTTGTCAGAAACGCTCTTTTTGTTTTTTTCCAGCTACTTCGTGGAATGGATCCCCAACAACCTGAAGGTGTCCGTGTGCGACGTGCCCCCGAGGGGCCTCAAGATGTCGGCCACCTTCATCGGCAACTCCACCGCCATACAGGAGATCTTCAAGCGCATCTCGGAGCAGTTCACCGCCATGTTCAGACGCAAGGTGAGGTTCCTTTTTTTTATACCACGTCGGTGGCAAACAGGCTAACGGCCCACCTGATGCCCTGCATCTGACGTCCTATGGACGCTTGCAACTCCATAGACAGATAAATAAATACTTATCTATATAAGTATGTTTATCGTCGTCTAGTACCCATAGTACAAGCTTTGCTTAGTTTGGGACTAGGTCGATTTGTATGAGATTGTCCGAAAATATTTATTTATATTTACGATACAGTCGCTGATGGTTCCCGCCGGGTGCAAAGACTATTGCAGTGTCTGTGACAGCGATGGAAACTCTTCCCCCGTGTGCTGTCGGGGTAGAATAGCACCACCCCCTTCCTTCCCGTGGGTGTAGTAAGAGTCGACTAAGGGAACTGGGTTGAAGTGTGTTGTGGGCGATGGGCTAACAACCTATCACTGCGATATCACATTTTGTCGATCTTTTATACCCACATTTATGCTAACAGTGGCACTGGACACAAGTTTCATGTGCTCTGCCTACCCCCTTTTAGGGATAGAGGCGTGTATCTATGTATGTATCCCTCTTCCCCAGGCCTTCCTCCACTGGTACACCGGCGAGGGCATGGACGAGATGGAGTTCACGGAGGCGGAGAGCAACATGAACGACCTGGTCTCCGAGTACCAGCAGTACCAGGTGATTACACGATCCCACATGATCACTTATCTACACGATCCCACATTACCACTTATCTACACGATCCCACATGACCACTTATATATACACTATCTCACATGACCACTTATCTACACTATCCCACATGACCACTTACCTACACGATCCCACATTACCACTTATCTAAACGATCCCACATGACCACTTATCTACACAATCCCATATGACCACTTATCTACACGATCCCACATGACCACTTATCTCCACGATCCCACATGACCACTTATATACACGATCCCACATGACCACTTATCTACACGATCCCACATGACCACTTATCTCCACGATCCCACATGACCACTTATATACACGATCCCACATGACCACTTATCTCCACGATCCCACATGATCACTTATCTACACGATCCCACATTACCACTTATCTACACGATCCCACATGACCACTTATATATACACTATCTCACATGACCACTTATCTACACTATCCCACATGACCACTTACCTACACGATCCCACATTACCACTTATCTAAACGATCCCACATGACCACTTATCTACACAATCCCACATGACCACTTATCTACACGATCCCACATGACCACTTATCTCCACGATCCCACATGACCACTTATATACACGATCCCACATGACCACTTATATACACGATCCCACATGACCACTTATCTACACGATCCCATATGACCACTTCATCATGTCGCGGCGGCGGCTGTGGCGTTTTCCATGACGTCACAAGTTTTTATCTCAAATTAATCCCTTAAGATGGTAGAAGTGTGTTTGGGACAGCGATAGTTAAGCTGGAGCCTAACATAATTTAATTGTAATATTTTTTCTATGTCGATAACAAGTTCTACGCGGACGATGTCGCGGGCAACAGCTAGTTTTTTATGAGCGTGAAGAGGTAACAGACAGACAGGCACACTTTCGCATTTATAATATTAGTATGAATGACATATTTTTTTTATTTTTCAGGAAGCGAACGTGGACGATGACGACGTGGAATTCGACGAAGAAGAGATAGAGCAGGAGCAATACGCGCAGGAAAGAGACAAAGAGCCTAACCACATTGCTCTTTAGATACAACTATCGTAAAACCGGGTACACACGGACGGCCGTCAAGCTTTTAGGGCAAGTTTCACCAACCCGTCTGTAATCGTAAAAGCGGTGTTCGCTAATATCTGAATGTTTGACAGGTTTCTATGGAATGACAGCGGCCGGTGCCATATTTAACGTTGATCGGTAGGACCTAGGATTATCGCCATCTTGGCGAGAGTCGCGTCTATTCGCTTTTATTAATGGTTTAATTCGTTATTTCGCTAATTTATACGCTTACTAATTCTGGCATAGGCCCTCGAGGCTGCCATTTCTCTTTTATTATAATAACATGAACCTATATAATCAGGAAAAGCTATACGTGATGCCACAATGAGGGACGGAAATGCTCCTATGCAGCTGAATTAAGTTCTTAATCAAGTAATTCTCTTCACAATTAAGTAATTGAGGCAGGCAATGTTTCATTTGCAGCTTCATACTGAAACAGTTGTGGCAAAAAAAAAAAAAGTGGAACTATGACAAAGACAACGGATGATATTTCCCTTTCGGTCGCCCTTATCGAGATTTGTATCCACCTCGCTCGGACGTGGTATCATTACATTACCATAGCTTTTCCTGGGTCTGTAATCGTTAGTTAGTGCAACACTCCCTTAATGTGTCTGGTCGGTCATGTGTCGATGGCCGATTAGCGGCGCAAATGCAAATACATGATCAAGGTGGCTTATGGTCCATACTGAAAGACGTCCACCGCTGGACATAGGCCCCAAAGACTGCCACGATGATCGGTCCTCCGCCCGCGTCCAGCGGACTCCCGCGGCCTTTACCAGGTCATCAGGACCAGAATCGTCGACAGTTATTCATGGGGTGCACGGCTATCGCATGGCGAGCTGTGTCGCGGCGAGATAGACTAGTATCTGTCTCTTTATAATAAGAATCTAAGCGATCCCCGGTGGCGGAGCGCCCGTACAAGCCGATTCGCACCGGCTTGCCTGAAATAGCCTATAGTTATACAGGGTGTACCAAAAGTGAGGTGTGAACAGATCAAGGGCATATTCAGTAGCGCATTGCGATTCCAAGTATACATTTTTTTTTGTTAAGTTTTGTTTACATTGATATTATCGGTTTTGTTTACATTGCAGTCTTTGTTATTGTTGACATTATTAAAAATAAATAAATGCATTTTTGGTATCGCAATACGCTACCGAGCCTGGCCTTGACGGGTTCACAGACCATTTTCTTTACAACCTGTATAATCTTTTATAACTTTTTTGTTCCGCCACTGTTACCTACTCATAAAATCAACTGAGAATGAGATACCTAGTATACATTTCTCTAAGTTATAGGTGCGTATTCCGGCCCGGTGTGTACGCGGCTTTAGAGTTAATTAGATAGCTTTTAAGGGTAGTATTACGATGTTATTTGCTGATTTTTTTTATATTAATTTACATTCTAGTTTTAAGCTTGTAACATTCTAATTATGGCAAAGGCGGCAGAGATGCGGTCAGATGAATATCATGTGCACATCTTTACTAGTAAACTACGCACCTATTCACTTAAAAGCCGATAGGTTTATAATTTGTCAAGAGTGGGCACTCTTGACAAATTATAAACCCAACGAGGGGTAGTTGTTGATTTTAATTAGTAAGTACACCCCACATTTGACAGCAACTTACAAATTTAGAAGTCTACATTGGAGACGACACCTACGAAATTGGCGGACGGCCAAGCAAGCTCAAAGAAAGTCTAGTACGGAGTGAACTCGGTTTGGCCGGACGCCGTGCTCCCGACACGGGCCGAATCACGCGGCGGACTGCCAGTCCGCCGATTTCGTAAGTGCATGGGCGAAATCGGCGGACTGCATGCAGCCGCGTGATTTCGGCCCGTGTGGATAAGTGCCCGTATCGATAAGTGCCATATGTATTTGCTGTTTTTTTAACTTTTATTTACTTTCTTGTTCTAAGCCTGTAATTTTATAATTATGGCTCGTTCGCAAGGGCTATTATTAGCAGCAGTCGGATAAATAAGCATCATGTTCCTATTTATTGGTTAGCTGCGTATCACTTAAAGCCTAGGTTATCTATGGTCCAATGTCTTGACAAAATCTAAACCCAACGAGGGCAAAGATCAACCACTATTGTTATTAATTAATAGGTAGGTACAGTCTGCATTATATAGTTAGTAGCAGCCAAAGTAGCCAAATACATCGCAACACGTCTTTATTTATTACTATAGGAGTCAGGATGTTTAACGATATATTTGGCTACTCTGGCTGTTACTAAGTATATGAGGCTGACTGTACATATACCAGATTTCACAGCAAGTTATAAGTAGTGGCAACACTGAAGCGCTCGACCAATAGGCGCGTCCAGATGAGCGTAATCGGCGGACTGCCAAACCAAGGTCACTCCGTACTAGCTTATCCGCGACCTTGCTTGGCCGTCCGCCGATTTCGCTAGTTCGGCACATTAAATACTGTAAACTTGGTACTACAGAAAATGGGCCCTTGGTATTACTTTGTTATTTGTAAAACATCGTTTTCTTATTCGTGTACCAGCGCTTGTGCTTCGTTTGGTGTTATATGTATTTCTCGCTAATAAATATTGATTTTAAAAACAAGCTTTGTTGATTTACATACTCCTGGCTTCCGTGGAAATAATGATTAAGGGTCGCCAGCACGCTTGACTCTCCATACAAACGTTTGGTTCTCGATATACACAGTGGGATTCGCCAAATCCAGTGTTTTTCCTGTCGAATTCTGGGTTGCCGTGTATACAGGGTTCAAAGGTGTTCTGTATATTTGATAAATATAAGCTCTGGGGGACCCCCCCCCCCCGGGAATACGTAAAAAAATCGCAAAATTCCTTCTGATTTGGCAATTGAAACGCGGCAACACTGCGCCGCGTCGAGCAGTGACCAGACGACGACCCAGCATGGCAGTCCGCCTCGGTCCGCGGGAAGTACGCTAATAGAGCGAGATAGGTTGATGAACCTTGGTTTTCTCGCTCTATCTTATGGCGGATGGACGTGTCACGTGTTAGGCGCATTACATACGAAGCAATTTGGCAGACGGTCCGTGGCGATATCTCTCGCTAGACGCAGCGTCGTCAAATTGCCGTGTATGGATCTGCTGCCATATGCCGTGTTTTAGGTCCGACGATACCTGAATGGCCGTATCAGGAACAACACTGGCCAAGTCTAACCTAAACAAACGTTACCGAACCAATCTGGATCTACACCAGCGAACGAAAAAAACCATAGAATGCGAGCACCTTACAAATGTCTACCCAAACACGTGCCTAAACCCGGTATGCGCATGCGCATGTTCGAACTAAACGGCTGCCTGGCATTGTTTCGACACCCCGCCCCCATCCCCGCATATGGCAATGGACCCGATTCTACAGTGGCCTCTATTTCCTAATTTTATTTAGGTGTCGCTAAAACATGCGCTGTCCTAATCAAATGACAGCGCTAATTTCAATCTAACGTTTCTTATTTTAGGCGGTTTATATACAACTTACTTAGCTGCGTAAATGCTATTCTAAATATGTCGTTTTTAATCTGCCGTCTAATACTCCAGGCAAAATACGGTTTTGAAAAACGTTAATTTATAATAGCGTTTTTTTTTTTGATTTTTATTTGAAAATGTTATTCTAAGATGACTTATTCAAGAATCCGACAAACTTTCCACCCGGAAGTAATTATGTAGATTTCAAAGAAGCATGCATTGTCTTTTTTTATACGATTTATCTTGAATATTATAGAGCAAATGTAAATGAACCAAAATAAAGACAAAAATATTTATTAATATTTTTTCTGACTTTTCAGAAGTTAGTTAACTTATCATTTTTTTGATGTCTGAAATTTTGTCGGATTTTGTCGATGGGTAAATATTTAATTGATAATATATCCGTTATGGTTACACATAAAAAATAAGCTATTATAAATTATTTTCCATACGAGTTGTCAGTTCATCTACTGGACTATAAATTATGTCTAAAAATTAGACAATTTAGTTTTAGGCTAGTTAAGCCATTTGCACGTAGAATCGGGTCCATTGGCACCCATTCTGTGAGGGCATTTTGCGGTTTATATGGTTTGTTCGTTCCCTGTTCTACACGATGTATTTAAAAATACCCAAAATATTTGCGGTCATCGAGTAAACTGGCTTTTTATCGAAATGAAAATGATGATGCATATTCAATTTAATTGCGATAGGATATCTAGATACCCTACTTTCTAGGTACTAAAGTACCATCGCCAACGCAGTTAACCGACCATCCAAAGCACTTTATGTGTGTTGGAATAAGGTTCAATATAAATACAGGATGGTCAGTTAACTGTGCTGGCGTTTGCAGTATTCATAAAAAATGTGTCGTAATAAGGCTCAAAACAGGATGGTCAGTTAACTGCGCCGGCGTTTGCAGTATTCATAAAAAAATACATGTTTTTAAATCCTATTTAATAATTTATAACAATCAGTTAATTTAATTAACTATAGTTAGTTCGAATCTGATTCTTCGCTCGCCGTGGAGGATGCTGCGGTCGCGTTTGTTTGTTTGCTTGCTGTGGTGTTGTTTGCGCTTCTAAGTACCGGGCTGTCTTCGTCTTCATATTTCGCCCTAGCCCTGGAAAACGCCGCAAGGACTCCAATTTATAACTGAGACAGAGTATTAACTGAGACTAGTAAATAAATACACAGTTCAACTCACGCCATCGCCCTGAAGAAGAACTCCCGAAGAGTTCGAAACATGCCACCCGTAGTGACATTTAATACGCGAGTTGAACCGTGTATAAGCAGTAATGAGACTTTGATTTCTTGAAGTTTTGATTTATTTATTTCATTGCATGTTTGAGAAAAGCACTTATACATGCGGCGTGAAAAGGGATTGCCAGCCTTATAACTAACCGCCGCGCGGCGTGGGTAGACCCCTTAACAAGGACTTATGGTAAAGGTCGCGGGAGTCCGCTGGATGCGGGTGGTGCAGGACGGGTCATTGTGACCCTCTTTGGGGGAGCCCTATGTCCAGCAGTGGACGCCTTACGGCTGATATGCTGACAATGATCGGTAGGTACCTTGCAGGGATGTTTTTCCAGTCAAGTCTTTCTTCCTCGAGTACCGAGGAAGAATCCCTCAACACCGTCCTGCAGTTACGTCTGCAAAAAACGTAATTGCATTTTATTCAGGCAAGGTATAACTCACGGACTTTAGACTATAGATAAAATCATTACAGATCAGTTTTTGAGTTTACGCTTTATTTTTAACTAGCTGATGCCCGCGGCTTCGCCCGCGTGGTTATAGGAAAATGTAACATATTGAATTTTCCCGTGGGGATTTAATATAAAGAGATATAGTGCGGGAAAAATCGAGAGTATGTCGCGGCCGTCGCATGATAGACGTGCTGAGTATTTAAAGCCTTGTGGTATTCGCTACTAGCGACATCTAACTATATCTTGTTTGAAAGTGAATAACATCAATACGAACTCTAAGCCCTTATACAGAGCGCACTGTATCAGTTGGCGGTTGTTGTACACGCTGGTGTAGAGGAAGGGTCCGTAGCAGTTCTTCGAGTTGTTCATGACGCGGAATGCCGATATGATCCCAACAACTATGGCGGATTTGCCCCGACCGACGACTAGCGGGCCGCCGTGGTCATTCTGAAACAATAATGTCGCATTAAATAATTAAATTACTAAGGTAGACGTCCTAATAGGTATTAAATGTCACTACGGGCGACATGTTAACTACTCCAGCGCAAGACTGCTCCCCTCCCCCCGCCCTGGCGGCGGGGTGTGTGCGTCACGCGCTGCGCGGCGTTCGGAACGGGCGCGGGCAGTGATTCAAGCGACACCGCCGCGAAAACACTCATCCTGAAGAAGAACTCCCGAAAAGTATTATTTCATCATGTCTCACGAAAGTTTAAATTCGGTCCTAATAGTCTTCGACGTTAAACTAGTGTGACATGAGCCCTTTATGTCAACGCATTATTGGTTAAATTTGAACTATTGTCGATTAATTTAGTCGTTAAAATTAGTCGGTCATGGACCTATAATACTCAGGACAAGCTACTTATACGTGTTGCCACAATGAGGGACGTAAAAGCTCCTATGCAGCTAAATTTAAGAACTGATCTTAAAATGGCTGATTGCTTGCCTTAAACAACCTACTTAATGTGGCTGGGTAGTGGTTTATTTGTCACAACCCCATACTAAATCAATTGCAGTAAACAAAAAAAAAGTGGAACTATGACAAGGACAACGAATGATATATCCCTTTCTGTCACAGTTATTGAGATTTGTGTACTACCATCTCACTCGGACGTGGTATTATTATTATCACAGCTTGTCCTGAGTAGGTATTATAGCTCCATGGATGAGTACACATGTTAAGGGTCCTCTACACCATGGGCCATCATGGCCGGAGGACAGGACGCAGTTATGCAGCGGAATGAAAGTACCCGTTCTCACTTTAATACATAGTTGTCATTATGGCCAATCGTGTAGAGCTTATAAACATATAACACCCTACGTTTGCGTCTGGGGTTAATATAGTTTTAAGAGAGGTAGAGCAAATAGCGTAAGGTCATCTAGCTCATTTTTGGAGCAGCCCAACAACTAGGAATACTCTCCGAATTGAAAATTCGAGGCAGGCAACGAATGCTCCAGTACCTCGTGACATGTGACCAGGCGAGAACCCGATATCATAGAAAAACTCTTTGTTGAGGGACACGTGCAAGGAAAAAGGAGCTAATTAGGTTGTAGGAATAGTCTATGTACAGGTTACCTCACAAAACCCTCCGTACTGATTCGGAGTTCGGCCCTCATAGTCACGTCTAGTCTTCAGGTTTCTGGCCTTCTCCATTCTCCGAACTTGCGCCGCTGACTCTAAGAAGAGTTTCTCTGGGTCCCTCTCGAACCTTCGAATCCGAGGGCCCACCTCTTCTGAGAAAACCAGCTGTCTACAGTTTGCGTGGTTATCCTGTAGAAACACGGGTGTGTAGCATAACATCAATCATGATCAATCAGGACTTCTACGATAGGAAAAAAATATATATATATAAAAAGAGTGCTGTCTTCGCCAACAAACTGCTTTGCAGTTTGGCGAAATTAATTCATGTATTAGTAACAAAGGCTTGTGAAAAAAAAAAAAATGCTAAATACAACAACAGTTGAATCAATTTTACTAGCGTAAGAAATTACTGAAGACGGTTTTTCTTACGCACAGCGGACCTTAGAAGTTAGGTTAATTACTTCAGTTCATAACAGCTAATGTACAAAATTCCTAAAACCGTCTATCGTGCGTTCCCAATTCCCAACACACGTAAAGAATACGCCTAAACTACAAATTTCATGATCTCAATACTTTTATAAGTACAGCAAGGCTAGCACGTGACGGCGCGCGAGCTCTCTCGATTTTTCTCGCAC
The DNA here is from genome assembly GCA_947049275.1 of Epinotia bilunana. Classification (NCBI taxonomy): domain Eukaryota; kingdom Metazoa; phylum Arthropoda; class Insecta; order Lepidoptera; family Tortricidae; genus Epinotia; species Epinotia bilunana. The sequence continues at coordinate 2,039,942 of OX346277.1, read as the reverse complement.
TATTCGTCTCTCTCTTATTAGAACACTTAGAAGAAGAGGTGTAGTGCGATAAAAATCGAGAGTATGTCGCGGCCGTCGTGTGCTAGACGTGCTGGTGACCGAAGAGCTGGCGGCTTTCTCGCGCAACGCATCAGCATTGCATGCCTCGAGGGCCTTTTTTTAGATTTAACTTTAATTTAGTTAATGTTAGTAATAAAATACATATTGGATATTAGTATAAGTACTGTTACATCTATAAGTACTTACTTTTTAGTGCTATTATGTATAAAAAGAGAAAAGTCTGGGAGACTGGTAAGCTTGTATGTTTTGGGTAACCGATTTCGAAAATTCTTTCACCTCCGTGTAGCATGGACTTTCTGGATGGTTATAGGCTATATTTTTATCCCGTGAGTTTGCCTGCTTAAAGGGTCGAACAGACTGCCAGTGGGACGGTAGCGGGGCTTGACGAGCGCGTGATGCGCGCGGGACGGCCGGTCACACAGAGCTCGCGCGCATCGCGCCATCAACCAGCCAGCAACGCGCGCGCGTCCCGCGCGCCTCGCGCTGGCTTCGCGCCATCGACCCGCCAGCATCACGTACGCACCGCTCGCTCCGCTGTCTGGCGTCACACTGACGCGCCGCGCACCCGTCGCGGTCGCGCGGCGGGAGGCTGGCGGGGCGCGACAGAAGCGGGGCGCGTTGCCGGCGGGGCGCAGCCTGTTTGACCACGCTAGAGGTTTGTAGGGAAATATCGCGCTGCGCGCCCGCGACGGGCGCGCCGCGCGTCCGCGACGGTGCAGTGTGTTCGACCCTTTATTCGCAATACGCGGGTGATGCCGCGCGGGCAGCTATCATGTATCTTGAGTTGTATGTTTTGTCCATGGAATGATACCCTCAGGAACATTCTGACACAAATCGGCCTGGTCCCTAAGATATTCACATTATTTCGAATTGGTTTCTCAGTTTCCATCACATATCCGCTGTAACTTTTCACCAAGGCAGCCCTCCATCGTTTCTCTCAGAAGAGAACCCTGAAGTTCTCGAAGAATTGGAGGAGGCCTGTGCCCAGCAGTGTGGTGATGATGATAGATATCCAAGTCATTTGTCAATAATTTGTTTACTTTTTCCTGAATACATTCATCGGTCTAGCCTTTATCCCGGTTGTTGGCTAAAGATGCCCGGGGTCCGCTAACACCTCATCCCAAATTGGAGTTGGCACTAGTTTTACAAAATCTACTGTCATCTGAGCGTCCAACCCTGAGGAATAGACCTTATTAGGATTAAATAGACTGGTGTCCTCACGATGTTGTCTTTCACCGAAAACCCACTATTGAATATCGAATGATATTTCGTATCTAAGTTTAAAAAAATACCCGAGTACGAGCCGGGCTTCGAACCCACGACCTAACCCCGTATCATGGTCCGCCTTATCACGCGATAAGTGACAAGATAAGAGCGTCGTCTCGTTCTATCGGACGGTGTCAGCCAGTGACGGACGCTCTATCTTGTCACTTGTCGCGTGAAAAGGCCGACCATGATACGGGGTCTACAGATTGCAAGTCACGTGCCATTACCGCTCGACTAGTGGCTTTTCTTCCGGGTGTGATTACATTAACAATACCAATAAAGAAAGGTGTGAATACCCTGCAATCATTAGTGAGGTGTCCGGTCGGGACCTGCTTCGCGCAGATCATGTAGTCGTTGATTATGGCGTGGTAACGCGGTAGCCAGCGCTGTAGGCAGCTTTTCTTGGTGATGATAATTGTCTCGGCTTCCATGAGGACGGGGGAGTTCACGCGGGTCCGGGCGACCAGGTCGTCGGGCTGGAAGAAATGCAGCATCAGGGTCTCGCACGCCGAGGCCAGCGGCCGCTCACTCCGCGGTTTCGTCGCGCCACTGCAAGTACCACACGCTCGACGCTACACGGGCCGATATCGGCAGGACTGCATGCAGGCCGCTGCATGATTCGGCCCGTGTGGATACGTGTCGGATGCATGGCGCCCGGCCAAATCAAGGTCACTCCATACTAAATTTTCTGTGACCTTGCTTGGCCGTCCTACCGATTTCGCTCGTTTAGCGACTCCTAATGTCGAAACACACAACCACGACCGATAGTGACGGTTTCCTGAGTGGCGCGCTCGTGAATGCACTCAAAATATTAGATCCACGCATTTGGATGGATCCATTGATCCGATGTCGATACACACAACCACTACCAATGTAAGTGACCGCTACGAAAGTGGCGCGTCCGGGAATGCAGCCAAAATATTAGATCCATCCATTCGCAGAGGCAAAAGGCGCGGCACGGCGCTTAGGTGAATGCATAGCTTCAAGCCGTGAATTATAAATGCGAAATCGTCTGTCTGCCTGTTACCTCTTCACGCTTAAACCGCTGAACCGATTTAGATGAAATTTGGTATAGGGATAGTAGGGGTAAATGTGGAATGGAACATATGTAGCTACTATATAAACGAGTTCCACGCGAATGGAGTCGCGGGCAGAAGCTAGTGATCTATATAGCTGCCACCAGACGACTGAAATCGGCGGAACCGAATCCGGCGCGTGATTTTGTCCCGTCTGAATAAACCAAGGCACTCAGTACTATGCCTTCCTTAGGGCTATCCATATACTACATCATTTCAAAATAGGGAGGGCGGGGGGGAGGGCGGGGGGGGGGTCTGACCATTGGATGACGGTACCTAGTCATTTTATTAGGCGGGGACGGTCCATTCAAAGAATGAACAAGATGATGATAGGGGGCGGGGGGTCAAAGATCGACAAAAATCGATGACGTAATAATGGACCAGCCCTTTGCCCATGCTCGGCCGTCCGCCACCTTCAGTCTGGCATAGGACGCTGTACTTACGTCCGTATAGACATCCAAAGACCCCCATCCAGCGATGAAACCCTTGGTTCCCGGACTCTCCCACTCCGCAGTGATATTGTTATAGTCGATCTTGTTGGGTATGAAGTCGCACCCCTTCACCCTCTTGGTAAAGGAGATGCTCTCTTCAGTCATGACTACGGCTATGTCATTGACCATCCATCGGATGTTGTTGAACGAGGTGCCGTCGTATCTGTAGCCTGACAAAAAAAAGCTTCAAGACTTCGAGAGCCGGCAGTGGTACGGGAACAGGAGATCGGAGCGTGAGGGATTGCCAATCCGGAAACACTTTCTCAAATCCGGATTTTCGGATAATGGTTCGGCCGAAATCCAGACTTCGGATTAAATCCGGATTTTAGGGAGGTTTCTTAATACTAGAAAAAATAAATAAAAAACTGAAATAACCCAAAAAAGTAATCGGTCTTTTTAATAAACAAATAATTACATACACTTCTACGCATTTTTTTCTAAACTGAACATATAAAAATAAAAACTGCTAATTAAAAATTAAAATAATTAAACACGTCTTTATACAGCGTGAAGTTTATTGACAATAAAAAAATATGTTAAAAACATTCACGCGTCAAGTCTAGAGTCGTTCAACCGCATTCTTAAGGTTACATAGCATCCCAGCTGCTGAAAATGCTCTCTATTAGAATACTTTAACAGTTTTAACACTAATATAATAAAAATCCGAAAATCCGGATTTAGGTTTGAAAATCTGGATTTTGAAACGGATCGTGAAATCCCTTGAAAATCCGGATTTTTGAACTTCGAATTATCCGGATTGCAATCCCTAAGCGTGGCCCCCACGCGCACGTACCGGGAACCCGGTAACGAATGTTGGTCATAATGGCCATGTCTTCATGACACTCATTATTGAGGTTTTGAGGGAGAGCAGCGGCCTGTTACACCATCTTTACGATAGTCATCTCATTTGTCTGGGTCGGGTCGTCAAGTAATGATCTACTTTAACAAGTTTCTGGCAAAGAATTCATTTTTGGTTCAAGCTTGTATTGCCGACTGTACTTTTCTTTATACCATCAACTACTCATTGAGACGATTCTAACGAGCCCAAACTCAACGGGGTTACGTCGGTTAAGTACTGAATTCCCATGGCCACCTTCTGTCTCCATGCTCGCATCAGCTCGATGGTATCATGATATTGAATTGACATCCAAACTATACTTAAATTGAAATACCCAAAATTTCAGCTCAATCGGTCACTGGGAAGTGGGTCAAATTTTCTGGTCTATTTCTATTTCAAAAACAAAGTTTTAACCGACTTCAATTCTGTACTCCGCCTGTGTGCCTATACAATTTGAAGAGTTCCCTCGATTTCTCCGGGAACCCATCATCAGATCCTGACCTGGTGACAATGGGAGCACCTGGGAAGGATACCCTTTCTAACAAAAATAATTTTCCAAATCGGTCCAGGCGGTCTTCGAGTAATCGGAGACCATGCATAAAAATAAGAGATTCCGGCGTTTTTTTTTAATACAACGACGGTGGCAATCAAGCTTACGGTAAGCGGACACCGAAGCCTATAGACGCATGCAACTCCAAAGGAGTGACATGGGCGTTGCCGACCCTTGATATGTTTGAGGATTCGCCGTGATGACAGCTGAAGGAACAAATTCCCTCGCTCTCAACACAACGCACCCTCGGGAGCTCTGGCGACCTTGCTCACCTCCAACAACACAACACTACTACAGAGCAAATAAGTATATGTTATTATGGCTGTGGTCTTCTGCAAGGCGGAAGTACTTCCCCAGTTGGAATGACATTTCGCTGTGCCCTACCTCACCAAAGGAGAACCTCCTGAGAACCTCCTCCTCTTTTGAAGTAGGTAAAAATGGTTGCTGGACAGTATCGGTAGCTATCTACCAAGCAATGTACCATGAATTGTCGTTGTCAACTGGCAATGTGAAATAGGGGACTGGCATATGTATTAATCCTTGGAATCATTAATCATATAATTTACTTTTCTCAAACATGCAAGGAAATATTGACGTTGTGTTGTTCATATTGGGCTTCGAAGTGTCACGTTTCGGGCGCAGCGAGACGAGAGATCCGTAATGGCATTTCATACAAAATTGGAGGCCTAGGCCGGCAAGATGGTCTTTTTTAATTTCCATTCCACTATTTGTGGCACATCAGGATCCCGGCGTTCAGCCATGAAAATAAAAGTTTGGTTTCTTAGAGTTTTTTTAATTTATTTCATTGCATGTTTGAGAAAAGCACTATACATTCCTCGGCGTGAAAAGGGGTTGCCAGCCACATAACTAATCGGGCCTCGCTACGCTCGGCCGGCGACCCCTTACTTCCCGGCCTCTTGTACTATTAAAAACAAAGTTTTAACCGACTACAATTCAGTACTCCGCCATACGAACATTTCCACATTTCCTTTGCACTTTACCAAATCGCTGTACGTGGGCCAATAATATTAGAGGACTTCCGTCGATTCATCAAGAAAGGTGATTCTGAGACCTTTGGCACTTCAATAGTTGGTATTTCAACGGACTCATATCAGAATCTGCGACGTACTTTTATAGTATTAAATACATCATTGGGAAGTTCCAGGAACATCTGTGGTACTTCACGCACATTTGTGATTTCCGGGTGTAAGTAATACACGAGTTATAATAGTAATTACCGAAATTACTACATGCGTGCCTAATATATTTGAGGTGTTCCCTCAATTCCTCATGGATCCCATCGTCCAACAGGAATTTGAAAAGAACGGGATCAACCTGGAAGCATATACTTACAAAAGACAAAATTGTACGAATTTGTTCATAAATGACGGAGTTCTGAGGTAACAAAGATTAAAACTTTTTTTTTTAATATGCAACTGAATTGAGAGCCTCCTTCTTTTTTTAAGTCGGTTAAAAAGGCGCTACACCTACAAGCAACGTCAGCAAATCTAGTGAGGAGTAACCTTGATTTGGCGGCCGTGCTTCCGGCACGTATCCACACGGGCCGAAATCACGAGCCGGCCTGCGTGCAGTCCACCGCCTCTGTATGCGAAGCGCCTCCTATAGAGTTAGGCCTCTCACAGACTGGAGCGGCCTGCGGTGGCGGTCAATAGTAAATTTGACAGCTAATGACAAGTTTACCTACTTAGTTTAGCCAGGCCGCGCCAGTGTGATGTGGGCTTTATATGGGTCAGCACGGCTATCACGCGACGGCGCGCGAGCTCTCTCGATTTTTCTCGCACTATCCGTCTCTCTCTTATTAGAACACTTAAAACAAGAGGAAAAATCGAGAGTATGTCGCGGCCATCTTATGATAGACGTGCTGATATCATAGACGTCTTATGATAGACGTGCTGATATGATAGACGTCTTATGATAGACGTGCAGATATGACAGCGCGTCACTTACTTCTGGGCACACATTTCCAAATCGCTCTCATTGCGCCATTCATAATGCACTGGCTGGTCTGATCTGGAGGTATCCATCTGCGAGAGAAAGCGGTCAAAATTAGGGGGGTCTTATTTATAGTACGGAGTCGAGCTTTGGGCGGGAGCTGCTGATTGGGAAAGGGTGTTCCGACTTGAAAAACGAGCCGTGCGGGCAATAGCGCGCGTTCCTCAAAGTTCCTCGGCAAGACCCCTTTTTAGATTCCTACAAATACTGACGTTGCCCTCACTTCTTACTATGCAAATGGCATTAAGTGCACGTGAAGTAGTGGACGCCAACGTGGCCAACCCCAGCCACCAAACTCCGCGTAGGTATCCAGTCCGCAGCGCCCGCGCCGGAAAGTTGCCACTCGTGCCGCACAGACTTGCGAAGTCAAATAAACTGACGCACATCATGAGCCGCAAGATTTATAACCATCTCCCGCGTGAAATTGTCGCCGCTCATAGTGCATCAAGTTTTAAAACTAAACTTAAGAAATGGCTTCTTGAACTATTTATCAGTTACAAGTAAGTAGCTGTTAATACAAACGTATGGTTTATAATAATATATGATATAATATTATAAATGCGAAAGTTTAGATGTTTGGGTGTTTGTTACTCAATCACGCTTAAACGGCTGAACCGATTTTAATGAAACACGCACGAAGATAGTTTATAGCCTGGATTAAAATATAGGATAGTTTTTATCCCGAGTCCACGCAGACGAAGACGCGGGCGGAAGCTAGTGGTTTATAATTTAATAATCATGTTGTTTGTTTTTATATTTCCACATACTTACCTATTATTGTGTGTTAGTTATTATTTTGACATGTAATTTTATATTATCAATAAACCTATGAATATACCTACAGCTAAGTAAGCACGGCTATCACAAGACGGCGCGCGAGCTCGTACCCGTCTCTCTCTTATAAGAAAACTTAGAAAGAGAGGTATACTGCGAGAAAAATCGAGAGCTCGCGCGCCAAGCCAACATTGGCCAAGAAAGCCACTTGTCATTAGGTGCCGGAAAACCAAACCAAGGCCACTCCGTACCGTTCCCTATAGGATACTCTACACGAGCGAAATCGGCGGGGCTGCATTTTTAACCATTTGCCAAATGACCTGAATTGTCAAGGTTTCAAAATAAAATTATTCAAGTGGTGTCTACAAAAAATGTTTTACTCTGTTAATGAACAATTTGTTACCACCACTGCCTAATGAATTCATTTATTATTTTTATTATTTTCTCTGACCATTTTCCTATTTGCATGACATTGATTTATTGTTTTTATATATTTTTATTCTTCTCAATATTTATCTTTACTCTGACTTTGCTACATTTTGATTCGACATCAATAGAACAATAGATAATAATTATATAATTTCAATGACATGCATATTGAGAGTCAAATTATTGTACGCCACACTGGCTGATTGTGATGTAACTATATACTAACCCTACCACCATTTATAAACACTCACATTCAAACAATAAATAACTTGTATTTGTGTGAATACGTGTCGGAAGCACGGCTTCCAACCAAATCAAGGTCAATCTATATACTACATTTTCTGTGACCTTACTTGGCAGTCTGCCGATTTCGCTCGTGTAGTGTATCCTAATGACTTCCCTCGGCAGTCCGCCGCGCTCAGACGTCTGTACGCGGCTACTCCTTGACGGGTCATAAACAATGACCTTGACCTGCACGAACGTTGTCGGAAATGTGAGAACGTAATGTTAAAAGAGGGGAGAACTAGGAGGATTGGAATGAACATATCTCGCTAAAGCAAACGTTCACGAATGTGAGCTAAAAAGCGCAATGTGGCTTCGTCCATAGTCATACTATTTCAGAAACAAACATCAAAATAAATAATTGAAATCCGAAACTATTCTTCTTGTCACATCTCCTAACACCGAGGTAAGTTGTGACAGCTATATATTTACACTATTTGATGAATAAAAATGCCGTTATATTATATATGTGGCAGTTTTAACTACCTAATTACTTAACAACTCGCTTTGTAATGTAATAAAAAGAAAAAATCAACATCGCAGACCATTTTTACTGCCTGTCTTTTAACAACAACGTTATTTTGCGGTGGCATAGGTACCTAGTCTTTCTTTTCGTGAAAAAACTCAACAAACAATTCACAATTTTAACAGAATACGGTACCTTAATAAATAACTCTGACAAGAAAGTCAATTAATGATTATTACAGCAAACTAACCGCTACACTAGTTTGCCACCGACGTGGTATGTAAATTAAAATCACTTTATCACTGGCCGTAAGTGTACTAGGGCGACAGCGGGTCGTCGACGGGGTGCGGGACGCAAACGTCAACCGATCGACCAATCAGGCGCTCGACACGGCACCCCCCGCTGTCACACCTCACCGGCTCCTCCAAAGGACACCTATTAAGGTGGTTTTCCACCGGCGAGGCGAGGCGGGGCGTGGATGGGCGAGAATTGAAATTCGTATGGGACTTACTATCTATTTGCTACTACTGAGCGCGCGGCGCGCGGTGGAAATAGGTAGTAAGTCCCATACTAATTTCAATTCTCGCCCATCCACGCCCCGCCCCGCCTCGCCGGTGGAAAACCACCTTAATTCGCTTCTACGCAGCCAAGCTCATTTGCTCAAGTTGTTAGCCGTCTTCTGTATTGTAAAGTATGATTATATATCATGCTGGCACCCCACTGCGCTATACGCTATTCGTTATATGACTGCGCCGTATTTGCGAAAATATTTGTTATGTGCGCGAACAAACAAACATGCCCATCACACTGCGTGCCGGTGTGCCGAACATGCCAAATATGTGTGTTGTTTGCGTCGCAAATGTCAAAAGCGGCAATGGACGAGTGGACAGCAGCAGCTTATTATTTTTACTTAAATGCAACTTACCAATACCTGTTGTACCTATAAGTACAAAGTTTCTAATAGACCGAAAAGTAGGCGCTGGTGGATGATCACAAGAGCAAATGAGTGAACGAAGTGTGGGCAGTCAATGCGCTATTCGGCTTATTCGCTTCCTTTGATGTGTGCTAAAAAACCGACAAGTCGACGAATATGCGTATTCGCTATTCATGCTTATGCGTTATGCGTGCGAATAAGGCAAACATAGACGAATAAACCGTCCACACTGCGTCGAATACAGGCGAATAAGCCGAATAACGAATAGCGCATAGCGCAGTGAGGTGCCGGCATTATGTATACCTATGTGTGCCCGAAATGACGTAGAAGTGTTCGATATCCTCAATGCAAGCCGCGGATGTGAGGATATAGTTCTCGGCGATGATGACGCCGCCGCACAGCCAATTGTGGTCCACGTGGCTCAAGCTCGCCGGCCGCAGGTAGACCTGGGGATCATTACCATCCAACATCCAAAAAGACGCATCCACACGGGCCGAATCACGCGCCGGCCGGCATGCAGTCCTGCCGATATACTCGGACGAAATTCGTTTTCGTTTCGCCTCTCGCTCCCACGCATAGGAGACGCTACACGGGCCGATATCGGCAGGACTGCAAGCCCGTGTGGATACGTGTCGGAAGCACGGCGGCCAACCAAATCAAGGTCACTCCATACTAGATTTTATGTGACTGTTCATGTCTTTTAACCCATCCCCACCGCTTTCCAAACGGCCGCCTAATTACTCTCACATACATGACCTCAGTACTGACCTACGAGTGGTGCGATGCCCATGCCCGCGACATACGTCATTATATAATTGAGAACGAACTCTATTTTACGTGTCCAAACAAATGCTGTACAGCTAGTGCTTCCAAGTGTGACCTGGACCTGGACTCCTGAAGTGTACCCCTGGACTGTTCCTGTGTGCCAGCGGGATACCTACTAATTTAATTTTGAGGATCGCGGCCCTCCAGCAGCTCAAGGTATTGTGCTTCAATTTCGCCACGACACTGACAAACCCCCTTTTCCCCTTAACAGTGACATTGCTTGGCCGTCCGCCGATATCGGCCCGTGTATCGTCTTTATGGCGCGCCGATGTCACTGACGCTGCCGATCGCAGTCGTGTCCCAGCCCTTAGTTTATTATTATTAAAAAAAACTGAATACGAATAAGGCCTGCAACGCAGAGGGGCTACCGCGAAACGAAAACGAACTTCGTTTGTGTATCTCCGTCTCTGTCGCACTTGCTAGTTCGAGCGATAGAGAGGGAGATACACGAACGAAGTTCGTTTTCGTTTCCCGGTAGCCCCTCAGGTGCGGCCTGCGGTGGTGGACAATAGTATGACAGCTACTTAATGACAAGTTCACTATTGGCCGCTGCGGTTTAAAATTAGTAGCTGCTATTATTAGATGTCAAATTTATTATTGGCCGCCATTGCAGGCCGCGCCAGTATGATTCAGGCCTTAAGATTTCTGATGAAACTCACCATGTAAGGTCTGGTATCGAAAATATCGTCACCTCCAATAATTCTTCTAGTTTCTTTTATATTTTCCACTTGCTTCGCCTGTACGGTTGTCGAAGAAGGAAGAGGATCTGTTATAATAATAATACTTTTTGGTACAACATGACACCCTGCAAGGGTATTTAGTCCAGTCAATGAACTGACAGCTTGTATGGAAAAAATGTAAATTTTGGAAATAATTTATAATAGCTTATTTTTTATGTGTAACGGATATATTATGAATTAAATAGTTACCCAGCGACAAAATCCGACAAAATTCCAGACATCAATAAAATGATAAATCAACTAGCTTCTGGAGTCAGAAAAAAATATTAATAAATATATTTGGCTTTACTTTGGTTCATTTACATCTTCTCTATAATATTCAAGATAAATCGTACAAAAAAAGACAATGCATGATTCATTGAAATCTACATAATTACTTCCGGGTGGAAAGTTTGTCGGATTCTTTAATAAATCATCTTAGAATAACATTTTAAAATGAAATCAACAAAAAAAACGCTATTATAAATTAATGTTTTTCAAAACCGTATTTTGCCTGGAGTAATTGCAATCCTTTGTCTTAAACGTAGAGACGGTACGGTACGGACATTAAGAAATTATAGTAGGTAAGTATGTAGGTATCCTTATAAGTGGCCACGAATTAGTTTTGGTCCGCGAATACACAAACATTCCGAAAAGTCATTTGTCCGGAAACCATTTTCGAGCTTAGTGAAAATGTCGTCGGATATGATTCACTTGAATTATATAAGTAGGTCAGGTTACAGTATTACCACAGTATATGAACAGTAGATAAACTTCGAACAAAGGTACATCGCACGGCTGCACACATGCGCGCGTGTTCCGTACGCACACACACATAGCCTTCGGGAATGATGGAGAATGCTTCAATCGGGGCCGCGCCGTTGCGGTGTTCGCTCGTTCTCACTCGCTACGTCAAAGGAAGCCGCCTCGTAGGTATGAAGACAGCGAGCCGCCAGTGAGCCGAATAGGCTTGTAACTAAGCACCTACCAACCTAGTGCAATTTAGCAACTATTACACTTACTAGGAAATATTTTAGGCATAGTATAGTGGTATTAAAATATTCCATGAAGTGGGAAACTAAATCCACATACCCAACTATCTATAATATTATTACTTTGTGTATACAATATTGTCTATTAAACTGTAACAGAAATACTTTGCATACTTAAAAGCAAAATTAGTATTATAGGTATGCCAAGCCACAAACTTGACACAGCCCTGCGCATCGAGCGAAAGTAGGTAACGAACGGTCCTAAACGGCCTCAGATTACCTACTGTATTATTCTTCTATACTGTGGTATTACCTACCTACATCGTGCAATTAAAGTCAAATGTTCCTCCAGCGGAACTAAGGAGTAGGAGTAGATTAAGAAAAAAAAATGCTTTCATACAAATACGGTACCTATCTGACAAAAGTCAAATCAGCTTCTTTTTATGAAACGTCAAAAACGCTCCTGGAATTTGTAGGGAGTACTTGCTTGTGACGTCACAATCAAACAACGTCCTTATTGTTAGTTTTTATGAATTTAAAAATCATAAAGTAGCGAACGGAAATGAAAGATTGATACTTTTAATATTTTCGTAATTTTCATCAGTTGCTAACGAAAAAACTGTTTATGTTCAGTTGTCAAATATCCTATTACTGTTCTGAATTATGTACAGTCAAGTGCAAAATAGGTATGCATCGATTTAATCATCTCGTAAAATATGTACCAAACCTTAATCCACACATATTTATTTCTTATTTCATATCATATAAGTTAAGTATACAGTTCTTAAAGTAATGGTAACAGATCAACATGAAACCAGGAAGGGCAAAGCAATAAAAAAAAAACTGTCAAACATTGAGTAGGTCTTCCTCTTCTTTTGCAGACTCTAATTATCTTATACTAATAAAATCTTACAAACTGTCTTGTACTATCGACAACACAGCTAACTGACCATCGGTGCACCTTAAGTGCATTGTAATAAGGTTCTATATAAACACAGGATGGTCAGTTAACAGTGTTGTCGTTTGTACATGATTATTAATTAGATACAATTTATTTTATATTATTATTTATCCATCCAGTTCACGCTCTTATCATTAAAAAACTCATCTAATGTATAAGCTTTCCTCATAAGATATGATTTCACTGTATTTTTAAATATTTTAGTATCGTTAATGTTTTTAATTGTGTTGGGGATTTTATTATAACATTTTATTGACATGCCATAAGAGCTTATGTGTATCATTTTAAGTGCATCGTTTTATGAGTAAGTTGTATGCCCACATTTTTGCAGTGGTGTACTCCCTCCCCCAACCCCACTGCAATGGTAAATTAAATTTAAATATAAATAAAATACTAACCACCGTGACATTGACAGAACCGAAAAATCAACAGAAAATATACACATAACTTCATCATACAGAATTACTTTGCGACAAACAAAACATTTGACTCCAAATAGAATTTCACGCGCACCTGCATTTTCAATTGGTTCCAATACTTAACTAGCCGCATGCTAAACAGACCTAAGTCTAAGCAGAGTTGCATACTATTTTGAAACATAAGTAGCTAGCTTTAGGGTTAAAAATAGCGTGTACTAAAAGAACACTGCAATAAATTTTAGTTTTAGGTACGGAGATGAATTATTCAATTAATACCGACTTGGTCAAATCAAATCAAATCAATTATTTATTCTGCAAATAGGCCACAAGGGCACTTTTACATGTCAAACCGTAATTTACAATAAAATAATAATAATAATCTTACACAATAATAATTTAAAATTATATATAAAAGGTTAACAAACTAAATGTCACTAAGTTAATGTAAACAAAACAAAATTACAAAATATGACCATTACATTCGATATAAGATCTGTATCAGCATTAACAAGAAGTTAATCATATTAATTCAGTATTCCAGAGATGTATAAGGTCTCTGAGCTTCCAAATACAATTAATAATTATTCTAATATTCTAAGAGATGTATACGGTCTCTAAGCGTCAAAACCAAAAAGGAACAATGATGTAATATTGTCAGCGATGTACATGGTCAATAACAATAAAACGTGTCAAGATCAGAATGATGTCTCTCGTCAATACGAAAATAATAATAATAACACTAGTATGTAATTAGTTAACTATGTACTATGCCCTTGCAAGCATGAACAGTCCGGACTCCACAAACAGCACCCGATCACGAGTATGACGCATATCTCAGCCATCGCCTCCCTCAACCATATTTTAGAGAAGGTGGCGACCCGATCAACGACGCCACCGTAAGCAAAGCCCTTTAAGCGAGCATCATATTCAAGCCACCGGACATTGATAATAACAAAGATTAAGCGACTTGTTCGGCGAGAAACAACATTACGTGCTCTCTTCTTACATAAAACGGAACAGTTATTTCAGGTAGGTACTTATAATGATTACGTGTATTTAGGTATATTCCTAATAGAATTAGACTAGGGGAGACCAGGGATGAAAGTAACACGGGATGAACGTAACATGAGTTTCTGAACGAATTATGTTCGCTGCACTGATGGCTGGATCACCGACATACGTCATTTTAAAACCCCCTCTTACCTCATTTGCGCTCACGGCGCTGTGCTGTCAGGTTGTGGGCGTAGAGAGTCGATGCCGCAAAAATACCTCGAAAGTAAGTTTTGACCTTTTTTTTTAATTGCGTTTGTTTTTACTATGGTTAGTGTAACCTTGAGTGTCAAATCCCAGTAATGTCGCAAAACTGTTTATCTTCCTATTTTGTCGTTCGAAACTGTATCTTTTTAACGGTTTTCTAGGTAATAAGCTCGTGTTTTTCCAATTCGGGTAAAATTTAAGGTAGGGATGAAAGTAACAACTTGTTACTTTCATCCCGATTATCATCGTGATATCTTAAACTGTATTTTAATATATTTTTTACATTTAAAAGTACTACAGATAATTTTTTATTATTTCAGAATGCCTAATATACACAAACGAACCACCAGTAGAGGTTTAGTTTCTGCAGAAATATTGGATTTGGCAGCAGATGAAGTACTTCTCAGAAACGTACTCGTATCATTTCGAGACGCTGCGAATTCATATCAGCTATGCCACGTTACTTTATATATTTATGTGCAAAAGAAGAAGAAAATGCTTGAAGACGGCTCAAAGAGTCTTCCAAATGTAGGCTACGTATCGAAAAGACGAGTTTTTAATGACGAGGAAGAAAAAATACTGGCCGATTATTTACTCCATTGTTCTCAAATTAATTACGTATTAACAACCAAAGAAGTACGAAAACTGGCGTTTCAATTAGCAATTAAATATAATAAAGACATTCCCAGCTCGGAGAGCATTGTAAATAAAAACAAAATTACTTTCATAATCAACATGTTTATTTATTATCTTCCTTTTAAGTTTTACATTATTATCATAATTATTAAAAAATCCTATAAATTCAGTATAATGCTGAAAAAATAAATCAACATTGCTTTGATTGAAGTTGGTCGCTTGGTCAATACTTCTTACTTACTCGGATTACGAGGCATAAACAATCTCATCCAATCATCACCATCACACTCATTGGAGTTCCAATGCAATCAAAGCAATGTTGATTTATTTTTTCAGCATTATACTGAGATTCTAGGATTTTTTGATATTTGTGATAATAATGTAAAACTTAAAAAAATGATTATAAATAAGCATGTTGATTATGAAAGTAATTTTGTTTTTATTGACAATGTTACAATCATCCCTTTGCACTGTTACAATCAACCCTAGGGGTAGGGATGGTTGTAACAGATTCCACTTTTTTTGTTTGAACAGTTTTTTCAAAATCTGTAGTATCAGTCGCATTTAAGCTAGTGTTGAAAGGTTGTCGATAGTCCAATTTATCATGTGTGATAGTTATAATTTTGATATTTCATATGGTCTCGAAGATATGACGAGAAAAATGAAAATTGTTACGTTCATCCCTGGTCTCCCCTACTACTGGCTTAAAGGCATTTTTGTCGTTTAAGAAATCGTTGACAGTATAATACGCCTTGCTCAGCAAATTACTTTTAACATGAGACTTAAATTTACTGAACGGTAAATTAACAATTTCGGTGGGTATTTTATTGTAAAAACGTATGCAGTTCCCCACGAACGACGTGCTAACCTTGCGGAGACGACTAGCCTTCACTGCGATTTTGTTTTTACTTCTGGTGTTGTAGTCGTGGATATCACTGTTGAGTTTGAACTCATGAAGGTTTTTCCGCAGATACATGATATTCTCAAGAATGTATTGGCATGCTACAGTAAGAATGTTTGCCTCCTTAAATTTGTCCCTGAGAGAATCTCGAGCTTTTAGTTCGTATATGGAGCGTACAGCGCGTTTCTGTAGCACGTATATGGTCTGGATATCAGCCGCTTTCCCCCACAACAGGATTCCGTAGGACATAACACTGTGGAAGTAACTGTAGTACACCAGCCTGGCCGTCTCAACGTTTATTATTTATTATTTATTTATTCACAATACATTGAAAGCTTACAATGTAAACACCAAATCGCTTACATGCTAAAATAACAAAAAAAAAAGATAAACATTCACTGATAAAAATGTCACAAATGTAATTGTAATGTCAATCGTAATTATAATGTCATTCCATTCATTAAATGCCAATTCAAAAATATCCTAGCAATATTGCACAAGTATGTCAACCGATCAGCGAACATGTCAGCGTGTTCGTGCTGGGTGAGCATTCGATGCAGCCACGTCATGGCACGGGCGGGAGGCGCGTGGCTCGCGTATCGCGTGCTCGCGGACGGCCGCTGCAGCAGGCCCGGCCGGCGGCGCGGCGCCCCCGCCCCCGCCCCGCGCCCGGCCGCGTCCGCGGGTATCCGCGTCGGAACCACCAACCCGATCCGAGCCAACACCTCTGCACTATCAACTCGGTGATGGACAATTGACAGATAGTGGACTAGTAGCAATAGCTTTCTTCGCAGCGCCAGCGTGTCTAGCCCGACCATGCCCGAGACAAAGATGGAGGGATAGAGGTACGGGTAGTAACCGTAGGCTTTTTTGTACAGCCAGTTTGTTAACTGTCTTATGCGTCTTACTGCATAGGCTGCCGAACTAAGTTTTCCGGCTAGGGCGACGATATGCGCATGCCATTGTAGTTTTGAGTCCAAAGTGATACCTAAAAACACTGTTTTATCTTCAAATTCCAGTTCATCGCCCTTTAATTGGATCTTGGTATTGTTTAACTGCTTGACATTAGGTAAAGTGAATCTGATACACTTTGTTTTCTTGGAATTTAGCAGTAAATTATTTGCTGTAAACCATTTCACAACAGTGTTGACCGCATCATTAATACCATCGAAGCTTTTCTCTTTCCTGTCTACCTTGAAGATAAGCGACGTGTCGTCAGCGAATAACACTATATCATGTTTATCTTGCAACACATTGGGTAGGTCATTTATGTAGGGGAGAGGGGGGCAGCCTGGTACATTTTTTACACTCATTGACGTATTCCAAAATACTACCCATAAAAACCAGTTTTAAGCCTCTACACAACAACGTATGTTATTAACCTATGTAATTAATGCATTTGCACATGCCCAAAGCTAAAGACAAAGGTACAATTCAGAATTTTGCAACTCGAGGAATAATGTTCAATACTGCCCCAAGCGTGGGTAGCTTTGAATTTACTTGGGGCAGATTTGAAATATGGGTTATAAGGCAACAATGTTGAGATATACGTGTTTTTTTAACCTGTACTTAGTAAAGTTAGTCACTAGGAATAGTCGTATTAACATTTTACTTGTATAATTTGCAGTTATAACTAAGAAGGGGTAGTTTTGTACAGAAATGTTTTTTGTAGTGTTCAAAGGTGCCTCAGGAGGGGTACCTTTGAAACGTATTGAAATCCTACTAAAGCTGCCCCCTTGAGGCAGTTTTGCACACACTGTTGTTCAAAACTACCCCAACAATGTAGCAGGGGATAATAATTCAGTATTAATTATGTTTTGGCTGTTGTTAAATAAAAAAAACATAAAATGTTCTAATTATAATGTTTATTTTATCATATAAAATGACAGAAAAACAAACAATAGAATCGCGACCCATTGAAAATCTTCTGAAAAGATACGACTTCAACAAAAAAAAACTCCAAAATTATTATTATTATGGCACATCCAACTCTTAATACCTCTAGATGAACGTTGTAAGCATAACAAAACATAAAGACTAAAATCAAATGTAATTTCTAAAATTCAAAAATGAGATCGACTTCAATACTCTTGATTGAAAATATTTCAAAATCATCATACAGTGTGTAAATCCAATACGAGCTTTAAATAAAGCCAAATTATTTATAAGTGTAATTATTATACTTAATTATGGCCCCGTTTTAAATTTACAGACTGCATTTAAAAAAAAAATGACAACTTAACACGTACGAATGATTTAGTACCTACACGTAAATAGTTTTGAGCAATAGTTCAACAATAAAATCGACTCTAAATTCCAACTCCTTGGAATAATAAACAAGCTTACAAAAATATATTTGGATTCACAACTAATCTAATGGCACATTACGAACCAACTAAATAGAAAATAGAGAAACAATTAAAAAAAAACGATTTCAATACCTACTTTTACTTTTTCATGTTTTAAGCTTTTTAGCATCTTATTGTATCTTATTGTTAAAATGAATCAGACAACAGTTATCTGTTGATAACAAATAAGAATTTAGCCTAACTGGAACTTGGAAAAATTAAATTTAAAAGCTTTCATTGCCGCAGTGCGTGAAGTGCCAGCGGAATCAATTGGTGGAGGTAGTTTTACTAAAATATCTGAGCTGGTTACGTAGCATTTGTCTTCTTTTTCAGGAAAATAAAATTTGTATGACCCTCCTTTCTTTCTCAGAAAACTGACGATGAATTTGTTTCTTTGTAAGTCTACGACTACTCCCACAAATGCTAAATTTCTTTTATGATTTTGTGATGTGAATCGAGCCAATATGTAATCTCCGGATTTAATGCTAATAGAGCTGCTAAGTCCTTTACTGTCAGCATTTACACAATCGGGTGTATTTTCATCTTCTTCAGAACTAAACGCTCCTTCTTCCTCAGACTCCAATATCATTTCGGTGTCAGTTTCATCTGAAGAAAAACTCAGAGCTGTTTTGGCAGGTTTACGTCTCGAAGATTTAGGTTTTGAAACTTTTAAGCGTTTTAGATTTGTTTCTTTAGATTTTGAATTTACGCGTTTGGAATTTTTGGTGCTTTTTTGCTTTACAGCCTTGCTTTCTGTTTTTTTAAGCCGAGACTGACGATCTAGATACGCTTTCAGAATTTCTTCTTTTTCGGGGGTATCAGTTAAAATACGAGATTTACCTTTTTTTCTGCCTTTGTTAGACTCTTTTCGAGGCAAAGCTTTAGGGAGCGGCCATACAAGTTCAGGTGTTACAACTGCGAAGCCTTCACCTGTCGTTAAAATATCATTCTCAAAATGTGTGTCGACCACTGATTGTTCGATTTCATCATGTAATGCTGTAGATTCTGGCGTGACTGGGAGACGATCTGTTTGGAGTCTGGGAACTGATATCGAAGGTATAGATGCCAGCTTAGCTATTAATTCAAATGCAGCTATGACAGGTGAGTGTTCCGATGAATCTTGATGAAAGAATTCAAACGAATCTTGAGCATTATCACCGCAAACCGGTCTAGAGATTGTTGGCACATGACTATTTGTGGCTGTTACAGGCTGTGTGGGTTCGCAGGGATGTGCAAATTTAGAAGAGTTCTGGTGTTCAGAAGAAGTAGTCAATGTAGAGGTTGTTGCTATAGGGCAGTTCGTGGCTACTACAGGAAGATTTGCTGACTGTGCAGGTTCAGCTAGATCTTGGTGTTCATCAGCAACGACCAGTGAGGGTGTTGTCGTAGGACGGTTCGTGGCTAGTACTGCCTGATGTTCCAACTGTGCAGATCCAGTTGAGTCCAGCTGTTCATCAGCAGCCACCAAAGAGGCTGTTGGAATAGGACGATTAGTCACCTCTGCACATTCAAAATCATCGTCGGTAAAGGCATTTCTTGAAAATGGATATATTCCTGGTTTGGTGAAACCTGCGACCATATTGACAGCAGTATACGCTGCATTATATGCTGGTGTCACAATCCCTGCCAGGTCGTGAATTGTTATGGTTTTTCCAGGGTGGTTTACCAACCAATCATTTTGGGATACCGCCAGTTTTTGTTTGAAAGGACCATTGACAGCTACATCTAACGGTTGCATGCGATGTGTACAATGTGGCGGAAAAGTTACCACTACCATTCCATTGTCTCGGCAATAGTTGACTACGTCTATAGTACAATGACTCTCGTGATTATCCATCAAAATTAATATGGGATCATCCTTCGAGCATCTTACAAGCTTTTTAATATGTTCAAGCACTCTTATGAACAACGGTCCTGTCATCCAACCGCTAGTGGGACTGTTGGCAAAACCAACACAGCCAATTGGTCCACCGTTTAGCATAGACTCGTGAAATCTGGCTCTGGGAAATACAAAAACAGGTGGGAGGCAGTTTCCTATCGCATTTCCTATTCCACACATGGTAATTAGTTGTCCGCGTTCAGCTGAAACACTTTGTCCCACTTGCTTTGTACCTGTTTGGGCGATAACATTCGGTGCTTGTACTACTGTCATTATATTTGTCTCGTCAAGGTTAAAAATTCTGTCAGGTGTGAATTTATATTTTTTAAGAACGTGTTCGTAATTGTCATAAAATTTCATGACATTATGTTTGTTGAAGCTTGTAGACCGTGACAAACTTGTATTTTCAGGTTTTCGAAGCGAAAGGTCTTTGTGACGCTTCATGAAGCCCTTCAACCATTCTACCCCAGCTTCTTTGTTTGCTGTCCACTTTTCTGGACACTTTCCCAGCGCTGTAGCGTATTCCAATGCCAGTAGCCTAAAATTTTTATATGTCAACCCATAATGCATCTTTGAACGTCTAATTGCATATTCTTTAAGCATTTTTTCTTCATCTTTTGTAAAAACTTGTGAGACAGTGTATTTTGTTGTGAAATTCACTGATTTGAGTTTTGACCCCAATTTATGTTTCTTTATTCGGTAGTGTAAAGTATTCGGCTTTATATTATACACACTAGCAGCCTGCCTAAGTTTCATGGTGCCATTCAACACTTCACGTACGGCATTAGTTACATCCTGTTCGTTTAATTCGGATTCTCTTTTTTTTTTGTAATTCCTTACCATTTTTACCTGCAAACAAATACATTAAAAAATTGAAACGATTTAATTATTCATAGTACCTACACAAATTAAATTTATAGATAGTAATATTGTAGATAAAGAATTCTAATAACTATTATACCAAACAAGACTAAACGTAATAAGTACACAACTAATTAACTCAGGCAAATGCATTATGAGCGTGTACTAAAATATCTAAGATATTATTTTAGTTTACGTACCTACATGTCAGTTTATATCGGGGCAGATATGAACATTTCCTATGGCCGGGGTAGTTTTGAACAGACTGCTAATCAAAACTGCCTCCTAATTTATTTTCAAAACTACCCCAACACCTATTTAAAAAAATAAACATTGATATCTTCCAAAACAATAGCAAATTCTGATTGTTTATTCTTTGTCACTAGAGCTTATAGATTGTATTATCGAATAAAATAAGTTTCACTTACCGTTTCCTTCAAATACAGCCTGAAAATCCTTACACATGGGGAGCAAAACCGCTAACGGATGACATCGAAATCAAAATATGTTACTGGTTCGTTCATGTCCTGTCAAACGTCAAATCTGTCAAGTGACAGTTGTGTGGGTCAGTGTTGCGAGCCCAAAAAATGGATTTGGACCATAATTGCACTAAAAATACGTCTTTGAACGCATTTGTTCTAAGCTGCCTCCATTGATAGCTGCCCCCCTCTCCCCTAAATCAGAAATAGAAACGGACCCAGAATCGAGCCTTGAGGAACACCAAGAGCAACAGTTGTCCCTGCTGATTGGGTCCCATTGATGACTACTCGTTGTGTTCTCTCCGAGAGATACGATGACACGAGATCAAGAGCACCGTTTTTAATCCCATAATGTCTCAACTTTCTGATTAAATTCTCGTGATCAACGCAATCAAATGCCTTTGATAAATCACAGAATACTCCAATAGCATATTGAGCCTCTTCCCAGGCATCAAAAATATGTTTAATTAGTATCACACCGGCATCAGTGGTAGAGCGACCCCTAGTGAATCCGAACTGATTGGTATTGAGCAGTTTATTGCAACTAAAGTGGGACATAAGCTGATGAAGAATAAGCTTCTCAAAAACTTTACTTAGTGCCGGTAGTATTGATATTGGCCTGAAGTTGGTAGGGTCAGTTTTCGTTCCTGATTTAAACAACGGGATAATTTTACTGTGTTTCATGAGGTCAGGAAATACTCCAGTATCAATACTTTTATTGAAAATATCAACTAAGAAAGGTGCAATTGATTCTACAATGGAATGTCATACTTTGACTGAAAGGCCCCAAAGATCTTCAGTCTTCTTCAAGTTCAACAATTTAAACGCTTTTATAAGAATTGGTGGGGTCACGTGAGTGAATCTAAAGATTTCTGTACATTCCGTTACATTTGCTTTCAACAACGATTCAGCGGCATCTGGTGATGAGTTTAAAGACTTCGTGGTCTCAACGGGTACGTTAGAAAAGAACCGCTCAAAATGATCCGCTACTTCATGGTCAGAACTTACTAAAGTATCATCAATTCGTAGGCTGTAGTGCGGATCTCTTATCTTGCGTTTTCCAGTTTCAGTGTTGATAACTTGCCATACAGTTTTAACCTTATCATTGGAGTTCTGAATCTTTTTTGACAAGTAATCGGCTTTGGCGGCGACACACATCAACTTAAAAGATTTCGAGCAGTTCTTAACATACTCTAGAAATTCCGGTCTTTTATCAGTAGTTCTCAAATCGTACAATTCGTAGAGACGGCGTCTTTTTTCGTGAATATCTGGGGTAGCCCAGTCGCTAAATTTAGTCTTGACCTTGCTTTGAATTTTCCTTAAATTAAAACGGGCATCAAATTCAATTTTAATACAGTTAAACAAATGAGCACACAAACGATTAGGACATTCCTGAGTAAATGGAAGATAACGTAATCGTTTCGCAATATTATGATTGAATAAATCTAATCTCTTTTCGGAAATAGGTCTGCACATGGTGTCTCGTGGAACTTTGTCCGTTTTCCCGCTGAAGGAGACTTGTTGTCCACAGTGGTCAGAACTCAGGTTGTTTATAATAGATTTATTAACTGCATCCTGATTACTGAAAACGTTATCTATACATGTGGCACTGGTTGCTGTAATTCGAGTAGGTTCACAAAACAGGTTCACTAAGTTAAACGATTTAAAAGTAATCACTAGACTCACACACATGGGCGATTTCTCGAGTAAGTTAACATTAAAATCACCACACACAATAACACATTTTGTACTTAGAAAAATACTACTGAGCACTTCATCCGTAACTGACTCGAATAGACTATAATCCGCCGATTGAGGTCTGTATACGCATACAATTATGAATTGATCCAATTCAACACAAGAGAGTTCTATTTGGCGCTCGATGGATTTGTCAACAATATCTTTACGTTCCTTACTTTTCAAATTGTGTTTTACCATTATCAAAGACCCTCCACGCCTACATCTCTTTCTACAAAATGAACTGACTATGCTATGATTGCTAAAATTAAACATTAATTCATGAATTAATGTTTAATTTTAGCCAGTGCTCGGTTAAACAAAGAATATGGATATTTGAGCATTGTATAAACAAGTCAATTTCTAGTTCCTTACTAGGGAATCCCTGAATATTTTGTCACAGTACTAACGGTATCTTAGACTATTACACATGTTCTCCGTAATAACTTTGAACGGAACATGATAGCAATTTAAATTGACAAGATATTTCAATGGCTCTTGATGAATTCGTATTCATTCTATCAGGTAATGTCAAAATGCTGCGCACTTTGCTCATACGTAAGTGTTCCCATTTCGGCGGTTTAGGGCCACAAATAAACATATGACCACTTTTATAATGACCATTGCAGCCCACATAGTAAAATGCCCGCTTCAAGTAATACCTACTTCTAATACTGCCCACAATTTAAAACAACCATTTCTGGAAATAACTATCTTATTGCTACCTATTGTAAAGGGGTCATTGTTATATTTATATAATAATAATAATAAAATGAAGTGTATATATAATCAAATTAAGTAATTAACAACAAAACATATCTGGCAGGGTTATTCGTATACAATATTAGTACGCCAATATACAATTTTATTGCTTAAACTAGGTTACAGTTGTAATCTGTGTTTTTGACATATATATTGGACCCGATTCTACAGTGGCTTCTAAACTTCCTAATTTTATTTAGGTGTCGTTAAAACACTTTGCTATTCTATGAGCAGCTGTCATAATCCAATGACGCGCTAATTTGAAACTGACGTTTCTTATTTTAGGCGGTCTATTCAACTTACTTAGCTGCCTAAATGCTATTCTAAATATGTCGTTTTTAATCTGCCGCATAAATTATGCCAAAAAATTAGACAATTAAATTTTAGGCTAGTTAAGCCATGTGCACGTAGAATCGGGCCCAATGCCTGTCTAAACATTTGTTACGTCGCGTCAAGAAGATTGCAGAACTATTTCACTATAGTAAGCAAATTTTCTTCTATGCTGAGATAATGACTTGATATGATAGTAACTTGCAAATCAATCTGCCTAGTTATACAATACCATAAATAAAATTATTTTTATATCCTCGTCATCCTCCTAGCGTTATTCCCGGTTGTGCCCTAAAGGAGCCCGGGGTCCGCTTTGGCATAGGCACTAGTTTTACGAAAGCGACACCCATCTGACCTTCCAACCCAGAGGGAAAACTAGACCTTATTGGGATTAGAACGGTTTCCTCACGATGTTTTCCTTCACCGGAAAGCTAACGGTAAATATTCCGTACGTAAGTTTCGAAAAACTCATTGGTACGAGCCGGGATTCGAACCCACGACAGCCGCAAGCCTGAACCACTAGGCTACCGTAGCTTAAAATTATTTCTATACTAGCTTCCGCCCGCGACTTCGTCCGCGTGGACCCGGGATAAAAAACTATCCTATATTTTAATCCAGGCTATAAACTATCTTCGTGCAAAATTTCATTCAAATCGGTTCAGCCGTTTAAGCGTGATTGAGTAACAAACATTCAAACATCCAAACATCTAAACTTTCGCATTTATAATATTAGTAGGATATAGGTACTCCAGGAAAAATAAGGTTTTGAAAAATATTAATATAAATTAATATTAAAAAATATTAAAATATGAATATTAAAATACTAATATAAATTAATATTTTTCAAAACCAAAATAGCGTTTTTTGTTGTTGATTTCATTTAGAAATGTTATTCTAAGATGCTCTATTCAAGAATCCGACAAACTTTCCACTCGGATGTAATTATGTAGATTTTAATGAAGCATGCATTGTCTTTTTTTGTATGATTTGATTTATCTAGAATATTATAGAGCAAATGTAAATGAACCAAAATAAAGACTAATATTTTTTCTGACTTCAGAAGCTAGTTAATTTATCATTTTTTTCATGTCTGAAATGTTGTCTGATTCTGTCGCTGGGTAACTATTTAATTTATAAGATCTGGATATCCGTTACACAGAAAAAATTAACTATTTCAAATTATTTCCAAAATTATCATTTTTTCCATACAAGTTGTCAGTTTATTGACTTCTATAATACAGTGTAATACTAATACCAGTTATAAATACAATAAATAAATAAATATACCTACCCTTATACCTACTTACTTGCATACAAACACATTTTTAATTTTTCAATTCGTTCTAATGTTGGTGATCTAGGTGTAAGGACGCTGTTCCGATAAGACAGAGGGCACGGGTTCGATTCCCGCCTTAGGCTACATTCGAGCATGGTTAATTTGTTCTTCGTATTTGTTCTCCTGTATCAAATAAATGGAAATAGTATTGTGTCAAAAAACTCCATGACAAATTAACACGAATCAAAAATATTTAATAGGTACAATAACTTTGACGCGCATAATAAAACTTAAAAATGTGAGATATTCACGAAAAGTAATTGTTGGGCTGCAAAAGCATAACTCTTTCGTATAGTTAATTTATCCGACGATATTTTTATAGTACAACGGTGGCAAATAAGTATACAACCTTGTAGATGGTAAGCAGACACTGTAGCCTACGGACGCTTGCGACTCCAGCGCCTTGCCGACCCTTTATTGATTTGAGGATTCATTGCTGACACAGTTTTCTGTAAGGTGGAGGTGCGTCCCCAATTGGGCTGCTTCCTACAGGGCACCATTTAATACTACCTATTAATTTATTTGCAGTATTCATATCATCTATGACGAGAGCTAACCAGAAGGAGCCACATTTATACCGAATGAAGAAACCGGTAATACGTATGGGTGAACCGGTTATTGAGACGCAATCACTAAGCACCGAAGCGGCTTACGAGTATAGATTTACTGCAAAACCTATTAAGGCGACGATATAGGCAAAATCGTGTAATCGAGGTGTTTTTGTGCACGTTTTTCTCGGGAAGTGTACATCGTGGAGCCTTGATTTTACTATGTTCTGAAAGTACATATTCTCACGTAGGGTATGTTCTTCCATTTTAGGTATTCGTAAACAATATTTAGGTACATTAGTCGTCACAAAGAAACCTATTTCGAGATTTTTTTACAAATTTTATTTTGTACAGAACGAATTGTAAAGTACCAAATTTTGTACACTTGTTCCGAAAGCCTTTTTGCGATGGGTGTTCTTCGTATACATAGTTAACCAAGCCATTTAGAGACGAAATAATCGAAATTCAATATCTTACATGCAATGCTCAAGTAAACAACATTGCGCAGAAGAATATTAAAGGCACTTCTATACGTACGATTTATGATGAGTAATTTCGCGCGCTGCTGACAAGTCACGATGGCCTAGGGGGTAGCACAGTTGTCGTGAGAAGCTAGAGAGTGCTAGTTCAAATCTGGTATTTGCCAATAGTTGTTTTTTATTTTTTTTTATTCTACTTTTAATAAAAACAATATTATGTTTTTCTTAATAAGTTAATAAAAGAGTAGTACAATTTTACGATAAAAAATATTAATCTGAATTTATTTTTATAAATATTAGCGTAAAAGTAACTTGACAAATCATTTAATCTTTTTTATTTATAATGTTAACAGATGTGTAATTGTAATAACTGTAGAAATAAGATGAAAACTTGGGCCGTATTTTATATCGCCTGCGCTCCGCCGGCGGTAGTAGGTAGTGCTACGAAGGCGACGTTGCGTGCTTGCAAGTAGCGACGTTGCCTGGCCGCCGCGCGGCGCGCGATCTCATCTCTGCATTCAACAGTGACAGTGTCACAGGTTAGGTTCAGCAAAGCGACGTTTGTTTGTTTTCCTAGTGTTTGATGTGACAAACCTTTCAGTTGTTATTGTTGAGTTTTTGTTATTGTGTTTTGTGTTAAAGTTTATTTTGGTTAAGTGTTATTATTGTTGAGTTTTTGTTATTGTGTTTTGGTTGAGTGTCGTCAAGACGTTATATTGAACTTGGTGTTTTGTTGTACGGTGAACTGTTCTTGATTCTTGACGATATCAAAAAATGGGAAACAAGAAAGGAAGAAAATCTCGTCATTCTATAAAGTTAATGCGAAAAAAACAGGGACAAAAATTTCAAACACAAATATCTGCCGCAAAGTAAGTGCATACCTACCTACAATTTGTAATTGCTAATTACTTACTGGTCCGCCAGCCAAGCAAAGGGGGCGCGTGTGTGTAGTATTATTTCATTATTATTATTTTAGATTTATATTATATTGCGAATATTCGCAATTTTTAATATAAATATTCAGGAAATAAATTACATCTTGTTTCAACTATCGCGGTTCTGAATAGCGTTGAAAATTTCCGGAAAAAATCCCGTTTATTTCCAAGCGGCTCATTCTTTTTCTAGGCAAGCTGACATGCCTCTCAGTGAGTGTGAAAGACATGATAGTGAACAACAGACCCTGGAAATTGAGAGGACGCCTTTAGAAGTTAATGAGTTAACTGACAATCTAACCAAGGATCCTGGATGGTGAGTAAACATTAGGTATAGGGTGGTTAGGTATTGGGTTAATTTCGTAAATCATTCAAAAATCACCCATTAGACATTGTAATAAGGGTCTATATTCGAAATTAACCACTAGGTACTTTTTTCATTCGTAATTCAAAACTATGAAAGTGACGAATTTCTAATTTTGTAAAAATGTTATTACGAATAAAAACTACCAGTTAAAATATAATATGACACCTATAGCCATTACAGCTGCAATACCATTTGAATTAATCCATTTCTGCTAAGTTATTGTTATTGCTATCTGTAAGTATTATTATTAGTATGTATTTTTATTCTAGCTCCACTACCGCTGTTGACGATGACGACTTCATAATAGACTCTAAAAATGCACCTGATAACCCTGAAGCGTAAGTATAATAAACTTAATATTATATTGTAAACTAGTCACAAAATGTTAATATTTTAACTTCCAATAAAAAAAATACATTTTAATTTTTCAGTAAAAAAGAAATGGGAACAACTACAAGACGAATTGTAGATGTGTACAAATTCTTTGAACAGTTAAAAGAAGTAGCATCCCACGGGCCACTAAATTGTGGCCTGCAAGCAGTGGAGATAATATCCGAAACTCGGACTGGATTAATATCTCAATTTAAATTGAAATGCAAAATGTGCAATGAGTCATTTACAGTATATAACGATGTAGCAGCAAATGAATTGGACCTTAATACCAGTGCAGTGGCCGGTACAGTGTCTATTGGTTGTGGATATACTCAGCTTGCTGATTTGAGTGCTGCCATTGGAATTCCTCCTATGACCAAATCCGTATTTTCCACAAAGTTGAACGTGGTACATAACGTTTGGGAAAAAGAGCTATTACGTTCAATGACTGATGCTGCTGAGGAAGAACGTCGACTAGCCATTGAGGAAAATAGAGTGAACTCTGATGGAATTCCCATAATAGATGTGATAGCTGACGGATGTTATGGGAAAAGATCCTACAAGAAAAATTATTCGTCGTTATCTGGTGCAGCTGCAATAATTGGCCGACGGACAAATAAAATTTTGTATCTTGCTATTAAAAATAAATACTGCTGTATTTGTGCTCAAGCAGAAAAAAAGCAAGTGGAGGCGAAAGATCACGCTTGCTACAAAAATTTTACAGGTTGGTATTGAAATGCTTATTCAAGTTTTCTTTTTTAAGGCTTTTAAATCTAGATTTCGTTTAAATGTATGTTTTATTTTATTTAAGGTGCATCTACGGGAATGGAGTCAGAGATCTTGGTTGAGGGATTTAAAAGAAGCATCGATATGCACAATTTAATATATGGCAGATTGATATCAGACGGAGATGCAAATACCTACGCCAAAATACTCCAAACGAGACCTTACGAAAATTATACAGTAGAGAAGATAGAGTGTCGTAATCACTTGCTTAGAAATTTGTGCAACAAACTTGCTGCTATTACTACAGACACAAAATACTCCTTAAAGCACAGGAAACATATGACAAACAAAAGGATTTTATCGATTAGAAAGGTGGTGACCCGTGCCATTGCGCAATATAAAAATACGGATGACGTCACATATCTCCACCAGGACATACTCACTGCACCCGATCACGCTTTTGGGCGACACGGGAAATGTAAAAGTTTCTTTTGCGGAAAAGATTCAGTATCCGACGATGAAAACATCGACGAACAATTCTTCAGCAGCTGTTTATGGCAAAGGGTTAAGCTGGTAATTACTCAACTCGCAGCTCATGCTAGAAGCCTAATCCTTGACGTCGACAGCAACTCCGTTGAAAGATTCCATAGCATCGTCGCTAAGTTTGTTGGTGGAAAAAGAGTGAACTTCAGCCAAAAATATCAGTATGCAATGCGATGTAATGCTGCAGCTTTGTCTTTTAACTCTAGGGCGCCTGTATCAACATTACACAGAGCTATATTGCAAAACACTCCACGCAATGAAGAAAAAAAAAATGACATTCGTAAAGAAAAATCCCGGAACCTCGCCCAAAAGTACTTGAGAAAAAAAAGGAGATTGTTTGCTAAACAAGACTCCAAAAATTACGGAGAGGATTGTTCAAAGCCAGACATGGATGAAGACATGTTGAACAATTCTAAACGTATATTTTTGGAGAATTTGAAAAAAACTCAAGAGGAAAGGGAAAGAATTGCACATGAAACCATTTTACAAAGCGGGAGTAGTGAGTGGCTAGAATTGCGCCGAAACATGTTGACTGCATCAAATTTTGGACGTGTGATAAAGAGGAGGATGGACATCAGTTGCCATAATATGGTGAAGGATATAATATACAAAAAGTCGATCGACCATGTAGATTCTATCAGGCACGGGAAAAGTTTTGAAAAAGATGCCCTAGAGCAACTGTCTCGACAAGAGAATGTGACAATAAATAGATGTGGACTTTATATTGATCCCGAAATTCCGTATCTTGGGGCGTCGCCAGATGGAATCATAGGAGAAAATATGATTGTAGAAGTGAAATGTCCGACTTCAACTTTTAAAATAGGAGTCGAGAAAGCTGCAGAAACCAAAAAAATTACTATTTATAAAAAAAATAAAAATGGTCTTCTAGAGATGAATAAGGAACATATTTACTATTATCAGATTCAAGGTCAGCTACATGTGACTAGAAGACAAAAATGCCTTTTTGGTATTTGGTCCGGTGATGACCTCCCAATAAAAACTGAGGTAATTGACCGAGACGATAAATTTTGGTCAGAAAAGATGGAAAAAAAATTAACCAATTTTTATACAGATTGTTTGTTGCCTGAACTGATTGATCCTAGGTACACACGCAAACTGACGATTAGAGACCCTATATATATAACAGAGGCAATTGCAAAAAAAGACGCTCAAAAGAAGCTCAAATCAGCAAAATCAACAGCTGCTGCTAGGGCCCTGCCAGCCACTGATACAACCTCATCTGGAGTTGAATGCCTGAAGCAGCCAGCAACTTCTCCGAGAAAGACAAGGAAGCGAACCAGATCAACGGCATTTTCGTAGTAACTGCGCACAAAATAAATATATAATCTACGATAAGACTTATTACTTGTTTAAAAACTAATAAAATAAATCCGACTGATATTTTCGATTCTATCATTCGACTCCCAGTGCTCATCATCTACTATTGTTCAGTCATGAATCATAACATGTTTTTCTGCTCGGTAAACGACTACTGGTTGAATGATATGTGACTTATTAAAAAAGGAAAATATTGAATAAATAAATAAATAGTAGATATTTACACAAATTGAACTAGCCCCACAGTAAGCTCAATAAAGCTTGTGTTATGGGTACTAGACGACGATATAATTAATAAATATATACATATAAATACTTAAATACATAGAAGATATCCAAGACCCAAGAACAAACATTTTTCATTCATCATCACACAAATTTTTGTCCTGGCCGAGGATCGAACCCGAGACCTCTAGCTTCGTAGGCAGGGTCACTACTGTCTAGGCTATCCGGTAGTCAAAATAAAAAAAAACGTAAGTATAAAAAATATTTTCCTTTTTTAATAAATCACATACAGTCAAGTGCAAAAAATATAGGTGCAGCAAAGTTATCAAAAATATGTCCCAGTGCACCTTATTTCGTGGTAATAAGAGCTCTGTACTTATTTTTGAGCGGATTTTGTCGATACGTATTTATGCACTTGACTGTACCATTCAATTAGTAGTTGTTTGCCGAGTCAGAAATACAAATCACGATTTAAACTGCACTCTGTATAGTTGCGGTTGATGTTGTGAGCATTACTTTACCTTGCCTACCAAAACTATCATGGTACCAATGTGCCCCCACTTCCTCAAAACAAAGGACAAGAAATTAATAATTAAAGTAGGTACCAATATTTCCAGA
The DNA here is from genome assembly GCA_947049275.1 of Epinotia bilunana. Lineage (NCBI taxonomy): Eukaryota > Metazoa > Arthropoda > Insecta > Lepidoptera > Tortricidae > Epinotia > Epinotia bilunana. The sequence continues at coordinate 2,008,173 of OX346277.1, read as the reverse complement.
TCTTTATCTACCTACTCATCAAATTAAATCGATTTGATTGTAACAACTTTTTAAAATTACTATTAATAAAAAAACTCGATATTTCATACTAAAACGGTAATCAGTTCAGATTCCGACGGATTAATAAGGAAACCAAGATTTTTTTTTTATTGTTAGAATAAAAGTAGTTTTTTTTTAAAACACTTTATTTTTTTTCTAATAACATAAGTTTTTTTTTTGCTTCATTTTACTTACCTTTCGATCGCACTGAATAGAAGCGCCATCTAGCTAAATATCGATGCGACAGTTCAATAAACTGGCCTAAGCTCAATACGCGGCGTCGTAAGTGCAGTATAATTGTCTAGATGGCGTGCGCGCGTGGCTGTCGAGCTTCGGCCGATCGCTCAAGGCCATTTGCCTATACTGTCACCTTAACGAACCGGTTAGTGAAAGACCGGTAATTTCCGAACCCAGAAACGAGAAGTCTTACATGAACATACGCGCATACGTCGTGGAATCATTAGAATTGGATGATAACAGCGTCAAAGAAAACACACTAAATATTAAGGATTTATTTTCTAACGCAAAACCAAATCAAATTAAAAAGATACAGTTACCCATAGTAGAGGAAAACCTGGTAAATCGTCGAGTAAAACAGGATTTCATTTCTAATGTTGGCGCTAAACAGTCATCCAAAAACTATTTACAAATGTCTACAGAAAAGAATCAAGAAGACAGTTTCCTGTCAAACGCTCGAGCAACACAATTGAACAGATTGCCACTACCACAGCGGAGATTAGCTGAAATAGTTAACAAACCGGTAACCGCATTTACTGTCTTAATAGATAAAAACAGTGCGCAATTATTTAGTTCTCAATTACCGGTATTAACCGAAAAACCGCTACATGAACAGAATATCCCATTATATGAAGATGACAGAACAGGACAGCTAACAAAAAAACCGGTTAACGCTCTAGAGAAAAAGAACAAACAAAGGTTAAGATTACATCGTGAGAAAAACAGAACTGTAACCACGAACTTCCAAATTTGAAGTTCGGGTATCTCCATCTCTATCGCACTTAAAATACTCGAGTGACAGGGATGCATGTATACGAATTTCGAGTTTCGATTTTCGTGGTAGCGCTGCAGTTTCCGAGCAGATATTAATTAGATACAGAGGCTCTAGTATAAGTTTTACCGAAACAAAACTTTACGATCGCGTTTGCGTTTTACTCACGTGGAAATGTTCTCGTGGCTTGGCGGAGTACTAAATTGAAGTCGGTTAAAACTTTGTTTTTAAATTAAATTATGTAATCAAATTTTAGATGCCCCTTCCATCCCAAGTGGTTTTTGCCCGTCTTTCCTGTTCGGAAGTTAATATTTCATGTCTAAGTAAGGAAATTAAAATGGCATCAAAGCCAAAGTTTTGATTGTTACTCTCCTCGTTTTTTAAAAGAAAGTCATCAATTACATCCCCGAACTTTGAGCCCCTCTATAAGTACGAAAATGAATCACTTTCATCCTATCAATCAATCGAGTGCATACTTTCACCCTTGAATTATACAGGGTGTTTAATAATAATATGCAATTCTATCTCAATATTACCGTTTCAGCTTCTGAAAACTGAAGCGATTTATGTTTTTTTGGAGATAGTATATTTTATTATTTTAGTTTAGAATGTGTGTATTTTGAATTACTTAGCCGTACAATATTCGCGTAATTTCCTACAGTGTCCTCTAATTTTTCTCCATTGGATGACAAATCGTTTGTGACTTTCTAAAATCGGTGGAAATTATATTAATAACAAAATTTAAAGGTGCATAGTGGAATATTGTTTAATTTTTTTTATTCTATTCTGAAATAAATATCAACAAGTAAATAAAAAAAATCCCAATAACGAACGAACCATTGACACTATTTGTCATTAAAAACTTATTTGACAAATCAAGCCCGAGTCGTAAACGTTTATTTTACCCAGCATAACCGTGACAATATAAACTGAACTGCAAATAGCCAGCGGACAGAGAGCCCCAGAGAATAGACTAGACAAATGAATAGGAACTTCCTCTATGACTTAGTGCCTGCATTCACTGCCGGCAACCAATTTGTCCACATGCCTGGGGCACCATTCCATTCGCGCTCAAATATTTGAACCGTATTGCTTGGCTTTTCGCTTGTTTTGTATCCAGAAAGCGATATATCTAAAATGATGTGCTAACTACCGTAAAATGGGGTGCTAAGGGATTGAGGGGGCAGATGCGACGCGAATATTTTCAGTTGCTACTTTGATTTTCTGGCTCAGGTTGCTCTAAAAGAAATTTTATTATACCTAGTCGGTCCCAAAGTTCTGTCACTGGCATATTATTTTTAAATTTAGAAGATGATTTTAAGAAAATTTTATTGCATTCCATTTTTGAATGTTTGACAATTATTTTAAAATAAAAAACAGTCATTCGTTGCAATTTCTCACGATGGAGTGGACATTGAAAGAAAACCGAATAGCTGTTTTAGCATTGCACCGCTGTGGGCACTCGCCAAGTACCATTTTCAAGTTGCTCAAAAATTTAAAAATAACGCTTAGGTTTGTGTACCGTACTATTGATAGGTACAATGAAGTCTCCAGTGTTGAGGACAAGAAAAGAATTGGCCGGCCTCGCTCCGTACGAACACCAGCAGTAATCAAAGCGATCAAGGCGCGCATAGCAAGAAATCCTGTCCGAAAACAGAAATTGATGGCTTTGCAGATGGGTGTCAGTAGAAAAACCGTCAAAAAGGTTTTAAACGAAGATCTTAGTCTACGAGCATACAAAAAAAAGCATGGGCACTTACTTAATGCCCGTCTAAAAACAATAAGGCTTAAAAGATCCCGGAAGTTGTTAAAGCGGTACGCGAAAAATCGACACCGTGATATCCTCTTTACAGACGAAAAGATTTTCGATATTGAAGAGAAGTACAATAAACAGAATGATAGAGTGTACGCTAGGAGCTCTGAAGAAGCAGGAAAAAGAGTTCCGCGGCTGCAACATGGGCATCATCCATCATCAGTGATGGTCTGGTTGGGTGTATCTTATTACGGGCCAACTGAGGTTCATTTTTGAGAAAAAGGTGTCAAAATCAGTGCGAAAGTATACCAAGACACAGTTTTGGATAAGGTTGTCAAAGATCTGCCCAACACGCTATTTTCGGGACATAATTTTGTGTTCCAGCAGGATTCTGCGCCAGCACACAAAGCCAAGACCACTCAAGCCTGGTTTGACCGTCAAAAAATCGACTTTATAAGACACGAAGATTGGCCTTCCTCTAGTCCGGGCCTTAATCCTTTGGACTATAAAATTTGGCAGGTCTTAGAGGGGAAGGTCTGTGCTAAACCACATAAAAATTTGGAGAGCCTAAAGTCATCTTTAAGAAAAGCAGTCACTGAGATAGATATGAAAATGGTGCGTGCTGCGATAGATGACTGGCCGCACCGATTAAGGGCCTGTATTAAAAACAAAGGAGGTCATTTTGAATAATTTTCATTAATTTTAATTCTTTATTAAATGTACTTTAAATCGGTATATAATTTATTAAAAATTTATTGCTACTTTAGTTTTTATCATTATTTTCATTTGTGACAGAACTTTGGGACCGACTACGTACATATCACTTAGACATATTTTTTATCTTGCGGCAACACGGAGTACACGGAGTAGTCAAATTAACAACATTAAAAAAATGTGAAATCTCTAGAAGTGAGAGGTTTAAGATATATGTGGCCTGCAGAAATAGCATGGTTGCCATTTTAGCACTAATCGCTATGCATAAGACATCCGTCACGTTCTAACAAGTATGCGAGTGCGAGAGTGGCAGATGTCTTATCCACAACGATAAGTGATAAAATGGTAACCATTTTAGGCACGCTGGAGTGGAACCAGAGTTGCGGGGAGCGATCATGCGGAAGAGGTGCGATAAATATGAGCGTCCCACTCGGACGGAACGCGGATCGAGGCAAGCTAATCCGAAATTCACTATCCGATATAAATAAAATATACACTTTTGTATGGGATTTGACAGCTAAACGCGAACGCGGTCGTAACGTTTTGTTTCGGTAAAACTTATACTAGAGCCACTGATTACCGTTCACGACCAACTTTTACTATACTTATAGTTACTATTTAGTATACCTATATATATATGTAGGTTTAATACAAGTAAAAATAAAAATTTTACCTGTTCAGTCTATATGAGTGCAATCCTACAACTTAATCATATATATGTCCAGTTGCTCTTATGTCAGCGGATTAAAGTTTCGGTACATATTTATCAGAGAGAGAGAAACCTGGAACTAGGCACAGGAACAGGCAAATAGATTGACATTATACAGCGGCCTTCAGACCTGGCTAAAGCAGTGCACTAACTGCACTCACACTCTCTGATTTTAGTGACATGGTTTATCTCTCCTCCCCCAGTTAGTACACTGCATTTGGCTAAGTCTAAAGACCCCTTAAATTTTATTTATTTTTAATTTCTTCATTGTCATTTTTTTTTTGCAAAACATACACACGTGTTATAAATGTACATGTCAGTAGAATGTACATGAGGGCATGTTCCGCCATCTTATCTTATCTTATCTTATCTAGATGAGGGCCCTTTCGGATGCACTTCGACCCAGCGGGATCTTTTGTGCATTTGCCCTCTCCTTTATGCCTACTCCCAAGCTCGCTCCATCGTTTCCACAAAGCGGATGATGCAGCTCAGCGGGAGCACCTTGAACTCCCTTGGTTGCGGATAGTCGCTACCAAAGTAATTCATTCTTTGTCTGGCAAGGGCATGACATTCACACAGTAAGTGTTCCATGGTCTCATCCTCCTCGCCACACATTCTACAGACTAAGCTGTCCGACAGTCCCATCTTGGCCAAGAGATCCTTGACTCCGAAGTGACCTGTGAACACCCCAGATATGATTCTGAGTTGCTTCCTGCTGGATTTCCAGAGCTTGTTAGTCCAGCCCGAGTCCACTCCTTCTATGAAGAGCTTAGAGTGCCTTAAGCCCGCCTCATTCCTCCACTCGTGTTGGTGTTTGGTTTTGGCGTAGGCTTTAAAGGCCGAAGTTATGGTTCTCTGCGAGAGTCCCACAAATGGTTCTGGACCTACAAAGTGATTTGTAGACCCCCCTCTTGCAAGCTCATCCGCTCTTTCGTTGCCGATGTAGCCCTCGTGCCCCGGTATCCAAACTAGTTGCACCTTATTGTGCTTCCCAAGCTTGTTCAGTGCCTGGACGCCATTATAGACTAGTCTAGAATCCACTTTCGGCGCCGTAAGCACTTTAAGGGCCGCTTGACTGTCGCTGAGGATATAGATGGTCTGCCCTCTGGTTTGCCTGTCTATATTCTCCTGTGCACAGGCAATTATGGCGTATGTCTCCGCCTGGACGACGGTTGCCAAACTACCCATGCTTACACTACTACTGTAGTCAATCGCATAAATGCCTGCTCCCGTACCGGATCCCATTTTAGATCCGTCCGTGTACCATATACTGTCTTCGACACCAGACCTCGGTGGTTCTAGACCTTCGGCCCATTCGGCCCTGGATGGAACTTTTGTTGTGTAGTTCCTATGGAATACATACTTGGGTAGCATTTTGTCACATCCCATGTTTGTTATTCTGTCTAAGAGACTGTCAGTCTCCATGTTTGTGTGCTTAGTCTTTGGCTTGCTGTCGCTCCACAGTCCAAGAGTTCTTAGTCTATAGAGCGATTTGCGCGCCTCTGACTTAATCACCATGTGAAGTGGCGGTAGGTCCAGTAGGACTTCTAGCGCCGCTGTAGGCGTGGTTCGAAACGCCCCTGTTATAGCCATGCATGCCGATCTCTGTACTTTGGTCAGGGCATCTCTGCATGTGCTCATTAAAGTCCTTGGCCACCACACCAGGCTACCGTACAATAATATGGGCCTCACCATCATGGTATAGATCCACTTCAGTACCTTTGGGTTCAGTCCCCATGTTTTGCCATACGCTGATCTATACATTCCAAATACCCTGAGTGCCTTTGTAATGGTGAGATCTGTATGCTTCTTCCAATTCAGTTCCTTATCCAGAGTGACACCTAGATATTTCACATCGTTGGACAGTTCTAGTACCCTCCCGTACAGTTTTAACTGCTGTACGCCGCGAAGGGTCCTTTTCCTAGTAAAGGGTATTACTACAGTTTTGCCTGAATTAATGGATAATTGGTGCCGGTCGCACCATCTCTCCACTGTCTTCAGTGCCTTGTTCATGATTTCTGATACCGTGCCTGGGAACTTCCCACTCACCAGTATTACTAAATCATCAGCATATCCTACCGTGTGGGTGGGACCTTTATTGAGTTCCACCAGGAGTGAGTTCACCACCAAACTCCAGAGAGTTGGTGAGAGTACCCCACCTTGCGGACATCCCTTTGTGGCCGTGGCCGTTATCTCATCCCCCAAGAGAGATGACTTTATTAGTCTGCCATTTAGCATGTTGCCTATCCATTTACAAATGGTCGGCTCTACACCATGTTTTGCAGCTGCTTCGCTGATAGCTTTATACGTGGTGCGATCAAACGCTCCCTCCACGTCTAAGAAAGCTGCCAGACATAGTTCTTTATTCTCTATAGCCTGCTCAGCCTTGGTTGTTACCAGGTGGAGTGCGGTTTCCGTTGACTTCCCTGGCTGGTATGCACATTGCAGTTCGTGCAGCGGATGTCTCCTTAATGGGCCATCCCTTATGTGTCTATCTACCAATTTCTCCAGTGTTTTGAGGAAAAACGACGATAGACTTATCGGCCTATACGATTTGGCTTCACTGTAATCCGCCTTACCTGGTTTGGGTAGATAGGTTACTTTTACCATCCTCCACACACGCGGTACGTGTGCGAAGGCCAAGCACGCCCTGTACAATCTGCTAAGGTGCGGGATTAGTACATTAGCGCCTTCTTGTAGTAGAATGGGGTAGATTCCATCTGGCCCCGGGGCTTTGAAAGGTTGAAATGTTGAAAGTGCCCACTTTATCTTTTTATGATCTACTACCTTTTTAGACGTGTCCCAATTGTGTCTCGTTGTACTTGTGGTTTGTTCCAACGCACTAATTGCACCGTCGTCTGTTACGCTGTCGTGTATTACTGAGCCTGGGAAGTGTGTGTTACACATTATCTTAAGGGTCTCCAGCCCCGTTTTCGTCATTCTACCGTCATTGTCCCTGATGGATGTGAGCGGTACCGACTTTGTGGTTGCTAATGCCTTTGTTAGTCTCATTCCTTCCGGTATTGACTCAATCTGATCGCAGTGATTCCTCCATGCTCTCCTTTTGGCTTTCCTCACAGCCTTGCTGAGTTCCGTGAGTTTTTGTGCATAGTACCCGAAGTCATTGGATGACTTTGCGTCATTAAATATTGCCCTGGTTTCCCTCCTGAGCTTGACTATCTCTGGGGTCCACCATGGTAACTTTTTAGCCAGGGTTTTCTTTTCCGGGCAGTTATTAGTGAAGGCCGTGTATACGGCTTGTACTATTTTGTCCGCTTCGAATTCTATGTCAATAATAGAGTTTAGCTTACCTTTTGGGTCTCCTAGGTCCACTTTGAGATCATTTCTAAAGGCCGACCAGTCCGTGTTCCTAGGATTCCGTTTACGTACCGTATTCGTTTTTATTTTAGTTTGGTACCTAAAGCAAATGTATCTGTGGTCCGAAAGGGATATGTCATCAGATACGTGCCATGAGTTGATTTTGTTGCTAGTGTTGTTAGTAGCCAACGTTAAATCAATAACCTCCCCCCGCCTAGAGTTGACGAAGGTAGGTTCATTGCCTTTATTCAGTATTTGTAGAGAAGAGCTTACCAGGAAATCCAGTACCTTCTCTCCTCTCCTGTTGACATCTGAGCTACCCCAGATGACATGGTGAGCGTTCGCGTCGCAGCCGATGATCAGGTTGGTGTTCGCCCGGCTGCCGTATGCAACGAGATCCCGCAGTTGTTGTGTGATGGGATCCGTTGCCTCGTAGGGGAGGTAGGCTGATGATAGTATAAGCTCCTTACCCTCCCCCTTGTTTAGGATCATCACCGTGGTGAGATCCCTGCAACAGAAATCATGTAAAGGCATAGCGTTGATGCCATTTTTGACATATATACATGTCCTCATATTATTGTTATTATCTGGACACAGGTGAACAATTGTTCCTCCCGTTCCGCCTAAACCTCTTATTTCACTTTTATATATATATGGTTCTTGAATAAGAGCAATATCGAATTTATCGCATTTTAGCTGCCTTGCCAGAAGGGCAGTGGCCGCCTTGTTGTGTTGTAAATTAATTTGTACACACCTTAGACCCGCCATTGGCGCTTTTATAATTTGGGCTTGCTGAGGTCGGCAGCCTCCTCCTGGACAGCCTCGTCACAGGACATGGGAGACATGGAGGCCCCCAGGTACAGCTCCGCCAGTCCCCGCAGGTCCTCTGAGCCGATCACCGATAACGGTGATGACTCTCGGGCCCTGCGGGATTCAGCAAGTCCGTACCCGGAGCCCGCCCTGTTCCCGTCCTCCACCTCTGACTGCCCCTCCCCCTTGGCTACCTCAGCCCCCTCAGCCTCCCCGTTGGTGCCAGGCACATTGCCTACCGGAGGTGTGCCCTCCTCGGCCTCCCCAGATTGCGGAACCCCCGCGCCCTCCCCCGGCGTCGGACCCCCCGCGCCCGTCCCCGCACGAGTGCCTTCCCCAGCCCCCTCAAGCGCCCTCTCCTCCGCGTCCTCTAGGAGCTTGAAGGAGCTCAGGTCGACACCCGTGTGTAGGTGGTAGCCCGCGGCCTTGATAACGTCGGCCGACACCCGGTCCATCAATATGATGCGCCTGGTGTTCGCGTCCGATGTCAAGGTGTCTACCACCTTCCACTCCTCCGTGTGTAGCGCAGGATTGTACCTCTGCAACACACGGAGAAGCAACTTAACGTCATGGCCGCCAACTATCTTCGTTTTCCATGCCATTTTGACAGGTTTGGGAAGATCCTTGGCGTCCATGACCCTCAGGCGCAGGCCAGCAATCTCCTCGCTTCCGATTGCTGACCTGAGCCATGTGACGGACTCTCTCCCTTGGCAATTGACGTGGAGAGCGCCCGCCACTACGTTGCCGAGAGTGACTCGGGGTAGGGGATCCGGAGCGTCAACCAAAAGCTCCAGAATGAGCCCCTGGATGGCGCCCAGATGCCCCAACCCGATCTTCTCGGCCGGAAAGGCCTCCGGGACGATGGCCATCCTCTCGCTTGCAGCCACTTCAGCGAACGAAGCTGCAACTTTCACTCGCTTGGAGTCGCTGACAAGCAGAGAAGAGTCGCCACTGGCATCTGGGAGCCAGTGGCGGGCTCCCAGATGCCTCTTCTTTTGCGCCGTCCCTGGCCCCGAAGTGGGTGCATCCTGGGAGGTGCCCTCGCTCAGTGTCTGAGCCCTCGCCTTGGCGTTGTCTCGCCTCTTCTGCCTCCTGCTACTGACGGCTCCTCCACCGGACCACGCATCCGCGCTCTGGGGTGCGGACACGCTATCAACAGCGCCCGGATCGTCAGCAGGATTCGGAAGAGGACCGGCCGGCCTGTTGCAGATGACCACAGTTCCGCTGACCTCCCCTCCGGCACCTGCGCCAGCCGGTCTCCTTGCGGGGACCTGCTGGGTGTGTCCGCTTTTCGACCCGTGGGGAAAAGTTCGAACGGTGCCTCCGGTTTGGACCGCTCCACCATGGCCTCTGCCTGAAAATGCGCCTCGCGCCTTCTGCGTCCTTGCGGACCCCCTTGCTCGGCTGTTACCCGCTCTCGCTCCCCTGTCTGGGACAGAAGTGCGTGCCGCCGGTACAGCATTTGCGCTATGCGCCTTGGCCTCATCCCTTGCGGGTACGGCTTTCCCTCCTACCGTCGTCTCGGGTTTTATGGTATCCATGTGACCTTTGACCTTGCTTCATCAGTTTGGCTCCCCACCCACCACGGAGCCCACACCCTGGGGATGCGTTAGCGCATCAGGGCTACCAAACTGACATAGCGCCCCGAGAGTATGTTGTCTGTGAGTCCGCACGGTGCCGAGCTACTCGTCATCTCCTCAGACGACTCGTAACCTGTGCTCCGCCGACTACAGACCCCATACCCCAGGACACTCGCCCGTGGCCATCAGACTGGACACGACAGCCGATTGATCATGGCTGGCTAGGCCATGACCGCCCGTGTGAGGTGAATCCTGAGCCAAAGAAGAGTGTTGTCTCCCAGCAGTAACTATCCCGACCGCTGGTCGACTCAGCTTCCAGGATCTCCCTCTCCACCCGTACGGGTCCCCGCGCACGGCACAAACACGCGGGTGGCATTTTACCGCTAACCATCCTTCTTTGTGGATGGAAAGCCCGCTGCGACATGCCACGTCATCGCTTACGGCTGAATAGACGGGATTAACGGGATAGGATGGGTTGGGATATACAAGTATAGGCTCAACTGATTGTTTCCGTTCTGCCTGTTTCTAACGGTAGAACCAGGCAGCTAACAGGCGGTAACCTCGTGAAGGAACCCAATCAGTTTTGCCTCGAGGATCTTAGCAACTGTGAGCTCCCCCCGAGGCCATCTACCATGTTAGCCGCCGGACAGGCCGCTACCATAGAGACAGACCCAGCGCAAGTAGCGACCGGTCGCAAATTTTCCTTGCCCCTGGACCTGCCTCCGCCCATGTTCCGCCATAGTTTGGCATGCAAAATATAAATACTAATTAAAAATTTAAAACGTTATAATACTAGGTAATCTATTTACACCAATAATCTATTTGTACGATTTAACAAAATATTCTGTCAAGTTATAAAATGGTCGAGTAATCAAGTAGGATTTTAATTTTCTAGAGAATTCACTAATATTATTGCATTGTTGTATGTCGTCATTTAATATATTATAAACTTTTATACCATTATATTCAATACTTCGAAAATGTACATAATTATTAGATTTTGGTAGCTGAATGTCAAAATTGTCTCTGCATAATCTACGTGGTCTATTGTTACTGTTACATACAAAACTGGACTTAGTTTTGTAAACATAAATGCATAGTAAATACATGTAAAGCGATATCACAGTCAGTATTCTATGTTTTACAAATAGTGGACGGCAATGTTCTAGAGGCTTTGCTTTTTCGATATGCCTATTAATCATTATCATATCCGTACTTGATGATGCCTAATGCAATTTAATTGGATTAGGAAATATATAGAAATCGAAGAGGTTTTTTTTCTAATTTCAGATGAAAAAGTCTAACGAAATGATACAGAACCTATTGAAGACAATGCAGTCATTACTGAGGATGGAAAATAAGTCCATAACTGAAACACCGAAGAAAATAAAAACCGTACCTAAATTAGGCATTGGTTGGGAGTATTATAACGAATGACAGCTGGTAGATCGTAAAGTAGTCTGCAAAGATGTGTTTTAATTTTCGCTTTATTATACAGAAATGTATAGACGGGCGCCGCACCCAGCTCCGGCTATATCGAGGACCGAGTTAAGCGGTCTACCTATAGTAGTAAATGTATCTTTAAATCTGTTAGGGAAAATGTATTATCACACTGCCTAGTGTGATACTAAACGTTTCCGAGCTAAGCAGATACATACAGATTGTGCTTTAGTTGCATACCACATTCTATTTATATCTTGTTTAATTTATATTTAACTAGCTTCCGCCCGCGACTTCGTCCGCGTGGACCCGGGATAAAAACTATCCTATATTTTAATCCAGGCTATAAACTATCTTCATGCAAAATTTCATTAAAATCGGTTCAGCCGTTTAAGCGTGATTGAGTAACAAACATCCAAACATCTAAACTTTCGCATTTATAATATTAGTTATATATATATAATAGCAGTTAGTTATGACTTGCAGCCTAGGTAGCTGGTTGTTCTAAATAACAGCGGTCAATTTTACAGAAATCGGCCTAGTCCCAAACTAAGCAAAGCTTGTATTATGGGGACTAGACATGCATACATAGATTCAAGCCGTTGTTCCTAAAAGGGGTAGGCAGAGCACATGAAACTTATGTTCCAGTGACACTTATAGCATATTTATAGTATATGAGTATAGCATAAGGGTACAGCGAGGGTACAGTATAGTTTTAGCATAAGGGTATAAAAGATCGACAAAGTGTGCTATCGCAGTGATAGGTTGCTAACCGGTCGCCCACAACACACATCAACCCTGTTCCCTTAGTACGACTCTTACTACACCCACAGGAAGAAAGGGGGTGGTACTATTGTAACCCGACACCACACGGGGGCTGATGTGGGTAGTGGGTACCAGACGATACAAATAGATACCCAGTGCAAGTTATTTTGCATACGAATATCGACTGGATTCAACAAATATATAATAAAAGTTACTGGTACATATTTTTTATATAATTTTAAAATATAACCGCAACACGTTATCAACCTTTATTTCTCTATTTACCAATTAATCAGCCTCCTAGTGTTTTTCCCGGTGGTATCTTAAAGGAGGGCACAGATTATATTATAGACCTACGAACAAATATTCAAGTCTGAATAAAAAAGCGAATACCTACCGCTTTCCATGGCTACTAAATTTAACTATGGAGCGACCTTGAACGTGCGGGTCGCAGCCCGCTAGTGCCGGTCAATCGATGCTAGGATTAATACCGCTTAGAAATGATTTTATAATAAATAGTTGAGTGAAATAAAAAACCGTTTATTTTTGGAAATAATTTAAATAAATATTTTTTATTATGTTGTCTACAATTGCTTTACCTTAATGTAGTGATGGATGGTTTTTTCCTTCTTTTCAATGTTCAATTATTCAATTTAGGAATAATTAGAATAAGTTTGGGTTGCACCAAATCGTCCGTAATTGTAAGCGGAGATCGTTAAAATCAGCTGCTTCGCGACAAAAAAAACCCGCCCCAGGTCAAATTGGCTCAGTTCGGATTGCACAGGGCGGTTCCACAACAGTTCGGGAGCTCAAAAACCCCGAGCCATCCGGTTGCCTCTTGCATACTGCAACTACGCGTCGTCATTGCACTGAATACTATTCGAGTAAAGTATTTATTGAACCTGGCCTTTTCATTTCAAAGCATTCGTCGCACGTGGCTAAACAATTGCTTTGTTGGATCAATGGGTCTTAAGATAAGATCCGTTCCAGAAAGAGAATCCGCACTATACCAACATTCCTCGTGCTACTAATGATTTGCGAGGTTATGAACAAACAGGTATCACAGTAATCCCTGTTAAATTACCACCTACGAGTAATTTTATTGACTGTTATTTTCTGGGCACCCAATGATCTTTCCAGTTTTTTTCGTGTTATTGAATGAGCGAGCGAAGCGAACGAAGTTCTCCGTTTCAGCTTGTTTCTTTCGTATGTCCGTCTGTCCGGCTGTTCTCCTCGGTCGCATTTCTCAACCGATTCTCGTGAAATTTTGAGAGCAGGTCCAATAGTTAATTTTTTTTATCGATTTACATTTAATTTAAGAAATGAAATGTTTTTTAAAAGATAGGCTCTCGAGTTTTTCGGCTCAGAGCTACCATAGTTCATAAATATCAATTAGGTACACTCATCAAAAAAACAGAGGCAGACATTAACAAAAGAAACCCTTTTCTCATCTATACTAGCATAATAAAGAGGAAAGGTATGTTAGATTGTAACATAATCTCCGGAATTACTCATGCGATTTGAATTAAATTCTTGCACCCGAGTAGAATGGTCTTTCTGAATGGACATATAAGCTAGGTATATTCGGAGTTGGCGACGCAAGGCGAGTTTTTTTAAATTTTATGAATAGTGTTGTACTAGCCTATATTTTAATCCAGGCTATCTTCGTGAAAAATGTCATCCAAATCGGTTGAGCCGTTTATGTATGTATGTATGTAAGCACTTTATTGTACACAATAACAGGTTAAAGAATATACATGTCACACAATTGATCAAAGTACAAAGGCGAACTTATCCCTATATTTATTTATTTATTTAATCTTTATTGCACAAAAGAACAACTTATCGTACAAAAGGCGGACTTAATAAGCATTCTCTACCAGTCAACCTTTGGGCAAAGCAGACAGATTGTGGGCGGTGGGTGCAACTACAGATATAAACACACATTATATATATATATATATATATATACAGACGAAAATAGAGAACAGAAACACTAAGAATCTACGGCTCTGCTAGCAAACAACTTGCGTAACGATCTTTTAAACGCGAATCTGGTCGAAGACTGTCGGATTTTAACGGGTAGACCGTTCCAGAGGCGAGCGATTCGAATGGTAAATGAATTGGACATGAAACCAGTTCGGTGAAGTGGAATAGAGAGAAAAATATTGCCTGAAGAGCGAAACTGACGGGTACAATTCACACCATGGTACTGGAACAAACTTTTGAGATAGTCGGGAGATTTCGGGTCCTGGAGAATTGAAAAAAGGAAGCAACAAAGCATACGAAGATTACGGCGTTGGCGGATAGGTAACCAACCAAGCTTAGATCGGTAGGAGGAGACATGATGGTATTTACGGAGGCAGAAAACAAAACGAATACAGTTATTAAGGAGACGGTCTAGTTTATTTAGGAGTTCCTCGTTTAAGTCCGGATAACACACATCACCATAGTCGATTATGGGTAGGATCAAACTTTGCACTAATAAAACTTTGGTTTGAATAGGCAGGAAGTGTTTGAGTTTATTGAGGACATGAAGGGAGCCGATCACCTTTCGGCTAACTTCAGCAACTTGGGTCCTCCAACTCAGGGTGGACTACAAGGGATACTACTGAACTATAAGAGATCTCTTCCAGCTAACCTTAAGCGTAACGCCTAAATCACGTTTAAGCGTGATTGAGTAACAAACATCCAAACTTTCGCATCTATAATATTAGTAGGATTATATGTAGGTATGATAGTCTTTATAGTATTTGCAACTATAGGCCTGAAATAAATGGTTTATTAATATTATATTTTAACGCGCTGGTTTGCCTGCGTTCTTCGCAATCCATACGTAAGCGTATCTACGCAAGCAGTTATAAAATCGTAAAATGTGTTTGATTTGAGAAAAAGGATGGAGTATGGTCACAGTATGGAAGAATAATACAGTAGGTAATCTGAGGCCGTTTAGGAGCGTTCGTTACCTACTTTCGCTCGACGCGCAGGGCTGTGTGATGTTTGTGGCTTGGCATACCTATAATACTAATTTTGCTTTTAAGTATGCAAAGTATTTCTGTTACAGTTTAATAGACAATAATGTATACACAAATTAATAATATTATAGATAGTTGGGTATGTGTTTTTAGTTTCCCACTTCATGGAATATTTTAATACCACTATACTATGCCTAAAATATTTCCTAGTAAGTATAATAGTTGCTAAATTGCACTAGGTTGGTAGGTGCTTAGTTACAAGCCTATTCGGCTCACTGGCGGCTCGCTGTCTTCATACCTACGAGGCGGCTTCCTTTGACGTAGCGAGTGAGAACGAGCGAACACCGCAACGGCGCGGTCCCGATTGAAGCATTCTCCATCATTCCCGAAGGCTATGTGTGTGTGCGTACCGAACTCGCGCGCATGTGTGCAGCCGTGCGATGTACCTTTGTTCGAAGTTTATCTACTGTTCCTATACTGTGGTATGGTCGCCGTAAGACGGCCTCCTGTACTATTAATACATGTTCTCGTAATTACTTTGGGTGAAACATGGCACCAATTTAAGTTGACAAGGAGTTCCATGGTTTCTAATGTTTCTGTATTCATTCCGTCGCTGGTGGCGTCAAGATGCAACGGATTTTGTTTTTATGTAAGTATTTATTTCTTAGCGACTTTCGGATTTTAGTTGTACCCCTATAGCCCGAGGGATATTCGATGGGATACGTGAGACCGTAATATATTTAATTTTAAACCTAGTTGTGTAGGATTTCAGCGGGCGTAGCGTGGATGCCATTTTTAAACAACTACAAAAAAGGAGGAGGTTATATCACTTATCGTTATGGTTAAGACAACCGTCACCCTCGCATTCGCACTTATAAGAACGTGACGGACGTCGTATCCACATTGATAAGTGATAAAATGGCAACCTGGCAACAGCAGGGAATTAATATGTACCTCTATCCGTACTAATATTATAAATGCGAAAGTGTGTCTGTCTGTATGTCTGTCTGTCTGTTACCTCTTCAAGCTTAAGCGCCGAACCGATTTATACGAATTTTGGTATAGAGATAGTTTGAGTCCCGGGGAAGGCCATACAATAGTTTTTATCTCCGAAATCATCCCCTAAGGGGGTGAAATGGGGTGTGAAAGTTGAATGGAGCTGCGATATAAACGAGTTCCATGCGGACGGAGTCGCGGGCAGAAGCAGTACTTAAATAAAACGAAGTCTGGTCATTTCCACCATTTATAACTCGAGAACAGCTGGAGCGATTTTCAAGATATTGGATTTGTTGGATTTGTAGTGTGATTAAAAATGTAGTATGTACTAATTATTTTTCTTGTAGTTCTTTAATGGCGATACGAATTTCGCGGGGTCATTTTTTTAAATATAATTTGCCAATTCTGACAAGACCTACAGACAGCCAAAGTAATTTTTGAGTGCGACTTCTGTATCCAAACTGTACTTATGAATGCATTGTAATGTATTTCTTAAGGATTGCTACCGGGAATGGTAAAATGACATCCTCATAAAGGATTATGAATTGCAAGGATTTATCACATGTTTGTCATTATAACCTCGACTTAAAAAGCTTACGGGTCTCAAGTGACTATATTTGTTTACATACTTTTTTTTAAATATCTGCATAATGTTTCTGTGTCTGCCGGTATACCGCGCGTGAGTGACATTATTCATAAACCATAATTTTTGACCATTTTTATGTACCGATACTTTATAATCGGAGGTCTGTATATGTTGGTCTTACTACCTAAAACACGTCAGGGTTGAAACCTGACATCTAAAATAAGAAATTTATTAATTTAGTTGCAGTAATACCAGCTATGATGGAAGCTAATCAGAGGGAGCCATTTTTCCACCGATTGAAGAAACCGGTAATACGTACGGAAAAACCGGTTATTGATATAGAAGCATATAAAGTCGTTGGTAGGACACAACCTTACGAGTACATATTTACTGCAAAACCGATAAACGAACCGGTTACTATGAAACCGGTAACTACCGAATCCGAAATCGAGAAAACATTCATGGATATACCCGCATACATCTTGAAATCAGTAGAATTGAATGATGTTCAACAAAACGCAGTAAATATTAAGGAATTAATTTCAAACGCGAGACCGACCCACATTGAAAAAATACAGTTACCCATCATTGAGAAAACCGGGTTAAACCAACCAATAAAACAGGATATCGTGTCTTATGTCCGGAAAAACGAAGATAATTTCCTGACAAGTGACCCCGCAACATATTATATCAATGACTTCCCACTACCGACAATTGCTGAAAAAGTGACACACAAACCACAGTTACCGGCATTAACCGAAAAACCGGTATACGAACCGAAAGCCTTACCAAATAAAGGCAGAATAGAGCCACCATTCCTGCCACATTTACCGGTATTTACTAAAAATTCGTTGAACGCTCCAGTGAACGGACACAGAGAAAGATTGTTGAAGGGTAAATTGGTGGCCCTGTTTTTATCTTCAAAGAAAGACCTAGAAAGGCAAATAAGAAACACACAGTCTATCCACAATACTTACAAATCGGGGACTATGTACAAGATCGGGTATCTCACCAGTCTTATTAACAAATTGAATGATCGAATAAAAAAACAATATAAAACTGTTGAGAATAATCAACATAATTGGGACTCGCTGAGGATTTTGGAAGCGTATGAAAAGGTAAATATTACATGAACAACATACAGTTCATTCACGCTCTCACATACAGGGTGTACCAAAAATGGGGTGTCAACCGATCAAGGGCTCAACAGGTATCGAGTTCTGATAAGAAAAAACAGAAAAAAAAACATTTTTTGACGAGATTGTATTTACCTTAGTATGGAGCGTTGGCCGACTGGGGCGACAAGCTCCATAGAAATGTAAAAAAAATTGCGTCAAATTTTTTTTTTGTTTTTCGTATCGGAACACGATACCTGTTAAGCCCTTGATCGGTTCATACCCCATTTTTGTTACACCTTGTATAACAAATCTAATTGCATTTACAAGTAAATAAGTTCTACCAATTAGAAACCAACTACACACCACCACTACCATTACACAGCGTAAGTAGTGCTGGTTTAGCATGGGCTTAGTAACTAATTTACACGAGTACTTGTCACTATCACTATAACATGACCATATAGTGAGCAACGGCTTAAATAATGTGTTTCAGAGGTTTGACGACATGGACCTATTCAGCGCAAGTGTACGGAACACAATGAGACGACTCTTATCTCGACAATTTTTCGATAGAAGTAGGGAAATAGTTTAGGTAACTCTTTATATTAGTTTATTTAGAAATAAGTACTTAATTATATAGCTGTACCAATACGCAAAAGCGTTGTTTTCGTTTGGCTTCTGCTCATTTATTTTTTACACATTTCTTACGCTATCGCTGAGGATCTCTTATTAGCTCACTGTCGCTACTGTTTTAAGGCACTGTGTAGTATTAAAGCTGATGACCTTCCTATATACTTAAATAAATAAATGTGGTGTATGTTTTATAGTGATAGTGATAAGTTAGTTATGTGTTAACATTAATAATAGTCTACAAAACGCGCTAAATAACTTCGCGTCTGAGATTAGCCTCAATGCCCGCTTCCGTACACTCGTTCTGCCACGTCTGCCACGCTACTGGTACCTAATATCAGAGACGCAAAGCTTATGTGGCGCTTACTGTAATAATGCGTTTCTTTTCTTTAACAATTTGGCGGCGGTAGTCCATAGTGACGTACTAATGGCATTCGCTAAAACCAGTGTTTAAAAAACTATAATTTCTCATTTGCCACTATACAAATAAGTAACTAAGCACTTGTACTAATGGCAAATACTAAGCCCGTCTAAATCTAGCACAGTGATATAGTCTTTTTTTTCAACGGAGCTTGATTAATGGTTATTTCTTTGTGGTCTGCGCGTGCCATATTTTGCCAAATATAGGTCAGGACATGCAATGTTAATTAAATAATTGAACTCTGTCGTCCTAGCCAATTTCAAAATATACTAACAAAGAATGACGTAAACATTATCTCTTTATAACTGGCACGCTGTGTGTGTTACCTCGTAGATCATTGTAAATCTATTAAACATGACGATATAGTTCATTATTCAATGAACATTTTACTTGGCGGTAACCGTTTTTTGCAAAATTTTGCACGCGCTGCCAACAATGGCCATTCATGAAAATAGTTCAAATATAGTTCAAAAATAGAAATTAGACTATACGTACGGGGCAAACCAGTAAAAGTTTTTACACCTTTGTACTTTGATCTATTGAGTGACATGTATATTCTTTAACCTGTTATTGTGTACAGTAAAGTGCTTACATACATACATACACTTGACTTGTAAAACAAATACTTAGTACGCTGGCTCAGCGACCCGAAGTAGATCTTGGCCTCCGCCACTTATCGTCAATCATGATCGGCACGTTGAAGCTGGCATAGGTCGTTCTGGGCTTCTTCTTTCCCGCAATACCTTGGTCGGCCGACTGGACATCAACCATTAGAGCGCCCAGGCACACACTTTCGGGGGCACGATCCTCTCCCATTGTCGCGACGTGGCCGAGCCAGCGTAGTCGAGTAGATTTGCTCTGCTCTAAGAACAAATCTATAGTTACATTTATTTTTACAGCTACTTTATAAAGCTAGTATCGATGTAAGATTATTTCGCGAGAAAGTAAGTGTACAGTTTCAAAATATTATAAATCGGCCTTTGCCGTGGACCGTGCCCGACAGAATGAGATAAAACATACACGCGGTTTAACGATAATTCACACAATATACACATGTGACTATTCATGAGACGTATTCTCATTCTGGATTTGACCGTTTCCATATATTTTTGGAATACAATTTTGGGAATAGGTTTTTGTATAATACTAATGTCGTTTTATAAGTTTGTAAATCATAATCTATGGATCTGAGGAATCTGAAAATTAACATTTTTTATTTATTTATTTATAGTAACGTCTCGCGTGCAGTATTGAGATTGAATCGTCATTCTTTACCGATTCCAGATACACAGAGATAACGAGACGACACAAGAGCTACTGAAAATGATGCAGTCATACCTCAGGGCTACAGGGAAGTCCGGATTGGAAACACCGGGCGAGGCAGGGGCGCGCAACAAACTCTCCACAGGTATCAGTTGGTCGTACTACGACGACTCTTTGGTATAGATGTTCATCCAGGATTTTCGGTTGAGGGCATTAACTTCGTTTTTGGGGCGGCTTGAGCCGGCTGAGGTTATTACTGAGGAGTCAGATGTTTTTGGGGGAGGGGAGTTGATAGTGTGCAATGTTAAATATAATTTGAACCACATCTCAGGAAGCTACAAGTTCAATACTACTAGCTATAAGTTCACAAGTCTAAACTGACACAAGCGATAGAGCAATAATGACTATAGACTTCTAAAATTCTAGCTTCTATCAACGACGGGCTATTACATAATCCATAGATTTTAACGATAGTTAAAAAATAAAAGTCATTGGTATACTAAATATATTGTATTACATATTAAAATATAACACAGTGCACAATCACGCTTCCTATTTATAATATAATTACATAACGAGCAGCCGTTATCAGAAAATAATGATCAAGTGGTGAAAAAGTCAAAAAAATGTGAGTAATGACAGTTCAACTCATATTTGCGCGCGGCTGTAGTTGTACGCGCGCTTGATTATTTAATATGGCTTACTTTTTATAATACTGTCATTGTAATTGGAATATTCTACCTCGGACGGTAGAGTTGCTTTTCGAATGTACTACTTTGAAGCCATTCGGCCAACTAAAATAATCTCAAGTACAAGGTTTTATTTGAGTGACCTGGCGAGTCGTCTTCACAGGCGCACACATACACAGAGCGGCGGTTACTAGCGCACGCACACGCTCAAATACAAGTTGAACTATTAATACAACTTCATTGTCAAATTTTTTTATTTTTCTCACTTTGACATGCAGAATTTAAAGGTTTAAGATGTACAATTCACTTACATGAGATAAACACATAATTAAAAACAAAAATTTTTTTGAGTGCACAAATACACTATTAAGGAAAATGAAAAAGGGTACTTGTACAAATAATAATCGAGTGCGAGTGATTTAACTAATTAGATACAGTCGATATCAAAGAGAAGTATATTTTTTCATCTTATTACAAAGGTGTTAAAGTGTACACATAGCTTTGAAGTCGACTGTACTATTTATGTATTCCGTGGTTAAGATTTTTGTAAAAATTTTCTGATTTGAAAATCTTTATGATTTATGATACACTAGCTTCCGCCCGCGACTTCGTCCGCGTGGACCCGGAATAAAAACTATCCTATATTTTAATCCAGGCTATAAACTATCTTCGTGCAAAATTTCATTCAAATCGGTTCAGCCGTTTAAGCGTGATTGAGTAACACACATCCAAACATCTAAACTTTCGCATTTATAATATTAGTAGGATTATTCGACCAATATCTAACCAACTCACGCAACATTATATTGAGAATGCTGTTGTCATGCCATTTTAAAATAAAATATAATAGTTAAAAACAAACAACTATTAACCGGTTACTGCTATAATTAAGTAAATTGTAACCGGTTAACCGTTTATATTGTAAACCGGTTAAAATACAATTATTGGAGTCGCTAATGCTACTGGCGGACACTGAGAATTAAGGCCCCTGTGGCCCATTTCACGAAAATACAAGTTTAAAGCGCTAGTAAGTACCCACCACTGGACCAAGCCGGGCGGGCGGCAGCAGCTACGTCACCGTGTCGACCGAGTCTGCATTAACTAGATATTATTTGAATATACCTAGTTAGTTTTCACGACTCATAAGGTACATATATAAATACCTGCCAACAAACTGTCATGCAGTGTGGCAGATAAAATTAATTTTATATTATGTAACCTGATTAGTAATTAAAAAAAATTGCAAAAGTCGCCAGCGACTCAGTGTTTCCAGATTAGATTTGTAACATATAATTTTGTGAAATAGAGCAAAGATGGGTAGTGTCGGTCAATGTGTTAAGTACTAATTGTTTATTAATGCCTGTATAAAGCACAATGTAGCATTATATAAAAATAAACTAAAATATACTATTTATCTACATTTATATCTTAATTGAATATACACAATATTATTCATTTTACTATTTACATACCAAGTATTTATTTATTAGAATATAATTGAGTGATTTAAAACAGAAAATAGTACTTACGTTACGGAAACGGAATGTTATTTAATTATCTTTCAGTGTAATAAAAACTTTTTTATAAAATAAAAACAAAATTGATAAATGCAATTTATATTAAAACCAACGTAAAAATCGATACCGATTTCACAAGTGATTTTGGAGTAAACGAGAAGATGCTTAGGTTGTTACAATTTTGTACACTACGTCGGTGGCAAACGACCGTACGGCCCGCCTGATGGTAACCGGTTAACGTAGGTTATATGGACGTCTGCAGCTTCAGGGGAATCGCATGCGCGATGCCGTGCCTTCCTTGGCCACATAATACAGGGTGTACAAAAACTGGGGTATGAACCGATCAAGGGCTTAACAGGTATCGTGTTCTGATAAGAAAAAACCGTTTTTTTTTACCTTTGTATGGAGCGTTGGTCGTCTGGGGCGACGAGCTGCATACAAATGTAAAATAAAAACGCGTCAATTTTTTTTTTCTGTTTTTCCTTATCAGAACACGATACCTGTTAAACCCTTGATCGGTGCATACCCCATTTTTGGTACACCATGTATAATGTAGTCGCTTGGAAAACCACGGCAGAGTAAGTTCATTCCACAGCCAGATTAGTACAGTCAACCCAAGCTAAGTCGGGATAAACATTACTTTAACTGCCATTACAGTGTACCATTGACTTCCTGACGACCTTAAAAATGTATTCCTTGACAAAGAAGAAAGGATATATTTTGTTGATTTCTGTATCCGTACTTACCTCTTAATTGCATTATTATTTAAATTATAAAATGATTGTTCTACTTTTGTGACATTAAATGTATATTAATGTTTGTTTTAATTGAATCTTGAACTTAGTACTTGTTCGTTTTATTTGTATGTTATAATCATAACTATATTTGCATGCATTTAAAAATTTCATAGCAAGTAAATAAATTATTATTGATTAACCGTCAAAATTCCATAGAAATATGACAGTTAAACAATGCCAAATGAATGCTAATGTTAAATGTGTTGCCAAATTATCTGTTGCACTGTTAACGTAGACACACTAATTAATATATTTATTTGATTGCTTAATTAGAAATGTTAATCTCAAATCATAATTATAATTCACCTTGTTCGTACTATATTTTGAGGTTATAATACATAGGCTTATCGTCCATCATCGCGTTGATGTCGGCTAGCTTCGGATCGCATGACGGCCAGAGCGGCTGAACTATGTCCATCTCGCTCGCACTCGTGGCCCCTGACATTTGCGGGTGCGGCATGCCCTGAAATAGATAGACTTTTGAAATATTTGATGCTTTCAGCGCTATATAAGTGTGTTATAACACACTGCATTGGTTAGATTTAAGGAACATCTTTTAAAACCATGGTTGCTATGAATAAAATACACTGTTTTATAATCTTCTTGTATCTTTGTTGTATCTTTGGCTTTTAGTACTCTTATCTTATCGTATTAAAAAGTACTTACATCTGAAACTTACAGCTAACCGCCAAAGCGTCACAGATCTTAAACTATATGATATAAACTTGCTGCGATGTTGTACGTGCGGCCATGCGTAAGGCGAAAAGTAATCATTTCATTGTACGCAGCCAGATGGCGCTGTTCAACTCAAGCGTAGCGGCTGCGTTCAGTTTAAATTAAGGCCGTGTCGCACGTACAGCAGAGAGCGTGTAAAACGTATTACTCAAATGGTCTTGCCGGAAGACCAGCGCTGACTCGCGAGCCAGCATTATGCTGAGGCGGGACCATTTCGTGACCAACAAATAGTTTTAAGTCTTTGTATATGTATGTAATAGATACATGTTTTTTTTGTTTGTTACGATTAAATAATTTTCATTTGATTTCATAAAATATTATTTTGATTATGATTATGATACATTTTCGTGAATCATCCCCGTAGCGTTTATTCTCTGCCTCCTAGTTCTACTGCGCTGTACCGACCTGTCTGGAGTCGCGCCGCTTGCCACGCGCGCGCTTGGGCCACGGTTTCTTGAGGTGCACGTACGTGATGTGCGCGCGCTTTTCGCTCGCGTGCTTGAAACATTTCCCGCACATCTCGCACTTGAATGGTTTTAATCCGGTGTGGATCTGTAAAAGAAATTGTGTTGAAGCAAACACCAGTCATTAACAACAAAAAACGTCTCGAAGGCTCAGATTAAATATGCTCCATTCTGAGTTTATTGTGGCACGTTCGCTAGACCGAAAGGCATACTTTAAAATTCAAAATGTCCATCCGGTATTACAAACGGAGTTTTGCATCTATCAGCTTACTGTATTGAGGCGCGTTTGCTAGACCAAAAGGCATTCTTTAAAATTGAAAATGTCCATCCGGTGTTTAAAACGTGGTTCAGACTCACAAACATGTGCCGCTGCCGGTTGCTGTGCGTGCTGAAGTGTTTCCCGCAGACGCTGCACACGTAGGTGGCGCGCTGCGCGCTGTGCACGCGCCGGTGCGCCACGAGCCGCTGCTTCATGCGGAATGACTTTCCGCATGAGTCACACTTGAAAGGACGTTCGCCAGTGTGGGTCCACGTGTGGTCTTTTAGGAGGGCGTAACTCTGAAACAACAGTGTAATGCGATTTTTTCACTACGAGAAATCTCTGCTTGAAGATTGACTTCTTTAAAACGGACGTATATTCTTTAACTACCCAATAGCGGCCACTCGTTTTTTGGAAAATCATCCACTATCATTTTCTGGATCTTCTGTGTATTGATTTCATCATAATAGTTCTTTTCGAGATTTTCATGTCGATCTTTAGACGATAATTTCGTATACTAAAATGGGCCGGGTTTTAACACATATTCAAACAAGCTCTGCTTATGCATCAGCGGCATCAGGAGTCGTTTTCTGCGCTTTAAAAAAGACAAAAGATAAAAGTGTATGCATGACTTACCTGGAACATGCGCCCGCACACTTCGCACATACAAGGCGACTTCATAGACGGGTAGTTGGTTCGATTCTTGTCCGGGTGCATTCGACGGAAGTGGCCGTGGTAAGCACGCGAGTCTTCTAGCTGCATACCGCACTGTAAACAACAACAGAGACAGTGAAATAACTGTCATCATCAAATCTATCAACTGAAAGAGAAGGGCATCGCCAAAATGACAGGTTTTATGCCGCCCTTATCCAAAGCCAAAGATTTTGACCAGATCGTCGGAAATGAATGTGTTAATTACTTAATTATATTAAAGTTTGCCTTTGCATAGGCATATATTATATTGCCTAAACATATATTTAAACTATTGTTTATCACGGGCCTAACGCGACACTTATTCACCTTTATTTTTGAAATTTAGACACGGGTTGCCCGGTCTTGGTCGCAGATGACTGTCGCCCCAGCAAGTTGTCAATGGACCATCATCATCATCATATCAGCCGAAAGTCATCCACTGCTGGACATAGGCCTCCCCAAAAGAGTGCCGCATTCACCAGTCCTGCGCCACCCTGCACCTGCGTCTGTGTCAATGGATATGGGTGCATAATATTTAAATATTTGTACAAAGCCCGAGAGTTTAAAGTGTTATATTGCCTAAGTATACATATTTTTTTATCCGTATCGCGGCGAATCATGATCCTTATGACAGCAGTCATCTCAGTACAATTTAAAACCTTTTTAACTTATACAGAGATGACAGCTGCCATAGGTTTTAGAGAGGTACTTGCACAAGATGTCGACGCGTTCGACTCCCGCGGCTTTCGGGGCATCGAGAACTTGTTCGGCTCCTGGTCGTCTCTAGACATTTGGTATACTTAGCACGGGTGCGTAACGATGCCTATATATTTCATAACAACGCTCATTTGATATAACTATTGAGTCATATAACAACACTTAACATATTTACATGAGATATAATTGTCATTTTATATAATGATCATTTAATATAACATAACTTAAGTCTAATGCATATTTCCTATAATGGTCATAAACTATATGATATAATGTTAATTTCTTCTAATGTACAGGTAGTATAATATTTTTTGGTAGACTACGGCAGGTCGGTGTAGGTACGACCACTAGCGAAGCGAGGAGGAATGTTATGTAGAACCGCGACCCACAGCGCGCGAGCCGAGCGAGCGAAGCGAGCGTGCCGCGGTAGCGGCCGGCGAAGCGCCAGAACAGAACACTTTTTTACTACCTAATACTGATACTATATAAGTACAATTTGCAAAGAGTAATGTTTATTATATACAATGAGCGATTGTATGTACTTTGAAATTATATCATTTATTTTTATACCCACCATTGCACACCCACTTAGCACCACTAACCCACCTGTTCGCATGGTATGGGTCCCTCGGCCTTCCTCATGTGTCCGGGGTGCCGGCGCTCGCTCGACGCGCTCCGCGACCGCTCCCGCTCCCGCTCCCGCTGCCGCGACGCGTTCGTCTCCCGCGGCTTTCGGGGCCTCGAGGACTTGTTCAGCTCTTTGTCTCTGGAGTCATTTGTTAAACATTAACCCCCTTAATCACATAACTTAAAATCTAACGGCCGTATTCATAAACGTCCTACAAGCCTGTTTTAACTAAAATGGCGTTAAAATTCGTTTGTCCTTATCTTTCACTTTGACATTTGTGTTCGTAAGAAAGGGACATAGCACATTTTATTTAGCAGAGGCATTTTAAGTTTTATGAACAAGGGGGTAAATCATCATATCAGCCGAAAGAATAATAAACAGGAAAAGGGGACGAGTTTATAAGTTGGTGAGCTTGTATGTTTGTAAGTAGAGAATCTCCGGAACTAATCCTGTATTAAGATACATACATTCACTTATGTTCCAACGCCACTTTTACCATATAATAATAATAATAATAATAAACCAGCCTATATACCGTCCCACTGCTGGGCACAGGCCTCCTTCAGTGCGGGTTGGGGACTTCACATACACCTTTGAATTAGTTACCATATATATGGGTATAAAAGATCGACAAAATGTGATATTGCAGTGATAGGTTGCTGGCCCATAGCCCACAACACACTTCAACCCTGCTCCCTTACTCGACTCATACGACGCCCACGGCAAGAAAGGGGGTGGTGAAATTCTAACCCGACACCAGACGGGGAATGTATTAAGATAATCAGCAAGTAATAAACCAATAGAGTATATAGTAATAAGTCATCACATCAGCCGAAAGACGTCCACTGCTGGACATAGGCCTCCCCCAAAGAGTGCCACAATGACCGGTCCTGCGCCACCCGCGTCCAGCGGACTCCCGCGACCTTTACCAGGTCATCAGCCCACCTTGTCTACCCACGCCGCGCCTTCCTCCGGCACGTGGTCGCCACTAGAGAACCTTTCCGCCCCAACGGCCATCGGTTCTAAGTGCAACGTGCCCCGAACACTGCCACTTAAGTTTAGCGATTCGGAGGGCTATATCGGCTACCTTGGTTTTGCAGCAGTCGTGGGTTCGAATCAAGGGTCGCGCCAATGAGTTTTTCGGAACTTATGTACGGAATATTTACCGTTATAGTGAGTGTATTCCTATTTGCGTTATGTGACAGCTGTCATCCCAGTACAATAAACGTCAATATTGACGTTTATTGTACTGGGATGACAGCTCTGACATAACGCAAATAGGAGCTTTTCGGTGAAGGAAAACATCGTGAGGAAACCGGATCCCAATAAAGTCAGTTTCCCTCTGGGTTTGAAGGTCAGATGGCAGTCGCTTTCGTACAAATAGTGCCTATGCCAAATCTTGGGATTAGGTGTCACAGGGGACCCGGGCTCCTTCAGGGCACAACCGGGAACAACGCTAGGAGGGTGATGAGTGTACATACTTGTCGCTGCCCGCGTGTCTCGCCGACACGTGTATGTGTCTCCTCAGGGCCTCGTTGGACACAAACCGCACGTTGCAAAGCTCGCAGAACGGACCGTCATCTGGTATCTAGAAAGACAAAATATTCTAAGCATGGAGTCTGTAAAATAGTAGATTGCGTCTCGAGGCAGCAGAATGATATATTTACGGCGAGGGTGGTGTATGCTCATAAGATTATGCTATTACATTATTAGATTTTAGTGGCCGAGCCAGACTATTCCAATGGCTCAGTTGGTTAGTAGCTACGGGCCATGTATGCCTGTGGTAGTTGATTCGAATCCGGCTCGGAGCATTCAATTTTTAATTTTTTTGTTTACTTCCGTGCAGCGTCCGTTAGCAGCGTTACTCCACAAAATATAAAATTAATTTCTTCTCAACCAATAAAAATGGTTTTTTTTTTTTTTACTTTCATGTCACATTATTTTATAGTCCCTTATTTTTGTGGTGAAAACCTGCTAACCATGTCAAGGGCACCAATAAGGGTACCAAACCAATGTTCACTCAAAGTTTCATATATATGTATACTACAACCTTATTGTTGCAGGAATAAGGTCTGCCTACATATTTTTGAGACTGTGGCGTATAATATTAGTCCCTTGAATGTACCCAATTATCGGGGGACGATTGGATTCACGTGGTATTTCTATCCACTAAAAACTCCACAGCAGCCGGCATCTGCGTTCTCATGGGGACTCCAGGATCTCATGATGAACGCACTGGAGCCCCACTCGAGACTCGAAAAGACGTTCGTCGCCTACCCTGGGGTTTTAAGGCGAGTGCCCCGGCCCCCGCCAGGGACACTGCGACGTCGATGACCCCCTGTATGCCTTCTACGACAGGCGGGGGAGACCGTAGACCATTTTATACTCCCTGGGCGCCCGAGCTCGGCTCTGGTAAAAATACGGAGAAAACGATTTTTCCCAGATATGAGGCCTAGCTATAAACCACTACATTGCAAATTTCATCGAAATCGTTAAGAGCCGTTTTCGGGAACGCGATTACGGATAATATATGTATTTACATACAAAAATTGCTCGAATTTAAATTCTTTCTTGTGTTGCCCCACAGCAACAATCAATATGACGACCGCTTTAGCCTAGTTGGTAGTGACCCTGCCTACGAAGCAAGAGGTCCCGGGTTCGAATCCCGGTAAGGGCATTTGTTTGTGTGATGAGCACGAATATTTGTTCCTGAGTCATGGATGTTTTCTATGTATTTAAGTATTTATTTATCTATATAAGTATGTTTATCGTCGTCTAGTACCCATAGTACAAGCTTTGCTTAGTTTGGGACTAGGTCGATATGTGTAAGATTGTCCGCGAATACTATTATTATTATTTATTATATCTTAGGATGTAGCCATGGTATGCTGCTATAGTGAGTGCATTCCTATTATGTGACAGCTGTCATCCCAGTACAATAAACGTCAATACTGGGATGACACTCACTATAGTGTTTCTTGGATAGATCCTATATTTTTTAAATATATCAATGAATATTTTGAAATTTACACTTTATTGTAATGTTTTGAAGGTTTACTATCAGTATAGCAACACTTCGTTATAAATTAAAATAAGGAAAGTACCCAAATCAATTGATCAATGCATCAGTCATCACCTGAGGGTCTTCCAGCCTGTGTTTCAGCTTCTTGTGTAGCTCTATCCCTTTCTCGCTCACGAAGGAGTACCCGCAGAGCTGGCAGACGAAGTCCGAAGGGTGCTTGATGCGTATATGACCCATGTACGTCGTGAACTTGCTGAGAACAATCACAGAAATAAATACAGCGGTGTCCCAAAAGTCAAAAACAAACCGCAAATGACTTGACTGGAAAAGAAAATGTTTTTAAGAACAAATTAACGACCTGGCCCCTATTTCACCAACTTGACAATTGTAACCTGACACTTACAATTCGCCATACATTGATTGTTCTAGAAGTTAAGGTGGTTGCTAGGTTACTTGTGGAACCAGCAATGTACGGAGAAATGTCGTTGTCAGGTGACAATTGTCAAGTTGGTGAAATAGGGACCTGGCTTCTGGACAAATGCTTTTATAGTGTACAATATTTTTTGGATTGTGTTTTACATGTGTTGTTGATATTATATTATTTAATTATTGTTATTATTTTCTTTGCGCTTCTCCTCATAATTGTTATTGTCATATTATATTTATTATTATTTGAACTTGTTATTTTTGTTTACATTTGATATTATTTGACTTGTAAACGCTAATTTTAATAATTATAACTATTGACTTAAACGCTCCTCGAAAATGTTCAGCACGCGTGCACGCAGGCCGAATGCCATTACTATTATATTGTATTTTAACGACTGTGTAACAGCATTCCGAGCAAAGTAAAAATATTTGAATATTTGAAACGGGTGCTAGGCTGGCCAAGTTATGCTTATGATATGAGGTTATAACAGTTATCAAGAAAAAAAAAACTTCCATATTCTTTTTTATCACGCGGAAAGTGCAGCAGTTATGATTCGGTTCTGCACCACTATTTACAGTGACTGTTTGATGGTTGGTGACTATACAAATGCATATCGCGGCGTACCTTAATCCCTATGACAGCTGTCATCCGAGTACAATTTATAACCCTCAAACGTAGAATTTTACTCCAAGATAACAGCTGCCATAGGAATCAAGATTCGCCGCGACATTTATAGTAGAGAATGCCTTAAGGCATTAGGTCCGTCAATAGTACTTTTTTATGCAATAAAGTTTAAATAAATAAAAAGTCGGCTACGGGATATGGTTGTGGGCTAGGCTAGCCTGTCGCTGCTGTATTATATTTTCTACTTCTTGAAACTCACAATTGCTAGAAGGGAATTTGTAAATTTAATTGGATAAGCTTTGCCTATCTCTTATCGGGCATTAATGCATGTATGCTTGAGATTATTTGAGTTGGCAGAAATGGCCCAAAGTAATGCATTCAAAAGCAACTCGACTGTCTTAGGTGGAAGATTCCAATTCCAATGAGAGTTTTATTAAAAGCCACATTAAATAATCACAACCATATGTATCATCAGGGAATCCATCATTTTACCGAAAATAGTTTCATCGATTATCGTTTCCTAAACACTATTCGCAGAATGTTATCATCACTTAGGAATCATTCATCGAACTTCGATAGATCGCTCATACATTTGCTCGAATTACCTTTTACACGAGAATCAACTCATCGAATTTTACTTTATTATTTTATTTTTCCATCGATGTTCGTTCATCGAAACGCCTTTACTATAATTTCGGTTTAACATAAGTCTCAGTTCCCAAAATTCTTATATTTTCGTATAAGGATTATATTATAATATAGTAGATTAGGTCAGGGCAGCTAGAAAAAGGGGGGACGGGAGGGCTCGGGGGGCGAAGCCTCCCGCAGTAAAAAAAACAATACATAATCGTAACAACGGGTATTATTTGTTCGGGCCGCGTCTTCCCCCAGTAGGGCCAGTGGGTTGGGGACCCACATTGCACATGGCCCTACACGTCTAGGGGGAAAGTCAAGCGTCTCTGACCTTCCCCTCCTCTGGCGCGGGTGCCCTGGCGGGAGTAGCCAGGGCCGCCGGGGGTCGTCGTGGTAAGTAATGCTGCATCCCACGACGCCCCCTTAACGGCAGGAGAGGGTGACGCCGCTGGGGTTTTAGTGGGTAGGCTCCTCCCCTCCCTCCGCTTCATGCGGAGGGGGTCAAGGGAGGAGAGATCCCCACATAACCCCCCACTATGGCCTTCCCCGGGCCGGGAGGTATGTGCAACACATTTCCCCAGCGTCAAAAAAAAAAAAAAAAAAAAAGGGTTGGCCCCCGTGTGGTGTCGGGTAAGAATAGCACCACTCCCTTTCTTCCTGTGGGTGTCGTAAGAGTCGACTAAGGGTACAGGGTTGAAGTGTGTTGTGGGCGACGGGCTAGCAACCTGTCACTACGATATCACATTTTGTCGATCTTTTATACCCACATTGATGCTAAAAGTGCCACTGGAACACAAGTTTCATGTGCTCTGCCTACCCCTTTTAGGGATAAAGGCGTGAATGTATGTATGTATGTATGTAGGTTAGGGTTGGCTTGTGTCCCTTAGAGCGGAAATAACGTCGACACGACGCCTTGCCTTGTCTGTAAATCACTGTGTTTGTATTTTTTTTTGTATACGCTGGTTGTGGCTTAGGTTAGGTTAAAATGCCAAACCAACCAACCATACCAACCAACAGCACTAACCGTGAACTGTGTTTCAAGATAATCAGCAAGTAATAAACCAATAGAGTATATAGTAATAAGTCATCACATCAGCCGAAAGACGTCCACTGCTGGACATAGGCCTCCCCCAAAGAGTGCCACAATGACCGGTCCTGCGCCACCCGCGTCCAGCGGACTCCCGCGACCTTTACCAGGTCATCAGCCCACCTTGTTTCACACAGCTTGTGTTTCAACAAATTAATACTACAACAACTAATTATTCTATGACAGGTCATTTCGATGAATCGTTACGCTACGATTTGAGACAAATTCGAAACGATTAACGATGAAAAGTTGTTTGATTAAATAAATAAAAAAAACAATGTATTGATGATTATGCGATTAGGAAAAAAACGTAATGCAATTCGTGGAATAGTTTTCGGCGACATGTAAATCGACGTAAGACATTTCGATAAAATGATATATACCCGTATAATTATCATCATTTTCGTCTCGTCATCGCCCACCGCTGGGCAGGGGTGCCAACTTAGGTGATTTATCCCTAAATTTAGGGGGGAAATAAGGAGCATGGGATTTTTTTAGGGGTATATTTAGGTATTTTTCCATACCATGTTTGTGTGATATAGGAAACTAAATTATTACTGAAAATGGAACGTTCTCGATACCGCAGTGTATCCCATATTCTATTCCTCGAACTCGTAAGTGCGACTGAGAAAGGAATACTCGACCGAACGTTCCAATTCAGGCTACTGTAAAGAAACTGAGACATACATTAGAATGTTTTATTAAGCAGAAACGTCCGCTAACGAAATTTCAAATTTCGGTCATAGTGGAAAATTGAAAAATTATTCGCCACGAAACCGAGACAACGACCGAAACTGAGACATAATTTGTTTTATTTTATGTATAGGGGTTCTTTTCAAAAAAATGTTTAGTTTTAGGGGGTTTTAAGGATTTAATTTGGAGTGGTTTGCTGCTGGGCACAGGCCTCTGTTACGTATGTATGTGGATAAAATTGACGACCGCTTTAGCTTAGTTGGAAGTGACCCTGCCTACGAAGCAAGAGGTCCTGGGGTCGAATCCCGGTAAGGGCATTTATTTGTGTGATGAGCACGAATATTTGTTCCTGAGTCATGGATGTTTTCTATGTATTTAAGTATTTATTTATCTATATAAGTATGTATATCGTCGTAAGCTTTGCTTAGTTTGGGACTAGCTCGATTTGTGTAAGATTGTCCCCTATTATTTGTTTATTTATATTTATTTTTTAAATAAATACCTCGGTACTCACACAAACTCGTCCTGGCAGTGCGGGCAGTGGTATTTGGTCCCCTTGTGCCATCGCTCGTGAAGTCGGGCCGTCTGTCTGTAAATAGAAAACACGTGCCGAACACTCTCCGAGACGATTATGTTGAGTCAAGTATCGTGGAACTAGGCTTGTGTCCTATCATTTTTTTACGATGCCATTCGAACCACACTCAAAAAGTCCTAACTCAATGGCAATAAAAATATTCAATAAAATTAGTAACGAAATAAAAAACACCAAGTCCGACAGTGAATTCTTTAAAAAACGAAAAGATCACCTCATTCAAAATATTACACCTCAATAATTATACATTAAACGAATTTTTTCACGACCAATAATTGTAATTAATACCTAAAGTACAAACGACAACACTGTTAACTGACCATCCTGTGTTTATATAGAACCTTATTACAATGCACTTAAGGTGCACCGATGGTCAGTTAGCTGTGTTGTCGATAGTACCTATTAAACAACAAAAAATAATTATATCATCTTGTACAAAAAACTCGATCTCCTCTTGAATGAACCGTCTGCTGTGCCCTCCAGGGTGTCATGTTGTACAAAAAAAAAAGAAAAAAAAACAGTTCGGAGAAGGACAAATGTTTGTATGGGAGCAACTACAATTAAAGAACACAAATACCCAAAAAATGTATTCGAAGACGGCTGCCCAAAGCGCTTCATACTAATTGACGTAAAAGTATGACGTCACACTTTGCAATTTGTACTAATCGTTGTATGGAAGATCAAGTAAATTGCTGTTTCGGTCGCGAAATAATATGTTTAGGCCCATAGTTACAATACAATTTTTTTTCTATAAAAGCGTAAGGATTCGTAAGGAAGTTAAAAAGAATAACTAGTTTCTGACAAAAATTTCATTTTTGGTACAAGCTTTTATTGCCGACTGTACTTTTCTGTATACCATCATCAACTACTCATTGAGACGATTCTAACGAGCCCAAACTCAACGGGGCTACGTCGGTTAAGTACTGAAATCCCATGGCCACCTTCCGTCTCCATCATCAGATCAGCTCGATGGTACCATAGTATTGAATTGTCATCCAAACTATACTTAAACCCAAAATTTCAGCTCAATCGGTCACCGGGAAGTGGGTCAAATTCAACTTGCAAGATTTGATTACAGACAGACAGATAACGGGACAGGTGAAACTAAATAAAAGCCTGTAAAAGTTTCTGTCAAAAATTCATTTTTGGTAAAAGCTTTTATCGCCGACTGTACTTTTCTGTATACCGTCATCAACTACTAATTGAGACGATTCTAACGAGCCCAAACTCGATGGGGTTATGTCGTTTTATTACGAAGTTCCTATGGCCACCTTCCAGCTCCATCATCAGATCAGCTCCACGTCATCATAATATTGCATTGTCACGCGATTTGCATATTCGTGCAAAATTTCAACTCAATCGGAAACCGGGAAGTGGATCAAATTTAACTTGCAAGATTTGATTACAGACAGACAGACAGACAGACAACGGGACAGGTGAAACCAAATAAATGCCTGTAAAAACTGACCGGTGCGTGGTGACATATGGGCATTGGTTGCAGCTGAACCGCTGCGTGTGGTGAGCGGTTATGTGCTTGCGTAACGCGTGCGGGTGCTTGAAGTGGGTCTTGCATATGCCGCATTCATATTCGCCGCATTGCTACAAAATAATAATAGTACATTGTTTAACGAGGGGCGTAAGTGGAATATTGCGAACAAGAGTCTATCAGGAGCCCGACGCCGAAGGTGGAGGGCTTTGATGACTCGAGTTTGCAATATTCTTACGGCCGTGTTATACATAATGTTTTTCATCACATTTGCGAGGAAACAAATACATTTTCGATGAAATTAATACAAATCGTAATAAAAACTGCGACATGTCAGTTGTCCATTTTGTTGAATTTGACGTGAGGCGCGCATGGCAAAGACCCTTCGGTATACAGCCAAGATTTGAAAACACTTAAAAACATTTTACATAGACACTAAATAACTACATATTAAATCTGTAAATAATTCTGTTAAACATGTTTTAGTAGTGTTTTTAAGTTTAAATTTATTTATTAATACGTTTTCAGACATCGTATTTGATATAAAACCTCTTTGCTTTGTAACTGCCGCAAAAAACCATTACGCCCGTGGGCGTAACATAGGCTATTACAGCTCTGTATGTCTGCGCATTATGAAGCCCGTTTCGAGCAAGTGTGATGAAAAAAAAAAATAAGTACAGCCTTAAGGCTGGTTTACCACCGGAGGGGCGAGACGAGACGATGCGAGAATTAAAATTCGTACTTATGGGACTTACTACCTATTAGCACCGAGCGCGCGCGCGCGGTGGAAATAGGACAACTGTCATAATGAAATGACAGCGCTAATTTGAATCTGACGTTTCTTATTTTAGGCGGTCTATACAACTTATTTAGCTGCCTAAATGCTATTCTAAATATGTCGTTTTTAATCTGCCGCCTAAATTATGTCTGAAAATTAGACAATTTAGTTTTAGGCTAGTTAAGCCATGTGCACGTTGAATCGGGTCCATTATGCTGGTTACGCGACCAATACATTTTTGTATTATGAATAGGAATAAGAAATATATCATCTCAGATAACCGACTCGTCTGTGATCGCAAACCGGCGCAATTAATTGCCATACAAAGTTGGCGAGAAATGCAACATGAAACACAATTTTGACAGTGCTAACGTTATTTTAATCGCAGAGTAAAATGGTATTGTTACTTACATCGGTGTGTCTAACAATATGACTGTTGTACGCGTCCTCATCGAGAAACCCTTTGAAGCACGCTTCGCATTTGAACACCGAATTTCTGAAAACAAAATCTGTATTGATTATTCATCAAGTTGTACGCATCACATATGTAAAACTAGTGCCTATGCCACATCGAAGCGGACCCCGGACACAACCGGGAATAACGCCAGGTGCATGAATGATGAACGATACTGACTTGTAGTTGGAAGTCTCCTGTCGCTTCTGTATTTCTTGCAGCTGTTCCGCTTGAGTCAAGTCAGTGATGGTGAAGAGGGTTTCATTCAGTTCGTCGTTCAAGAACGGTTTCCGTCGCCGGTCGATCTTCGGCTGCGTTGGATCCTTTACCTGTCTCTTTCGCACCTGTGGGTATATACTTAAGGGCATTTTTAAAAATTCGTGTACGCAATTAGCGTGAGTTGTTAAATAAAAATTAAGTCAGTGTCAGTTTTGTGACGTTTGTTTTGGTTTTGTCATGTTTTTATCTATCATCATCATCATATCAGCCGAAAGACGTCCACTGCTAGACATAGGCCTCCCCCGAAGAGTGCCAAAGTGACCGGTCCTGCGCCACCCGCATCCAGCGGACTCCAGCGACCTTTACCAGGTCATCAGTCCACCTTGTGGGCCTACCCACGCCGCGCCTTCCGGTACGTTTCCGTTTATTTTTTCGTTTCTTCCGGTTTTATCTACCTATATTAATATTATATAGCAAAAATGTCTGGGAATCTACAAGATTTATGTTAATGGGTAATCTCCAGAACCACTTACCCAATTCCAAAAATTCTTTGGGTTGGGACGTGTGTGGGTCTTTACGAATGGACATAAGACTAGTTTATCCCGCGAGTTTGCCTGCGTTTTTTTATACAACGACGGTAGCAAACAAGCGTAAGGCCCGCCTGATGGTAAGCGGACACCGCAGTCTATAGACGCATGCAACTCCAAAGGAGTAACATGGGCGTTGCCGACCCTTGATATGTTTGAGGATTCGCCGTGTTGACAGTTGAAGGAGCAAAGTCCCTCGCTCTCAACACAACGCATCCTCGGCAGCTCTGGCGACCTTGCTCACCTCCAGGAACACAACACTGCTACAGAGCAAGTAGTAGTGTTATTATGGCTGTGGTCTCCTGCAAGGCGGAGGTGCTTCCCCAGTTGGGCTGCTCCACATTCGAGCGGGATGACATTTCGCTGTGCCCTACCTCACCAATATTTGCAATACGAGGCCGAAGGAGCGCGGGCAACTAGTGTACAACAAAGTAATACATACATGCATACAGCACGACACACATAGATTGTCACTCGTATCTACTCAAGGGATATCCATACTAATATTATAAAAGCGAAAGTGTGTCTGTCTGTATGTTACCTCTTCACGCTTAAACCGCTGAACCGATTGAGATGAAATTTGGTATGGAGATTGTTTGAATCTCGGGGAAGGACATAGGATAGTTTTTATCCCGGAAATCATCCCCTGAGGGGGTGAAATGGGGGATGAAAGTGTGTATCGAGCTACGATATAAACGAGTTCCACGCGGACGGAGTCGCGGGCCGGAGCTAGTATAGTATACATCTAATTTATTTACATACCTTTTTAATAACCTCTTTCTTCTCTATCTTCTTCTTACTCTCCTTTTTTCTCCTCCTAGCTACCAGTGGCAAACTGTCATCAGTAGAATAATCCCTATCTACCACAAAATCGGCATCATTGTCAATTTCATGCGCACAGTTCTCATTGACATCATTAACCTCATTGAATACGTCACTGTTTTCATTTTTGATCACGATTTCATCTGCGATATTGACTTCGCAGATTGGTGGCTCTTGGTCTATCGTGTCGTGGTCTAAGGTTACGTTGTAGTAGTTAGGTTCGTGGTGTTCAGGTTTTAGGGCTGAAGTTAGTCTATTATTCTCTCTGCTTATCGTGGATAGGGTTTGGAGTGTTAGCTGGAAGAAAAGATTGGATTATATAATAATAGTAATACAGCAGCTGAACCAATCGCTAAACTTAAGAGTCCGCAGTAAGCTCGGCTGAATTTCACCTTCCCATACAAACGTAGTTACGCTCTCATGTTAAAACTACGTGTTAGATTGTGACGAAAACTGTTACCATATAAACTAATTACAGACATAGATATACTTCATGTCATTGTATATGCAAAGTTTCGTCACAATCCAACACGTAGTTTTAAAATGAGAGCGTAACTACGTTTGTATGGAGAATCGAGCTGACGCTACGAAATTGCGTAACACATCGCAGTGGGCAAGTGTTTTTGTAGTTGGGCATTTTTAAAACTTCGTGTACCCAAGTAGCGTGAGTTGTTAAATAAAAATTAACTCGGTGTCAGTTTTGTGACGACAATTATGCATAACAATTATGTGAAATTGAACTTGTTTCACATGTAAATAACGTGTATATGCATAGCATTTATAAATTGAAAAGAAAAAGTTAATTTGTATACAAACTGTATACTTAATTGTCGTCACAAAACTGACACTGACTTAATTTTTATTTAACAACTCACGCTAATTGGGTACACGAATTTTTAAAAATGCCCAGTTTCTAAAATAAGTTTATTTAGATATTCATTTTAGTCTGTAAGGTATGTGTAATATGGGCTTTTGTTGCCTGACTCAAACAAATATGTTTGTACAAACGCCAATACAGGTAACTGACCATCCCGCATTTATATAGAACTCTATTACAATGCACATAAAGCCCACGGATGGTCAGTTAACTGTGTTGGCGATAGTACATAGGGGGTAATCTCCGGAACCGCTTATAGGATTTCAAAAATTATTTCACCTGCTTGTACAATGTACTTTCTGGCTGGTTATAGGCTATATTTTAAACCGCGGGTTGCCTGCGTTCTTTGCAATACGCGGGCGAAGCCGCGCGGGCAACTAGTACAGGGTTTTTCAATAGGCACGCTCGAACTTTACATGCGTATTAGCGGCCATCTTGGAAAAGCAATAGCTGTCGAATTTGGCGGGAATATAAAATTGATAGTGACATTTAATCATGGAATGCTAAACACTTCAACAACGCGTAGAAATTGTTAACTGCACGGGACACATTAAATATATTGGATGAGAAGTTCGAGGGTTTCGTCATATCTGACAGAAATGCATGGCCCAAACCAGAGCTCAAATTAGCTTAATTATTCATATAACTTATTCGGACACGTGTTCTTGCAGATAAACGCATTATGATGATTTTTTTTCTTTGTATTTATATTCAACATGACTTATTTAATCATTGTAATAAGCTTTTTTTGGCAAAAAACGACAGACTGTTGAGTTTGTTTCGGCGTTTCTTCTTAACAGTGGTCTTCTTTTTTCGAAAATGTCGCCCAAAATTGTTCCACCAGGATACACCACCTACAGCGGAGTAGCGGTGGCCACTTGGCTAAGATTATATTTCATAAATAATGTCATCAAATGTACTTTAAAATAATATAAAAATTGTTGCAATATCAGCACACAGGTTATTTTATTACATTTCAAACTGCGAACACTCTTAACACGTTCGCAACCAAGAACCCGCCTAGCGGGGGACTCGTAATGTTTGCTCAGATGCCGGCTGAGGCCCGCTAGGCGGGCAGTAGTTATGAACTTACACACCTAGCGAATTCTGTCGGTTTCTGGTGAATTGTTTCATTTTTGTTAGCGAAAGTGTCAATGAAAGACCCATTAGTTTATAGATGGGTCATTGTCAGTCATTAAAACAAAAATCGTCTTTCCAGTGGTCAATAGTTAAGGGCTTATGTTTATATATACCTAATGTGACCTGTTTGCGTGGCGATGGGTAACCGTGCGCCAGGAATGTTTGAGATTTTGTGAGGCGATGGATGACAGGCAATCCTCCGTGTACGTATAATATATATATATATATATATCCAGTGTTTTGTATGTGCAAAAAGGTGATACCATTTGTTATTTGTAAGTTTTTAATGTAAATAATTAAGTAATCTGGTTTCTCGGCGTATTGGTTCGCTGTAAGGCCGTGTAAACTAATTAAATAATAAATAAACAAAACTACCTATATGTTTTCATCGCATAGAATTATGTAAGAGACGACTCCGTTTATGCTGATTCAGAGTTCAACTAAAAATTAGGCTTTATAAGCCCTTCACTTTGACAATGTCCACCGAAGAGACGCGAACCTAAATCTGACAATGACCCAGAGGCTCTGGTATAAGTTTTACCGAAACAAAACGTTACGATCGCGTTTGCGTTTTACCCTCAATTTGTATGGGATTTGACAGCTAAACGCGAACGCGGTCGTAACGTTTTGTTTCGGTAAGACATACTAGAGCCTCTGATATCGGTAAAAACTCACGCTATCCTGTCTCCTGACGATCTCCATCATGATGGAGTGCGCCCTCAAACTCTTGCTCCTGAGTTTGCTGCTGTTCAGCAGCCGCTGAGCGCATTCCACACATAGTTGTTGGGGCAGCTTCTCTTTGCACTGGAATGTGGATTTTATATCAATTGGATTTTATATTAATTGATTTTATATCAATTGGATGTCATAATAATTCGATTTTATGTCAATTGGATTTTATATCAATTAATTTTAATTGGACTTTAAATCAATTGGATTTTATATCAGCATTATCTCAGAAAATATGAAATTCGCACTCGAAATTCAATGCAGAAGAAATATTTCATAGTAAACTGCTGCTCTCATTTTTTGGGTTCTGCAACTCAAAAGGAAACCTTATAGATTCACTTTGTTGTCCGTCTGTCTGTCTGTTAAGACCCTTTATCTCGGGAACGCGTGGTATCGTGTTGAAATGAAAACCATATAGGTACATACTCAGGTCTATAAAGCTGTGAAAACATCAAAATTCTAAGTTAACGTAAAAAGACACGGCCGTTTATGCCGCGAAAAACGTAATATTTCGACACTTTCATCGGAATAAAAATTTATAGGGTACTTCCCGTTGACCTACAACTATGTTTGGCAAGTAATATCCTCTCATACTACAAGTGCAGGGAACAATCTGAAAACTATCTTCTTCTTCTGCTTATTTAAGAGCTAAGCTCTTGTCGGTGTAGCTCAAAGAAGGCCCTCCATCTACTCCGATCCCGGGCAACCTGTTTGACATCCCGATACGACCAACTGAAAACTATACATTTGTAATTTTGTACGGAACCCTCGGTGGGCGATTCCGACTCGCTCTTGTCCGGTTTTAGTGGGCCCATGAAATTAGTTTTCGACCTAGACGTGGTGGATCCCATTATGTATACAAAGTTTGATGTTATTCGAGCATGCTTTATTAAAATGGGAGCCAAACTACGTTTGTATGGGGCGTCGACTTGAGTCGAGCGTGCTGGGGACTCTTAAGAGCCCGCAGCACGCTCGGCCGAATTTCACCTTCCAATACAAACGTAGTTACGCTCTCATTTTAAAACTACGTGTTGGATTGTGGCGAAACTTTGCATACACATTGAGATGGTTCCAGTGTATAAAACAAACGAAATATAGTAAAAACAAGTTTTGTATGAAAAACTTAAATTCGCTGTATTTTTTTACTATGGTATCTGAAGCTACATAAACTAATTACAGACATAGATATTCCTCATGTCATTGTACATGCAAAGTTTCGTTACAATCCAACACGTAGTTATAAAATAAGAGCGTAACTACGTTTGTATGGAGAATCGAGCTTACTGCGGACTCTTAAGGGGCCGTCCATATATTACATCATTTCAAAATAAGGGGGCGGTCTGGCCATTGGATGACGGTATTTATTTTATTAGGCGGGGAGGGTCCATTCAAGGAATTAACATAGTTCATAGCTATTCATTCAATAACAATATACATTGCATTTGAAATAAAAATGTCAAAATAATACAAATAACAATTCCAAAAAATAAATAAAAAACGAATACAGTAACAGAACGTAAAAAGAAAGAATAAAAAAGAGAATTAATAGAGAATCAATAATAAGTTATATAATGTCAACTATGGCTTTGTATCAATCAAATAATTTACTAAATGTCAATCTAATGCATAATTATAATATATCACAGTCTATTTTTATTTACAAGCTTTATATTAACTTGACTTGTTCGTATGTAAGTATAAAAGTATGTATGTAAGTTGTCTGTCAAATCTTGCAAGTTAAATTTGACCCACTTCCCGGTGACCGATTGAGCTGAAATTTTGGGTATAATTATAGTTTGGATGACAATTCAATATTATGGTACCATCGAGCTGATCTGATGATGGAGACAGAAGGTGGCCATAGGAACTCCGTAATAAAACCACACAACCCCATCGAGTTTGGGCTCGTTAGAATCGTCTCAATGAGCAGTTGATGATGGTATACAGAAAAGTACAGTCGGCAATAAAAGCTTGTACCAAAAATGATTTTTTTGACAGAAACTTATTCTTTTTTAACCCCCGACGCAAAGAGGGGGGTGTTATAAGTTTAACGTGTCTGTGTATCTGTCTGTGGTATCGTAGCTCACAAACGGATGAACCGATTTTCGTTTAGTTTTTTTGGGTCACAGATAATTTTATCCCGAGTGTTCTTAGCCATGTTTCATGAACATCTGTTCATCCGTTTTTGAGATATTGGACTTTGAAATGAAAATGTCGGGGGTTTTACAACTCTTCTAAGTTGTAGTTATTATCTTATTTACAATAAAAATTCTTAAAAATATAGGACAAATAAAAAAACTACAGAAAACTAAAGGAACGGGATGATGATAGGGGGGGGGGGGTATATAAAATCGACAAAAAACGATGACGTAATATATGGGCAAGCCCTA
The DNA here is from genome assembly GCA_947049275.1 of Epinotia bilunana. Classification (NCBI taxonomy): domain Eukaryota; kingdom Metazoa; phylum Arthropoda; class Insecta; order Lepidoptera; family Tortricidae; genus Epinotia; species Epinotia bilunana. The sequence continues at coordinate 1,964,985 of OX346277.1, read as the reverse complement.
AGCGAAGTCAAAGTGCTAAGGGGAAGGTTATAAATATAAAATGTTTACCGCAATCCCAGTGAGATGGTGATAGGCCTCCTCGAGCCGGTGCGTGATCGCGAGGAGGCTGCCGTCCACCGCCAGGCATATACGACACGCCTGCCAAAAAAAACTCAATGAAATGAAATGAAAAAAGTTATTATACACTAAGAGATTACTTAGAAGAAGAACTATAAAATAAAATGAAAATTCAACCTCATTTTATACACAAATATGATACATAAAACCAAGTTCCTATAAAAAAAAAGTATACAAATAAATGTGCAATAAACAAATTTTGATACTTAAATATAATGCTCTTTATAATTTGCACATTGCACAGAATATACAAATTATAAAAAGCGCTTTACATAAGTATGTAAGTCGTAAGTGAAGAGAACTTCACTAATTTTGCGGTGCCCAACAGGGTCCACAATTAAGTTTTATTCTCATCACTTAGCAACTAAAACTCGATGTTTACCGTCATCTAGTAGTTGCTTAGTTTGGGACTAGATCGATTTATGTAAGATTGTCCCCTAATATTTATTTATTTTATTTTTATTTTACTTAAGTTTACCTAAAACCCTGTAAACTAACATTGTGGAATGCAATAAATGATCGAGTATTGAGTATGAAATGAAATGAAAAATATTTATTGCCACATGCAAAATTATTGCAACATACGAACACTATAATAATACAAATAATTTAGGTACACCGCATATAAACTTAAGAACTACAATGGCATTGTAACAGTTTTTCGATCACTGTCTCGAATCTCACGGTCACGTGACCTGTGGCGAGTTTAACAATTTTTCCCCATCACAAAAAGTGCACAGTGCCGCTAAAGAAGTTTTCACTTCAAAAAACAATAAAAGGGTAGTTGCTGTAAAACCTAGACTTGGTGTGAAACCTTTATTACCTTCAAACCAGCTTCCAACCGACATCCTCTCGGATCCTGCAGAATGATCGGCACTGCACCGGTCCCTGCACTAGACTTGGTGTGAAACCTTTATTACCTTCAAACCAGCTTCCAACCGACATCCTCTCGGATCCTGCAGAATGATCGGCACTGCACCGGTCCCTGCACTAGACTTGGTGTGAAACCTTTATTACCTTCAAACCAGCTTCCATCCGACATCCTCTCGGATCCTGCAGAATGATCGGCACAGCACCGGTCCCTGCACTAGACTTGGTGTGAAACCTTTATTACCTTCAAACCGGCTTCCAACCGACATCCACTCGGATCCTGCAGAATGATCGGTACTGCACCGGTCACTGCACTAGACTTGGTGTAAAATCTTTATTACCTTCAAACCAGCTTCCATCCGACATCCTCTCGGATCCTGCAGAATGATCGGCACTGCACCGGTCCCTGCACTAGACTTGGTGTGAAACCTTTATTACCTTCAAACCGGCTTCCAACCGACATCCACTCGGATCCTGCAGAATGATCGGTACTGCACCGGTCCCTGCACTAGACTTGGTGTAAAACCTTTATTACCTTCAAACCAGCTTCCATCCGACATCCTCTCGGATCCTGCAGAATGATCGGCACCGCACCGGTCCCTGCACTAGACTGGGTGTAAAACCTTCATTACCTTCAAACCAGCTTCCATCCGACATCCTCTCGGATCCTGCAGAATGATCGGCACTGCACCGGTCCCTGCACTAGACTTGGTGTGAAACCTTTATTACCTTCAAACCAGCTTCCAACCAACATCCACTCGAATCCTGCAGAATGATCGGCACTGCACCGGTCCCTGCACCAGACTTGGTGTGAAACCTTTATTACCTTCAAACCAGCTTCCAACCAACATCCACTCGAATCCTGCAGAATGATCGGCACTGCACCGGTCCCTGCACCAGACTTGGTGTGAAACCTTTATTACCTTCAAACCAGCTTCCAACCAACATCCACTCGAATCCTGCAGAATGATCGGCACTGCACCGGACCCTACGCCAGACTTGGCGTAAAACCTTTATTACCTTCAAACCAGCTTCCATCCGACATCCTCTCGGATCCTGCAGAATGATCGGCACTGCACCGGTCCCTGCACCAGACTTGGTGTGAAACCTTTATTACCTTCAAACCAGCTTCCAACCAACATCCACTCGAATCCTGCAGAATGATCGGCACTGCACCGGTCCCTGGACCAGACTTGGTGTGAAACCTTTATTACCTTCAAACCAGCTTCCAACCAACATCCACTCGAATCCTGTAGAATGATCGGCACTGCACCGGTCCCTGCACCAGACTTGGTGTGAAACCTTTATTACCTTCAAACCAGCTTCCAACCAACATCCACTCGAATCCTGCAGAATTATCGGCACTGCACCGGTCCCTGCACTAGACTTGGTGTGAAACCTTTATTACCTTCAAACCAGCTTCCAAACGACATCCTCTCGGATCCTGCAGAATGGTCGGCACTGCACCGGTCCCTGCACTAGACTTGGTGTGAAACCTATATTACCTTCAAACCAGCTTCCAACCGACATCCTCTCGGATCCTGCAGAATGATCGGCACTGCACCGGTCCCTGCACTAGACTTGGTGTAAAACCTTTATTACCTTAAAACCGGCTTCCAAACGACATCCTCTCGGATCCTGCAGAATGATCGGCACTGCACCGGTCCCTGCACTAGACTTGGTGTGAAACCTTTATTACCTTCAAACCAGCTTCCAACCGACATCCACTCGGATCCTGCAGAATGATCGGCACTGCACCGGTCCCTGCACTAGACTTGGTGTAAAACCTTTATTACCTTAAAACCGGCTTCCAAACGACATCCTCTCGGATCCTGCAGAATGATCGGCACTGCACCGGTCCCTGCACTAGACTTGGTGTGAAACCTTTATTACCTTCAAACCGGCTTCCAACCGACATCCACACGAATCCTGCAGAATGAGCGGCACTGCACCGGTCCCTGCACTAGACTTGGTGTGAAACCTTTATTACCTTCAAACCGGCTTCCAACCGACATCCACACGAATCCTGCAGAATGAGCGGCACTGCACCGGTCCCTGCACTAGACTTGGTGTGAAACCTTTATTACCTTCAAACCGGCTTCCAACCGACATCCACTCGGATCCTGCAGAATTATCGGCACAGCACCGGCCCTCACTTTCCGTAACCCACTCTTTGTCTCGTACAAGTCTTCGCAAAGAAAGTGATCGGAGCAGACGGCGCTGCGCTCCTTCGGCTCCCATGATTCTTTGCCAAGGGCCTGGAGCCAGGAGGACCGGAGGGACGACTCGGTCGGAAAGCTGGAAGGAAAGAAAGAAAATATTTATTTGCAACAATAACCAACTGTAGACAGATATGCACATGAAGGAAAAGGCGCATTATAACAGTGTAAATACAAAAAAAGAACTAATATAAACATAAAATAATGAATTTTACAATTATTTTTAGATATATTTTGTTATTCGTGATATTATACATATAAGTGAGCAGACAAACATGGAAGAAAAAGCTAGACAAATACGTAGTAGCCAATTACAAAAAGAGAATAAGATACAGAAGATCTGCATCATGGCGGAATTTCTGTGACAACATATCCAGTAGCACACAAGCCAACAGAACAAGGAAGATACTAGCCAGCCAACCCAGTCAACTACTGGGCACACTGAGAAGACCAGACAATACCACCACCAGCAATCCATCGGAGACTGAAAGTCTATTGGTGGAAACCCACTTCCCGGGGTGCAAGGTAGTTGACGTACAAACCTGGGCAGACCAGGACGAGAACTTTCATCCAAAAGATAACGAGTGGAAGATAGCAGAACGAATAACAGAGGAAAACAAAACGGCCTGGGCGATAAATAGCTTTGACAACTACAAATCACCAGGTCTAGACGGTATCTACCCTGCCTTACTAAAGTGGGGAGGACATAAGCTGATCGAACATCTATCAACCCTACTATGCAGTTGCATTGCATACAGATACATACCATTAAAATGGAGAGAGGTAAAAGTAATTTTCTTACCGAAACCGGGGAAGAGTGACTACTCAGACCCAAAATCCTTTAGACCCATAAGCCTAACCTCTTTCATGTTAAAGACCCTGGAGAGACTCTGCGACAGGGACTTAAAAGACACGGCCCTTAAGAACATAAAGATACACCCAAACCAACATGCCTACAGCCAAGGTAAATCGACAGACTCAGCCCTTCATGCTGTAGTAACCAACATAGAAGACGCGCTCGCCAGAAAGAACTCCTGTCTAGGCACCTTCATTGATATAGAGGGTGCGTTCGACAGGACCAACTTTAGCAGCATAAAAAAAGCACTAGAAAGACATAAAACCGAACAGCTGCTCATAGAATGGATTATGAACATGCTAAAGAAAAGAATTATAAAACTATCCGAAAACCAAAGCCACCAGGCACTAGTCATAAGAGGATGCCCTCAAGGAGGCGTCCTCTCGCCACTGCTGTGGAACCTGGTAGTAAACGACCTAATAACGAAACTAAACAATAACCGCTTCCTAACGATAGGATATGCGGACGACATAGTTATACTGGTCAGCGGCCTGATCACAAGCACACTATGTGAACTAACACAAACAGCACTGAAAATAATAGAGAAATGGTGCAAGGAGAATGACCTATCGGTAAACCCAAAGAAAACCGACACAATTCTCTTCACAAATAAACGTAAATTGGGTACCTACGAAATGCCAACACTATTTGGCACAAAACTAACACTCTCGAAGGAGGTGAAATATCTAGGTATAACACTAGACGACAAACTAAATTGGAGCAAACACCTAGACAGTAGACTAAACAAAGCAACAGTAGCCCTCTGGCAATGCAGAAGGATGGTGGGGAAGAAATGGGGCCTGGCTCCCCACATCATACTGTGGCTGTACAAAATGGTGATAGTACCAATGATAAGCTATGGTGCCATAGTATGGTGGCCCCGTACCCAAACCACGAGTGCAATTACCAAAATCCAGAAAACACAAAGACTAGCATGTGTGGCGGCTACGGGATGCATGAGAACAACCCCAACAGCAGCACTAGAAATAATGCTAGGACTCCTACCTTTACACATGCACATACAAAAGGAAGCGGCTGCGACGGCAATACGCCTAAAAAACCTCAACCTATGGACAAAACTAAACACACCACACACGAAGATCCACAACAGACTGATCACAAGCCTCCCTATTATGGAGGCTCCAATCGATAAAATACCGAGAACTGCAGTCTTCAAGAAAGACTACGGCATAGTACTAACAGAAGACTCGAGGGAGGGGCTAAACCAAACAGACCTCAGAATCTTCACAGATGGTTCGAAAACAAATACGGGAACGGGATGTGGAGTGTTCTCAGAGGACTTAAACATACACATATCCAAACCACTGGGTGAACAAAACACGGTATTCCAGGCTGAATGCGTAGGGATAATTGAAGCCTGCAATGCCATAAAGAGACGACAAGTTGAGAACACAAACATACGGATACTCTCAGACAGTAAATCGGTACTACAAGCACTGAACAGTGATAACATCACATCTAGCTTGATATACGAATGCCACCAAAACTTAACAGAGGTGTGCGCAGACAAAAACAACGTTACCATACTGTTGGTTATGTATTTGCATGTGTGAGTGTCTTGTATTAATGTATGCATCGAGAGTAGTCTAAAATAAATCACCATACAGTGAACACGTATTTCAATGAGTAAAAATCCCTACATAGGACTTTAAACCTTATCACACACAACATATGGTCGACATCGAACCGGATCCAAGCCAAGATAAGCTAAGTCCAGCCGGCCGGCGAATACAATAGAGGACTGCATTCCTGAGCCTAATCACTCGTCGCCTGCTAACTATTTAAGTGAATTTAAGGATATTATTTGATCGTGAAGATTGTTATGAAGTGTTAATTACGTGAATAAACTACTGAATAGTGCAATATGAGTACGTCTGAACAATTATTACGTGTTTTGGAGGATACGGCCAGTTCTATAAGGAGGACCGAAATCAATTTGAAGAAATGTCCTAAACAACGATTAACCAAAGGTTATATGGAATCTCGTGCACAGTGTATCGAAGCATATTGGAAAACATTTGTGACTGCGCATCAACAGCTGATACAACTTACTACAAGAGAGGAGCGCGGCGAGATGCAATACTTTCTGAAGGAAGATTATTATGCTATCGAGGAGTTATATATATGTTTACAAGGCGATATAAAGGACGCGCTCGCTGCTGCCGCTCCCGCGCAAGGTCAAGGGTCATCTTCGCTGGATTGTACTATGTTCGAAGCGGTGCAACAACAAGTAAAATTACCTGCTATTGTTCTACCTTTATTCTCCAATAATTATGAAGAGTGGCCAACCTTTCACGATTTGTTTACATCGTTGGTACACGACAATACAAGCCTCAGCAAGGTTCAGAAACTGCACTATTTGAAGTCAAGCATCGCTGGTGAAGCCGCTGCATTACTAAAGCATGTTACTATTACGGAACAAAATTATGAACCAGCCTGGAAGACTCTAAAACAAAGGTACGGTAATAAGAAGATAATTGTTAACTCCATCTTGAAGAGATTGTTTAATCAACGAAAATGTACTACGCAAACATCTAGTCAAATCAAGAGTTTACTGGATACAACTACTCAATGTTTAAATGATTTACAAAACCTTCAAGTGAACATCGACGCGTGCAACCCGTTCATCATATACCTAGTGGTGAACCGACTCGATCCTGAAACTCATAAGGCATGGGAGGAGCACTCCTACAATTCAAATGCTGATCAGCTGCCCAAGTGGTCAGAATTAAGAAAGTATCTTGAGTCGAAGTTTCGCACGTTAGAACTTGTTAACCCTGTTACTGCTACCAGTGCTACCGTACCTAAAGAAGCAAGACCTATTAAGGAGAAGTCTTACCATGTTACAACACCAGCGAGAAGTTGTGTTTTATGTAGGGATGAACACACGTTATGTCACTGCAAGGAATTTACACAAATGTCACCTGTGGAGAGAATGGACTATGTTAAGAAATCAAATCTATGTTTCAACTGTCTCCTTCCCGGACATTCTGCTTCACGATGTCGCCTTTCTTATACATGTCGTCTATGCAGGAAGCGGCATCACACGTTGATCCATCAAGCGCAGAATAAGGAATCAGACAGTACCCAAGCTCACCACAGTCAAATGATGCACTCTGATGAAGACCCTCACAAGGATGAAGTGGTAGAAATCTCGTCCAATTTGGCATGCAGGAAATCTACGGCCTTGCTAGCGACGGCAATGGTCTCCGTAAGGGACGATGAGGGACACGTGACTCCACTTCGTGCGCTAATCGACCAAGGGTCACAATCAAGCTTCATAAGTGAGCGTGCAGCACAAGCGTTGCGAGTCAAGAGGGTACCCGCGAAGGGAACTGTTACTGGTGTCGGCTCGACACAGACAACAATCAACGGCATGGCACATCTTCAGATATTGTCAAATCAAGATGACAATGTCAGGCTGAATGTTAAGGCCTACATAATGTCCTCGAAGCTAACATCACAATTACCAGCAAGCAAGATCATGTATGATACTCACGCCTGGCCACACATTCAAGGTCTCACTCTGGCTGATCCAAACTTCCACCAGCCAGGGCGAGTAGACATGTTGCTAGGTGTTGAAGTGTGTGCACAAATATTCAAGAGTAAGATCAAGCAAGGTCCACCTGGTTCACCATGCGCCCAAGAAACAAGCCTAGGTTGGATTCTATTTGGAAGAGTAAAAGGCACAGCACACACTTCCCAAGACAACATAATTGTGATGCATCATCAAGTCAATGTGGATGACATGTTAAGGGCATTTTGGGAGATAGATACTACAGATACGAAGAAGAGTTTAACAAGAGAAGAAGAGGAATGTGAAACTATTTACAAAGAAACTCATACAAGAACGGAAGAAGGAAGATACGTTGTAAGGTTGCCATTCAACAAAGAAGAACCTCTATCTCCAAAAGGGCAAACAAGAGACATCGCCATGCTGAGACTAAAACAACTAGAAAGAAGATTCGAGAAGGATGCTAGTCTAAAGAAGGAATATGTTAAAGCAATGGAAGAATACATTGAACTTAAATACATGGAAGAAGTACCTAAAGAAGAAATAAACAATGCAGCAGTATACCTGCCACATCAGGTTGTAAGAAAAGAAGAAAAAGAGACCACGAAGACTAGAATTGTGTTCAATGCATCATCTAAGGGCTGTAATGGCGTATCCCTGAATGAAGAGCTTCTAATCGGTCCACACCTGCAAGAAGATATGCGAAATCTAGTCATGAGATGGCGTTTGCGACGTATAGCAATGATATCAGATATAAAGAAGATGTACTTACAAGTACTGATGAATCCCGAGGACACCGATTATCAGAGGATACTATGGCGCAAAGATGCAAGCGATCCTGTGAAGGACTATCGGCTACTACGAGTTACCTTTGGAACAGCTTCAGCACCTTATCTCGCTGTAAAGACACTCCAACAAGTGGCCGAAGATGAAGGAAAAGAGTACCCGATAGCATCACAAATTATAAAGGAAGACTTTTTCATGGACGATCTGATGACCGGATTAGATACTGTAGAAGAAGCCGTGGATACTGCTAAACAGATTTGTGAGATCTTGAAGAAGGGAGGGTTTACACTGCAAAAATGGGCATCCAACAGCTCGGAGCTCCTACAAGAATTTGCACCGTCAGAGAGAAGTACACATGTGAAGATAGACATCGAGCTTGGCGGTACAATCAAGGCCTTGGGACTGTGCTGGAATATGGGTGAGGATACCTTCCAATACACGTTGAAGCTGTCAAATCCACCAGAGGTCATCACGAAACGAAACATCTTGGCTGACATTCAACGACTCTTTGATCCGCTTGGCTGGATATCCCCTGCTTTATTGCCTGCCAAAAGGATTATACAAAGATTATGGCTTCTGAATGTTGGTTGGGACGAAGAAGTTAACACAGAAATAAAAGAAGAATGGCTACATATACGAAAAGGACTAGATGAAATAAAGAATATAAAACTAGACAGGTGGTTAAATACCACATCAGGCTCGATGAATAATGTGACTATACACGGCTACTGCGACGCTTCTAACTCTGCTTATGGAGCCGTAGCTTACCTGCGTGTACGAACCCAAGATGGAGAATACAAGACGTTTCTTCTTGCTGCCAAGACGCGAGTTGGGCCAGTCAAGCCTATGACGGTTCCCAAGCTCGAGTTATGCGGTGCAGTTTTATTATCAAGACTGCTAAAACAAATAAGTGAAGCAACCCGTATACCCACAAGCCAGATGTTCGCATGGACCGACTCCACTATAGTACTGGCATGGCTGCATGGAGATCCCACACGATGGCAAACCTTCGTCAGAAATAGAGTTGTAGCTATACAAGACACTATTCCAAACCGATGGTACCACGTTCGAACTTCGGAGAATCCTGCAGACATTGCATCTAGAGGCATGACGTTAGGCGAATTGAAGAATTGCAGCATTTGGTGGCACGGACCGCAGTGGCTGAAACATAAAGATATAAAGTTAGAACAGCCAATAATTGAAGAAACTGACCTGGAAATGAGAAAAGCAATAATAAATGTAAACCTAAACATAAATGAAGGCATAGAAGTATATAAAACCTTACCTGAGAAGTTTGAAGAATATGAGTCTTTACCTGATTTGCTGAAGTCCATCGTATACGCTAGAAGATTCTTGACAAACCTGAAAGGGAAGACTAAAAATACAGAACAGACAATTACAACAGAAGAATTAGACAGCACTTCAAATATGTATAAAGACTGTTCAGGACCAATGTTTTAAAGAAGATATAGAGAGCTTAAAAAAAAGGAACAGAGTGAGCACAAGAAGTAAATTAAGAACTCTAAACCCTTACCTTGATCAGAACAACATCCTCAGGGTGGGCGGTAGGTTGTGCCATTCTGCGTTGGACGAAGAAAGAAAACATCCTGTGATTTTGAGCAAATGTCACCTGACTTACCTGATTATAGACGACGCGCATCGTCGAACCTTACACGGACGATACCAACTAACCCTGAATTATTTACGATCAAAATACTGGATTTTAAAAGTAAAAGGTCTACTTAAAACTTACATTAGAAAGTGCCTCAAATGTGCGAGACATAATGCAGCTACTAAAGAACAGCTGATGGGCGATTTGCCAAAGCAAAGAGTGACACCTGCAAAGCCGTTTTTGAACAGCGGAGTTGATTTTGCTGGACCCTACCAGATTTTAATGTCCAAAGGCCGAGGTTCCAAAACAAGCAAGGCTTACATTGGCATTTTCGTATGCATGGCTACCAAGGCTATACACCTGGAATTGGTGAGTGACCTGACGTCTGAAGCATTCATCGGTGCCTTTCGAAGATTTGTAGCCCGACGAGGACGCTGTGCACATATCTGGAGTGACCAGGGCCGAAACTTTGTGGGAGCTAGTAAGGAGCTCGCTGATAGTTGGCGGGAAGCTAAGCTAGAACTAGATGGCGAAGTTGCAGAGAAACTAGCCCTCGATGGAACACAGTGGCATTTTGTGCCGGCTTATAGTCCCACGTTCGGTGGCCTATGGGAGGCAGGCGTCCGCTCAATGAAGTACCACCTGAAACGTATTTTGAACACCCACTTAACATATGAAGAAATGAGTACGGTTCTATGCCAGATAGAATCCTGTTTAAACTCGCGACCTCTGTGTCCGATAGACGATAAAGATATCGATAGTATGGAAGTGCTTACCCCTGGCCACTTCCTTCTTACCGAAGCACCTATCACTGTACCATCTCCATCTCTTAAGGACGCTAAAGTAAGCAGTTTGAGCCGTTGGCGCTTTACACAAAAACTTGTTAATGACTTTTGGCGGCAGTGGCAACAGGAGTATTTATGTCGATTGCAACAGCGGCCCAAATGGCTTAAAAGACAGGAAGAACTTCAAGTAGGTCAGATAGTGGTAATAAAGAGTGAGAACTTACCACCAGGGAAATGGCAGCTCGGACGCATAGTGGAGAAACACCCTGGCGCTGATAATCTCACCCGCGTTTACAGTGTTAAAAGCGGTGACTCAGTAATTAAAAGAACGATAACTAAATTGTGTCTTATGCCAGTTGATACAGAGTCGTAATTTCACTAATTATACGTTTTAAATCCGTTTGCATGTAACTACATTACATTACAGACGATATTTGCGATGTATAACTTTAATATCGAATCTTTCCTACAGCTTACTTATTGTTATACTCGATAGATATTAACTCATACTTGCCATTCCTTGCTATACCTGGTGCTATAGTTAGCTAATGCAATTGCATGTCAGCATGTAATTGATCTTATCATACAATTTGTTATAGTGAGTGCTATGTACAACTTTGTAGATATTTTATGTACTTTTAGGTATAGTGTTAGAAAAGGCCGATGCCCTTTTGGTGGGCGGTATGTTGGTTATGTATTTGCATGTGTGAGTGTCTTGTATTAATGTATGCATCGAGAGTAGTCTAAAATAAATCACCATACAGTGAACACGTATTTCAATGAGTAAAAATCCCTACATAGGACTTTAAACCTTATCACACACAACACATACAATGGATCAAGGGGCATAGTGGCTCAAGAGGAAACGATGCAGCGGACGAACTGGCCAGGAAAGGCTCAGAAACGGCGGCATACGGACCGGAACCAATCTTACCCCTGCCACAAAGCTACATATACAATCAACTTGACCTATACACCAAAGACCTACACCAGAGATATTGGGAGGATATAGACACATGCAGACAGACCAAAGAGATTCTGTCAAAACGCGACAACAAACTCACAACCGCACTACTGAGGACACACAGAAACCAACTACGCAAGATAGTAGGAATAATAACAGGACATAACACCCTGAACAGACACCTGTATAACATGGGTATCACAGACAGCCCCATGTGCAGAGCCTGCATGGAGGCGGAGGAAACAACCAAACATATTCTACTGGACTGCAAGCAGGTAGAAGTATACAGGAAAAAGCACCTAGGGTCTCCAGACACACTACGGAACGCAGTCAGGAACACAAAGGCACTCACCAACTTTGTAGAGGAGCTGGGGTGGTTAGAGTAGCGCTACCCCACCATTTCACGCAAAATAGGCACAATGGATGTCGACTTGCGGAAAAAAGCCCAGTACAACTAACTACGTAGTAAGAATAGAAAATGGTAATTTGGAAGAGGTCTACATTTAAAAAAAACCATTCAAATTTCATGCTATAGTATAATTCGATTTGAAATGTATAACAAAAACAATCAGTTTGTATTGTAAAGGCTTAAATAAATAAATGCCAAAGTTTGTCTGTCTATCTGTTACCTCGTCATCTTGGCGATCACAATAGATCAGCGATGTCACGGCGCACAGTCGCAGCCACTACCAGAATAATAATAATAATACCTCTTCATGCTTAAACTGCTAGACCGATTGTGATGAGTTATGATATAGAGATAGTTTGTGTCCCGGGGAAGGACATAGGATTGTTTTTACCCAGAAATCACCCCTAAGGGGGTGAGATGGAGGGGGGGGGGAGGGGTGAAAGTTTGTATGGACCTACAGTATAAACAAGTTCCACAAGGACAGTCACAGGCAGAAGCAAGTAAATGAATAAAAATAGGTGAGTGTTTTCTCCCAGTAGTGCTCAAACGAGCCTGAGGTCCGCTTTGGCATCTAATCCCAAAATTTGGCATAGGCACTTGTTTTACGAAAGCGACTGCCATCTGACCGTCCAACCCAGAGGGAAAAACTAGACCTTATTGGGATTCTACCGGTTTCCTCACCGAAAAGCCACTATAAATCAAACAATATTTTGTTCAACAACATTGAAAGTCGCACGCCTGGCTGCAATCGGCAAATAATGATGAAAAATAAATGATGTTCTATGATATTTTGTCTACAATTCGAAGATGTGGTTGATGTGGATGACTTATACATGTATATAAGATAAGATAAGATTTATTTGCAACCAAGTACTTAAAACTAAGATACATGGACCCTGGAAGGGTCTATGGATATCTTTGTAGAATGGGGCCCTAATGTTATTTTTGTAACTTTAATACAAACTTTACTAATGCTGTAGTAATTAGTAATCTAATTAGTGAAATACTTTAGTAAAGAATGTGTTTGGATTGCAGCTACTGAAATGTTCCTGAAACACTTGAAATATGGCACTTACACATGAAAAGTGATTCCTTGGGACTTTGAGATATGTCTCGAGTCATTTTTGCAGCCGGGAACGCAACACCGCATTGTAAATATTGGTAAATAACGCAATCATTTACAACGATTCAACGAAGGAAGGATGATCCATTTTCTCATACAATGCTGTATGAATTTATATACGAAATGGCGCATACACACACAACTGACACTAAGTAAATAAAATCAAACTAGTACAATAACATTTCGTATTTTAAATTAGATAAATTAAACAAAATCCGAAATACCAATAGCTTTGACAATTGACAGGAGCTTTGGCTATTACTCTACCAAATTTAGGAAAGCATAATATGTTTTCTAGCTCTTTCTCAAACGTATACTTTAGAACGAGAGGTCCGTTTTGAAAAACATTTCTAATTTTGGTAGTATAATACTATGTAGAAGTATATAAACATACTCCGCCCTCGTCTCTCATACGTAGAATTACGTACAAAAGAAAGAGACACAACTAAAGCTGTACAATAGTGAAGCGCTCCTTGTTTTGCAACTAATCGATAAACCGGTTTTTGCTACATTTTCTTTGAATGTTCAATCAAATCTTCAAATCGAAGCGCGATTCTTTAAAAAAAAACACAAATAAAATGGCGAATGCGTCAAGGCCAACTTTGACGTTTGGTTTATTTAGTTCTGAAATCTAAATAAATCCTTGTAAAACATTGAAAATAACAAGGAAAGTGTTAAGTGTTAAGCATATAGCGTACGATGAAATTAAGCATCATGTTCAGCTAAACGCTGTTTCAGTCAACCGAATAATGTCTTATTGGACGATATGTGTTGTATTTACAAGATCTCAATGATTTCGATCTCTATCTGATTATTTATGTTAACATAAGTGAAAAACCTCAAGAAAATGCGGTGCAGTGTTCCAAATTGTATCAACGACACAAAACGAACAACCAAAAGCCATGGGATTACGTTTCACATGTATGTATTACGATTATTTCAACTTGCCAATCATTACTTTGCAAGTTTAATTGGATTATATAGATTTATAAGGTTTATTGTATGATACACTCTGTCCCATTGAATGAACACGAGTAGTTACTGCTCTCAAGAATCAAACAATAATATAATAAGATTGATACCATTAATTTTCTTGATCATTATATGATTTTCTTGATACACTTTTGCCGAAGTTTTCTGTCCTTTTTGGCCCCAGTGACATGAAGGAACTTCCCACTAAAATGTTTAAAAAGAAGCTTTGTGCCTGGCTGTGTAAACTGTGTATATACTCTATTAAAGACTTTCTAAACACAAAAAAATAAACTATGTAAATAATTAAATTTTTAGACTTAAGTTAGAACTATTAGGTATATAGTCTGTGCTTAAGTAGTTAATTGTTGCATGCTTACCCAAGCCGAATTTGGTGCATTGTAAATAATTTATATACCACCTTGTATGTACCCATTTTCTGCAATAAACATCATTTCATTTCAAAAATGGATTTCAGTGACGCCTTAGCACAACACACCCCACCAAACGACGCAATCTGGATGATGAGCTTGCTGAACCCTCCCAACTATCTCTTGGGCTTCTCAAGATTTGTGTGCATACACTTTGTCGTTTTGTTTGTTGTAGTGCTGCTTGATAGTAAAAATTTATTCATTCTGTATAGGATATGATTATATTTTTCATGTGCGAGATAACAGGCTTTTTGATCTCTCAACTCTCATGTCCTTTAGTGACTGATTTAAGGTGTATGTAATTATGTCCTGTATATCTTTGGTAAGCTCCAAGACTCGAGTCTTCTTTGATTATATGCAACTGTGTCCTAGGTGGTATTTTCATTTCCCTAGAAAGGATCTTATGTTTTCTTATGGGGTCTCGGCAAATTCTGGCCCTTGTAGCCTTTTTCTAACAGAATGTGGCCACCCAGATCTTTTACCGTCATCAATAGAGGATCTTTCAGTGTACCTTTGGATGGTGCGTTACACATTCAACTGATCTCTAACTTTTTTAGTGTCTCAAAATGTGAGATGGCTCCATTCCTACCTTATACAGAGCAATCACAGCATTTCTATTTTTTTAGACAACCCACTCCATTATTAATTTATTTGTTTGAATGTTAAATTATATATAAATGGCGGTAGAAACATCCAAACAGTTACGTCAAACAAAACACAACGTTCTATGTATATTTTTTCTTAAAATCTTTGTTAATTGCCTGTAACAGAACTTATGGCTACACTAGGTACAGATAAGACAAGATTTTAATGTTTAGGTACATATAGGTACAGATTCTTGTTAAAGTCCAAATGATAAACCAAAAGATATATACAAAAAATATATATTTTTAATAACCCCTTGTATGCGAATGACAAAATTGTGCAATGAATTTGAAATGTATAACAGGTTCAAATGTTTGGCAAGAATCCATACCTAAGCATACAAGGGGTTAATTGATACTATATCATGACCATATACCATGTACATAATAACTTTTGTTTCCAAATAAATAAATAATAAACTTCAAATAAATTTTAAAACAAAACAAACTTAAATTAAATTAGTTTTTAATTAAATTATAATGCAATTAATACTAAAGAAAAAATAATAAAAGTAAATAACTAACTACAAATTGAATGTTTCAAAATTTGTTGGTTGGAGCAGGATTAGATTCCTACTTTATTTTTTAAATTTATGATTTTCATAGGAAGACATTATAGCTTTATATAAAAATTTAAATAAATAATAAACAAATATTATTTTCCAATCTGCTTCAGGTTCCCCAAAGAGCCAAATCACAGAACTGCATGGATGGAGGCGCTGGGCATGTCCGACTGGGAGCCGAAGGACCGCAGCACAATATGCTCTGAGCATTTCCGGAACGAGGACTTCTATGAGACCCGGTGCGGGCTGCGGAAGATCAAGAATGGGGCCATGCCAGTGTCTGCACAGGTTAGTGCTTTATGGTGCTCAACTTAACGCTATATAGAATTATTAATACCTACACAGCTTTAGTTTTTTTGCAAAAAGAAACACAGAAGTGCTTTAGTTTTTTTGCAAAAAAATAACACAAAAGTGCTTTAGTTTTTTTGCGAAATAAATAAAATAAAGGTGCCTTGGTCATAGCTGCAAGCAGTCTGTTGGCGACGCGATCACTTATTTTAACATTTTAACTAGGCTTAGGACTTTTGGATGCTCGCCGTGGTACTAGAATCCAGGGAGTCGCCATATGTTAAAATTTGAAATGTTTTTTTTTTCGAAGTCAAAATCAAAGTACATATATATAAACATGACATAAAAAACAAAATATAGAGGACTTTTCTTCATCATATTTTAACTCGCTATAAGGCTCTAACCAGCACTCAATTTCACAAGTCGTAAAACTATTCATTTTAAATTATATCAGACATTGCTAATCAAAAATGTCACTCAAGTATTTTTCTTTTACTTTTTATCCGAAAAATAGTTGTCAGTAGTCTGCCACAACCACAACACAAGTATCAAAGAAGATGCACAAGTAAATCATATATTTATAATTGTGCATATCGCGTCACCTGTGAACTGCGACTTGTGTAGTAGAGTCATGAATTATGATAAAATTAATTGCGGTCATAATAACGTGTTTATTACTGATATATCCGCATAAACCATGACATCTAATATAATGTTCTATTTTTACACTTTGACTTCGAAAAAATATTTTAACATAATGGCGACTCCCTGGATTCTGGAACCACGGCGAGCATCCAAAAGTCCTAAGCCTACTTATAACTATTGCAGTACAAGTAGGTATATGCTACACCGAAAACACTGAACTACCACCCCAGCCAAAGACCTCAAGTCCCTGCAGCGTTCTTTGTGGCGAGTCCAATAAACTGCAATCCCTTCTGCAAACCTCATTTTTTTATCCGAAAATCATATTGCACTTTGTAGTTTCATAAACATTGGAAACTAGGGTAAATCGCCAGTAACTGGCCACTAAAAGTACTACTGTACTGTACTGGCCACTATTCACACATAAATTTTTATTATAAGGTGTAATGACATAATTCGGAGGGCAATGGTGTCTGCTAACTTACCGTGTGTGTTGGAATCTCAGGGTTTAAGTAGAACGGACGGTAAGAGACCGGACGGATTGACACTGGTTCCGTGGGCAAGGGGTCGTAGTCTCACTTGGGACGCAACATGCGTCAGCACATTTGCCCCCACACATCTCGCTCACACAACGCGACGGGCAGGTGCTGCTGCAGAGAATGCGGCGAGGCTAAAGCATGCAAAATATGCTAACTTGGAACCAGTGTACGATTTCGTTCCGTTCGCAGTGGAGACATCTGGGCCGTGGTGCGAGGAGGCAAAGTCGTTGGTGAAGACATTAGGACGACGTTTGAGGGAAAGGTGCTGCGATCCCAGGTCTGGTTCGTACTTGGTACAACGGATTTCACTGGCAATACAGAGGGGAAATGCTGCCAGTGTATTAGGGACGTTTTCGCCGGGTACTTATCGGGCCTGGTAATCAATATCGTAATTTATTTTTATTTTTTTATTCTTGTGATGTGTCTTGACGAAGCATGTTGCTGATCACTGGTTGTAAATATGTATTATTGGACGAAGTTTGTTGCGGATACTCGCTCTGTGCTCATTTTTGACGAAACCTGCGCTGTGGATATTTAATTTTTTGGATGGTTTTTAGCTTTCAATAAATATTTGTTCTTATAAGGTGTTAATTACTGGCCAACCTTCAATAACTGGCCACGTTATATTAAATTGAATTCTGTTTGTAGGGGAACAGAGTTAATTTTTAGTATAAGGGGGCCAGTGCTTGAAGGGTGGCCAGTTACTGTCGATTTACCCTATAAAACACATTTTCAATTTCACTTCTACTTATAACGATTTAATGAAACATAAAATTTCTAACAAAATGAGAGTAAATTTTGTATAAATGTCTTAAAAGTTATACTATCTTTCAGGACTTGGCTCATGATTTGGACGCACCAGCTGCTTTGAGAGTAAGTATTATGTATGTATGTATGTATGTATGTATGTATGTATGTATGTATGTATGTATGTATGTATGTATGTATGTATGTATGTATGTATGTATGTATGTATGTATGTATGTATGTATGTATGTAAATACTTTACTGTAGACAAGACATTGGTCTACAGCCAAAATAGGTTAAGCCTAATAGGGCTCGCTATTAGGATATTATTGTTTCCCATGGGACATATATAAATTATATCATATATGTATATATATTATGACACTACCCATTTATCGTCAGTATAACTTAATAGTAACACAATAAAGAAATATTTATTCGAGACAAAATCAAAACAACACATAATTGAAATGTATTGATTTAATCAGAGTCAGGGTTCGAAAGGATAATTATCAATGATATCGCACTCGCGCACGAGTGTACCTAGTGTTTCTAAAAGTGACCCAGTCTCTTATCATCATCATCATCATTACTTAAGAGCCTTGCTCTTGTCGGGGGAGTAACCGCCACTTTTCTCTGTCCATTGCCAGCCTCTTGGCTTCCTCATACGACGCGACATCAGCTTTATATTTTATTTGGCTAAAATACGAGTATGTTAGCCTAGGCTATAAAATAGAGAGGCAGAGGAAGGCCTAGGCCTTCCTCTGCCTCTCTTGCTTTCAATTTTACCCTCCAGGATGTTTAGGAAGAAACTGTCGTGCCGTATCAGGTGGCCCACCAGCTTGCCTCTCCTATTTCTAATACATCCTAGCAAACATCTTTTCTCATCTACCATCCTTAAAACCTCTTCGTTTGTCTTTCTCTCCGTCCAGCTAATACTTTCCATATTTGAATTGCAGGTGTGCAGAGTATGCCTGGCCACTGACAGCAGAATGTACAACATCCGAGACCATAAGCTGGAGCAGGCGTTCACCGAAGTCAGCGGCATGGCGGTGAGTTACTTTCAATAACAAATCTCCCGCTAAAGGATCCAATTTATACCTATTATATTTTATTGATCCTTTTCTTGGACTGTAGTAGACGTCCAAATGACCATCCTCGCCGTGTCTGTGTCTGGGAAAACTCGTTTTCTCAGTATTTTCTCTATATTCACCCGAGCAGAGCTCGGTCGCCCAGGGAATGGTTCTTAAATAGGTGTTACGATCTTTACTCACCAGGGGGCGCTGTAGTAAACATTTTAAATGAATGTCCAATGAATGTTTGCAAGCGTCCATAGGTATAGGTAAGCACTTACCATCAGATGGGCCGTAAGCTTGTTTGCCACCGACGTGGTATAAAAAAAATTTAGACGCAGTTTTCGGTAATGAGTTTGTGGTGCATCAAGGATAGTTTTTAACCCCCGACGCAAAGAGAGGGGTGTAATAAGTTTAACGTGTCTGTAACCAATTTGAACGCGTTCTTTTTTGTGTCATAAATAGTTTTATCCCGAGTGTTCTTAGCCATGTTTCATCAAAATCTGTTAAGCCGTTTTGGAGATATTGAAGTTTGAAATGAAAATGTCGGGGGTTTTTCAACTTTTCTAAGTTGTTAGTTATTACATAGTGTTGCCATTCCAGATAAGTGAGGAAGACAAGCTACCACAACGTCTATGTTGGGAATGCTGCCACCGGTTGCTGGCGGCCGCCCGCTTCAAGAGCAAAGTGCTCAGAACGCATGACCTCCTCACCGGCTTGCCGCATGCTAGTCCATACGTGAGTAACTATTAAACCGTTAAGAGCGTGCAAACATAAAGTTCGTATTTTAGCTAACGTAAAGCTTTTTCAAAGGCCATAGTTTCGTTCAAGTGATTGCATTGTTAAAGTAAACTACTGTTTTGTATAGATAAACTCTTATTCTAGACCACACCATTGCTATAATTCTATTTTTATAAACGGTTATTTAGAACAACCACGTTTTCGTCGGAGTGTTTTGCAAAAATACGCGTCAGAGCTGTCTTTCAGGTAGAATATTTCCATTTTAAACTTTCAAAAATGTATCGATGTTTGCCTTTTACAATGGAATATATAGTCTTTTAGTACATAACAATCGCACTAGTTCTAAAATATTGGTTTTTACTATTAAAAAATAGCACTACATAATGTCTAATTCGGTTAGTTTAAACATTTTTTTATTCACGTATTTGATGATGTTTTGGAAATCAAACATTTTATTATAAAACTACAGGACTTGTTTAATATTACGTGTTTTTTTTTTACGCTTTTGGATGACCCATTTAATTTAGCCCATTTTTTAAAAACCACTATATAGCCGCGAACGAAAACGTTGTTCAATTCGCGTCCATCGAAAGATGGAACGCTGCGCTTTCGGCGTCCAACACATCGCGTACACTTCGGCGTTCCCGCCGGCGGGGACGTCCACCGCGAGATCGCGACAACACAGACACATACAGTCCCTATTCGTCCCGGTACCGCCGCATACCGGGTAGAGTCAGTCCGACCCAAGTCGGGCCTAGCTGAGTTTCTTGCTGGACTCTTCTCAGCTAGGCTAGGTTTTAGCGAACCAGCGATAAAACTCCCAGTAGTTCGACACCACTCACACCCCAGATTCGGTTGATACCGTTCAACCAATCTCACTGGAGCGCAAACTCGTAGAGTATTCCAGTGCACAAACTTTCCCGCGTGGTCGTGCCGGAGGCTCCCCCTGGATTTTCCCCAGGCTACCCTCCAACCACGCAATTCGACCGCTATATTGGGTTCGTCCTACTATAGCAACAGTCAGGTTAAAAAAAAAAGAAAAAAAAAAGTTGTTCAATTCATTACGCGCCGGGCCTTCCCAAAGAACCCACGTATCGCTCTCGTCGCTGCCCAAAGGTCGGTGACCGAGCGTACCCGACACGCGCCTGACTAGCTGTAGTGCGCCCGATACTGATTGATACTTGGTAAGTAGCCACTTGTACCATATGCTAAGAACCTAGGCTTGATCATGGATGGAGAACTAAGATTTGAGCAGCACGTTAACACGAAGCTTCGAAATGCTTACTATCGTCTCAAAGTTTTGTACGGTTTCAGAAAATACCTAACTGAAAAAGTGAGAGAAATACTCGTTGAGACGCTAGTACTATCTTCGTTTAACTACACAGACATAGTGTAGGGTCCAAGGTTATTAGGTAGAACAGCTAAGGCAATACAACGAATACAGAATGCTTGCACACGCTGCTATAATATAAACCGACGAGATCACATTACTCCCCATCTTAATAGTAAAAATATATTAAATATGAAAAATCGAAGGAACCTGCATTTGGCTTTTACACTGCGTAAAATAATTGAATACCAAAGACCCCTTTACCTATTCGAGAAATTAACGTGGGTACAGGAGGAACGGGCTAGGTTAGTTAGAAGTCACAGACAAAATTTACTGATGATACCAAAACATAAGACTTAATTTTTCAGGGGGGTTTCAAATATGCAGCAACTAAAATATGGAACGATCTGCCACCACCATTAAGAAAACCAATGCCCTTACTAAAATTCAAGAAACTTGTCAAATCACATTTTCTAGAGTTAGAAAAAACAACCGCATTTATAAGTAATTCACACACACACACACACACACACACACACACACACACACACACACACACACACACACACACACACACACACACACACACACACACACACACACACACACACTCACTCACTCACTCACTCACTCACTCACTGTTTTAGAAAATTCCACCCATAGAATGCTGAAAAAGGGGTTGGAAGTTTGAGTGGGAAAACGTTATATTTAACCTACTGTTATGAAACTTAGAAAATGTACTTTTCAAGGGAAATCAATGTTTTTGGTAATTACTTTTTGTGGTAAAGATTAACTTGATTTTCAGACAGAAAAAAAATGTGAAAAACCGTCGAATATGGGTGAGGACCAAATTCTTCGCCAGGAGTGGACGTCTTTCGACTGATATGATGATGATGATATGTGATACTGCAAAAACAAGACAATCAAGGAACTCCAAAAAGAGCTCTTTTGGAATATATGTTGCCATATGTAATGCCAGTTCGGTGTGGACAGAAGAAGAGTTCCAGCTGTAAGACTGCAAAAATGAATAAAGATGACTGGTTTTGGAAGGAGAAGATGGAGCCAAAATTAATATTGAAAGAAATGAAATGGTTGATGGGAGGAAAGTAGGTCAATGTCAATTAGGGACATACTTACCTAGGAGAAACTTAAAATATAGATAGCCTCATTTATTTATTTTAGAAAATAACATGATTATTTTATTTTACATTAAAAATAAAATACGTTCACTGAAAGATCGTCTATAGGTATAATAATTTGAACATTTTAAACTACACGAGTGGCTCGGATTTACTCGGACCAATATTCGTACGGCTTGTGTTTGTAATTTAAACACTGTCAGAGTCAGTCGAGTCTCCATACAAAACTATACCGTATGACATAAGAAAATAAGTGCGTCATCATCATCCCCTAGCGTTATTCCCGGTTGTGCCCTCAAGGAGCTCAGGCTCCGCTTTGACACCTAATCCCAAGATTTCGCATAGGCACTAGTTTTATGGTAAGTAAATAAGTGCGTAAGTTTAATAAAATAAAATAAATTAAAACTACAACTAAAACTGATTTTTATTTCCTACCTCACTATAAAATAAAGTGAAAGTATAACAATGATCAAGAAGGGTCGGTCCAACAGCACGGCAGCACTCGAACCGCAAGCACACAGTAAACATCGTAGTGTGGGTCGCTAATCATAGCCGCTCGCAGGCGATCGCGACTTTGTCGAGTTGTAACGAAATGTTTGCACGCTCTTAATTGCCGGCAACGACGACGGTAATGTCAATGGAGGGGTATGTTAATGAATGATTTTGCCTAGTTATGGTAATGATAGCGCTAGTTATGGTAATGAACCGTGCGAGAAAAAAACTTTATTCGCTGGGTCGCGCGCGACGCAGCATAGCAGTATGTTGCGCTACGCCCCCAGAGCCGCTTACCTGCTAACCGGGTTGCCGCGAACTAGTCCATATGTGAGTAATTATTAAACTTTTCATTTCCAGTAACGTCTACGGGAGTAGCAATACGTTATGGTAATGAAACTAATAAACCGGTTCATATTATATGAATATTTACTTCAGAAGTACACACCGCGGCGACCTCTCGCACTGGATATCGGATAAATTAGGCTAAACTACTATGAACACGACTTTATTGATAAAGAGACATATTTTTGAAACTTTGGGGATGTACTTGTGAACTTAACTGTACCAGATAATACACCTTAATAGGTAAATGAATAAAATGTGTGGTAAATTTAAGTAAGACACTATTTTACTTTCTGCATTTAACGAATTTGAAATATAATTTAATGGACAGCGTTTTATTGTTGTTACAGATCACAATACGCGACATACGCTCCATAAACCGCCGGCAAAACCGCCTAAGATCCCACCTAACATACAAACACTACAACCCAAATGACTACCACACACACATCGACGAAGACAAGATAACAATCAAGTCAGAAGTCAAGGACACAGAAGACCTAGACGAAAAAGTACCGCCTATAGTCGAAGTGGAAATAATAAAAGACGAAAAGAACAACACAGAACTGTTTTACCAAGAATTCGATAATTACGACGACAATTTCAACAATGACGATGGTAATGAGAACTTCGGTAATGATGCTGGCTACGGTAATGATAATTTTGGTAATAATGCTACAGAGTGTAATGAAGCGAATGAGGACAGTGACGATAAAGTGTTAAGTGAAGTGTATGTGAAGAAGCGGAAAGTAAAGAAGGTTAAAGTGAAGAAGAAAGAGAAGGTGGTTAAGAAGAAGGAGGAGGAGGATAGCCCGATGACCACTATGGATAAGTAAGTATCTCTGATTATTATAACAATCGCGACATTGTATAAACATTGGCTATTTTTGTAACAGTCTGTCAACTATTTCTTTGTTATTCTTTCTTGTTAGCCAGCAGACTTTTGTTGAAAATTTGTAACGATATGGACTTCTAATATGCTCAGAAGATGGCCCATAAAACAAGGAATTTGAAATCAACAAAACCGTACATATACCCCCGAATTCAGAAAACTTAAAATGCCTCTGATAAAAATGTGTTCTGAGTTATGTCCCTTTCTAACGAACACAAATGTCAAAGTGACAGATAAAGAGAAGCGATTTTTACTGGCATTTTAGCTAAAATAATTTGTTTATTATGTTATTGTGTTCTCAACTCTCAACAGGTACAAAAACTCCGACGTCAAACGTCGCAAAACCACAGACGGCCTCGACGAATCCCTGTTCACCATCACCACGCTAGGCTACGACGAGCAGATAGCGGAGATACAAAAGCGGCAAGAGAGCACCAACTACAAGACCGCGCCTTACAAGTGCAGCGTGTGCTACCGGGGGTTCCTCGTGCGGGACCGGTATGACGCGCATGTTGTGAGGCACAGTGAAGTAAGTTTGACCGTTTGGCTATGTTCCACTCTCACAAATCACAGTTTTACAATGTTCCACGCTCACAAGTCACTATGACCATGTTCCGCTCTCACAAGTCACAGTTTTACGGTGTTCCACTCTTGCACATCACAGTTTTACAATGTTCCACACTCACAAGTCACAGTTTTACGATGTTCCACTCTCACAAATCACAGTTTTACAATGTTCCACACTAACAAGTCACAATGACCTTGTTCCGCTCTCACAAGTCACAGTTTTACAGTGTTCCACTCTTGCACATCACAGTTTTACAATGTTCCACACTCACAAGTCACTATGACCTTGTTCCGCTCTCACAAGTCACAGTTTTACGATGTTCCACTCTCACAAATCACAGTTATACAATGTTCCACACTAACAAGTCACAATGACCTTGTTCCGCTCTCACAAGTCACAGTTTTACGGTGTTCCACTCTTGCACATCACAGTTTTACAATGTTCCACACTCAAAAGTCACTATCACCATGTTCCGCTCTCACAAGTCACAGTTTCACGATGTTCCACTCTTGCACATCACAGTTTTACAACGTTCCTCTCTCACAAGTCACTATCACCATGTTCCGCTCTCAGAAGTCACAGTTTTACGACGGTCCACTCACAAATAACATCACACTATCACCATGTTCCTCTCTCACAAGTTGTATGATGTTCCACTCTCGCAAGTCACAGTTTCACAATGTTCTACTATTTCAAGTCATTATACCCTTGTTCCACTCTCACAAGTCACCGTTTCACAATGTTCCACTCTCACAAATCACAGATTTACAATACTCCACTACAGTTTCAAAATATTCCATTGAGTACTATTGTTACAGCAATCCGGGGCATACGAGTGTTTCATATGCAAGAGCCGTCTCAAGAGTGCCCGCGCGCTCCGCAAGCACCTCACAGCACAGCACACGGAGAAGTTCAGCTGTAAGGGCTGTCCGTTTGTCACGAGAAACAGGTAAGAATTACAGTGTAGACAGAGTGACGTAATGTTTTCCCTGTCAGTCTTTATTTATTTGAGTCAGGCAACAAGGCCCATACTTTATATAATATTTACAAATACCTTACAGACTAACATACATATCAATATTCAAAACTTATACATAATATATAACAGAAAAACACGTTAAGACGGCGACGCGCGGCGTAAGTATGAAGTATGACGTTGGCATAAGATCGAATTTCAACAGGTCTTTGGAAAATTTATTGCTATAGGTGCGTGCAGTTAGATGTTTAAAAAAATATAATTTTTCAGAGGTGTTGCGCGCGAGCACGAAAAGTGGCATGCTGGCACGAAGTACCAATGTCCACATTGTCCTAGCGAATTTGAGTGAGTGTTCTCTTCATACTTAATAGTACATACCTAGGGCGGTAAAACAAAAAACATCTCAGCTCGCAGGTATTTGACTCCGAGACAAAAGCAAGAGCTATAAATAAGCTATCGGAGGCTTTCTTCATTTCATTACCGACCGTGATGAGTGCAGTCAAGGATTTTAATTGTTGAGCCAGCTCACTTTATACTGGACACTTCAAAGCTACTATTAAAAACCAAAATTTGTTGATACCTAAAGGGCCCAACAATTAAAGACCTTGACCGTACAAAAGTTTACGTTTATCCCTGGCCGTGTAAGAAGTGAGATTAACCGCACGCGTAGTGTGCGGTATTTGCTACTTTATGGCCAGGTGTGACGTAAAGTATACTACTTTTTAGGGTGCCGTAGCCAAATGGCAAAAAACGGAACCCTTGTGGATTCGTCATGTCTGTCCGTCTGTCTGTCTGTCCGTCCGTATGTCACAGGCATTTTACTCGAAAACTATAAGGTGTATTTGAATAAAATGTTCATAATAGGTGTATTTTGTAAAAATGACGTGGTAAATAAAATATGTTTAATGAAGCTTGTTACCGAACCTCCGAAAACGGAAAATTGTAACAATATTCTTTTATTTTAAAGATGACATTGTATATGTGTAGCAACTTTTTATACAATAGTATAATAAATACCACATTTAATTGTGAAAATACAATAAATAAACCATTACCTGCAACGTCAATTTATTGTTTACTAGCTCCCGCCCGCGACTTCGTCTCCGTGGACCCGGGATAAAATCTATCCTATATTTTAATCCAGGTTATAAACTATCTTTTTGCAAAGTTTCATCCAAATCGGTTAAGCCGTTTAAGAGTGATTGAGTAACAAACATCCAAACTCTCGCATTTATAATATTAGTCGGATCTGAATGTCAATTTCGGTCATATACCATTTTGAGTGCCAATATCGTTAAATAAAGAGGTCGTAGCTGTTTACCAAAATACCAAATTTGTAATCATCCTACGTGTGGTTTGACACGACACGTAAAGCGCGGGGCCTGCTAACGATTGTAACGTGCATGATAACTTGCAGCAAGTTGACGACGTACATGGGGCACATCCGTATAAAGCACGTGTCGGATTTCGTGTGCGAGCTGTGCGGGTACACGTTCGTCAGCAAAAAGGGCATCGACGTGCACAAGAAGAAGAAACATCGGCTGGCCGATAAAACGGTTAGTATACCTCTGTGTAGGCCATCTGTCATTACATCAGCCTAAAAAATATAAGGGCTTCGACGTGCACAAGAAGAAGAAACATCGGCTGGCAGATAAAACGGTTAGTATACCTCTGTGTAGGCCATCTGTCATTACATCAGCCTAAAAAATATAGTTTAATCGTTTAGTTTGTAATTCTAATATTTAGTTGTATGCAGTAAATTAACTTACATCGAATAAGTTCATAAAAACAAGATAATTTAGATAACGTCGTTATAACAAAATAATAAGTCGAACTAGCATTGCTATCATACTTAAAATCTTTATGTATATTAAACTTTATAGGCGTTGCAGACTGAGAAAGTAGCAAGCTAATTTATAATCTGTGTTTAGGTGTTATAGTGTTACAGTTAAGTACCTTGTGCACTTTTTACTTGTTATAATTGAAATAAAGAATATTTATAAAACAAAACAAACATCAGCCTAAAAAATATAGTTTCAGTAGCTTGCTCTTTGTCTATACCACATTCACAATTCCTATGCTCACAATGTCGCACTGTCACAATTCCAATTCTCAGAATGCCCGTACTCGCATTAACCATACCCAAAATGCTCAAATCTCACAATGCCCAGACTCACAATCTCCCAGTCTCATAATGCTCCACTCTCATAATGGCCAAACTTACAGTGTCCCACTCGCACAATTCCCATACTCACAATGTCCCACTGTCACAATGCCCACACTAGCATTGACTCTTCTCGCAAGCTCTGTACTCACCATGCTCCGCTCTCACAATTCCCATACTTACGATATCCAAACCCACAATGCTCCACTCTCACAATGCCCATACTCACAAGGTCCCAGTGTCATAAAGACCATACTCACAACTTTCCACACCTACAATGATCCACTATCCCCATACTCACAATGTCCCACTGTCACAATGCCCACACTAGCATTGACCCTTCTCACAAGCTCCATACTCACCATGCTCCACTCTCACAATTCCCATACTTACAATGTCCATACTCACAATGCTCCACTTTCACAATGTCCAGACTCACAATGTCATAGTGTCATAAAGTCCATACTCACAACTTTCCACACTCACAATGACCATACTTACAATGATCCACTATCCCCATACTCACAATGGTCATTCTCACAATTACCATACCCACAATGACCATCCTCATATGGATTATACTCACAAAGACAGTAGCCACAGTGACTATACTCACAATACCCATACTTACTATGTCCCACTTTCACTGTTCCAGGTGGAACTAGAAGGCCCCTACTGCGAGACCTGCGAGGTTCGGTTCGTGTCGGAGGAGGCGCACGCGCGACACCTCAAGCTGTCGTCGCGGCACAGCAGCGACAGCGACCCGTGAGTATAATCATCATCATCATATCAGCCGAAAGACGTCCATTGCTGGACATAGGCCTCCCCCAAAGGGTGCCAAAGTGACCGGTACTGCGCCACCCGCGTCCAGCGGACTCCAGCAACCTTTACCAGGTCATCAGTCCACCTTGTGGGGGGCCTGCCCACGCCGCGTGAGTATAATGTGCTGAAACAATGACTTCTTGTGAACTATAGTCTCACTGTTCGGCGGTGTTAGCTGAGTTCGGGTGTAGAGTCGCCTTAGAGGCGAAGTGAGAAGAAGGACAGACCTCGTAGTTTTTAATAAACAAATAATTAACATTAGGGGACATTCTTACGAATCGAACAAGTCCCATAGTAAACTGTAGTATTTATAATCAATGTAAGTCCTAGTAGGAATTGTTTTTAGATGCATATTCTTAGTTTATAAACATTACTGTATTTTTTCTTCTTCCATGCATCTATGTCTAAAAATAAAATAAGTTTCATTTTTGATACAAGCTTTTATTGCCGACTGTACTTTTCTGTGTACCGACATCAACTACTCATTGAGCCGATTCTAACGAGCCCAAACTCAACGGGGCTACGTCGGTTATGTACTGAATTCCCATGGCCACCTTCTGTGTCCATCATCAGATGAGCTCGATGGTACCATAATATTGAATAGTCATCCAAACTATGCCTTGACCCATTCAGCTCAGTCGGTTGAAGATATCTGCTTCAAAATTGAGTTCCAAGAGTCACCCGAACTTAGTTGTTAAAAAAATTGCAAGTTTATAGAAAACTTCTAATAAGGCTTGTGTTATAGGTACTAGACGACGATATATTTAATAGATATAAATACTTAAATACAAAGAAAACATCCAAGACTCAGAAACAAGTAATCATGCTCATCACACAAATATTTGCCCTTACCGGGATTCGAACCCAGTACCTTCAGCCGGTCGCCACATTCGGTGTCAGTGTAACACATACTTTTTTTTTGAGCCAAACCATGGTTGTTTTTTTTGTATTTGAGTAATATAGTAAAGCCCCTGTATTTTATGTACAGGAATCGTATCCGCAACGACTCTCAAAGCATAAACGCGGAGAAAAACGGAAGAGTGGTGCGTAAAGTGGAGCGGCGACCCGTCATACACGCGAGAGAGGGAGACGTCGTGCACACCGCGGGGCCCGTCTCCTGCGAACAGGTAAACATACACACACGAGAACATGTATGCGTACACACATACACGCGAGAGAGGGAGACGGCGTGCACACCGCGGGGCCCGTCTCCTGCGAACAGGTAAACATACACACACGAGAACAGGTATGCATACACACATACACGCGGGAGAGGGAGACGTCGTGCACACCGCGCCGCGGGGCCCGTCTGCTGCGAACAGGTAAACATACACACACGAGAACATGTATGCGTACACACATACACGCGAGAGAGGGAGACGGCGTGCACACCGCGGGGCCCGTCTCCTGCGAACAGGTAAACATACACACACGAGAACATGTATGCATACACACATACACGCGAGAGAGGGAGACGTCGTGCACACCGCGCCGCGGGGCCCGTCTGCTGCGAACAGGTAAACATACATACACGAGAACAGGTATGCATACACACATACACACGAGAGAGGGAGACGGCGTGCACACCGCGGGGCCCGTCTCCTGCGAACAGGTAAACATACATACACGAGAACATGTATGCATACACACATACACGCGAGAGAGGGAGACGTCATGCACACCGCGGGGCACGTCTCCTGCGAACAGGTAAACATACATACACGAGAACATGTATGCATACACACATACACGCGAGAGAGGGAGACGTCATGCACACCGCGGGGCCCGTCTCCTGCGAACAGGTAAACATACACACACGAGAACATGTATGCATACACACATACACGCGAGAGAGGGAGACGTCGTGCACACCGCGCCGCGGGGCCCGTCTGCTGCGAGCAGGTAAACATACATACACGAGAACAGGTATGCATACACACATACACACGAGAGAGGGAGACGGCGTGCACACCGCGGGGCCCGTCCCCTGCGAACAGATAAACATACACACACGAGAACATGTATGCATACACACATACACGCGAGAGAGGGAGACGTCGTGCACACCGCGCCGCGGGGCCCGTCTGCTGCGAACAGGTAAACATACATATACGAGAACAGGTATGCATACACACATACACGCGAGAGAGGGAGACGGCGTGCACACCGCAGGGCCCTGCTCCTGCGACAGGTAAACATACACACACGAGAACATGTATGCATACACACATACACGCGAGAGAGGGAGACGTCGTGCACACCGCGGGGCCCAGCTCCTGCGACAGGTAAACATACACACACGAGAACATGTATGCATACACACATACACGCGAGAGAGGGAGACGTTTCTTCTTAGTTTTCAAACAATTACCGTTTATTATTATTAATTTACTGTCAAAACAATTGTCTTTTGGCATAAACAGTGTGGCATCCAACTTCGGGACTTGCGGCTGTACGCGCAGCACTTCCGGCGGGCGCACCCGGACAAGAACCGGACCAAGTATCCCGCCATGAAGACACCCTGTATGTGCGAGCAGTGCGGACGGATATTCCAGGTACACACTTATACAACGTGTTTTTTTTTAACCGTCTCAGAGCGGAAGTCCACTTAAAGTATCCAAAACGTACTAAACATTCGTGAAAAAAAATGTATTAGTTAAGCTTTTAGTGATAAAATGTAATTAAATTTGAAAAATCCCTGTATGGCGCGCGGTGCGAAGTTCATTCACCCGGTTAGTGTTCGTACCTATCTACAAAAGATGGCGGCTAGCGGTCACTCGGCTGGATGATTAATATTAATACAAAAAAAACAATATTTAATAATAAAACAATAAAAATAATATATCAATATGATCACTAACATTTTTTTTAGTAGAGTCAAGTTAAAATCGACGTAAGGACCGTCCCAGAAACAAAGTGGACAGCTGTATAGGTGCATATTTTTTATTCAATACAATATAAAAAAATAAAACATAAAATAAACCAAACTTGAACATTCTCTTAACGAACTATTTTAGGAATTCACTGTAAACTATTTATTTTGCTTGCAATCTCACTTTCTTTTTTATATTCCTCATTAGAGTTTGGACGACCAAGTTTGTCACTTTTTCTGATGCCCTATTCCACTTTTTCTTGAAGTCATCGACTGAGGTTGCAGCTTTGACATTTTTTTGGAGATGCCGCTTCATTATAGCCCAGTAT
The DNA here is from genome assembly GCA_947049275.1 of Epinotia bilunana. Classification (NCBI taxonomy): domain Eukaryota; kingdom Metazoa; phylum Arthropoda; class Insecta; order Lepidoptera; family Tortricidae; genus Epinotia; species Epinotia bilunana. The sequence continues at coordinate 1,933,143 of OX346277.1, read as the reverse complement.
CTTTCAATAGGCCGTACCTCGGGGCAGTTAGGCGGGTTCATGTCTTTTTGAACTACGTCCACTTTGTTGGCTTTATACCATTCTAGTGTGACCTTAGAATACCATTATTCTATCATGCCATATGATGCCAAGTCTGGCCAAAATAAAGTCGGCATCCCGTGCTTTCTAATGAAGGGTAGCAGCCTTTTCTGCAAGCACTCCTTGCGATATAATTCGGCGTTTAAGTTTTGTGTGGTGAAGAATGCTTTGGATCGCATCCCGCATTGACAGATTGCCTGCCAAACTAAGATCTTTTTGCCAAATTTCTCAATACAGATGGACTTATCCTTCCGGTTAACTTTTTTGCTAGCGGGTACCGTGATGAACTGGGGTCCTGGTAAGGTTTTAAAATCAAACTTACAGTATGTTTCGTCGTCCATTATTATGCATTGTCTTTTTTTGGTCAGTATATGATCGAACAGTTTTCTAGTACGTTTTCGGACTGCTGCCGTCTGCTTATCATCTCGTTTTGGCTGTTTTTTTTTTGTCGGTTTTTAAATTACACCTGCGTTTGATTCGCTGGATCGTTGAAGGCGAAGTATTGGCTTTTTTCGCGGCGTCTCGTACCGAGAGGGACGGTTTTTGTACAAACATCCGTATCACTTTCTTCTCCAGTGCCGCGTCCCATGTACCTTGCTTCCTGCCAGACTTAGGCAGATCTTGTAAAGTACACTCGAGAGCAAAAGTTTCGGGTCACTAGCATTTACTTCAATATCTTGAAAACGATTAAAGCTATCGTATTGAAATAAATTGAACCTTATAGACAATTTAATAATCCTTCATTACACGTATAAAAACTTATTGGTTGGCGTGAAGTAATGGCATTAAAAAAGTTATAAACATAATGATCCCTTTTTTTCAAATCAGAACTTCTAATTTTCGCAACTATTTTTGCTTTTGTTTTTGTTCTGTCATAAAATGTATTTATAAGAAGTCTTCTAGGTATCCAATAGTCATTATTAAAGTAGTAATTATGTCACTCACACCTGAGGAATGTACGAGAATCCTCACGATCCTGGAAAATGGAAGCAGTCAGCGAGAAACAGCAAGAATAGTCGGTGTATCGTTGTCTACAGTTCAGCGTATTCGCCAGCGGTTTCTAGAAACTGGTTCAAACCTACGCAGACCAATAACAGGCAGACCCAGGTGTACGACGGCACGGGAAGATCGATATCTAGTCAACTCTATGCTGCGAAATCGGTTTCTTACGGGAACATCACTGACTCATAATTTTTTAGGGCTTGGTAGAAGCAACCCTTCTGCTTGGACTGTAAGACGGCGACTTGCTGAAGGTAATTTGAAACCATTTAGACCCGCAAATGGTCCGAAACTCGAGAGGCACCATCGTATAGCAAGACGAATTTATGGACGCGAACACTCGCATTGGACGATTGAAAATTGGTCAAATGTCGGGTTCTCGGACGAATCAAAATTTATGCTGTATACACACGACGGAAGGGCAAAGGTGTACAGAAGACCAGGAGAAAGATTTATGCAAGCCTGTATTGAAGAAAAGGTGGCATACGGTGGTGGTTCGGTACTCGTGTGGGCTGGAATTTCTGCGGAAAGCCGAACAGAGCTTGTACTGATCGAAAACGGTACTCTTAATGGCGTAAGATACGTGGATGAAATCCTCAACGAGCACGTCGGTCCATTTATGGCAAGACTAGGTGAGAATGCCATCTTTATGCACGATAACGCCCCTCCCCACACTGCTCGTGTAGTGCAAGACTACCTTGATGAGGTGAATATTCGTCCCATGGTGTGGCCAGCACGTAGCCCCGACCTCAACCCGATCGAGCACGCCTGGGACGAGCTCGGACGACGTTTAAGACAACGAGATCCTCCTTTAATTACGCTTCGTGACTTGAAACATGCATTGGTAGAGGAATGGGAGAACATTCCCCAACAGTGTTTCAGAAACTTGGTGTACAGCATGCCGAATCGCATTGCAGCAGTCCAGACAGCACGTGGGGGTAATACCAAGTACTAAACTGTGTTAAAACTACTTGTAAATATAAAAAGTTCAATATTTTCAGTTTTGGTTTTGGAAGCAAAATGACGCCATTTTTAATTTGTCGTTTTAAACATAATAAAATAAATGGTCAGTAGTAAATGTAATGCATTTTATTTTAGTAACATGAAATTGTCTATAAGGTTCAATTTATTTCAATACGATAGCTTTATTCGTTTTCAAGATATTGAAGTAAATGCTAGTGACCCGAAACTTTTGCTCTCGAGTGTAGTAGTTTCACCGAACTTTTTTATCAATTTGTGCACACCTGACGGACTAACATTATACTTTTTAGCGAGCTTTCTGAACGTCATCCCCTTTAACTTGCACCAATCGTCCAACATATTTTTGCGAACTTCTAGGTTTATTCGCCCCATCTTGATAATGCATTAGAATTTAAACTGGTATTTGTCAGTGTCAAAAAATTCACTAAACTGGCCATTGTAAACCACAAAAAAAGTTTTTACTCTTTGATGCAAAAAAAAAAATTATATGATCGTAAAGTTGTCCACTAACATTCTGGCACGGTCCTTAATAGGCATGATCCCTACGGGTCTTTTCCTACCTTTATTCCCGGTTGTGTCCTAAAGGAGCCCGGGGTCCGCTTTGACACCGAATCGCAAGATTTGGCGTAGGCACTAGTTTTACGAAAGCGACTGCCATCTGACTTTCCAAGCCAGAGGGAAAACTAGACTTTATTGGGATTAGACCGGTTTCCTCACGATGTTTTCCTTCACCGAAAAGCTAACGGTAAATATTCCGTACATAAGTTCCGAAAAAGAGGAGAAAGAGGTCAATCGTCGAATCCGACTCGGCTGGGCAGCTAAAGCTTTTTTAAGCCTAAGCTTCGTCCAATATTCCGCAGTGTCTCGAGACGAGAGTCTTTGACCAGTGTGTGTTGCCAGTGATGACATATGGCACTGAAACGTGGTCGCTCATTATGGGCCTCATAAGAAGGCTCAAAGTCACCCAAAGGGCTATGGAGACGGCTATGTTGGGAGTTTCTCTGCGTGATCGCATCAGAAATGGGGCTATCCGCAGCAGAACCAAGGTAACCGATATAGCCCTCCGAATCGCTAAACTTAAGTGGCAGTGGGCGGGGCACATTGCACGTAGAACTGATGGCCGTTGGGGCGGAAAGGTTCTTGAGTGGCGACCACGAACCGGAAGGCGCGGCGTGGGTAGGCCCCCCGCAAGGTGGACTGATGACCTGGTAAAGGTTGCTGGAGTCCGCCGGATGCGGGTGGCGCAGGACCGGTCACTTTGGCACTCTTTGGGGGAGGCCTATGTCCAGCAGTGGACGTCTTTCGGCTGATATGACGATGATGATGATGAAGTTCCGAAAAATTCATTGGTACGAGCCGGGATTCGAACCCACGGCCGCCGCTCGAAAGCTGCAAGCCTGAACCACTTGGCTACCGTAGCTCAACAACAAAGCGTACTTCTTTTCAAAATTTGTAAAATTCTGCCTGTAAGTCTTAAACATAAATATCTACTTGCTATAAATAACCATAGCCGTCTAGAGCCAACCTCTGAGAATAGCTTGTTAAAAACAGTCGATAATAAATATGTTACTAGGGCCATGGCGTCCGGTAAACTGTGCGCACCGAAGGTTAATAACCATTATGGTGATAGAACGCTAAAAAAACGTATTCCCTATCTTCTGAACAGTTTACCAGAAACTATCAGCCGTGAAAGTATAGAAAACGACTTTAAAAGAAAATTAAAACGACATTACTTAAGTATAATAACGCCTAAGGCATAGATAGCTGTAACATTTACAAACACAACTTAAGTATGTACAAATTAGTTAACTCTGTACTATAAAGTGATCACACAGACAAACTGTTCCGACAGTTTTGTGGGACCCTGTTAATTATTAACCCCCTCATTCATAAAATTTATATTAATTACTTACCTTATTCCAAGCCTAAACAATTGAGATGGCAACATCTGTTTCGACTGGCAACACTCCCAGTGGTTCCAATAATTTTGGTTTTACCGCCAAAATCCCCACCTTTGACTTTGAACCAGCATGACGTCAATATCGGCTGCGCGCCGAGCAGCCATCATTGGATTCTCAATTGAGTCCGCCGTCCAATATGAAATATGTGGACGGTAGATAGCCACTGTAGATAGACAGGTGGCGATGTAGCCACGGTCGGTAGTCCGATGGCAATACTATGTTATGTAAACAAACACCGCATTGGGTGTAGGTGGTTGGTTTTGAAGAAGACAAATTATGGTACTCTATAGGTACAGCTGAAAAAGAGCTTAAGTCCTAAGTGTTCCTGAAATACAAGCTTAAAAACTAGGTTTTATGGCTGAAATATAAGCTTAAATACTAAGATATGATGGTATTATTATGTAATGTTATTAAACATTGAAAGATATTTAAGCATACGCCAGCAGGCAGCAATGAAATTAGGCTTGGAATAAGGTAAGTAACTTAATATAAATTTTATATTTAGGTAAAATTTGTCTATTAAGTATTGTACCTTATTCCAAGCCTAAACAATTTAGAAGTGTTTGTTATCGGCTGCTGGTTCAAAGGATTGCAAATAGAACTGTATAGTTTCGTTAGAACGCCAATGTGAAAAAGCAAATATTAGTTAGCTTTTTATAAGAAAACTGTACAGCAGTGAAATGTTCATGTACAAACTCGGGTAATTTCCATATTCAATAATTATATCAAACTACCAAATCGGATCTGGACGTGTTTTAAAATATAGTAGCACATCACGTAATTGTAATCAATCACTTACCACTTTCCAAGACGATTAGGTATTAATAAAACAATGAGTGTCAAGCCAGCTTGACGATTGCATATACTGTTCACACTACTAGATTTGTGCGTTAGCTTCGTTCAGAAAAGCATGAATGGATTGTTCATGAAGCTGGCTTAACAAAGTCACATGTTCATAACTTAATCACCTATAAATCCTCATTGTATCTTATAATCAATCAGTAACTGCTTACACGGCAAAACCAGAAGATAATATGAACATATTTTTTAAGTATCTCATTTAAATCGACACTCGTATGGCAGCTAACCAGTGAGCACCGCCCAATCTTAATAAATTTAGGTTCAGTTAGATTGACATACATATAACGACTTGAAAATAATAGAAGAAACCGAAATACGGTAATTATACCGGTGCGCTCCTGAGACAATTGCAGTACCCGACGAATTGAGGGTAGTTTTGAATTTAAAATCAATCTCCTTTAAATGAGCACTAGCATATGGTTAGGCCGTGCCAGTTTTACTGGAGAAAGAACTTAAGGGGGGCTTCAAGGTCATCGGGTACGCAAATTGACCAAAAACCTTAGTCATCAAAATTTCCTTTATGCGTAAGGAATAATAAAGCACCTTACCTTCTGAGTAGGTACTACTCACGATTTCCTCCAATACTAGCATCCGTCCGTGACCAGGTGGTGAAGAATCCTCGCTACCCGCGACCTTTTGTTAGCGGAGTACAATCGTGCACCTTCATTTGATACTGTAGCTTGTAGCATACAAACTGTCAATTTTGACACAATCATGGAACATAACGATCAGAAAATTACAAGGAGTTTTCCGTTTTTTATATGTAGTACTGCCGAGGCTAGTACTACGTGTTGCCTCTGCAAGAAACAGAACGCCAATGATGGCTGCTCGGCGCGCAGCCGATATTGACGTCATGCTGGTTCAAAGTCAAAGGTGGGGATTTTGGCGGTAAAACCAAAATTATTGGAACCACTGGGAGTGTTGCCAGTCGAAACAGATGTTGCCATCTCAATTGTTTAGGCTTGGAATAAGGTACAATACTTAATGTGCTTTGTCCCTTTCTTACGAACACAAATGTCAAAGTGACAGATAAGGACAAACGAATTTTAACGGCATTTTAGTTAAAACAGGCTTGTAGAACGTTTATGAATATGGCCGTAAGTTTCTATATTCTGTTTATTAGATAAATAAATAAATAATAAATAACGAAAGCTTCTACCAAACATTTAAATTTTTACTGATACTATTTACCCACTAGCTTTTGCCCGCAACTCACTTGTTTATATCGTAGCTCAATACAAACTTTCACCCCCATTTCACACCCTTAGGGGATTATTTCCGGGATAATAAGTATCCTATGTCCGTCCCCGGGACTCAAACTATCTCTATACCAAATTACAGTTAAATCGGTTCATAGGTTTCAGCGTGAAGGGATAAGAGACAGACAGACAATTTTTTTTTTTTTTTTATGTGTAGCTAGGCTAGGCTAACTTTCGCATTTATAATATTAGTATGGAACTGACTGATTTATTTAAACCTCATTGCACAACAAAAATAAGTGCAAAAGGCGGACTTAAATCTCTACCAGTCAACCATAGGGCCAAACGGAGACTTTCAAACGGTGGGCATGGCAGACTAACAAAACAAAAATCCTTATCATCATCATAACAGCCGAAAGACGTCCACTGCTGGACATAGGTCTCCCCCAAAGAGTGCCACAATGACCAGACCTGCGGCACCCGGTCCTTATATATTAGAATTTATAACATAATGGTTATAATACCTTACCTTTCTTGATTATTATATATATAAGATTGACATATGTTAGTTATTTCAATGCCTCTTTATAATATTTCCATTTTATTCAATGCATCCGTTTTTCGTAATTACCATTCATTTTTACCATTTATTAACTTACTGTCATTTTTTTACTGTATTTGACATTCTTTATTGTAATTCTTTGAATAAAAAACCATTAATTTGCACGCCTGCATGCATGCAGGCTGGATACACCGAACTTCAAAATATTGTACAACTTTATAAACTGTATTCAGCAATAAACGATTTGTATTTGTATTTATTTGTAAACACGGTTCAACTGACGTATTAAATGTCACTACGGGCGACATGTTTCGAACTCTTCGGGAGTTCTTCTTCAGGACGAGTGTAACATTCAACACGTAAGTTGAACCGTGTAATTATTATCATTATTTCAACATGTCTCACCAGTTTAAATTCAACAACACGTTGACTTGTCGGAGCATGGCCCTCCTAAAGGGCCACATGTCGTTTAAAGTTGATTCTTGAAATAAAGAAGTCTAAAACAAAGCACGAAGATTGACGAACCGCATAACTTATTTCGTAATTTTTTCATTCATGTCTCGCGAAAGTTTAAATCCAATAACGCGTTGACTTGTCAGAGTATGGCCCTTCTAAAGGGCCACATGTGGTTTAAAGTTGATTCTTGAAATAAAGAAGTATAAAACAAAGCACGAAGATTGACGAACCGCATAACTTATTTCGTAATTTTTTCATTTATGTCTCGCGAAAGTTTAAATCCAATAACACGTTGACTTGTCAGAGTATGGCCCTTCTAAAGGGCCACATGTGGTTTAAAGTGAATTCTTAAAATAAAGAAGTATAAAACAAAGCACGAAGATTGACGAACCGCATAACTTATTTCGCAATTTTTTCATTCATGTCTCGCGAAAGTTTAAATCTAAAAAATAACACGTTGACTTGTCAGAGCATGGCCCTCCTAAAGGACCACATGTGGGTGCACACGGGTGAGAAGCGGTTCAAGTGCGACCGCTGCGACAAGAGCTTCACGCAGAAGACGAACCTGGTGTTCCACATGAGGGTGCACAGCGCCACGCGGCCCAGCTACGAGTGCCCGCTCTGCGGGAAGCACTTCGCCTTCTTCAACAACCGCCGGAGACACATGTTTGTGGGTATCACAAGTTTTTTATTTATAAAGTGAAAACTTCTTTCAGATTCAGATCATTTATTCATAAATAGTATAAACATATTTATAGGTCACATTTTAACGGCGCTTTAGCGGCGCTGTGCATTTTTTGGGGAGAAATTGTTAAACTCGCCACAGGTGTAGGAGCGTTGGAGGTCACGTGACTGTAAGATGGTGAGAGATTCGGGACGAGGCTTGGGGACGGAGGGGGACCGATGCCGTAGTACGAGACTGGCTGCGCCATTCGAGTTGGCATGAAAAAGGGCACAAACGCCATGCAATCCGCGGCGCTTACCCGTTCGGCCGACACACAATAAGTTCTCACGCGAAAGTGAAATAGTTTACAAACAAACATGTGTAATGGATATAATGCAGCATGTCTTGAATAATCCGTAATTAAATAAATGTCATCCCGCTCGAATGTGGAGCAGCCCAACTGGGGAAGTACGTCCGCCTTGCAGAAGACCACAGCCATAATAACACAACTACTTGCTCTGTAGTAGTGTTGTATTCCTGGAGGTGAGCAAGGTCGCCAGAGCTCCCGAGGATGCGTTGTGACGAGAGCGAGGGAATTTGTTCCTTCAGCTGTCAACACGGCGAATCCTCAAACATGTCAAGGGTCGGCAACGCCCATGTTACTCCTTTGTAGTTGCATGCGTCTATAGGCCGCGGTGTCCGCTTACCATCAGGCCGTACGCTTGTTTGCCACATTCTTTGTATTAAAATAAAAAAAACCCTTCCAACGGTCACTCGGTTGACCCATGTCCGCTAGCTTCACAGCATGATCCTCAGACATTGTTACTTTGTGGTCCCAGATCCACACCGGCCTGAAACCCTTCAAGTGCGACAACTGCGGCAAGTCGTTCACGACCTCCGGCGAGCAGCGCGCGCACGTGGAGCACGTGCACCTCAAGAAGCCTTGGCCCAAGAGGCAGCGGCAGCGGGACGCCGAGCCGCAGCCTTGGCAGAAGTGTCTGGAGCCCATGGAGGACTAGCTCTTGGGATCTGGCGTTGTTGGGGTCTCTGAGGGCGAGCGAGAAAATCTTCCCTCTAACTTCAAATGTCATAGAGCTAATCTTAGGGTGGTATTTGCGTCTCAAATTTTGCTTAAAGAGTGAGTGGGTCGCAATGCACATTGGACAAAGATCTTGGAAAAGTGGAATACCACCCTTAGATAATGATATCCTGGTCACGGCACCAAAATGTAACATGACTATGTTCAATATAGTCTTACCGTTAAGCATGTAAATAGTAAAAAAAACTTAAATCATTTTATTTCTTTGAAATATTAGCTTTTGTAGGCTTGAGACAGGATTATTTTTCAGCTGACTGAATGATTGACCAACACTAAAAACTTAATATTAGTTTGTGCTAGAATGAGAGGATTATTTTTCAGATACTTTCCAGTGACACTAGAAGAAGTTAAGGTAGAAGTTATTCTATTAATACTTTCAATGCAACGCAAATTATTTTGAATAAGACAGTGCCAAAGGTATTTAATTTATCGCTAAAAAACTTTGCGACCTTTTGTCTTTCCTAAACAAAAGGTCGCAAATGCCGTGAGTTTCCTATGGATATACTATCTTCCGCCCGCAACTTCGTCTGCATGTACCCGGGATAAAAACTATTGTATATTTTAATCCAGGCTATAAGCTATCTTGATGCAAAATTTTATCCAAATCGACTGAGCCGTTTAAGAGTCCGCAGTTAGCTCGATTTTCCATTACATTCTCCATACAAACGTAGTCACGCTCTAATTTTAAAACTACGTGTTGGATTGTAACGAAACTTTGCACATACAATAATATGAGGTATATGGGTCTGTACTTACAGGTCTGTAATTAGTTTATGTAGCTTCAGATACCATAGTAAAAAAAAACAGTGAATTAAAGTTTTTCATACAAAACTAAATTTGGCTGTATTTCGTTTGTTTTAAATACTGGAACCATATAAACTAATTACAAACATAGATATACCTCATGTCATTGTATATGTAGTCTCGTTACAATCCAACACGTAGTTTTAAAATGAGAACGAAAGTCCGTTTGTATGGGAAGGTGAAATTCGGCCGAGCTTACTGCTGACTCTTAAGCGTGATTGAGTAACAAACATCCAAACTTTCGCATTTATAATATTAGTAGGATGACTTCTGTTAGGGAACCCGTCATTGCGCGTGGTAACGCTCGTGGACGGTTCATTTATTAAAGTTTGTAATGTATTTATTGATTTATTGCACATATTCGCTGCGCTTACCTAGTCCTTTATGAATAACACATTAAATTTGTCATCATCATTATATCAGCCGAAAGACGTCCACTGCTGGCCATAGGCCTCCCCCAGAGAGTGCCACAATGACCGGTCCTGCGCCACCCGCATCCAGCGGACTCCCGCGACCTTTACCAGGTCATCAGTCCACCTTGTGGGGCCTACCCACGCTGCGCCTTCCGGTACGTGGTCGCCACTCGAGAACCTTTCCGCCCCAACGGCCATCGGTTCTACGTGCAATGTGCCCCGCCCACTGCCACTTTATTTTAGCGATTCGGAGGGCTATATCGGTTACCTTGGTTCTGCTGCGGATAGCCTCATTTCTGATGCGATCGCGCAGAGAAACTCCCAACATAGCCATCTCCGTAGCCCTTTGGGTGACTTTGAGCCTTCTTATGAGGCCCATAGTGAGCAACCACGTTTCCGTGCCATACGTCATCACGGGCTGTTGCCCGAAAATTATATATTTTAGTGTGTTCACTAAAATATATAATTTACTTTTCTCAAACATGCAATGTTTTTATAACAGGCAGCGAAGTATTGCGTTTCGGGTGCGGTGAGACGAGAGAGATAAGGGAATTTAATACAAAATTGGAGGCTGCAAAGTGACCTTTTGTTTCAGTATCAATAACTGACCCACATGGACCTATAATGCTCAGGGCAAGCTATACGTGTTCCCACAACGAGGGACGGAAAGGCTCCTATGCAGCTAAATTATAAACTGGTCTTAAAACGGCTGATGGCTTACCATAACAACCTACCATCGCCAACACAGTTAATTGACCATCCGTGCACTTTATTCAAATTGAAATAAGGTTCAATATAAACACTACCTAATTTGGGCGGATAATGCTTTATTTTTCGCAACGTCATAGTAAATCAGTTGTGGCAAACAAAAAAAGTGGAAGTATGACAAAGACACGAATGATATTCCCCTTTCTGTAACACTTTTTGAGTTGTATGCTACCATCTCGCTCGGACGTGGTATAATATATTATTTATTACCATACCTTATTATTACCCAACATCGAGGCGTTCAGCCAATTAAAAAAACTTAGTTTTATTTTATATCATTGCATGTTTAAGAAAAGCACTATAGGTACCTCGACGTGATAAGGCATTGCCCGGCCTCTGCAGTAATGTAGCACTATTGATTGACGTCGATTTGCCTACAATTTGCATCTTATTCTTTGGCGATAAGGTGTTTTTTACGTCACCGTTGTACAGAGCTTTTATTACAATGAATTTACCTGATTTTATGAATTACGTGTGAAATGAAATCAAATATGAATATCATAAGGATAAAAATAATTGTACATATTAGATGATAATTAGTTATAGCTATTTAAATTATTTATATCAATAACATAACATTCTTTTTGGGTTAAGGGCCAAATTCTTGGCCAGTAGTAGCCTGGTTAATTGGTAGCAGTTAAAAAGTTCCGTTGTGACACAAAAATTAACCATAGAATTTTATAACTACGGGTAAGAATTTGGTCCTTACCCATTTATGTTTTACTGTTTTTTGCCCCTGAAGTGTTGACTGACGGTAGTGATGGTTTTTATAGGTAGGATTTTGTAGCTTTCCGATCTTAATCAATATTATAGCAACAGAAGTATGATACCATCTGCACTTGATTTCAAGGTCGCCAGCGTGAGCAGGTTTCTATACCCTGGGATACATAATATGGGACGCCGGAGTGGAGGTTCTACCTACACAACATGTCATAAAGGGACACCCCATCCCCGCATAATGGCAACGGCACCCATTCTGTGAGGCCATTTTGCGGCCACTTAAGGGTCGAACAGACTGCCAGCGGGACGGTAGCGGGGCTTGACGAGCGCGTGATGCGCGCGGGACGGCCGCTCACACAGAGCACGCGCGCATCGCGCCATCGACCCGCCAGCATCACGTACGCACCGCGCGCTCCGCTGTCTGGCGTCACACTGACGCGCCGCGCACCCGTCGCGGTCGCGCGGCGGGAGGCTGGCGGGGCGCGACAGAAGCGGGGCGCGTTGCCGGCGGGGCGCAGCCTGTTTGACCACGCTAGCGGTTTGTAGGGAAATATCGCGCTGCGCGCCCGCGACGGTGCTGTGTGTTCGACCCTTTAGACTTGTATGGTGTTTTCGTTCGCCGATATAACCAGACGTCTCACATTTTGTAGCATTTTCGGTGCGACATGCTACTGTTAACTGATACACCGTATCAATCCAAATTAGAATTAATATTAAGGTTATCAACGTTAATTAACAAACACCTGATTGACGGGGGCAAATCTGTACTGACGTTTAATAGTGCGAGGACACAATACCTAAGTTGATATCGATAAAAATGGCGTACAACCGTTGTGTAATTTTAAGAATTTGAATTAAGAACGTAACTATAGATGTACACAAAAGTAAACTTTTTTGGGAATTAACTTCAGGTCAGCTTTTCATGAAGATGAACGATCTTTTTTCTTCCGAGGCATTTTGACCGATTTTAAAAAACAAAAGCATTCCGACCAAATAAGCCTTAATTGGTCGGAATGCTCAATAATATTGTTGTACTGGATGAATTATTCAATATAATTTCAAAGTTTGTCAAAAGTGACTTGACACAGATCAGATATCGGTTGTTAAATAGTTGCGATAAGTATAAATGAAAGAGGTTTCCACTTAATGAAAAGTATTCAAACTTAGGCATTAGTTATGATAATGATGGTTAAAAATTGATTTTTATCGATGTCGATTTTTAATTAATCACTAGCAATGGTAAATTTTTGCCCCCGTCAATCCGGTGTTTGTTAATTAAGCATTACGATTGAAACGGTTTATACCAATTCTATTAACAGCTCTTCGCTGCTCATAGTGCTACAGAAATTAAAGATGTCTGGATTGGACATAACCAGAGGTTTCTACGTTTAAACCCTTAGATGCAAACTGTATCCAAAATTAAACTGAAGTGACACAAGTTAATGACAATAGGGGTGTAGACACGAAATAAAATAATCAATAATGTCATATTTTCTCGAAAAAGGATTAAAAATGTAGTCAAATAGAGAAAAAATCAACGCAAAAGGTTAAATAATCACGAAGTTATAAGTTTTTAAGATGTTCTGTCCCTTTTTCGCAAAACGCAACTTCATATGAAACGATGACGCTTGTAGATTGTGACGTCACTAATAGACGGAAACGTGCCGTACCCCCCGGCAGCCTCACATATTGTGACGTCACACACTGTTTGCGTTTTCTCTCTAACAAGCAATATTAAAACTGTTGTAGCTTCTTAATTCATTGAGATATCTGAATGGGATTTACGTCAATAGGCATATTTTTTTGCCTTCTTTCTTTTGGAGTAATAATAATCTTCGAGTCTACACCCCTATTATAGACTTTGTCAAACTAGACACGGAGTCTCATATGTGACGAGGATTCAAGGCTTATTCCCACGGTAACTACCACAACTGTACTAGTAACAATACTGGGAACTACCTTCCCATTTTTACTTGAAGGTTAACTGGAACAGATCCCTCTTACAGGGATAAGTTCGCCTTTGTACCGACTCATCCTTAAGGTCTGTATTAAACACACACAGACAAAACTGTAAGTCATGTACCTGTACGTCGAAGCATCCGGTGTGATATTTTATATGGGGATTCATACTTTACAACGCCACTGCACGTGCTGCGCACGCATGTGGTCTGCCTCGCCCTTTAAGAGCGTTTCTCAAAAAAAAATGCCACTACATTTTTCCGGAGACTTTCTGCAACTTTTATGTTATTTCTACTTAAAATCACGATGTCTTTCCATCCCAATAGGAGAAAAAAAGTGTCCCAAAATGTCCATACATTTTTGAACTTTCCTATTGTGTTACCGCCATACAAAGTGTATGGTAAATGGTAACACAATAGGAAAAATATCTTTGGGACAGTTTTTGTCCTACCAGGGCCGAAAGAGCTCCTGATTCTGAATAGAAGTACAATTAATAATAGTGGCATTTTTTTTGAGAAACGCTCTTAAAGGTGAAGAACGCGTTTCCCATTTTTACTACGTACCAGTAGGACAGCTGGTAAATGCGGTATTCCTACTGGTAAAAAAACCCGATATTAAGAGTCCGCAGTAAGCTCGATTCTCCATACAAACGTAGTTACGCTCTCATTTTAAAACTACGTGTTGGAGTGTAACGAAACTTTGCATGTACAATGACATGAGGTATATCCAGGTCTGTAATTGGGAATGTGAAATTCGGCCGAACTTACTGCGGAGTCTTAATAGTGGGAATATCTCAATTTCAATGATGCAATATGCAAAGGGTTAAAGCTGCAACTTTTTTTTCATGAAACCTTTTCATCTAGTGAAAAAAGTGTGTAAGTATATTGATGTATGCATTAATAATCACCAGAGCCCGGAATTTTCACGGCAAAACAAAAGACTGTCGCAATCTTGCTAGTGTTAGAAACATTTTTGTATCGATATCGAGTATTATTATCGAATATTTGAAAATACTTCGCGACGGTTAATTTAAAATAATATACGAGAAATATCTAAAAAAAACTTACTCAACCTGAACGACATACATGAATTTCCTAAATTCCTTGACGTTGAGTGAAGTTGAACGATCATTTAGTATATAGATATAAATGGCTTATTTATAGTGATAAACGAAACTGTCTGTCTACTCCCAGTGAATGTTGAGAAATTAATAATTATATACTCTTATTACATAAAATGTCATGTGCTGCTGTGTGTACTGACGTGGATTTCGAAGAAGAAATTGCATCTGTTTCTATGTAATTTTATACAAACCTCACGTAAGTTTGTGGACCGTTTTTTTTCGTCTATTACACGGCTTACCATCAGGTGATTCGACTGCTCGTTTGCCTCCTATATCATAAAAAAAAAAAAAAAAAGCTATCGATATCGGTATAAAATGTTACTAACACTATTAAGGTTGCGATAGTCTTTTGTTTTGCCGTGAATAATCCGGGCTCTGATAATCACGCCTATTAAGTCCTAAGTTATAGTAACTAGCAGCTAGATTGGTGTATTAAATCGTGTATAATTTTATATACCTAGTTCAATACAATCTTGAAATAAATAATGTATATTTTTTATTCTCCGACCTATCCTAGTGGACCGTAGGCAAGTTGCTTGGGGGACTTCGAATAAATTTATTAAAATCGAGATCAATGCAATAACACCTAAAGAATTAAATCACTTTTGTTTCAATTACACACTTTTCTGCATAAAATTAAACATAAAATAATATCCATACTATCCATACTAATTATAAATGCGAAAGTGTGTCTGTCTGTCTGTCTGTTACCTCTTCACGCTTAAACCGCTGAACCGATTGAGATGAAATTTGGTACGGAGATAGTTTGAATCCCGGGGAAGGACATAGGATGGTTTTTATCCCGGAAATCATTTCCCGGGGGGATGAAAGTTTGTATCGAGCTACGATATAACCGAGTTCCACGCGGACTACATCCCCAGAGTTGGAGTCTTTAACGAATCCAAATACTACATGGAAGGTAACTCCGGGCATCCAGTATTCGGGGCCCGCTATGGCAAAATCGCTATTAACATTTACTTTGGCCGCCACCATGTTCTAAATTGGATGATGTTTGGTCAAAACGGGGCTGAGATCGTGTTTAATCCGTCGGCTATAATCGCTGCTGAGGCCAGCGAGTAGGTACATGTGGAATATTGAGGCGAGGAACGCCGCTATCACTAACTGCTACTTCACTGCTGCGATTAATAGGTTGGGCTACGTGGAGTTCCCAAATGAGTTCACGTCAGTGGATGGGAAGCTGGCACACAAAGATTTGGCGCTGTTCTATTACGGTTCGAGCTACTTCTCTGGCCCTGATGGAGTGTGGTGTCCGGGTTTGTCGCGTACGAGGGACGGTCTGCTGATCGGGGTGTTGGATCTGAACCAGAACCGGCAGATCAAGGACCGCCGCTGCTACTACATGATCCAGCGCTTGGATATGAACGTGAACAGCCTGAGCAGAGTACTGGACCTGGATTTCAAGCCACAAGTTGTGCACGAACATGAATCTGAGAATTGATGATTACGGCATTTGCTTATTGTCAATGGTAACGTTTTGTTTGATAAACATAAAGCTACTATTATTTTTGCTTGTGCCTAAGTATGTGTTTCTAGTAACCATAAATAAATAAAAACTTGGAATGATTTTATTGCTATAGATTATTATGTTGCCTTTGTCGCTGACAGTCGCGGTCTGTTGCGTCACTTAAGATGAATTTGAAGAAGTTGTGGCTTTCCAATGACTTGTGAATTGGTTGAATATAGTATTTATTTATTTATTGTATATTTGCGATATATATACTGTGTATTATATTTTATACTGTATATTTATATATACTGTATTGGCATGTTTTTATTTGTCTAGAATTAATACCTATTAGGTTTTGTTTTCATTTTCTCTGTGTTTTTGTACACGGTATAAGTTTGCATATCTCGGTCTACATACCTTCCTCTCAAATGCTAAAAGGTTAGCTGGAAGAGATCCCTTATCGGGATAAGATCGCCTTTGTACTTTGATCTATTGTGTGACATGTATATTCTTTAACCTGTTATTGTGTACAATAAAGTGCTTACATACATACATACATGATTATACATATCAATATAAACTTATTTATAACTACAAAACACACAGTTACTGCGACGTGTTGCGCAATTTCGTACTTACAGATTCAGTACAGTTTTGTTCAATTAATAAAATACCTACCTACCTTTGCATTGCATGTTAAATAAAAGTTTGAAATATCTGTGGCCCGTCTCGCGAAGCTGCAAGTTACCATGTTACAAGTCTACACAGGAAACATAGAGCTGCTTGGACACAAGACGGCGCGCGCGCTCTCTCGCACTCTCCGTCTCTCTCTTATTAGAGAACTTAGATAGAGACGGATAGTGCGAGAGAGCTCGTGCGCCGTCTTGTGCTAACCGTGCTGTAAAGACTGGCCATTCAATCAGTGTTGCGTGTGCAATTGTAAAATTGTAACTTGTAGTTTCGTGTATCGGGCCACTGGTTGTCCAGTATGAGTACCGTAATTTTTAGGTATTTTGTATTTTCCTCATTACATCTAACATTAATTGAAGTTTGTTTTGTTACCTTTCTTATCTGTTCTACGTATTACTGCATTTAAAAACTAATCGAAATGTCACGCGAGAGGTTATCAATGTTGTCTATTATTGTAATGCGTTAGTATTAACTTTTGGTTACTTTTATGGTTAATGAATTAATCATTATAAACTTAAGAGCCGGGCTCTTGTCGGTAGAGTAATCGCCACTTATTACTGCACTAGCATCGCGCGCGGCTTCGCCCGCGTATTGCATACATGCAAATACCAGGAATAGTCGACCAACTTAATGTGCCCTTGGAAAGGACTTTCATACAAATTCGGCAGAGGCTGCAGTCACAAAGACAGACAGGCAACTACGGAGCCATACACTGCGCGTGGCCCCGCTCACAAAATTTAAATGGAATCGGTTAATAAATGCGACCACTAGAGAAAAACAGCCGGACAGCCGGACATCGCGTAGCTCGCTCGTTCACTTAAGCACTATAGAAAAGAGAAATTTTGTTCATTTGAATGCTTGTTGCCAAATCAGACACGCAAAAATGATAAATCTATAATACTATACTGCGTGGAACGGAACGATGGACTTTCCCGCAAGAAGGGGATTATTGAGCGCTAGTACGTCACATTTTCCAGATAAACTGTTTTTTTTACATTTGTATGGAGCTCTTCGCTCCAGTCGGCCAACGCTCCATACAAAGGTTTAAAAAAATCGCGTCAAAAAAAACAGTTTATCTGGAAAATGTGACGTACTAGCGCTCAATAATCCCCCTCTTGCGGGAAAGTCCATCGTTCCGTTCCACGCAGTATATTCTATACTAGCTTCTGTCCGCGACTTCGTACGCGCATAAATTATGGTTTACTTGGTATTCTTATGTTTAACCATACTCTACTGAGTTCGAATATCGATTCTAAGTATCCCGAGCACTTTTTTTCGAATCTCTTCCATGTACAGACTTTCGACCGTCTTCAGCTTTATTATATGTACTAGCTTGTGCCCGCGACTCCGTCCGCGTCGAACTCGTTTATATCGTAGCTGGATACAAACTTTTATCCCCTCAGGGGATGATTTCCGGGATAAAAACTATCCTACGTCCTTCCCCGGGATTCAAACTATCTCCATACCAAATTTCATCTCAATCGGTTCAGTGGTTTAAGCGTGAAGAGGTAACAGACAGACACTTTCGCATTTATAATATGGATAGATAGAATAATAAATAAAATAAAATAAAAATAGCCTTTATTCTAACACGCATCCTCATAATATCTTATTCCTATAATAATTTAATTTAATACTTTCCATTTCTTATCTCTTCACAAGACAATGACAATGTATCTTTGTTAATATTATTGCTTAGTTTTGTTAATCTTTATCTTACATTTCATCATATTCGTTATAATTACATTATTATGTATGTCTTTCCCGCTCACGGGACAATGACGTCCCGGACCTTTGGGAGGCGTGCGTGGAGCTAGGTACCTACAAAGTACCAACTGAGCCAACACGTAGAGACCCTTTTGACAATTTAATAAAATGCAAGGAGTACACCGAGCGGATGCTGTCCATTATTATTATTATTATTTTATATATTTTTGTAGATATCAAATTATTAAATTATATTTAACTAAAGTATTATAATATTTTCACATTTTGAATATATTGTTTTAGATTTCTATTGATATGTGTAAGTCGCCTCTGCGGCGTAGGCTTCCCCCAATTTCCACCATCTGTCCGTCTCTAGCTTGTCTTCTCCAGTCTAGTCCACATTTTTCTTTAAATATATCTTTCCATCTTTTCCTTGGTCTACTTACCTTTGTTTCTCTGTTCATCTCTAGGTACCTACTCTACGAGTCTTCTGGCACATCTATCATATTATGGCATTCTACATGTATGTCTTGCCCATTTCCATTTTAAATTTCTTATTTTTTCCAAAATAACGGTAACTTTTGTTTTCCTTCTTATTTGTACATTTTTGATTTTATCTGTTATTTTTATGCTCAGCAGAGATAGATAATAGGGAATATTAATGTGGTGGTTTCCCCAGTTGCCTTCCACATCGCAGTGTAATGGCCGGATAAATACTCCCACTACTATTTGGTGAAAAGTCCTACCGGAACCCACTTCCTCGGCCTTCTTCTGAGCTGCTGCTCTGCAGGTACCAGGGGAATGCTTATTTGAAGGCGGCGTTTAGTCGCCATGTCGCAAGGTCGTCATAAAGGGTCGAACACACAGCACGATATTTCCCTATAAACCGCTAGCGTGGTCAAACAGGTTTCGTCGGCAACGCGCCTCGCTTCTGTCGCGCCCCGCCAGCAACCCGCCGCGCACAGGCCGCGCGCCCGCGACGGTCGCGGCGCCGGCGCGTCAGTGTGACGCCAGACAGCGCAACGCGCGGTCCGTGCGTAGTGCTGGGGGGCTAGTACGCTAAGTTTTATGTCGGACATAAAGCATTCGTCCCATTCTGGAAAATGTGCGAGTGCAAGAGGGACGAATGCTTTACGTCGGACATAAAACCTAGTGTGCTAGGGGGGCTGGCGGGTTGATGGCGCGATGCGCGCGTGCTCTGTGTGACCTTCCCGCCCGCCCGCATCACGCGCTCATCAGGCCCCGCTACCGTCCCGCTGGCAGTCTGTTCGACCCTTAAGGCCTATGTAGCTTTTATTGAGAAGTCCGTCCAACCCACACCCACGACGCCCTGTTACTGTTAACCCTATCGCATTACTTACCCCTAATTATATTCGCAGCTAACCACCATATCTGCTGGCCGTTCAATATCCGTCACCTGTGACCTCGTTGCTACCCTGTAGCTCAGCTCCAACTATGATATGTATACATTAATCCCATAAAAAAACATTCCATGTAAAAAGAGGCCAAGTCTCGAAACTCTTCCACCGTAAAAAGTTGCGAGATATTTCGTAGAGCCAAGTCCCAGGCATTTTGTAGGCTAATGTGTTATCCATACATACAAACTATGAATGCAGCCCCATTCTTGCTTTTTAATTTTTTGGCCCATTCACTGCAATTGTAACTTTGTAATCCTATATATTTGTATCGGATTACAAAGTAATGTATGCAGTTAGTGTATCTAGAAAACTGGACTGAAATTGCAATATTTTTAGTTTGCCCTTGACATTATATACACTAAACACTAATTGTATTCTAAATTTGAAACTTCTATGTCTGCTAGAAGTGCCTTAGACTTTTGATGATCGGTGAGTCAGTGGTCAGTGAGTGACAAAATTAAGAAACTTTGACTAGTTAGGTATAATATAATTCTTAAACTAGTGGTTTAAATTGAATGAAATTTGTAATATATCGTGTTTATACAATGCGTGCTTGGTTACTGAAAATTCAGGCTTCTAGTTTTATCCACAACGCAGTTATAGGGGGGTCGAAAATGGCCTGAACTGCTTCGAAAATAGGATGGTACTTACTTGCCCCCAGATTAATTAATCATTACGGTCACAAGGGGATGAACACCATGAATACCTTAAAGTACCGTGTCGCTTTAACATCAAGTTAAACCGCATTCCGAAGTTGTCATGTCAAACAGGTAGGTACAGTCACTAGCAATAATATCTGCCACAAACAAAGCACGCATAAATATCTGAGTCGACTCTATTTCTAGGGTCGTACGTAAGGACGTGTCGGATATTTATGTTTACTTCGTTATTCGGCAGAATATTGTGGTGCTGTTGTCTGTACCAAGGTGTTCAGCTACTTACGAGTTTGACTGTACCTACGTCCAAAACTGTAAGTTAAAAAAAACGCAAGCTGAATACGACATCATGGTCAGTGCACAGGGTCGTTTTTTGATTGTGTTCGTTTTACAGAATTGACTTACAGTTTCGGATAGTGTGCCTAGTTGCTGAATATGTTAAAAAAAATGGTGCCAATAAAAGCTTGGCTCGAAACAGAAAATTTTCAATGTTCCCAGTAACATCACTACCTCTTCATCATCATTCAAGTGTCTATTTAGAGTATTGTGACCAGTTACGATACCAGTCAGTAACCTCAGATTGTTCTTATCCAGTTTTAGCAGATATCTGGTTCTCCTGTGATCCATACCTCCTATCATCATCTTTGTCTGTCTACATCCAGATGCTTCCCTCCATTCTCTCTCCCCTTCTTGTTCTTTTAGCCTTTCCATGACCCCCTTTGTGACCTGAGCCGAGAAAGGAAGGACCGGTTCTGGGCCTATAAATTCCCTGCCCGAGCCCTCCCTAGCCAGTTCATCCGCGCTCTCGTTACCCGCTATCCCCTGATGTCCCGGCACCCATGCCACCGTGACTCCTGGGTATACTCCTATCTTGTTGAGCTCCTTCTTACATTCTCTTACTAAGGCGGATGTTATCGTTGCCTTCCCTAGTGCCTTCAGTGCTGCCTGACTGTCCGTATAGATCACTACCCTTCGAGTCTGCTGCGTTGTCTTATTTATTATCTGTGCACACCTCATTATAGCGCACACCTCTGCACGGCTAGAACGCGACGGCGCGCGAGCTCTCTCGATTTTTCTCGCACTATCCGTCTCTCTCTTATTAGAACACTTACAAGAAGAGGTATAGTGCGATAAAAATCGAGAGTATGTCGTGGCCGTCGTGTGCTAGACGTGCAGCTTGAAAAACGCTGGCATACCTCCCAAGTGGGATAGAAAGAAAGAAGAAAGAAAGATAAGTACCTACATTTACTCACAAACACACAAGACACACATGGTTATTAAATAATAAAATAAACAAGAAAAGCACATAAAACAAGAAACAAGTGATAGATACTTTCTCACGCAGTTTGGGTATAACTATACCCGCTCCCGATAACTTTGTTGATTTCCTTCTTGATCCATCTATGAAGCAGACCGTCATGTATATTATAAAACTGTACAGTTTCGTAAACATACATGTAACAGTCTGATCGTAACGATTTCTCGTAGCGTATATGGCGGCCATTAGTTTGAATATAATGCAAACACAAAATATCCAATTCCCGCTATAATTTGGACAAATTAATTTTGAAAACCAGTAGCTCTGTTTACGAACATACAAAATCCACAACTAAGTGACAGGAGGGTCGAAAATGGCCGGAGTGGCTTCGAGAAAAGGATGTCGGCCATGCCTTTTTTTGCTCTTTGGCTCGACTTGTAGGAGGCCCCCAGATTTAAAATTGACAGACTGGTTTCCGCTACTTAGTGGGCAAATCATGGGATCGGCTACGAGTGTAGCGATTCTTGGCAGTGGATGTGTCTCTGTCTGACACCTTAACTCAATATGTAAAATTGTGGCCTAAAGCGTAAAATTTTTTTAATGAATTAATCTATTCTATTCTAAGTATAATTAATAGGTATCAAATGTTTTAGAAGCTTTTATTTAGGTAACTTGACCAGCGGGCGTAGCACGGTTGCCATTTTATCACTTATCGTTGTGGTAAAGACGCCCATCACGCTCTGACAAGTATGCGAGTGCGAGAGTGACGGATGCCTTATCCACAACGATAAGTGATAAAATGGCAACCGTGCTACGCCTGCAGGGCTGTTATTCGGAACGCGCTCATGCACCTCACCTCACCCGTCACGCCTAAGGAAACTAGACCTCTGATTACGCTTATTTACTACGAATGGCGGTGTCAAGATATATTTGTGGGTGACGAGTGAAGCGAGGCTTAAACAAATTATAGAAGAGAGGGCAGATTCGCTGCTGACCAGACCTAAGGAGACGCTACACGAGCGAAATCGGCAGGACTACCAAGCAAGGTCAGAGAAATCTAGCATGGAGTGACCTTGATTTGGCCGGCCGCCGTGCTTCCGACACGTATCCACACGAGCCGAAAAACGCGGCGGCCTGCATGCAGTACTGCCAATATCGGCCCGTGTAGCGTCTCCTTAACAACGCGTCCTCCTAAACACATGTCACATCAGTACCACTGTACTGTACTGTGCACTTAAGAGTCTGCAGTAAGCCCGGCCGAATTTCACCTTCCCATACAAACGTAGTTAGGTACGCTCTCATTTTAAAACTACGTTTTGGATTGTGACGAAACTTTGTATATATAATAAAATGAGGTATATCTAACTCTCATTTTAAAACTACGTTTTGGATTGTGACGAAACTATGTATATATAATAAAATGAGGTATATATAAGTCTGTAATTAGTTTATATGGTTCCAATTTCTAAAACAAACGAAATACAGCAATTAAAAACAAGTTTTGTATGAACAACTTAAATTCGCTGTACTTTTTTTACTATGGTATCTGAAGCTACATAAACTAATTACAGACATAGATATACCTCATGTCATTGTATATGCAAAGTTTCGTTACAATCCAACACGTAGTTTTAAAATGAGAGCGTAACTACGTTTGTATGGAGAATCGAGCTTACTGCGGACTCTTAAGTACTAAATATTATATAATATCAATAGTATACACTTGGACTTATTGTAAATGTTTCATCATCTTGTTTTTAAAGATAAAATTCTCGTAGGTAACTAAGTGAAACCAAAACGTGTAAGGGTATGCGCTCACGAACAACTTTTGTCTCCGCGACTATTTTGTCTCTCACATCAAGTCTATGGGTTAGTATGGTAGTGCGCACACGGAGTCGCGTCGCTACGTGTGCGCACTACCATACTAAGGTAACGGCGCCTATTACTGGGGGTATCAAATTCGGCTACCATAATCGCGGCATTTCAAAATACGCATTTTAAAAGCTAACCGTTCGATTTACAATAAAACATATTTTAATGAAGCCTAATTTAGTTGCCTAACGGTCCTGTTTACCCAAATGTGTGTGAATGAAACAACAAGCTCGCAATTCGTCAGTTTCCGCGACGGCGGCATAGGAAGAGGTTGTGTAATACAAACGCGTGGCGTCACTGGTAAGTATACCCGAATCTTATTTATTATTTCACGTAATAGTTATGACAATTGAACTAATGCTATGGATTTTAAATGATTATTTATAGTTTTCTGCACGACTTGTGCGTACTCTTTATTTTTTTTGGCCCGGATTTGCGTTTAAAATGAAATATAAAATACAGCGGTGATAGACGCCATTTTTAGTTGGGGAAACTAATACCGTGGCATACCACGGTAATAGTTAAGTCGGCGATTTGCTTATTTATGCTTTATGTTTTTTATATGTCACCGCTTATATAATCTCCTACAGTTTTCGAATCTTGATCTATTGACGCTATAAAATAACTATTTCCGTGGTATGGAAAGTATTCAACAAACCCGTTAGTACTGTATCTGCACTTTCTATGGAAACCCTTATTTTGTCATGTCGTTTAAATATTGTAATAATTAACTATATGTACTTACCAGTTATGTGACTTTGGTTTTATACCAAGCTTGTAATATATATGTTTGATTTGTAATGAAAATACAATTTTATCCTAGTTTTTATGGGTCGGAATTAGATTTTATATTCCAAATTAAGTCTATTACCGATGGTATGATCCCATAACACTCAGTAATAGTAAGTATGGGAATCTTTTACCGACCCATTCAATATTTGTTTGGGTCGGTAATAGTTAAAAAATAAGTATCTTAATAGATACTTTATAGATATTTTATTTTTATTACTCGGTAATCCGAGTGACATTTTAGTGTTTACTCTTAAAATAAATCACATCTAGGGTTCCGTTTGTACAATTTCATTTGATAAAATTGTAAATTTCTCTGGAACGTATTATTAAGATGTGTAAGATGATCACCCGAAAAAATATTTTTAATGCAATTGCGAGAAACTGAAAACGGCGGCTCTTTCTTTGACCTTCCGAAAATTCGATATTTTTCCAGTATGGGGCGGATGGGTATTTTGTTTCCCGTAAAACCTTGATGTATAATAATAATGTACGGAAACAAAGTCATTAATATTATTTTTAACCCTCGATATTAGGTACCGAATTGTGTATCAGGTTACTATTACCGATGGTAGAAAATTGCTGCTTTTTGTACCCTCGGTAATAAAAGCTAAATTCGCGGTAATAGAATCACATCCCATCCATTACCACGGTAATAGAAGAATCTCCTTTTGTGGTTTCAATAATTATTTTATCAAATATAATAAACTAAAATTGTTTCAAAAAGTTACGATTCTGAAAGTTCAATAAACACTCCTAAATAAATAAAAAAATCTAGGACGTTAAGGAGCTTTCATACCCATCATTTTTTATAATCATTTGAAAATATCTTAAATACCACGGTAATAGGCGCCGTTACCTTAACCCCTAGACTTGATGTGAGAGACAAAATAGTCGCGGAGATAAGAGTTGCTCGTGCGCGCATACCCTACGAGATAACCCAGGCGGTTTCTCGCATACCTACACGTGCTAGGTTAGTTAGTTGCGTGTCGGGTGATCAGGATTTGACCAGTTCATACTACATGTCAAGATTGCAATCTACAATCTGTATTAAAGTCCGGCTACCCGGACGGACTTCACTCTCGCCGCCACATCTCCAGTAGCAGCACGGTAAATATAATGGCTAAAGCGGTATCTCAGCTGGCGTGGCTTAGGCCGTGTCCTGGACGCCAGCGGGCAGGGCAGGGCAGGCGACGAGCGGCAGTTCACACATTCGAGCGACTTCAATGTATGGGCAGCCCCTCACCGCGAGGTTGCGCGGCGAGTGCCCACGAGCTGCGCGAGGTTGCGCGGCGGTGAGCGAGGAAAGCGAGCACGGCCAGCTACGCTGTGGTGGTATTCCTCGTTCACCGCCTCACAACCGTGGTTGATACTCACCCTTAGACCTTTCTACACCTGTGCTCCTTTTAAAACAAATTCTATGAGGCGCACTGGCGGACTGATGTGCCGCCGACTACCCCCGACTCGTACTTAAGAGTCCGTAGTAAGCTCGGCCGAGTTTCACCTTCCCATATAAACGTAGTTACGCTCTCATTTTGAAACTACGTGTTGGATTGTAACGAAACTTTGCATATACAATGACATGAGGTATATCTATGTCTGTAATTAGTTTATAAAACAAACGAAATACAGCAAAAACAAGTTTTGTATGAAAAACTTAAATTCGCTGTATTTTTTACTTTGGTATCTGAAGCTACATAAACCAATTACAGACATAGATATACCTCATGTCATTGTATATGCAAAGTTTCGTTACAATCCAACGCGTAGTTTTAAAATAAGAGCGTCCACGTTTATATGGAGAATCGAGCTTACTGCGGACTCTTGAGTTTACTGTTTCGACGTATCTGTGTGTGTATTCGTACTTGTTTCACTGCAGGAAGCCACTTATCTACTTTGCCCGCAGCCTCAGCTACCGGACCCTCGCTGCCTCAAGCCTCACCCGCCTGGCAGCCACCAAATCAACTCCAGTGCAGCATTTGGGGAGCAGTTCCATAGAGTAGACTGCCCTTTTCAGCGACCACAACGATATTTAAACGACAATGGCACTCTTTAAGATTTGGGGTGAGTGATTTTACCGAATTTCATTGGGAGGGGAGGAAGTTACATTAGTAGATTACCTCAAGGGAGCAAAGTGATAAACAGGATGTGGCCTGTAATAGGAGCAAATAATGAATCAGTGGATTACTAAGCTAATCAGTCAACATTTCCTAGTGGTTTAATAAAAGAAAGCTTAAAAAGTCCTGTACTTAACTGGAATGCAATCGATATTATTCTACATTTAAATATCAAAAAATCTTTTATTTACATTCAAATACACTTTTTTTATGTGTACATTTTAATGATGATAATTGTTCAATATTTATCTCCGCCTCTTGCCACTGAGTTACATTTTTTTTGTTAAAAAATTGAGCCCATTATCTATTGTTTTACCTTTTTGGAATGACCTCTCACAATTATGATGAATAGTAATGTGCTATGCTGCCTAACTAATAATATTTCTTATCTAAAGTATTTTACAAGAGATTTAAATTGATAAATTAACACAACTTATTTAACTCACAGCTTTGCACGCACCTTGGAACATACAGACCTACTATCAACCCTGCTAGGAAAGTAAAGTGACAGACTGGTTAAGTTATTTTAATTATTTTTCGAACGAGGAAGCGAACCGAACTTAGAGGCCCTTTGGAGAAGTTTAATATTAACAAAGACAGCCTCGCGAGTTGTGGCTCACAGGTTCACTAGTATTGAACAACTGGCTCTGTGAGCCACAACTCGCGCGCCTGTCTTGATTTTTTTTTTAAATTATTGATCTCGAAATAGTGACTCGAAAAAATCTATATACAATACAATACAATACAAATACTCTTTATTGCACATCTTAAAATATGAATCAAATACTCAAAACAACTTATAAAAAATAGATGTTAAAACAGGCGGTCTTATAGCTAAAGAGCGATCTCTTCCATACAACCTTTAGGTAGCGGAGAAATAGCAACATAAAATTACAAAATAGGTAAGTAGGTGGCAAAATTGGAAGTAAACGAACATACACAATTACATAAATAATAAACATACACACATAAGGCATACAAATAAACATGAACATGAACATAGGTACCGCACCCAGCCCAGGAAGCAAGCCTGACCCGGACAAGCCGGATATACCAGGGGGCACAAATTTGTGAGGTGTGACACGCTCTGGGATGGGAAGGGAAGACCGACCAACCGCAACCAGTCGGCCACAATCGACCGACTATGCAGCCTTAAGCCAATATTGGAAAAGAGGCGAGGTAGGATACTTCGTCGGGGGTGAGCGTTGGTGAAGTGATGCACGTTGCTTCGTATGAAGTCTTCTTGTACCATCTTGTGTTGGAGGTGGCTCTTCTAGCTGGTTGTTAGGTCAGGCTCATTTCCCCATGATTCGTCCTCCTCTTCTGACTCGCTGTCAGTCTCTTGCATCTCGTAGATACCTACTTCGGGCGGCTTTATTAATTTTATCCTTGTCCGATGCCATGTTAGGCCATTCGTTGGAGCTAATGTGGTAGTACGTCATATCCTGTGTCAGGAAATCTTCCCATGTAAATATGGGTCGACCTACCTTTAGTTTATTTGCCTTGTATCTGTATGCTGCCTTTAAGAGGTGTGCGTTAGGGCGTCTGAGAATGTGTCCAAGGTAGCACAATCGAAGGCGTTTTATCCTCTTGGTAATCGTTTTTCCTTCCAATAGGTCGTGTACTTTGCCAGGGCTGGGTGATGTGCCTGAGTTGTTGATCATGTCTTTCAGTATTATTCGTTCGTGCCTCCTGAGTTTTCATCTGTTGGCTTTGGTGAGGGCAGCGCATTTAAGCCCATACGACATAGTTGGTTCTATGACCATTTTGTAAAGTAACCTTGTAATTTGCCACTGAATACGAGTACGTGGTTCTTTAATAAAGCTGGTAAGAATTGGCCATAGCTGTATTAGTTCTCGATAGTATATAATGTCTCTCAGTGCATTTAGATCTACCGTGTCTAACGTTTTTTCTAAGTCCACTGCTAGGACATGTTTTCTCGCTCGCTCTCCATTGTTCGTCAAGGACTCGTCGCAAGGTATATGGTCATCCGTCGACCGGTTTCGTAAGAATGCTGCCTGGTAGTTTCCTAATTCTTCGGTAATTTCGTCAAGCCTAAGGAGGAGAAAGTTGGCGTAGATTCGGTAACCTGTGCTGCATATAGAGATGCGTCGATAATCATTGATGCCCTTCGGATTTGCCATTTTAGGCAGAGGCACTTGGATTGATTGTGTCCAGGTGGGGGTAGAATATTTTTTGTCCAGGCTGTTGTCAAATGTTCAAAAATTTCGGCTTTTATTTCTTGCGTGTTGGCTTTGTAGAGCTCTGTGATGACTTGATCTATTCCAGGTGCACTGCCATTACGCATTTGACTCGTGATTTTCTCGATGTCGTCCATTGAAGGAGCTTGCCCTAGCTTGGTCGGGTCCTCATCTTTTAATTCATCGACCCAGGGCCCTTCCGTTTTGCCAAATTCTTCTTCCCATTTAGACATGCGGATAAAGGTGTTTTTGGTCCTTCGTCTTTCCTTTTGCTCGTGTCTTCTATAAAAGTCGTAAGTGATCTTCATTCTCATTGACGGATGGGTTTTGGCTAGGTCTCTAAAAAAGGCGCGGCATTCTTGTTGCTCCTCCGCTGATTCGAGATTGTGTAGAAAGCGTCTGTGATACATGAACCCCGCTCACTTTGTGTATTTATATATACGTACCTAAGTAAGGACTTATATCTCTAATTATGGTGATAGACGGGTAGGTTGATAATACGTATAGTATACATATGTAAAAATGTGTAGCATATAAATAAACATGAATGTCCACGTGAGTCTAGTCCAGGCGTTGGTGGTTATTTAGATTATATAGCGAGGAATTAGGTACAATACACATGCGCGTGCAGTAGTCACATATTGCAGGTCCAGAGATGTTGTGTCACTTCAAAATCGGGCCTTGTCCTACGGGTTAAGAATATCTGGTCTAGGCGGACAGAGCTAGCCGGTCATGTAGTCTAGACAAAGCGGTGAGCGTGGATTGGCTAGACGGACTGGGAGATTCCCGAGTCTGTGGGGCTAGGTGCAATTGCTGTTTGGTTGGGTATATGGGATTAAAATAGGACTCGTATTTGTAGCCCTAAGAGTAAGAGGACCCGGGAAATTGTAAGTTAAGTCCATTCAACAAAAAGGAGCGGTCTCACCAGATTCGCCTCGAAGACGGCTGCGGCCTGCGGGCGGTTGCCGCCGCGCGTAAGGTGCTGTGGCAGCCGGTTGGCGGGGATTCAGATTATCCGACACTGATTGCACTCACTGTTAGGACCTACGATATGTGAACACACTGCACGTTTGTATAAACCGGCACTTGTGGAACCATGTGATATGCGATAAACAAACTAATATGACTATGAGTAAACCGGCACTTTGCGAACTCAAAGAGACGAGACGGAGTGACGGCTCGGGCTACGGGCGCGCGGCTCGGCGCTGTCACATCTGGGCTATACCCTATTGTTTTCGGGGACTATTGTAATTTTTTGTGGCGTAACGAGAGGTCGTGGAAGGCTCCCATAGCAGCGTCCGGCTCGCAACGGCAGTCGGAACAGAACTCCCACATAAAGCATACAAATAAACATACATAAATTCCTACATAAATACTTATACATATAGTGTTAACCATAGAGACGGAAAATAAACCTACCTTATATACCTACCTAATTATATAACGAACCTGCTAACAAAATTTCATGAGAATCAGTTGAGAAATGCAAACTGTAGAGAAGCACAGCCGGACATTCGGACATACGAAAGAATTTGGGCCCACACAGATAACTTCGTTCGCTTCGCTCGCTCGTTCATAAATAATGAATACCGCACTCCTATCGAAGCCGACTGTACATTTGGCGTTCTCGGTTGCAGGGCCGGTGTCTGCGCTGCTGCTGGCCGCGCTGCTGGCTGCCGGCGCGCGCGCCGATCACGTCACCACAGAGCGCTGCAAGCCGTACCACACAGCTAACCGAGTCCGTCAATACCCGACCGATAGCAACGCTACCCAATTATGGCTTACCAATTGTAATTATAGTAACGTAATCCCCAATGACTTGACCGGTCTTACCAGCGTGAAGGAGATATACTTAATGAGTAATGATATAGTTTCCATTCATCCAGCTATATTCCACTCAATACCCGGATTAAAAGATGTCTGGCTGTCCAGTAACAAGTTGCGCGAGTTGCCCGAATTCAACGAGGACTCGTGTCCCAACTTGAATACTTTGGGCTTGTCAGCCAACCTTATCACGGAAATACGCGATAGAATTTTTTCTGCTTGCGTGAAATTAGAATGGCTTTTTTTAGATAAAAATAATATCGAATATGTGCCCCCCAAAGCATTCAGTTCATTGAAAGAACTGAAAGGATTATATTTACAAGGTAATAAAATTAGAATAATTTCGAACCAGATGTTCGTAAACAACCACAAACTTATAGCGTTGCATCTGCGCGAAAACAGAATAAGCCATTTGCCGCTCGACTTTGTCAGCAACTTCAAACGCGCAGGTGTCAGCATTCAGTACTTTGATTTCTTTAGTAACACTTGGCACTGTGCTTGCATGCTTGAGGCCTTGGCAGACGTCAAGAGGGCAGGTGTGCGTTATTTTAAAAAAGAACATTATGACGGAACACGGGCCGAGTGCGTGTACACAGGCGCGGTCCCGTGCCGACCCACGCTGCTGCGTCCCGCGCCCTGCCCCGCGCGTAGTGCGTAGGGAATGCTAACCCACGCGATAATGTCAATCCCGGAATTCCGGTATTTGCGGGATTGAACATTCCAATCCCGCAAAAGTCCTGGGTTTGACTCTCAATAGGGGAAATATTTGATTACTATCTTGAATGTTTTCTGTTTTTTAAAATATATAATGATATACCGTATGATATAAGGGAAAGTAACACATTTAGAATGTTTAAAGTTAAAGTGAAGGAGTTTTTCTTATAAAAGATAAAATCTAAACTGGAAATGTAGTCTAAGTAAAGTTATCACGTGAGCTGTACCATTACATTAGAAAACAAAATGATGTAACTTAAGTAACTAGCTAATAGCTAAGCCTACCCATCTATTTTTTGTAACGGAGTCCCTCTGCCAACAAACTGTCCTGCAGTTTGGCAGAAGGAAATGTTGTAAAACAAGGGTTGTTTAAGTGAATAAGTTTTTCTTATTCTTATTATAGGTATGTAGGTATTTTAAGTATAATTGTATCTATTAAATATATCCTCGGCTAGTATCCATTGTACCCATAAAGTCTTCGTAATTTTGCACAAGCTGATTAAGTTCTAGCGTTGCGTTCTTGCCCCGAGTGACTGAAGATGTAGTGTCAAAAATTGAGAAGGTATGCTAAGATGGTTTGGGCCTGTAGATAGGATGGCTAACAAACAGAATGTATTGAGGGAAAAGTGAATGGTACAGTACAGTGGACGACCTCGCCGAACATTTTCCGACCAAATCAGAGAAATCCTAAATCCTCACTTATCCCAAGCCGATGAGCATGATGGATAATGTCATGAAAGTGGATGAGGCAAGAAAGGTTTGTCAAGATTCTATAGCAAGAAGAAATCCGTGATGTCTGCTTGCTATGGGATGGGGCTAGTTCGATTTCTTCGATTGCTCTCTAAAAAAGCAGAAACATTACGATTGAGCGAGGAAATGCTGGCACAGAGGGACCCATTTTTTTTAATTTGTTTCAGATTTATGGTAATGGAATTGTATTTATTTTAAGTGGTTTCTAATTTTGTAGCTTCGTTATAGTACATTTACTTTACCAACAGCTGTATAAGAAAGAAAGCCCGAAATCGCAGGCATCTGTGACCCGAGCCGCAAGCGAGGGTTGTAAATACCTATGCATTAGAGGGCTTTCTTTGTGTACACAATTTTACGTCGTCACCTGGCCATAATGCGAGTTTTATCGTACGCGCTGCGTGCGGTAAAAGTCACATTATGACCAGGTGTGACGTAAAAAATATTACCTACTTACCTGTCCATAGTTAAGAACATTTTCTAAATATATATTGTCATATTTATGACAATTAAAAGTAAATATGATTTAAGTACAATATCGATGAATTTAAAATATCAAATTTATTAATATTTATTAGGTACCCTCATAACTAATCATATTTAGCCCAATTTAGTGGGGTCCTGTCAATTGACCTACTAACTTTTGTCCTAACGTTTCACTGGACCTAATGAAGGTTTCTTCGAAACAGGGTATCGGGTTTTCTTTAAATCAAATATAAGTCATTAAGTTAGGTTAGGTTTGTTTTGCAATAATCCTACAAAGTTTACTATTTTAAAAAAAATGCGTTCGTTCTATAATGAAACATTAGGTCAAATGAGACTACAATAGTCAGGTCTAACAAGGAGGAACTCAATCTATTTGATCTAATGTTACATGCGATTTTTTGAGAAGCCAATACCTATGTCTAAGTGTGTGTGTGCTATAGAATTTACTTTAAAAACAAAATTTTAACCGACTTCAACTCCGCCAAGCCACGAGAACATTTCCACATTTATTTTCCAATTTACCAAATGAATTGATTTCCGAGAGCAAATGCGTTGATTATTATTAGAGAAAAAAAACCAATCGCTGTATGTGGCCCGATAATATTTGAGGACTTTCGTCGATTCCACAAGGATCACCTTTGGCACTTCATTAAGTAGTTGCTATTTCAACGGAATCTTATCAAAATCTGTGACGTACATTTGTACTTTTAAGTACATCATTGAGGAATTCCATAAGGCATCTGTGGTCTTCATCATCAATTCCACTCCACCAAATTTATGATTACCGGGTGTAAATACACGACACACACACGAGCGAATACACGAGTTAAAATAGAAAATACCAAAATCACTACACGCGTGCCTAATATAATTGAAGAGTTCCCTCAATTCCTCATGGATCCCATCATCCAATTGATTTTTTGAAAAATGGGACCCACCTGGAACTACCTACTCACAAACAAAAAAAAATTACGAATCGGCTCATCAATGACGGAGTTCTGAGGTAACAAACATTAAAAAAAATAAAAATAAAAAATACAACCGAATTTGAAGTCGGCTAAAAATAGAAGGGATCGAGGCACCTATGTACGCTATGAATTTAATTGTTAAGGATATATAAAGAAGTTTGATCTAATGAAATTAACAGTTTTTTAAAATAAATATGTTGTTTCACTAAGCATCCCAAGCACCCTTTATTTCTAAAACGAAGTCATACATAAGGCATACGTGTCAATGTTTGACACCTCAAGCCTAATAGTTAACGCGTAGTGTTCACCTCTTGTTATGAATTAAGATTGAAAGTGTCACGTATTGGGCCGGTGTCCAGATGATTGTTTACGTTACCTACATCGTGGTTGTGCGGAGCTCTCTTCCATGCAACAAGATACATTCAACTGCAGTCAAATAGCTTCGATCAGCAATAACCACACAGGATAAAGTTTTATCAATGGAAAGTACTTACTCAAAATCATTTCTACAGACCCTAAAATACCTTAACACTGAGCCGTATGCATTTTTTTCTAAAAATAACTTGCTTCGTCTGGGAATCGAACCGACTTAAAGGTGAAAAAAAAAAACCGTTTTTTATGATGCCAATCGAAAGAATTGACAAAAAAAATATTTCTTCTTAAGTAACATAGTATTTTAAAAGACAGGAATGACGTCAAATTAGTCATTTTAATCAAATTAAAAACACTTGAAACTGCCGAAGTCAATTGAATATTTTTTGTAAATTAATTAATAAATTCTCAAAACTTGATTCTTGTTGTCGTATGCAAATCGTCAATCTTTTAACAAGTTCACTGCCTGTTGCTTTTCATATCATACTATTTTAAGAGACGAGATATAAATTCTCTCCGCGGCGGAGCAACCAAACTTAATTTTCCAACAAAATGGAGCTCCGGCTGATAATATTCGGAGAGCAGCAGAGTTTCTGAACTAATGTTTTCCTACTTGGATTAGTACAAATGGTTAATTTTACGTTATTCCTTTCTTTTGAGATACTATGTTACTCAAGAAGAAATATAATTTTTTGTCTGTTCTTTCGATTGGCATCATAAAAAAACGGAATATTTTTTTTTTACCTTTAAGTCGGTTCGATGCCCAGACGAAGCAAGTTATTTTTATAAAATCTTTGAATGCAGTATTACTGACTCTTAGAAATAACATAATGTCTCCTTTCAGCAAAATATCCTATCTACGATATTTATGGTACTTTCCCTTGATGTCCCATAGGCTTGGGACGCCCTGTATATAACGTTATTTCATCAAACTTTAACCATAGCGCCCGCATAACTTGTAAAAGTTTTAAAACAAATTTTAAATTACCCGCGCTTTTACATTGACTATGATAGCACAGACTGCGTAGACATTACAACAAGTTGAATTAGGGGACGTCTTAAAATGTTGCTTAAACAGCTTCATATTAGCTGTCAAATGGCTCAATCACTTATGTTTATGTATTATTTGTATGGACTAGAATCTAGATTGGTTTGTGAAAGTAAAGGCAAATGAAGCTGTATTTAACGAATGTAACTTACAAGAACAATGTGCGGTAGTACCTCTTTTCCTTACTTTTAGACTCGGACTGAGACCTTGTGTGCTCTAAACTAAACCTTAGTATTCGATATCATGGCTCACGTAACAATGTTGGTAAGTATCATATTTTTATCGTTTTTTTGTTTATTTATATATTTTCAGTTGTATTAATGACTTGTTACTGATGATGTTGCCTTCAATAGCTATGTCCATAATATCAAACACAAATATACACCGTGGGCCCGAGTAACCCGAAAGATTTTAACCACGCATTCCTGAGGTCATTAGGAGTAAAAAATGTTATATGAACCCCTCAAATTTAAAAAAAAAAAATTTTTTTTCATGGTTTGTCGGTTTTTGTAAATAAACTCGGATAACTATTGCTTCTCTATGTAAAATATCCCTTTTAATAAAACCGTAACGATTATTTTTTTTATTTTTTAAAAAGGATCAATTTAGTGAGTGGTAGCTGCCATTTTCATATCTGTCAATAGCGACGCGAAACTGGCCAACATCGGTAGCTAAGTCGCTATCAAAAGAGCAAAATGCACTTAGTAATCACAATAAATAGTTTACATGAAAATTGATAATATCTTCAAATCTGAGCCGGAATTGACTGGGGTTTATATTAAAAATATTGCTGCTAATGACCTAAGGAGTGCGCGGTTAAAATATTTCGGGTTACTCGGGCCCACGGTGTATAAGTAAGGCACATTTTTACTTAAAATCTACACCTATCTTAGGGTTTGTGCCGAAATGACTGTGGTTGATGAGAGGTAACTATCAAAAGACGTTTCACTTTATACATATTCACTCCTACTACTATTATAAATTCAAAACTGGATGTTTGGATGCAATCACGCTTAAACAGCTCAACTGCTTTGGATGAAATTTCGCACGAAGATAGTTTATAGCCTGGATTAAAATATAGGATAGTTTTTATCAGACGAATTCGTGGGTGGAAGCTATTATCTACTATGTCAAAATTTCAATGTTCAATCTATTTGTGCATAGTATGGCAATAGCCGTGTCCACACCGGCCGAGCGGCTCGCCCGAACGGCTCGCCCGAGCCATCAAGTGAGAAGGCTCGGGCGAGCCGTCAAAAGGGTCGGCCGCAAGCGCTCGGTCGGTGTGGACGGGCATTTGGGCAAACGCGCGCGGCTCGCCCGAGCCAGATCGGCTCGGGCAAATTGACCTACCGGTAGTTGAGCTCATGATCGGCCAATAGCAAAATATATAAGTGTGATAAAACAAAATGGAATTTGCATTTACGAAAAATGTGTTACGACCTTATACTGTTAACAATAAAGTACAAATCAGAATAAAAATCGCCCTTGGCTTCTGTCGTTCGGCCAAACAAAACCACCGTCCACATAGGCTGAGCCGCTTGCGGCTCGGGCAAACCGTTCGGGCAAGCATTGGGGGGCTCCACCATTTGCCCGAATCACGTCCACACCGGGCGAGCACGTTTGGGCGAACGGTGTTCGGGCGAGCCGCTCGTCTGGTGTAGACACGGCTTATGACTATAAGTATTGTGGTGTGTTCACAGGTCTGCAGGGTCTGTCTGTCCACAGACGCCAAGCTCTATGACATGGATGTGTATAATTTAAAAACTTGTTATGAAGAACTTACTAACAGTCGCGTAAGTACATAGTGGATCAACTTTGTTTGTTCTTATACTTTCGCCTCGGCCAAGAGACAAGTATGCCAGAATTTCAGTGATTATGTACTGAACAGGTGAAGATTGTTTAATTTAAAAAGTGTGTATGTGTGCATAGACCGTGTAGACGTGCTGTGGCCCTAGTGTGCGCGCTCAGTGGAAACGTGGCGTGCGGCCGAGCATTCATCCTGTGTAGACACGGCTATAGGAATTGTTATTGGACAATAGAGTTGCTTTTTGAATGGACTACTTTGATGAAATTCGAATAGTATTCAGTATACAGTCAATATCTGCCATAACAAAGTGGGTAAAAGTATCGGAAACATTCCTATGGACCTTGTAAATAGAGGTCTGTCTGAGTTTTTTTGCGCTGTGTTGTGGCAGACATTATCACAGGTCACACCAGAAGAACCACAACTGCGTTGCCATTTATTGATTTTATGATTCATTGTTTTAACCCAGCACCCTTGTGAGCCACCAGCAACACAACACCACATATAGTGCAGATGCTTATCCTAAACCGGGGATCTTATCTTAATACCCATCGGTCCAACAACGTTTTAGTTTAGCCACAATAGCCATGTGCCACAAACACTTCGAAATAAAAAGACCATGTCTATTAAATACTTTAGCCAATAGCGACTCGATTGTTAAAGTAGTCTATAGTTTTAAATATAAGCCTATACCCAAATGGGTCATTGTCAGATTTAGGCTCGCATCTCTTCGGTGGACATTGTCAAAGTTAATGGCTAGCCTAATTTTTGGTTGAACTCTGAATCCGCATAAACGACATCGCATCTTCTATAATTCTATGCGATGAAAACATACCTATTATATATAAACATAAGCCCTTAACCATTGACCACTAGAAATACGATTTTTGTTTTAATGACTGACTATGACCCAAATAGGGGTTCCTATCCAAAATTATTATAAAACACATACATGTGTTACATTCTAAGTGATGGGAAATAAAAGGCTTTATTATTATTATTCTCTTTATTTATACTTATTCTTAGGCCATCCTGTTATTATTATTATTATTGTTTTAAATACAAAATGGTCAACATTTTGAAGTTGTAATTTTGACCTTCTTTTAGACATACAGCCGCCTTTTGGTTGAATAAGTGTTGATTTTTACTACGTTTATTTTGCAGTATCAATTAGCAGTTACACTTTACAATAAAAGAGAGTCGCTTTGTTTACCACTTAGCAATGAATGACAATCGCTTTGTTTGCCACTTAGCAACGAAAGACAATCGCATTGAGATACTTCTCTTTGTGCCTAATGAACAATGCGATTGTCTTTTATTACTAGTGAATGCAGTCTAAAGCAATTTGTAGCATAGTTAGGGTGGGTTGCAGCAAACCATCTGTAACCGTCAGGGTTCGAAAGGATAATTATCAATGATAATTATTGTGATAATGACAGATGTATAATTATCGATTGATAATAACAAAAACTCGTGATGAACTGTATTCGAAGTATTCGAACGTGTATTTCCGCACTTGCGTCTATCCAAATCCGAACTTACGAAGTGTCAACGTGACGTGCCGCGCCGTGGGCGTTCCCCTTACAAGAAAAAATCAATTCGGATTATGCAAAGTTGAGCGAACTCGAGTGTCATTGGTTCTTACACTGGTGATAATTATCCGATAATTATCGGATGATTATCAAGAAGCGTAATTATCTTGATAATTTCGAACCCTGGTAACCGTAATGAATTTGAAAGTGCTTGTTACTAAGGCCTACTTGAATAAAATAAATTTTGAGTTTGAGTTTGAATTAATGTATCGAAAGTTTGACGAGTTTCCATGGAATAACAGCTGCCGGCGCCATATTTAATTTTGATCAGCCTGTAATCGTAAAGTCGGGGTCCCACGGCCTGCATTCTCACAGGTCAGATCGCGCCAGGCCAGGCTGACAGGCCATGGGAACCATCGCATCCGGTGAGGCCTGCGGTGGCCTGTTGTTGCCCGTCCTATCCATCGGGAGTCGGTAAGTTTAAAGGCGCGCCCGCCCGCGTCCGTTCTAACCTGTGAGAAAGCAGGCCGTGGGGCCCCGGCTTAAGCACAGTCACAGGCATCCACAGGAGTGGCATGGCGTCCGGCCTGGCGAGCTGGCCTGTAATATCACGGGCCGTGGGAGCGCGCCTTTACAATACAATACAATACAAACTCAGAAGTAGACAACAGTCGGTCTTATCGGTGAAGAGCGATCTCTTCCAGACAACCTTTGGGTATCGGACATAGAGATAAAACTACATTATGTAGTAGCTTTAGTTGGTGCAACCCGCCCTTATCGGCATATTTGTCGATTGGAGATCTATATACCCCCCGTGTGGTGTCGGGTTAGAATTTCACCACCCCCTTTGTTCCCGTGGGTGTCGTAAAAGTCGACTAAGGGAGCAGGGTTGAGGTGTGTTGTGGGCAATGGGCTAGCAATCTATCACTGCAATATCACATTTTGTCGATCTTGTATACCCGCAGTTATGCTAAAAGTGGCGCTGGAACATAAGTTTCATGTGCTCTGCCTACCCCTTTTGGGAATAAAGGCGTGAATGTATGTACGTATGTATGTATGTAATGGAGATCTATATTGATTATTTTTCAGTTGGTAGAAGACGGTTCTCCCCGGCGGCTGTGTTGGGAGTGTACGTACAGACTGCTGGCCGGCGCTCGCTTCAGAAGTAAGGCGATGCGAAGCCAGGCTCTGTTGGCGGGCCTGTCCTACCAATATGTAAGTCCGGGGCCTCCATTGTTAAAAACAATAATAATACGGTTGTAGACTTAAAATAGTATTTTATGCAATCGTTATATAATGTTTGCTTTTTCAGTCGAGTACCACGTTTAGGCCACGAAGCTTGCACACTTTTTCTACGAGTCAACTGAACTAATTAAACAAACTTAGTATCTGTTGAAAACTAAGTGCAACCAACGGCCTTTTCTTTTTTGTGCGTTGATGTCTATTACCTTTCTCATGACGGCGTCCTAATTGGTCAAATGCATTATAGTTCAGTAAAGGCGCCACGTGATTGGTCAATTTCATTTTAGTTGTCTCAACAGTTATGAAATGTTGGGTGCTCCATAGTAAAAAGTATGTGATTTAAGTTTGGTGTACGAAGTCTTAATTCAAACATTAAGGTCGACGAGTATAAAATAGTACATTACTACAGAGGCCGGGAAGTAAGGGGTTGCCGGCCGAGTACATATAGACGGCCGAGCGTAGCGAGGTCGGGTAGTTATGAGGCCGGCAACCCCTTTTCACGCCGAGGTATGCTTTTCTCAAACATTCAATGAAATAAATTAAAAAAAAACTCCAAGAAATCAAACTTTAATTTTCATGGCTGAACGCCGGGATCCTGTGCCACAAATAGTGGAATGGAAATTAAAAAAGACCATCTTGCCGGCCTCTTCCTCCAATTTTGTATGAAATGCCATTACGGGCCTCTCGTCTCGCCGCGCCTGAAGCGTGACACTTCGAAGCGCATTATGAAGAACACAACGTCAATATTTCATTGCATGTTTGAGAAAAAAATATTATTACTTCAAAAGAAAGAAGTTGAATAAATATGCCTCATGAGTCATGACGAAAATTTTATTCAAATATCTACAAAAAGTTACGAAGCTACCACCGTTTTAATGTGGCTTGTTAAAGAGAGAAAACGCTCGCAGATTGTGACTTCACGTTCCTCGAGTTTCATAGTAAATGATAATCCATGCTTAATATTATAAATGCGAAAGTGTGTCTGTCTGTCGTGTCTGTTACCTCTTCACGCTTAAACCGCTGAAGCGATTGAGATGAACTTTGGCATGGAGATAGTTTGAATCCTGGGGAAGGACATAAGGTAGTTTTTGTCCCGAAATAATCCCATGAGGGGGTGAAATGGGGTATGAAAGTTTGTATGGAGCTACGATATAAACGAGTTTCACGCGGACGGAGTCGCGGGCAGAAGCTAGTCGTTTCATATGAAGGTTTCGTATCGAGTTTCACGCGGGCAGAAGCTAGTTACAAATAATGATTGTTTATTTTCTTTTTTAGGGTACCATGCAGCAGTGGGAAACAGACCGACAAAAACATAATCTGATATCCACATTAGTATGCAAAACTTACGTAAATCACAACGATCTACACTTGCATGAAACCGAAGAAATAACCCAAGAACCTATACAAGAAATAAATATAAATGAAGACATCAGTGACAATGATATGAACAATGTACATTTCGATTTAGACCAATACACGTCCAGCGACGAAGTACTGGCCAAGAAGAGAGTGAAGAAAATTAAAAAGAAAAAAGAACATAAAATTGATAGAAGAAGGAAACCAGCCAGTGAAGTGTTGAATGAGGATTTGTTCACTATAACTGATCTGACTTTTGACGAACAGATAGAGATGATCAGGAAGAGGAAAGAGACAGCGAATTATAAGAACTCTGTGTTCAAGTGTGAGGATTGTTTTAAAGGTTTTCTGGACGAGGACGCGTATAATGGTCATATATTTCGGCATACGGATGTGAGTATTACCATGGAATAATTGATTAGTATTAAGCGTTTCCGCTGCCGCCAGCAAGGTCCGTGTTTTTCTCAATGTTTGTATGGGAGCAACTACAATTAAAGAACAAAAATACCCAAAAAACAGAGACAAAGATTGACCTCACTGGCGGCAGCGCAAAACGCTTCATACTGATAGACACACAAGTATGACGTCACATTTGTACATTTGTACTAATCGTTGTATGGAAAATCAAGTAAATTGTTGTTTCGGTCGCGAAATACTGCGTTTAAGTACATAGTTGTCGTACAATTTTGTTTCTATAAAAGCGTAACGATTCTATTGGTAGCTTTAAACTTACTCTTGGACAATGAAAAAAATGCATAATTTTTCTAAACTTTCATGGTTCATATCTTTTTATGATTTAAACTATATTTTATAATTTATACTTTATTACGATAATTTGATGGTTTACTATCCATATACGAGACAGTTTGATAAGTCATTTTAAAAAGTAAAAAAAAAAAAAAT
Source organism: Epinotia bilunana (assembly GCA_947049275.1). Lineage (NCBI taxonomy): Eukaryota > Metazoa > Arthropoda > Insecta > Lepidoptera > Tortricidae > Epinotia > Epinotia bilunana. The sequence goes on along the minus strand of OX346277.1, from coordinate 1,891,324 downwards.
ATTTTAAATTATTTACATTTATTTCTCAACATAGTGTTCTTTGAGGGCCAAACACTTGTTCCAGCGAGTTTCCAATTTTTTGATCCCCTCCAAAAAATAAGTTTTGTCGAGGTCTTCAAAATAGCCGTTTACACCTGCGATGCAGTCCTCATTTGTCAAAAATGTTTGCCCTCCAAGCCATCTTTTCAGATTTGGCAATAGGTAATAATCGCACGGAGCTAGGTCCGGCGAATACGGAGCATGCGGAACCAGCCCGAAGCCCAACTCGTGGATTTTGGCCATTGCAATAGCTGACGTGTGCACTGGGGCATTGTCTTGATGAAAGAGGACTTTCTTCGGGGACAATTTTGGTCGTTTTTTCAACAATTCGGCATAAAAACGGTCCAATAACTCTGCGTAATAACGGCTAATGATGGTCTTTCCCTTTTCCAAGTAATCAATCGTAATGATTCCTTCGCCATCCCAGAAGACTGTCGCCATCACCTTCCCAGCCGACAAAACAGTCTTGGCCTTCTTTGGGGCACGTTCACCAGTCGCCATCCATTATTTTGATTGCTGTTTTGATTCAGGTGTATAATGATGGACCCAAGTTTCGTCCACAGTGACAAATCGACTCAAAAAATACAATACAATACAAATACTCTTTATTGCACACCTCACACAAACAAAGCAGTTAAAAAGAAAAACAATACAATAACATGTAGTAGAGGTAGACAACAGGCGGTCTTATCGCTGAAGAGCGATCTCTTCCAGACAACCTTTGGGTATCGGAGAAAGAGATAAAACTAGATTATGTAGTAGGTGGTGCAGAGATTACAATTAGCCAAAAATCAAAATAATTATATTAATGCACGTACATAAATAGCTCTATATATAAACATACATACACAATCATACATATATACAAATAACACAAATAAAAATATATAAAACAAACAGTCAGCCAATAATAATAATAGTAGGACAGTCAGGGTTAGGGGAAGGACAAATAATGTTCTTTAAGAAGAGATTTGAAGTTGCCGATAGATTTAGCTTGTCTTATATGAAGAGGGAGAGAGTCAAAAAATTCCGAGGATTACGCTTCATCTTATCCAAACATAGTTTTGAAATTCGCTTTCGTTCGCGTTTTTGTTCGAAAATTTGCGAGTGATCACAGTCAAACAATTTTTAAACCGACAAAAACTTGTTCTTTTTTGCTGAATTTTTGACAGTCTTCATTTGAAAGACTTTGCCTGCCAGTGTTAATGCCATTTACCAGAAAAAAGGTTTTGCAATAGTTTTTAAAAGGACTTATCAAACAGCCCTCGTAGCTACGTTATCAATTTGAACATGAGGCATCATGTCTATTATGACATGAGGCATCTACCCTATTCTGTTTTGTGTCGCAGGAAAGCGGCACCTTTGTATGCGAAGTGTGCAAAACGCACTTCACACAGGCGCACGCGCTGCGGAACCACGTCGCCTCGCACGTCCAGCAATTCAGCTGCAAGTGCTGCGCCTACGTCACCACGAGGCGGTGAGTGCGGCGAGGGGGTTAGGGCGACTATCCAGGGTTGTGCGAGGGAGCGAGGCGGTGAGCGAGGTGAAAATGACTACATCCAATATTTGACAGCTGTCACCATATGTCATCATTGACGTTTATTGTACCGGGATGACGAGTCAAATATCGGCTGTTAAAAAAACAATTATAGTAAGCTCAATAAGGCTTGTGTTACGGGTACTAGATGACGATATATTTAATTGATAATTTATAATTACTTAAACACATAGAAAACATCCAAGACTCAGAAACAAATAATCATGCTCATCACACAAATATTTGCCCTCACCGGGATGCGAACCCAGGACCTTCAGCTTCGTAGGCACCGTCACTCCACTAGGCTAACCGGTCTTCGGTAAAATGGATCAATAGGAAGCTATGCGCGGCCAGCCACGCTATTGGTGGACATTTCCTCGCTCACCGCCTCGCACAGCTGTGGTGGATACACACCCTTAGCGGCAGTTAGGGGAACGGCGTTTTTCGGATTACATTATTGGTATCATAGATTTATAGCTTAATTGTATACTTAATGTGTATTGTAATACCTAGTTCTCGCAAAATTTGAAAAAGTTTGCAATATATTTTTATTATGATCAACCCCATATGTTACGTCACCTGACCATTGGATGACGGTAGTCATTTTAGAGGGTCCATACAAGGAATTAACAGGATTACTTATGACATGACGAGAAATCGACAAAAACGATGATGTATATGGACAAGGCCGTTGACGTTTATGATATCAGTCATTGTAATTTCGACATTTATGCAATCTTATGTTGTAACTAGCTGATATGCCCGCGGCTTCGCCCGCGTGGTTATAGGAAAATGTAACATTGAAATTTCCCGTGGGAATTAGATGTTTTCCCGCTGGAAAGCCTATGTCACTCTCCAGCTTCAAAACTATCTCCATACAAAAAATCACATCAATACGACGCTCCGTTGCGACGCGAAAGAAGGACAAACAAACACACACACACACTTTCGCATTTATAATATTAGTAAGGATTATTATAGTGAAATAAAAGAAGAGCTTTAGATTATTTATTACATGATAAAAAATTACATTATAATAAAAAAAAATTACCACGATCGTCAAAAACAGAGAAAAATTAAGATATAATATTACTACGGCGATAGGTGTCTCCGGAAACGCCTATCCTATATACTCAACAGCCTGTCCTCTGACATAGGAAGCCAATAAAGCTTATCTTGGTAAAAAGCTGCGTAGTTACCTTGTCAAACACAAAATAAAATAATTTATTATATTTATTGTACCTGTAGACCGTACTCATAGATAAATGTTATAAATAGAAGAGAGTAGAGACTGCTCGATCCCACAGTCAAACTGCAAACAGTTTTGCGGGACCCTGTACTTGTTTATGTTGTATTATCGTTACTTTCTTAACCCATTCAATGCCGACGCCTCATATTTTTAATCATCACGCAGTGCCGCCGCCTTCTACGCGACGACGCGAATTCGCGTCCACGGCATCACGTTAACATTTCAACGGACGCCAATTCGCGTCCGCGGCATTAGGTTATATATCACACTTGAGGGACGCGAATTCGCGTCTGCGGCATTAGGTTATTTCACACTTGAAGGACGCTAATTCGCGTTTTCGGCATCGTAAGTGATGTTTTTGCGTCTAAAAACAGTTTTTGTCGAAAACGTATTCAGTATAGACGTGACAGCCGTAGACTGAGCCGCATATATGTTTTTTTATTGTATCGTTAGATTATAATAAAGAAAGTGTTAAAAGCAAGTGTTTAGATAATGGACAAAAATGGTAAGTATTTTTATATTTTTTGTGAAGTAGTTAACAGTGCAGTTATTAATAGGGCCATTTGATATTGTTTTTTTTCCAATTTCAGAAATCGCATGTGTATTTTATACAGAATCGCGAGCACGTTCGATCCCAATAATGAAAAAAAAGTGTCTCATAATTACTTACGATAATAGGTAAAAGACATTTACCTATAAACATAATGGGACGGGAATCCGCCTCCGGTTCACCCGAAATGAAAATGTTAAGTATTACAAATGTGTCTGTTTTAATAACCGGTAACAGTATACAATTTGTCTTAAAAACGACCTCGGGAAAAGCTTTTTTAAATAATTGTTTTTCTAGCAACATCGCGACTTCGTATCTTCCGCACCCGAGATAAGAATTATAAAAAATTACAATTTCATTAAATCCAGAAACCAGCAACAGTATAGGTAATATTATCCTTCATAAATAACATTTTGGTATCCGATTTTAAGTACAGTTGTTTTCTACAAAAAAAAACAAATAACTCGAGGACGCGAATCCGCGTCCTCGGCATCACGTTTACGCATACACAGGACGCGAATTAGCGTCTTCGGCATCCGAGATAAGAATTGTGAAAAATTACAAATGCACTGAATCCAGAAACCAGCGACGGTATAATATTATCCTTCATAAATAAAATAACATTTTGGTATCAGCTTTTAAGTACAGTTGATTTCTAGCAAACAAAAACCAATAACTCGAGGACGCGAATTTGCGTCCTCGGCATCACGTTTACGCATACACAGGACGCGAATTCGCGTCCTCGGCATTGAATGGGTTAATAAAGAAATAAGTAAATAAATAATAATAATAAGACAATGTCAACAAATGGAGCGCCTACATACAGTTAAGAATTCACTTCTAATGCGCATTCCAGCATTGCAAGTAAAAACTTACAAAACGACAGTGAATAAGGACCAAATCCTTGGCCAGTAGTAAGCCTGGTTAGTCGGCAGTTAGCCATGCAAACTGAAGGAGTGAAAAAATTCCGTTATGACACAAAAAAAATGCAGTTATTTCAGACTAATTTTGTCCATATTTTGTTATTAAAAGAAAGAAAGAAGACATTTATTCACTACTACAAAAGACACACAGAGACAAAGGGAGTACAAATACAATACAATTGACACATAATGTGTGTGTCCTCGCGGCAGTATTATTAGGTGCCTTAAAATAAAAACTAATACTTAAACAATCCTACTAATATTATAAATGCGAAAGTTTAGATGTTTGGATGTTTGTTACTCAATCACGCTTAAACGGCTGAACCGATTTGAATGAAATTTTGCACGAATATAGTTTATAGCCTGGATTAAAATATAGGATAGTTTTTATCCCGGGTCCACGCGGACGAAGTCGCGGGCGGAAGCTAGTACTTAAATAATCCTACTAATATTATAAATGCGAAAGTTTAGATGTTTGGATGTTTGTTACTCAATCACCCTTAAACGGCTGAACCGATTTGAATGCAATTTTGCACGAATATAGTTTATAGCCTGGATTAAAATATAGGATAGTTTTTATCCCGGGTCCACGCGGACGAAGTCGCGGGCGGTAGCTAGTATTCTTATATGCTAGGCTTAAATGCAGAGAGGACCAATGCCGTGTCAGGCCACAAAATTTGACCATAAAATTGTATGGTTAATTTTCGTGTCACAACGGGAAACTGTGTGAGCTACGGTAGCCTAGTGGTTCAGGCATGCGGCTGTCAAGCGGAGGTCGTGGGTTCGAATCCCGGCTGGATGAGTTTTTCGGAACTTGTGTACGGAATATTTACCGTTAGCTTTTCGGTGAAGGAATACATCGTTAGGAAACCGGTCTAACCCCAATAAGGTCTAACTTCGTAAAACTAGTGCTTATGCCAAATCTTGGGATTAGGTGTCAATGTGGACCCCGGGCTCCTTTAGGGCACAACCGGGAACAACGCTAGGAGGATGATGAACGGAAAACTGTCATAGAAAATTTTACTGAGTGAGGTAAGCTGGCCAAGAATTTGCTCCTTACCCAGTACACTTGCTTCGAGCTTTTTGCCGAGCCGAGCAATTGTTTTGTTCCGACAACGGCCCTCTTAGTCCGCACCAGCACAGCATTTACTGGAGCGTTATGAATGAATGAGTGAATGCATGAATGGTTTATTCATAACTTTCATTCATTCGCTGGAATGACCGTGAAAATGTTCGTAGCATTGTTTTTCAGTTCGACCAATTTTAAATCGGCGATTGTTTAAGAGGAAACACTGCGAGAATAGGTATTTGTAAAATGCATTGCTGTCGCGCCAACCACAAGCCTCCCGCCGCAGAGCGCGATAGAGACAACTGCAGCTTGGACCGAAAATACCTATTAAAATGACATAAAATCAACGTTACGTAGTCCCCTGATTTCTTCCCCAAAATTTGACCTATTTAACTATTTTTTTTATTAAAAATCAAAGAAAAGCTTTGGCCGTGTTCCTATGTTTCCTTTTTTAAAAAATATAGGCGAAATTGTTTTCTGGATACACAGCGGAAAATCTGGCATTTTTTTTAGGTTTTTGGAGGTTAAATCTCTTTTAAGAATAAATTTATGAAAAAAAGGGAAACATAGGAACATGTTAATAGTAGCCATAGATTTATGGAAAAAAATGATTGCTCTACTGCCATTATCCAGGGATAAAACAGGGGACTACGTTTCTATGGAAAAACGTGGTGTTTCCTCTTAAGTCTTATCAGCACATTCAATCTATTGGAATCAATGATGTAATATACAAAAAAGGTAGGTAAATAAGTTGTCTATACGAAATTCCGTGTAGACATTTTCACATTTGACATTTCTTTTCCCTGTGAGCATTTTTTTTTTTTTACCGAATATTTATTGTTTTTTAGTATATTATTGTAATTATTTGTCATTTGCTAATGACTGTTTGTACGCCTCATGGCCAGAACATAGTGATTCTATACTGATTCCTGTAACACCAATCTACATGTACCTATGTTTTACAGACAAATAAATGAAATAAATGAAAATGGCCACCAAATTTGACAGCATACGTTTCCATGCATTACAAGTTGGTGCGATTAAATCAGTTTTAGTGCCACTTTTGGAACACTTATAGCCTATCTACCTCTTTTTAGGGTTCCGTACCCAAAGGGTAAAAGCGGGACCCTATTACTAAGACTTCGCTGTCTGTCACCAGGCTGTATCTCATGAACCGCGACAGCTAGACAGATGAAATTTTCACAGATGATGTACTGCTGTTGCCACTATAACTACAAATACTAAAAAACGGGCCAAGTGCGAGTCGGAGTGGGGCTCCCATACAACAGACATGTTTTTTTTCGCCGTTTCTATAGATAATGGTACGGAACCCCTCGTGCGCGAGTCCGACTCGCACTTGTTTTATATTACATCATTGATTGGAATAGTCAAAATGCCAATGAATCAGAAAGAGATTTATTATTTATATATACCTACGTGCTTTAAGAAAAAAAAATTGTTGTAGCCACGCGGCGAAGTTGCATGAAGAGTGGCACAACGGCACGCGGTACCCGTGCCCGCACTGCCAGGAACACTTCGTGTGAGTATATTTACAAATGCTCATACACAGCGCGCGCACACACACTCTCTCTCACACACACACACACACACACACACACACACACACACACACACACACACATGCATGTTGCATTCTACCTAAGTTTTTTTTTTTTTTTAACTTGTCTTGTACAAATTAATGTTGTAACTATTTATAATGCCTGTATCAAGGAAGGAACCGGCTTTTGAGACACAGGGAAACCTACTTTGAAAGCCGGGGCTTCAACTATTATGTACCTATGTTTATAGTTGCAATAAAGATTTTTTTTTTATATATTATTGATGTGTACAATATTACATAAAACATAAAAATACATAACATAGAACATTTGTTCTCTTAGTCTTGACATTCTAAAACAGTTTTACATAAAGACAGACTTGTTAAATCATAAGTGTACAGAATCTTCAAGATTTGTTATGTGCCATTCATAAGGGTTTGCCTGGTTCCTACACTAGCGGGCAGCCCGCAGGAAACCAGACCCCGTAGCATGGACGGCTTTATCACACGATAAGTGACAAGATAGAGCGTCCGTCACTGGCTGACACCGTTCAATAGAACGAGACGGACGCTCTATCTTACAGATTACAGCCAAGTAAACAAAATTTACCAAATTAACGCGAATCATCCAGCTTACGTTATGTATACATCTTATCTTATCTAGATGAGGGCCCTTTCGGATGCACTTCGACCCAGAGCGGGATCTTTTGTGCATTTGCCCTCTCCTTTATGCCTACTCCCAAGCTCGCTCCATCATTTCCACAAAGCGGATGATGCAGCTCAGCGGGAGCACCTTGAACTCCCTTGGTTGCGGATAGTCGCTACCAAAGTAATTCATTATTTGTCTGGCAAGGGCATGACATTCACACAGTAAGTGTTCCATGGTCTCGTCCTCCTCGCCACACATTCTACAGTCTAAACTGTCCGACAGTCCCATCTTGGCCAAGAGATCCTTGACCCCGAAGTGACCTGTGAACACCCCAGATATGATTCTGAGTTGCTTCCTGCTGTTATGTATACAAGTATTCAATTACAACCAACTAGGAAATTGATTCATTGCAAGATTTTTTTTAAAGTTAGTTAAGTGTTTAAATAAGAATTAAGCGACAGCCTTAAGCTGTTGCAAGTTACCTAAATTTTCGTTTTAGTTATATTGTAGTGCCCTACAGGGTTTCGTAGCTGAACAAATATAATGTACAGTCGACTACAAAAAGATCGATACGGCCAAAGTTACAAAAATATGTATACACGACTGTATTGCCTTAACATTAAGCTTTCGACATTTTATTTACCTATGAAAGCAATAAAGATACTGATACTGAAATTAAAATATTATGGATATTAAGTACTCATTGTAGCGCATATTGTGTTTGTGTGTATATTATGTGTGTTAGGGTGTGGTGAGTTCAGAGTTTTGGTTTGTGAGTTCCTTTCAGGAGGTAAGTGGGCTCTCAGTTTCTGCGTAAATTAGTGTGCTCAGCCATTCGTGGAGTTTTCTTTTGGTTTGGTTCACAGTAAGGTTTTTGATTAGAAGTATGTTGTTAACTTTATTGTAAATGAAAGGGTGTAGGAAATCACTAAATTTAATATTGTGAAATGAGAGCGTTGCGAAGTATGTGTAGGGTGAGTGAGTGATAGAAAAAGAAATAGTGTGGTAGAGAGAGGTGGAATGACTCGAGATGTAGTGACCAAAATTGAGAAGCTGCTGAGATTGTATGGGCATGTAGAGAGGATGGATGAAAGAAGATTAACAAAGAGAGTGTATGAAGGACAAGTTAATAGTACAGTTGGAAGACCAAATCGGAAGAATCCTGGATAGGTCAGGTCAAGACTATCCTAAACCGACGAGCATGTACGAAGAATGTAATGAAAATGAATGAAGCAAGAAAGACTTGTCAAGATCGTAGCATGTGGAGATCCGTGATCTACCCCTCCCTGAAATAGGCGTGATTATATGTATGTATGTAAAATATTGTTTTTATCAATAAGTGAATTTAATTGAATCCCTCGTTACGCTCAACATTCTACTTGCAGAATCATTCGCTGCACTCATACATACCGCCCTCGGCGTAAATATATAATTCACAGCAGTACCTCAAATATAAGTTACGACGATGTACCTGCGCAGAAACCATTTTTTTAAAACATTTTGACCAATCATAAGGCAGCGCGTTTGCGCGGGTAAAATCTTCAACGCCCATTGGCCAAAATTTTACGCGCGACGCGACGCCGGCAGCTCCGGCGCCCGCCATTTTGTCTGGCGCCATGAGCGGGAAAGCGCGAGTTCACCTGTCGTTGCACATTGCACCTCACGCAACAAGGGCTTTATTGAAACGGTCACACGTTCGATTTCATTCGGTACTTGCCAGCACTCGTGGACGAAGATTGCCGATGTAACTTACGTTCGTGGTACTACTGCAGCTCCCTCGAGACGCAATGTGCTAGTGTGTTGTGTTTGTGGGCAGCAAGTTCTCGACGTACATGGGTCACGTCCGCATCAAGCACCCCTCGGACTGGGTGTGCGCCCTGTGCGGGCACTCGTTCGTCAGCGAGAAAGGGTTGCGGCTGCACAAGAGGCTGAAGCACCGGACACATCAGCCGGTGCGTATTTATTTAGCCATTTAAATCAACGTCGTATCAGCCGTAAGACGTTTGCTGCACTAGACAGCCTCACCAATTGCCTAAATGCCCGCTCCAGAGGGGCTACCGCGAAACGAAGACGAACTTCGTTCATGTATCTCCTCTATCAGTCGAACTAGGAAGTGTGACAGAGACGGAGAAACACGAACGAAGTTCGTTTTCGTTTCGCGGTAGGCCCTCTGCGCTCTTAGGCGATGATTTCAGGGATAAAATAATAATCAAATAATAAAATTCTTTATTTCGGACGGAATCCGTAGGTGTTAGTTACAGCCTTAAACTATCCCACGTCCTTCCCCAGGATTCTCTTTTTCTACCAAATTTAATCTGGCACTGACAGAGTTACTTTCGCATTTATAATAATACTAGCTGCCCGGCCCGGCTTCGCACGGTTGGTGCGTAGAAATGAAGCATTTTCCGGTAAAAAGTAGCCTATGTTCATCAAGGATAATGTCGGCTTCTAATCCTACTAATATTATAAATGCGAAAGTTTGGATGTTTGGATGCTTAGATGTTTGGATGTTTGTTACTCAATCACGCCTAAACGGCTTAACCGATTTGGATGAAATTTTGCACGAAGATAGTTTATATCCTGGATTCAAATATAGGATAGTTTTTATCCCGGGTCCACGCAGACGAAGTCGCGGGCGGAAGCTAGTGATAAAATATTTTTTCAAATCGGTCCAGTAGTTTCGGAGCCTATTCAATACAAACAAACAAACAATCAAATCGTTCCTCTTTATAGTATTAGTGTAGACTAGCTTCTGCCCGCGACTCCGCGTGGAACTCGTTTATATCGTAGCTCGAACTTTCAGCCCCTTAGGAGCCGATTTCCGGGATCCAAACTATCTCCATTCGAAATTTGGCCAAGATCTTGCATTAGAGTAGCTAATTATGGTCCAATCAAAATGACCTCTACCGGCCCGAATCTGCCCTCAGCTTCCATACACCTTGTATATAGTTAACATACTGATTATTCTCTCTGGTTATAGATGGATGAGGACGGTCCTTACTGCCAGCGCTGCCGCGTCCGCTTCGCCTCGCAAGCCGCCCTCGACCAGCACATAAGGCTGTCTCCTAGACATGACGCGTGAGTCTCTCGTGCTGCGTGTGTCATGTCGTGTATACACGGATGAGGAGAATTTATAAAAATTGGAACAAGAGTTTATGTCTTGTTTCGTTTGTTTAAACGAAACTAATTCTGTTTATTGAAAGTTGATTAAGAGTCCGCAGTAAGCTCGGCCGAATTTAACCTTCCCATACAAACGTAGTTACGCTCTCATTTTAAAACTACGTGTTGGATTGTGACGAAACTTTGCATATACAAGGACATGAGGTATATCTATGTCTGTAATTAGTTTATATGGTTCCAGTTTATAAAACAAACGAAATACAGCAAAAACAAGTTTTGTATGAAAAACTTAAATTTGCTGTTTTTTTTTTTTTTTAAATATCTGAAGCTACATAAACGAATTATGTATTTAATTATTATTAAACTCGTGTCATTGTACATGCAAAGTTTCGTTACAATCCAACACGTAGTTTTAAAATGAGAGCGTAACTACGTTTGTATGGAGAATCGAGCTTATTGCGGACTTAAAATTTCGTTATTTTTTGTATAGTGGCCGGGATAATGACATATCAGAAACGATCTCGGCAGCTATTATATAAACCTACCAAGGTTTCCGATAGTGGCTAAGAATATGAAATTTAAAGATACTAATAAAATAAAATAAAAGAGGAATGTCATCTCATATTTGGAGCAGCCCAACTGGGGAAGCACCTCCAGCTTATAGTAGACCGCAGCCATAATAACACCACTCGCTCTGTAGGTACGTGGTGTTGTTCCTGGTGGTGAGTCAGGTCGCCCGAGCTGCACGGCCGTCACAGGGCGGCCCGCGAGCTGTGTCGTGGCGATATAGACTGCCCGTCTCTTTCTAATGAGAACGCTTGGAAAGGGACGGATAGTCTATGTCGCCGCGACACAGCTCACGGGCCGAGGTCGCCAGAGCTGCATGATCATCACAGGGCGGCCCGCGAGCTGTGTCGCGGCGAGATGGACTACCCGTCTCTTTCTAATTGGAACACTTATAATTTCGTTAGCAGCGTTACTGCTTAATCATCATATCAGCGGAAAGACGTCCACTGCTGGACATAGGCCTCCCCCAAAGAGTGCCAAAGTGACCGGTCCTGCGCCACCCGCATCCAGCGGACTCCAGCAACCTTTACCAGGTCATCAGTCCACCTTGCGGGGGGCCTACCCACCTACTGATTAATACAAAATTAATTTAGTATGGGGTGGCGCATCGTTACTGACGATTTCTCAATATAATTTGAGACGTTGGTGCCGTTAAGAAGCCTAAGTGTTCTGGTAGATGTCGCCACACGCCTCCCTAAGGCGTTGTAGGAAGGAACTGATTGAGGGATTTAGTGGCCGAGTCAGATTGTTCCGATAGCTCAGTTGGTTAGTAGCGACGGGCCGTGAACGCCTGTGGTCGCCGGTTCAAATCCGGCTCAGAGCATTAATTTTTTAAATTTTTCCTTTAATTTAAATTCGTTAGCAGCGTTACTGCTTAATTCAAAAATTAATTCTCTTAGAAAGGGACGAATAGTCTATGTCGCCGTGACGCAGCTCGCGGGCCGTTCTGTGATAGCCATGCGTTGAGAATGAGAGTGTATCTCGGGCAATCAACATTTTTTTGATGCTCGTTGCCATAGTTTCGTCTCCTGGGTCACTCTCGTCACGTTCGCAACCAAGAACCCGCCTAGCGGGCACTCGTAATGTCAGCTCGGATGCCGACTGAGCCCGCCAGGTGGGCAGTAGTATGAACTTACACGCCTGGCGAATTCTGTCGGTTTCTGGTGAATTGTTTGATTTTTAGTCCGGTTGCGAAAGTGTTAAAACCATGATTTTATGGTATTTTAATCCGCCAAACACATGTTTTTGTTGTATTGGTAAACCCATTCCATAGTGCGGCATCTCCTTAACTTAATACTAGCTTCTGCCCGCGACTCCGTCCTCGTGGAACTCGTTTATATCGTAGCTCCATACAAACTTTCACCCCCACTTCATCCCCTCGGGGGATGATTTCCGGGATAAAAACTATCCTATGTCCTTCCCCGGGACTCGAACTATCTCTATACCAAATTTCATCCAAATCGGTTCAGCGGTTCAAGCGTGAAGAGGTAACAGACAGACAGACAGACACACTTTCGCATTTATAATATTAGTATGGATAAGTCCAATTTATAGTATTTTTTCTAAGAAAGTACGCCACTGTCACAGTATAGAAGAATAATACAGTAGGTAATCTGAGGCCGTTTAGGAGTGTTCGTTACCTACTTTCGCTCGACGCGCAGGGCTGTGTCATGTTTGTGGCTTGGCATACCTATAATACTAATTTTGTTTTTAAGTATGCAAAGTATTTCTGTTACAGTTTAATAGACAATAATTTATACACAAAGTAATAATATTATAGATAGTTGGGTATGTGTTTTTAGTTTCCCACTTCATGGAATATTTTAATACCACTATACTATGCCTAAAATATTTCCTAGTAAGTATAATAGTTGCTAAACTGCACTAGGTTGGTAGGTGCTTAGTTACAAGCCTATTCGGCTCCTTTTGATATCGTGGCACTGGCGGCTCGCTGTCTTCATACCTACGAGGCGGCTTCCTTTGACGTAGCGAGTGAGAACGAGCGAACACCGCAACGGCGCGGCCCCGGTTGAAGCATTCTCCGTCATTCCCGAAGGCTATGTGTGTGTGCGTACCGAACACGCGCGCATGTGTGCAGCCGTGCGATGTACCTTTGTTTGAAGTTTATCTACTGTTCCTATACTGTGCCCCTGTTGTCTCTTGGCCTACCAATACAGAACGACCTCAAAATAAATATTGACCCGTTTCTCTCTAACTTTGAATACAACGAATCCTCAAAATGAAGAGTCGGCAACGCGCTTGTGGTTCCATAGGCCGTGTCTGCTTACCATGTAAAAAATAGTCCATCCCTTTCACGTTGTCTCGTTGTTGTAGGGACAGGAAAGAAAACGCATGTCAGAAGCGAGGGCGCCGCGGCGCGGACGAGTGCGAGCGAGACGGCAAGACCCGAAAAAGCCGGTCTGACAAGCCAGAGGGACCTATCCCTTGTGAACAGGTACCTATATTATAGTTTACTAGCTTCTGCCCGCGACTCCGTCTGCGTGGAACTCGTTTATATCGTAGCTCGATACAAACTTTCATCCCCTATTTCACCCCCTCCGGGGATGATTTCCGGGATAAAAACTATCCTATGTCCTTCCCCGGGATTCAAACTATCCCCATACCAAATTTCATCTCAATCGGTTCAGCGGTTCAAGCGTGAAGAGGTAACAGACAGACAGACACACTTTCGCATTTATAATATTAGTATGGATAGATAAATTGATGCTCATCACACAAATATGTGCTCTTACCGGGCTTCGAACCCGGGTCGATACTTGAGCGTTTCTTAAAAAAAATGCCACTACATCTTTTCGGAGATTTTCTGCAACTTTTTTGTTATTTCTACTCAAAATCACGATGTCTTTCCATCCCAATAGGAGAAAAAAAGTGTCCCAAAATGTCCATACATTTTTGAACTTTCCTATTGTGTTACCACTATACAAAGTATAAGGTAAATGGTAACACGATAGGAAAAATATGTATGGGACAGTTTTTTGCCCTGCCAGGGTCGAGAGAGCTCCTGGTTCTGAGTGGAAATAGTTAACATAAAATTTGTAGAAGTACAGTTAATAATAGTGGCATTTTTTTTGAGAAACGCTCACTTAAACCTGGTTAGTCCACTGCATGGCGAAAACGGCTTCGTATGGTCTTCAATTGACTCAAACCAATAGTACTGTATAATGCTACTAGAACTTACCCATACAACTATTGTATCTGACTGTCTATTTTGTGATATGCGGAGTCTCAGGATACGATGGGGTGGTCTTGAAGGATACACTTATTAGAAATCGAACATAGTTTATGTGTCACAAAGTACAACCCTCTTCTGATTTCTCTCTTTTGACGACCACTTTAGCCTAGTTGGTAGTGACCCTGCCTACGAAGCAAGAGGTCCCGGGTTCGAATCCCAGGGCATTTATTTGTGTGATGGGCACGAATATTTGTTCCTGGGTCATGGATGTTTTCTATGTATTTACGTATTTATTTATCTATATATGTATGTTTATCGTCGTCTAGGTGTAAGATTGTCCCCTAAAATTTATATGTCCCCTAAATTTATTCTGAATATATATATATATATATTTTATACTTAAACTTTTTACATAGCAGCATTTAAACTTGTTATATATTTTTAACACACACACACACCCATTACACATTACATTTTATACATTTTGTCGAACTTTTATACCCACATGTATGCTAAAAGTGATGCTGGAATATACGTTTCATGTGCTCTGCCTACCCCTTTTGGGAATAAAGGCGTGAATGTATGTATGTATGTATTTATATATTTTAAATATTTGTTGTATTGTAATAATCGGTGATTGTAACTTTTGTAGCATAATTGGTGCAGCGTAGTGTTGTTAACGGAATTGGTATAGACAATATCAATCAACATTAAAATTATTAATTAAGGTTAATATTAACGTTAGGCACTGGTCCCACCGCCGGCTAGTAAGCTAGAAAAGTTGGGCGAGTAGCATTACATTGCGGATCTGTAAAGGTCGATTGATCACACTGTGCCTGGTCAGCACGCAATGAACCGTTACTCGCCCAACTTTTCTAGCTTACTAGCCGGCGGTGGGACCAGTGCCTTATTAACGCTAATTAAGCATTAGGATTGAAATTATTTATACCAATTCCTTTAACAACACTACGCTGCACCAGAAATGCTACAAAAGTTACGATCACTGGTAATAATTAATTGTAACATTTGCTACGCCCTAACGGGGTCCTGTGCATCGCCTAGCTTTAAGAGTCCGCAGTAAGCTCGGCCGAATTTCACCTTTCCATACAAACGTAGTTACGCTCTCATTTTAAAACTACGTGTTGGATTGTAACGAAACTTTGCATATACAATGACATGAGGTATATCTATGTCTGTAATTAGTTTATATGGTTCCAGTTTATAAAACAAACGAAATACAGCAAAAATATTTTTGTATGAAAAACTTAAATTCGCTGATTTTTTTTTACTATGGTATCTGAAGCTACGTAAACTAATTACAGACATAGATATACCTCATGTCATTGTATATGCAAAGTTTCGTTACAATCCAACACGTACTTTTAAAATGAGAGCGTAACTACGTTTGTATGGAGAACCGAGCTTACTGCGGACTCTTAAGTTGCATGTGTCAATTGTACAAGGTTGCATATAAATAAATGTAATTTATTTTAATGCGTATTATATTGTTTAAAAAACTCCGTACACTCCAGTGCGACATGCAGCTGGCGGACTCGCTGGCGTACTACCGGCACTTCCGCCGGACGCACCCGGACAAGAACCGAACCAACTACCCCTCCATGAAGACAAGGAGCATGTGCGAAGTCTGCGGGAGAATGTTTCAGGTACGACGCCAGAGGAGATGCCCCAATAATGCCTGGAGAATGTACGGATCCTACTAATATTATAAATGCGAAAGTTTAGATGTTTGGATGTTTGTTACTCAATCACGCTTAAACGGCTGAACCGATTTGAATGAAATTTTGCACGATGATAGTTTATTGCCCGGATTAAAATATAGGATAGTTTTTATCCCGGTTTCACGCGGACGAAGTCGCGGGCGGAAGCTAGTATGTCCACTATTAAAAAAACCGGCCAAGTGCGAGTCGGACTCGCGCACGATGGGTTCCGTACCATTATGTATAAAAACTGTAAAAAAGTTTGTTGTGGGAGCCCCCCTTCAATATTTATTTTATTTTGTTTTTAGTATTTGTTGTTATAGCGGCAACAGAAATACGTAATTTGTGAAAATTTCAACTGTCTAGCTATCGCGGTTCTTGAGATACAGCCTGGTGACAGACAGACGGACGGACAGCGAAGTCTTAGTAATAGGGTCCCGTTTTTACCCTCTTGGTACGGAACCCTAAGAAGTCGTAATTTAATGTGACTAAACTGATTAAATAGAAGTCAGCTGAACTCCGGAGTAAGAAACACTAATTATCATTATTACTAATTATTATTTAGGATTACTTCTAAAGTATATTTTATGACAGGTATTTCCTTGTATTTATTGGCCCGTGGGCCTTAATTCCCATCTAAAAAATGTCTGGAAGATATCGCTTTAAAGCTGTTGTCTTTACGCTCGCTCACACAGCGTTTATTGGATATATTATTATGCGATTTGTGCGATAAAACATTATTTATATGCACGTAAGCTCTCTTCTCGCTCGCCGAATTATCCGAAATATTCGAATAAAGGAAAATTTACTATTAATATAATTAACGGGTGGATGTTGCGAACCCTAACATCAAGTAAAAATAATAATCGCCATGGTAAAATATAGCATGGTGCAGGTTGGGGGTTTCACACACACACCTTCTTTCGAAGATGTATGTAGGTTTCCTCACAATGTAGAGGCCTCACGACGACCTTGTAGCCTAGTTGGTAGTGACCCTGCCTACAAAGCCGGAGGTCCCGGGTTCGAATCCCGGTAACTGCATTTATTTGTGTGATCAGATGAGCAATGAATATTTGTTCCTGAGTCATGGATGTTTTGTATGTATTTAAGTATTTATTTATCTATACAAGTATGTATATCGTAGTACCCATAGTACAAGCTTTGCTTAGTTTGGGACTAGGTCGATTTGTGTAAGATTGTCCCCAAATATTAATGTTTTCCTTCACCAAGTTCCTCGCATGCTTGAACCACTACAACCATAGCTTACATAGCATATTGTCGGAAAAATTAAAGATTTCTTATTAGAATTGGGTTGAAATGCTCCACTCACGAGGTCCCGACCCACAACGCCTTATAAAAAGTTTTACATATAAATTTGGGGCAACTATTACCTACTATAATATTGGCTAGTTATAAGATTTCATTTTATCAGTACTTACAATCTAGGATCGTAATGAAATGAAATTTATTTGAGATAAAAAGCGAGTCACAAGATGACAACAAGGTTGGGGCTTCCTAGTAGGTAAAAAAGCTGTGTCAGGATCCTCCATTACATCATTACCTTGTGGTGTAATGTTAATGATTTGAAATAAATACTTGAATTGAATTGACCTTAGCGCCATATGATACACCAGCGTTTTTTCTTTTAGACTTCGGTATCCGCTAATTCTTATTTCAAAATGGCAAATATACTACTCAAAAGAAAATAAGGGCCACAAGTATGGTGATCGTTACGTGAAAATTATATTAAACAGTAATATATATTTTTTCTAGCTTTTAGACTTGAACTCCAACATGAAAGAGGTTAGATTCTGCCTTCAGAATACATTCGTATCCTTATACGGGAGTTCATTAATTAGCCACATCAATTAGTTTATGTCCAATAATTACAATGGCCCTTATTTTGTTTTGAGCAGTATATATTGTTTATTATGCACTTTTAAATATGAAATCTACATAACTGCTCCTTATAGACGTCTCTAACAACACGTTTCGTGTCATATATCTCGAAAACTGTCAGTTTTGAAGTAAATATGGGATACTATTTCGATAAAACTCGTTGTTGTATAAGCCATAAAAAGCACGTAAAAACGGGCATTTGCAGATCGAAGGTCATTGGGAGCTAGGGACCCCTTTAATCTTCTCTTAAGAGTCCGCAGTAAGCTCGATTCTCCATACAAACGTGGTTACGCTCTCATTTTAAAACTACGTATTGGGTTGTAAGGCAACTTTGCATATACAATGACATGAGGTATATCTATGTCTGTAATTAGTTTATGTAGCTTCAGATACCATAGTAAAAAAAATACAGCGATTTTAAGTTTTTCATACAAAACTTGTTTTTGCTGTATTTCGTACTAATTACAGACATAGATATACCTCATGTCATTGTATGTGCAAAGTTTCGTCACAATCCAACACGTAGTTTTAAAATGAGAGCGTAACTACGTTTGAATGGGAAGGTGAAATTCGGCCGAGCTTACTGCGGACTCTTCAAGTTAGAAAATGCCCAACCGAACTTTTAATCGTTTCCAGAGCCTAGCTCTCCTCCAAGACCACAGCTTCACGCACACAGACGCGAAGCTGTTCAAGTGCCAGCAGTGCGACAAGAGCTTCCAGCGGCGCTACCGTCTTATCGCACACCGCCGGCTGCACTCCGCGCGGCCGCAGCACGCGTGCGCCGCCTGCGGGAAGAGGTTCTCCACGGCGAGCAACCGGACCAGGCATATGGCGGTGAGTGCTCAGTGTCATATCAGCCGGAAGACGTCTGCTGGACACGGGGCCTCCCCCAAAGAGTGCCGCAATGACCGTCCCGCGGGTGGCGGTGAGTGCCTCACGATATTTCCATGCAATTTGTGCCGGGCATATTCTGTAATAGAGATTAGATATTGTGTAAAACGTGTGTAAGATTAGCGATAGATTAAGAGTCCGCAGTAAGCTCGGCCGAATTTCACCTTCCCGCCTTATCTCATCTTATCTTATCTAGATGAGGGCCCTTTCGGATGCACTTCGACCCAGCGGGATGTTTTGTGCATTTGCCCTCTCCTTTATGCCTACTCCCAAGCTCGCTCCATCATTTCCACAAAGCGTATGATGCAGCTCAGCGGGAGCACCTTGAATTCCTTTGGCTGCGGATAGTCGCTACCAAAGTAATTCATTATTTGTCTGGCAACGGCATGACATTCACACAATAAGTGTTCCATGGTCTCGTCCTCCTCGCCACACATTCTACAGTCTAAACTATCCGACAGCCCCATCTTGGCCAAGAGATCCTTGACCCCGAAGGGGCCTGTGAACACCCCAGATATGATTCTGAGTTGCTTCCTACTGGATTTCCAGAGCTTGTTAGTCCAGCCCGAGCCTTCTATGAAGAGCTTAGAGTGCCTTAAGCCCGCCTTATTCCTCCACTCGTGTTGGTGTTTGGTTTTGGCGTAGGCTTTAAAGGCCGAAGTTATGGTTCTCTGCGAGAGTCCCACAAATGGTTCTGGACCTACAAAGTGATTTGTAGACCCCTTCTTGCAAGCTCATCCGCTCTTTCGTTGCCAATGTAGCCCTCGTGCCCCGGTATCCAAACTAGTTGCACCTTATAGTGCTTTCCAAGCTTGTTCAGTGCCTGGACGCCATTATAGACTAGTCTAGAATCCACTTTCGGCGCCGTAAGCGCTTTAAGGGCCGCTTGACTGTCACTGAGGATATAGATGGTCTGCCTTTTGGTTTCCCTGTCTATATTCTGCTGTGCACAGGCAATTATGGCGTATGTCTCCGCCTGGAAGACGGTTGCCAAGCTAATGCTTAAACTACTACTGTAGTCAATCGAATAAATGCCTGCTCCCGTACCGGATCCCATTTTAGATCCGTCCGTGTACCATATACGGTCTTCGATACCAGACCCACAATGAATACCCATCTGCTCTGCCGCTCGTGCCGCAGGTTTACCCTGGATTTTCCCCAGGCTATCCTCCAACCACGCAATTCGACCGCTGTATTGGATTCGTTCTATAATAGCAACAGTCAGGGATCAAAAAAAAGTAAAAAAATAACCATTGCATATTTTTACTTCAGTCTCTCTCTGAGTGTGGACTGCCATAAACCCCTCTGGGGTGAAGTCCGCACTCTCCCTCTCTACCCCCCCATCAACATTATATTGCCAGGCAATGGACACTGCCCTCAACCAAATGCAATTTAAGATTCAAGGTTTGACTTGACTTCATGACAGCTACGCACACATACAAATTTTAGCGCTAGATGTCTCATCATCATTTTAGCCGAAAGACGTCCCCTGCTGGACATAGGGCTCTGGACGCGTGACGCAGTCCGATCACTTTTGCACTCCATAATATAATATGTAAATAATTACAACATGGAAAAAGTTGGAAAACCCCCGACATTTTCATTTCAAAGTCCAATATCTCAAAAACGGCTGAACAGATTTACATGAAACATGGCTAAGAACACTCGGGGTCACATCAGCTTTCGAATAAAAAACCGCATTCAAATCGGTCCATCCGTTTGTGAGCTACGATACCACAGACAGATACATAGACACGTTAAACTTATAACACCCCTCTCTTTGCGTCGGCGGGGGTTAAAAATAATGAGTAATGAATGACATTCTCTTTGACGTGATTGACGACACACAAATACTTGCCTTTACCATAATTTGAATTTAACGTTTTTGTCGCAGAGCCACACCGGGTTAAAACCATTCAAGTGCGAGATGTGCAGCAAATGCTTTAAGCACGCAAGCGAGAAGCGCGCGCACATCACGTACGTGCACCTCAAGAAACCGTGGCCCAAGCGCGCGCGCGGCAAGCGGCGCGACTCCGGACAGGTCGGTACAGCGCAGTACCTCATCGGCATCATCAGCATCATCATAATCACCATCATTATCAGCGTTATCATCATTTTCATCACCATCATTATCATAATCACCATTATCACTGTAATTATCAGCGTCATCAAGTTAATCTCCATATTTATTAGCGTCATCATCATTATCACCATCATTATCATCGTCATCATCATTATCGCCGTCATTATCAGCGCCTTCATCATTACTATCCCCGTCATTATCAGCGTCTTCATCATAATTATCACCGTCATTAACAGGGTCACCATAATTATCAGCGTCGTCATCATCATTGTCATCATCATTATCACCACCATTATTATCGTCGTCATCATTATCACCATCATTATCAGCGTCGTTATCATTATCACCATCACCATCATTATCACCAGTTTTTCGGAACTTATGTACGAAATATTTACCGTTAGCTTATCGGTGAAGGAAAACACCGCGAGGAGACCGGTCTGACCCCGGGCTCCTTTAGGGCACAACCGGGAATAACGCTACGAGCATGATGATAAGTAAGTCAACGATTTATTTCGTGTATAAGCGGGATTTGAACCTGCGACCTCTGGAATCCGTCCATTGCTCTTGCCAACTGAGCTAGGATGATGATATCGCAGTTCCAACCATGTCATCTTATTTTATCTATCTAGATGAGGGCCCTTTCGGATTTACTTTTTTTATACAACGACGGTGGCAAACAAGCGTAGGGCCCGTCTGATGTTAAGCGGACACCGCAGCCTATAGACGCATGCAACTCCAAAGGAGTAACATGGGCATTGCCGACCCTTGATATCTTTGAGGATTTGCCGTCGACCCAGTGGGATCTTTTGTGTATTTGCCCTCTCCTTTATGCCTACTCCCAAGCTCGCTCCATCATTTCCACGAAGCGGATGATGCAGCTCAGCGGGAGCACCTTGAACTCCCTTGGTTGCGGATAGCCGTTACCAAAGTAATTCATTCTTTGTCTGGCAAGGGCATGAACTAACATCAACTGTAAAGTGACAGCAAATAGTTGATCCGAATGTTTAATTTGTTGGCAGGCGCAGCCGGGCCTGCCGGAGCCGCAGGAGGCGCTGTGGTGCGACAAGATGGCCGACAAGCCGGTGTACGCGTTGTGAAATGTTAATTTAAATTTATTTATTTTCAACTAGCGACCCGCTCGCACGGGTACTATTAACACTTTACTTACCTTTCAAAAATATCTACACACGTGTCTTATGTCAGTAGCAATAACGTCTCTGGGATATTTTTGAATGGTTGTCTGTGTAGATATTGGAGAACTCGACTGTGCACTTGTTAAATATATAAAGCTTCCTCTTCTATCTATTATCTATTAAAAAAAAACGCATGAAAATCCGTTGCGTAGTTTTAAAGATCTAAGCATACATAGGGACAGACAGCGGGAGGCGACTTCGTTTTTACAAGGTTTATATTAACTTGACTTGTTCGTATGTAAGTATAAAAGTATGTAAGTTGTCCGTCAAATCTTGCAAGTTAAATTTGACCCACTTCCCGGTGACCGATTGAGCTGAAATTTTGGGTATAGCTATAGTTTGGATGACAATTCAATATTATGGTACCATCGAGCTGATCTGATGCTAGAGACAGAAGGTGCCCATAGGAACTCCGTAATAAAACCACATAACCCCATCGAGTTTGGGCTCGTTAGAATCGTCTTAATGAGCAGTTGATGATGGTATACAGAAAAGTCGTTAATAAAAGATTGTACCAAAAATGAAATTTTTGACAGAAACTTATATATACTTTAAGATCGCAGGGTGGATTTTGAACAAGAACAAGGCACAATAACAAATCACAATTATTTTATTCAATGTTCTAATAAATCTCACTAGGTCCGAGGAACAAATCTCACTTTCGAATAACTAATACAAAATAAAAATAGCAGATGAGGAACGACACCAAAATTGCTCACGCGAATACGACGGCAGCCGAAGGCAAAATGTCCAGTTTTTTTTTTGAACCTGACTGTTGCTATAATAGGACGGGCCCAAAATAGCGGTCGAATTGCGTGGTTGGAGGGTAGCCTGGGGAAAATCCAGGGGGAGCCTCCGGCACGACCACGCGGGACAGTTTGTACACTGGAATACTCTACGAGTTTGCGCTCCAGTGAGATTGGTTGAACGGTATCAACCGAATCTGGGGTGTGAGTGGTGTCGAGCTACTGGGAGTTTTATCGCTGGTTCGCTAAAACCTAGCCTAGCTGAGAAGAGTCCAGCAAGAAACTCAGCTAGGCCCGACTTGGGTCGGACTCCAGAACAGCGGTTTGCACCGGTTTTTATGCACTATGCGGGGTGGGGTTGACTTGGTGTTGCTAACAATACTATGTAGTGATACTATGTTTTGATGACTGTATGTAAGACAATAGGCTATTTTCGTCTATCACAATTAAATTATGAAAGTATGTTATTTCTATAGTTTTGACTTTAGGAAATACGAATATACTATTTTGTTATAAAAACATAAGAAATATTTTTAATTTCAAAATTAAAATTGTATATTTATTATCTGTATGTCACGTGACCAAAAACGCTGACTGCCATTTTGTCTTCTGTGAGTGACGTCAGAACAGCAAATACCAAAACAAGTTTTCGGTGTAAACAACAACAAAAAGTTAAAACATATTTATATTTTTGACTCAAATTGTATTTATTTGGACTTTGGTACGCTATTTTACGCCATCTACGATGGAAGTTGGATTTGTAAAAGCTGACAATACAAATCTACAGAAAATAGACGCACTAATGATTGCAAATATTGCGTATAATACAGATTTCTTTTCTGCTGAATGCAGAAATATCAAAACAGCTTTGTAAGTATATTCTGTTTAATTTTCCGAAACTATATTAGAACAATATAATATTTTATATTTCCAAAGATAAGTTTACATGTTTTGAGGAGTCTTCAACGTTGAACTATTACAAAGCTCATTTTTAGTTTATCCATGAAAAACCAGAACTATCAGAAGGCAAAGATTAGAAGTAATAGAAGTTTGACATTTGACGTGTATCTTCTTAGTAGTCTGTGGTTTGTTATTGCTGTTATGACGTCACGATAATGGCGGCTGCCTTTTTGGCCCGAATATATAATGTTCAAATTTCAACCATTATTTATTTGCTTAAAGCGATATTCTTTTGAGAAAATAAAAATACCAATTGACTATCGAATCTATACGAACATTTTAAAATATATTTTAAAAAATCGTAGAATAGCCTATTGCAATACAGGGTCTTCATGTTCACGTGACACTGACAACTGTTATATTAACACCTATGGTACCTATAATTAACATGATCGTACTAAATAAATAAATAATTAAATATGTTTGGCGCCGAGCATCTTCAGTCAGCTGGGTGCCCTTAATGCCGTATGTAAGGCAAATAGTCTAGTTACTTATTATTATTTTTCTGAGGTTTTTTTATTTTATTTATTATTATTATTTGACATTCTTAAATTGTGTAATTATATTGTTATTTAATTTAATTTGCACCTATGGACTCTGTCTGGAATAAATAATTTTCATTTCATAAATAAAATAAAAAGCCTTTATTTACAGACATTAGTTTCGTTCTACCTTTCCACTCCTTCACATTTTTTAAATTTTGTGTCTGTTTGCCCTTCGGCAAAGGCCTCCTCCAGCCTTCTCCACTCGGTACGGTCTTGTGCGACCCTGCTCCAGGCGCATCCTGCCACTTGCCGTATGTCGTCTTCCCATCTCTTCTGGGGCCTTCTTTCTTTTTCCCTCTCTAGGGTACCATTGGGTGACCCGTTTGCTCCATTTGTCTGCGCCTCGGATAATGTGTCCAGACCATTTCCATTTGAGCCTTCTAACCTTTGTGGAGATGTCTTGGACTTTCGTCTTGCGCCTTATCAAAGCGTTTCACAATGCCCTTGTGTAATGGTTTCTAATGAAGTAATTGAGATGTTTTTCTTGTTATTTAAAAGAAGTCTTAGAAGTATGTAAAATAGATCTCAAGTAATATTAAGGAACTGATTTCTCCGTGCGGAGAAATCAGTACCTTCACGACTCCGCACGCCGCTGCGGTGGTGGTGTGATGGCCGCCTTAGGGCCTATGCCGACTGCTTTTTCTTCACAACTGATCTGTAATGAACAGGACGGCAACAATAATTTGTTTCCTAAGCCGCTGTTAATATTACAAGCGATTTCTACCCACTTTGCCATGTATTTAAGAATTTAAATAGTATATTGGTACCTACACACAACGTAATTTTTTATCAAAGTACAATAGTAAACTGCACGCTATGCATGCCTTTAAAATGTTTTTGTTTACAAGTGTATCTCATTTAGGTGAATTTTGTAAATTCTTTATGAGATAATAAAATCTTAAACCATAATCACACCAATTTGCTACACTGGTCTGACTATTGTTAATTTTAATGCTAATAATTACACGGTTCAACTCACTTATCAAATGTCACTGCGGGCGACATGTTTTGAACTCTTCGGGAGTTGCTTGAATCAAGCGACACCGCCGCGAAAACACTCATACTGAAGAAGAACTCCCGAAGAGTTCGAAACATGTCGCCCGCAGTGACATTTAATACGTGAGGTTGAACTGTAATTATAAGCATTATTTCAAGATGTTTCACGAAAGTTTAAATTCGATTATGGTTCATTATATTTATGATTACGGTTCATTTTACCCGAGTCACACCAATGCACGGTCTTTAATGTATGGTCTTGTATTTCGATAGTTTTGGCGGAGTCCCGCGCCGCGGGGCTCCTATTTCTGATCTGTTTGCCCTTCGGGCATCTGAAGATACCTAACGAACGTAACCTACCTATATAAATTTGGTCAAGGGTGCATTGGTGTGACGCACTATACCTCTCTTTGAGTGTTCTAATAAGAGAGAGACAGATAGTGCGAGAAAAATCGAGAGAGCTCGCGCGCCGTCTTGTGATAGCCGTGCAGTGTAGCAAATTGGTGTACTAACTAGTAGATGGTAGAACGCGCGTCGACGGCGCGTGAAAAAAACGCAGTCTGCAGGCCCTTACACATTCTCATGCCAAAATAAACGATTTCCCCCGAACGCAATGAACACCCCAAATGAAAGACAGGCAGACAGGCAATCATTTGCAGTATTTGCAGTATGTTTTGTTGCGTTCCGTGGGTCACGTACGGTGCTGTCTGTAAATCAGCGCTGCAGGTGTCTGTGACACCTCTGCATAATGCTGAGACAGCGACCGATTCACTGCCGCGAAGACACACACATTATGTGTCAATTGTATTGTATTTGTACTCCCTTTGTCTCTGTTTGTGTTTTGTGTAGTGAATAAATGTCTTCTTTCTTTCTTTCTTTCATTTATTAATTTAATCATGAACATCAATCACTACTTTATATAATAAATAATGTATATTAGAAATTATTATTATATTATTATTATTATAGTATTATTAACAATCACTTTTAAATACCTTGTAACCGAGAAATAGTTGAATGTTTGTTACTCAATCACATTTAAACGGCTCAACCGATTTGGATGAAATTTAGCATGAAGATAGTTTATAAATAATCTGGTTTAAATTATAGGATAGTTTTTAACCCGAATCCGCGCAGACGAAGTCGCGAGCGGAAGGTAGTCGTGAAATAATTGAATCTGAGTCTGAACCTGAAGAGATTGAATTTCGGTCATAGTGGAAAATTGAAAAATTATTCGCCACGAGCGGGATTTGAACCCACAACCTCTGGAATCCGTCCATCGTAAAAAAAAAGTTAAAGTTAAAAATGGGGTAGCGCATTGTTACTAAAGATTCTCAATGTAACCAAGAGACGTTGGTGTCGTTTCTGTAACAACTTCGCGGTAGATGTCGCTACGAGCCTCCCTAAGGTGTTAATACAATAATGGAAGGGATTGAAAGATTCATCGCCACTAGCGGACCCACGGTAGCAAAATTGGCAGAGCGATGGACGGATTCCAGATATCGTGGGTTCAAATCCCGCTCGTGGCGAATAATTTTTCAATTTTCCACTATGACCGAAATTTGAAATTTCGTTAGAGGACGTTTCTGCTTAATAGAAAAACATTTTAATCTGAAGAGATTGCTCTATAGCACTAAAACCACCTGCTACCGATCAGTTTTAAGGATGCTTTGTGTTTATTTCTAGCTTCGGTCCATTTAAAAATAAATTCATATGATATTGACTTGCTTAGTTGGGAGTGAACTGGGTTCGAATTCTGGTACCTAAACACAATCATTTGTTCCTAAGTGTTGGATGTATTCTATGAATTTGAAGCGAAACGATATATTTGAAGATTTTTAAACCTCTGTACAATAAAAGGTCACTTAGAAAGAACTCACCAAATTTCATGAGAATCGGTTGAGAAATGTGAGCTCTAGACGAGAACAGGGGGAAATCCAAAGATCCGGACATGAGGAAAAACGATTTTTCGTCCAAGCTGAAGCATGGACGCTTCGCTCGCTCGGTCGATTACTATTTAATTTAGGATCAAACGAGAAGCATTTCGTATTGTCCTTACCGAGTGACCTTGTGTTGTCACTAAAAATGATTAGTGACAACACAAGTGATTGTGGTCTCATTCACTCTCACGCCAACTATAGATATACGCAAGTGAATAAGGTAGCTGTTGCCAAGCTCTTATTTTAGCCCTACTTCCATGCTTATTATTATTCCGAGAATGGACGCCTCTTTTTGAACCGACATTGGGTAATATAGTTTAGTTTCCGAACATACCCTCACCTATTTGACAGTACAGACATTGACAGTTACCTTGTGTATAACTCCTATAACCTAAAACTTACACGTGAAACTGTTGTTCTACTGCATAATACAGAATTAAATTATGACAGAGCTAACGATTGACTCGGTCTATCCTAAGGGCCCGATATATCCTATGTTAATAAACTTTCAAAACGGTTATCCGTGTGAGTACTTCGAAGACGAATGCGCATTGTTAGAAGATAAAGATGGCACGAAAATGATAGCTATCGAGCTCTCTGAGCTCGTGTACTCGGGTAAAGAAGAAATCGAGGACTTGGGCAAGACCTTCATACTGGCCAGGAACCGGAAAACCGGTAAAGTGCGGCTTATAGAAGTGGGCTGCGCTGAGCTAAAACCGGTAGACCAAGTAGACTTGGACGACTCGCAGCAGCATGAAACCAGCATGCTGGAGCTCAGCAGGAAATTCGGGTCCAAAAAACAGAAGAAACAAATGGAACAGCGGGAAAAATTAAAGGTTAACATTCAGACGGTTACGGAACAGATGGAAACTGTGACTGCTAACATTACTGTCGACCAACTAGACCTGTCTGAGTATAACAAGAACGATTTGGAAGACTACTACATACCCCCTATAGACAGAGATGCGACGAAAGTCGAAGATGTGTATCCCCTAGACAAAATTATGTCTGAAGAGGATTACGAGCAGATATATTCAGAGATAAAGGACAATTACGAAGAAAATTTGAACTCATACATGAAATCTTACATTAAGGGTAAAACCTTGTCTCCAAGATTGACAGTGCTAGCGGCATACGCTAGTGAGCTGATTAAATACTTAAGCATTGGATATCTTGAAATTAGGAAGAAAGATTTCACAATATGTTCTTTTTCTAGTACGTTAAATAACATTTTAATGAACGGTTTTCTAGAAGTTGTAAACGGAAGGAGGACTAAGTCCCCGTCTATGAAGGATAAGGTTATATGTCACATTATGGTGCTAATGTTAATATTGGGTAGCTTTAAGTTTGAGCTGGAGCCTCTATGTGAGGTGATGAAGATATCTCCAAAACATCAGTTCTGTTTGAACAAGGTCCGTCTTGTTGGTGCTCATATTGTGCAAGGAGAAGGTGGTAAGAAAGTCCAGTTGAAACTACCGTTAGCGCCAAAGGCTTCTATGCACAGAAGAAAAAGTTCAAAATTCTAGTGGTACACTGCATGTCAACTTTGTGTGATATTTAAACATATTAACACCGGTGTTTTTTTCAAGTCCATTGGTATACATTAGCGTTGTGTTGAATATTCGGTATTTATTCGGTATTTGGCATATTCAACACTATTTTTAATTTTTGTTATTTAGCCAAATTATTAAGTTCGCCTGCCAAAGTTGTAATGTATCATTTGAGAGGTATTCTATTCTCAATATTCCTGGGATTGTCAAGGTTTCAAAATAAAATTATTCAAGTGGTGTCTACAAGAAATGTTTTACTCTGTTAATGAACATTTTGTTACCACCACTGCCTAATGAATTCATTTATTATTTTTATTATTTTCTCTGGCCATTTTCCTATTTGCATGACATTGATTTATTGTTTTTTTTATATTTTTATTCTTCTCGATATTTATCTTTAGTCTGACTTTGCTACATTTTGATTCGACATTAATAGAACAATAGATAATAATTATATAATTTCAATGACATGCATATTGAGAGTCAAATTATTGTACGCCACACTCTGGCTGATTGTGATGTAACCATATACTAACCCTACTATCATTTAACCACTCACATTTAAAATAAATAATTTGTATTTGTATTGTATAATAAATTATCAAATATTAATATCTCTAATATTATTCTCAACAAGTTGCAAGAATGGAATATAAACATTTCCTCGTGAAATCATTGTTTTTAAACAAATTATTATTGTTAGTAAACTTAATGTAGTATCCCTTTAAAAACAAACAAGATTTTTACCTCTTTATCTGTCAGATTTAGAATGGCTGCATGGTTAGCTCAACTATGTCTTTTTCTAAGTTTTATAATAAGAGAGAGAGGGATAGTGCGAGAGAGCTCGCCGTCTTGTGCTAACCGTGCAGGTGCAGGTATTGCGTTGAATAGAAAAGACGAATGATCGTATTAGGTGCATCTCTAGGACTTATACATATACCAGTATGCATATAGCCATATACAACTGTACATATAGTGGCAAAGTAAAGTGTAAGCTACGGCTGAGATGCCTCACGCCTCAAAGTAAAAGTTTACTTATCATCAGTAACATAGTACACTCAGCATCATATAGTTAGTAATTTAGTAATAAAAAGATGTGTACCGAAATCTTTGTCTGGAACAATAATAATAATTTATTTCATTTATTCAGATAACTTAGATCCACTGGTTAGTAATTACAAATCTTACAAAACTATTGTTAAGGTATAGCTACACTACATAAAAAAAGAACTCGTAAATAATTAAAATACTCACTCCCTGTCAACAAGCTAATGATTACCAATCAGTTTTCGATTGGCAATCATCAACTTGTTGACATGAAGGTATATGGGGGAATCAGGTTTCGCCGCAAACATTTCCAAAATTCTATTGGAGCTGCTCTGCATCCTACGCACCACCGATGCGACCCTCTTCCGTACAATGGCGTCAAACCCATCCGTGTGAGCTTCGGCAAACCTAAGTGATGCGCTACAGAAGCGGGGCAGCCTCAACTCAACAGTGCCCTAAATCCATTGTTATATTGGACTTTTAGGGCACTAAGCGATTGTTGAGTACAGTTAAGCCACAGGCTGCTCGTGTGAAAACTCTGACAGTAAGCCTTGAAAAGGGTGATTTTTACTTGGGTGGAACAACGAGCAAACCTGCGGGCCAACATGTTACTTCTCACCGCCAGTGCCCTGCGTTCTCTTTCAATGTCCATTTGATCCTTGAGGTCGTCGGTAAGATAATGCCCTAGATACTTAAAACTGTAAACCCTACCTGTAGCAGCCAAATATA
Organism: Epinotia bilunana; assembly: GCA_947049275.1. NCBI lineage: Eukaryota > Metazoa > Arthropoda > Insecta > Lepidoptera > Tortricidae > Epinotia > Epinotia bilunana. The sequence goes on along the minus strand of OX346277.1, from coordinate 1,860,570 downwards.
TCGCAACTACGTCTTTATTACTATAGGTTTAAGCACGTGTTACGATATATTTGGCTACTTTGACGATCTCCATAGCCTAGTCGGTAGTGACCCTGCTTACAAAGCCGGAAGTCCCGGGTTCGAATCCCGGTAAGGGCATTTATTTGTGTGATGAGCACGAATATTTGTTCCTGAGTCGTGGATGTGTTCTATGTACTTAAGTATTTATTTATCTATATAAGTATGTTGATCGTCGTCTAGTATCCATAGTACAAGCTTTGCTTAGTTTGGGACTAGATCGATTTGTGTAAGGTTGTCCCTAAAGATTAAAAAAAATAAAAAAATCGCTGCTGCTAACTATATGATTATATGATGCTGAATGTACTAACTATACGATGCTGACTGTACATTACTCACTAAGGGTGGTGAAAGAGCATTTACTATGGAACAATTTTAAGTCTCTGTTTGGCCCTTTTTGGTAGAGAATGTGTTGGAGCTAGAGCGTGCCCCGGCAGTGGAAGAGCGTGAGAGAACGTCCGACCAAGTAAAATGCACTGCTGGTAAATAATCGTGTATATTTCTTTATAAATACTGGCGACGATTACAGACACTGATACATGTAATATTGGCAATCATTTGTATATTAATTGTTATATTAAAAGTGTATAAAATAAAATAATTGGGACAGACACAACTTATCTTAGGAAAGGCGGAGACAAAAGAGAGTGTTGCCAGCATGCGACATATTTGGTACTATCTAATGTTAAGGCATACACACACGCATTTCAACACCCCTACTTATGCTGTACATTAGACAAACTTACAACATGATACTACAATGGAATATGGAACAAAACATTATTGCACAAGTACTGAAAAAGAAAACTAAGTCCAATAAAAGTGACTATCTTTAAACATGAAACATCACAACTATTTAGAGTCTACTGTTGACATACATTTCAGTTTTAGACTTTTGACAAATTTAAGATGCTTTTGTGAACACAACGGTTTTGTTAAAACATCAGCAATCATTTCATCAGTACATAGGTATTTTACATTGACTTTTCCCTCATGTATTAAGTCTTTCACAAAGTGGTACCGCAAGTCTATATGTTTAGTTTTCCTATGGGAATATTCTTTGACTAATAACAATTTCTGTGCACTCTGATTATCATTAAATACAGTGACATTGAAATTTTTATCAATTATTTCCGACAAGAAATTCTTGATAAAGCAAATGTCCTTGACTACATCACTTATACAAAGAAATTCACTTTCGGTCGAAGAAAGCGCCACACATCTTTGCTTTCTTGCTTCCCAATTGATGACATTATTACCTAGTTTAACTACAAAGCCAGTATATGACTTGCGGTCTGTTACGTCATTAGCCCAATCTGCATCTGAAAAAGCATTTATTTCGAAGTTCTTATCCTTTTCGAAATAAAGGCCATAATTGATTGTACCGGCCAAGTACCTCAACACTCGCTTTGCAGTGCGCCAATGACTATCATCAAAACATGTACTGTACTGACTTAATTGACTACAGGCATAGGCAATATCTGGGCGCGTACATACACTAAGAAATGATAATGAGCCCAGTAGCTGCCTATATTGATAAGTATTGTCATCTAAAGGCTTGCCAGACTTTTCTAGTTTACAATTTAAAGGTAACGGGGTTGAAACTGGTTTACAATCTGTCATGTTATATCTTTCCAACAGACGCCCAATATAATCATGCTGGTCTAGAACAGTTACATTATTGTATTTAGTCACATTCATGCCTAGGCAGTTCTTTAAAGTACCGAGATGACGTATATCAAAGTGCCGTTTTAGCAATGATGTAACTGTTTCAATACAATTACTATGAAAGACATAAAAATCATCAACAAATAAGGCAATAATTACATATTCATTTTGATTTTTCTTTGTATACACACATGGCTCACATTTACTTTGTTTATACCCGTTTTGAGAGAGCAATGTGTGGATTTTGTTGTTCCACATTCGGCTAGCTTGTTTTAAGCCATATATACTTTTTCTTAACAAACATATCTTATTATTATCGGATTGAAAACCGGTCGGCTGCTCCATGTAGATCTTTTCGTCTAATTCGCCATTTAAAAATGCTGTGGTGACGTCAATATGATCCATGGAGAGATCCAACTGATTTGCAATAGCAAACAAAATGCGTAATGTTGAATGTCTAACCACAGGTGAATAGGTATCGGAATAATCAATTCCTTGTTTTTGACTGTAACCACAAGCGACTAGTCTAGCTTTAAATCTTGTGAAGTTACCAGTTGTATCATATTTTTTCTTAAATACCCATTTGTTTTTGACAACATTTACATTTTGTGGACGTTCCACTAACTTCCACACATCATTCTTAACCATTGAGTTAAGCTCACTCTCCATGGCACCATACCATTCATCCCTTTCAGGAGAATTCATGGCATCACGGAATGTAAGTGGTTCATGTGACAGACTCGCTGCGGCCAACAGTGACGATAAATGATAATCATTATACCTTTCAGGAAAAATGCCTCTAGTATTCCGCACAGGACGAGAGATGGACGAGACGGTAGGCTCCTCCGTCATCATCGGCTCGTGTTCTGGAGACGCAGCGGGCGGCAGAGAGGTGTTAGGGCTATACAGCACCACATCCTCATCACCAGCCTCGATGTCATCAGCATCAGCGTCTTCAGTAGTGCGGTACAGGTCAGACAGAGGTGACAGCACCGGTGAACTGATCGCCTCCTCTGAAACCGTCGAAGAGTTCTGATTAGGATTTGTATCATTTATATTGTCATCATGGCTTTCATAACTATTAGGAATATTATCACAGTCAGTATTATTACTATTATTATCACAGTTCTTCTTATTTAAAATATTATTGCAGTTATTAGAGTCCTCACTGTTATTTGTAGAATTATTATTCACATATAAATCATTAATAAAATTATCAAAAATAATAAAATTTGCTCTTTGCTCCTCAATCCTAAGATTTCCTATAAATTTGTCCTCAAGGAAAGCAACGCTTCTCGAATAAATTACCCTTTTAGGATTATTTGGATCTATCAAGCGGTATCCCTTGCACGTTTCACCATATCCTACAAATATGTACTGTTTTGCCCTAGCATCCAGTTTTTGCCTTTTCTGCTTAGGTACATGTGAGTATGCTACACAGCCAAAAACGCGTAGATGACGAAGATCTATATTAGATCCGGTCCATTCACACTCAGGAATTTTATCTGATAATGCACTGGTAGGCGACCTATTTTTCAGGTAAATGGCTGTCATAACAGCTTCGCCCCAGTAGCGATCAGGTAACTGTGACTCCTGTAACATGGCTCTAGCTTTCTCAAAAATACTTCTAAAAGCACGTTCTGCGACACCATTCTGCGCAGCGCTGTAAGGGCAAGTAGTCTGGTGAATAATGCCTTCTTTCTTGAGATAGTTTGACAATTGACTGTTGCAAAACTCAGTTCCATTGTCACTCCTTAAAACTTTAATATGCAAACCAGTTTGTTTTTCGACTAAATTTTTAAAATGAACAAAATGGGAACTCACCTCCGACTTATTCTTGAGAAGATATCCAAAGGTCTTCCTAGTTCGGTCGTCGGTAAACGTCAGCAAATAACGAGCTCCGCCCCAGCTGGGTACATGAACTGGTCCGGCGATGTCACTGTGTACCAGGTCCAGAGGATGAGCTGCACGCCCCGCACTTGACCGAGGAAACGATGTTTCACACATCTTCCCCGTAAGGCAGGCGATACAGCGAGTGGGCACGCCGTCTTCAGGCTGAAAAACGACACCACACTTATGCCCTCCACCAAGTACAGACATACCTTTTGCGTTCAAGTGACCTAGGCGCTTGTGCCAAGTGGAAAAAGGCACAGCAGCAACAGCATTGGCACTCATGGATCTTTGCCTTGTTTGCAGAGACATAGAGTCACCTAATTGGGGGTCAGGTCGCGTTTGCTTACTTACTTTCAACTTATAGAGCCCATTATGTTTATAAATAGTCAATACCTGTTTGCCTGTGACTTGACAAGAACTATAAACATTACATTTGTCATCGGAAAACACAACAATATAACCTTTACTGGTTATTTCACTAACAGACATTAAGTTCTTTGATAAATTAGGCACATAAAGAACATTATCTAAAGAAATTCCAGAAGAAAGTACTGTCTTACCAATTAATTCACTATTTAAATGCTGTCCATTAGCTACTGATATGACACACTTCTTCTCTGCAGCTTCATGGATAAGAGAAATGTCCCCAGACATGTGGGAAGATGCACCGCTGTCGATTATGAATTCTTTAGACTCAGAAGCTGAGTAAGCCGATGCGTACATGGTATGTTCCTCTTCATTCTTCTTCGCGTCTTCACGTTTCTTTTTAAAACAACGGTTTACAGTATGTCCATTTCTTTTGCAGTAAGTGCATACAAGCTTGGTTTTCTTTCTTCTGTCATTAGCTAGAAAAGCTACATTGTCTGTTGTGGCACTGGAATTACTTCGCCGATGGTCCTCCTGGAGTAGTCGACTGCGGACAATTTCACTCGATAGGCTCCCACCGATGTTGGCTGTCTCGAGACCGGACACTAGGACATTATACTCTTCTGGGAGTCCAGAAAGAAGAATTTCAGCAATTTCCTCGTCGTCTATCTTCTTACCAATATCCGACAACTGTGTCACTAGCTTTAGGACTCCTTCGATATATGCAGACATAGATGAAAACTGGCTGTATTCCACGCGGTGTAGTTGTCGAAGAAGTAGTACACGTCTATACAGTCCCTTGTCTTCAAATGTATCCGTCAATTGCTTCCAAGCTTCTTTAGCAGTTGTGGATTCTCTAACAATTTGGTATAAGTTCGGCTGAATCGACAAGCAAATTTTCGCTAAGGCGCGGGCAATCCGCGTGTCATCCGTGTCCTCGCCTACGACACAATTCCACAATCCTTCTAAAGTGAGAACCATTCTAATGGCAAATTTCCAATTAATCCAGTTGTCTATCCCAGCAAGTTTTTCTATACTTGTGGAGGTTATGTTGCACGTGTTCGTTGCAGTCGGTCCCTGTGCATCACTTGGCGGACTCATATTTGATATATATTATTCTACTCACGTTTAATAATTCTTTCGTGATCTTCTTTCGTTGTCTGGGCCCATAACCTGTTGGAGCTAGAGCGTGCCCCGGCAGTGGAAGAGCGTGAGAGAACGTCCGACCAAGTAAAATGCACTGCTGGTAAATAATCGTGTATATTTCTTTATAAATACTGGCGACGATTACAGACACTGATACATGTAATATTGGCAATCATTTGTATATTAATTGTTATATTAAAAGTGTATAAAATAAAATAATTGGGACAGACACAACTTATCTTAGGAAAGGCGGAGACAAAAGAGAGTGTTGCCAGCATGCGACATATTTGGTACTATCTAATGTTAAGGCATACACACACGCATTTCAACAGAATGCCATTTGACATTAAGTCCGAAAAATCTGAATGTGATTGTCTCTGTCATGTCTCAGATCGCCGTTATTTGATGCTCAAGCAAAAGGCAATGGCGATAAATATGTGATATGAGCCGTTCTATACATAATACAGCATGTATGTGTTGTGTATTATCAACTTTTGGATGGCATTTTTTTTTTAATAAATGTGCAATCAGTCTCCAGACTATGATCAGATTAGTGGAATGAAAGATTTAATTTAGAATATAAGATGCAATCTTGTTATACTATAAGGTAAACGTCCGAGTGCTCAACACTGTACTTGTATATGGCTTGGACCCTCTACGTCAAAGTGACATGGCTTAAATTCGAATGAAGTAAAATCCTCTTAGTTCCAATTTAACCCATATTGCTTTGACATAAGTGCCCATGCTATATACTAGTACCTACAGCGTTGAGCACTCCTTAATATAGAATCAAATATCCAACTTCAATAGATAAGGATGGAATAAAAGTATATTTACACATTATTTTGTTTCACTATACTACTCCATAATCACACACTGTCCAAGCAATTGTTGAGGTCTGGCACAGTGGACTGTTATCGTGCTCATATTTGGAGCAGCCCATCTGGGGTAGTACCTCGACCTTACAGAAATCCGCAGCCATAATAACACTACCTCTTGCTCTGTAGATATAGCTGCGTCTCTGTCAGTTGTTGTGACAAATTGCATCGTTTGTAGTGTGAGTCGTCAACAAGACACTTACAGGGCACAACTCAAGTAATCCTACAGCCGCGTCCACACGTTCCATCGCGGCGGACAGCATACGAAGCTCTAGGATAGAGCGAGATAGGGAACGGCATAGCTTTGGTTTCATATTCCTATCTCGCTCACTCACCAGACAGTCCTACGTGGCGGACTGCAAGCTACAAGATGAAGCGAGACATGGATATGGATGACCTTGGAATTCACTCTGTTAATTTGTGGCCACCCTGGCAATTTGTTACAACAAACAACTTGCTATCGTTAGAATAAGGCAGCAATACCTACCTTTAATTCCAATAATTTGTTGTACAAGTTGTTGCGACCTTGAAAAAATTAATAACACGTAACGTATATTTCATAGTAACAATATATTTGAAACTTATATAGTCTACTTAAATAGGCTCATAATAGTTAAAAGAACCAAATTCCACGCGTGGTATTTGGATCAAGAAACCATAGTTTATATTAAAAACAAAATTTGGTGCAACCAATTGCTAAGTGTGTATTAGCCTTTATATCTTGTGGGATGGTCGCAGTCCGCCACAGGACCAAGGATATGGATGCAAGTTTTAGGGCGTGGTCAGCAAAATGAAAGTCAAAAATCCAATGATAGAAATATTTTATTGTTCTACATTTAAGATTACAATATATTGCAGTCTATCAAATCCGGGCTGTAAAAATAGTCAGCCGCACAATTATATTTATCACTAAAAACAAGCGCAAGTAGTTTTAATACTTTTAATAGAGGGCTAAAAAAAAGCTGGTAAAAAAAAGCGCACAGTCTGTGACCTTGCTGGCCGTCCGCCGATATTGGCCCGTGTAGCGTCTCTTTTAGAGGCACTGCAGCCCAACTGGGGAATTACCTCCTCCCAGAAGCCCGTAGCCATAATACCACTACTACGTTGTAGGTATGAGGTGTTGTACCTGGTGGTAAGGTCGCCAGAGCTCCTAGACAACGATGTTCTGAGTGATCACGTGATAAGGCACGTGATGCTTGTTTCCCACTATATAATATGTTCACTGTAGCTTTCATAATTTACTTAAACACAACAAAATTATAATACTTATAGCAGGTAAATATTAATGTAAAAATGTTGAGTATATTCATTTAAAAATGCTAATAATGCTTAAATCGATTTTAATATATAAAACATAAGATCTATTATACTGATTCAAACTTTCACGATTCTCATACATTAACATTATATTTGCTAAGCGGGACTTAATTGCGTATTTATTTACCTCTTCGAGGCTTCCCGACGTTTCGGATGTGTCACATCCTCAGTCGCGGGTGGCTTAAGCGAGTATTATCAACATCTTCTTGCTGCGCGTGTTATATCACCCGGGCGACACACAACACTAACAATGTCCGGCGTTATAATGGACGATATTTTTTGACGCTTACATTTAATAATGACTGGATTCCACGAAGTAGAAACTAAGACCAAGGATGTTGTGACAGATCCGAAACGTCGGGGAGCCTAGAAGAGGTAAATAAATACGTTAATTACACGCGATTAAGTTTCGTTCAGTAAATATAGTCAGATCTATTATTGCTCGAAATATATCGTAGGTGCATAACACATACGAAACAGTATATTCAGATCGTTAAATAGGACATGTCCCACATTTCTTTGCTTACTATAGGCCTACCGTTTAACTGGGTCTCTGCGGTTACTGCGCGGTGTGGGAGGTGTGTTTGTTGCCTTACGGCTCCCATTTCGCTAGCTACCACAGGAACTAGCTTTTGGGAGTTGAAACTGTGATACAGTGAGTTTTATTTCCGCTCCAACTGCTGCTAACGAACAAAGGCGCCGCCGTTTCGCGCGACATCGGGTATGGGAATAGTGGCAGGAGCCCACGACTGCATCGATACTGTATCGCGATAGTAGCAATGCAGAATCGTGTTTACGTGTGCGAGGGTATATGACAAGCGACAGCATCGCGACTGTGCCGCGGCCTTAATGCGACTGCATCGCTACTAAATCGTAGCAAAAAGTCAAAATGCTTAAATCCCAGAATGGCCTAATTTGTGGACTAGCTGGTCGGAATCAGTACAGCATAATGCGTACGCGAATTCAGTAAGGAAGTGGCGCGCCTCATGGCATATGGCATTCATGGAGAGACTGGCTCAGTCTTCACTATGTCATCCACCTCCATCGGTTCTTCCTTTACAGTCAAGTCTCCCGTCGTACTCTCAGCCTCCATCGACGCTACCCACCCACTGTTGGAAGCGTCACTCATCTCAGCAGTGCACAGCTCGCTTAGTATCATCTTAGTGTTACTAGTTTCTGCGTTACTCACTTTATGTCTCTGTATAGAGTATTCCAAGCAGTTGTAGGAGGTCGAACAGCTTTCGCATTTGAAGACAATTGAGTCTTTCAAATGCTTTAATTTTTGATAGACATCCAAGTAGAAGTCGTCGTTGCAATTCTGAACACATTCCTCACAGTCTATGTTGAACATTCGTTTCTTGGAACCGTACGTTGCTAGCTCCTCTGGATCGAAATCATCGTGGAATTTCTTAATATGTCGCTTTAAAGTTTTTCGCGTGCTGAAGTCTTTCATGCATAGAATGCAGCGTGGTAATATCTTTTGCTTGATTGGGAGAGTTACGTGGTAGAGTTCGTTGTGTTGCTCAAATTTGTCCTGCCCATTGAAAACGATGTTGCATGGCTCGCATTTGAAGATCTGGTCTTTAGCTAAGTGTTTAGTTTGGAGGTGGATGGACAGCGCTTCGTTGGAGCTGAACGATACAGAACAAAGATCACACGGATAAGTGTTCATGTTGAATGAATGCAGGAGTTTTAAGTGAATCTTGCAAGACTTGGCCGATTCGAAACGTTTATAACAGATATGACATTGGGGAAACACTGTTGAGTTGGGGTGCTTTGTGCGCACGTGCTTTCTAAGACTCCTCTTCTCTTTGAAAAGCGTCTCGCATTCTATACACTTGTATCGCTGCATGCCCAAGTGGGTATATTCGATGTGACGTCTGATATTCCTTTTAGATTTGAATTGTTTATCACAGTAGTCGCATTTCGACCAGGAATCGTTGTTGTGTACGATTTTGATGTGGGAAGCTAAGTAATATTTGTTATTGCAGATTTTCCCGCATATACCACAGTCCACAGCCTCGTCTGTAGTGTGTTTGAGCTTCATGTGATGTTTTAAAGAGCGGTCGCTGTAGTACATCCTGTCGCAGTGGAGGCATTTATAACCAGCCTCAGTTTCGTCAGGATTTGTTGAGGACACATCGTTATCAGCTATTTGCGCTTGTGGGTGGAATATTCTAATGTGAAACTCGAGGCTGGAGATGTCTGTGAACAATTTATCGCAGTAATTACAGTTGTTGACGTTGGGCGGCGGGAGGCATATCTTTTTATGCTCAAACATGGTCTCTTTGCTGTAGAACTTTGAGAAGCAAACATTACAGGTTGACAGAGAATACTCTCTATCGTGGCTGGTCTTCATATGGTCCTTCAGTTCGTAAACCGAGTTAAAAACGTTATTGCATGTCTCGCAATTGTAAAACCTTTCCTTTTCGCTCTTCCCCGATTGTTTGAGCAGCGAATTTCGGCAATATTCATAGAATATTTTGAAAGGATGGCCAGACTTTATGTGCTGGCGTAGAGTCGGTTCGTCGGAGAAAAACTGTTCACAATACTCACAGTTGAATTCTTGAAGCTGGACTTTAAAATCGTAGTTATAATAGTCGTCTTGTTCCATCGAGTCCTTGTCCTGGTCAGTATTATGTCTAGTTCTGGCGTGTCGACGCAAGCTCTGATTCGATGTGTATACTTTAGGACATAAAGTACATCTAAACTCCCCTTTCTGCCCGTGATACATTTCAATATGCCGCTTTAGATTTCTGTTGTTAGTGTAAACTTTATCACATAGATGACACTTGATTATTCCTTTTAAAACGTTGTGTGCGGCTTGTATGTGAGCTAACAGCGAATGTTTTCCCTTAAACGCCTTTTTACAGTAATCGCAAGTAGGGCACTGAACATCAGGATTATGTAGCTGATTCATATGCCTCTTCAAGTTCCTTTCTGTCGTGAATGTCTTCCCGCAGACTCTGCATTGTATCTGGGGACCAACGCCTTGCAAATGCACGGTGACCATGTGTGACACGACATTTTGTTTTCTAGTGAAGATTCGTCCGCATAGATCGCACTCAGGGTAGGGCTGCATGAAGCGGTTATGTCCCCTACTGAGATGTAGCTGCAGGCCAGCCGGGCTCCCGAATCGTTGGTCGCAGATCTCGCAGTTACATGTGGAGTTGACATGGCAGTTCTCTATGTGGGTTTGGAGGTTGTACTTCCTTGTAAATGTGCGAGTGCAGTAATCGCAAACGTATTCTGGAGACATTTTTGATGTTTGCTGGCCAGAAAACATTGAAGAATAACATGGCAGCTATCTATTGAAACTCATTAGCATATCTTCGTTGGAATTTCTTCAACCATGTTGCTGATTGCAGTGACATGTTGTAGGGTCTTCTTTCGCTAACGGACACCGGTGCTAGCACAACCGGCGCTGCGTCGCGACACTAGAAAATCTACCCTCCCATTTCTAATACGAACAGTGCGAGTGAGACAGGATCCGCTGAGTCGCGCGCGGCGCGATTTGGCAGGGCTGTTGGTACCTGGAAATAATATTATACCTATATATTGATTTAAACTTTCACGATTCTCACACATTATTTATACTAAACGGGACTTAATCGCGTATAATTAAATTATTTATTTACCTCACTGAGGTCGCGGAAAGGGTCAAGGAACATATTGCGGCTGTCAAAAATTGGCAGGTGAATAAGTGCGATAGCCGAGCATTTGTTGGAGTCAGGACCAAACCACTGGATTGAGCTCCATAAACCGAAAGTCCTGTCTACGGAACGTCATTTCTACAGTAGAAAAATACGTGAAGCCGTTGAAATCAGAAAACATCGTAATTTCAACCGGGATGACGGTTTTAAGATTTCATCTTCGTGGAATCCTGTAATAAGTAAATGCCAGAGTCGAAAAACTTCGTCCGTTATATCACCGGACATTATTAGTGTTGTGTGTCGGCCGGGTGACAACCCTAGTGTACAAGTGGTTAATAAAGACCAAATGCGGGTAGTTCGGAAAACCCGCGCAGCAAGAAGATGTTGATACCCGCTCAAGCCAGTCGTCCCGCGACCATGGATGTTGCACCACATCCGAAACGTCGGGAGACCTCAGTGAGGTAAATAAATAATTTAATTATACGCGATTAAGTCCCGTGTAGTATAAATAATATTATACCTATTAAAATATTGATATAAAACTACGCTTTTCCTGGTGACGACCTTGAAGTTAAAATAATAAAGATGGCGGGTAGTCCGAAAAACACGCACCAATGGAGGATGTTGATATTCGCGCCTTCAGACTTTCACGACCATGGGTGTAGGTCCACGTCTTAAACGTCGAGGTAAGCTAAATACATTTATAAATATGTATATTTAGTGTAAATGTTTCGGGTTAGAAACGTAAGGCGTAGTAAATGGCAATATTTTTATGCTGTTAGTGATTGAAAACCATGGCTCAGTTGGTGAGGTGAGGAGAGGTCCTGGGTTCGAATCCCGGTAAGGACAAATATTTGTGTGATGAGCATGATTATTTGTTTCTGAGTCTTGGGCATTTCCTATGTAATTAAGTATTTATATCTTTTAACACATTCATTGCCCAGAATCGCTACGCGCTACGCTCGTAGCCGATCCCGTGGTTTTCCTCGTATGTAGTGGCAAGCGACTACGGCGGTCTGACGCATATGTGTCGTCATGGGCCCTGAATGGGTTAAATATATCGTCTTCTATTACCCGTAACACAAGCCTTATTAAGCTTACTATGGGGCTAGCTCGATTAGTGTAAGATTGTCCCCTAATATTAATATTTATAATATTAGATATGGATAGAAAGGGAATGACATTTAATAGAAAGGGAAGGTAATAAACAATTACAAAATCCAATGACAACTGTTGTTTTTTAACCCCCGACGCAAAGAGAGGGGTGTTATAAGTTTAACCTGTCTGTGTATCTGTCTGTGGTATCGTAGCTCCCAAATGGATGGACCGATTTGAATGCGGTTTTTTTTATTAGAAAGCTGATGTGATCCCGAGTGTTCTTAGCCATGTTTCATGAAAATCTGTTTAGCCGTTTTTGAGATATTAGACTTTGAAATGATAATGTTGGGGGTTTTTCAACTTTTTTAAGTAGTAGTTATTGCTGTAGGTAATATATGTTATGTCTGTAACAATCTGTTTGTACGGGAATTTTGGCAACATCTAACAATCACTCTATGCCAATCAATCAATCATAATTTATTAATTAAAACATATGGTACATAATATGTTTATAACTTATAATATATACATTGATCCATCATAAATTCGGCTGATAGGCATGTGAATTTATTTTTTTATACTATTGTCAATTTATTGATTTAAACTTTCACGATTCTCAGACATTATTTATAGTAAACGCCCGTGGCCATGGATGTTGCAACACATCCGAAACGGGAGACCTCAGTGAGGTAAATAAATAATTTAATTATACGCGATTAAGTCCCGTTTAGTATAAATATTGTAATTTTTTTACAATTTCCATGCAAACAAGTTCAAATGTCCATTAAATCCTTCTTATATTAGCTTCATTCAATTTTACAGTCTTAGCAGTCATTATATTCATGCCATGACAGCTGCCAGCACCATATTTCATATTTACCAGCCAATAAAGTGAATGGAAATGAACCACCCATTCTTTCTACATTTTATTTAAATGGTATAAATAAAATTATCCGATGGCCGTTGGGGCGGAAAGGTTTTCGAGTGGCGACTGTGTACCGGAAAGCGGAGTCCGCTGGATGCGGGTGGCGCAGGACCGGTCACTTTGGCACTCTTTGGGGAAGACCTATGTCCAGCAGTGGACGTCTTTCAGCTTATATGATGATGAATGAAATCCTTCAATGTTTCTTAGTTCACACATATTTCATTTAAGTTGATAAAATATACATACAATTTGATGTGAAAGCAGCTTTTCATATAAGCTTTCATGTGCAAGATTTTATGTTTATTACATTCTCTATCACTACACAAATCTGCTATCTACTATAAATCAACATTTAATGTAATTCCCGTAACTCTCACATTATTTCGCTTCTGTTTAGTGTCCTTTTTAACCCTGCAACTCCCCGTTATCTTAAAGAGTGTTTTAGTTATTTGAATTCTGTTAGATCTTCTAACAATTTGCTATTAACTGTGCCTTTGTCATCTTCCAAATTTTACAGTAGTTCGTTCACCTTTAAGGCTATTCGACTGTGGAACTCTCTCCCTCTTCATATAAGACAAGCTAAATCTATCGGCAACTTCAAATCTCTTCTTAAAGAACATTATTTGTCTTTCCCCTAACCCTGACTGACCTACTATTATTATTATTGGCTGACTGTTTGTTTTATATATTTTTATTTGTGTTATTTGTATATATGTATGATTGTGTATGTATGTTTATATATAGAGCTATTTATGTACGTGCATTAATATAATTATTTTGTTTTTTGGCTTATTGTAATCTCTGCACCACCTACTACATAATCTAGTTTTATCTCTTTCTCCGATACCCAAAGGTTGTCTGGAAGAGATCGCTCTTCAGCGATAAGACCGCCTGTTGTCTACCTCTACCTACATGTTATTGTATTGTTTTTCTTTTTAACTGCTTTGTTTGTGTGAGGTGTGCAATAAAGAGTATTTGTATTGTTGTATTGTATTGTATTGTAATTCTACTTTAAAGTTTATTGCATCAGTAACTAGTTACAGAACAAAAAGCGAACTTTACACCTAAAGGCATTCTCTACTTGTCAATGTTTACGCTAAACAGAGAATAGATATACCTAATTCGAAAATTATTATTTCATAATTCATAAGCAATCTACCTGTCTGCCTACTTGTAATTTTTTGTTGCAATTCCTCCACTAACTAAAGGTTGTCTGGAAGAGATCACTCTTTAGCGATAATAACGCCTGTTGTTAATCTCTATTTTTAGTTTTGTTGCACATAGATACCTACACGTACAAATTACGCGAGGCACGCACACTGAGGCGCCTTTGAGCACTGTCAGAAGACCGCTTCTGGTACGAATTAGAGCAAAATAGGTGATCCATGCGTGATTCAACCCGAGGCTGCTCATATTCATACGTAGACATATAAGGATGTTGAATACCATTGTCTTTGTTTAAAATAGTTCTGCATCTTGACTTCATTGTCGTAACGATTTAATTTCATAACTTGCAGCCGGATAAAGCTTATGAATGTAATATATCTATAAGTATAATTACGAAAAATACTAACACAAACTTACTAGATATTGTAACATAATACTCCGGTGAAAGTTCTGCAATTATGGCTTCTTCCTACAGTAAATATTAACTAAACACTGAGACTAGAATTCCAAAAGACGCCAATTTTAATTTAGTCATAGCCTGAATAGTTTTAGTCAGGAAGTAAATAAATAAGTTTAAACAAAAAGTATTCACGATTTCGGGCTCGACTTCAACTGACACTGACAGAAGCCAAGCGAAGTGAAGTGGTAAATCCATGGACCTATTATAGGTCCATTTTACAATATGCTATTCAAGCGGTATTAGGAAACTCTCAATATTTATTGAAAGTGTAAAAAGACAATAGGAGGTACAACTCTAGTTATGTCAATTAGGATACGTTCAGAAAATGCACATTGTACCATTTCACTCTTTACTATTTTCCAACCTATCGCTTAATACTATACTTTATCACAGAGAAATACAGTACAAAATAGATCATTAATAAAATTATATAAAATTTACAAATTCGTTATCATGACATCAACCTGTCTTTAAGACGCGTCTCGATATTTGTTTATTTATTTTAATCAACAATAAATTATAACAATCAGTTCCTATTGTTCATTATTTATCAATCAGTTCATTATTGAATGGATATTGTAATGTGTTTTCGAATTCATGAAATCGGTGCCCCAGCAAAAATGCGATCTATATATTTTTCTGTGTGGTGATTAAGTGGACCAATTAAAAATGTCTAAATTATTACTGTGCCGAGTCTGCTTAGCGAGCAACGTCACTGTTTACAATATATTGAATTCGTGTCTACAGGAAATGTACGAGAAGCTGACTAGATTACCGGTTTGTACCTATTTTTCATTCAAAACCTTGCACTTGTCACCATAACCGGCTATAATTGGAGTGAGATAGTAATACATACCTTTCTCTCTAACTATAGCACGTTGACGAAGTGCAAGGTGTGAATTGATTTATGATAGTCTGGGCAATGAACTGACAACTTTTATCGAAAAAATGAGAATTTTGGAAATGACTTATAGTAGCAGATTTTTTCTGTAACGGATATAATTATCGATTAAATAAAAAATAAACAAATAAATTAAAGATTTTCAAAATCGTATATTCCATCCTCCATACAAACTTTACCAAGTCCTCAAATCAAAAAAGGGTCAGCAACTTGCTTATGCCGACAGGCTACAGTGTCAGACAACATACATGATGCATTCAAGCATACGGCAGTGAATGTTATTCCCGGTTGTGTCCTAAAGAAGTACGGGGTCTAACACCTAATCCTAAGATTTGACATAGGCACTTGTTTTACGAAAGCAACTGCTATCTGACCTTCCTAAAGGGAAAACTAGACCTTATTGGGATTAGACCAGTTTCCTAACCAATGTACGAGAAAGAAATTGACTTTTAAAACGGTTGTTACATTTCAGCTCCATGCAGATGATGGCAAGCCGAGCACAGTGTGTTGCGTATGTCTAGCGCTGCTCCGGAAGAGCTACCAGCTGTGGGTGCAGTCCATCACCTCCGACCGGTTGCTGACCAGGCTCCTTGCTAGCAATCATGAGGTAAGGCCTTGTTTCATATCTCACTATTATTTCAAAGGAGAATTATTTAATTATATAACAAAACAAGAAATACATTAACATAAGAATAATAGGCTCAAAAGATGAAACTGATTTAGCCATCATCGTTTCCTAGCGTTATTCCCGCTTGTGCCCTAAAGGAGCCCAACCTCTGCTTTGAAGTATAATAAGATTTGACATAGGCACCAGTTTTACAAAAGCGACTGCCTTCTGACCTTCCAACCCAGAGGGAAAACTAGACCTTACTAGGATTAGACCGGTTTCCTCACGATGTTTTCCATGACCGAAAAACCACTGTTAAGAGTCCGCATTAAGCTCGATTCTCCATACAAACGTAGTTACGCTCTCATTTTAAAACTACGTGTTGGATTGTAACGAAACTTTGCATGTACAATGACATGAGGTATATCTATGTCTGTAATTAGTTTATGTAGGTTCAGATACCATAGTAGAAAAAATATAGCGATGTTAAGTTTTTCATACAAAACTTGTTTTTGCTGTATTTCGTTTGTTTTATGAACTGGCACCATATAAACTAATTACAGACATAGATATACCTCATGTCATTGCATATGCAAAGTTTCGTCACAATCCAACACGTAGTTTTAAAATGAGAGCGTATCTACGCTTGTATGGGAAGGTGAAATTCGCCCGAGCTTACTGCGGACTCTTAAATATCAAATGATGACTCATTGGTACAAGCCCAACATGAGACAGAATAAGTGTATTAGTGTGATTCTGTGTCGCATAAAACGGAGCAACGTGAACAGACGAAAGTGCACAAGCCATGCAATAGAGTGGGATGGCATGATTTGGGATCTAGCTGTCATCAGTTTTGATAGAGGACTTTCTGTACGTAAGGACCATTATTTATTCTATGCTAGTGAGAACTTGCGAGCTACGGTAGCCCAGTGGTTCAGGCAAGCGGCTGTCAAACGGCGGTCGCGGGTTCGAGTCCCGGCTCGTACCAATTGGCACAATCGGGAATAAAGCTAGGAGAATGATGACTTGAAAATTGGCCAATAAAGGATGCATTCAGAAATCAGAAATCATTTATTGTCAAATTGTGCGAGTACAGAAGATGTTACATAAAAGTGTTGTGTGTGTCACAATCAACCGCTGTACGGTATACAATAATTAACAATTGCACTAAAAAATTAAAATTAAAATACATTTGAAACATAAAATACCAATATTAAATTACGTCAGTTCAAATTCCATTATAATAAGTATCATTTATCAACATTAATTCCATTGTTTTTCCAGCTCACACAAGGCCTCATAGAGCATATAGACAGGCAGGGGCATAAGCTAGAGTCTGCGCTGACGGTGTCCAGCGAGCATCTAGATGTGGCGCCGGCCGGGGTGGTGAAACAAGAGGTCTTAAAGGAGGAACCTGCGGGTAAGGATAGTGGAAAACAAGCATACATCCACGTACCGGAAGGCGCGGCGTGGGTAGGCCCCCCACAAGGTGCTGATGACCTGGTAAAGGTTGCTGGAGTCCGCTGGATGCGGGTGGCGCAGGACCGGTCACTTTGGCACTCTTTGGGGGAGGCCTATGTCCAGCAGTGGACGTCTTTCGGCTGATATGATGAAGCACACATCTGCCTGATGATCACTTCAGATTCCAGAAGAATCATAAGCGTGTTTGACCTTTTATTCATTTGAGGATTTTGTGTTGATATAGTGGCGGAGATAGCTAGAGACGAACGCGGGTCCTTCATTCTCAACACAAAACATCCTCAGAGCTCTGGCAAGCTTAGGGTGAAGCCACACTTATCAGCATCGAATCGCATTTTGTAATACAGTAAACGTAGCTTTGTATGAGATGCGTCCGCATGCGGAAGGGTGGATTGATGCGGACGCATCTCATACAAAGTTATGTTAAGTGTGGCTTCACCCTTACTCACCACCAGGAACACAAAATCGCATAGGTACCTACGGACGGAGCAAGCAGTGGTGTTATTATGGCTGCGGTCTTGTGGAGGTCTCATTCTCTGCTCCTGCGGACCACTCATGCACAAAAGAAGTATCTTCCTAGGGCGGCACATCGTACACCCAGAAGAGGTACAACACATCACCACCCAAAGAATCTGGCATTTCATAGAGGCAACGGGCCTTAACGGTAAAATCTAAAAAAAGGGCTGCCACAGTAGATCACTTGCTGGTCGAAGCGGCATATAAAGGTCCACAAATCAACAGCGATAATAAAAGAAAGGTACTTCCTCAGTTGGGCTGCTCTAAATATGAGTGAGATGAAATTTCGCTGTGCCGTACCTCTCTTCACCTGACTTTAGCGCGGTCAAGCCTCCCCCAAACAGTGTCAAGCCAAAATCTTGGATCCGCTACTCTACTGTATGGTAGCATGTAGTGGAGACATTGATATTTGTTGCTTACCCTTGTTTTACCGACTTCGCCGAATTTTCATTTTATCGAAAACAGTAAACTTTTCAGGATTTTTATAAAACAAACGTAACCTAACCTATGGCTTCTACACACGTACCTTTTACCGATACCCAAAGAGTTAACGGTTTCTGAGAAAAAGAAAGATCGATGAAATAAAAATTCGGCGCAACAATGCATTCGCCGAAACGTTTGTCGGTAAAATGAGGAACTGCACTCCCAATTCCCGCATTATGTATGACCCTTGTTCCGAACAGATAACTCATCGGACGCTGACCAAGTGTCCGTCAAAGAAGCACCTTCAGACTCCGAGGACGACCTGCCACTGCTGGCCATCAGCAGTCTTAAGAAGGAAGCCAAGGAGCCAGTTAGGAATAAAGACAAGGAGTTTCTAAAAGGTAAAGTTCGTAACATGGTGACAGACACATTTAACCCTTATTTAAAAACGTCCATCAATACACACCTATTTTAGTTAAAATGCCGTTAAATACTTTCATCCTTTTCCGTCATCATGATATGTAGTTTTGTGAAAAAGGGACTGGGTTATGTTCGGTTCTTAATGCCGAGAATCGTCATTCGTTTACAGAAAACCGGACAAGTGCGAGTCAAACTTGCCTACCGAGTGTTCCGTACATAATTACAAATGTATAGTTTTTCCCTCTACTTTATACTACGCTGGACCCGATTCTACGTGCACATGGCTTAACTAGCCTAAAAAGAAATTGTCTAATTTTAGACATAATTTAGGCGGAAGTTGTATAGAACGCCCAAAATAAGAAACGTCAGATTCAAATTAGCGCTGTCATTTGATTATGACAGCTGCTCATAGAATAGCAAAGTGTTTAGCGACACCTTAATAAAATTAGGAAGTTTCGAGGCCACTGTAGAATCCGGTCCAATAAATACTACAACTAGACGATATTACTTGACAAATTTCATTGTTGTAGGTCAACGGAAAGTACCCTATACATTTTGATTCCCTTGTGAGTGTTGAAATATATGTTTTTTGCGGCATAAACAGCCGTATCTTTTTTTTACGTTAACTTAGATATTTTATTTTTTCACAGCTTCAAGGAACTGCTGACCTGAGTATATAATTTTAATTTCAACTCGATAGCTCCACGCGTTCCTGAGACAAAGGGTCTTGACAGACAGACAGACAGGCGGATAACAAAGTGATCCTATAAGGTTTCCGTTTTCCTTTTTAAGGTACGGAACCCTAAAAAGATAACTATCGATGATTTTTTGTTCAGGCTTCAAATCCGGCTACGCCCTCGAGCTGGTCCTGACCAAGGAGCAGCAGCTGGACGAGCTGCGCGCGCGCGGCTCCTCGGCGAACTACCTCAACGCGCCGTTCAAGTGCGCGCCCTGTCGGCGAGGGTACGTGGAGCCCGCAGCGTTTAACAACCACCGGTTGAAACATGACCGAGTGAGTATAATGACGTAATTAAGTGACGACACCTTAGAATAACACTTAAGTGCTGGCGATGCTAGAATGACACTTCAGAGATGATACTAGAATGACACTTCAGTGACGATACTAGAATGACACTTCAGTGACTGCACTAGAATGACACTTCAGTGACGACACTAGGATGACACTTCAATGACGACACTAGAATTACATTGTGACCAGAATGTCACGTTGTCGTGCTATTAGAATGACACGATGACGGCACTAGATCTTTCTAGTGCCGTCATTGTAGCCGGACTACTAGTGGCATCACTAGTAGTTCGGCTACGCGCGCGATCTACTGCTGACCAAAGAGCGGCAGTGCAGACAATCCTGAAATTGAAGTGGCGATTGTAGTCTGACACTAGTTACTTCACTAAAATGACACTTGAGTCATCAGTCAATTTACACTAGTCATCAGTCAATTTACACAGTGACGGCACTAGAAATACAGTCAAATTACGACACTCGAATGACAGCTTAGTGACGACACTAGAATGACACCTTAGTGTAGACACTAGAATTATACTTTAGTAACGTCTTTCTTGTACAGAAAAGCGGCACGCATGCGTGCGAGATATGCACGATGCGCTACAAGACTGCGCGCAAACTGCGCGCGCACGTCGTCACCGCGCACGAGCGTCGCTACCAGTGCAACACGTGCCCACACCGGTCGCACACCGCGTGAGTATATATAGCTCAGTGTAAATTCATACAGATTAGCCTAAATAAAAACTGGTCTTAAAATGGCTGATGTCTTACCACCTACTAAACAACCTACTTAATTGGGGCGTGTAATGGTTTGTTTGCTGCAACCTTATACTAACCCGATTGTGACAGACAAAAAAAGTGGAACTATGACAAAGACAACTAATAAAATATCTATCTTTGTACACCTATTCAGATTTGTATACGACCATCTCGCTCGGCCGTAGCGTGCCGAATTTGATTAGTTTGAGGTTGTATACAACATTATATATATCTACGCTGTAATTTCGTCAGGTGAAAAATATTTGACGCGTTTGTTAAACCGAAAGGTGATTGTCCGGACGATCATCAATAATTGTATTAACAGTTAATGTTGCCGTATTTAATGAGGTAATGGTTTCGTTGTGTTTTGTAGTGTAGATGGCTAAAATTATACAGCTAAACAGAATTGTTTTTTTATTCGCGTTTGCTACACCAAAAGGTATAATACTGATTTTATTATTTCCGGACAGTGTTATGATTGCGTCAATGTGCTAAAATATTTTAGCTTTTAATATTACTGTATTAGGTAATGTTTTCGTTATCTTTTATACTGTAGATAGCTAAAAATATAAATGTTATCAGAATAATTATTAGAGATGTGTGATATGCAAACCGTCATGCGAGAGTTGTAGATCTGTGTTGATGGAATTTCGTCATTCGTTTGCGGGGATGGCAATAGCTTTAGCAATGCGTTTGTCTGAATAGCTACAGAGAGGTGTCAAAGTGAACACACTATCTTAATATGTGTCTTTCTCAGGGAAAATTTACCTGTTAGTCTGGCGCTTTTGCTATTATTGTCATACCGTGAGTCTTCGCATTTGCAGCGTTAATAATGTCAACGCGAACGACAATACGCTTCCTTTCCCCTAAGGATTACATGAGTTTTTTTCAGTTCCCAAGCGCGCGAGCACGAAAAATGGCACCGCGGGCACTTATACGTGTGTAAGCTGTGCGGGCATGCGTCGCGCGCGTCCACGTCGCACCTGACGCACCTGCGCGCGCATCACCGCACGCAGCACGTGTGCGCCGCGTGCGGGGACAGCTTCGTCGGCGCGCACGGCCTGCGCATGCATGAGGGGAAGGCGCATAAATACAACCAGGTGAGCTGGACTTAGTCTTTAGACACGGGCACACTCGAGGAACAACCCAGCAGGGCTAGCAGAGGACCGCCCGCGAGCTGGTGCGCGGCGAGATAGACTACCCGTCTCATTCTAATTCGAACACTTAGTCTGCATGAGGGGATGAAACATCATGTTGTTATGTAATTTTATAGCTGTAACAATAAATAAATAACACTTTTAATGCAACTTTTAACTGAGACTTTTTAGATAAATGTATTCACGTGCCTTCCAGGCACAAAAAAGCGGTGTCCCATCCAAGAACTGACCGTACAACACATTTCTTAACCTTACCATAACTAATCCATGACTGTAGACCTACCTATGGGCCACTACCTATGGACGCTTCAAACCCTAATTATAAAGTTTCCTTTGTCGTAGCCCGTGACCGACGACTCGCCGGCCTCGGAGCGCTATTGCGCCGACTGCGACATCCAGTTCGCGTCGATGGTCGCCTGGAAGCGACACATTCTCAGCGCCGCCAACCACGCCTTCACAAATCACAAGTAAATTCAATAATATATAACAAAATCCACTGCTCACATAAAAATAATGTGCTATGTCATTCATTCTCACAATAGAGACCAATTTAAAAACAACTTAATTGTTAATATCCACCAAGCTATTTAAGGTGTAGAGTGTGCTAAAGAGTTTGCCATTCAAACACATACAATGAATGCACAGTAGGTACTGGCCAGATGGTTAGCGCATTTGCTAGACCGAATGGTATGCCTCCAAATTTGTACTCCCTCGTACTTTTGTGTCCCGACAGTGACACGAATACGGTTTTAATATCTTATTGACTTGTTTGTAATGGTTTATTTTTAAAGGCCCCTATGACGCCTTTGTTCATCAACGTCCGCCAATCTGTTTTAGCACAAAAAATATGTGATAAGAAGTATAGATTTTGTTCCGGAGTTTTGTCTGTTTTTTATGTTTAAGTATTTGCCAACCTTTTCATAGTTGGAATAGGGATTAAGTCGTAGTGTAAGTTTATCCCCGACTATTTATGTAGTAGTTGTTTTTTATTTCACACACATTTTGACGACCGCTTTAGCCTAGTTGGTAGTGACCCTCCTACGAAGCAAGAGGTCCCGGGTTCGAATCCCGGTAAGGGCATTTATTTGTGTGATGTGATGAGCACGAATATTTGTTCCTGAGTCATGGCTGTTTTCTAAATATTTAAGTATTTATTTATCTATTTAAGTATGTTTATAATCGTCTAGTACCCATAGTACATGCTTTGCTTAGTTTGGGACTAGGTCGATTTGTGTAAGATTATGTGTATTAATAATTTATTTATCGTGATTTGTAAGAAAGAGACAAATTGCATTTTAGATAACAGATTTGTTAAGTTGTATTAATGAAGGTTAATCTTTGAAACTTGAAAATACGTTTTATATTTAAAATAGAATCTCTTTCAGGGGCGTTTGTGTGATATGCGGGCCCGCGTGTCCGGGTGACGGCTCGCATCTCAAGGAAAGCGTGAAGGCGCTCCGCCCCGCCAATAAAGTGCCTGCGCTGCGGGCCACGACCCTCACCTGCGAACAGGTCAGTATGTTTCATATTTTAACCTCGAAAGTCCCAGATTGATTTTGCGATTTTGAATTTAGAACCATTAATTCCATCATCATTATACGAGTATCAGCCGAAAGACGTCCACTGCTGGACATAGGCATCCCCCAGAGAGTGCCACAATGGCCGGTCCAGCGGACTCGCGCGACCTTTACCAGGTCAGCATTCCACCTTGTGGGGGGTCTACCCACGCTGCGCGTTCCTGTACGTGGTCGCGACTCGAAAACCTTCCGCCCAGCGGCCCTCAGTTCTACGTGTAATCGCAGTAGAGTTTTCAATTCGATTTCAATTTGTACTTGCACCGGGGACTACGAGGATAATTCAATTCAAATTTAATATACACAAATGTTAAGGCGGGTTTGCACCAACTTTCGATTACAGACCGACCAACGTTAAATATGGCGCCAGCCGCTGTCACTCCATAGAAACTCCATACACACAGTTTGTTGCAACTCTCCCTTAGTATACAATAAAATCGTAATGTATGGTTAGTGACTAAATTGGATTACCTAACTGAGGCTCGCGGGGACATGGAGTAAAGTCCAACGATGCATGAGCGTATAATCAATGCAAAACTATCTCTAGCGCCGGTTGGGGACTTCGCATTATGCTGATGGTGTTGTAAGCTGGTGTTGCAAGCTGTGTAAGTAAGATGGTGTTGAATTGTACCCGTCAGTTTCGCTCTTCAGGCAATCTTTCTCTCGCTATTCCACTTCACCGAACTGGTTTCATGACCAATCCATTTGCCATTCGAATCGCTCGCCTCTGGAACGGTCTACCCGTTAAAATCCGACAGTCTTCGACCAGATTCGCGTTTAAAAGATCGTTACGCAAGTTGTTTGCTAGCAGAGCCGTAGATTCTTAGTGTTTCTGTTCTCTATTTTCGTCTGTATATATATTTATATATGTAGGTATTTATATTTGTATGTATTTTTATTTATTTGTCTATTGTTGTCATTTATTATAAATGTATGTTTAATGTGTGTTTATATCTGTAGTTGCACCCACCGCCCACAATTTGTCTGCTTTGCCCAAAGGTTGACTGGTAGAGAATGCTTACGGCATTAAGTCCGCCTTTTGTACGACAAGTTGTTCTTTTGTGCAATAAAGATTAAATAAATAAATAAATAAATAAGCATTCACAAGAAAATCTTCTTTGCCTGCGTGTAAATTTATTGATTACTAGCTTCTGCCCGCGACTCCGTCCGCGTGGAACTGGTTTATATCGTAGTTCCATACAAATTTTCACCCCCAGTGTAAACTGTCCTATGTCTTCCCCGGGACTCGGACTATCTCTATAGTAAATTTAATCTAAATCGGTCCAGCAGTTTAAGCGTGAATAGGTAACAGACTGACGACAGACAGATAGATGACTGACAGACAGATACACTTTTGCATTTATAAAATTAGTATGGATTCAAGTTTTGTCGGTCTTTTAAACATAAATAAAGCATTAGCTGATATAAACCTGTGGACGAGTAGCAATAACCTGAATATAAACCTTAGTAAAACGCTTTTTATTCAGTTTCAATAATACAATGCTCAGACTAGACGAATACGTGTTAATTTTAATAATACTGACAACTAATTGTAATGACACAACATTCTTAGGTTTACGTATTGACCTACATCTGAATTGAAAACTACATGTTGACTATGTTTGCTCCAAGTTAGACAGTTTTATATTTGCAATAAGAAAACTTAGAATAACTGTCATCACAGTATCATGGTTATGCATCATCATTGTTAAACTATGGGCTCTTGCTCTGGGGAAATTCAGTCGATGTGATTCGGGCGTTTGTTAGACAAAAAAAGTGCATTCGTGCAATAGCTAACATCTCAGCCACAGACAGCTGCAGGCCATTTTTTTTAATCTGAATATTCTACCGCCACCCTGTATGTACATAAAAAAGCATGCTTGTTTGTCAAAAACATCCTGAACTTTTTGGAAGCAGGGCCGATGTCTTTCATGTCTTTGTAGCTAAGCAGCGATCTCAATACAAGGATCTATTGTACCAACCTCCTTGCCGCAGTGCGATCTATCGTAAGAACGCTTATAATATGTGAATTGTAGTATAAAACAACCTTCCCGCCGATATGAGACAAATGGAATATAATAATTTGGTAAAAGAAATCAGTAATTGGTTGAAGGAAAACTGTTTTTATAGTATTAAAGAATTTTTAGACTAATAGTAGGACAAATTAAATAGGTTTTAATAATTGATTTTTTTTGTGCTATTGAAATACATTGACATTACTATTCAATTATTTTTAAATTATTAAATTATATTGGTTAAGACATTGTACGCGATATGATAATAATAAATAAATATAAGGGGACAATCTTACACAAATCGCACTAGCCCCATAGTAAGCTCAATAAGGCTTGTGTTACGGGTACTAGACGACGATATATTTAATAGATATAAATACTTAAATACATAGAAAACATCCAAGACTCAGAAACAAATATTCATGCTCATCACACAAATATTTGTCCTTACCGGGATTCGAACCCAGGACCTTCAGCTTCGTAGGCAGCGTCACTACCCACTAGGCTAACCGGTAATTATTTTAATCCTGTATAATTTTTGCAAGTCGTTCACCGACCGAATACTGTACTGCTGTACCTCAACACCCTGTACTACGTTTATAAGTATTCTGGCAAATAAAATAATTCTATTCTATTCTATTCCACAGTTATGCTAAAAGTGAAGCTGGAACATAAGTTTCATGTGCTCTGCCCACTCTTTTTGGGAATAAAGTTGTGAATGTATGTATGTATTCTAGTTTGAATTATTTTTCATACAAAATTACAAAGTTACATTTGTCTTAATGAGTATTCGATACAAAAGTACAGTCGGAAATAAAAACTAGCCTTAATAATATTTTTTTGCCATAACTTCTAGCCGCCAGCTATACAAGAAAAATAAGCAATATAATTTGTACTATAATAGGAAATAGAGTAGTTTCTTATTTTTAACCACCGACGCAAACCACGTGTTTGAGGCATCGTAGCTCCAAAACTAATAAAGCGATTTGAAATAAATGCGGTCTTTTTTGTGCAAAAGCTGACGTGATTGGTATCGATCTACGATCCAACAAAATCGGTTCATCCGGTTTTGAGATATTAAACTTTGAAATGAAAATATCGGTGGGTTTTCAACTTTTCCAAGTTGTTAACTATTTAAATCGAACAAATGCAACTCTGTTCCAATTTAGAATGGTATAAATTCCATTGTAGAGGAGAATGCCTTTAAACAGGCATGCGGGCAGCTAGAAGCTAAACTTATTGTTATTTCCAGTGTGGCTCCTCGTTCGTGAACGGGTCGAAACTGCAAGCGCACGTGAAAAGGGTGCATTTAGGGGTGAAGTACAACAAGAATGTCGTCTGTGAAGTTTGCGGGAAGAGTTGTACAGTAAGTTATTTTACTACTTTTGCCCGCGACTTCGTCCGTGTGAAACTCTTTTATATCGTACCTCCTGATAAAATTCCGGCCCCCATTTCACCCCCTCAGGGGATGATTTTCGGAATAAAAACTATCCTACGTCCTTCCCTGGGATTCAAGCTATTTTCATACCAAATGTCATTAACATCGCTTCAGCGGTTTACGCGTGAAAGGATAATAGACATTATTCAGAGCAATGACGCGTACTTTCAGTGTCCGAGAGACAACCCGATGGCTCGCGGTATTTGAGCTCCCGAAGTGTTGTGGAACCGCCCTGTGCAACCCGAACTGAGCCAACTTGGACTGGGGCGGAAATAGAAAAAATGTATGATTTTTTTTTTGTCGCGAGGCCCGGCAGCCACAAAGACACTGAAACTAAGCGTCATTGCTTAAACTAACTAAATTACTTTCGCATTTATAATATTAATATACGACGTTCGACGACCGCTTTAGCCTAGTTGGTAGTTGGTAGTGACGCTGCCTACCACAGGATAGAAGAATAATACAGTAGGTAATCTGAGGCCGTTTAGGAGTGTTCGTTACCTACTTTCGCTCGATGCGCAGGGCTGTGTCAAGTTTGTGGCTTGGCATACCTATAATACTAATTTTGCTTTTAAGTATGCAAAGTATTTCTGTTACAGTTTAATAGACAATATTGTATACACAAACTAATAATATTATAGATAGTTGGGTATGTGTTTTTAGTTTCCCACTTCATGGAATATTTTAATACCACTATACTATGCCTAAAATATTTCCTAGTAAGTATAATAGTTGCTAAACTGCACTAGGTTGGTAGGTGCTTAGTTACAAGCCTATTCGGCTCCTTTTGATATCGTGGCACTGGCGGCTCGCTGTCTTCATACCTACGAGGCGGCTTCCTTTGACGTAGCGAGTGAGAGCGAGCGAACACCGCAACGGCGCGGCCCCGATTGAAGCATTCTCCATCATTCCCGAAGGCTATGTGTACCGAACACGCGCATGTGTGCAGCCGTGCGATGTACCTTTGTTCGAAGTTTATCTACTGTTAATATGCTGTGCTGCCTACGAAGCCTGGGTTCAAATCCCGGTAAGGGCATTTATTTGTGTGATGAGCACAAATATTTATTTCTGAGTCATGGATGTTTTCTATGTATTTAAGTATTTATTTATCTATATAATTATGTATATCGTCGTCTAGTACCCATAGCTT
Source organism: Epinotia bilunana (assembly GCA_947049275.1). NCBI lineage: Eukaryota > Metazoa > Arthropoda > Insecta > Lepidoptera > Tortricidae > Epinotia > Epinotia bilunana. The sequence continues at coordinate 1,832,476 of OX346277.1, read as the reverse complement.
TGCTTAGTTTGGATCAGCCCATATTTGGAGCAGCCCAACTGAGCTAGTACCCCCAGCTTACAGTAAACCGCAGCCATAATAACGCCACTACTTGCTCTGTAGCAGGGATGTTTCTTTCGTCAGCTAGTTAGCGCATTAGCTAGACCGAAAGGTACACTACTGAATTAGTATTATCCCGACACTGACACAAATGCGATTTCAACATTTTTATACATTCGTAAACGTCCATAAATTAATTATCTATATATCCTATATGTCTCGTCTGTTTTCTGTACTAGCATGTTTGGTCAACAGCGTAGAGAAGCACATTTCAGAAATATAGTTGCCGTGTTTGGCTCGCCAGACAACATCGATAACTAGGCAAAATTAATAACAAAAAAAATCGAGACATCCCTGACGATGTTCGAAAGAAGTGCTTCTATTTTTCTCTTTTTCTTTTCAGTCTAACGCCTCTCTAAAATACCACCAAAGAACGCATACTGGTGAGAAGCCCTACCAGTGTTCCAGCTGTCCGAAGCGGTTCGCGGACAGCAACCAGCTGCGGATCCACACGCGGCGGCACACGGGCGAGCGGCCGTACTGCTGCCGGTCCTGCGGCAGGACGTTCGCGCAGAAGCCCGCGCTCAACAGGCACTACCGGGTATGTCACACGTAACCGTTGCCAAACCCTGTAAAAAAGGGCCGCCAAAATTAACGGTTTTTTTACCGATATCTTATTTTGTGTATTGCGTGTGTAGTAAGTTAAACCACCGAGCTCGGATAGCAACTGATTTATTCAAATAATAACGGGTACACCTACATTTGTAGAACTACCTACAACATCTTTCCCTTAAAATAAAAAGCATGCATAACTACAACTTCTGTAAAAATACAAATCCTTATACTACATGTTTAACCCCCCTTCTAAAAGAAAATGATTTTAGAACAAATTATTTATATCAATACCCATTTTACGAGCTTTGTTACGAGTAAGAGCGGGCTCATATGGCTGACCAGCAGACCTTGCGCTCGAACTTTGCGCCTGCAATACAGGTGGTACCGGCGCACTTTTTACATCAGGCGGGATCGAACCCTGAGCGGGAAGCGGCGGCGGCGGGGGAGGCACGAACTTCTCACCCGGCATCGGCACTCCGGGCTCACATTTAATTAGATGTCGGCGGTTACGACGATACTCCATTCCTTTTCGATTTTTTATTATAATGAACGTGGAGTGTTACATTTTTTAACAACTTTTCCTCTCATTTTATTTGTTGTACTAGTGTGATCCTGTATGATTACGTCATCGCCAACACCTAACTCAGATAGATTTTTGCAATGTTTATCATAGTTTGTTTTGGTTTTATTTGTTATTGCTTTTGGGTCATAACCTAAACACAAATATCTTTGAAATGACAATACATTTATATCAGCACCGGAGTCCAGTTTAAATCTCTCATCTCCACACTCACCTCTTAATGTCTCATACCAGTCGTCCGACGACACGTTCACTGAAGACACATCAGCAATCACCGGTATATAAAACGACTCACACTCGATATCGGGTTCGTTTTCGTCACAAACGGCAATCTCATACATTTTTCTCTTCACCGCATTATTACCACAGACTCGAGCAAAATGCCCATACCCTTGACACACAAAACATTGCACCCCGTTGGCTGGACACATGCCAGGATCACAGGTTTGCCCGCACCCCGGGCACGGAGGACGCACCGCGCTGACGCCGCGCTGCCGCGCCGATGATGCCGCGCCGCCGCCGCCGCCGCCGGGCCGCACGCCCCAGGCGCCGCGACTCGGCCTCCATCGCCTGCCACCTCGGGCCCCACGGCTGGTTCCACCGCCACGAAATTGTAAAGCGTCCACCTGTGAAGGACCCGCGCTTATTCTAAGCGCTTCTAACCTTCGGGAACCGTCACTCGATATTTCATCCGCCTGGCAGATCTTGATCGCCTTATCTAACGTTAAATCATCTGTACGAAGTAGCCGGTCTCTCACGATAGCGTTATTGATGCCACAAACGATACGGTCCCGAATTAAATCCTGTTCCAATGATGAAAATGCACAATTCTTTGCCAATAATCTAAGAGCGGTCACATATTGACAAATAGTTTCACCATCCTCTTGACTGCGAGTGAAAAACTTGTATCTCGCTAACGTTATATTTGGTTTCAAACCAAAGTATCCATCAAACTTTTCTTGAAGGATCTTAATATTATCGCGATCACTTTCCTTATCGAAAACAAATGTTTGATATGCCTTGAACCCCTCGGGCCCTATTAAATTGATAAGCAAACTTGCTTGAGTCCCGGCATCTTCCTTAGACACCCCGGATGCCTTAAGAAATAAATTGAATTGCATCTTCCAACACTGCCACGCGTCAGCCCGGCTGACGGGGCTCCCATCGGTGTTGAGCTCGGGAGGCGGTCTCGCGTGTTCCATCCTAGTCGCAACTCGTTTTTATAACACTGACTACACAATTTCACCACAAAGACTCGCAACATAAATGCCGAATTATTTTATTTTCACCGCTGTCACCATGTAGTAAGTTAAACCACCGAGCTCGGATAGCAACTGATTTATTCAAATAATAACGGGTACACCTACATTTGTAGAACTACCTACAACAGCGTGTAACACGAATTTTGTGTTATGGTTATGGGTAACTCAGGTATTTGTGGTGTAGCAATGAAACGACAGTTACCGAGCGCGGACCGTTTATTACTGGCCTGACAAGTGCTTGACAGCGTCTTCATATACATACATTACAGTAACACAAAAGTCAACGAAACGTACCACAAAATCAGTCTTTAGTTAAAAAACCTTCAATTTGACGACTTTACCCTAAAGCGACAACCCTGAAATAAACTTCGTCGCTAGAATGACAGTGGCAACTCTGGGATTGAGTGACGAACCTACTATAACTGACAAAATAGTGACTGACCTAGAATGGTAATGGAACGCAACGCTGACAGTGACTACTTTAGGATACTGAGACAATCCTAGCGACCCTAGGGCGGCGGTAACAACGCCAGCGGGCGAAGCATGGTTGCAATTTTATAACTTATCCCTGTGGATGAGACATCCCTCACGTTTCGACGAGTATGCGAAAGCGAGAGATCCCTTGATTTAAACTATGATATTATTCATGAATGTGTTAATTGTCCCTCCAGGTGCACACAGGAGCGAAGCCCTATTCCTGCCAGTACTGCGCCAAGTGTTTCAGCCAGTCCAACTCGCTGAAGCTCCACGTTCGGACCGTCCACCTCAAGATGCCGGGGAAGAAACGACAGGAAGACAAGAAAAACGGCTTGATTGTGGAAGTGATCGTGGAAAAGGGTTTGGGGTAGTGGGTTCTTTGTTAGACCTAACTACTTTAGCCCTAAATGCTTCATTTGACCTAATACGGTATTTGACTAGTCAGCTTCTTTTTATGAAACGTCAAAAACGCTCCGTTAGTATGGGATTTGTGGGGATTACTTGCTTGTGACGTCAGAATCAAATAACGTCCTTATTGTTAGTTTTATGAATTCAAAAAACTTAAAATAGTAAACATAAATGAAAGATTGATACTCTCCGAGTATTATCATTATCTTTATCTGTTGCTGATGAAAAAAACAATTATTTTCACTGTTGTCAAATGTATCATGAGTCTGCGGCGTCTGTAAAATCCTGAGAAGATTTTACTAAAATAATCTAAAGGGAGAGCAGCCTATCACTCCTAACTTCTACTGCCCTAAACAATCGTAGTCCTAATTCCCTAGCCATATCATAGATTTAACATATACACATAACAGCATTTTTTTATATCTTGACTAATCTTTGTTTATTACATTTTAATTTAAGTTTTAAATGACTGAATAGAAAAGAACAAAAAACTTAAATAGACAAACAAACCTAATGTTGTAATGTTAATAAAATAAAAATGTATTTAAAAAAAGGTCCCCAAGGTCAGAAGGGTTCCCATAAGACTAGCTGCGTTCCCCCTTTGGATAGCTATGCTGCCGATCCGTTGGACAAGAAACGAGCCAGCCCTATGGTCTCCGGATACTCTGACCAATTTTGTAGAAATTTGGCCGAATAGTTGGTGAGCGCCTGGACTCCAGGGTCCGAGCGTTTCGACAGCAAAAGCCGCAAAAACATGCCGGTCATTGAGGCAGGCGTGGCGAGACAGGCGACCAGCACTCTTTGCGCAAGATAGGCCATGGTGTCCCAGGCTTCCCACCAAGGTCCCGCAGGGGCAACGATGTGGAGATATGTCGGCCCCAAGGCGTAGACCGACAGCCAATATCAGGGTGTTGCAGTCAAGGAGTGTACCGTAATTTGTAGAGGGAAGAGCATGGAGCCATGAGCCGGCCTCCCTTTCCGACACAGCCAGTAGTCTTGCTTTTTCCTGGCTGGCGGAGCAGGAGTCCAACAGATGGGGGAGTGGACTTGCTTAAGGATGTCTGCACCATGAGACCTACGCGTTACAGACGGAAGATAAGGGTAATAGGTTGGTTTTATTTTTTTAATAACTACTTTTAAGGTTCCCATGTAACTAGAATTGTCATGTGATGTTGAATAAAGTTTTTCTATTCTATTCTAATACAACGACGGTGGCAAACAAGCGTACGGCCCGCCTGATGGTAAGCGGACACCGCAGCCTATAGACGCATGCAACTCCAAAGGAGTAACATAATGGGCGTTTCCGATCCTTGATATGTTTGAGGATTCGGCGTGTTGACAGCTGAAGGAACAAATTCCCTCGCTCTCAACAGAACGCATCCTCGGGAGCTCTGGCGACCTTGCTCACCACCAGGAACACATCACTACTACGGAGCAAGTAGTAGTGTTATTATGGCTGTGCTCTTCTGCAAGGCGGAGGTGCTTCCCCAGTTGGGCTGCTCCACATTCGAGCGGGATGACATTTCGCTGTGCCCTACCTTCACTGGCAACTGGACACTCTTGCAGTTGACGGCTAAAGGTACATACCCTTGTCGATGAAGTAAAGTCGGAGTTCAAATTAGAAAGTCCCTATCTATTACTTTTATTCAGTAAAAAAAACACAAAATGAATAAAACCGAACCATTAAGTACATACCATCAAGATCCACAGCGCAGGTTTCGTCATTCCACAGATAAAGCATCCACCACAGGTTTCGTCAGTAGTCAATTAGAAAGAGAATTTATTTACAATAAATTTTCTTATATATATATAAATTCTCTTTTGATGAGTGCGTCTATACAAATACAATGTTTGCGTAGTGTGCGTTTAAATATTCAGCATCACATGAGCGGCTTATGCGGATCTGTATTTTGATGTCCTAATTTTGTAATGCTGATTTCAAGTTGTGTTCACTGCACGTGAACAGCGTGACTGCCGTCAGCTGTAAAAATCTGACGTGTTCTGAATCGCGCTATCGAAGTTTCTTAGTTTCTTAATACTTTCGCTGACAGGAACCCGCCTAGCGGGTGCCTACGCCGTGGTCGCTTTCCGCTACATACGGACAAAACCACGGGATCGGCTACGTGCGTAGCGATTCTTGGCAGCGAAAGTGTTAAATCAGTTAGTTGCATAGATATAACATCCAACAACGCTCATTGGACTTCGGTCCCTGAGGGATCTCTCTATTGCCGTGTCTCCTCCCTATTGTATATTTGTATATAATATGCACATAAATCTTTCCTGTCTAACTAGCCTTTGGAAGTTATTCCAACAAGACCTTATGCATTTTTTCTTAAATAAAACCGTTTTACCCCCGAAGAGCCATTTGGGTTTCATCCGTAGCTTGAACCACAGTGAGATTACTCTTTCGTTATTCGTTAGTACATTACCCTTTTTTAACTCACGTCACGAGTGCGAGGGAGAAACACCCTATTTCATTAGCGCACGGTGGCCATTTGCTTCCTCAGTGCGTTCCAGTGAGCCGGCAAGTCCCTAAAAGGGTGGTTCAACATCTAAATCGAACCGTTTTACACCCGAACGGCATATAACGGATATTTAGGTTTCAGCCGTACCTACTGTGAGACGTGTTTATTATCTGCCAGCGCTGCTCCAAATGTACTCTAAGAGAAGGAGCAATAAGAGATTGTTATTATAGCACTGAAACTCCTAATTAATGTCACAAATTTCAAATTAAACCAAGACGTAGACAAACCAAAAATATACCTTATTATTATATATTCTTCGCAGCAATGGGTCATCTGCTTCTTCGCCCTGCCCTTACCTCGCTACTCCCTTGGGTTTTCCCCCTTTCCTCGTACCCTGCCAGCAGGTTGTTGGTTGAAGAAGTTCCTTTTGGGGAAATTTGTGCCCCTGTGTCTCTGGCCGGCTCTGGCTGTGACCTGATTGTTGAGGGAAATTTCGGGCCCAACGGGCTGTACCTTTAGGTCAGGTCGCGTGCAATTGGTTTTTCCCCTTTCCTTGTCCCCTGTCAGCAGATTAGTTGGAGAAGTTCCTTCCTGGGTAGTTTGTGCCCCGGCTGTTACCTGATTATTGTGAAAAATTTGGGGCCCAACGGGCTGTTCCTTTAGGTCTGGTCGCGTGCACTTGGTTTTCCGACTTTCCTCTTCCCCTGCCAGCAGATTGGTTGGGAAAGTTCCTTCCTGGGAATTTTGTGTCCCGTCTATGACCTGATTGTTGAGGGAAATTTCGGGCCCAACGGGATGTTCCTTTAGGTCTGGTCGCGTGCAATTGGTTTTCCCCCTTTCCTTGTCCCCTGCCAGCAGATTGGTTGGAGAAGTTCCTTCCTGGGTAGTTTGTGCCCCGGCTGTGACCTGATTATTGTGGGAAATCTGGGGCCCAACGGGCTGTTCCTTTAGGTCTGGTCGCGTGCAATTGGTTTTCCCCCTTTCCTCGTCCCCTGCCAGCAGATTGGTTGGGAAAGTTCCTTCCTGAGAATTTTGTGTCCCGGCTGTTAACTCATTGTTAGGGAAATTTCGGGCCCAACGGCATCCCGTTCCTTCAGATTTGGTCGCGTGTTTCCTGGCAAGCTCCGCTTGCTAGGAAATAACTTGTTAACTCCTCTTTGTTCTTTGATAATATCTGAGAGCAGTGTGTCCTCAAAGAAGTGGGTATCCGAGGGAGGAATCTCTTAAAACATCTTCTTTCGATTTTAATTCCGAGGCTTAATGAATGATGTTTCGTCTTTAGTTTAGTACGTCTGTGCGTCTGCCACAAACAACGTATTGTAGCAGGCCTCGGAGTTCTTTTTGAATTCTGATGTCGGTGCAAGGAAATCTTTGGACACATTCTTCATTCCTTGGGGTAGCGTTTTAAGAATATTGACAAATATTTATTATTTGTTGAATCAGCCCGTTATATCGCCCCAAGAGTGAGGTCAAACGTCTTCAATACCTCCAAATATTTGCATTTTGGCAACGGGCTGTTCCTTTAGGTCTGGTCGCGTGCAATTGGTTTTCCGACTTTCCTCGTCCCCTGCCAGCAGATTGGTTGGGGAAGTTCCTTCCTGGGAATTTTGTGTCCCGTCTGTGACCTGATTGTTGAGGGAAATTTCGGGCCAAACGGGATGTTCCTTTAGGTCTGGTCGCGTGAATTGGGTTCCCCCTTTCCTCGTCCCCTGCCAGCAGCTGTTGGTTGTAGAAGTTTCTTCCTGGGAATTTTGTCTCCCGGCTGTGACCTGATTGTTGAGGGAAATTTCGGGCCCAAAGGGATGTACCTTTAGGTCAGGTCGCGTGCGATTAGTTTTCCCCCTTTCCTCGTCCCCTGCCAGCAGGTTGGTTGGAGAAGTTCCTTCTTGAGTAGTTTGTGCCCCGGCTGTGACTAATAGAATAATCAGTTATTGCAGAAAAATTCGGACCCAACGGGCTGTTCCTTTAGGTCTGGTTGCATGCAATTGGTTTTCCCCCTTTCCTCGTCCCCTGCCAGCAAATTGGTTGAGAAAGTTCCTTCCTGGGAATTTTGTGTCCCGTCTATGACCTGATTGTTGAGGGAAATGTCGGGCCCAACGGGATGTTCCTTTAAGGTCTGGTCGCGTGAATTGGTTTCCCCCTTTCCTTCCCCTGCCAGCAGGTTGGTTGTAGAAGTTCCTTCCTGGAAATTTTGTCTCCCGGCTGTGACCTGATTGTGGGAAATTTCGGGCCCAACGGGATATTCAAAGGAACATCCCGTTGGGGCCGTTGGTTGATCTGACCTAAAGAGGTCAGATCGCGTGCAATTGGATTTCCCCCTTTCCTTGTCCCCTGCCAGCAGATTGGTTGGAGAAGTTCCTTCCTGGGTAGTTTGTGCCCCGGCTGTGACCTGATTATTGTAGGAAATTTGGGGCCCAACGGGCTGTTCCTTTAGGTCTGGTCGCGTGCAATTGGTTTTCCCCCTTTCCTTGTCCCCTGCCAGCAGATTGGTTGGGAAAGTTCCTTCCTGGGAATTTTGTGTCCCGGCTGTTAACTGATTGTTGAGGGAAATTTCGGGCCCAACGGCATCCCGTTCCTTTAGGACTGGTCGCGTGTTGTTAACTCCTCTTTGTTCTTTGATAATATCTGAGAGCAGTGTGTCCTCAAAGAAGAGGGTATCCGAGGGAGGAATCTCTTGAAACATCTTCTTTCAATTTTTATTCCTAGGCTTAATGAATGATGTTTCGTCTTTGGTTTAGTAAGTCTGTGCATCTGCTGCACACGTATTGTAGCAGTCCTCGGAGTTCTTTTTGAACTCTGATGTCGGTGCAAGGAAATCCTTGGACACATTCTTCATTCCTTGGGGTAGCGTTTTAAGAATATTGACAAATATTATTCTTTGCTGAATCAGCCCGTTATATCGCCCCAAGAGTGAGGTCAAACGTCTTCAATACCTCCAAATATTTCCATTTTGGCAACGGGCTGTTCCTTTAGGTCTGGTCGCGTGCAATTGGTTTTCCGACTTTCCTCGTCCCCTGCCAGCAGATTGGTTGGGAAAGTTCCTTCCTGGGAATTTTGTGTCCCGGCTGTTAACTGATTGTTGAGAGAAATTTCGGGCCCAACGGCATCCCGTTCCTTTGGGACTGGTCGCGTGTTGTTAACTCCTCTTTGTTCTTTGATAATATCTGAGAGCAGTGTGTCCTCAAAGAAGTGGGTATCCGAGGGAGGAATCTCTTAAAACATCTTCTTTCGATTTGTATTCCTAGGCTTAATGAATGATGTTTCGTCTTTGGTTTAGTAAGTCTGTGCATCTGCCGCACACGTATTGTAGCAGGCCTCGGAGTTCTTTTTGAATTCTGATGTCGGTGCAAGGAAATCCTTGGACACATTCTTCATTCCTTGGGGTAGCGTTTTAAGAATATTTACAAATATTATTCTTTGCTGAATCAGCCCGTTATATCGCCCCAAGAGTGAGGTCAAACGTCTCCAATACCTCCGAATATTTCCATTTTGGGGTTACTTCTGCTATGATATTATTTGTTTTAAGGGCACAGAACACCGGGTGTGGCTTGGAATTGCTTCCCCGTTTCTAGTACTTTTAAGTTCCACGATCCCGATTGACCATGCCTTTTCCGCCCAAAATTTTACTGCTCAGTCAGCCTGGCTTATTCTCGGCTCATGCTCGATTGTTCTGGGCATGAAGTCATATTCTTCCGAACTATCTTCGTCTTCTGGAGGAGTGTTCTTTCATCATGGGCTGTCGCTCTTGTATGGGCTCGTCAAGATCGACTGTACTGTCAGGCTGCGACACAAAGCGTGTATCCAACATTTTGTTACTCCTGCTCCGGACCAATGTTATATATCTTTGCCATTAGGCTATTTGTTGGTTCAGAATGGTAATGGTCGTTACCACCTTGTGTCGGAGCCGGGTCGTTCGGCCGAGGTCGATCTGCTAATAAGGGTGATCTTCTCATCCTGATCCTATCGCTCGTAATTTTTTTGGCGGCGGTGGCGTATTAGCCGATGTGTCGCTGAAAGCAGATTGTTATCTGAGAACTATCGCCACCGCATTCGATGACCGAGTCGACATTTGATTCGACGTATGATTCGAGTCGACAGACTGTACCTACAAGGTAAACAGTTCATGATGCGCAGACATCGTGGCTGAAGCCCACGATTGCTATGCACTTGTGCATTCTTCGAATCGTCGGCGTCGCTGGTCCTAGCGGAGCCGAACGGTAATCGTCGCTGGTGCGGACACCGAGCGGTATTGTTACGACATAAGGTTACCGTTATAGGATTAACAATTACTTACTTCGTTTATGATTATGGTGTTTGATTGGTTTATGTTTTTTACGCAATTTCCCACGTGGTGTACTAACGAATATCGAAAGCGTACTGAGGAAGCAAATGGCCGTCGCGCGCTGCCATGATAGGATGGAAAGAAAAGGAGATAGTTAGGGTTTTTCTCCCTCACACTCGTGAGCACAGTTTAGAAAAGAGTTGTACTAATGCGAATAAAGAAAGAGTAATCTCACAGTTATACACATTGGACAAAGATTTTGGACAAGTGGAATACCACCCCGTCTGTACTCGTTTGGGGACAGTTAACCATCATGATCATCATCATATCAGCCGAAAGACGTCCACTGCTGGACATAGGCCTCCCCCAAAAAGTGCCACATTGACCGGTGCTCACCACCGCCACGCGCATCCAGCGGACTCCCGCGACCTTTACCAGGTCATCAGTCCTTGTGGGGGGGACTACCCACGCTGCGCCTTCCGGTACGTGGTCGCCACTCGAGAACCTTTCCGCCCCAACGGCCATAGGTTTCACGTGCAATAAGTAGAATTTGGGCGGGTAATGGTGTATTTGCCGCAACCTCATACTAACTCACTTGCGGCAAGAGATTTGTATTAATACTTTTATATCATCATAATAATCTAAAAAACACCTATCTCATTTCGCTCTATCTTATTTCGCCGTTAAACGTAAGTTTGGCGAACCTAATTTAAGCCTAAAATGTACTATACTTTTTTTGAGGAAAAATAAAATAAAATAAAAAGTGATTGTAATTTATAGTAATTGATTTTTAAATTTAATAAATAATATGAAATTAACAAGGTTTCCTTATTCGTTTAAAATGTTCGCATTAACTCGTATACTCGTTCCAAGTATATGTATGTAAAAAAGAGGCCAAGTCTCGAAACTCTTCCACCGCAAAAACTTGCGAGATATTTCGTAGAGCCAAGTCTCAGGCATTCTTATTAATCTTTATTTGCTTGCTTAATAAAATTCTGCTACTTAGCAATGTTTGGCTTAGTTCACCCAAGAAACAATCGTGCCAGCTCGTCGCCCGAGACAAAAGTGCACATAGATTTCTCCCCCTAAGGCACTGGTCCCACCGCCGGCTAGTAAGCTAGAAAAGTTGGGCGAGTAACGGTGTGATCAATCGACCTTTACAGATCCGCAATGTAATGCTACTCGCCCAACTTTTCTAGCTTACTAGCCGGCGGTGGGACCAGTGCCTAAGGGTGGGTTACACCCTACCGTCTGTAATCATGAGCGGTGTTCGTAAAAATCTGAATGTTTGGAAAGTTTGACAAGTTTCTATTGAATGACAGCTGCCGGCGCAATTTTTGACCCTATTCCCCCACTATTTAAGGCCACGTGTGGCGTAAAGGACGTGGGTAAATGAAACTCATAGGGTAAGTGTATGTAGGTATTTATTACAAGCTTTTATTTAGTTTCACCTTTGTCATAAAATCTTGCAAGTTAAATTTGACCCACTTCCCGCTGACCGATTGAGCTGAAATTTTGGGTATAGTTTTTATGACAATTCAATATTATGGTACCATCGAGCTGATCTAACCGGCGTAACCCCATTGAGCTTGGGCCCGTTAGAATCGTCTCAATGGGAAGTTGATGATGGTATACAGAAAAGTAGTCGGTAAAAAAAAATTGTACCAAAAATGAAATTTTTGACAGAAACTTTTTTAAACTCCGATAATCTGCTACCGTAGCCATGGACGCACGAGTCGCATGCGCGTTGCCGACCCTGAACACCCTATTTAAGCGCATCAGTCATCACACACTGCTGCCGCATCCCGGCGTGTGGAGCGACGGTTCGCAACAATGTACAGTAGTACCGCAAATATAAGTTACAACGACGCACAGTTGCATTATTGCCTTGTAATAAGGTGCAAAAGTGTAAACATATTTTTGACCTCGACCGTACCTGTGCCGAAAGCATTGAAAACATTTTAAGGCAGCGCGTTTGCGCGGATAAACTCTTCAACGCCCATTGGCCGATTTCGCGCGCGACGCCGGCAGCTCCGGCGCCCGCCATTTTGTCTGGCGCCATGAGCGGGAAAGCACGAGTTCACCAGTCATTGCATATTGAACCTTACGTATGGTGCAAAAAGGTCTTGATTGTCATTCGGTACTTGTCAGCACTCGTCGGCGTGGACGAAGATTGCCGATGTAACTTACATTTTTAATTTGTCTTCGGTTTTCATTTTATTTTATTTTACTATGTTACGTACCGTGTCCTCACTGGATGGACCCTATGGAAGACCAGCGCTGGCTGCAAAGCCAGCATCATGCTGAGTGGGGCCCATTTCGTGACACGGCACAGATTTATTTCTACTTTTGTCTTTGTCCTGTAATACTGTGTTTTGTTGTGTTGTGTCATGAATAAATATATTTGATATTTGATTTGATATTTGTGGTACTGTACGCCAGTATCTGTTTGTATACTATAAATTCCGCACGGTACTTCACACTGCACCGCACCTCCGTCCGGCGAATGTGCAGTCAGCAGCAGAAGTAGCTACGCGAAATACCACGCTCGGAATCTAGGCAGTCCTTATCCTCTTGACAATAAAGTCGTGTGGTTACGCCGTCAGAGCAAAATCCCTTTTGGCCTCCTTTCTTAAGAGCTGCCGAGACTGCTTACACCGCCTTCATGCGTCAGAAGTAAAAAATAGTCTGTCTGTCAACAATTTTCCAAGACGCCTGTCACGTGATAATAATCGCCTTCTCGGATTCCTCGCTCACCCGCTCGAAGCTGCAAAGCAAGAAACCTTCAGCAATTCGCCGTATACTCCCGTCACCGCGAAAATATTTCTCACCGCTATAATTATACTGCCAACAAAATCAGTGTTTATGCTCCTGCGTCGGACAACTGTTTGTGTTTCTTCCTGACCGCGGACTACCCCGCTCCAAGCTGCACACCGAAAAACCTAAAGGTAAGCAGTTTCGGCTCTTTCGAAATTATCATATTCTACGGCGTAACCTTGCCTTCAGCTCCGCACCGCTCATTACCGCAGTTAAAATTGCCTATTTACACGGCCTAATCACGTGTGTAGGTCATATTGAGCACTTGACCCGCTTAGCTACTTTTGCTGCTGACTGCACGGCCGCGCGCCGCAGCGGAATGCGGCGGCGGTGTGGATGACCGCCATATCTCGTGTATGAGTAGCGCCGCAAAATGGCCCCACAGAATGGGTGCCATTGCCATTATGCGGGGATGGGGGCGGGGTGTCGAAACGATGCCAGGCAGCCGTTTAGTTCGAACATGCGCATACCGGGTTTTAAGAGTCCGCAGTAAGATCGATTCTCCATACAAACGTAGTTACGCTCTCATTTTAAAACTACGTGTTGGATTGTAACGAAACTTTGCATGTACAATGACATGAGGTATATCTGTGTCTGTAATTAGTTCATGTAGCTTCGGATACCATAGTAAAAAAATACAGCGAATTTAAGTTTCTCATACAAAACTTGTTTTTGCTGTATTTCGTTTGTTTTATAAACTGGAACCATATAAACTAATTACAGACATAGACATACCTCATGTCATTGTATATCCAAAGTTTCGTCACAATCCAACACGTAGTTTTAAAATGAGAGCGTAACTACGTTTGTATGGGAAGGTGAAATTTGGCCGAGCTTACTGCGGACTCTTAAGCACGTGTTTAAGTAGACATTTATAAAGAGCTCGCATTCTATAGTTTGTTTGGTTCCTAAGCCACTCTAGCTAAACGTTAGTCGTGCGCATTCCAATCTCGAGGTCGCAGGTTCGATACTTCGTACCCCGGCTTTTACCACTGGGTTGTACCAATTTAGTTAAACCAATGACGCGCAGTTCCAACGTCCGAGAGGCAACCGGATGGCTCGCGCTATTTGGACTCCCGAAGTGTTATGGAACCGCCCTGTGCAACCCGAACGCAACGATTATTGGACAAAGATCTTGGACAAGTGGAATGCTTTTAGGCATATTACTTTTAGGAGTCAAACTGGACCCCGGGCTGGTCAGGGCAAAACCGGGAACGCTAGGAGGGCGGCTTGTTCCGTCTCCGGGGCGGCGGCTTCAGCTTGAGGTGCACGTACTTGCGGTGCGTGGCGAGCGAGCCCGCTTGCGTGAACTTGGCCCCGCACTGCGCGCACGCGAACCTCTTCTCGCCCGTGTGAACCTGCAATCAAACATCATCATTCATACATACATATATTCACGCCTTCATTCCCAAAAGGGGTACGCAGAGCACATGAAACGTATGTTCCAGCGCCACTTTTAGCATAAATGTGGGTATAAAGGATCGACAAAATGTGATTATGCAGTGATAGGTTGCTAGCCCATCGCCCACAACACACTTCAACCCTGCTCCCTTAGTCGACTTTTACGACACCCACGGGAAAAAAGAGGGTGGTGATACACGGGCACATCATTATTCTCCTGGCGTTATTCCCGGTTGTGCCCTAAAGGAGCCCGGGGTCCGCTTTTTTTATACAACAACGGTGGCAAACAAGCGTACGGCCCGCCTGATGGTATGCGGACAGTTGGTATGTTTGAGGATTCGCCGTGTTGACAGCTGAAGGAACAAATTCCCTCGCTCTCAACACAACGCATCCTCGGGAGCTCTTGCTCTTGCTTTGACAACGAATCCCAAGATTTGGCATAGGCACTAGTTTTACGAAAGCGACTGCCGTCTGACCTTCAAACCCAGAGGGAAAACTAGACCTTATTGGGACTAGACCGGTTTCCTCACGATGTTTTCCTTCACCGAAAAGCTAACGGTAAATATTCCGTACGTAAGTTCCGAAAAACTCATTGGCACGAGCCGGGATTCGAACCCACGACCGCCGCTTGACAGCCGAACATCACCACATCCTAATAAGAATACGGTTAAACTCACGTATTAAAGGCATGGGCATAGGCAAAGGCAATAAAACATGCCGCCCGTAGAGATACGGGCGGCATGTTTCGAAACTCTCTGAGAGTTCTTAAGGATGAATGTTTACGCGGCAGTGTCGCTTCCACAACTTCAAGTTACTGGGATTTAAGTATTATGGTTATAATTTCCACTCGATACCTCCACGCGTTCCCGTGATAAAGGTGCTTGACAGACAGACAGACGGACAACAAAGTGATCCTACAAGTGTTCCATTTTTTCCTCTTCAGGTACGGAACCCTAAAAAGAAGTATCCAGATAGATAGATAGATAGATAAATCATTTATGTGGCATTTTGTAACAAAAAAAAAATACAGAAAAAAAAGAAACAGTAATAAAACAACAATAAAAGAACAAGTAAAACAATTGTGGTACGGAAATAGAATTATAAATTAAAATTAAGGTATACTTGTGCGTGGCAATAATGCCAAAAAGGTACTGGCTCAGTTTTTGCTTTGCTCGTGTGAGCTAGCACTGATATTCTGCCAGTACCTCGGGTCGCGATGTAGGTGAAGTATTACAAGAAAAATAATAATAAACAAATAAAAGCAAATAATATCGAATAAATAAAATAGATCTGTGTGATAGGTGAGTAATAAAAATGACAAAATATAAGGTGTAGCTATGCGTCCAATTGGAAAATGGATGCAATAAATGCGCGCTGTTCAAGGCAAGCATACTTAATTAAAAATTGTGATTAACTTTTCTTGCGTAAATATTAATTATGTTTTCAAATTTATGTGTATTATAGACCTGTATTGTCCATTTAAAAAGTTTATAATGAGCGTTTTAGCTCACTAGACTGTTGGCAGCTATATGGTTTTACTATCTAGGATTTTTAACGTACACTAGACTAGTGAGTTTTGTAAATCCTTTGATATATTAAATAAAGACATTTTAAAAACAAACAAACAATTGGAAAATGGACACATAGTTACACCTTCTTTATTTCTCCGTGTAACTCCTGAATCTCGCATGAGCTAGCATATTGTATATATATATATATATATATATATATATATATATATATTGTATTATTATTGTGTTATTGTGTTGTATCTCTTCTGGGTGCACTACGTGCCGCCCTAGGTAGATACTTCTTTTGTGCATGAGTGGTCCGCAGGAGCAGAGAATATGCATTGCTGTTTCCTCCGTCTCCTGGCAGAACCTGCAAGTTGCGTCCTGTTTCATACCCATATATATATATATCATCATCATCATATCAGCCGAAAGACGTCCACTGCTGGACATAGGCCTCCCCCAGAGAGTGCCACAATGACCGGTCCTGCGCCCGCATCCAGCGGACTCCCGCGACCTTTACCAGGTCATCAGTCCACCTTGTGGGGGGCCTACCCACGCTGCGCCTTCCGGTACCGGAAGGATATATATATTACTGGCACCCCCCCTCACGAGAACTATAAGGTAATTATATTGTAGCTAAAACTGAAAAAAAAACCTTAATAGTTATAAGCAATATTAACTTTAAAACCCCAACCGGATGGAAGTGTACATGCACGGAGTACTTTTGTTTCCCGACAGTTAAATACTGCCATGAAATATTATATTATGCTAGATATCACGTCCCTACCACGGGACCAGGGTTGAAGTGTGTTGTGGGCGCTGGGCTAGCAACCTATCACTGCAATATCATATTTTGCCGATCCTTTATACCCACGTTTATGCTAAAAGTGGCGCTGGAATATACGTTTCATGTGCTCCGCCTACCCCTTTTGGGAATAAAGGCGTGAATGTATGTATGTTATCACGTCCCTGATGTACAGTTCCACCCAAATGTGTTTCTACTTTTTTGTTGTTTACATACCCCAGGTCCTTTGCAACGTACAGTCACGAGCTTTATTTTGGGACCCATTTCCATTAAATATTGTTAGACCATTCATAATGCAATAAGGTCGAAACTTTAGTTTGATAGTGTTGAATGTCAAGTTAAGACATTAGTTATGACATATAATGTCTTATCGAATCGACTCTTGAAATAATAACCTCTTTGCAAAACGCTATCACTGCGGTTTTCTAATTACGAACATATGTCGTGTCAGTGTCAGTGAAGAAAACAGATTGAAGACAGGACCAAAAACCCCCTTACCCAAGTAACAATTAATGGGAAAACATCGGAAATGATCGTTTGCCCTCGCTCCAGTTGACGTAATTGCACGGTTGCCCATAGAAACGTAATGTTGTCGATGGTAAACATTATGACATTGACATTGCGTTAAAATATTAGCTCTAAACAGCTTAAGTTTGCTCCACGATATTCAGCCTTAGGTGGATCCCAAATTAAAGCTCGTGACTGTACTATAATCTACCATATTTTTCGGTGCTTTTTTGTCGACATTAAATGTAATGCTATGCATAAAATGTAATTCTTCGTAATGACTGTTTGTACCAAAATAAAGAGGAGAAAAAAAAAGGTCAGTATACTCACGACTTTGTGCACGTAGAGGCCGGTGGCGCGCAGGAAAGTCTTCGGACACTGATCGCATCTGTATTTCCGCAGTCGAATATGCACCGCTTCAACATGCACCTGCAAATGGTACAGTCAGCATCAAAAGTAACTGCACAATCGAAGACGTCAAAAGCTCTTATTCCCTTTTAATAAGGACTTTTGACGTCTTCGTTTGCGCAGTTACTTTTGATGCTGACTGTACATCCACCATTATAATAATATTGATTGATTGATTGATTAACCCCCTTGTTCATAAAACTTAAAATGCCTCTGCTAAATAAAATGTGCTTTGTCCCTTTCTTACGAACACAAATGTCAACGTTACAGATAAGCACAAACGAGTTTTAGCGGCATTTTTGTTAAAACAGGCTTATAGAACGTTTATGAATACGGCCGTAAAACTTTATTCATTCCCACAACACACATGGCATTGATAAGATAATACAAAATTTGAACAATGAAGGTAGGTACATTACGTACCTAGGGCGGTGAAATCGTGAATGGCCCAGATCGCAGGTGTTTGTGGCCCGCACTGAAGGTGAGGGCCATAAATATGCGATCTGGGGCTTTACGAATTACCGCTCGTGGTGAGTACACAATTTTACGTCTTCACCTGGCCACAATGCGAGTTTTGCAGTACGTGCAGCGTGCAGTAAAACTCGCATTAAGGTCAGGTGTGACGTAAAAGAAAATAAATATTATTTATTACACATATAGGGTAAATCGCCAATAACTGGCAACCGTTCCCCCTACAAAACAGAACTCAAGTTAGTTATAACACCTGTTATTTAATGTTAAAAACAAGGAATTTATCGGTTTATCCAATGGTTAAACATTCAAACTGTACTTAGTTGTTAAATTCACAAAAACAATGTAATAAATTTACTGCATTTTTATAATTTAAGTAACGAGAAGTATAACCGAAAATAACCGCATCAGGTTTTTCGAAATTTTTAAACCCGGTTATGTAATTTTGTCGGAAATAATCGGTGACAACCGGGTTATTCGGTTTCGGTTTACATTCCCTAGTCAACACAGGGAAACTAAGGCGAAACTGTACCTTGAGCGCGGCCGCTGTCCCGTAGCCCTTCGAGCAGCTTTCGCACTTGAATGGTTTCTCCCCCGTGTGCCGCACTAGGTGCGTCTGCGCAACAACACACCTTATTAGCAGAGACCGGAATCTTCGTGGCATTTTTGAGCTGTCATAGTGACTGAGAAGTTTATCGACTTTTAATGAATATGTATTGATTGCGATATCCGTGTAATTTAGAAAATATATATTGATCATATAATTTTAGAAGATTGTGCTATGTAACACATTGATGTAGTATTGCTAAATGGATAATTAACTATCGAATTATTTTATTTATTATTATAATTGTAAGTATTACTTCGGACCCCGGGCCGCTTTAGGGCACAACCGGGATTGAACGCTAGGAGGACAGACAGACAGTTACTTTCGCATTTAGAATATAAATTCTAAATGCGAAAGGAACTGTTACAAAATGGTATAATTGATAAAAATGTAAATGCATGATAATATTATTTTAAATTGTTAATTGAACTTTATTTTTTATTTTATTTTATTTCCTTCTCTATATTTCTTATATTATGTTGCATTGCCCTCGCAGGGTTGTGTTGAAACATTAATAGCTTTAAGATCTTTTATACACACAAAGCAATGATTAAATGATTATGATTATGACTGTCTGTCTGTTACAAAGGTAAGGTGCTACGTGAAAAGTCATGCTGAAACCGCTGAACCGATTTAGACGGGCATGAAGCTAGTGTGAGGCCCTGGGAAGGACATAGAATATTTTTTATCTCAGTAATTAACCTCCAAGGGGGAAAAATGGGGGCCGAAAGTTTGTATGGAGAACTAGAGGTGCAATATAAGCAAGTCACGAGCAGATCGTTCTAAATGTGTTCAAGAATTAGGTGGTAAAATTATTTGGACTCGGAGATATTTGGAGAGCAGTGTATTTAGGGCGAATTGCACCAAATTACGATTACAGACCGGCCAACGTTAAATATGGCGCCGGCAGCTGTCACTCCATAGAAACTTGTCAAGTCTTGTCTTGTCAAAGAACTTGTATGAAAGGTGCATCTTAAAGTTTACCCTGAGTTCGGCGGCTGAGGCGTAAGACTTCGGACATATTTCGCACTTGAATGTTTTCTCTCCCGTGTGACGCGCTTGATGCTGCTTCAGCAAAGCCAGGCACTGCGGACAAGCGATCACTTGTAAGAGACACGTTAACAGGAGGCAGTGAGCTATTGATATTTGGTATTCCAAGGCACTCACTAACTTTTTCGAGGAGGCGCAACTGCCATTTTTCACTCAAAATAGGCACACTGGAATTGGATGTCGACTTGCGGATAATGTCCAATAAAACCAACTTACTGACAAAGTGATTCGTTTACGTCTAGCACGGTGTACGAAAGAAAGTGATGTTACACTAATCGGGAATGGTTTTTTTGCACAAATATCGATAAATGGGTTATTTTTTTGGCGCTAGTTACCGCCATTACGTCTCCTTGTACAGCTCTGGGTAATATTTTAAAGCTGCGATATTATCGCTTTAAGTCTACCAAATATGAGATTTTCTTGTAATTTTCAACCCCCTGTATAAACATAAGGGCCATCTTCAAAACATGTCATTACACTAGAACATGGCAATATGCAGGAGTGTGACACTAGAACATGGCAATATACAGGGTGTGACACTAGAACATGACTATGTATGCAGGGTGTGACACTAGAACATGACTATGTATGCAGGGTGTGACACTAGAACATGACTATATATGCAGGGTGTGACACTAGAACATGACTATGTATGCAGGGTGTGACACTAGAACATGACTATATATGCAGGGTGTGACACTAGAACATGACTATATATGCAGGGTGTGACACTAGAACATGACTATGTATGCAGGGTGTGACACTAGAACATGACTATATATGCAGGGTGTGACACTAGAACATGACTATATATGCAGGGTGTGACACTAGAACATGACTGTATGCAGGGTGTGACACTAGAACATGACTATGTATGCAGGGTGTGACACTAGAACATGACTATATATGCAGGGTGTGACACTAGAACATGACTATATATGCAGGGTGTGACACTAGAACATGACTGTATGCAGGGTGTGACACTAGAACATGACTATGTATGCAGGGTGTGACACTAGAACATGACTATATATGCAGGGTGTGACACTAGAACATGACTATGTATGCAGGGTGTGACACTAGAACATGACTATATATGCAGGGTGTGACACTAGAACATGACTATATATGCAGGGTGTGACACTAGAACATGACTATGTATGCAGGGTGTGACACTAGAACATGACTATATATGCAGGGTGTGACACTAGAACATGACTATATATGCAGGGTGTGACACTAGAACATGACTGTATGCAGGGTGTGACACTAGAACATGACTATATATGCAGGGTGTGACACTAGAACATGACTGTATGCAGGGTGTGACACTAGAACATGACTATATATGCAGGGTGTGACACTAGAACATGACTGTATGCAGGGTGTGTCACTAGAACATGACTATATATGCAGGGTGTGACACTAGAACATGACTGTATGCAGGGTGTGACACTAGAACATGACTATATATGCAGGGTGTGACACTAGAACATGACTGTATGCAGGGTGTGTCACTAGAACATGACTATATATACAGGGTGTGACACTAGAACATGACTGTATGCAGGGTGTGACACTAGAACATGACTATATATGCAGGGTGTGACACTAGAACATGACTGTATGCAGGGTGTGACACTAGAACATGACTATATATGCAGGGTGTGACACTAGAACATGACTGTATGCAGGGTGTGACACTAGAACATGACTATATATGCAGGGTGTGACACTAGAACATGACTGTATGCAGGGTGTGACACTAGAACATGACTATATATGCAGGGTGTGACACTAGAACATGACTGTATGCAGGGTGTGTCACTAGAACATGACTATATATGCAGGGTGTGACACTAGAACATGACTGTATGCAGGGTGTGACACTAGAACATGACTATATATGCAGGGTGTGACACTAGAACATGACTGTATGCAGGGTGTGTCACTAGAACATGACTATATATGCAGGGTGTGACACTAGAACATGACTGTATGCAGGGTGTGACACTAGAACATGACTATATATGCAGGGTGTGACACTAGAACATGACTATATATGCAGGGTGTGACACTAGAACATGACTGTATGCAGGGTGTGACACTAGAACATGACTATATATGCAGGGTGTGACACTAGAACATGACTATGTATGCAGGGTGTGACACTAGAACATGACTATACAGGGCGTCCCAAGCCTATGGGACATCAAGGGAAAGTACCTTAAATATCGTAGATAGGATATTTTGCTGAAAGGAGACATTATGTTATTTCTAAGAGTCAGTATTACTGCATTCAAAGATTTTCTAAAAATAACTTGCTTCGTCTGGGATTCGAACCGACTTAAAGGTAAAAAAAATGTATTCCGTTTTCTTATGATGCCAATCGAAAGAATAGACAAAAAATAATATTTCTTCTTAAGTAACATAGTATCTTAAAAGAAAGGAATAACGAATAATTAACCATTTGTACTAATCCAAGTAGGCAAAAATTTATTCAGAAACTCTGCAGCTCTCCGAATAATATCAGCCGGAGCTCCATTTTGTTGGAAAATTAAGTTTGGTTGCTCCGCCGCGGAGAGATTTTCTATCTCGTCTCTTAAAATAATATGATATGAAAAGCAACAGGCAGCGAACTTGTTAAAAGATTGACTATTTGCATAAGACAAGAAGAATCAAGTTTTGAGCATTAATTAATTAATTTACAAAAAATATTCATTTGACTTCGGCAGTTTCAAGTGTTTTTAATTTGATTAAAATGATTAATTGGACGTTATTCCTTTCTTTTAAGATACTATGTTACTTAAGAAGAAATATTATTTTTTGTCAATTCTTTCGATTGGCATCACAAAAAACTGAATTATTTTTTTTCACCCCTAAGTCGGTTCGATTCCCAGACGAAGCAAGTTATTTTTAGAAAATCTTTGAATGCAGTATTACTGACTCTTAGAAATAACATAATGTCTTCTTTCAGCAAAATATCCTATCTACGATATTTAAGGTACTTTCCCTTGATGTCCCATAGGCTTGGGACGCCCTGTATATGCAGGGTGTGACATTAGAACATGACTATATATACAGGGTGTGACACTAGAACATGACTATATATGCAGGGTGTGACACTAGAACATGACTATATATGCAGGGTGTGACACTAGAACATGACTATATATGCAGGGTGTGACACTAGAACATGACTATGTATGCAGGGTGTGACACTAGAACATGACTATATATGCAGGGTGTGACACTAGAACATGACTATATATGCAGGGTGTGACACTAGAACATGACTATGTATGCAGGGTGTGACACTAGAACATGACTATATATGCAGGGTGTGACACTAGAACATGACTATGTATGCAGGGTGTGACACTAGAACATGACTATGTATGCAGGGTGTGACACTAGAACATGACTATATATGCAGGGTGTGACACTAGAACATGACTATATATGCAGGGTGTGACACTAGAACATGACTATGTATGCAGGGTGTGACACTAGAACATGACTATATATACAGGGTGTGACACTAGAACATGACTATATATGCAGGGTGTGACACTAGAACATGACTATGTATGCAGGGTGTGACACTAGAACATGGCTATGTATGCAGGGTGTGACACTAGAACATGACTATATATGCAGGGTGTGACATTAGAACATGACTATATATACAGGGTGTGACACTAGAACATGACTATATATGCAGGGTGTGACACTAGAACATGACTATGTATGCAGGGTGTGACACTAGAACATGACTATATATACAGGGTGTGACACTAGAACATGACTATATATACAGGGTGTGACAGTAGAACATGACTATATATGCAGGGTGTGACACTAGAACATGACTATATATGCAGGGTGTGACACTAGAACATGACTATATATGCAGGGTGTGACACTAGAACATGACTATATATGAAGGGTGTGACACTAGAACATGACTATATATGCAGGGTGTGACACTAGAACATGACTATATATACAGGGTGTGACACTAGAACATGACTATATATACAGGGTGTGACACTAGAACATGACTATATATACAGGGTGTGACACTAGAACATGACTATATATACAGGGTGTGACACTAGAACATGACTATGTATGCAGGGTGTGACACTAGAACATGACTATATATGCAGGGTGTGACACTAGAACATGACTATATATGCAGGGTGTGACACTAGAACATGACTATATATGCAGGGTGTGACACTAGAACATGACTATATATGCAGGGTGTGACACTAGAACATGACTATGTATGCAGGGTGTGACACTAGAACATGACTATATATGCAGGGTGTGACACTAGAACATGACTATGAATGCAGGGTGTGACACTAGAACATGACTATATATGCAGGGTGTGACACTAGAACATGACTATATATGCAGGGTGTGACACTAGAACATGACTATGTATGCAGGGTGTGACACTAGAACATGACTATATCTGCAGGGTGTGACACTAGAACATGACTATATATGCAGGGTGTGACACTAGAACATGACTGTATGCAGGGTGTGACACTAGAACATGACTGTATATGCCGGGTGTGACACTAGAACATGACTATATATGCAGGGTGTGACACTAGAACATGACTATATATGCCGGGTGTGACACTAGAACATGACTATATATGCAGGGTGTGACACTAGAACATGACTATATATGCAGGGTGTGACACTATAACATGACTGTATATGCCGGGTGTGACACTAGAACATGACTATATATGCAGGGTGTGACATTAGAACATGACTATATATGCAGGGTGTGACACTAGAACATGGCAATATGCAGTGTGTGATATTAGAACATGGCAATATACAGGGTGTGACATTAGATAATGACTATATATGCAGGGTGTGACACTAGAACATGGCAATATGCAGTGTGTGACATTAGAACATGGCAATATACAGGGTGTGACATTAGAACATGACTATATATGCAGGGTGTGACACTAGAACATGACTATATATGCAGGGTGTGACACTAGAACATGGCAATATGCAGTGTGTGACATTAGAACATGGCAATATACAGGGTGTGACATTAGAACATGACTATATATGCAGGGTGTGACACTAGAACATGACTATATATGCAGGGTGTGACACTAGAACATGGCAATATACAGGGTGTGACACTAGAACATGACTATATATGCAGGGTGTGACACTAGAACATGGCAATATGCAGTGTGTGACATTAGAACATGGCAATATACAGGGTGTGACATTAGAACATGACTATATATGCAGGGTGTGACACTAGAACATGACTATATATGCAGGGTGTGACACTAGAACATGGCAATATACAGGGTGTGACACTAGAACATGACTATATATGCAGGGTGTGACACTAGAACATGGCAATATACAGGGTGTGACACTAGAGCATGGCAATATACATGGTGTGACACTAGAACATGGCATTATACAGGGTGTGACACTAGACCATCGCAATATACAGGGTGTGATACTAAATCATGGCAATATACAGGGTGTGACGCTAACCTGGAATATCTTTCCGCAAGTCTCGCACACCTTGCCGGCGCGGCTCCCGGGGTCGTTGCGCTCGCGGTCCGGGCGGGCGAGCCGCGCGGGCCGCACGCCGCGGTGCACGCGGTCCATGTGCGTGGCTAGAGACAGCTTCGAGAGGAATGACTTGTTGCACTGAAACACACCCAATGAGCTACTAGTTTAATGTGGCCGAGTATTTATAAAACTGTCATTAGAAATAAAAATGTTTATTTTGCAAGAATACGTAAGTACAAACAAAGGTTTTAAATATTTTGACATAGTTCCAGTATTCAGCCAAAGCAGCATGCAAATGTTTAAGACTGGCCTGATTAGTAGAGACGTTCTTAGTCTGGAAGGTGATAACCGCAGGTTGTAGATAATCTCGGAGGTCCCGCTGGGCTGGGCAGGTCTAGCGCACACCTTCAGGTAGCTTGGAGGCAGCGGCGCAGGCGGTTCTCTTATTTATCGCCGAAAATTGTATGGCAGATTATCACTTCCCAACTCACGTTTCGCGTAATTTAATTTCGCCGAACGTTCATTTCCCAACTTAACCAATTTACTTACTAAATTTAATTACTTCTACTTCATTTTATTATTACATTTTAGTGTATATAAACTATTCGTTTTATTTCTTACCCGCCGGCTAGCCGGGCTACATTGGCGCCCAACTAACATAATATTTATTTGTCATCGTTTTGCTTCCATATATACGGAGTAAAAACAATGTTCCTGAAGTCATTTTGACAGTATCCTTTTAATTAAATTAGTATTAGAATCCTTGAACGGACTGAACTATTCGGCCAAATCAAATAATCTCAGGCATACGAGTCGGGATTCGAACCCACGCTCTCCAAATTGAAAGTTGCCTTACCGCTCGGCCACAGTGGTTTTTAACCCCCGACGCAAAGAGAGGTGTGTTATAAGTTTAACGTGTCTGTCTGTGGTATCGTAGCTCCCAAACGGATGAACCGATTTTTCGTTTAGTTTTTCTTTGTGTCATAGATTCTTCTCAACACAGGTACATAATGAACCTAATGAGAGGCCTCAACCTTGCCTTGTCTGTACACCACTGTGTTTTAAATCAACAAAATATTTTGTATTTTGTATAGATAATTTTATCTCGAGTGTTCTTAGCCATGTTTCATGAAAATCTGTTTAGCCGTTTTTGAGATATTGAACTTTGAAATGAAAATGTCGGGGGTTTCTCAACTTTTCTAAGTTGTAGTTATCATGTAACGTGTACAGGGTGTAATTAGAGAAAATGTAAAGAGGCCCATCCTCTTTTGGAGAAAATTATAAAGACAGTTATAAATTATAATAATTATTCAATGTTTAGCATAATAGGCAATTAGTATAAAAACTGGTTGTGACAGACGGACTGACTCCGAGTGATCGCATGAAAGTCGGATCAATTTTGGAATAGTATGTTTTAGTTTATATGACGAAACGTACTTCAAACCAACTATTAGCAACATCTATTGTTTAATTGTTATCTTCAAGAGTGGTTGTAAAACAATTACGCAGAAACAACAGAACAAATTGCAGCTACTAGTACACGTGCCACAATTCGGTCAGTTTTATGAAGTCGCTTTGTTCACTTTTCCTTTCATATTTAGCAACAAAAGAGGTTGTAAAATCTCATGTTACGTGCATTTTCGCCGTTTTAACTAAAACAAACTACTAACTAGGTTAGCTGGAAGAGATCCCTTATAGGGATAAGTTCGCCTTTGCACTTTGATCTATCGTGTGACATGTATATTCTTTAACCTGTTATTGTGTACAATAAAGCGCTTACATACACACATACATACAAGCTATAGGAATGTGTAAAAGCGCGTGAATGTATAGAGGGTGGCCGACCTCCCCGCAGACGAAGAGCGCGGTGCCGTGCGCGTCGCGGCGGTGCCGCGCCAGCGCCGCGCCGTCCGCGCTCCACGCGCCGCACGCGCAGCACACGCTGCCCGACACAACAATCAATACCATCATAATAACAGGTATTCCTGTTCACTATTCCACATTTAAAGCAAACGGAGTATCAGGGTAGAAACGTACAATTTCGATCCCATAATTTTAGGGCAACAATGATTTATTCCCAAAGAGCAGGTGTGAATAGTCCTCATCATCCTCCTAGCGTTATCCCGGTTGTGCCCCTAAAGGAGCACGGGGTGCGCTTTGACACCTAATCCCAAGATTTGGCATAAGCACTAGTTTTACGAAAGCGACTGCCATCTGACCTTCCAACCCACTAACTAACTAAACTAGACCTTACTGGGGGATTAGACCGGTTTCCTCACGATGTTTCCCTTCACCGAACAGCTGACCGTAAATCCGTACATAAGTTCCGAAAAACTCATTGGTACGAGCCGGGAATCGAACCCACGACCGCCGCTTGACAGCCGCATGCCTGTACCACCAGGCTAACGTAGCTCAAATAGTCTGTGAATAGTCCTACTAACATTATAAATCGTCGGGGATAGTGCAATACCGCGTAACTAGCACTAGTAAATACTGCGTATCTATACAACACTCATAGGGCAAATCCGCGTAACTGGCATTGGTTAATACCGCGTATCTAACAAATGTAGCCAAATTAAGATTTCCCGCCAAAAAACGTAAAATCCTGATTCGAATATACCAAGCTTCTTCTGGTAAAGTTGAGTGTTGTGTAGATACGCAGTATTTACCAGTGCTAGTTACGCGGTTTCGCACTAGGGGTATTGTGTAGATACGCACTATTTACCAGTGCTAGTTACGCGGTTTCGCACTATGGGTATTGTGTAGATACGCACTATTTACCAGTGCTACTTACGCGGTTTCGCATTATGGGTGTTGTGTAGATACGCACTATTTACCAGTGCTAGTTACGCGGTTTCAAACTATGGGTGTTGTGTAGATACGCACTATTTACCAGTGCTAGTTACGCGGTTTCGCAATATGGGTATTGTGTAGATACGCTCTATTTACCAGTGCTACTTACGCGGTTTCGCACTATGGGTATTGTGTAGATACGCACTATTTACCAGTGCTACTTACGCGGTTTCGCACTATGGGTGTTGTGTAGATACGCACTATTTACCAGTGCTAATTACGCGGTTTCGCACTATGGGTATTGTGTAGATACGCACTATTTACCAATGCTACTTACGCGGTTTCGCACTATGGGTATTGTGTAGATACGCACTATTTACCAATGCTACTTACGCGGTTTCGCACTATGGGTATTGTGTAGATACGCACTATTTACCAGTGCTACTTACGCGGTTTCGCACTATGGGTATTGTAGATACGCACTATTTACCAGTGCTACTAACGCGTTTTCGCACTATGGGTGTTGTGTAGATACGCACTAGTTACGAGTGCTACTTACGCGGTTTCGCACTATGGGTATTGTGTAGATACGCACTATTTACGAGTGCTACTTACGCGGTTTCGCACTATGGGTTTTGTGTAGATACGCACTATTTACCAGTGCTAGTTACGCGGTTTCGCACTATGGGTGTTGTTTAGATACGCACTATTTACCAGTGCTAGTTACGCGGTTTCGCACTATGGGTGTTGTGTAGATACGCACTATTTACCAGTGCTAGTTACGCGGTTTCGCACTATGGGTGTTGTGTAGATACGCACTATTTACCAGTGCTAGTTACGCGGTTTCGCACTATGGGTGTTGTGTAGATACGCACTATTTACCAGTGCTACTTACGCGGTTTCGCACCATGGGTATTGTGTAGATACGCACTATTTACCAGTGCTACTTACGCGGTTTCGCACTATGGGTATTGTGTAGATACGCACTATTTACCAGTGCCACTTACGCGGTTTCGCACTATGGGTATTGTGTAGATACACCCTATTTACCAGTGCTACTTACGCGGTTTCGCACTATGGGTATTGTGTAGATACGCACTATTTACCAGTGCTACTTACGCGGTTTCGCACTATGGGTGTTGTGTAGATACGCACTATTTACCAGTGCTAGTTACGCGGTTTCGCACTATGGGTGTTGTGCAGATACGCACTATTTACCAGTGCTAGTTACGAGGTTTCGCACTATGGGTGTTTTGTAGATACGCACTATTTACCAGTGCTAGTTACGAGGTTTCGCACTATGGGTGTTGTGTAGATACACACTATTTACCAGTGCTAGTTACGCGGTTTCGCACTATGGGTGTTGTGTAGATACGCACTATTTACCAGTGCTACTTACGCGGTTTCGCACTATGGGTATTGTGTAGATACGCACTATTTACCAGTGCTAGTTACGCGGTATTGCACTATCCCCAACGAAATGCGAAAATTTGGATGTTTAGATGGTTGGATGTTTGTTCCAATCAGTCGTGGGCGGAAGCTAGTAATAAATAAATAAATATTAGGGGACAACCTTAAACAAATCGAACTAGTAGTAAAATAATAACTAAATATTATATTATATTAACATACCTGCCGTGGGGATCGCACTTGTTGGCCGGCTGGCCGCTCTTGTGCCGCTGCAGCGCTTCCGAGTTGTCGAACTGTATTCTACACTTGCGACAGTGCAGCTTTCGGTTGTACGGCTATAACAAGTACATTCATAATTCATTTATTGGTTGCTTTGTGGGTTAAAAAAATCATAAACATAGGTGCAGTCAAGTGCAAAAATATACAGGATGTCCCGGAACTCAACGATAACCTGGTACCGGGTGAGAGGCCAAGGTATACCAGTTATGAAAAAAAATCCATGTTACTTAGTCGAGCGGTAATAGACATTTTTCGAAAAAGTTGAAATTTTGACACCCTTGGTCGCATTTTGAGTACTGTGATCACAATTTTCACAATTTTACAGTGATTTTTTTAATAATGTAATCTCAAATAACAGTGCTATTATTCGCAACCACAAAACAAAGTAATAAACTTTCTTAACTAAGTAAAAAAAAATAAGTTTTGACGAGTTATGGTTTATGAAATTATTGTCAGTCAACTTTGACACTACATGTTGGAAAAAAATGTAAGTACCACACTACCCTTGGCAAGTTATTTTAAAAGATGGCCTAGTCTAGATTTCAAAATGGTACAACACTTGCCACTTTTCTTGCGAATAAAAGTGCTATTTCCAATTTTTTGCGAAGGGACCTCAAGGAAAACTTAATCAAAATAAAACAATCAATTATCGTAACAATTTGATATCCTCCGAAAACTAAAGTAGATGCTCAAATTGTTTCCCTTCAGCACGAGTTGAGTTGAGTTGAGTTCCGGGACACCCTGTACATAGAAGTATCCTCTCATATGTACTATATTACCTTAATTCGCCGACACAAGAGCCATGGGACATATTTATGAGTAAGCTGTGTGCACCCATATTTTTGCGCTTGACTGAACACCACAGGCTAGTAGGTACTAAGGCTAAAAAGAACAAGCTGCTAGGTATAAATTCCTGTTGATTTCGTAACCGGTAGAATTTATTCCTTATAATTTTAATATTCATTAAAATTATAAAAGCAATTTATAACAAGGAATACCCTGAGTTTTTCGTAAAAAAGGGACTTTTGGCGTCTCGCCACAAACCTCGCAAGTGTCCTCCACGGGCTGGTCGAGGCGCTATCCCTTATAAAGGGTTTTGTATAGGTTTTGAATAAGGCTTAACTCACCATACCCTTTGCCCGACGAAACCCATTCATTTTGCTTTTAAAGCCCTTATATAAACGCTAACCCATATGAGCAATCGGTATCCCAATACCCTTACAAAACCCTTATCACCCGCTCACCAATATCTTATAAGGGTTAGCCTTATAAAGGGCTCCCCTTTTAGCATATAAGCGAGCTAATTTAAATCGTCTACCTTGTTCATAAAGCACAGATTACTCCGAATCCAATAGTAAGCGCAGCAACTGGTAATTGTAATTGTGCTAGTATGAAGTAGGTATGGTATGCGAACAAATTAATTTTACAAACCCTTCCCTAGGCACGTATTTTCTTTCCTTTTCATACACTAGGGTAGAACACTAATCCTGTCTCTTTTACGCAAGGCTCAACTACGACATTACTAAAGGGAAATGATAAGGGTAATCCTTATTAATGGATTGCAAGGCATATAGGATAGCAGTAAGCAATTCCAAAGGGCTAGCTTTATTTTTCGCTAAGTTTTTCGATAAGGGGTAGTCAAACAAATGGGCTAGCAGTTCAAACTGGAAAGTCTTTCAATGGGTTAGCCGTGTTTAAGGGATGCCCATTGAAAGGCTTTTACCGCGAAAAGGGTTGTCCGGTCCCTGGTATAGTATAGCATGAGTGTTGTACCTTGTTGTGCGCGCGGGTCTTGTGACAGTTAAGGCCGGTGCGGCTGATGAAGGTCTCCCCGCAGACCTCGCAAGTGCCGCCGGCCGCGTTCTCCGCGGGGTGGTCGAGGCGCATGTGTGTAGCGCAAGTCGTCTTCTTACTGCAGACAATAGGGTATTTTCATCTATCAAAATTAAATTCTCCGACCGCGGCGAACTCGTTAAATCGTAGCTTCATACAATTCTTCACCCTCCATGTGGTGACCCCTTAGGGAATGGTTTCCGGGATAAAAACTATATCCTATGTCCTTCCCCGGGATCCAAACTATCTCTATACCAAATTTCATCTAGGTTTAGCGGTTTAAGCGTAAAGAGGTAACAGACAGACAGACACACATTCTTATTTACGATATTACCTAAGTACTAGCTTCTGAACGCGACTCCTTCCACGTGGAACTCATTTATATCGTAGCTCCATACAAATTTTCACCCCTATTTCACCCCCTTAGGGAACAACTTCGGTAAAGAAATTATATATAATTATTGACACTGCTCACAAAATTTCACGAGAGTCGGTTGAGAAATGCGACCGAAATGTCCGTTAGTCCAGCTGTTCTCTACAACAGCTGGACTAACGGACATACGATTATTTTTCGGCCCAATCTGAGGCAGAGTACTTCGCTCGCTTCACTCCATCGTTCAATTTATACATACATATACATATGAATATAGATAAAAATGGTTGATAGTGTGGCATACTCACTGGAATCGCTTGTCGCAGTGCCGACACTTGAATGTGGCTCCGTCGTGGCTCGCGGCGTGCTCCACTGCGTGCGGCCTGCGGACATCATGACATACATATATAACATACATACATAAACTCACGCCCGTAATCCCTAAAGGAGTAGGTAAACAACATGAAAAAAATCTACAAGAATGTGATATTAGATTGATTGTAAACTTAGTGACATTGTTGTATTATGTATGTCATTTTTCGTAAACTTTGTTAGATTGTTAAGCGACGTGTGACATTTGTGTGCAATTAGGGACCTTGTTAAGCAATGTGTGACATTTGTGTGCAATTAGGGGGACCTTGTTAAGCAATGTGTGACATTTGTGTGCAATTAGGGACCTTGTTAAGCAATGTGTGACATTTGTGTGCAATTAGGGGGACCTTGTTAAGCAATGTGTGACATTTGTGTGCAATTAGGGACCTTGTTAAGCAATGTGTGACATTTGTGTAAACTTGGTGAAGTTGTATTAATTTAAGAAATAAGAATGATTATAGAGTTATATGTATGTTATATGTGTGTATGTTAGTTTGGCGACCGGTTAGCCTAGTGGGTAGTGACGCTGCCTACGATGCTGAAGGTCCTGGGTTCGAATCCCGGTAAGGGCAAATATTTGTGTGATGAGCACAAATATTTGTTTCTGAGTCATGGATGTTTTCTATGTATTTAAGTATTTATATCTATTATATATATCGTCGTCTAGTACCCATAACACAAGCCTTACTGAGCTTACTATGGGACTAGGTCGATTTGTGTAAGATTGTCCCCTAATATTTATTTATTATTTATTATTTATTTATTTTATATTCGCAACGCAGGCTTCGCCAAGTCCGTACAAAACACATCTTCGTTGTCGTACAATGCGTGACGATGTTGTAAAATGTGTGAACTTAGAGACGACTTGTGTTTCGCGGGATATTTGCTAAATGTGTGTCTCCTTGTTGTACAATGTGTGTATTTTTTTTGTAAACTTATTGACATTGTTGTATAATGTGTGACTTATTCGCCCGGTACGAACGGGAGCGTCGGCCCCGGAACCACCAGCCTTCGGGAATGATGGAGAATGCTTCAATCGGGGCCGCGCCGTTGCGGTGTTCGCTCGTTCTCACTCGCTACGTGAAAGGAAGCCGCCTCGTAGGTATGAAGACAGCGAGCCGCCAGTGCCACGATATCAAAAGGAGCCGAATAGGCTTGTAACTAAGCACCTACCAACCTAGTGCAGTTTAGCAACTATTATACTTACTAGGAAATATTTTAGGCATAGTATAGTGGTTTTAAAATATTCCATGAAGTGGGAAACTAAAAACACATACCCAACTATCTATAATATTATTAATTTGTGTATACATTATTGTCTATTAAACCGTAACAGAAATACTTTCCATACTTAATTAGTATTATAGGTATGCCAAGCGACAAACTTGACACAGCCCTGCGCATCGAGCGAAAGTAGGTAACGAACGCTCCTAAACGGCCTCTGATTACCTACTGTATTATTCTTCTATATTGTGCTGGAACTGCAGCCGGGTTGCGTCTTGTATGTGCCAGGTCCGGTTCACTACGAACCGGACCGGACCGGACCTGACGGGGACCGAGCCTTTACAATGCCGTGCGCGCCAGGTGTTACAGTTTTCAACCTTGATTGATGTTTTTAACATTGCGGACTATGTGACATACTTAACTGGCATTATTACACGATGTGACAGTTTAGTATATTTTTCTAAACTTTTGTTAATGTCACGTTTTGAGTTAATTTTGAAAACGTGTCATTTGTTTATAATTTACCAAATTATATATATTTTGCGGGATTGTTGTACAATGTGTGACATTGTTGTAAAGTTAGTGACACTGTTGTACAACGCGACTCACTCGCCCGGCACGAGCCGGTCGCAGCGCCGGCACCGGAACTGCAGCCGGTGCGCGTCCTGTATGTGCTGGTTGCGGTTCACCGCGAACCGGTACCGCATGTGACACAGGGGACACTCGTTCGGACCTATGCTCTGTAACCAACAATTTCACTACGATTATATCCACTCCGCGATTTCACAGAATTAGTACAATACATTAGAATATCGACCGCTTTAGCATAGTTGGTAGTGACCCTGCCTACGAAGCAAGAGGCCCTGGGTTCGAATCCCGGTAAGGGCATTCATTTGTGTGATGAACACGAATATTTGTTCCTGAGTCATGGATGTTTTCTATATATTTAAGTATTCATTTATCTAAGTATATAAGTATGTTTATCGTCGTTTAGTGCCCATAGTACAAGCTTTGCTTAGTTTGGGACTAGGTCGATTTGTGTAAGATTGTCTCATAATATTTCTTTTTAATATATTGTTTCGTTAATAGTTTTTACATATGTCAAAGTAAACAATAGTAACAATAGCATAGGTCACACAGTTTCATAAATGTATTAACTTATTTTAAAATTTATTGGGTTTACGAACCAGTTGCGCCCAAAGTGCCCTTGAGGCCTATTTGCAGAATAAATAATTGATTTCGTTTTTTTTTATTTTGTTGGACTTGACCGACTTCTAAAAAATGAGAATTCATCTAAATCGTTTCCGCGGTTTAAGCGTGAAAACCCAAAGACACACCGACAGACGTATACGTAAGTTACTTGCGCATTTATAATATTAAGTATATAGGTATTATTCCTATTCCTGTATTATTAATATGAGTTATGATATAATATTAATACAGTTAAAAGTGGCTCCAAATGGTTCGTTTAATTTTCCACACGGTGCTGCTCGCCAGTTCTGTTAGCTTGAACTTGGCTTGACACGCTACCGCGTGTCTGGATAGATTAGTTTGTTGAGTCACTTACCGGGTCGTGTTTGTCCTTCACATGATTTTCACAAGCCGTCGATGTTGAGAAACTTCTGCAGCACAATTCGCATTTAAACTCTCCTAGAATTAACATAAACCATTGAATTTTATACGTTTTCTTTAACAGACGTTACTGCTATGCGTATCGCGTCGCATCTAGATCCCTATGACAGCTGTCATCTCCGTACAATTTGTAACCTTAAAACGTAAAATTGTACTGAGATGACATCTGCCGTAGGAATCAAGATTCATCGCGATACGTATAATACAAAATTAAATTAGTATGGAGAGGCGCATCGTTATCGTTACTGACGATTTCTCAATATAATTGGAGACGTTGGTGTCGTTAGGACGCCTGCGTTTTCTGGTAGTGTCGCTACATGCCTGCCTAACGCGTAAGAGGGAGCTGATTGGAAAATGTAGTGGCCGAGATGGATTGTTCCGATAGCTCAGTTGGTCAGTAGCGACGGGCCATGTATCCCTATGGTCGCTGGTTCGAATCCGGTTCGGAGCATTAAATTTGCCTTTAAGGTTGTGCGTTGGAAATTATCGAGTGCTTTGAAACGCCGTTCTGACTAGATTAAGAAACAATAAGGTCTGATTTTGAGATATATGATTCTTGACTATATGATTGTTTATCTGATTTTATCGATACATGATTGTTTAAAATTTCCTCGATAGGAAAAAAATCCGAAGTTGGGTCTGTATTTTCCCTTTTTTTACTCAGCCTACTCAAACGATACATTATTTTACGACACAATCAAGTTAATACTATAGTATTTTATCTCATCTAAAATCTCACTTTACGAAATTTAAATAAAACGTCTCTAAGTTAGGTATTTATCGAAATTTGTCCAAAAAAGCCATTCCCGAAGAGTGTTACATCTCTTTTCCTCGTGCGCGGAAGGCATCAGCGTGTCTCTGTCTAGGGGGCGTGTTCGACTCAAATCAAGGCATCGCCTTAATTTGAAATTATTTTTTTGTTAGCAGACGTTACTGCTGAATACTAAATAAATAAATCATTACTTTTATGACACGCCATTCCTTGACAGGGCCATACCACTGTTAAAGTTAGCAGTGTTCTAACGCATCCTGAAATCAATAAAGAGTCGGCAACGCGCTTCTGAAGTCACAAGCGTCCGCAGGCCACGGTCTCTGCTTACCATCAGCCGTACATACCTACCTATACTTGTTTGGCACCGTCATCGTATAAAAATAAAACCGGCCAAGTGCGAGTCGGACTCGCGCACGAAGGGTTCCGTACCATTATCTATAAAAACAGCAAAAAAATAACGCGTTTGTTGTATGGGGCTCCCTTCATTATTTTTTTTGCATTTGTTGTTATAGCGGCAACAGAAATACATCATCTGTGAAAATTTCAACTGTCTAGCTGTCGCGGTTCATGAGATACATACAGTCTGGTGGTGACAGACGGACAGCGGAGCCTTAGTAATAGGGTCCCGTTTTTAACCTTTGGGTACGGAACAATTTGACGTTATTTCACAGAATGGAAGCTAAAAGTTAACAAGGAGCATTTAGTAAAGGTCGCGGCACATTCCTAGTGGACGTCTTTCGGCTGATATGACGATGATCAGTTAGCAAACAGAAACATACCTTGGAGATACTTCTCCGATAACTTCCTTCGGTCCATATCTTCAGCCATTTCCTCTTCAGTCAAACATCTCACCTCAAAGTCATATTTCTCCTCAAACGCCTTGATATCCCGTTCCGTACTGAACTTGTTCTTCTTGGTCAACCTCTGTTTCTTGGCTACTACTCTTCTCTTCTTAGTCTCGGTAAGTTCCAGAGCTGGAGCAACAGTTATATTACCAACACGCATCACAGAATCTCCGCCATCTGGCCAAGCGAATTCATTAGAATCAGCTTTCGTTGGCGCTAAAGTAACATCGCCGACTTGAACATTTGAATCATCATTTTGCCAAGCGAATTCATCACCAGAATCATGTTTTAAGTCTAGCACATCATTTGGGTCTGCATTGTCGACTAATACGTCGATTTCTATTTCGTCTTTAATGAAGTTTGGGATGGCCATGTCTTCATGGATGGTTTCCGGTGAAGGTTGGTGGTTGGTGTTCAAGTTGTGTGTCAGGTTGTGTGCCCCGCGATCGATTGTTTGTATGTAGCTGTTTGTTATCTGTAAGCGTTATATGTAATTGTAATTAAAACAACAACATTATAAATAACTAACTTTTGCCCGCGAGTTCGTCCGCGTGGAACTCTTTTATATTGTACCTCCATACAAATTCAAGTACGCGGTTTTAAAATGAGTCCTAAACTACGTTTGTATGGACAGTCCACTTAGGTCGACCGTGCCAGCAACTCTTAACCCATTCGCCGCCATTGACTTGAACTCAAGTTTGTCATCGTTGCCACCCGCCACCCGGGTGTCCCTTGTTTTGTCGACAAACTTTTCATGCAGGTAAAGGGGGCTCGAGGGGCGAAGCCCCCCCCCGCAATAAAGAACAAACAACCGTAACAATTGTATTATAAGTTTATAAGTAGGTTAGGTTACGGTTCATTTGTGTCCCTCAGAGCGGAAATAGGCTCCCCGCGAAGCGGGGTGCAGACGTCGACACGCTGGCGGTTAGGTTAGGTTAAAATAATTGCCATAGATAACTGTGAATGCCAACTATTTTAATTTTAAATAATAATCATTGTAATAATTTGTATGTTACTTCAAAATACTTGAAACAATAAGTCACAAAACGTTTTCCATGACATAATTCAACTATTTAATGAATCATCCGACACGTAAAAATACACGATTTAAAATTACTTGTAATGACCATTCCACGAACTGAATTGTCGGCGAAATGAAAATACATAAAACGTTGACTTTGAAGTGAAATTCGACGAAGTGAGTGTCGACAATTTGATGATAAACACCCGCCACCCACTTCATACGAAGTCCAAAAACAATACACATTTTCTACGAAAGTTTTCCGTTGCGACACGAAAATTAACCATACAATTCTATGGTTAATTTTGGTGTCACAACGGAACTTTTTTCACTTCTTCAGTTTGTAAGGCTATCTACCGACTAACCAAGCTAACTACTGGCCAAGAATTTGGTCCTTAACCTTAAACTCTAACTCAATTAATCAACCCGTGAGTTATCTCTCCTAGCGTGCGCTTAAGCATCCATTACCACGCCCCCTGATTACCACTTATCACATTTGCCCTTATCTGCACCCAATCAGCGAGCTTCGTACATACGCCATATTCTTGTCACTTGCCACAAGACCACGCCCACGTAGCCGAAGCACTCCAATCAGGGAACGCTGATTAGCCGGCATTGCTCCCTTCTGTACCGCTTAATACGGCTTGCGACAACGGAACGAAGATCGCGCCCAATGAGAATACAGTGTCCCGTGCATGCGCGCAGCAGCGGCGCTACCACGAACTTCGAAACTCGAAGTTCGGGTATTTCCATCTCTATCGCACTCCCTAACTCGAGTGACAGGGATGCATGTATTACGAACTTCGACTTTCGAAGTTCGTGGTAGCGCCGCAGGACCGAAGTCATCATTTATCGCCGCGTACGCGGCGGCCATCTTTCTCTTTCATTTGCTAACCATACACGCATATATAATTACATATATATATATGAGATTATGCTATTTAAAGCAGGTAAAAAGACCTACAGAGTCCCCTCTGTAACTCTATGTGGCACTCCCTTAGCACAAGTCAAGCATTTTAAGTATTTGGGCCACTGGGTCACTGATGACATGTGTGACAACATGGACATGGAGAGGGAACGCAGAGCGCTGGCTATTATGCGCTGCAACATGCTGGCTCGTAGGTTTGCACGATGTACTGATAAGGTGAAGGCTAACGCTTTTTAAAGCATATTGTCAGTCCTTCTACACGTGCAGCCTATGGATCAGCTATACGCAGCGGGCATACAGCGCTCTGCGGGTACAGTACAACAGCGCGTACAGGGTGGTGTTCGGGCTGCCGCGGCACTGCAGCGCCTCGGGCATGTTCGCGGAGGGTCGGGTCGACGGCTTCCACGCGATCATCAGGAAGCGCTGTAGCTCGCTGCTGAGAAGGTGGCGCGCCAGCTCGAATACCATCCTGTGCACGCTGGTCGACAGGTGGGACTCACCGTGGCTGAAGCACTGGGTGCAACTGCATGCACCCTTATGTGTTAATTTGTATTAATATAATATTAACCCTAGATTTAAGTAAAATGTTACTAACACGTTATGGACTTGGTCCGAAATAAAATTAATTGAGTTGAATTGAATATACAACATGTCCCAGAGTAATTAGTACCTAAAGGTACAGTCAAGTGCAAAAATATGTATCGATAACATCCACTCATAAATAAGTACCAAAACCTTAACCCGCTGACATAAGAGTTATGCGACATATTTATGAGTAAGTTGTATGCACCCATATTTTTAAACTTGACTGTAGATTGGGCGCAATGTGTCTCTTTAAAGAAAAGATTGAAATATATCTTTTGATCCCCGGGATATGAATCACTCTTTTATATTGATTTAAACTTTCACGATTCTCACACATTATTTATACTAAACGGGACTTAATCGCGTATAATTAAATTATTTATTTACCTCACTGAGGTCTCCCGACGTTTCGGATGTGTTGCAACATCCATGGTCACGGGACAACTGGCTTGAGCGGGTATCAACATCTTCTTGCTGCGCGGGTTTTCCGAACTACCCGCATTTGGTCTTTATTAACCACTTGTACACTAGGGTTGTCACCCGGCCGACACACAATAATGTCCGGTGATATAACGGACGATGTTTTTCGACTCTGGCATTTACTTATAACAGGATTCCACTCTTTTATATCATTATATCCGTATATATCCATCGCTCCGGTTAGTATCAGCTCTCGTCTTTCATGCGATGCAATGCGTTCGCGGACTGATTTATGAATTGGATTCATTCGATTGATTTTATTTTTTTATTTTATTAGCCTTGAAGTCCGCCACAGAGCCATAGAGCGAGACGGTGAGTTGCATTTGGCGTAAGCGCGACCGCAAATGCGGAGTGAGTGAACGGAGGGAGTTGTGCGGATATACAGATATACGTCGTCCACACGGATATATATAAAATAAATATGGACAAAATTAGTCTGAAATAAATGCATTTTTTTTTCTTTTTTTATATATATTTTTACAAGCTTTATATTAACTTGACTTGTTGAAAGTATGTAAGTAAGTTGTCCATCAAAATTTGCAATCCATTTTTCAGTCACTTGCCGTTATCCGATTGAGTTGAAATTTTGGTTATTAGTATAGTATGGATGACAATTCAATATTATGGTACCATCGAGCTGATCTGATGATGGAGACAGAAGGTGGCCATGGGTATTCAGTATTTAACCGAAGTAACCCCGTTGAGTTTGGGCTCGTTAGAATCTTGTCAATGAGTAGTTGATGATGGTATACAGAAAATGAAAATGTACCAAAAATGAAATTTTTGACCGAAACTTATTTATCAATCACTCCGGAGTTACCCATGTCTACTTGTGTGTACCACTGCCTAAGAGATGACGTTAGCTGTATTTTTTTTGCAATAGACAATCATAGAGTGAAAACATGGTTTTAGACGTACGAAGTACCAAGTACCAAGTTGACACTATATGTAAAAAATTAAATAGATTCTCGTATGCACTGTATAATTTAAATAAAAAAGTAAGTCGCGCTGCCGTACTCACTGCCTATCACGCATATGTAACGGCTACATTACGTTATGGGATCATTTTCTGGGGCAATTCAACAGATCGAGAGACAGTATTTAAGGCCCAAAAAAAGTGTCTTCGCTCTGTTTGTGGGCTAAAACCCACAGAGTCCTGCAAGTCTTACTTTATTAACCTTAAAATATTAACTTTCCCCTGCTTATACATATTTGAAATGGCTATGTATGTTAAGGCCAATGTAAATGAATTCTCTGTTTTCAAGAGTGTACGGCAGCGACATAAGATCGCAAATGACCAATCCAAAACAGCCTTACGAGCAAAAAGTGCATTCGGCATGGCACCGAAGTTATATAATAAGTTACCAGACTCTATAAGAAGTTCTAAAATGCCAGAATTTAAGCGACATCTATTAGATTTTTTGACTCAAAATGCATTTTACTCTGTGAAAGAATATTTAGATTATAAGCCTGACATGTATTAAGTACTCTGTAATAATATAATTAACTTTTAATATTGTTATTAACTTTTAGCATTTGCATGCCCAGCAGCTGGCAGAATACAATGTACGAATTTTATTTTTATCAACATCCGCTTGACTGTATTCTAGCAAATAAACTATTTTGATTTGATTTGATTTTGATTTGATTTTGAAGTTTCGTCACAATGAGCTTGGCGCTATGATAAGATGGTACAGCAGGGGGGCTAGTACGCTAACTTTTATGTAGGACATGAAGCATTCGTTCTATTCTGGCGAATATGCGAGTGCAAGAGGGACGGATGCTTTACGTCGGACATAAAATCTAGTGTGCTAGGGGGGCAGAAGACTTAAAAATAACCGGACAAGTGCGAGTCGGACTCGCCCACCGAGTGTCCCGTAAAAAAATACATATGTATTGTTTCGATTCACTAATGATAGACCAAACGACTTTTGGCCAAATGTTTCATTTGACAAAAGTTTCATTTATCCTAATCCCCCACTCGCCGGTGCCCCGCCCCGTCTGTCGCGCCTGTATAATAGACTGAGCAGCCACTCAGAGCAGGATCTCTTCGACGAGCTGTCGATGGCCTACAACCGGAGGCTGACCGTCGAGGAGAAGGGTTACAGGGCCATCCTCCGGGGCATCCACAAAGATATCCCGGAGGATGAGGTAGCTGCGGATCTCAAACGCAAGGGGATCGCCGTCAGGGAGGTTCATCGCCTCTACAATAAGCAGAAAGGGAAGTACGATATCGTACTAGTAGTCACCGACCCGGACCAGCGTAAAGCAGTTCACTCCCTTAAGGAGGTTCTCAAGATGGCTGTGAGGGTGGAGACTCCCAACAAGAGGACCCACCTCTCACAGTGCCATAATTGCCAGAGGTTCGGCCACGGCGCTCGTGGCTGTCACTCTCCCCCCCGTTGCGTCAAGTGCGCTGGGGACCACGCGACTCGCGATTGCGAGCGCCCAAAAGGATGCAAGGACCCGAACGGCATACGGTGCTGCAACTGTTTGGTTCGCAAGCTCCCCCATGGGCATACTGCCAATTATGGGGGATGCCCTTGCCGCCCAAAGAGTCGCGACATCGGAGCAAAGTCGAAGTCCTCGCCTCCCTCTGGGCGTAAGCTGGGCGCGGGCCGTGCTGCTCCCCATAGCACTCCGCAACACTACCCCGCCCTTCCGGCTGTAGGGCTAGGTGCCCCTAGGAACCCGCCGCCTTCTGCGGCCGCAGGTCCCCGCCCGGTGCCTTCTGCACCCCAATCTCAGGCGGGCCCCTCTGCATGGGGGCCCGCCGCTAGTCAAGCGGGCCGGCCCGCTATAGATCCCCTCTATGCGCTTATGCAGGTAATTCAGGTACTCCCACCGGAGGTGGCGAGCGGCCTGACTGCCCGTATATTTGCAACGACGACGCAGTATCTCGCCGCACCAAGCGGCAACCAGGTTCACGGTGCCTACTAGTATGGATAGTACATCCCAAAAGCTTAAACCTGCTTCGATTACCATTGGCATTTACAATGCCAACGGCTTGAGAGGTATGAAGGACGAGGTGATGAAC
Source organism: Epinotia bilunana (assembly GCA_947049275.1). Classification (NCBI taxonomy): domain Eukaryota; kingdom Metazoa; phylum Arthropoda; class Insecta; order Lepidoptera; family Tortricidae; genus Epinotia; species Epinotia bilunana. The sequence continues at coordinate 1,789,601 of OX346277.1, read as the reverse complement.
TTCCTTCGCGATCACTCAGTAGATTTACTCCTGGTCCAAGAGACCTTTTATCGTCCCAGCATTAGAGCCTTTCGCGTCCCTGGATACGCTCAGATTAGAGATGATAGGCAAGATGGTAGGCCATTCGGGGGCACGCTCATTTTCTACAAACGTAACTTGCATTGCATAAGACTCAATCCCCCGCCCCTGACAAATATGGAAGTGTCGGTCTGTCGCATCTCGATGGAGGGTCACCCCCCGATATCGATTGCTTCAACCTACCTTTCACCTCAACGAGACTTACTTTTGACTGACCTCAACTCCCTAGCCTCCCTAGGTCCTTCGGTCATCGTGGCCGGAGACCTAAATAGTAAGCATACTAACTGGGGTTGCGTAGCAACCAATCCCAACGGCAATCGGCTTCATCACCTTTTGATCGATAGCCTCCCTTTCGATCTCCTTGCTCCCTTAGAACCGACTCACTTCCCTCATAACGTAGATCACCGACCTGACATACTCGACATAGCACTGCTAAAGAACGTAGCGTTAACCCTGCGTTCTATAGAAGTGATACACGAACTAGACTCGGATCATAGGCCAGTCCTCTTGAGACTAGGTCCTCACCCCAATAGTACTCCTCGTACCAGGACACTCGTGGACTGGGACAAGGTGCAAACAGGTCTCTTAAAGACAGATCCCCCCTTGCTTAGAGACATTCCAGACAATATAACTACAACCGAACAGACAGACCAAGCGATCGATTCTTTCACCAACTACCTCAACGCTGTACGAAGCGAGGCCTCAAGGGAGGTGTCGGCGGAGGACATCCAACACCGACCCCTACCTAGGGAACTGAGGGAGTTGGTAACAAGGAAAAATCGCGCCATCCGTACCTATTCAAATCACCCTTCTGCCGAAAATCGGCAAATCCTGAGGGACTTGTCTAACGAGTCCAAACAGCGAATTGCCGAATTTCGGGAGAACTCGTTCAGGGATCTGATGGGGGAGATAACGCCTAGTCATCTGGCTTACTGGAAACTAGCGAGATCTCTCAAATCCGATGCCTGTTGGACTATCCCTCCCTTGGATCGACCGGATCACTCAACCCCCGCGTTCGAGGACAGTGAGAAAGCCGAATGCCTTGCGAGTAGCCTAGAGTCCCAATGTTCGCCCAACCTCCTCCACACCGACGAAGCCCACATTAGAAGGGTCGATTCCGAGGTGGACAGGAGATCGCGTCTCCCCGTAACTTCACCCATTTTACCGGTGTCGGTTGAGGAAGTCAGTGCCCATGTCAGGCGTCTCCGTATTAGGAAGGCTCCGGGTGCGGATGGTGTATCCAATCGCATCCTGAGACTGCTCCCCGAAACCCTCCTCCTCCTTCTGGTTGGCATCTTCAATGCCGCGCTGACCAATGCTCACTTTCCAGCCGCGTGGAAATGTGCAACGGTCATAGGGATAGCGAAGCCCGGTAAACCCCGGACCTCGCCAGCCTCTTATAGGCCGATCAGCTTACTTAGCTCCCTTGGAAAGCTATATGAGCGGATCCTACTCTCGAGAATTCTCAGATTTACGGCCGAGAATAACCTCCTCATCGACGAGCAGTTCGGCTTTAGATCCGGACACTCATGCGTCCAACAGGTGCACCGCGTCACGGAGCACGTGTTGGACGGTTTCTCTCGATTCCAGGGGCTCAAGACCGGTGCTATCTTTCTCGACGTGGCGAAAGCCTTCGATAAGGTCTGGCATAACGGGCTGGTATACAAGTTATACCAGCTCGGTATACCGGACAGACTCGTACTCACCATACGAGATTTTCTCAGTGATCGAAGCTTTCGATACCGATTGGAGGGAACGTACTCGGACCCACACCCCATCCGGGCCGGAGTCCCGCAAGGCTCCGTGCTCTCTCCCACTCTCTACTCGTTGTTCACGAACGACATTCCCAGGCACCCTAAGGTGCAACTGGGGTTGTTTGCGGACGACACCGCGCTCTTTACGACCCATTGTAAGTACGCTACTATCCGGCGATACCTCCAAGAGGCAATCACCGACCTAGGTCGTTGGTTTAATCTTTGGCGTATCGAAGTCAACCCGGAAAAAAGCACTGCAATAGTCTTCCACCCGTCTGACTGCGTTAGTACAGAAAGACGGGTGGCTCCGATCCAGTTGTTTGACCGACCCATCCCCTGGGTCAACGAGGCCAAATATCTTGGAGTGACCCTCGACAGGAGACTGACTTTCCGTAGCCACATCCGTAGGGTTCGCAACCGCGCGTTGTTCGTACTAGGAAGGCTTGGGCCGATGATCAACAAGTTTAGTAAAATGTCACTTAGAAATAAGCTGACACTCTACAAGACTTGTGTTCGTCCAATCATGACATATGCAAGTGTAGCATTTGCTCACGTGCCTATGTCATCACTCAAGCCGCTTCAGGTCATTCAGAATCGTTTTCTCCGTAGGGCGACTGGTGCCCCGTGGTACCAATCGAACCTCAGCCTGCACCACGACATGGAGATTAGCACTATGTATGGTTTCTTTAAGCAGGCTGCCAGACGTTATTTTGACAACGCTCCCCACCATAGGAATCCGTTAGTTAGGAAGGCTGCTGATTACATTCCCATCCCTCCCCCCTCTGTCGTTACTCGGCGCTCACTGATTAGGGGCCGCACGGTCCGGCGTCCTAGGCACACACTCACGGACCCGGACGACGAAATCACAGCGTCCATCGAAAGATGGAACGCTGCGCTTTCGGCGTCCAACACATCGCGTACACTTCGGCATTCCCGCCGGCGGGGACGTCCACCGCGAGATCGCGACAACACAGACACATACAGTCCCTATTCGTCCCGGTACCGCCGCATACCGGGTAGAGTCAGTCCGACCCAAGTCGGGCCTAGCTGAGTTTCTTGCTGGACTCTCCTCAGCTAGGCTAGGTTTTAGCGAACCAGCGATAAAACTCCCAGTAGTTCGACACCACTCACACCCCAGATTCGGTTGATACCGTTCAACCAATCTCACTGGAGCGCAAACTCGTAGAGTATTCCAGTGTACAAACTTTCCCGCGTGGTCGTGCCGGAGGCTCCCCCTGGATTTTCCCCAGGCTACCCTCCAACCACGCAATTCGACCGCTATATTGGGTTCGTCCTATTATAGCAACAGTCAGGTTCAAAAAAAAAAAAAAAAAAAAAAAAAATCAGAGCAGGAGTTGGACATACACCATGACAGTTTACGGCGATTCAGGACAAAATTGCTGCCGATGACCGATTGAAATGCCTCAGTAGCCATAGTAATTTGCATTAGTTTTAGACCTCTTATTCTTGAATTAGTCCCAAGTATATTATTATTAACTACTTTTGTGTCCCCTACTGTATTGTCTCGTTTTATATTATTTTTAGTCGATGCTTTCTTTAATGCATGCTGTGTTCGCCTGTAATTGGTGGCGGAATTAAATGTTAACCTATGTTTTTTTTTATTAGTGCTTGTAACTGTTGTTACCTCTGTTGGCGATCCTTAATAATAAATAAATAAATAATGCATTTTTTTCTTAAATAGAAAGCTTTATAGGATTATTATAAAACATACCCAACCCAACCTAATGACTTCTATTTGATGATATTCAAAGAATACCCGAAAATACCACTGTTTTGGCGAAAAATGAAACATTTGTCAAATGATACATTTGGCTAAAAGTTGTTTGGTCAAGAGACAGGACCCCATTGTTTCAGATTTTTCGAGGATATTACTTGCCAAACATAGTTGCACGTCAACGGGAAGTACCCTATACATTTTGACTCCCTTGAGAGTGTCGTAATATACGTTTTTTTCTGCGTAACGGGCCGTATCTTTTTTTACGTTGACTGATTTTTTCACAGCTTCAAGGGACTGCAGACCTGAGTATATGGTTTTTAATTTCAACACCATACCTCCACGCGTTCCCGAGATAAAGGGTCTTGACAGACAGACATACGGATAACAAAGTGATCCTATAAGGGTTCCGGTTAATCCTTTTGAGGAACACTAATTAAAAGTGCAGCTGCTAACTACCTGGCAGAATGTAAATACATTACAAAAACAGTGTTTTTTAATTGTCATACAATAAATCCTACTAATAGTACTTTGGATGTTTGTTACTCAATCATCCATAAACGGCTCAACCGATTTGGATGAAATTTTACACATAGATAATTTATAGCCTGGATTAAAATAGTTTACGCAGACGAAGTAGCAGACAGAAACTAGTTAATAATAACAATGAGCAGGTCGAAAATGATGTATTGTTATCCATACTTCAATACTAAAATCTGTCTGTCTGTCTGTTACCTCTTCACGCTTAAACCGCTGAACCGATTTGGGTGAACTTTGGTATAGAGATAGTTTGAGTCCTGGGGAAGGACATAGGATAGTTTTTATCCCGGAAATCACCCCCCAAGGGGATGAAGTGGGGGGTGAAAGTTTGTATGGAGCTACGATATAAACGAGTTCCACGCGGACGGAGTCGCGGGCAGAAGCTAGTAATTTATAGGTTAATTTTCCTGGTAGCATGTAGCGTATAGACTTACATAGTGTTGATGCATGAGAGCGTTCTTCAGAAGCTGTTCCGCGCGCCGGCTGCGCGTGCGCAGCGCATGCGCGTTCGCGAGCTGCGCGCGGCAGATCGCGCACAAGTGCTGGGGGAAGCCGTCCCATGCTGATAGCTACGATAAAAAAAAAACATTATTTTGCAAAACACAAGTGGTTGATCTAAGGGATGGAGTCGCCATGTGACCAAAATAATGACTGTGTTGGGAGGTATAATAATCCATACTAATATTATAATTGCGAAAGTGTGTCTGTCTGTTACCTCTTCACGCTTAAATCGCTGAACCGATTGAGATGAAATTTGGTATGGGGATAGCTTTTATCCCGGAAATCATTCCCTGAGGGGGTGAAACGGGGGATGAAAGTTTGTATTGAGCTTCGAGTTCCACGCGGACAGAGTCGCGGGCAGAAGCTAGTAATGAATAAATAAACATTAAGTTCGGACAACCAGTTAGCTTAGCGGGTAGTGACGATGCCAACAAAGCTGAAGGGCATTGAGTGAATATTTGTTTTTGAGTCTTGGATGTTTCCTATGTATTTATTTCTATTAAATATATTGTTGTCTAGTACCCGTAACACAAGCCCTATCGAGCTTACTATGGGGCTAGATCGATTTGTGTAAGACTGTCCCCTAATATTTATTTATTTATTATTATATGATTATATTATATGTACAGATTCTCTTAATAACACTACACTACACTGCGCCATAAATGCTAGAAAATTTACAATATCTGCTTATATTGACTTCGACTTTGAAAAGTATATTTAATTAGCGACTCCATGTATTCTAGAACCATGGTATGCTACTAAAACTCTTCCTTCAATTCCAGAGAAAGGGTGGGCGCAGCGGAATGTTATCTAGCTCATATTCGGACTGTTCCAACTACGGAAGTACAGAAGACCGCAGCCATAATTTATTTATTTATCAATAAATGGAAAACCAATAGTGCCAAATATTCGTATATATACACAATTGTCAATTACAGGTTCTAATTTATAGAAATAACACTACTTATTTTGTAGTTATGTGATGTTGCGTTCTAAGTGAGTAAGCTCACCGGAGTTCTTGAAGACGAGCTCTTGTCTCTAGTTCGTCTTTAATTTGTGGCCAATCTTTCACAAATGAACCTAGTAACACACACCATATACCTACAGAGCCATTAATAGTGTTATTACAGTGTTATTCTGTAAGGTGGAGGTACGTCTCCAGCACGGGTTTCACAGGACGGCCCGCGAGCTGTGTCGCGGCGAGATAGACTACCCGTCTCTTTCTGATTAGAGCGCTTAGAAAGTCGTTAGTCTATGCCGCCGCGACACAGAAAAGGTAGGTCTAGAAAAGGCAGTTTACCTTGTTGGGCTCGTATTCAACTTACCGAAGTCCCTATAACATCTGTGAACATCTGATCTAGGCGCCATTCGTTAATATTGTACAGCTTTGTGTCCCACGACAGACATATCCGACAAGCCAACAAACCATCCGATCCGAGCTCAACTTTCAGCGTATTCATAATTACTTCATAAATATACCTAAATACTACATCGGAATGGATAGTTTTATATACAATTACATTGGAAAATGGATAAATTGAGGCTTGATGACCAATTAACAACAAATCTATCAACAATAGTTTGAGTTTGACATTGACAGCCTGACAGACAGCTTGAAGTAGTTGATATGGGGAGCGTTCGGATTTATCTATATAATATTCTTAGTAGAACGATATTGTCGGACCACCACACCGAATTATTGTCAATTTACAAATAAAACTAAATTATTATTAAAGTGTTCATGATGCTTTACTTATTAAAAGACAGTAAATAATTTTACGTTCATATTTTGTCTTTATTCAAGGTTGAAAATTTATAAAACCATGATGAGTAGGGATAGATCCGAAAATTTTTTAAGACTTGCTTTTACCTTTTCTACAAGGATGCACAGATAATTTTCAAGTGAGCCAAGTAGCTAGATTTGTAAAAATACTCCAACGGGTACTAGGGTAGAAGGTAGAACGCACACATCAGGTACCGGATCAGATTTTTGACCCGGTTCGGGCTATAAATAGTTATTAATAATATATTTGATAATTGTCCGAGTCTGAAACGATCGAATATATATATAGCAATATAAGTTTATATAGTAGCATTTTGTACCATAAGATATTCTATTGTGCAATAAAGATTAAATAATTCGGTCACAATCTCCGACACGATATCGGTGTAGGCGCCGACTCCAATAGCTGACATAGTATTAAGTTTGTTATATACCATCTTCATTCACATTGGTCTGTATTTTTTTTTACCTGCAGCAAAATCTACTAGTTTCTTTCTTTGCAGGGTGGAATAACACGCAAACATAAAGCAATAACATTTATTAACTACGAACAAACTACTTGATACATGGTTGTTATTTAATAGTATACAATAAAAATAATTCGAAAAATGGCAACTAAACGTTACAAAATTGGCGATATTTTGTACTAGAACAGAAGTGCATATAATCAATCAACATTTATGTTATTATTCAACTTTGTTATAATTTGAATTAACATAAGTTTAAATATAGAGTGAATTTTCCCCAGGCAACTATCGGGTATTCAAAGAAGCGTATTTTCATAATAATTTAATAATGATACATAACAATACATTACCAACCTAGGACGGTAAATCAAATTCTGATCACAAGTATTAGACGTCCGAGCCGACGACAACGGCGATAAATATGCGATCGAGGCTTTCATTATTACCGCCCCAGGTGAGTGCAAAATTTTACGTCTCCCCCTGGACAGGAAGTGGGACGCACGTGAAGCGGGCGGCAATCGCCACTTTATGACCAGGTGTGACGTTATATATTTTGTTATTTTCCTAATAAACAATTTTAAGGATAAACAACTGGAATGAACATTTATTAAAAGCATCTTTAAACATTGTCAACTCTTGTGTAAGTACATAATATATTTATTTAGCTAATTTAGTGCAGACTTCTCAGATAATATTAATAATATCAAATATTTAGTTTTAACCAATTTCAAAAAAGGAGGCTCTTAATTTGTCTTGCTCAAATCTTTTATCCTACTCTAAGACACTTGGACCGATTTGAAAAATTCTTTTTTTGTTAGAAAGGTTATCCTTCCCAGGTGGTCCCACGGTCACCAGGTCTCTTCAAACTCTTCAAATTCTATAGGCACACTTGAAGCGATTTGCGTACTGGTTTGAAATCGGTCAAAACTGTTTTTAACATTATTAACACGTCAAATCGCAAACGACACAAGTGGTGTTACAAATATCTGTGTGTCTGTCTGTGGCATCGTAGCTCCTAAACAGATGAGCCGATTTTGATGCGGTTTTTCTAAAATCGAAAGTTGTCTGTCGATGGTCCTCAGCTATGTCTGTTAGGAGTTTTATTTTCCGATTTAATTAAGAGTCCGCAGTAAGCTCGGCCAAATTTCACCTTCCCATACAAACGTAGTTACGCTCTCATTTTAAAACTACGTGTTGGATTGTGACGAAACTTTGCATATACAATGACATGAGGTATATCTATGTCTGTAATTAGTTTATATGGTGCCAGTTTATAAAACAAACGAAATACAGCAAAAACAAGTTTTGTATGAAAAACCTAAATTCACTGTATTTTTTTACTATGGTGTCTGAAGCTACATAAACTAATATTATAAATGCGAAAGTTTGGATGTTTAGATGTTTGGATGTTTGTTACTCAATCACCCTTAAACGGCTCAACCGATTTAGATTAAATTTTGCACGAAGATAGTTTATAACCTGGATTTAAATATAGGATAGTTTTTATCCCGGGTCCACGCAGACGAAGTCGCGGGCGGAAGCTAGTTACAGCTATAGATATACCTCATGTCATTGTATATGCAAAGTTTCGTTACAATCTAACACGTAGTTTTAAAATGAGAGCGTAACTACGTTTTTATGGAGAATCGAGCTTACTGCGGACTCTTAAGACTCTTGTATAAAACAGCGAACGAAGAAACCATAGAAGTTTGTAAGGAGCTCGCCTTACAAACTTCTAATAAAAACGTGCCTAAGCGGCGGCCTGGCATCGTTTCGACACCCCGCACCCAACCCCAGATAATGGCAATGGCACCCATTCTGTGGGGCCATTTTGCGGCGCTATGGTTTTTTCGTTCGCTGGTTTAAAGTAAATTTTATTTAAAATAGGCGATAGACCAGACATATAGGCATTTTGAGTTAAGTTTACTCTTAAACTTTACATTACTACAAATAACAAGATAGTGCTATTTCACGATAGTGGAGGCTAGTTTTTAAATGGCTACGATTTCTAGGATGCCGATATTGGATATGATATATGTATTCGTTTTTTTTACCAACCATAGTTTGTCATCTATACTAATATTATAATTAAGAAAAGTCTGTGAGGCTGTGAGTTTGTCATCTATACTAATATTATAATTAGGAAAAGTCTGTGAAGCTGTGAGTATGTATGTAGGGATAATATCTTTAACTACTCATTCGTTTTCAAAAAATATTTCACCAGTTTTCTATACCTTGGACCTTCGGGAGAATGATAGCTTATATTTTAACCTACTGCCCTGGGAACACAGAAAAATTCAGAAGAGTTATTAACCATATTTTTTTTAAAACCGCGTCGGGGCAAAGTGGGGGGGGGGGGGTTGTATACATGAACCTAGAATACTCTGGATAGGCTTTACGTGATGCCACAGTGAGGGACGGAAAGGCTCCTATGCAGCTAAATTAAGAACTGGTCTTAAAATGGCTGATGACTTGCCATAAATAACCTACTTAGTTTGGACGGGTAATGGTTTATGTGCCACGACTTCATTCTAAATCAAATGTGGCAAATAAAAAAAAGTGGAACTGTATCAAGGACAATGAATTATATTTCCCTTTCTGCCACACTTATCGAGATTTGTATGCTATCAGCTCGCTCGCACGTGGTATTATTATTACCATAACCTGTCCAGAGTATTCTGGGTCATGGTTGTATATCATTCTCAAAGCACCGGAGCGTCCGGTCACAATTCTGAAATTTCAAAATATCGAACGCCATTTTCCGTATTAGGTTAGGTCAAGTTAGTATTAGGGTGAGCCAAGACGAGCGTAATTTGCGAGCTGTGAGTTGCGTACTTTCGGTTCGCCCATAGATGGACATTTCGGTTTGCCCATATACGGGCGGACCGAAATTACGCGACTGACAGCTCGCAAATTACGCTCGTCTGGCCTCACCCTTATTTTCTGAAAGATCAAAAAAAGCAGCGTACATGGTTTTCGGAATTGGAATTCGGAAAAAATATGCTTTCGCACAAATGACTCTTCGGAGTTGTGTAGTGCACCGGATTTAATGGAATATATAAATAGTGTAGGTTAGCTTACTACTATATCCTGAAAAATCTAAAATTCCTTCAGCGGAACATGGTTTCCGGATTTATGAAATTCAACAAAAAGAAAACTGTCGGTAAAATGACTCTTCGGAATTATGTAGTGCATGTAGACCACCGGCGGTGGCAAACAAGTGTATGGCCTACCCGATGCTAAGCCAGTCAAAAAGTGCCACATGCGCATTGCCGTCTAGCTATTGTACGATAAGTTTATTGTGATGGACCCAGACACTCTCGGCGAACGTGTGCCCAGGTGTCTGTCTTTTGTTGCATTGTTTATATTCATAGCACATAACAACACTGTTGTACTAAACAACACAGAAAAATCAGCGGCCATAAAGCTGAGGAAGTTCGCCAAAGGACAAAAACAGGCCTTAATCAAAGGGTTTAATAAAAAACTTGAATTGAATTGAGACTTGCAGGTTCTGCCAGGAGACAGAGAAAACAGCAATGCACATTCTCTGCTCCTGCGGACCACCTCACCACCAGGAAGACAACATCGCATAGGCACCTACGGACGGAGCAAGCAGTGGCGTTATTATGGCTGCGGTCTTGTGGAGGTCTCATTCCCTGCTCGTGCGGACCACTCATGCACAAAAGAAGTACCTACCTGGGGCGGCACATCGTGCACCCAGAAGAGGTACAAATTATCACCGCTGGAATGTCCTAGAGGCAACGGGCCTTAACGGTGAAATCTAAAACAAAGGGCTGCCACAATAGATCACTTGCTGGTCGAAGCGGCATATAAAGGCCCACAAATCAACCATAATAACAATACGCTTGTAATTGTAAGCCCGGAAATGTAAAAACTAGCTGAGTGGTTATTTGAATTTTAACTGATCAGTTCCACAGACTTGACTGCTTTAACCTTTTCACAGCCCGACGGCGAAGCAATACGCTGTTCCGCTGACGTCACGGGGGTAAAATTTAAATGGGTAAAGAAATAACGCCACCATAAAAATGGTCTGTTGTTCAATAGGTATTCATCAAAAAATGTTTGTCGGCCAGCGCCGTCTCTGGCGTCGTAGTCACGATTTCGCGTTGTCTGCTATGACCGACTGTGGCGGTGAAAGGGTTAAGTGAAGTTTCAAGACTGCATGTGATTAAATATATGTTGTCAAATTCTGAGACTGAAACTATGGTCGGTTAGGTTGTTTATTTAGTTAAATTGCGTTAGTTGACTAGTTTGGTGACGTAGTTGCTCGGGAACAGACCGGTCATGCCACGAAGTTCACCTGGAAAAAAAAGAAGGTTATTCCCTTTATAAAACTTAGCGATGTGCAGGAAAACATCACAGAGTATAAATTGGCCCGTCAACGATTTATTTTTATTTCTTTATTTGTCTCAGAGAACTACGACCATATTTATAACCAGAGCCCGGAATTTTCACGGCAATACAAAAGACTGTCGCAATCTTACTAGTGTCAGAAACATTTTTGTATCGATATCGAGTATTATTATCGAATATTTTAAAATGCTTCGCGACGGTTAATTTAAAATAATATACGAGAAATATCTAAAAGAACTTACTCAAACTGAACAACATACTAATTACAATGAATTTTCTTAATTCCTTGACGTCAAGTGAAGTTGAACGATCATTTAGTATATATAAATGGGTTTATAGTGATAAACGAAACTGTCTTTCTACTCTCAGAGAATGTTGAGAAATTAATGATTATATACTCTTATTACTATCAGAAATAAAATGTCATGTGCTGCTGTGTGTACTGACGTGGGTTTCGAAGAAGCAATTGCATCTGTTTCTATGTAATTTTATACAAACCTCACGTAATTTTGTGGACCATTTTTTTTTCTTCTATTACACAACTATCGATATCGATAAACAAAATGTTACTAACACTAGTAAGGTTGCGACAGTCTTTTGTTTTGCCGTGAAAATTCCGGGCTCTGTTTATAAAAGCCTTTTTTATACTGTTCATTTTCATTATACGTATGGAAGAAAAAAAATTGTCGCGAGGCAGCTGATTGACTGAAAGTGTGTACGCTGTTTATATAATGAAATGCTGGTATAAATCGAATACCTAGCGACAATATTTCTTTTAATTTCTCATGCTCTAAAAGTTCGTCTTTATGCTGCGCGTAGGCGACATAAAGTCGCTTTCTATGCTATAGTGCATTAAGTAAAATCTTCGTCGAAGACCAAAGCAATCGGTCCAACCGCCACACGAGCAACTTTAACTTCATAGAATAAATTCTTTATTTTTATTTTTTATGTTTCGTTACTATTCTAAGACCAAGGCAAGGATACCAACAGCCAAAGTAAACTTATAGTTTTTAGTTTTCATTTCATTTCCACGCAATCGAAGTGAAAATTAGAGTGTACAATTCGTCCATATAACCCATTCTACACTCGATTTTATATCCATAAACCTCTCCCTTTAGCACTTGTTGTTCAATTTACTATTTCACCGCCTCTCCAATTTCCGCCCCAGTCCAAGTTGGCTCAGTTCGGGTTGCACAACGCTTCGGGAGCTCAAATACCGCGAGCGTCTCGGACACCAAAATTACGCGTCATTGCTTTAACTACTTTGTCGTATAAATTGATTGATAACAAAGCATAGTAACGGTGTACAGTCAGAATCAAAAGTAGCTGCGCAAACGAAGACGTCAAAAATCTTTATTAAAAGGGAATAAGAGCTTTTGACGTCTTCGATTGCGCAGCTACTTTTGATGCAGACTGTACACAAAGCGGTCCTTCGAAAATTAGAAATGAAGTGTAGCATTTAATCGTATGGCATATATTATTTGGCCTTTTAAAGTTTGTCACTCTTTAGTACCACCCAGGGGACACGTGCAGGGTTGTGGTAGGTAGCTCCTGCGGACGCGAGCGACAGTTGTCTCCCCTTTGTCAAGTGAGTGGGTAATTCGACTGTTAGAAGTTCTAAAGCCGCCCGAAGGCCTCTAACTCGGCTTAACGACTACTGTCATAGACAGCAGCCGGGATCAACTGCTTAGCGTGCCTTCCAATGCACGGAAGCGCTCATTTATATTAACCACTCAAACATCAGGCGGTCACCCATCCAAAGACTGACCGCTGCAATCTTAGCTTAACCTGCGTTATCGTTTGCGACTCGCAGGCGCCGCTAGGCCGCCGCATGAAGTGCAGTATGTGACGTTGACAGTGAAGTGTAAAGTTAAAAATACATTTATGATACAGGAAGAAAACTAAAAACGAATACAGTATGGTGCAAACTTAAATATTGAACGACACAAGCTCAACTGTACAGACATAAAACGACTGCCTTCTGTACAGGTTCATGACTCGGGGGACGAACGGCAGTGCCAAGATATCTACACAATCTAAACATGATAGATTACACAATTATTATGCGAACCAGATGCTGTGCGGATTTATTTATATGCGGATTTATTTATATGCAGATGGGACATATCCCGACAGTAAGTACCTGACTGCAATCCTAAATCTTAATGTATAATCATTTTAGGGCAAATGATTATACATTAAGATTTAGGATTGCAGTCAGGTACTTACTGTCGGGATATGTCCCATCTGCATATAAATAAATCCGCATATAAATAAATCCGCACAGCATCTGGTTCGCATAATAATTGTGTAATCTATCATGTTTAGATTGTGTAGATATCTTGGCACTGCCGTTCGTCCCCCGAGTCATGAACCTGTACAGAAGGCAGTCGTTTTATGTCTGTACAGTTGAGCTTGTGTCGTTCAATATTTAAGTTTGCACCATACTGTATTCGTTTTTAGTTTTCTTCCTGTATCATAAATGTATTTTTAACTTGTTTTCCGTTTCTGTATTTACGTATATTCACCATCAGAAATAAAAGTTGCGTTTCGGTCTGTCAAGTTGACAGTGACAGTGACACTGACACACAGTTTGGCGACGCGTTCACACGCTGCAATCTGCCGTGCCACTCTGAGCTATAACCACGAACTTCGAATGTCGAAGTTCGGATATCTCTATCTCTATCGCACTTACATGCTGCTTATTTTTACTTAAGATACCTATGTATTCTTTAAAATATGTTTTAGCGTAGGTATTTGTTTTGTGTTGCCTTCCAGGAGGTAACTCATGTAAAGGTTCCGACGGAAGACCAGCGCTGGCCTCCTAGGTTAGCACCATGCTGAGTCGGGGCCTTTTCGTGGACCCTGCTACTTTTTCTTTACTGTGTTTTGTTTTGTATACCCATTGTTTTGTCCACGAATAAATGTTTTCTTTCTTTCTTTCTTTCTTTAAAGTGAACCTTTAGTGTTAGCAGTAGAGACTAAAATCGATGTGAAGTGTTGGATACAGATAGATTACCTTGCCACCAAGCAGGGTCCTGGCTCCGGTCTGTGACAGCAATGATGTCATCCTTCTCGAAGCTTAGTTCATCCGCGTTTTGCGCCACATAGGGATATAGCGCGATTACCTTAAACAAACATACTTTTTCATGAAATACGGGTGTACACTCAACATTTCGAAGGCTCAAAGTCACTCAAAGGGCAATGGAGAGGGCTATGCTGGGAGTTTCTCTGCGCGATCGCATTAGAAATGTGGCTGTCCGCAGCCAAGGTAACCGATATAGCCCTCCGAATCGGTTAACTTAAGTGGCAGTGGGCGGGGGCGTAGAACCGATAGCCGTTGGGGCGGAAAGGTTCTCGAGTGGCGACCACGTACCGGAAGGCGCGGCGTGGGTAGGCCCCCACAAGGTGGACTGATGACCTGGCAAAGGTCGCGGGAGCTGGATGCGCGTGGCGCAGGACCGGTAATTGTGGCACTCTTTGGGGGAGGCCTATGTCCACGTGGACGATTTTAGGCTGATATGGTGATAATGATGATGACTCAACATTTATTATTACTCCAAAAGAAAAAGACATAAAATTAAAAATATCTTGACGAAAATCTCATTCAGATATCTCAAAAATTACGAAGCTACAAAAGTTTTAATATTGCTTGGTAAAGAGACAAAACGATCGCCGATCGTGACGTCACGATACGTGCATACGTACTGTACAAATGATATGAGAAAGGAATTTTGTTAAATAGCTTAATGAATAAAGAGTTTTTTTTTTAAGTACGTGCAGCAATGTATTACGTCCAAATTGATTTGACTTTATAAAAGTTTTGACTTTTATGGATGTCATAACAAATAACATGACGTGTAGTGAATACATTGAGTGCTCAATTATTGCACTTGACTCGAAAAAAATTATACCTTTAAAGCCCAATATCTCGCAAATGAATCACTGAGTCGAAAAATTCCAAGAAACCCAAAAAATATATATATATTCCCAATTTAGGTGTAGGGGAGGTATAAAAAAATATTTTTTAAGATTTTATTCTATGGTTTTGTCGGCGTGATCGATTTATATAGCGTTTTCTAGTAGTAAGGGTTACTGAGCTAAGCCAAAGACGGACAGACGGACATGGCGACACTATAAGCGCTCTTTGTTGGCTACGGAGCACTCAAAAATCGAAATCTAAGTCGTAAATTTCGAATGAACAAATGTTCAATGTGCCGATAGTGCTTTCATACCTTATCGATGACCGTCTCCGCTGGCATGGTGTCCATCTTGGACAGCACTGGTGTCGTCCTGCCGGACGTCCGGCCCGATGACTGCAAGAGCTGTGGGGAAAACGTTTTATCACATATACAGACAGGCGGAGAAGTCATAACCGGCACGATGGGTTGACGACGTAAACAAGACCGCGGGTCATCTATGGATGAGACTAGCACGGGACCGGGATACGTGGCGTACTCGAAGAGAGGCTTATGCTCAGCATTGGGCGATTAAAGGCTGAAAATGATGATGATGAGCAGAGCCCGGAAAATCCATAGCAAAACAATAGACTGCCGCAATCAAACTAGTGTTAGAAACATTTTTTTATCGACATCGATAGTTGTGTAAAGCTGCGTACGAATCAGAGCAGCCTCGGGTTGAGGCACGCACGGCTCAGCTATATTGCTCAAATCCGCGTACGGATTTGAGCAATATAGCTGAGCTCACGCGCCGTGCGCGAGCAGCCCGCGAGCGGCGCGCGGCGAGCCAGCCGGAGGCGGTCTTGTGACCGCGCTCAAAGGCGCCTCAGTGTGCGTGCCTCGCGTAATTTGGACGTGTATCCGAGCGTGCCGCGGACAGAGCGACACGTTCCGACTTGTTTGTGGGCCAGGCGCGTATGAATTTAAGCAAGTGGATTAGCCGTGCATGTGTAATCGAGTTTGTTCGTAAATTTATGAATGCAATTCGGTGAAATATGATAAACGCAGCCGCGGCTGTCATCGTGTCCGACGCCATTTTGAACGACGCACAAAGTCGACTCGCCGCGAGCACGCTGCCTCGCCCGCGCATGTTTATGTGCACCAAATTGGCTCGTGAGCAGCTCGCCGCGCGGGACGAGCATGCCTCAGGCTGAGCCGCTCAAATTCGTACGCAGCTTATTATGAGAAAAAAACGGCCCACCAAATTAAATAAAGAAATTAATACAACATTTCACATAGGTCTGTATAATAATATAGATACAGCTGCAATTTCTTCCTCGAAATCCACGTCATTACACACAGCAGCACATGACATCTTATTGGGATTGTTATAGTGATAGGAATAGATAATCATTAATTTTTTAACATTTTCTTGATTACCTCTTTGTCACCCGACTACGGCCAAGCCAAAAGGGAACAGTTATTACTTATTACGTAATATGAAATATAAGTAACGTTGATAATATAAGTTACGTTGCGTTTTAGATGGAATAACACATAAAACAAACCCTTAACTTACTTCTTTTGCGTTTGGCGTGAATGATTATAAAAAATGTACCTACCTAAACATATCGGTATGATTTTCTTTAGACAAAACTTACTCGATATCGATAAAAAAATGCTTCTAACACTAGTTTGATTGCGACAGTCTTTTATTTTGCTATGGATTTTCTGCTACGGACTCTGATGATGAGACAAGGCGGTGCTTTGAATATATAGCCCAGCGAACGAAAAAACCATAGAATGCACGTGCCTACAACCAGGTATCCGCATGTTCGAACTAAACGGCTGCTTGGCTTAGGCCTAGGCTTCTATGGTTTTGTCGTTCGCTGATATAGCCTTACTACTTTAGACCTAAATGGTTCATTTGACCTAATGTTTCATTAGACCTAATGCATTTTTTCATAAATAGTTAACTATAGGATTATTTTTAACGACCTAACCTAATAACGACTTCTATTTGATGATATTTAGAAAAAACCCGAAAGTTATACTGCTTCTAGAAAAATGTATAAGGGCTAGTGACGCATTAGGGCAAATGAAACATTAGGAGAAAAGTCATTAGGATAATAAGTAAGAAAAGGATATAGCTAGCCGAATAAATACGATCGTTACGTAGCCGAGCGGTAACGCACGCGACTTGCAATCGAGTCGTGGGTTCGAACCCCGGCTCGTGCCACTGGTTTTTTTCCAAAAACTTATGCACGAAATATCAATTTATATTTAACAGCGGCCGTTCGGTGAAGGAGAACATCGTAAGGAAACCGGTCTAGATAAATATAAAGATTTATTGTCGCAAAAAAAAAACACAAAAGCACAATCTCAAAAACACATTTAAAAAAAAGTAAGCAGGTAAAAATATTAGGTTAGGTGCGACAATAGGTTCGGGGCTCAGCGTTTGCTGCTGGCCTGTCGGCTGGACAGCGCTGTTTTTCAGCCCGCACCTACCTCACGGGATACAAAAAAGATAGCTAGCTTGTTGCAAGGATCCCAATAAGGTCTAGTTTTCCCTCTGGGTTGGAATGTCAGATGGCAGTCGATTTCGTAACACTAGCGCCCACGCCAAATCTTGGGATTACGTGCCAAAGCGGGCCGTGGGTTCGTTTGGGCACTACCGGGAAAAACTCTAGGAGGATGATGGTTGAATACAAACACGTCAGACTAAATCTTGGGATTAGGTGCATGAACGGCCCCTGGCTCCTTTAGGGTTCTGCATACAAAATATATGTCAAACGTTTCAAGGAAGACGTGAACCTTGACATAGCCACCCGCCAGCCAGTGTCGGTCTTCTCGCGGACCACAGTTGACACGTCCTCAGGGACTGTTATTGATAGCACCGACCAAGTTGCACCCATTGTCTGTGGTCGAAGCGTTTGAAGGTAGATGCCCCTCACGTCGATGTAGGCGAACTGCTAGTTTCTTACCAATAACTAACAGTTAAAGTTTGGTGAGCGAGACTTATTACTGTTCGGAGCACCGACAAAATTGATGCCATTGTCTGAATACAAACGAGATACCAAACGTTTGAAGGAAGATGTGACCTTGATAGTTGAGAACTAGCCGACCTGCTGTCTTTCTTGTCACTAACAGTGGACGTTTGGTCAGCAGGAACTGTTACTGACAATTTTGGACCTATTTTCTGAATACAAATAATGATGCGATCGAAGGAAGATGCCTACCTTGACGTAGCTAGCCGGGAACCAGCCAACCTGCCTGTTCCGCCCCTTGGCCTGCAGCTCGCCCTCCCACCAGCCAGTGTCGGCCTTCTTGCGGACCACCAGCAGCTGGCCCTTGGTCAGGGACAGTTGTTCGGCGCTGGAACAAACGGGTTTTTATAGTTCTCATTCATTTCAGATGCTACATACGCACTGATGAAACGAACGGTCTATCATTTTCTTAACTGTACGCCTGTCAGTACGTCCAGTATATATGGCCTGTGTTTGATTTATGTATTGAGGTGTGCATATGTCAGTGTAGTACACACAAAACAAAAAGTCTCAGATTGCCCTTTTTTAAACATTACGACGGTA
This sequence comes from Epinotia bilunana, assembly GCA_947049275.1. Lineage (NCBI taxonomy): Eukaryota > Metazoa > Arthropoda > Insecta > Lepidoptera > Tortricidae > Epinotia > Epinotia bilunana. Next base: position 1,770,877 of record OX346277.1, on the reverse strand, counting down.
GCAAACAAGCATACTGTCCGCCTGATGGTTAGCAGACACAGTTGCCTGTTCTGGCGTATTTTATTTATTTATTCAATTCAATTTCACAGCATTACATTTACCAAAGCACTGTGAAAGAAAATAATAATAATGATATACAAATGAAACAAATATAATAATGATAACATCGTGCATCCATCCTCTCGCAGAACGTCAAAAATTCATCACACACATCTATTCATCGGCTAGCAAATATATCACAGTTTGGTGCTGATTCAAGAAACGAGTTTTTAAAGTGCAAAGGTCGAATAAGCGGGGATTTTCTGCGAGACAACGTCGCCGCTAGTAAATGTCGAAAACGAGGTCGAAAATTATATCTAGAGGGCGAGGGAACATACAGGCGCACCAACTGAGCTACTCATTCGGGACACTCTGAATCACCATGCAAAATGCTACCAGCTAAGGAAATGTTCGAAATTTCGCCTCACCTCTAGTGAATTTAAGTCTTTTTTTGGGCGGTAGATGTAAAAACAATAACACATCTCTCTTGTATAATATATTCATAGGAATACTGTAATGTTATTATTCTTTTTAGTTGTTATTTGCACTGCCCACAATCTTTTCCGCTTTGCCTTAAGGGTTGACTGGTAGAGAATGCCATTTGGCATTAAGTCCGCCGTTTGTAGTTTTCTTTTGTGCAATAAAGTTTAAATAAATTTAAACCTAAAACGCCCAGCAAAAAAACGCAGGAACACTTTTTGTACCTTTTCCAGCACGTCTATCATGGGACAGCCACGACATAGTAATCTTGATTTTTCTCGCACTATACCTCTTGTTCTAAGTGTTTTAATAAGAAAGAGATGGTTAGTGCGAGAAAAATCGAGAGAGCTCGCGCGCCGTCGCGTGATAGCCGTGCAGAAGCAAGATATATGTTGTCTCATGGGGATTCCAAACAACAGCGGCCGATTCAAGCTTGCTTCTGATACGATAGGTATGTCATAAATATGCTAACAGAGGCTTTCTTTATTACCGTCCGCGTTGACAAGGTCTGACGTCTACCCTTAGCCTTCATGGCCTGGTATGGGGGTCCTGTCTCTTAACCAAACAACTTTTAGCCAAATGTATCATTTGACAAATGTTTCATTTGACCTAATGCATTTTTCGTCAAAACAGTGGTATTTTCGGGTATTATTTGAATATCATCAAATAGAAGTCATTAGATTAGGTTAGGTTTGTTTTATAATAATCCTATAAAGCTTCCTATTTAAGAAAAAAATGCATTCGGTCAAATGAAACTTTTGTCAAATGAAACATTTGGCCAAAAGTTGTTTGGTCTAACATTAGTGAACCCCTGGTATGAGTATACTGACCTGGTAGCAGTGTAGGCGGCTATGGCCTGCGCGATCTCGTTCTTCCTCCGGCCGGTGGCGGAGTCCCGGCCGGAGTCCCTGCGGGCCGCCGACGCGGGCCGCGCGCCGTCCGTGATGGCGGCCACCTCCGACGATATGGGCGTCGAGGACTTCTGCTCCTGGAGATGTGGAATATTCGAAGCTAGTGACTGTGAGCTGTAGAAGTCGTCAGTTTTTTTTTTTATTAGTGACTCGTCGAAAAAATTCTATGCAATGAACGAACCGGCTCATAAAATTTCACAAGAATCGGTTGGGACATCCAGACATTTCCGATCCAAGATGATGCATAGCTTCGTTAGCTTCGCTCCCTCGATCGATTATTAGTACATTACTACAGAGGCCGGGAACTAAGGGGTTGCCGGCCGAGTATATATAGACGGCTGAGTGTAACGAGGTCGGATAGTTATGAGGCTGGCAACCCCTTTTCACGCCTAGGTATGTATAGTGCATTTCTCAAACATGCAATGAAATAAATAAAAAAAAAAACTCAAAAAAATCAAACTTTAATTTTCACGGCTGAACGCCGTGATCCTGTGCCACAAATCGTGGAATGGAAATTAAAAAAGACCATCTTGCAGGCCTAGGCCTCCAATTTTGTATGAAATGCCATTACGGGTCTTCTCACTGCGCCCGAAACGTGACACTTCGAAGCCCATTATGAAGAACACAACGTCAATATATCATTGCATGTTTGAGAAAATTAATTTAAACCGAAGTCCCTTATTTTACCGACAAATGTTTCACCGAATGAATTGTTTCGCTGAATTTTCATTTTATTAAAACATTTTTACTCAAAAACGGTTGACTTTTTAGGAACAGCTAAGAGGTCAATCTGAACCCTTCTTAGGTTAGGTTTGTTTTATAACAATCCTGAAAAGTTAGTTACTGTTTTTGAAAACCGGTAGGGAATGCTTTATAGCATTAAATTCGCCTTTTGTACAAAGAGTCCTTCTTTTATGCGATAAAGTTTAAATAAGTAAGCTGTTGGGCTAAATGGAGATTTATGTATGTATATACATACATACATAAATCTATGCTATGCTATGTAAGCACTTTATAGTACACAATAACAGGTTAAAGAATATACATCTCACACAATAGATCAAAGTACAAAGTCGAACTTATCCCTATAAGGGATCCCTTCCAGCTAACCTCACATGAAATTACTTAATAATTTTAATTGGGAGATTTATATACGATAAAATGATAAAAATATGATAATCAGTTAAGAACATGAAGAAAAAAACAAATGTATACACTACATATCGACCAACATAAATAAAAAATAAGATAAACACAACATATTCAATGCGTTTGCATTTAAATTATGGATTCTAGTCGAATTCTAGTATATGAACACTAAATTAATATAATTTATCCCCATACCCATAGTCTGATTAAACCTCAAAAAGGTAAATAAATACGTTAATTATACTACTCTAAATTAAACAGAATAAGCCCTAAAAGATCTACATTTATAGTGGCATCTCTCGTCACTTGGTTGGATATACCTACTTGTACGACGATCACGGATTGGATAATTGGGTGGATAAAATACCTAAAATTGTTATATTCCCGGAATATATTAAGCATGTATGGAATCGGCTTCTTAAAAAAACACAAACAGTTGCTAGTTCGTATCATTATTTTTTGCGCTCGCGTATTACAAAGAACGCAAGCAAACCGGCGGGATTAAACAATATTATTAGTATGGAATATAGACAAAACATTACTATAAATTTAATTTGCTCCTAATACTATGTTACTTGAATAAATTGCAGGTAAATTAAATAACATTTAGTAGATCTATGGAAAATATGTTCAAATAGATCATTACACATAATTATCTACTTAGTCTAGTCATCTTTTTACTAGTTAAGTAGTTAATTTAGAAATCCCGGGAATTAGATTATTAAAATGGAATTGAATCCGCCTCTATACAACTCAACACCATCGCTGCCAAAGTGTAGGTATTTATCTATCCGATTATCCGATCCCCGATGATGATAGACAAATCATTACCTTATCGAAGGGCCCGCTCTCTACACCACGATAGCGCACGGGACCGAATCTGACTATCGAGAACTGTCATATACGAAAATAAAAATCTTTATTTAGTTACAGTACCCTGTACAGTCGATTTCATAAATATATGCGCGTTCCCACAGGTTCAAAGATATCTAAGCAACCTTATGCATTTAACGATAAAGACGTGTTCACATATTTTTGATCACTGTGTCTGTGAACATGTTTTCGAACTCGACTGTACAATGGGGTAATTCAGTCATATAAAAACGTTGTGTTGCAGTTGCAGTGAACCATCAAATTATTGCACTAAATTGTAAATTGCAAAATAAAATCAAAACCACAAAAAAAATGCGGAACTTGAACCATTTGAAAAAAATGTGTTCTTTTTAATATACATCATTTATTGAAAGCTAAAAACCATCCAAAAAGTTAAATATCACAGCGCAGGTTTCGTCAAAAATGAGCACAGAGCGAGTATCCGCAACAAACTTCGTCCAATAATATATATTTACAACCAGTGATCAGCAACATGCTTCGTCAAGACACATCACAAGAATAAAAAATAAAAATAAATGTTCTTTTTTATCGTCCAATAGTAAATTGATTACTGCCAATAGGATTTTTACACTTTAATAATTAAAAAAAATCTATGACAACTAAGCACCTAAACACTGTAAAAGTATTTCACGACGAAAACGGCAATATACTACATTATCAATACAACGATTAGTACAAATAGAAAACGGTGACGTCGTACTTCTATGTCAATTCCCACAAGCCGTTTCGGCTGTCAACGGCGAGGGTCCGCCTTTGGTCCTCTTTTTTGTCTTTTTACGTGCTCTAATTGTAGTTAGGCCCGTAAAAACATTCGATCCACTCAGAAAACTTGTCAAGCAGCCAATTGTCTGTCACGAGCCAATCTACCTACCACTACTTTCAAAACACGGTAGCCCCAACAAAATTGGATCCATTGTCTGTATAGGACCTTTGTTATAGCAAAGCTGCTATAGTAGATTGTTGGGAGCAAGATAATATATTTAAGGAGAGGTATTGAATCCCAAGCGAAGCGAGGGATTTCAAAGGAGTTAGGGAATCTTGAGCGTAACGAGGGATTCAAGTATTTACCTGTACAGGTTCAAAAGGCATGGCGGGCGGCGCGGGCTGCGGTGCGGGCTGCGGTGCGGGCTGCGGTGCGAGCTGCGGTGCGGGCTCAGGTGCCGGCTCGGACTCGGGCTCAGGCTCGGCCGCCTCGGGGATGGCCGCGATCGGCTCCAAGCTCGTCGTCGCGTCCTTGGTAACGTAGTTGGAGGGGAATATGCCGGTTCTGGGAGGAAAACAAGAAATGAATTAATGAAATCTTTTATTTCAGTACTTCACTGACCCATATAAGTGGCGTTAGTTACATTCCAATTTTAATTATTAGGTTAGGTTACACGAATACAGAGCTAACATACAATTTCTAGGCTTCTGAGGCTGGCACCCCTTTTCACTTTCTCAAACATGGAATGAAATAAATAAAAAATACTTCGAAAAAGCTAACTTTAATTTTCCTGGCTGAATGCCGTGATGCTATGCCACAAATTGTGAAAAAAAAGACCATCTTGCAGGCCTAGGCTTCCAATTTTGTATGAAATACCATTACGGGTCTCTCGTCCCGCTGCGCCCGAAACGTGACACTTCGAAGCCCATTATGAAGAACACAACGTCAATATTTCATTGCATATTTGAGAAAAGAGTATCTAGTTTTATCCACAACGAAGTTATAGGGGGTCGAAAATGGCCTGAACTGCTTCGAGAAAAGGATGGTGGCCGTGCCGCTGTTTTGCTCGACTTGGAGATTTGTATTGTATGGTATTGTACCTGCTGCCAATGCGGCCGGTCCACCAGTCCCCGTCGCGGCGCATAACCTCGATCCTCTCCCCAGCCTCGAACACCAGGTCCCCGGGCTCAGCAGAGTTGTATGGGTACGCTGCTATGTAGAAATCACCGCCCTCTGAAAAAAAACATTTTTTTGAGGGCTTCATCCAAAGAAACAGACGACAAATTTAAAAAAAATATACAACGACGGTGGCAAACAAGCGTACGGCCTGCCTGATGGTAAGCGGACACCGCAGCATATAGACGCATGCAACTCCAAAGGAGTAACATGAGCGTTGCCGGCCCTTGATATGTTTGAGGATTCGTCGTGTTGACAGCTGAAGGAACAAATTCCCTCGCTCTCAACACAACGCTTCCTCGGGAGCTTTGGCGACCTTGCTCACCTCCCGAAACAGAACGCTACTACAGAGCAAGTAGTAGTGTTATTATGGCTGTGGTCTTCTGCAAGGAGGAGGTACTTCCCCAGTTGGGCTGTCATTAAGTAAATTCGTGTAAATTAGCTTTAAGTTAACTTTTAATGTAAATTTATTTTATTTAATAAAGTAATCTAAATCTACCTCATTCCAGATAACATTAGAATTTTACCGGAGAAATTAGTCTACGCTTCTTTGTTTACCTAGGATATCAAAAGGATATATTCAACTTGTTTTACTGATTTCGATCATTAAGTGCCTTCGAAACATAACTATACTAATGTTCTTGCGGTTAAGATGGTTTTCCTTGAAATTGCACGACAATTTACGCGCGATTTTTCTAATCTCATATGGAATAGGGTATACGATATGGTTCCACCGCATAGCTTGCCCATTGCAATAGCTTGCATAGGCTGTCAGCCTTTCAAGGAAATACAGAGAGGTCGCTAGTAGTAGTGGCGGTGAATGTGATGGAAAGATACGCTACATCAGTCAATGTCTGGGTAGCTTAGAGGGAGAGCACTGTACCGGCAACACAGACGTCGCAAGTTCGAGTCTTGTCCTGGGCTTCAGGCGATGATGGTTTATTTTTCCATTATATTTGTTCTATGTAGCATATCGTTTAAAATTGATCGTGGAACTTCCACGTAAAATTTAAACGAAAAAAAAATTGAAATAAAATAATTTGTATCCTTAAGGTACAAAGTCGCTTCCCGCTGGCTGTCCCTATATATGCTGAGATCTTTAAAACTACGTAACGGATTCTGATGCAGTTTTTTTTATAGATAGAGTGATTTGAAAAGGAAAGTTTATATGTATAATATAGTACCCGTGCGAAGCCGGGGCGGGTCGCTAGTACGATATATTGGAAAAAACATGACAAAGAGCTACAAGAAAAAAAAAGAAGCGGGTTTTGTCGGAGATACAACCGTTAATTAAGTTTAAGTGGACTTCTTTGTTGGCTATGGAACCCTAATAAAAAAAAACCGGCCAAGCCTGCTATTATGGTGTACCCGTAAAATATATAAACAGAGTACAGATAAATCGGTATATATGGCAACATTGACTGACGTAGCTCATTTGACTCGCGATACATTGAAAATGGCTGTCATTTCAGCATTATTTTCATGTCCGCCACATAAACTAAATAACATTTTGTGATTAACAACTAATGGCAAATAAAGAAGGAGTAAAACATGTAACAAACAATTATTTGAAATCAGATTAGGCTTCTCTACAAAAAATTATTACGGAAGTCACGTGATGAATTCTGAACTGTACCCCTACACAAGAACGCGAGCAAAGAAGTATCCACTTCAAGAAATGATTAGCTCACTCACCGACAACAGGCATGGCTCCGCCAAGGTCATTGGATATTTCCGCTTCCGGGACTTCTGCTATCCCTATAAACAATACATTATGGTATAGAATGGTGTACGATGGCTCAACGGGATAATTCCTTACATCGTACAGTCAAAGATATGCGACAATTTTTTTTTCAACCCCCTCCAATTTCCCCTTCAGTCCAAGTTGGCTCAGTATAGCCTATAGCTAGGCTAAAATTAACAGCCTACGCTTGTGACCTAAGATTTATTTACGATGCCATTTAAACCAGTTTTGGAGAGAAACAAACGTTTGTATGGGAGCAACTACGATTAAAGACCATAAATACCCAAAAAATTGAGTCAAAGACGGACCTCGCTGGCGGCAGCCGAAACGCTTCATAGTAATTGACATAAAAGTATGCCACAGTTTGCTATTTGTACTAATCGTGGTATGGAAAATCAAGTAAATTGCGTTTAGGTCCATAGATGGCATACAATTTTGTTTCTATAAAAGCGTAAGGGTTCTATTGGCAGCGTTAAATTTACTCTTGGACAATTAAAAAAAGCACATTATTTTCTAAACTGAAAGTCCATCTTTAATGATTCTCATTATATTTTGTAACTTACACTTTATTACAATAATTTGACGGTTTACTCCATTTAGCAACACTACGTTATCAATTTTAACATGAAACTACCCCATTGATTAAACATTTTCATCAAGTACCGCATCCATACAGTACATTACCTTCAAGTCGCTCATAGCCTAGCGGCGCCTGCGAGTCGGAAACGATAACGCAGGTTAAGCAAAGATGGCAGCGGTCAGTCTTTGGATGGGTGACCGCCTGATGTTTGAGCGGTTAATATAAATGAGCGCTTCCCTGCTTCGGAAGACACGCTAAGCAGTTGATCCTGGCTGCTGTCTATGACAGTAGTCGTTAAGCCAAGTTAGAGGCCTTCGGGCGGCTTAAGAACTTCTAACAGTCGAATTACCCACTCACATGACAAAGGGCGGACAACTGTCACTCGCGTCCGCAGGAGCTGCCTACCCTAAACCCTGCATGTGTCCCCTGGGCGGTACTAAAGAGTAACAAACTTTAAAGGCCAAAATAATGTATGATTACCTTCAAGTTGAGTCTTGGTCTCCAGCTGTTCAATGACCTCCGCGGCGTATGCTGACACAGCATTGATGTCTTCCACATAGGATTCCGGGAACCAACCAGATTGCCCTGAAATTTTATATCGATTTCAATATTATAAATACTAGCTTCCGCCCGCGACTTCGTCTGCGTGGACCTGGGACGAAAGCTATCCTATATTTTGGTCCGGGCTATGAACGGTGTTCGTGCAAAATTTCATCCAGATCGGTTGGGCCGTTTGGGCGTGATTGAGTAACAAAGTTACAAACTTTCGCATTAATAATATTACTAGCTTCCGCCCGCGACTTCGTCTGCGTGGACCCGAGATAAAAACAAGCCTGTATTTTAATCCAGGCTATAAACTGTCTTCGTGCAAAATTTCATCTAATTCGGTTGAGCCGTTAAAGCGTGATTGAGTAACAAACATCTAAACATCCAAACTTTCGCATTTGTAATATTAGTAGGATAGTAGGATTTCTGCACAAGATACTGGTAAAATAATGAATGCGAATGTAACATATCAAAGTCAAGGGAACTAGTTAGTTAACCCCTCGTATGCAGGTACGGATCGGTCCCAAATAATTGAACTTATTGTTTTTGACGACCGGTTAGGCTAGTAGTGACGCTGCCTACGAAGCTGACGGTCCTGGGTTCGAATCCCGGGCATTTATTTGTGTGATGAGCACGAATATTTTGTTCCTGAGTCACGGATGTTTCCTACGTATTTAAGTATGTATTTATCTATATAAGTATGTTTATCGTCGTCTAGCACCGGTAGTACAAGCTTTGCTTAGTTTGGGGCTAGGTCGATTTGTGTACGATTGTCCGCAAATATTTATTTATTTATCTTGCTACAGAGCTTAGCTTTTCACACTTTCTATGACGAAAATTTTAATTAAACAGGCAAGACAAATACAATTTTGATCCCTCATTTCAGGACAACGATTCTTTGATAATGATTTTCTGCTTCCTAAAGTGCATGATTTAACAGGAAATATGTTAGTTACCTCTGGCGGTACCCCACCGCCACCCAGGCTCGGCGTCCCCTCTCGGCGCGACTGCGTCACTCACCTGAAATTACGAATACAGTTAGAATGACTCGTCAAACCTGTTCCCTCGTCTATTTTCGAGGGCCGAATAGTATATTTAAATTTCTTATGAGTACTACGAAATTCATAAGTTCATAACGTATCAGTTACGGTGTATCAGTTAGGCTTTTCAATTTTGTGGAGCCAAAAAACTTCTCGGAAAGCAGCACGCTAGCAAAATATTCGCCCTTTACCGTCGTCCATCAAAATGTACGATCTATTTGTGGGAAAACCGGATTACTAGACTTATTATTACATTCGGAAAACCCTGATGTACTGGCGTGTAGTGAAACTGTCCAAGGACGTCCTGCAAAGAGTTCCCGTAAGGGAGCGACCACACCGGTGCTTAACGCCGCGTATACGCGTTGACGTGTCGTAAGCGTCACGTATTCTTCATACATTTTGCTGCGTTTTACGGTGCGTTAGCGTATTTTGAGCAGCGGTGTGGTCGCACCTTAAAGCAATACGGACCAGATCGCCGCACTGCAGACTGAGCTCGTCCACGGTGCGCGCCGTGAACTCGTACACGCAGCGCCAGCGCGGCGCCGGCGACAACGACGACACGGACGACATGGGGGGCGCCGGCGACAGCGACGACGCGGACGACAGCGACGACACCGCCATCACCTTCTCCGTCGCTGTGCACAAACAGGTACAGTACTTTTTTATTGACTCAATCATTATTGCACTGTACAATAACTTATGGTGCTCAATGCTATAAAACAATCTCTACCACATTATATTTACCAGACATCATTAAACCAAAGCAGATGAATAGTGGGGGGTGCAACTTAAAAAAAATCTTTAGTCGCCATCAGATATATCGTAGCGGCCAAAGTGCTCACAAATATCTGAACACGTCTCTATTGTTGAGGCATTAGAGACGTGTTCAGATATTTGTGAGTACCTAAAGATAGGAAGGATATACAGGGTGGTCCAAACGACGACGTCAATATATTTTTTTTAGATTCCTCCCACCCAGGGGTACCCGAATTACCCCATGTATGTTCCGCGATTTTTTGTAGTTTCCTAGTAATGATTTTTATATGATTTCAAAGGAAGCTTCGGTAATGTGGCCTTTAAAAATTAAAAAAAAAAGATGTTTGTTGTGTTTTTTTTCTGAAACATAATCTTCATAAATTGCTCTTTGACATGCACAGCAATTAACTACCTAGTATTACTGCATGTTGCAACAATATTTATCAAAGTTGAATAAATTACGTTTCGGCGAGCTAGAGTTCAATTTTCAGTAACATACTGCTTTAAGGTGCGACCACACCGCTGCTCAAAATACGCTAACGCACCGTAAAACGCAGCAAAATGTATGAAGAATACGTGACGCATACGACACGTCAACGCGTATACGCGGCTTTAAGCAACGGTGTGGTCGCTCCCTTATATTGTAACTTTTTATATAGCAACTGTAATATCACTGTCGACACATTTGACAATGATATTAGAATAGAATAGAATAGAATAGAATAGAATAATAATTTATTGCCAAAAACAAGTACAGACATATACAAACAGTGACAAATACAGAATAAGAATATGCTAGAAGTAAAAAGTACAGTTTAATTTTTTGGGGCAATAGGTCCCAGACTCAGCATGTGCTGAACAACAAGAGTCCAGCGCTGGTTTTCAGCCTGGGCCTTATTAGGGCTCGGTCGGTAGCAGAACCTAAGCGTCGGAGTTGGACGCTGTGCTTTCAAGTGCGTACGAATTACAAAAAATAATAATAATACAAAAGTTAAAAATAAGAGCGTGTGTGCGTGTGTAATGTGTTGTGTGTGTATGTGTGAGTGTGTGTGTGTGTGAGAGAGCGTACGTGCGTTATTGTGTGTGCGTATGTGCGTATATGTGTATGTGTACGAGCTTGCGAACGTTGTTGTGTGTTTGTGTGTGTGTGTGTGTGTGCGTACATGTGTGCGAGTGCAAAAAAAAAAAAAAATGAAAATGAAAATGAATACCCAAGTGAAGAACAAAACAACTAAGGGGAGATGAGACACCTACTTGTTTTGCCTATCTAATAAGTGACATCGAACTAATCGCTTGAATTTTAACAGTGACATTGGCTCACGCAGCGGAGGAGGGAGGTCGTTCCAAATCTTTGTGGCCGTAAATTTATAACTCCCCCTAAAAAATGCGGTCTTGTGCAGCGGTGTCGCAAGTTTAGTGCATCGTCTTAAGGTCCTTACCCGCGAGTCAGTCACCCATTTTAATTTCTCAAACAAGTAGCGAGGCCTCTGAAACTCCATTATTTTTCGAACTGCGCAGGCATTACGTTGCCATATAAAAAGTTAGAGACGTCTTAAATTAGTATGATGTCCTAGTCTTGATATTTGATATGGTAACTAAGAAAGTAACTGTTCCATAACAAATTGGATCGTATTTGCTTTTTAAGTCAATTTAATTGAACAATGTGATAAAAAGTTCAATTATTGTCTCGTCAAAATTAAGTGAGTGATTTTGATTATTCCTCTTAAATATAAAGTACAATGAAGTTAAAGAGTTTTTTATACTCGTCGACCTTAATGTTTGAATTAAGACTTCGTACACCAAACTTAAATCACATATTTTTTACTATGGAGCTCCCAACTCAACATTTCATAACTGTTGAGACAAATAAAATGAAATTGACCAATCACGTGGCGCCTTTACTGAACTATAATGTATTTGACCAATAGGACGCCGTCTTGAGAAGGTCAAAAGGTAGTAGAAAAAGTATTGTATACAATAGTTATATAATTAGCTTTTTAAGTCTCGTAACGTGGTACTCGACTGAAAAAGCACACACTATGTAACGACTGCATAAAATACCATTATTTCATATAACTTTATTTCTTTCTGCTTAACTAATCAGGCGTAATAATTTTTCAAGTATCATTAATATTTTATCGCGTTGTTGTCTTTTTTAAAATTCGCCTCTCTTTTCTAGGCCCATCTTTCCCTTTTTTTTTTGACGGAGTGGAAATGCCCTTACGCATCCCCCCAGCCGGGGAAGCTATAATTGGGGGGTATGTGGGACTCACCCTCCAGCCAACTGTATTAAACAGAAGGGGGAGGGATTAGGCCCATCTTTCCCTGGCCAGAGTCTAGTATATAAGCTGGTATATAATAAGGAAAGGTGTTGGGTATGTACCCGAGGCGGCGGGCGCGTCGCCCCAGGCGGCCTCGGCCGGCGCTCCCCACGCGTCCTCCGGCGGGCCCCAGTCCGCTTCTGCAAACACAAACAAGGCGAGGCATACAGAAATAGATATACACTACAACACGCAAATGCATCTGCGCGTGTCCGAACTCGGAGTAGGTCTCCGAGTTGGCCGCCGCTACTGACATTCCGCGCGCGTCTGTTGTGGTAGCCGGTTGTCCGTGAATATTAAGGAAATGCCTTATTGCGTGGTGCAGTCAGCATCATATAGTAGGTAGCAGCCAAAGTATTCAAATATATCGTAACACAGCCTTACGCCTCAGGTAGAGTATAGAAGAATAATACAGTAGTTAATCAGAGGCCGTTTAGGAGCGTTCGTTACCTACTTTCGCTCGATGCGCAGGGCTGTGTCACGTATGCAAAGTATTTCTGTTACAGTTTAATAGACAATATTGTATACACAAAGTAATAATAATACGCGGGCCCATCCACTACAAAGACTGACCGCTGACTGAGCCTGGCCGTACACGCACGGGATTTTCGTTTGGTTTCCGAACGGAATGACGTCAAAAAGTGTCTGTCTGTCATATGGAAACCGTACCGAAATTCCGTGCATCTGCGTCCAGGCTGAATCGAGTCGAGCCCAACGGCGCCTGCGGCGGCGGCGTCGCCTTTTCTCTTCGCTCAATACAAATGTATGGAGATTAATTTACGACTGGTGCAGATGACGAATATATGAAAATTAAATATCGATGTCGATATCTTGTAACAAAATATCTTTCACTACACTAAATCTCGAGCGAGCGAGAGAGCGAATTACATCGTGCGAGCGAGAAAGCGGAGACAATGACGTATGAAGACCTGTCAGATAACATGGTTCTATCCCTTTTTTACTCGTTGTTCAGTACGTAAGTGAGAAGAGATCGGATGTATAGAAAACGTTCTAATCATTAGGGCCTATCTGCATTTCTCTGTAATCTGTGCTTGTCCCCGAGCTCTGTCAATGAGGCTGTCAACTCTGACAGCTGGTTCTTGTCAAATTTGCAAGACAAGAAACAAAAACTACCAAGGCATAATAAGATGTAGGAACCTTTTCCAATACTTGCATTGAATCAAAATAGTGGTTGCGCCCCACTGAGAGAAAGAGAGATATCTAATTGGTTTCAGCTCACACCATAACCTGTCAAAATCTTGTAAAAAGTTTTAGGCGGCCATAACCACGAGTCAACCGGTAGGAAGCAAACCGCATAACCGAAAGAGATGATGAATATCACTCGCACAAAGCCTCAATCAAACACACATACAGGTCTTTCAAAATGTACATAACCTATAAAAATACTTCGATTTCAAAAGTTCAAAAGTACCAGGCACCCATAACTCCGCAAGAGACTCACCAGCAGCAGGCCATGCGGACTCTGCGGGCGCAGTAGTCTTGCGTTCCAAGTACTCCTGTCGTTTCTCCTCGTACAGCTGCCAGACCTTCTGGCACTTGTCACCGAGCTCTGTCACTGACGCTGTCAACTCTGACAGCTGAGACGTGTTGGTGTCGAGATCTGTTTTCTTGCTCTCGACTATTGCCTTCGCTGCCTCCACCTAAAAAAATACATTTGAATTAACTGTAAATGACAGTGAATGATAAAAACATAAAGTCAGCTACATACAATTCCAATTATACTATACAGGGTGTCCCGGAACTCAACGATAACCTGGTACCGGGTGAGAGGCCAAGGTATACCAGATATGAAAAAATTAAGAAAAAAAAACCGTTAATTTTTCTTTTTCATTACTGTATACCTGGTACCGGGTGAGAGGCCAAGGTATACCAGTTATGAAAAAAAAAATTGACGTGGATTTTTTTCTTAATTTTTTCATAATTGGTATACCTTGGCCTCTCACCCGGTACCAGGTTATCGTTGAGTTCCGGGACACCCTGTATAGTTAATAGTCCGAATTCAGGGCTAAGCCGCGCGGCGGTCGGAGCGCGCGCGGGCAGTGATTCAAGCGACACCGCCGCGAAAACACTACTCTTGAAGGACAACTCCAGTGTTGGAAACATGTCGCGCTTAGTGACATTTAATACGTGAGTATAGCCGTATTATTACAGTCATCCAACTCTGTTCTAATTTAGAATGGTATAAATTGCATTTAAGCAGCGAACGAAAAAAACCATAGAATGCGAGCACCTTACAGTCTACCAAAGCACGTGCATAAAACCCGGTATGCGCATGTTCGAACTAAACGGCTGCGTGGCATCGTTTCGACATTCCGCCCCCATCCGCGCATAATGGCAATGGCACCCATTCTGTCGGGCATTTTGCAGTGCTACTTAGAAAGAAAGAAATATACATTTATTCACAAACACACGTGTTAAACAATAAAATAATCAAAAAACAGAAAACAGATAAAACATGAAACAAGTGTGTCTCTGCGGCAGTGAACCGGGCACTGGCTCAGCATTATGCTGAGGTGTCAGACACCTGCAGCGCTGATTTTCAGTCAGCACCGTCAGTGACTCACGGACACGTCATACAAATGTAATAAATAAACTACCTACAGTATTGGAACAGGCGAAAGAGAAATAAACATAAATAAAAAGTGAGATAATACATGTACACACTACCTAGATGCAGCTTCAATAAAATATTTATATTTACAGTACACATTAAAAACAAAAACTGGATAAGAAATGAGAAATTGGCATATTTATTGCTGTCACAGTGCTGGGGATTAGGATTTTGATTTCTATTGTTTTTCGTTCGCTGCATTGAAGAGGAGAACGCCTTTTAATAGGACTTTGGGCGGGTAGAGGACAAGGGGGTGGTTGTACAAACCTTGTCCCGTAGCTGTTTGAGGGTCACCTCCATCATGCTGAGCTTGCCGTCTTCGCCCGCGCCCTCTGACGCCTTAGCCTATGGACAATACACACTGAACAGTGGCCATACATTTGTATGTGTGTAAGCACTTGATTTTACACTAAACATACATAGATTCACGCCTTCATTCCCAAAAGGGGTATGCAGAGCCTATGAAATTTAAGTTCCATTGCCATTTCATTTTACACTATACAGATAGTACATTCTGCCACGAGTACTCGACTCGAGTTTGTAAGAGTCTTACCGTACATGTCGCACGCAATGTTTTTAATTACATTTGCGAGGAAACAACTACATTTTAACATAAATATTATTAATCACAATAACAAATACAAAATGTCAATCGGCCAATTTGTTGAATTTGACGTAAGGCCTTCGGCATACAGCCACAATTTAAAATCACTGTTAAAAAGATTTTACAGAGACACTAAACCTTATAAAGAGTAACACAAAGTCAATTATACGGTGTGTGGCCTGTAACAGGAGCAACTATTTAAAAGAACGCTTCCTTAGAGCATCTGCGGTAAGCAGTTTTTTTTTAATTCGGAGAAATGTTGATCTAAAGTTATGACCTCCAAGTGATGTATCTTGGCACCACGAGATCATAGCACAGCAGTCAAAGCAGATTTTGAGGTAACATCATGTAATGAGTCATAATAGTTTTTGCATTTTTGTTTTATTTATTTATTTAATCTTTATTGCACAAAAGAATATCTTATAGTACAAAAGGCGGACTTAATGGTATGGTATTTTAAGTTATTTTTGAGTTTTTTTAGTTTTAAAATTAAAATAAACTACTTATGACACCCCAGAACATAAAAAAATACCGTTTAATTTTTGCTCCTATTACAGGCCACACCCTGTATATTCAGCATTTGCGAGCAACGGGTCTCTTGTCAAGTTCATACCAACAGCTCTAACATTCTAAAATTAACTTTGTATTCAATGCTGTAGAGTTGTTATTAGCTTACCTTCGCATCGAGGTCGGCCTTCTCCTTGTTGAGAGCAATCTGTTTCGCATTGAGCTCTTTCACTCGAGCCTTCAGCTGCTGCATTTCAGACATGGTGGAGTCCCGGTCCGACCTGGTAACAACATGTAGAAACAACCTGGTAACATTAAGTAGAAACAACCTAGTAACAACAAGTAGAAACAACCTGGTAACATTAAGTAGAAACAACAAGTAGATTGTTTCACGGGAGCAAAATTATATAAAAACCATTCGCCGATAAACGTAATGTTTGGCGAAACTGAAATGAATGTAAACCGTACCATACTTTTTTCCGAATAAATAATTAAAAAAACTATCTAGACACGCGGTAGCGTATCAAGCCAAGTTCAAGCTAACAGAACTGGCGAGCAGCACCGTGTGTAATATAACACGAACCATTTGGAGCCACTTTTGACCCCCTCATAAATCAATAACTGTTTCACATAAACATGTCAAATTTGGCCCATATATTAAGACTTGCGAGATACGTATGTGCTCCAAATTTCATGAACACACCTGAAATGGTTATTTAGATATGAACGTCCCAAAATAGTCATTTTTATCACTGACCTACCTATAGATCAAAACTGGGATAGATCAAAACTCTAACCCAGCAACTCTAACGGCAAGTACGCTAAATTGGGGTAACACACAAAAGTTCCGAAGAGTCATTTGTCCGAAAGCATCGTTAATCCGAAATTTTATTACCGCTTAGCTAAAATTTGGACGCAGATTGTTTAATGAAATACATAAATAGGTTAGGTTAGGTTAGTATTATATCCTGAAAGATTAGTATGTTACCAGCACGGCTATCACAAGACGGCGCGCGAGCTATCTCGACTTTTCTGGCACTATCCGTCTTTCTCTTATTAGAACACTTAGAAAGAGGTATAGTGCGAGAAAAATCGAGAGAGCTCGCGCGCCGTCTCGTGATAGCCGTGTTGAGGTATACATATTGTTGTTATAATGCTAAAAATTCGCGTACTATTCTGCAGTAAGTAGTTAAAGCAATGACTCGTAGTTGCAGTGTACGAGAGGCAATCGGATAGCGGTAGCGTTGTGGAACCGCCCTGTACAACCCGAACTGAGCCGAATTATTCTTTGTAGGAGGATGTATGTTAGTGGATAGACACCGAGGGTTTTGAGGCTGGTGTGGAGGGTGCGTGGAATAACACCTGTAGATGAACTTCCTCGTTAAAATAACACGAAACTAAATATTTAATTAAATAATTTGTTTCGTTATAAAGGTATAATGTACACCAGCGCCATCTCTCTCGTTGATCCGGAACTACCTGATGTGGTTCGATTGGGATGGAGCGGGCGCATAGCTCGCCCATTAGAGTGGTGCCAAGGCTGTAAATGAGTCTTTCGAGTTCAAAGTATACAACTTCCGTCACTGTCCTCGTAGCTCAGTTGCTCAGAGCAGTCTAGCGTTAATAGAAATGTCGCAGGTTCTAATTCTGTCCGGGGCTACAGACGAAGATGGTTTATTTTTCCATTACATTCTTTCTCTCTGTATCATATCGTCTAAAAAAATATCTGGGTATCTTCCTAGTTAAAATAACATGAAACAAAATATTTAATTAAATCATTTGTTTCGTTATAAAGGTTTACCTGTAGATGAAATTACATTATTATTACCTCATCCCATCGATGGTGCATTTAGCGGCGGCCACGGCGGTCCTGCTGCTTCGGATCTCCTTGGCCAAGTTGCCAGCTCTGGTCGCCACAGTGCTTAGCTCTGCCGACAGAGCTTGGCTCTTGGCCTTGAGGCTGAGAACTTTACTCTGCTCGTCGGTGCGAAGCGCTTCCAGTTCTCGTGTTCTGAGAAAAATGCAATTAAAACATAAAATAGAGGTGTAGAGACTAAATAAAATAATCAATAATGTTGTATTTTCTCGAAAAAAGATTAAAAATGTATTCAAATAGAGAAAAAGGCAAAGCAAGATGTTAAATAATTACAAAGTAATAAGTGTCCAAAGTTTTAAGAGGGGGTACGTTCTGTCTCTTTTCCGAAAAACGCACCTTCATATGAAACGATTGTCATTTACCATGACGCTCGCAGATCGTGACGCCACAATCTGCGAGCGTTTTCTCTCTCTAACAAACAATATTAAAACGGTTGTACAAACGACAACACTGTTAACTGACCATCCTGTGTTTATATACAATGCACTTAAGGTGCAAAGGTGTGGCTTCGTAATATCGAATGGGATTTTCGTCACTAGGCATATTTTTTGCCTTCCTTCTTTTGGAGTAATAATAATTTTCTAGTCTACACCCGTATTATAAATAATTCATGAGATAATGAAATTATCGAATTCTGTAAAATATATCATCCTCTTATCCTACTAATATTATAAATGTCAAAGTTTAGATGTTTGGATGTTTAGATGTTTGTTACTCAATCACGCTTGAACGCCTCAACCGATTTGATTGAAATTTTGCACGAAGTTAGTTTAAAGCCTGGATTAAAATATAGGATAGTTTTTATCCTGGGTCTACACAGACGAAGTCGCGGGCGGAAGCTAGTAATATAATAAATACGAAAGTGTGGATGTTTGTTACTCAATCACGCTTAAACCGCTCAACCGATTTGGATGAAAATTTGCACGAAGATAGTTTATAGTCTGGATTAAAACATAGGATAGCTTTTATCTCGGGTCCACGCAGACGAAGTCGCGGGCGGAAGCTAGTTAAAAAATAAAACAGTTTTAGGTTTTTGGTAGATGTAGCTTCGTGAACAATCCACCATCTTTAGTTAACTAAAAGATTAAAGAGAAATCTAAAACTGTACAATTAGGGATTTTTACCTCTTCTTCTCCCACTCTAGTTGGCACTGTCTCTCCATCTCTTTCCTTGCTGCTTCGCGTTTATCCTGGACAAATAAATACAGTATACTTTATATTATACTATATAGTTACTGCTTTAGAATTTGCTTGAGAAGAGTTGATTCTGATTATTTATAGCGTTCATGTTGTAACAAAATAGGTCTTAAGTCTAGGTTTAGTTCTAACATGAGCTCTGACGACCATTGCAATATCGAAATATTCTAAATAAAACTAGTAAGTAAACTTGGTATTTCATTTTTACATGAAATATTATTAAATATATTATTTGATTTAAATTACGATTACCTAATAACTCAACAATATTGAATTCATAAGTTCCTACAGACGAGCGTACTTTTAGCATAAATGTGAGTGTGGAAGATCGACAAAATATGCCACTGGAATATAAGTTTCATGTGCGCTGCCTACCCCTTTTGGGAATAAAAGCGTGAATCTATGTATGCATGTATGTAATCTAGGTATTCGTTTAAAAGCCACCCACCTGTTCCTCTTTCTGCTTCCTCAAAAACTCCTCTTGCTCTCTCTTCTGCGCCTCCATTCTTAGCTTCTCTCTCTTCTCCGCTTCCTCCCTTTCTTTACGCTCTCGCTCTGCCTGAAAACAAATATAAAGTACATTTCAAATGTCGAGATCGAGGAGTTTGACCTAGCCAAACATCATTCTATCGACAACACAGCTGACTGACCATCCGTGCACTTTATGTGTATTGTAATAAGGTTCTATATAAATACTCGTACAGGATGATCAGTTAACTGTACTGGCGTTTGTACACCGCGGGAATGAGACAACTCGAGATATAAAATAGAAGAAATTTGAACGTTATGTAATTCAATCTAAGATTAAATTTATTTTCTAGTTTTCACCTCGACTTGTCAACTTATTACCGCCATGTACGGCATTAGCCGTGCCTATACCGGACGCATGCTCGGCCACACGCCTCGCCCAAAGTACGTCTACACTGAGCGCGCACGCTAGGGCGAGGCGTGGCTCGCCGAGGCACGTCTACACTGAGCGCGCACGATAGGGCGAGACGTGGCTCGCCGAGGCATGTTTACACTGAGCGCGCACGCTCGGGCGAGGCGTGGCTCGCCGAGGCACGTCTACACAGAGCGCGCACGCTACGGCGAGGCGTGGCTCGCCGAGGCACGTCTACACTGAGCGAGCACGCTCGGGCGAGGCGTGCGTCCGGTGTAGACACAGCTATTGGCGAAACGTAATCCCGCAGCATCATCATCATCATATCAGCCGAAAGACGCCCACTGCTGGACATTGGCCTCCCCCAAAGAGTGCCACAACGAGCGATCCTGCGCCATCCACCTTATAAAGTAATTATTGCCTGCACAGTCAGGAGCAAAAGTAGCTACGCGGGTTAAGTGCGCAAAATGACCTACACACTCTAATGACAAGAGGATAAGGACTGTCTAGATCATTTTGAGTGTGTTATTTTGCGTAGCTACTCCTGCTACTGACTGTATTGGGTTTCAACTTTATTTCGTTACCTACTGTTTTCCAAAAAAGTTACATGCTAAATATATACTCGCCAAACTATTATGTTCGATTACTAAACTAAAGTAACTTCAGATGTTTCGATTTCCATTCAAAACGTCTTTTGGCATTCGCAGGCTGACATTTGACATTTTAGGAAACCTGTATAAACTAGAATAATCTGAGTAAAATAGTTTTCCCAAATTATCACGTCCCGAACTAAATTCTCAAATCATTCTACTTTATACAAGTTCATTCTAGGAAAGGGGGAATTTATGGAAAGCCAATTTATGAAAGTTTGTTACGTATACGTTTCTTAAAATATCACGCCGTTAGCTTACGAATGACAAAAGACGTTTTGTATGGAAATTTAACCACCTTAACCTATTTTGCTTTTATTACAATTATTACCTAGTCTCTAATCTTTGTACAGAGGTAAAATGGCCACTTAAGAAAATAATATGGTATTATAATATCAGTAAAAATACATTATTTAACATTACCAACAAATAAAACTTATACATACACCGAACAAATCGGAACACATGAGATTCTACTTAAACTTCCAATTTTATCGATTTTTAAATACTTATATGATGAATGAAAAATTTACATTGTTCGATGATATAAAATGGCGACGTCACTTTGTGTATAGGTATTTCTGCATTATGTACAGTCGAGTTCATCAATATATAAACGTTTCCAAAGGTTCAAAAATATTTGAGCCACCTTATGCCGTTAATGATAAAGTCTAACTAGATTTTGTATTCAACTCGGAAAATACATTAAAATTACAAATACCATACCAGCAAATCGCACGAAAGTTTTCTTTCAGAGCAATTTTTGCATAACATACAAGGTTTCGATAAGCATAGTTCTTGAGTACTTGTAAGTATACAGAATGGGGCCTGTAACAGGAGCAAATAAGGGGGTGTCCATTAATTACATGACACGTACATGGGGGGGGGGGAGGGGTCAAGGCGAATCTCATCTAATATTACTTTGTGGAGAATGGGTCTTGGCAAATATCACGTAATTTTTTTGCCTGCACGATACCGAGTAAAACTGCGAGATAATACTCTTAAACTAAGTAAAACATGTTTCTTCACAAAAATATGCTCAAATCATATACAATGTAATATTTAACGAGATAGCACAGTAGCCCGTCGTCGCTTTTTTGAATAAGCCAAACACATTTACACTAGAAATACACATTTTGAAAAAATATCTCTCACGACATCTCACCAGGGGGGAGGGGGTTCAGAAAAATAACTAAAAATGCCTCACGTAATGAATGGACGCCCCCTAATGAAACGGTGGATCATTAAGCTATTAAATTGACACAATAAAAAAACCTATAATGTTAAGTTTCTAGGATCAAATAATTTACAAATGGAGAAAAAAGTAAAGCAGGGGATTAATTAATCACAAAGTATTAAGAGGGGCTATATTCTGTCCCTTTGCCGCAAAACGCACTTTCACATGAAATAAAAATATAAAATAATTACCTCTGCTTCCTGGAAAGCGTGAAAAATAATGGCGAATTAATACAAGAATTCACATTTTTATTTATAGAAAAAAAATAGCACAGCTAGTTGCCGGTATAAAATGGAAGGGCGGCTGTGTGTCGAAAAAAGAAGGCAAAATAATAATAATCAACCCGATGGTACCATAATATTGAATTGTCATCCAAATACTTATACCTAAAATTTCAGCTCAATCGGTTGAGGTTAACTGGATCAAAATTCAGTGCCGAAATTTTCAAGTCAAATAAAAGTATGTTCAATTCAAGTTCAAGTTAAATTAAAGTTAAAAAAAAAATGTCTAATGACGAAATACGGGCCCAGAAATTCAACAGGATCAACTCAACGTGAAATTCTGCAGTTCCAGTTCTGTTTGTCCACAGGTCGTTCTCGCGGCGTCTTTCGTACGAATGGTTGCCAGTAACTTACTGCTACAAGTGGTTGCTACCTTCTCTTTGATCGCGCTAGGCAAGCTCCCATCGCCTCTCCACGCCTGCACCCGGCCACATTCTCTTGTCTCTAGTAAGACTGGTTGCCGGTAACTAACTACAACTGGTTGCTACCTTCTCTTCGATGTGTGAGTCGGCTAGTTGCTACCGTCGGTGCCCTAGCTTCATCTCCCCGTGGACCATGTACTCACGTCTCTCGTACGACTGGTTGCCAGTAACTAACTACAACTGGTTGCTAACTTCTCTTCGATGTGAGTCGGCTAGTTGCTCCCGTCGGTGCTCTAGCTTCATCTCCCCGTGGGCCATGTACTCACGTCTCTCGTACGACTGGTTGCCGGTAACTAACTACAACTGGTTGCTACCTTCTCTTTGATGTGCGCGTCGGCTAGCTGCTCCCGTCGGCGCTCCAGCTCGGCCTGTCCTCGAGCCATGTTCTCGCGACGTCTCTCTTCGTATGAATGGTTGCTGGTGATACTGCTAACCGACTGACGCCTGGAAAGACGAATTTAGTGAGAAATAATATGGATATAAATGTCTCTGGTAAAGGTTGCGGGAGTTGGCTGGTTGCGGGTGGCGCAGGACCGATCACTTTGGCACTCTTTGGGGAAGGCGTATGTCCAGCAGTGGACGTGTTTATGATGATGATGAATTGATGATAAATGCCTCAAAAGTATGTGATTATTAAAGAAATAAATAGTAACCTCGTTTTTTCGCGTTTTGTACACATTCTTGAAATATTACTTTACATGGCTCTAAGGTGATATTTATTACTTTTATTTCTGACACTATTATCCGCGGATGGTAAGAAACGCCCAAAAAACTCCAACATCCTCCTAGTTATTCCCGGTTGTGCCCTAGAGGAGCCTGAGGTCCGCTTTGCTAATCCCAAGATTTGGCATAGGCACTAGTTTACCCAAAAAACTTCACCATCGGTTTAAATTTCATCAGCAACTTGGAGGCCAGTGATCCAAAAAAACTGAGTCCTAGACAATTGGGAGACTAATGGACGGGTAGTGGACGTTTTTGGGTCTACCCTCCATTTTGCTGTCACGAATAAATGATTGATTTATGATTTATGATTTTTTACTTTTTTAAAGAGGTGAAAAAGATCTGATACCTGAATGTAGGTGGGATGAGTTCAGGAGGCAGTTTGGCCGGCACAGGTTCGCCTTGCGTAGCTTTCTCACACAAGTACATAGCCAGCACGAACTCTTCGCAACCTGCAACCAAAGGACTTCATCACGTACAATTCAACCACATAAATAAATAAATATTTGGGGACAATCTTACACAAATCTAACTAGCCCCATAGTAAGCTCAATACGGCTTGTGTTATGGGTACTAAGATGACGATATATATAATATATATCTTATCTTATATTGTATATATTATATCTTATATTGTATATAGTATATCTTATATTGTATATATATAATATACAATATAAGACACCGTCCGCGTGGAACTCGTTTATATCGTAGCGCGATACAAACTTTCATCCCCCATTTCACCCCCTCAGGTGATGATTTTCGGGATGAAAACTATCCTATGTCCTTCGCCGGGATTCAAACTATCTCCATACCAAATTTCATCTCAATCGGTTTAGCGGTTTAAGCGTGAAGAGGTAACAGACAGACGGACAGACGGACAGACAGACAGACACACTTTCGCATTTATAATATTAGTAAGGATATATAAATGCTTAAAATGCGAAAATTACATCCAAGACGCAGAAACAAATATGCATGCTCATCACACAACAATTTGTGCCCTACCGGGATTCGAACCCAGGACCTTCAGCTTTGGAGGCAGCGTCTCTACCCACTAGGCTAACCGGTCGTCCTACAGATAACCTTGAGGCCCCCGCACACTCGACTCAAGTCGACCCTCTATACGAACGTAGTTTGGTTCTCATTTTTTTTTATACAACGACGGTGGCAAATAACCGTTCGGCCCGCCTGATGGTAAGCGGACACCGCAGCCTATAGACGCATGCAACTCCAAAGGAGTAACATGGGCGTTGCCGACCCTTGATATGTTTGAGGATTCGCCGTGTTGACAGCTGAAGGAGCAAATTCCCTCGCTCTCAACACAACGCATCCTCGGGAGCTCTGGCGACCTTGCTCACCTCCAGGAACACAACACTGCTACAGAGCAAGTAGTAGTGTCATCATGGCTGTGGTCTCCTGCAAGGCGGAGGTACTTCCCCAGTTGGGCTGCTCCACATTCGAGCGGGATGAGGTTTCGCTGTGCCCTACCTCACCTAAATCATATCTTAAACGGTATACCGGAATAACATGGAACATTATATCCACAATGGGATCCAGACACAATCAGGTCAGTGACGGTACTGCCATACAAGCCGAAAAGCCGGGCTTGCTTTCCAAACTAATTCTCGATCAAAAATCAAAGGTAACGAGAGCACGATTTATTTGAATTCGCGCTCTCATTACATTTTTCAAATTAACAACATCGTAGTACAAAATTCGACCACGCACCGCCGCGGCGCGCACACTGCCGCTGCGATGACGAGCCGACCTCGCTGAAGATACAGCTAGTCATCTCGCTCGCACGCGTTGGCTTACAAGCGGGCTTCTATTCTAGCTATCTTTATCTCTTTCTTACCCATCAAGACTGCCTAATAATGAGATATAACTATTATAGGTTCATATAGCAAATAGTACGAGATTTTAAGCCGGGCATGCGTATGAAGTTGTACACAAGTCTAGTGAAATGCGAAATTCGCGCGTGCGCGTGTTGACGGCCGACTTCACTTCATTGCTATTAGTTGCAATTTTAATTTGCAATAGCTACATATTAGTAATCTGCGTTTGCAATTACTTTTGTTTGTTGTTTGTTAGACCGGTCAGTGCGGTCATTAAGTATTTTGTTTGCTGTGTTGTGGTTTAATCGGATTGAAGTAGTGCCTTCGGATTGTGATTATTTAAAGTGTCTACAAGTATTGCTTGGCGAAGGAAAGGTAAACACTTTAACTTTGCTCAGAAGAAACAACTAATTTCTTCGCCAAAACCTACGTCTGATTTGTGTACTTCTCAGCTTAATTTCCCTAAGCATAACTATGAACGCTGTGATTTCTTTTAGTAATTTTGGTAAACAGCTAATTGAGACAGATGTCTTAATAAAGATTTATCGCGCCAATTATCCGAGGAAATTACAAAAACGTATGTCTCGGCTTGGCCTATTCTGAAACCCTAGGCACGCCACTGAATCAGGTGCTGGCCTGCTGGCAGCATATTCCATAGGTAAAACTGCTGCCACATAAAGAATTTGAAAAGAAACGCTTGTGATAAGACTCGCTAGCCTGACTCTAGTTAGAACAGGAGAGTAGATGTTCTTGGACATCCAGTCGCTCTTGAATACGTCACAGGGGACAGTATGATGCAGCGAAACGACACCAGGGGTGCTTTCATTTAGGCTCGTTGGACAGTGGCGCAGCTATCGCTTCTTCTTCGGATACATTAGACAAATTTCCTCTCATGTATGAATGAATGAATAAGATTTATTTTGAAACAACAAAAATTAAAACAGTGTACAGAATTCTTATATCTAAAAGTATTATTTAGCTGTCTCAAAAAAGGAACCCACTCAGCATGAGTCGAGGCAGAGGGGGCCCCGACGCTGATTTTCAGTGGGTCCTGTAATGAGTACCTAACCTAAAACTAAAATTAAGGAATCGCGTTTAATGAACAGGCTCACATCTATATTTAATTGCTAAGATTGTACATTTCAGGTTATTTACCTTAGCGATAACCAAACCAGAAGTTGGATTGACATGAGAGAAGATAAACAATTAATAGATAGGCTGAAAGACTTATGTTATGAAGGATTCGCGTGTTTACACGTATGCATTATTTGTATCAAGAACACTTACACCTATTACAGACGCAGGTTTGAATTTGGATTATTAAGTAAGTGACGTTTTAATTTCCGTTTAAACATAAGGATGTACTAGTGTGTTTTCTGTGACCATAAATTCCTAGGGCGCGTCTTCCTGGCCTCAAAAATGTGTGAACTCCTTACCGAGCCGGCCGTCGGAGTCCAAGTCGGCCAGCGCCCATAACTGCGCGAGCGCCGCCTGCGGCAGCCGGGACTGCAGCATGATCGAGCGAGCGCGAGCGCCCGACACGCAACCACTCTTGAATACGTCACTACAGACGGCACCGACAATGCACTATAGTCCCCGCCATGTCTCATAGTCAAACGCTCATTACCAAGGCCGGGTCACTATCAGCGGTCAGACCCTCGTACTCCCACGGCGAATAGTAGTAGCATGAGAAACTATCTAGAACCTTACCCAGTCGTCAGTTGGACTCGCAAGTCATCCAACGCCCATAAATTTAGAACAACACCTTCCTCAACTACGCTATTCTTTAAGTGCCGCAACCAAGCGTAGGAGCGTGGCGAGCCTTCCTAGATTGAACGAATCATAGGAGCTTTCATTTTGGCTTTTGTGGAGTCGTATGAGGAAGTCAAAAGGCTGGCAATGGACGGACAGCGGTTACTCCACCGCCGAGAGCAAGGCTTTTATGATGATGGACAGTGAGCTATTGGTATCTTCGGATGTAGAAGACAGCCTTATGTACTAGTTTGTGTTCTGTGACCATAGACTAAATTCCTAGGGCGCGTCTTCCTGGACTCAAAAATGTGTGACTCCTCCAACTCCTTACCGAGCCGGCCGTCGGAGTCCAAGTCAGCCAGCGCCCATATCTGCGCGAGCGCCGCCTGCGGCAGCCGGGACTGCAGCATGATCGAGCGAGCGCGAGCGCCCGACACCCAACCGCTCTTTGATAGGTCTGTAGCGTTGAAGAGCTGAGTGTACCTGACGGGAAAACAAATGCTGTATTCCCAATAAGCGGAGCCCGGAATTTTCACGGCAAAACAAAAGACTGTCGCAATCTTACTAGTGTTAGTAACATTTTTTTATTTTTCGATATCGATAGTTGTGTAATAGAATTATTAATAAATAATAAATTACATTAATACTTACATAGGTAAAAAAGAATACTCGCAGTAAAAAAACAACTGAACAAATAAATAATTGTAAAAGTATAGCACTTTAAGTGCAGAGGTGAAGTGCTCAGGCATTGTCATGTTTAGTGTGTAGGTTAGTCTTTAAGATCATATGTAGTTCATATAGCATACCTAACATAGTTTTAACATAGGCACTTAACATTAGTTAAAATGAGCGCGATCTCGCCAACAAACTGTTATCGCAGTTTGGCGAGTAACATAACATTGTTAATTGTTTTGTACTTTTGATAAATAAATAAATAAAAAAAAAGAAGAAAAAAACGGTCCACAAAATTACGTGAGGTTTGTATAAAATTTCATAGAAACCGATGCAATTTCTTCTTCGAAATCCACGTCAGTACACACAGCAGCACATGACATTTTATTACTGATAGTAATAAGAGTATATAATCATTAATTTCTCAACATTCTCTGGGAGTAGACAGACAGTTTCGTTTATCACTATAAAGCCATTTATATAAACTAAATGATCGTTCAACTTCACTCGACGTCAAGGAATTTAGAAAATTCATTGTAATCGGTATGTTGGTTCAGGTTGAGTAAGTTTTTTTAGATATTTCTCGTATATTATTTTAAATCAACCGTCGCGAAGTTTTTTAAAATATTCGATAATAATACTCGATATCGATACAAAAATGTTTCTAACACTACTAAGATTGCGACAGTCTTTTGTTTTGCCGTGAAAATTCCGGGCTCTGCCAATAAGGGAAGGTTTAATTCCGTTTAAAGATTCACAGTGAAATAAAAGTAAAATTCATCATCCACCTAGCGTTATTCCCGGTTGTGCCCTAAAAGAGGCCCGGGGTCGGCTTTGACACCTAATCCCAAGATTTGTCATATACACTAGTTTAACGAAAGCTACTGCCATCTGACCATCCAACCCCGAGGGGAAAACTAGACCTTATTGGGATTAGACCGGTTTCCTTACGATGTTTTCCTTCACCGAAAAGCTAACGGTAAATATTCCGTGCGCAAGTTCCGAAAAAGTCATTGGTACGAGCCGGGATTCGAACCCCCTACCGCCGCTTGACAGCCGCATGCCTGAACCACTAAGCTACCGTCGCCTATTAGAGTAAAATTATGATCTCCAAATTATGAAGAAAGTCCCCATAATTTTGAGTAAACAATTTTAGCAACTAAAGCAATTAACAGCCAACATTGAGGGGCTTCACCAATAACGTCTGGCCATTTACGTGTTTAGAATTGTAAAATTGTAAGTTGTAGCTTCATGAAAAGGGCCACCGATCCTTCAGAGGATTCAGGACATGGTTCTGCTTGACACAACTTACTTGAGTTTCTGCGGTTGCGGGATGCCCCACTCGGCGACGGCCGGCGGGCTCATGACTCCGAGGGGCTCCATGGGGCTCGTCACCGCCGATGTGACCACTGAGCCAGCGAGCGAGCCTAGAAAATAAACCTGTTGATCATCATCGGAAGACCAGGAGTCAAGGTAATCAGAATCACAAGGTACCAGTGGCCAGTGGAAACCATTACAATGTCAATTGTAAATACTCACCACTAGTTACTTTTCTCATGTAATAGCGTATGTTTTAACCCATTCGCCGCCAGACTTTCAAGTTTGTCACCGTTACCACCCACCTGTCACCGACTTCGTCGTCCAAAAACAATAGACTTAAGACTTGCGTGGCGTGGGGATGCCTCGCATTTTTTCTGTGGCGTCTCGTGGCGGGTTTCGTTAAAACGTCATGAATAAACATAATTTATTTCAAGATTTTTTTTTAAACCCCGTATACTACTTTATGTGTCATGTGTTCTTTGTGTTAACTGCAAAAAATTGAGACAACGCCGCGGGATAATGTCTGTGCCTTGATCTCGTAATCAATTAATAATCGCAGACACAAATGTTCCCTGCGTGAATGTTATTTTTGCCCTATTGGCGTGATGGGTAGAGAATGCCATTTGGCCCACCGTTTTGACATATCTGTTTCGTGTAATAAGTTAGAGAAAAGGCGATTTTAAAAAGGATTGCTTGCTTTGGCGGATTTTATTGAAACCTTTATTTTTCACAGTAATGTACTAGTATAAGAACTTCCGGTACCAAACTATAGATATCATCATCATATTATCAACCCAAAGACGTCTCAACTATCACGGCTACTCGGCCAACTTAAAATGTACTAAGAACGGCCAACTTTCGTACAAAGTCGGCCGGCGCAACCATTTAGTTAGCGCGCGCGTGTCGATGTAACTAAGAAAGACAGGCAACTTCGGAACCCTACACTGCGCGTGACCCGACACGCACTGGGCCGATTTTGTTTTCGTATGTAAATACTTACATACTGTAATAAATAAAGTGCGATTTAGGAAATAAATCTCAGGGCTAATTCTATTGAAACTGTATTTTTTTGCTACATTTAGTAAACTGACTTTTTCATTTCACCCACTTCTCTCCTACAGTGCTTCCAAGATTGGTTACTACTGTCATTACATTGTCATAGTCTAATTCAAGTTAGTAATTCGAAATGATAGGTATAATATTCGATAATGAAGCAAAAATTGCATCCAACTCAGGAGATTCGTTAATTACGCGAACGTCTGCTGGAAAGGCCTCCCCCGAACAGTGCCAAACTATAGATATAACACGATAAAAAATTTATATCACAACATTTGTTGAAGAAGACCATATTGTACAGTGAAGTGCAAAAATATGTATCGATTTAATCCTCTCATAAACCTGTACCGAAACCTTAATCCGCTGACATAAGAGCGAGGGACATATGGGCATTTTCAATAAAACGTGTACCCAATTAGCGTGAGTTGTTAAATAAAAATTAACTCAGTGTCAGTTTTGTAACGACAATTAAGCATACAAATGATGTGAAAATTAACTTTTATCACATTTAATTAACGTGTATATGCATATCATTTATAAATTAAACAGAAAAAGTGAATATTTTTACAAACTGAATGCTTAATTGTCGTCACAAAACTGAGTTAATTTTTATTTAACAACTCCCGCTAATTGGGTACACTTTTTATTGAAAACGCCCATATTCATGAGTAAAGTTGTATGCACATCTTTTGCACCCATATTTTGAAATGCATATAAAACGCACCTGGTTTAGACAGATTCTCAGCCTGGATAGCCGCAATGGGAGTGCTGGTCACAGGCTGGGTTGTGCCAGCAACCGTGTTTATAGATTTCGGGGGGCTGCTAACCAAAGACCCCATGGTTGTACCAGTAGAAATCAGCGGCTGAGGTGGCGACGAAGGTATCATTGGCGAGGAACCCGCTGGTGGCGGCAACCCGCTCACCAGCGGCTGGTTCGGCACTAATGGTTGCCCCATTGGTTGATTGGGTATTAAGGGTTGCGCTGCCATCATGGGTTGCTGTTGAGCAAGTGGCGCGGGCAT
Source organism: Epinotia bilunana (assembly GCA_947049275.1). Lineage (NCBI taxonomy): Eukaryota > Metazoa > Arthropoda > Insecta > Lepidoptera > Tortricidae > Epinotia > Epinotia bilunana. The sequence continues at coordinate 1,739,873 of OX346277.1, read as the reverse complement.
CATAGGTTGCATCGATACTGGTTGATTTGGGATCAAAGGCGCCGCTGGCATTATAGGCTGGGTAGGCATTACTGGTTGCATAGGCATCGTCGGTTGCGGAGGCATCATTGGTTGTGTAGGCATCATTGGTTGTATTGGCATCATTGGTTGCCCCATCACAGGTTGACTGGTTATTGGTTGCGTCATAGGCTTCACACCGGAGATTAGGTCAGGTACTGTAGGCGCGACTGGTCGGGTCGGTATGGCTGGTTGCCCGAAGTCACCCAGTAATGATTGTGTGGCGGGTTGCGGTGGGACAGCGCCCATGAGAGGTTGCTGGGGGACAGATGGCATGGGAGGGATTGGGGGTTTGGCGGGGGCCGGGAATTGTTGTTTTGGGGGTCCTGTGGAATAAATTAGTAATTTAAATTTTATTTAATAGTGCAAATTTGTACAACGCTAAAACGTGTAATGAAATCAATATTCCTATTTCCCATGGTACAAAGATAAGAGTAATCCAATTAACCGTCTGAATGAGACTTCGTTAACTAATAAGGTTTCAAAATTACATATTTCAAATGATTGTTTTTTTTACGTATTTCAATAAAATTAACGGACTTATGTTTTTCCATAGAGGTTTATATAAAAACCTCCATGGCAGATGCTAACGCGAGACAGGCTATCCGTCGACATTACCTGTAGGACTGAGTGACCCCAGCAGAGAAGGCGGCAGAACTTTAGGTACTTCGATACCGTGCAGTTTTAGATTGATTATCTGTGGAATAACACATGTACTCACATTAGACACATTAGCCCGCGAGCTAGCAACAAATTTTCGTGACCAATCGACCCCCGTGCGATAACTTGTGAGAAGAATTAGAATGATGTATAATGAAGCCCCGTGGACGTCAGCTGCGGCTCCGCCGGTGGGTTGACCAGCAGCAGCCTCCCAAACACGTAAAAAGTAAAAATAAATTTTGACATTTACCCTCCATTCATTTTATCATCAAATGATAGTTAATCCAATATTGTGTCTAAAAAAAATCGTCAGCTGACTGTTCAGTGGTGGAAAACCCGTCAGCTGGTCACACGAACATTAACGCCTGCTATAAAGTGCATGGCAAAGTATCGCACCTTCGCTTTAACCGCACGTTTTGCAGATTAACGCCTGCTATAAAGTGTATGGCAAATTATCGCATCATCGCTTTAACCGCGCGTTTATAGTAGGAATGTATTTTAACACGTGGTTTTCCACCACTGTACAGTCTGCTGACGATTGTTTTTAGTCATAATATTGGACTAACTATCGTTTAATGATAAAATAAATCGGGGGTAAATGGCAAAATTGATTTTCATTATTTACGTGTTTGGAAGGCTGCTGCTGGTCAACCCACCGACGGAGCCCCAGCTGACGTCCACGGGGCATCATGATACAACTTTCTTAAGCTTCTCGCAAGTTGTCGACCGGAGGGAAGTGACTGACAAAAAATTGCACGTAGCTCGCGGGCTACAATATATCCCTAGATATTTGTGGACGAACAACAATCTGACTTTGGGCGGGTTGCACCAAACCGTCCTTAATTGTAAGCGGTGGTCGTTAAAATCTGAATGTATGGAAAGTTTGACAAGTTGTATTTTCACTTATAGTTGCACGTAGCTCGCGGGCTACATTATATCCCTAGATATTTGTGGACGAACAACAATCTGACTTTGGGCGGGTTGCACCAAACCGTCCTTAATTGTAAGCGGTGGTCGTTAAAATCTGAATGTATGGAAAGTTTGACAAGTTGTATTTTCAATTATAGTTCGATTCTTAAATTACTCTGGGTTTAAGTTCTTTTTCAATGATTCTTGTTATTCATTAAAAATGTGCTTTTAAGTAAAAAAAACACCGTCTCATTTTAAAATGTAACAAGTGATACATTACATTAATCCGTTTTTTGTGTTAACGCGTGATCACATACTTTACGAAATCGAATAACATATTTTCACAATTGACACATAAAATAAAAGAAACAAAACTGACAACTCGGTATTTTTTTTTCGGTTAAATAGCGGAGGTATCAGACGATACAATTATTCCTGAAATTATTGCACGACCATGCGATCAGTATATTAACGTGTTATTCTGCTGAAGTGTTACCTACATCAATTCATAATGTGAGTATTAATTTATTTTGTATCTTAATTGAATCTTTAAATCTTAATTCCTTAACCAAAATGTTAACTGGCAGTGTTTTTAGGTCCGACTCTGAGCTGTCATACCGTTCGCGAAACCCGTCGCCGCAGCCGAAAAAAAGTGCATAGAGGACAAAAACAAGCGGCGTGAACGTTCTTTAAGGTACCTAGTTATTTCTCACTGTGTTAACATTGTATTGCTAAAGATGTCATGAATTATTTGTATTAATTTCGGTGGACATCTATAACTGACTTTGTTATTACACAGCGTGTTTACCGGCTCCAAAAACGAGCTGTAAGGGCTATTGCTCGTGTCCCATGGAACGAGTCCGCTAGACCACACTTCGCTACCCTAGGGATTATCACGTTGCTGGGCCTCTTGATATTGCAAACAGCCATATACACACGAGAGAATCTAGATCCCAGGCGGGGTGACAATAGCAACCGTACTACACGATACGGACACAAACTAGCAGAGGTGCCTCGTAGCTTAGCAAAGACGGCAAAAACTATATACGTCATGGGCCCCTCTGTGTATAATAATCTACCACGAGTAATAACAGACGCACCTAGTTTGCTAACATTTAAATATATATATATATATATATATGTAATTTAAAAATAAATAAATAAATAAAATAAAATATAGAAGAATTTCTGACTACGAAATATTAGTGCAAATATAAGCATACGAAAGTAGCTAATTTATTTAAATGAATGTATTGTATTTTAAAATTTATCTGTACTAGATGTAAGTTGACATGTAATCACCTATCCTACTAATATTATAAATGCGAAAGTTTAGATGTTTGGATGTTTGTTACTCAATCATGCTTAAACGGCTGAACCGATTTGAATGAAATTTTGCACGAAGATAGTTTATAGCCTGGATTAAAATATAGGATAGTTTTTATCCCGGGTCTACGCGGACGAAGTCGCGGGCGGAAGCTAGTTACCAATAAAGTATGAGTATGAGTATTAGCTATTAAGCTTTGTATTATTATCCTGAAATGCTGTTGATGCCCCAAAAAAAAAACAGTTTCTATAGAGTGACAGCCGCCGGCGCCATATTTAACGTTCATCGTGTAATGGTAAGTTGGTGCAACCCGCCCTTAGTTTATTGACTAGCTTCCGCCCGCGACCTCGTCTGCGTGGAGCCGGGATAAAAGCTATCCTAAATTTAATCCAGGCTATAAACTATCTTCGTGCAAAAAATCCCCCCAATCGGTTGAGCCGTTTATGCGTGATTGAGTAACAAACATCCAAACTTTCGCATTTATAATATTAAGTAGGATACTGCAATTTCAATACGGTCTAGGCTTTTAACCATATAATATTTTTTTTAAGTCTCAATATGGAATTCAAACACGAGGATCTTTTATAGAACTATATATTTATGAGAAGATATAAATAATAATAGGAAAATGCATAGAAACGCACGTTAAATATTTGCATTATCATTCCATTTAGAATATTTATCGTTAGCTTTACAGTGAAGGAAAACATCGTGAGGAAACCGGTCTAACAGTCTTCCCTCTGGGTTCGCAGGTCAGATGGCAATCGCTTTCGTGAAACTAGTGCCTATGCAGTCTTTTCAGTGAAGGAAAACATCGTGAGGAAACCGGTCTAACAGTCTTCCCTCTGGGTTCGCAGGTCAGATGGCAATCGCTTTCGTGAAACTAGTGCCTATGCAGTCTTTTCAGTGAAGGAAAACATCGTGAGGAAACCGGTCTAACAGTCTTCCCTCTGGGTTCGCAGGTCAGATGGCAATCGCTTTCGTGAAACTAGTGCCTATGCAGTCTTTTCAGTGAAGGAAAACATCGTGAGGAAACCGGTCTAACAGTCTTCCCTCTGGGTTCGCAGGTCAGATGGCAATCGCTTTCGTGAAACTAGTGCCTATGCAGTCTTTTCAGTGAAGGAAAACATCGTGAGGAAACCGGTCTAACAGTCTTCCCTCTGGGTTCGCAGGTCAGATGGCAATCGCTTTCGTGAAACTAGTGCCTATGCAGTCTTTTCAGTGAAGGAAAACATCGTGAGGAAACCGGTCTAACAGTCTTCCCTCTGGGTTCGCAGGTCAGATGGCAATCGCTTTCGTGAAACTAGTGCCTATGCAGTCTTTTCAGTGAAGGAAAACATCGTGAGGAAACCGGTCTAACAGTCTTCCCTCTGGGTTCGCAGGTCAGATGGCAATCGCTTTCGTGAAACTAGTGCCTATGCAGTCTTTTCAGTGAAGGAAAACATCGTGAGGAAACCGGTCTAACAGTCTTCCCTCTGGGTTCGCAGGTCAGATGGCAATCGCTTTCGTAAAACTAGTGCCTATGCAGTCTTTTTACTAATATTACATATACATATACTTTATTAATAACACCAAGTTACATGTCAGGATTTTTACATAGGTACGCATATTTAATTCGTTGGTACATTATGCATCATTAAATTCATTTCGTCATTATCTATTCATTAATTACATTTTATACTAGGTACGATATATGGGTATTTTTATGATTCACTGAGTAGGGAGCTCGTAAAACTCGTCTATGGAATAAAAAGTATGGTCGAGAAGCCACTTAGGTACGCAATCTCAACTTAAATGCCACCGTGGAAGTTGCGTTACAAAGAGGGCACAGTATCCGCAACAACTGCTCACTCACCTTCGGTTCGGGCCACAAACAACTGCGATCTGGGGCATTCACGAATTCACCGCCCCAGGTACGTAATGTACTAATTACCTTGCAAGCGATGGAGAACTCCTTCAAGTCCAGTTTCCCGTCGGCATTGCAGTCGGCCAGGGACCAAATCTGTCCAAGCACTGGCGGAGGCAGTTGCGACTGATGACAAAAAAAATGGCTGCCGTTAATTTTTTTTTTTTTAATATGCTGCAGTGCTTGGCAATCTGTTTTATTTTTTACAAAAACAATAATCCTTTTTGCTGTCTGATGGCATTAATCGGCTATACATTCTAAATTAAGGAAGCCATCCAATGACGCCCTCCTCACTGCCCGTCCGCGAATCTCTTCGCCAGGTCCACCACACTATTCCTCCCTAGTCGTGAGAACCGCAAGCTGCCAATTGCAGTAATTGCTGCAGTAATGGCACTAAAAACTCAGGAACGAAGTTCTAGGCTTCAGCTTGCGCCGAAAATCGTTCGTCCGGTGTCTGTCCCGCTGTTTTCATCTACAGGTCGCATTTGAAAGTGAAAGATTGCTCTGCTTTTTCCATTTACAGTTAGTATGTAATAGCGCAGTGGTCTTCAAACTTTTTGACTCAAGGGCCACACTGCACTTAAAGCTGCATACGAATTTGAGCGGCTCAGCCTGAGGCATGCTGCTTACGAGCCAATTTGGTGCACATAAACATGCGCGGGCGAGGCAGCGTGCTCGCGGCGAGCCGACATTGTGCGTCGTTCAAAATGGCGTCGGACACGATGACAGCCGCAGCCGCTTTTTGGTAATAATTCACCGAATATCGCTTCGTTATAATGTCATATTAAAACTGTAGTCAAATGGAGAAAAAAACAACGCAAAAGGTCAAATAATCACGAAGTTATGTGTCCAAAGTTTTAAGAAGGGGTATGTTCTGTCCCTTTTTCGCAAAACGCAACTTCATATGAAACGATGACGCTTGTGGATTGTGACGTCACTAATAGACGCCAACGTGCCGCGCCCCGTCGTGTTCAGCGCCGCCGTCGACGCGGCCCCCCGGCAGCCTCGCGTAACGTGACGTCACAAACCGTTTGCGTTTTCTCTCTCTAAGAAGCAATATTAAAACAGTTGTAGCTTCGTAATTATTTGAGATATCTTTCTTTTCATTTGCCTTCTTTCTTTTGGAGTAATAATAATTTTCGAGTCTACACCCGTATTATGTTGAAGAAGGAGAAGAAAGATATCCTTTACTGAAGACAGGATAAGTATATGTTACCTGTAACATGAACCGCTTGGCTTGCTCCCCGCTGAGGTTTCCATTAGCTGGGCCGAGGTTCCGGAAGTGCTCCGCAAACTTTGCGTGCTCGTGTGGTTGGATCACCCACGGATCCCCCATTCTGACCTGTAATCAATGAGTATTATCATTTTCATGTCTTAATCCATACTAATATTATAAATGCGAAAGTGTGTCTGTCTGTTACCGCTGCACGCTTAAACCGCTGAACCGATTTACCCGAAGACGATGTTAAAAAGAAAGCAGAAACAATATGGAGAAGGGAGGCTAAAGACAGAACAAAATAGAAAGCTTGGGAAGACGCCTATGTCCGAGAGGCAAGCTGAAGTTAGGAAGATAAAACAAATATGTATAGAAAAAATGAAATATTTTAATTAAGGAAATAAATTAGTTTAAGTTATATAATGCATGCATGTAGTAAATGAAGTGTAACAAAATAACTCAGCAAATAAAGGCTATCTTAACTTATCTTATCAGTCATTTTAAGATCAGTTCTTAATTTAGCTGCATAGGAGCCTTTCCATGCCTCATTGTGGCAACACATATAGCTTGTCCTGAGTATTAAAGGTCCATGCATAGTACAGTTGAGTTCTCCATTATCAGACTACCTTTCGACAATATGTACACATGCATCTTATGCCATTAACAAAACAGCCTGTGTAGGTATTTTTTTAAAGGTTCTCTGTATAGAAAATTAAGTCCTCTGTGCAAGCTCTGGAGCTTGGGCAACCCTGTTCACCTCAGGAACATAGAAAGAACGAGAAAGAAAGAAAGAAAAACATTTATTCATGACAAGTATGATTAAAATTAAAAAAAAAAAACTAAATCTAAAACATTGTGTAGAATCAACATAAAACTAAAACTGGATTCTCGTGAAATGTAGTCAAAGTTGTGGAGTGTCAACCAGTTGTGCCCCAAAGGAGGCCAGGGTCCGCTTTGACAACTAATCCCAAGATTTGGCGTAGGCGTTTTACGAAAGTGACTGCCATCTGACCTTCCCACCGAGAGGGAAAACTAGACCTTATTGGAATTAGATGGGTTTCCTCACAATGTGGCTTTTTGGTGAAGGAAAACCCTTCACCGGAAAGCCACTGTTAAATATCAAATGATATTTCGTACATAGGTTTTTTGAAAAAACCCAGTGGTACGAGCCGGGATTCGAATCCCCTACCTCCAGATTGAAAGTTGCGTGCCTTACCAGTGGCTAGGTAAGTGAACTAAGAAAGAATGATCCAATAAATTAATATTTTATTATTATCCTTTCTCTAGATTTCACCGAGTTCATTCATCTGTTCAGAAAGTGTATCAGTTATATGAACCTAGTGTTCATAAAATATGAGAAAACACCCACCCAAAAAACATAAGTAACTATTAGTTATAAAGTAATTGGAGTGGCGATTCTAATTGGTAAAATATGTAGTGTGAGGTGACCTTCGACATGCACGCCTTTAAGCAACGACTGAACTCAATATTAGACTTTATAAGTGATAAAAAATAAGATCGTGCTACACTTTCCCTAGTTGTTCAGGCGATTAATGTTCAAATTACGGTAATTGGACGTTAAGTAAAATGATGAAACTTACGGTGTGTGTGTGACTGAGGTTGTGAAGTGTTTCTAACGCCCCTCTCTGCTAGTAAACGTATTTTATTGGGATAAATAAAAAGGAGGAAGCCTCCCGATTTTATTGATCGAGTCGAGCTTAAACTGTCAGTGTAGACAAACGAGAGACGTTCAGAAATAAACATCAAAGAGTATAATAAACAATCAAAGAGTATAGTAAATAAGTATATATAAACATTACACAACCTAACCATAAATTATATTCTACCATCGATCATTTTCTGCATGTTAGTGCTTCAAACTCACTCGAGAAAAATGTAAGTAATCATATATTTGCAAGATCTCGATTTATAGTCGCAAGATTGTATCAAATTTCTGAACAAGCACAAGTTCTCGTAGGTTGTTCAGATATTATCATCGAATCGCAACGGTTTTCCACCGAAGTACCCAAATGAATCAAAAAGTTAATCGTAAAAATGTAAAATATAACCACTTTTATAACTATACTAATAACACGAAACTTTTCTTTGGTTTAACTTGAGCTTTACATTAAGCATATTTTTGTATACAGCATATTGCAATAAAGTATAGACATTACATTCAGAACGTATCTGTCAAAAGATGTAGAACGTCATTTTATATTACACGCATTTACTTGGTTTGTTTGTTTTACTTATGAACTGAAAATGACGAAAGTCGCCGATAATCTCAACCCGCACGTATACGAAAAGGGCTCAGAGCGTCAGATAACATCTACAGATCACGACGAGGATGTAGCTGACGAGATAGATGAGAGGGAAATCTTCGATATTATTAGGTAATTTTCCTTCGATAATTTTTCAGCCCACATTGCTTTAATTACAAAACAATTTCATGTTATTATTATTCTGGGTAGCCAATCACGTCATCTAATTGATGCGATATAGCCAAGTGTTATACTTTAATTCACGGTCCGTTTTTAGCCTAGTGACCTCGCCTACGAAGCTAGAGTTAGTTAGTTTTACTGGGCTTTTTTCCGCAAGTCGACATCCATTGTGCCTATTTTGATATATATTCCGTAGTGTGTCTGGAGACCCTAGGTGCTTTTTCCTGTATACTTCTACCTGCTTGCAATCCAGTAGAATATGTTTGGTCGTTTCCTCCGCCTCCATGCAGGCTCTGCACACGGGGCTGTCTGTGATACGAAGCTAGAACAAAAAGGTTTTAATCTCGGCAAATGTTTGTGTGATGAGCGTGAATGTGAATAATAGCTGATGGGACTGGTTAGATTTGTGTAAGATTGGCACCTAATATTAATGGGGCTGATGAGATTTGTAATTCATAAGGGGCTGGTTAGATTTGTGTAAGATTGGCACCTATAATTAATGGGGCTGATGAGATTTGTAATTACTAATGGGGCTGGTTAGATTTGTGTAAGATTGGCACCTAAAATTAATGGGGCTGATGAGATTTGTAATTACTAATGGGGGCTGGTTAGATTTGGGTAAGATTGGCACCTAATATAAATGGGACTGATGAGATTAGTGTAAAATTGACACCTAATATTTATTAATTTATATTTTATCAGGAACATCAATGACCCCGAGCATCCGCTGACGCTGGAGGATCTTCGGGTGCTGGAAGAGAGGAACATCACTGTAAATAATCAGGAGAATACAGTGCAAGTTAATTTCACACCCACTATACCGCATTGCAGCATGGCAACACTTATAGGTGAGGATTATACCAATAACAACAGTCCGGCTTAATGGTGGCATTTTTGCTGTCATAGTGATTTCTCATTCATCTTCTTCATAATATCAATATTCACATAATAAAACCTTATTATTATTATTATTCTGGTAGTGGCTTTCGGACTGTAGAGCCCTTATACTGTGATTGGCACTTGCTACAATTCTCGATCGAGTCCTGCAAACTCGAAGAATTGCAGGATACTCTTGAGCTCAAGAAATAAAACCTTAATGATTCTTCAGATTGCCAGGTGCCAAAGGATTAAATTGCGAAAAACATTAGGAAGATGATGAATCTCAATAGGTGGATCCACACCGGTGTCCGGTGTTTTAGTCCGGACTAACGGCTTGCCTGAGCCAGTCCAAACGCTCGCCCTTGCCAGTCCACACGCATGCCCGAACGCATGCGCTCGGCCGAATTTGGTCGGTGGGCCATTAGTAGTCTGTCCAAGATGATGGATAGCAGGCAATCCAGTGTTCCAATATAATATATAGTTTCTTTTATGTCCACAATAATAATATTTATTTACACAGCATTACACAACTGTAATGCTGTGTAAATAAATATTATAATAAATAAATAATTAATGGAGCAAGTGATCGCCATGAAGCCGCATGTATGCACAGCTCGATATTTATAGGGCAAAAATGCTTTCCTATGTCTGGCTGACGGCAGCCCTCTTTATAGGTTGCATCTCACAACAGATTCCCGTGAAATTTTGTGGGCGAGTTCGATATTTATAGGGCAAAAATGCTTTCGCTCAACAGATTCTCGTGAAATTTTGTAAGCGAGTTCGATATATACTAGGGCAACAAAACAACCGTCCACATAGGTTGCGGAGCGCTCGGCTCGGGCGAGCCGTGTTCGGCCGAGCATGCGTTTCCAATTTTGTTTGCCGGAAGGGACGGCGTGGCTTGCCGAGGCACGCTACACTGAGCGCGCACGCTCGGGCGAGGCGTGCTCGGCCGAGGCATGCGTCCAGTGTGGACCCGTCTATTATCATTGCCGCTCTCGTTGACGCGTCTCTTTAGTACAGCACGGCTAGCACGCGACGGCGCGCGAGCTCTCTCGATTTTTCTCGCACTATCCGTCTCTCTCTTATTAGAACACTTAGAAGAAGAGGTATAGTGCGATAAAAATCGAGAGTATATCGCGGCCGTCGTGTGCTAGACGTGCTGATGGGATTTTTCTCTGCACACTGTTCCGCTACCTTGCACAGGTCTGCATACACACCCTAACTGTGATGATGGTTGTTCCAGGCCTCTCAATCCGCGTGCAGCTCCTCCGGGCGCTCCCAAGCCGGTTCAAGGTCACCGTCACAGTGACGGAAGGGACCCACGCGTCCGAACACGCAGTCAACAAGCAGCTAGCGGACAAGGAAAGAGTTGCTGCCGCGTTGGAGAACAATAATCTGGTGCAGATTATAAACCAATGTGTGACGCCGCTGTCATTGTAGACGAATGTTAGTTTTAGGCATTATACTTGCATTGCACCTCTTAGCTAAACAAATTATTATATTTAGTGGCCTTAAAGGCTGTGAGCCTTTCAAGGAAATACAGAGAGGTCGCTACTGGTAGCGGCGGCGAATGTGATGGAAAGATACGCTACATCAGTTAATGTCTGGGTAGCTCAGAGGGGAGCACTGTACCGGCAACACAGAGGTCGCAAGTTCAAGTCTTGCCCTGGGCTTCAGGCGATGATGGTTGGATGGTATTTTTCCATTATATTTGTTTTCTGTATCATATCGTTTATACTTGCACTTAGTATGTGATATTTTAAGTATCTTTTCCTATTTTATTTAAAATTAAAACCCATGCAATGTAAAAATGTAATTTGGTCTCCTGCGATACAGGCAAAGTCTATTGCAGTAACCGGTACTCATAATACTATGTGCAAAGGACTCTGCGATGGTTGTGAAATGAGCACCAAACTAGGTTTGAATGGAGAATCATGCTTCCAGCAGGGTTTAGCACAAGGCGGTGCGTGAGCTCTTGCGGCGATAGGCCTTCCTTCTCTTTCTAATTAGAACACTTGGAGCGAGACACCTCGCGCGCCGTCTTGTGCTAAGCACGGTTAGTAATAGTAAATAATAATCTATGAGATTCATGTTGAACACGTTTAATGTGTATAAAATTGTATAAATAAATGCTTAGATTAAATAATTTGTTCTTATTTAGAGTTGGCTGCCTTGGCTTCGTTCTTGAGGTCTTCGTATGAAGTTTGGTTCTGTGCAAAATGAAATAGAAATTGAATGCGACACATATCAAGACCATTAAGTAGGTAAGAAACTCAAATGTCTATATCCTCGCTGTGGTGTAGAGGCCATTAATCACTTAGTGAACTGTCATTTGCTCCGTACAAACGTCCGATGCGACGAACCCACGCAGACACGCGTCGATAGTGCAAGTCGGGATTTTGTATATTTTTTTGTGTTATACAGAGCGTACCAAAAATAGGGTGAGAACCGATCAAGGGCATAACAGGTATCGTGTTCTGATAAGAAAAAACTAACTATAAAATGCTAGAGATGTGAATTCGGCTTAGAAAAATATGTAATTACTTACGTCCCACATGTCGCTGTCCCAGCTGGGGAACATTTTCTTGAAGACCTGCGGCTCGGACCCCTGTCTCACGGTCACCACGAGCGCAGAGTCCACCGTGCGCTCCAGCCCGTCGTCCGATATGTACTCCTGGAACAACGACAATAAAAAAATATGATTAATGACATGCTATAGAATCAAATTATTGTACGCCAACCACTGGCTGATTGTGAAGATCTTACCTTTGTATTATAACTATTTTGTACTCACTTTCATACAATAAATTATTTTGTATTTGTATTTGTATTTGAATAAACTTTAACCTCCTTCATAAAATTTGAAATTTCTCTGATGAACAAGTTTCTGACAATAATTTCCTGTCAAGTTTCTGGCAAAAACCTTGGGACTAGGTGCCAAAGCGGTCCCCGAGCGTTAGGGTCAACCAGTATTAACTACGTCGATGAATTAACTCAAGTTATCAGAGTTGGAATTATTTTATTTACTAGCTGATGCCCGCGGCTTCGCCCGCGTGGTTATAGGAAAATGTAACATAACAATTTTCCTGTGGGAATTAGATGTTTTCCCGCTGGGAAAAGTAGCCTATGTCACTCTCCAGCCTCTAAACTATCTCCGTACAAAAAAATCACATTAATACGACGCTCCGTTGCGACGTGAAAGAAGGACAAACAAACACACATTTTTATAGTAGCAAGAGTTAGTACGAAATCACCACTGTGCTTTAACGTAGGTATTCTTTTTTGTTTCACTAAACAAAAATAAAGTATAGAATAAAGAGTCAAATAATAATACTTACACAGAAGAAAGTCGTGCATCCATCCTCTCGCAGAACGTCAAACATTCATCACACACATCTATCCATCTGCTAGCAAGTATGTATATCACACATTGGTGTTGATTCAAGCAAAGAGTTTATAAAGTGTAAATCTCGAATAAGCGGGGACTTTCTGCGAGACAACGTTCGCGCTGCCAGCGCTGCTAGTAAATGTCGACAACGAGGTCGAAAATTAAATGTAGAAGGCGAGGGAACATACAGGAGCACCAACTGAGCTACTAATTCAGGTCCGTCTGAATAAAATCGGCTCGTACCTTCAGACCAAAGATGAGCTCGTTCCATCGCTGGAAGATATTCAGATGTCTGAATTTGAATTTTTAGATGTGAACTAACCTCGATAATCTGGCTCCGCGCTGACTTCACTCGCTCCGGGATGTTCTTGCCCTGCCACAGATACAGCTCCTCACCGGTGTCCAGCACATACACCCCGTCATCAGAGAGGTCCTGGAAAATTAAAACAAATGAATATGCAAGGATTGATCACTTGGTAAAGGTCGCGCGAGTCCGCTGGATGCGGGCGCTGGACCGGTAATTGTAGCACTCTCTGGGGGAGGTATATGTCCAGCAGAAGAAGTCTTTCGGCAGATTAATATCGCAGTAAACTTTTCTATGAAGCTAGTTCCCCTTAGCTACGTCTCCTGTGGTAACCTCAAAAACTGTGATTTTATGGATGATTTTATCCACGAAATGTAGGGTTTATGAACATTTCGAACCCCTTTTTAGGCCGACCATCTTGTGAGCATGTTAGAAGTCCATATCGTAACATGTGTTTGAGGAAAATGTAAATTGATTGTCCCATACCTCAGGACTCGTCAAACTTGCTAGCAATGCCATTACGATCAAAAGTTCGCTGAGAGATGGTGCAGCTGACAAGACATAGTATCCGATAGCCAAACAAAGGCTTTGTTTTCATACGATGTAACTTGTTCATCTGTCGCGCACTATGAACTCCTGACAACTAAACCAGTGGCTTAAGAGTCCGCAGTAAGCTCGGCCGAATTTCACCTTCCCATACAAACGTAGTTACGCTCTCATTTTAAAACTACTGGTTGGATTGTGACGAGACTTTGCATATACAATTACATGAGGTATATCTATGTCTGTAATTAGTTTTTATGGTTCCAGTTTATAAAACAAACGAAATACAGCAAAAACTAGTTTTGTATGAAAAACTTAAATTTGCTGTATTTTTTTACTATGGCATCTGAAGCTACAAAAACTAATTACAGACACAGATATACCTCATGTCATTGTACATGCAAAGTTTCGTTACAATCCAACACGTAGTTTTAAAATGAGAGCGTAACTACGTTTGTATGGAGAATCGAGCTTACTGGGGACTCTTAATACTAACCTCTTGCTTATAGCTAAGGGGCAGTTCTTCAAACTTGATCTTCCCAGTGACAGAGACGCTGACAGTGGTCAGAGTCGGCTCAGACGTCACACGCCTGTTAACCTCCAGGGTCCACCCTGAAGCGTCTTCCTTTGGCTCTGCCGCTTCCCCTACATAAACACTGGATGTTAACAATTTTCAAAGAAACATACGTTCAGCTGCTGCAGACACTGTAACCTAAGGACGCTTGGCACTAAAAGAATTACAAGCGTGCTGCCGGCCCTGTATAGATTAGGATACGTGTTCACGGCTGGAGACAAGTGTAGGTCCTATTCTCCATATATTGCATCCTCAGGAGCTCTGGCGACCTGACTCACCACCAGGAACAACACCACATACCCACAGAGCAAGTAGTTGTGTAGTTAAGTATGGTTCGGTATTGTGAAAGGTACGTAGAGTGCGTTCCGTAGTCCGCAGCTCCTATGGGTTGCTGCTCATATGGATTATTCTAAGAAGCAAGCGTTTCTTTATTCTTGATTTATCATCTATTCATGGGAATGGGGTTGCAATATTCCATTACACTTAATATTAGTTCGTTTAATAGTTACTAGTTTCTGCCCGCGACTCCGTCCGCGTGGAGTTGTTTATATCGTAGCTCCATATAAACTTTCACGCCCCATTTTAACCACTAATCATCTGATTTCCGGGATCTATCCCAGATCCTTTCTCGGGATTCAAGCCAATTTTTATCTCAATCTGTTCAGCGGTTTAAGCGTGAAGAGGCAAGAGACAGGCAGACACACATTCGCATTTATAATATTAGTATGGTTAGTGATACCTAATATTTAAGGCTTATGGTATACATATGTCGTTATTCCATAAGGTATAAAGCTAACATACCAAGGAACTCCCAGAACTGGTCAGGTTCGTCTCCCTGCTCAATCTCCTGGCACTCTCTGTCTCCTGCTAGTGCCTGCATTTTGGTCTCCCCGGCTTCACGCTCTTGTGGTAGTGCGTCCTGAACAGAATAGAACAAAAAGGAACATAATGGATTAGTATAATCGTTCATTCTTGAATTTAGCAGTCCGCATTAATTTCAAATTAAAGAAAAGAACGCAATAATTTGTTGCTCAGAGTTGAATTCCAACCTGCGGCCTTCTGACGCACCTGATTCTGCCAATCCTTTCCCTCTTACATGGAAGACCAAAGCAAATGTCATAAATGAAGAAAGCGTTAGAGAGATAGTAGGTGTGGTTCTGTCTCAGCATAATGCTGTCGTAATGGTCGGCTTATATGGTTGCCGATACTAAGAGGAAGTATGACCAGAAGAAACTCACCTTCCCATACCAGCAGTAGACTATCTCCGGAGTCTCCAGGATGTAAACGTCATCGTCCTCCAAGGAGTCAGCGGACTCCGGTACCTGTACCGTACGCATGTCCACGCCTATCGTGGTGCCTTCCACCTGGACAGAAATCACAACCTTATTGGAGAAAACCACTAAGATAAAACCCACAGAACCTGATACTACTGGGTAATTCCCAGAACGTCTCAGCCACCCTCCACCCTCCCCCCTAGATTTTTTGACGAAGTGCCCTGTAGATTTTCGTTGCTATGTTGGTTCTTTGGTAGGAGTCAGACTAATATATTTTTTTTCTGGCTATCGGTTCTGAGAACATCCCTGCTGCGCTTGACCACGAAAGGCAAGTCTTATAGTAGTATTATTCTTCGCTGCCCGCGGAACAATAACATGAGGGAATAGGGGTCTATAGCCTTACAATCTTCAGATGTGAATAGACACCGCAAATTATTGAATCACCTATTCCTTTTGGAGTACATTAAAAATTACTCACCCTGAAGAGTCGAACGCCATCATCGCTGGAACTATTCTTTGAATTAACGGCCCCGTAGTCCGCTTCCTTACCGCCGAAGAGAATGCTGAGGTTACCTGAAAAGTATAACATACATCAACATCATCATATCAGCCGACATACGCCTCCCCCAAAGAGTGCCACAATGACCGGTCCTGTGCCACCCGCATCCAGCGGACTCCCGCGACCTTTTACCAGGTATCCACGTGTTTGCCACTCGAGAACGTTACCATAACATACTTACAATGATATACGGATTTTATTTGACTGTCTATAGGTACAGCTGATAGCTACAATATGATCTTACCATGGAAAATACTCAAGAGATGCTTCGGCTCCTTTCCCTCCGGTACTTTGACGACAGTCACTGTTTCATCCAACTGAAAAGTTATAAGTAGATATTTTCGTTGCAGAATAAGTACTTACATAGGTACCTAATAAAAATGGAGTTGTTTCTCTTTCTAACTGCTCTGTTTGTGTGAGGTGTGCAATAAAGAGTATTTGTATTGTATTGTATTGTGTTGTACTTATAGGTATTTAAGATTTAGTAAATATGTGTGTGAAAGATAAAATAGGCCGAGGTATGTCTTATAGCACAAATACAGGAATATATCCGAAAACCGAAATTTTGCAGTTGGTAATAATCACTAGTAACGTCAAGTAAACAGGCAGGATAAGGGCGAACGAATGATGATAACAAGTTTCTGTCAAATATTTCATTTTTGGTACAAGCTTTTATTGCCGACTGTACTTTTCTGTATACCGTCAACTACTGCGATTGAGACGATTCTAACGAGCCGTTTAAGTACTGAATTCCCATGGCCACCTTCGGTCTCCATCATCAGATCAGCTCGATGGTACCATAATATTGAATTGTCATCCTAAAAAATGTGTAATGTGTAAACTTTAGCTCAATCGGTCACCGGGAAGTGGGTCAAATTTAACTTGCATGACAAACATCGGGACAGGTGAAACTAAATAAAAGCTTGTAAAAATAGGTAAGTAAAAGCGAAAATCAACACCAATGACTGTACCTACCTAACGCGCTTTTATAATATTCTTACCTCGATTTCTAGATCAGTGGCCAACTCGCGCGCAGCTTTCTTGTCATCAGTTGATGCATCTGCACCCTACAAGAGAAGACAAATAAGTACTTAAAACAAGAGGAACAGACGATTTTTTTGAGTTTTAAATGTCTAAATTGTTACTTATCGAGAGTAGGTACTGAATGAGAGTCCGCCATACATAAAACAGGTCTACTTAGTCAGATCTACTGTGTTTCGTACGTTGATTGTTTAAAAGAGTAAGTTTGTCTTCGCAAGCTACACCAGGACTCACGCCCTCAACTAGCTAAGATCGCCGTCGATAGAGCTCAATAATCAATGGTACAGGACTACCAGTAGGGGCTCCTCCAAATTTCAACCGAGTCCTTCAGAGACAAATCTAATATCTCATTTTAGTAGGGCAATCCTGGCTCCACCACCGCTGCAATGTAACACAGAGGTCGATTGCAGGCTGAGAAGGTTGACGATACCTTGGTAAATAGTCTCCATGGTCGTCATTGATTAAACTCCCTCCCATTTACGATGACCAACTAGTACAAAAAAGTACTTACGATCCACCAGTAAATGACATAAGCCGCGTTGCCCTCATCATTGCACTGGTACTTGATCACGTAGCACTCCGAGCGGTACAGCGCCGGTGACTCGAGCATCGCCTCGGTGATGTCTTCCTTGTCTCCTGCAATCCTGGTGACAAACAAATACAAATTGAGGCCTAAGTACCTCTCTCAACTGTCAGTGTGTCTGTTGGGAAGATCGAGTTTGAAGAACTGCTCCTTGACTACAAACAAGCTGATAAGACCGAAGTATTTGAAGGCAGCCAGCATGATCAATTTGTGGTCATGTTTTCGCTAGGTTCTGGACCATTTTGGCACTGTACGGCACTGTACTCTAGGCACTTTTGAGAGAGGAAGGGCACAGCAGAATGTGGACTTGCTCATACTTGGAGCAGCCCAGCTCTCGCTTCCACTTTACAGAAGACCGCAGCCATAAGAACATTACTACTTGCTTTGTAGGTATGTCTTGTGTTCCTGGAGGTGAATAAGGTCACCAGAGCTCCCGAGGCTGTCTGTGTGTGAAGGAACTGCAAACCTGCATTTATCACTAGCTGTCAACACAACGAATCCTCAATTAAACAAAATGACTCCTCTCCTCTCTGGAGTTGCAAGTTACTTGCATACTAGGCTACACCGGTTGTCAAAAATTCTTGCCATTTGAAATGAAGTTGACGATTTTAGTATCAGGATTGGTTCGTCCGCTTTCAAAGTCCGCCTAATCCTGGAGTTAGCGATTCTTGTACAATACCTACGAGCCACATAATCGTGCGTGAAGTGAAGTAAACCTCTAGTCGCCTCCCGTTCCCCCGTCTAACCCTTCTGACACCCTTGCGACGCTACTAGTAGCGAACATCAGATACGCAAACTTATCTGGTCTCTAACTCTATGTGATACCTGTAAACAGCCTCCAAGTTACCAGCGCCCGCATCAGGCATGTATCCTCTGGCGGCAGCGCTCTTGCCGATCAGCTTGGCTGTGGTTGCCGATTCTTCCGCGTCGCCAGAGTAGTAGCCAGCATCTACAAGTAATTTTTGAGGGGTTAATTCATTTAGCTGCGGTGAAAGTAAGGACATTAAATAATTACTTATATTATGATTATGTCTTCTCCATCATCTGACGAACAAGAACAGTCACCCTTTGCTTTTAGTCAGTGTCATTATTGAACTTTTTTTTTTCGAAAGCTATCCTTTTATACGTCTGTATACTCACTTCTATCAATTACAGATATATATGGAGCAAATGTGATATTGCAGTGATATCCACAACACCCTTCAATCCAGTATCCGTAGTCAACGCGACTATATATACAGTACTTCTAAACCCCTTTTACTTTGTTTTGGCAGTTCTATTTGTATTTTGAGTTAAAATTACCGTTATGGGGCAACATCTTACCGAATTCTGATATGTAAGCCCGTACGGAGCTGCTGGACGTCACGGCCTCCCAGTTGTGGAAGAACTGGCGGAACGTGGAGCTCTCCGCGCCTTCTGTCACCCTGGTCACTGGCACCTACATGTAAATACACAAATTTTACGATTTGGCACCAAGCGTTTGCGGATCTAAAAAGAAGTAGGGAAAAATATTCATTCACGCCGTTGCTAAAACGGATATGCGTAATTGCGTATCAACTTGTCCTGTGAGAGCAGTTCTCACTTGCCGGTTATCTTCAAGGGCCTCACTTATAAGTAAGGTTCGGCACTTGAACTCCTTCGATCATATTTTTTTTGCCTCTAAAATAATAATGTACCTGTTTGTTTAAAATTACAAAGTGCTCCAATAACGTCGAGCTCATTTTTTCATGCAAAGTCTTACCCAAGTCGGATATCCCTTAATCTCCGAGTATTTCTGTGCGATATCGTGGTAGTTCTTCTTAGTTTCGGCGGCCACATCTCTGCCCAGCCACAGGAAGACGCCAGAACACGGCGTGTCCAGAACGAATATCGCCTGTCGAATAAATAGTAAGTATTATTACACAGCAGCATCAAAGTACCGATATGGCCTCCGAATCGCTAAAGTGGCAGTGGGCGATACACATTGCACATAGAACCGATGGCAATTAGGACGGAATGGTTCTCGAGTGGTGACCACGTACCAGGCGCAGCCCTCACATTGTGGACTTGTGACCTGATGGAGGTCGCTGGAGTCCGGTGGGTGCGGGTGGTGCAGCTTCGCTTCGCAGATCATTGTGGCTCTTTGGGGGAGGCCTTTGTCCAGTAGTGGACGTCTCTCGGCTGATATGATGATGAGTTTTACCTGCGTGGGATGTCTAAAAGCACCTGCTTTTCACCACCACCATCACCTGATGATGTAGGTACTTACATCGGAGGTGAGGTGTTTCTGCTTGTAGGGTCGGCTAGCTGCCACCAACTCGAGTTCGTTCCCTTCCAGCACCTTGTACAAGAATACTTTCGTGCCGTCCCGGGAGTATGTCTGAAAACCAGATGTTATGGTTGCGTAGAATATTCAGATTCGGATTCAGAGCCCATGTTTGCATGGAAAAGAAGTAAGTACCTAAATTACTGTTTGCCTAAACGTCTGGTTGACGTATCTAGACTATTCAGCGAGGAAATGCCGCCAGCATCCCCGGTACAATGCGTCGAGGGTATTTTTAGATTTAACTTACCATAAATGCAAAAATACAAATGTTGAACAAAATACAAATGCTGTTTTCGTTGTGAAATACTACGTTTAGGTATATGGTTGTTCTTTTGAGGGTTCATTTTGGATAGAATCGTAACTGTGACCATGAATAGTTGATGCGAATCGTGGGGTCAAGCTCAAAGTTAAATGACTGGTTCATTTGAGATTTGACTGATCAAGAATAGGATTGTGCATGAAATTGAATGTGTTTGAAGTTACCTCGGCAGCGGAGTCATCGGCAATGTCGTCCTTGGACCCTGATCCGAGAACCTCGAAGAACAGCGCAACATCGTCGTCGGAAGAGAACTCATCTGAAACAAGGTAATTTAGACTTTCACTGGACAAATCGTCGTAATTCTCACGAGCCAGTCACCTACATAATGGTGTAATGCAGTATATAGCGGATACCTCCCAGAAAAGACCTGAGTCCTTAACAAAATCATGCCATAATCTAACCTCAGTGCGGTCAAACCAAACGGTGTGAAGCCCCCCCAAACCAAAAACGGCTTGGCCTTGACTCTTAGCGGCGGTGGCGGCCTTAAGTGGGAGGGAGAGATCAGAGTGCGGGTTACCGCTCGCCGCGGCGGTGCGCATATGAACACTGCCGTAAGGAGGAGCGGAGCCCGTCCATTGACGTAATAGTTGCCGTGATAACCGTGCTGATGAGAGTTTCATCAGCACGGTTATCACAAGACGGCCCGCGGGCTGTGTCGCGATGATATAGCTAGACTATCTGTCTCTTACAAATTAGAACGCTTAGAAAGAGACGGATAGTCTTTGTCGCCGCGACACACGAGGCCGACGACGACGAGGCCTAAGTTGAAGCTCACTGGCTCAATAGCCTATTTACTGTTGCTTTGAAGGCCACTAGATCATAATTGTCAGGAAATACAGATGACGGGAGCGAATTCCTGAGCAGTTCGCGCAAAGAAAGACGATTATTGTAATCTATAGGCCAATAATCTCTAATTACCCCGCACGTCCTTTAATAAGGCTATCAACAGCATTTTGTAGCATTGAGCTGCTTCTCTGACAAAAACGTTCAGGAGCAGCGAAATTAGGCTCAAACCTCGGTTGTGGCTATATCTACTAAAAATCTGATGATGGTTCCAAATGGCGTCCATAATTTGCCCTGCTTGTTAGACTAGGATCAGTGTTTACCAATGATCTCAATGGTAGCCCTTCCGTTGTGGTAGTCGTCCCGCAGTATGTTGGCGACGCTGATGATCTTCCTCCGCTGCGTGGCCTTGGCCCCGTCGGGCATCAGCACGAAGATGTCGTGCTCGTTCTCCAGAATGAAGCACTGGTCCTTGGTCAGCGAGGACGCTTCAGCTGGCACCTGGGGATCATCAACGTAAATGTAGTTTCAGCGTCACCAGGCCTCTCCCAAAGAATACCACAATGACCGGTCCTGCGCCACCCGCATCCAGTCGACTCCCACGACCTAAAAGGTCATTAGTCCTTGAGGACTATAGTTTAAACGAATCAAATCAACTGTATCAAATGATCAGCGTAAATGTATTCTAATAATGTAGGTAAGTCAACGTCCATACTTACTTCTACTAATATTATTTAAAGAGGGGATGTCTGAGGTTGTAAGAGTGTTTGTATGGAGTACCTAATCACCTGAACTACTAAACCGATTTCAATAATGCCGTAGAAAAGATTGTGCAAGTTACACTAGAATGTAATGAAAAAGGGAGTTACCAATTATGTTACGTACCTACGTACGTAAAGATAATTATATTAAAATATAATTTATTTTAAAAACAAATTCTTAACCGACTTCAATTCAGTACTTCGCCTTATTTAAAGAGTACCCTCGATTTCCAGATTCTGACCGGATGACCATAGGATACACTTTCAAACAAAACAGATTTTTTTAAATCGGTTTAGGCATCTTCAAGTAATACATAAAAAATAAAAGATTCTGACGAATTGAGAACGTCCTCCTTTTCTGAAGTCGGTAACTAATCTATTAATCCAATCTAGTTAAATTCAAATAATTAATTTCGTATTATATTATATATATTATTATAATATTTTATCACAATCATCTATTGACTTGTTCCCTCTCAAATTGGGAAAATCGATCGATGGACTGCTGGTTGGTTATCGGCTTGATAACAAAAATTAGTTTTCAGAGAAATGTATTGATAATCTTGTTGATAATGGAATGGGTTTATTCGAATCCTCGAGTGGCTTTTTTGTATAATTTGGATATCAAATATCATGTTAAAGCCAAAAAAATTAATGGGAAGTTAAGCGAATTGGTTCTAGAAAATTGATTCACAGCATGGGTATCTTAAGCGGCATTTAGACCTGGCTAACAGCAACTAGGGGAGGGGAGATAAACCATCTCGCTCTAATCAGTGGGGTGAGTGCAGTAAGTGCACTGCCAGGTCTAAATGCCGCTTTTGATATCTGACACTAAAGCGCGTAAGCTGCGTTCAGAGGTAGTTTCAAGTTCGCGGCGTCTAAGTGCTGGAATGATATCCCTCCTCCCATCAAGGGGCGTTTAGCAGATACACCTTTAAGCGTATGCTTAAAGGCTATTTGTGGGCGCTCCAGAAATCAAAATCCTAATCCCTGCACTGTGACAGCACTAAATATGCCGATTGCTAATTTTTTATCTAAGTAGTTTTTGTTTTTAATGTTTACTGTAAATATTAATATTTAATGAAGCTGCATCTAGGTAGTGTGTACATGTATTATGTCACTGTTGTGATGTTTATTTCTGTTTCGCCTGTCCCAATAATATAGGTAGTTTATTTATTACGTTTCCGTGAATTACCGACGGTGCTGGCTGAAAATCACCGCTGCAGGTGTCTGACACCTCAGCATAATGCTGAGCCAGTGTCCGGTTCACTGCCGCAGACACACTTGTTTCATGTTTTATATACTTTTTGTTTATTTTATTGTTTAATATGTGTGTCCTGTGTGAATAAGACTACCGCGTGGCAAATATCCCTCTTGGGATCCCCTTGTCTTTTTAAAGACAATCGGAAAAGAAGGTGTCATGATGACAATGACAATGACACCTTCTTTGACAATGACACCTTCAACAACAGATGAACAGTACAGCGTCTTGAGAGTGCAGTACAATAACTGCCTCGTAGCTGCAGCGCGTCGGCAATGTTCGCGGAGGTGCACGTTTTCGGCTTTTCTGCCATGATGGTGCTTCTACATTGGCTGTTATAAATGTTATACCTATAACATAGTGTAAGTAACAAGGATAACGCTATGTAACACTAAGATGTTGAAAGGAAATAGTTGATGTTATGTAACATTTTATAACTTCAGTGTGGGAGCACCATAATTCGTAAAAAAAACCGCATCGCTGCTTAGCGATAGAGTAAGGGTCAGTACCAACAGCATTCTGGCATTGTTTGCAGGCAAGTTATATGGTGCTTGCCCTAATTCAGTAATTAGGATCATACAGAACACGATTATAAGACAAAAAATATTACAAAATTATGAAAAATTATAAAATTAAAATAATGTTATCTACCTACTTAGAAATAATGCAGCGCATTGACTGCAATGCGCATTGACTGCAATGCGCTGCATTATTTCTAAGTAGGTAGATAACATTATTTTAATTTTATAATTTTGTAATATTTTTTGTCTTATAATCGTGTTCTGTATGATCCTAGTTGGTCGAAATAAATGATTATTATAATGACATTTTCTCAAAAAAAAGTGTCAGCCGTAAGCGTTCATAGGTTAAAGCGTCTGTTCTTGCTCATGGGATCTACAGACAGACACAAAGTTACACAGATACGGGCACTGACCTCTTCAATCCTCATGTTGTCGCAGCCAGAAAGCCTGAGTAGCCGCTTCTCAGCCCCCGCGTTGGTCTCCACCTCGGTGAAGCCTGACTCGTTGCCGCCCTCCAGGTATCTGATAGCTGAAAAAGGGCATTTTAGCTAATTTAGTTACATTTTTCGACTTGTCAGTGTAACAGTTGACGGTCTCAGTTAGTCCAGAAGCGTCTAACTCGTCTCAACGACTGCTTATAACCATTCAACGGATCGTTCACATCGAAGCTTAAAATACGCTGACTCCGCATTTAAGGCGCTTTCTCAAGAGAATCCACTATGGTGTGACCTAGGTTTTGCCGGTCACCATGCAGCCTGGAACTGTCCAGATATAATAATCGTAATCACGAATCGATGCAGACTGCCATGGTCACCCTCAGGGATGCGCCTTCACGCAGCTACGCGCCATCGATGAAGGCCGCATCAAAGCGGCGTCAAAATACCAGAAAATGTTGACGACATGTCATTTTTGGGAATATGGTCTCCGAGCCCAACTTCGTAGGAGAGATCACATCTGCAAGTCTCCGCTGGCTTGGGTACCTTGACAGAAAAGACAGAGCGGTGAAGAGAGCCTACCTTGGGCGGCTGAGCGGCGAAGACCGGTTGGTCGGCTTAGATATCGCTGGAAGGGCGAGGTAGAGAAAGACCTTCGCGCTCTACACTACACGCAAAAAACTGAGAAGTAGAGAAAGCACAGAATAGGGCGCGCTGGCGCCAACTCCTATCGGAGGCCAAGATCCGCTGAGGCAAGTGAGTGTAATTTGCAGTTTTGAGAAAGCTCAATTGGCGCCTCATTAAGCCTTGACTGAACTTACCAGGTTGGAAGTACCCGAGGAACTGGCCCGTCTCGTGTCCCTGCACCTCGCGGTGGTGGACGGCGCTTCCTCCCAGCATGTCGTCCAGCGTCACCGTCCAGATGGCAGCCGACCCTTGCTTGTCCTGAGTCGTTTTTGAGCCGAGCCAGAAATGCGCATCGTAGGATAAGGAGGAGGAGTTGTCACCTGTTGTCTGGGGAGAAGAAAATGATTAACACTTTCACTGCTACATCACGTGTAATTTTATTACACAGCAGGAAAGTCAAAAAAGAACGAGAGTACTCAATACTTTGATGGTGCAAAGTGGCAAAACGAAGAAGATGTTGAAGATAGTGATGGTGAACTCAACACGACCTCAACACCCTCCGACGTCTGTCCTATCATCACCATCCAAAACATTTGCGAAAACCCGTGGACCGAGGACATGAAGTAGCGTGACATGGCTTAAATTAAAACCAATTTTTATTGAGTTATTGCTGTTTTTTTAATTGATTAACTTAGTTCATACTTAGTCCCGAAAATACACGTGATCTTGAATGGGGGGGGAGGGGGTTATAATCACCAAATATCACCAAGGGGGGAGAGGGGGTAAAAACAAAACAAATATGATCACATGATTTCTGTACGCGCCCTAGCGGGCGGCCGTAGTCGCTTCCCGCTGCACATGAGGAAAACCAAGGAATCGGCTACGAGCGTAGCACTGACATTCAATTTATATCGCCTTTGACTCTGAAACTCATTGATGTGGGACAATCCTCAAATTAAGAAAGGGACGGCAACGCGCTATTGATTCTTCTGGAATTGCAAGTGCCCACAGGCTACAACGGTGTCTGCTTACCACCAGGCAGACCGCATGCTTGTTTGCCACCGTCGAAGTATTAAAAAAAGAAACACATGGAAGAAAAAAACATGTGCACGGCAAAATAATCAAAAATATATTATGTGATCGGGCGATTCTCTGTAAACTCACCGACCCTGGCAGAATTGTTTATAGGGTAATATTTACAGGATAAGAGATACTATAAAGAAATTAAGATTTATTGGGTGAATTAAAAAAAAAACAGGGTGTGATGCAACAAACTCACCTTCAACACAATATACGAATCTCCATTGTAGAATTTCCCATACATCTTGGCGTCTATGGGAACGGGCTCGAATTTCTAGAACATAAGAAATAAGTTTGTGTCAAGAATTGGAACAAGATTTTGTGGCCAACTGTACTTTTTTTTGCACCGCCATCATCATCAACTAACACTACATCGTGGGGGTCTAATAAAAAAAAAGATTTATTTAGGAAAAATAGTACAATAAGTGGATATAATCTAATTAAGTTCTTAACAACAAAACTTGTATCTAACAGGATTATTCGTATACAATATTAATACGCCAATGCGTCTGAAAGAAATGGTCTTAGGGGACCAATATACAAGTTTATTGCCTAAACTAGGTTACAGTTGTAATCTGTGTTTTAGGCATAAATGGTCTTTGTTTTACATATATATTGTCTGTCTAAACATGTGTTACCTTGCGTCAAGAATTACAAAACTATATTTAACAAAGCATGCTTGCGATTGCAGAACTATTTCACTATAGTAAGCAAATCTTCTAATGAGCCACACAACGCGTTAATCTTGTTCATCTGTCTCCATCATCAGATCAGCTTGGTGACACCATAATATTGCGTTGTATTTTACATGAGTAGGGTCATTAGGTACGCTGGTTACGTGACCACCTTCAGTTAGCGACCACCTGAAGCTGAAAGTTTTTTCTATTGAAAATAACATCAATTCTACAGATCCTATTAAGACAATTAGTTGTACTATCGACAACACAGCTAACTGACCATCGGTGCACCTTAAGTGCATTGTAATAAATGGTTCTATATAAACACAGGATGGTCAGTTAACAGTGTTGTCGTTTGTACATGCATTTTTTGTTGTACTTAAAAACCGAGAAAATATCCTTTTAGTTCACCAACTCAGCTCAGTGGTCACCAACCGGCACATGAAATTAGGTGGTCGCTAACCGGCTAAATGACCCTACCTATGCAAAATCTTAGCTCAATCGGTGTTTGATAACTGCTTAAAAATTCAGTTGCACAATTTGATCTTATTATAGGTACTTACCTCTATTGAACGAAGTAACAAGCCAAGTTAAGCTTGTAATAATCTCAATGAAGTGCATTAAAAGTAAGTACTTATGTTTAAACTTAAACCTCCTTAAGAAGCGTTAATTACCCTAAATTTTTGTCCCCCATCGCTATAAATGTTAGTCACTAAAGTATTGTAAATATAGGCCTCGTTGGCTGATTCCAATACGAGTACATAAGTTTCATTTTGAGCACTAATATCGTTTATTATTGTAAGTCACGTGACAATACAATTATTATGGTGTCTAGTTGGCTAGAAGATATCTAGTTTTAACTCGTCAGAATCGTCTCAATCGTTAAAGTTGTTGTGCAAACACAACTACAGCCGGTAAAAAATACTGAAAAAACCGGCCAGGTGCGAGTCGGACTCGCGCACGAAGGTTTCCGTACCATTATCTATAAAAAAAGCAAAAAAAAAGTTTGTTGTATGGGAGCCCCTTAAATATTTATTTTATTTTGTTTTTAGCATTTGTTGTTAAAGCGGCAACAGAAATACATAATTAGTGAAAATTTCAACTGTCTAGCTATCGCGGTTCTTGTGATACAGCCTGAAAAGAAATACCTTTGTTGTATGGGAGCCCCCCTTAAATATTATTTATTTTGTTTTTAGTATTTGTTGTTATAGCGGCAACAGAAATACATAATTAGTGAAAATTTCAACTGTCTAGCTTGAGATACAGCCCGGTGACAGACAGACGGACGGACGACGGACAGACAGCGAAGTCTTAGCAATAGGGTCCCGTTTTTACCCTTTGGGTTTACCCTAAAAATATGTAGATAATGCGTCTATAAAATAGACTTTAAATACTTACGTCGATGGTCCATATTTCCACACCAGCCGCGGCTCCTGCCTCAACGAACGCCGGGTGATCCATTGCACAAACGAAATGATAACACTACAAAGTCGCTCACTAAGTCTAAAGGCAATCAAATCTACTATTTAGCCCGTCTCTACTGACGACCTTTCTTTACTACGTCACTGCTATCCCAAAACTTAAAGTAAACTATTAAAAATCACTGGTCTAACCTTTTAACGGACGAGCAGTGAATTAAAAGTGAGTTTAACACGATGAATACTTAAGCTCTGAACCAAACAAGGAAAGATAATACTGCCTTTTACTGATAATAGCATAAATAAGCGTCGGCGATGATTCATAACATGGTGATAAGATTATCAGGTGATAATATACAGGGTGAATTTTTAATGAATGTCCAAATTGATTTTAGGCATTTGGTATCACTAATAGACTCCATTTTTGAAAAAAAAACTGGTAGGCATTTTTTTTATTTATAAATTGTCTATCCCGAAAGAATTATCCGTACAGCGTGGTTACTCGGGATTCAGTGCCGCGCGGAGCAGAGCGGGCCCGGGGGAGGGGGAGGCGTGCCGTGTTAACCCTTACTACCCGCTGAGGTGCCCGCGCGGTAAGGTTTTTTAATTTTTTCTGAAGAATCTTATACTTGAATTTGGACACTCATTAAAAAGTCACCCTGTATATATAGGGTTATTCAATGATATACCTATATAAGAGCACGTGTGTACAGCAGACGTGGGATATACGTAAACATTTTTCACTTAATTCGAACTACCTAGGCAGGTGCAAAAGTGTAAACATATCTGTGACTGTTCAGTAGCTATTGTATTTACTCCGACAGAGTTAATGCCTGCTGATGACCTGGTAAAGGTCGCGGGAGTCCGCTAGATGCGGGTGGCGCAGAATCGGTCATTGTAGCACTCTTTGGGGGAGGCCTATGTCCAGCAGCGGACGTCTTTCGGCTGATATGATGATGATGATGATGAGTTAATGTCAAACTGTGCGTTGATACAAACCGATCAATCGGTGTCCAAATTAGAACGACGTAGCTCTATCATCTTAGTAAATATTACGTTTTAAATTGTACGGAGATGAGAACTATCATACGAATCAAGATTCTCCGCGCGTACCATTTTGACCATTTTATGTTATCGTAAAAAGTTCATATACTTACTTACGTAAATACGTATTTATCAAATGCACCAAGATCATCCTGTATAAAGTAAATAAACTGTCATGTTCTTTATCTATAATGAAATATCATTATAGATAAAGGTTCGATTCGATCGGGATGATGATAATGTATGAATTGGAATTGAATCATTTAATTAGGCATTACTTAATAGACCAAACATGATTCAGGATTTAAGGCTCCGTCAGATCAGCGGCGGAAAGGAACAGAGCTGCTATGCTACTCTGTAACTTGTTTTCCTCTACTCACCCGTCACCCAAAATGTCTGGACGCGCGTAGTAACTAAGCGTAATCAGAGGTCTAATTCGACGTGTCTGGTGAGGTGAGGCGAATGAACGCGTTCAGAATAACAGCCCAGTTTGTGCAATGCACGGAACGTTATGTACCTATAGGGGACGCTACACGAGCAAATCGGCAGGACTGCCAAGCAAGGCCACAGAAAATGTAGTATGGAGTGACCTTGACTTGATTAGCCGCCCCGTGCTTCCGACACGTATCCACACGGGCCGAATAACGCGATGGCATGCATGCAGTCCTGCCGATATCGGCCCGTGTGGCGTCTTCTTATGAGTTGTACGGTATAGTTAGTTATAGTTATTACGGTGGGCATCTTAAGGTGGTTTTCCACCGGCGAGGCGAGGCGGGGCGTGGCACAGGGCTGGATGGTTCGAATAGAGGACATTCGCACTTTTTTCAGGAAAAACATTTATTAAAAAATGCTATCCGATTGAGAATTATATAAGGAACAATAAATGTGGTATACATTTTTTCGAAATAAGGCATATTGACAGCAGAAAAAATATGGCCTTTTTTTATAGAGTAGGAAACGATAAGCAGATTTTTATACAGGTGCTGGTTTTTTTTAGTCCAGTAAAAAGTCCACACATTTTCGATTTTTTCGTTTGTCTTTTTTGGGATTTTACTTTTTTTTCGATAGTTTAATTTTATGATTGAGTTGTACTTGTAAATAACACAACAAATTTGAACCAAAATCAACTCTTTCCCAAAAAAAAATTGACAATAAAACGTCGCATGTGGTACTTTTTATTATTATTATAAAATTAAACTCGAAAAATAATGTGGAATCGCAAAAAAGACAAACGAAAAAATCGAAAATGTGTGGACTTTTTACTGGACTAAAAAAAACCAGCACCTGTATAAAAAATCTGCTTATCGTTTCCTACTCTATAAAAGTAGAAAAACAAAGTCTTGAAAGGTAGAAGACGGGACCTCTAATAGTTTCTGAGAAACAAGATACCTATTTTTGGGTCCCATACAAAAAAAAGAGACTGTTTTTTTCTGCTGTCAATAGGTATGCCTTATTTCAAAAAAAATGTATACCACATTTATTGTTCCTTATGGATTGGAGAGAATTTAAATTCGTATGGGGCTTACTACCTATTTCCACCTCGCGCGCGCGCTCAGTGCAAATAGGTAGTAAGTCCCATACGAATTTCAATTCTCGCCCATCCACGCCCCGCCTCGCCTCGCCGGTGGAAAACCACCTTTACGCTCGCTACTTTTGTTTGTCTGTAAGTATCGGCTGGGCCGGCAATCCCTATTTTTCCGGCCTTGGTATTAATGTACAGTCAGCGCTATAATATAGTTAGTAGCACCCAAGGAAGCGAAATATTTCGGTACACGTCTTTATGACTGTAAGAATAAGGACTAACTACGCAATATTTGGCTATCTTGGCTACTAACTATATGACAGTGACTCTGTAAGTACTTACTAGATATTTTTTGCGCTGTCCCACAATAAAACACAATAGGTCCTGATGACAAAAAAACATAATTTATTCAACTTCATAATTTACAACCAAAAGTAAACAAGGCAAGACATAAAAAGCATGTATAAATGTCTATGCTAGTACAGCCTAGCAAGCATGATCGTGTTTATGTTAGACGTAAAGCATTCAATCTCCACTATATAGACCTCCCCTGTCATATCCGACGACGGTGACCCTTACAATTGTCTCAGGTCATGACCACGTATATGACTCGGAAATCCGAACTTAGTATTAAATGTTCGATCACACTGTGTGCAGTATGACTACACACAGTGCCTCATTCCGCCTACTCCCGGCTAGCACGATAGGTTTTATTGACTCGTTTTACGGCCTACATATACTAAAACGTCACATAAAACGATATCATAAAACGTATCATGTTACATTATAGTAATTTACTTCACTAGCAGCGAACGAAAGAAACATAGAAGTCTAAGTAGCGTCGCAAAATGGCCCCACAAAATGGGTGCCATTTCCATTATCCGGCAGGCGGGCTGTCAAAACGATACCAGGCAGCCGTTTAGTTCGAACATGCGCAATACCGGGTTTTAGGCGCGTGTTTGGGTGGAAATGTGTAAGGAGCTGGTATTCTATGGTATTTTTGTTCAAATGTTCACTAGCTAGAGCTAGCGCGAGAGGAACTAATGCTTTATGTCGAACGTAAATCGGATCATACTAGATGTTCAGTTAGGAGTGGAAGACGCCGATGGCGCAGGTCATCAGCAAGGCCATGCTGACGTAGGTGCTGGCAACTTTGTTTGGTTGCGGACTGGTCCCGGATTGCTCCTGAAAACAGTTGGGAGTTCTAATCAGTATATATACCCATGCTTATTTTATTGTGCTCAAATAAACCGGTTCACGCCTGCTATTCAGAAAAGCCATTGTTGCCGTCAAATGAGGGATTCAATTTTTCTAATAGAAGGTGTGAAAAGCAGTATGTCTCTTGGTAGCAAAATGATTTCCATCGTGGACGTAACCACTTGAATCCCTCGTTACGCTCAAGATTCTGCTTTCACAGGACTCTATTGTAGAATCTTTCGCTTCACTCCGGAATCAATATTCCCACCCATGGTTTTCTGTTTAGCCCTGCGGTAGCCCCATTTGTACTTTTTGTTTGTGCAGTAAAGTTTAATTAAATAAATAAATATACCACTCTCGCCGTAAATATGTAATTAGGCTCTCTTGAGACACAATCTACTAAATAACGTTAGTTGGAAAGACGAAACTAAAGTCCTTTGTACTAAAATTAACTAAAAGAGCCCGGGGTCTGCCTTGGCACCTGTAATCCCAAGATTTGACAGTCATTCGTTTTATGAGGCTTTAAGCACAATAGGTTTATTCGTCACGTTTCACGTGACCATTTAGTATATCTTCGTCGTAAAACATGACGTTAAAACCTATCGTGCTAGCTGGGCTGATCTTCCAACCCAGATAACGGTTGGGGTGTAGCAAAGGGTAACCTAAATAACAGATAACTGTACCTACCTACCTAGTTAATTACATTATTAAATGCATGCAAATACAGGGAACAAAATGGACCGTCCTCTGAAACTACACCTAACAGTAAGCTGTTAAATATCAATTGATATTTCGTACATTTTTTAAACCCAATTGTAGGCAGCCGGCTCTAACCCACAGCCTCCAGATGGGTAAACACGTAACGATTCGAACGCCCGTTAGGACGGTTTAACTGTCATTTCTCCATATACATACTTCAAATTTGACATCTAGATCTACCTAATGTACCTACCGTACGTACGTATAATGCGTTAGGCCTCTCACAGGCGGCCTGGCCGCGGGGGTCAATAGTAAACTTGACATTAGCTGTCAAATCTACTATTGTCCGCCACCGCAGGCCGCGCCGGTGTGTTACAGGCCTTACGTGATCGACGAACACGGCTATCATGCGACGGCCGCGACATACTCTCGATTTTTCTCGCACTATATCTCTTGTTCTAAGTGTTCTAATAAGAAAGAGACGGATAGTGCGAGAAAAATCGAGAGCTCGCGCGCCGACGCATGATAGCCGTGCAGCAGATTTCGCGTGCCTTACCGCTCGGCTACAGTGGGTAACTCTTCCTGGAGTAACTGATCAATATCCTTACTTTATTGCGCTAAAACAAACCTTATAGCGTTGATTCATACTTAAACTGAAATCATTCAAATAACTTACAACCTTCCCTCAGGCTTATATTGCGCAGAATATCAGACCCGCGGCCAGCCACCTAGATTGTGCTCGCCCGTTTTGGAAAGTTTTCGTCAATGTCACATTATTTGGTCGATGGAGATTGGTTCTAAACTTACAGTACTTTTCGTTTGGTCTTGGTTGCAAGATATGCTGTCTTGTGACGTCTTAAAGTACTCGACCTCGTCCGGGTTGTTCAGGTCAGGTTGGAACTCGAAGAAGTTAAACCTGCACCATGGAACATTGTCTCAAATGCCATCAGAACACAAACTGAAATCCTAACTAAAGTTTGGTAGGTTGTTACTCCATCACGCTTAAACGGCTTTACCGAATTCGATGAAATGTTGCACGAAGATAATTTATAGATCGAAGATAGATTAAAATATAGGATAGTTTTTATCCGGGGTCCACGCAGACCAAGTCGCGTGGGGAAGCTACTAACAACATAAACAAAAATAATTTACTTTAAAATCTAAGTTTTAACTGACTTTAATTCAGTACTCCGCTAAGCCCGCTAAGCGAATACTTCCACTTTACCACACATGAAATGCTCTCCGAGAGCAAATGCGCTGATTATACTACTGAAGTAAAATTTGAAGAGTTCTCTCGGTTTGTTCTGGATCCCATCATCAGATCTTGACCTGATGATGGAACCACTTAGGAAGGATACCCTTTCAAACAAAAAAAAAGATGTTTGTTAGTAATAAAATAATACGCAATTTGGCAAATATAAAACATGTGGTTCGGGGTGAGTGGGATTGGAATCATTTATTTGAGCATTCCATTAAACGTTTGATACCCTAAGTAAACAGAGGTAAAATGCATTTTTCGAAAATTTTATTTGATTATACGATCAGAATGAAGTTATAATAAATTACTGATGGTCATTTTAATATTCCATGGCACTAGTTCAAGTTTGACCTGCCTAGCTACCATGCGTGCAATTCGTACACTTTTATGTTGGATATATAAAGCATTCATCTCGCTCACAGTTGCATACTTGCTAGTAAGGGATACGCAAAGGGAAAAAGAGCATGGACAGATCGCCAACACGCTGGACGGACATAATAAAAGGCCTCGGACACCAGCCTGGATACTTATATTATTTTGGTTGGTGATTTTCCACTACCAGATCGTTCGCCGTCGGCAGGGCATTCACCCTCACACCTTAAGAACCTAAATGGTCGCGTACAGTACGCTTTCAGAGGATTCTCCTCCCTTGGACGCTCCGGTTATAGAATGAGCTATACCGAGGTTTTCTCAAGGAATTACAGTATGTGTTTCAGGAAGGAGTGAATACATTTTAAAGGTTCGGCATGTAGCACCTTAAGCTACGATGACCGCTTACCATCGGAGGCCCATTTTCACAAAGCTAAGATACAATTTTAAGCCAAGGCTAATGGCAACACTGGTCAAAACGCAAGTCATTATTGTTCCAGCGCCCCAGTGTTGCCAGTTTAGGTGCCTGCTAGACGGTAGCCAAAAGCCTCCGACAGCGCAACCTTCGTCGGTGGCTGGTTGTGAGTTTTCTGGCTAGACGGTGCCGACCATGCTAGACTCCTTTCGGTATCTAGCGCGTGCTCGACGACCAAGGGCGTCCGAAGGCCAAACGAAATTTTGCTGGAAACAACTGTCTACGGGTTCCGTCCGGACTAAGGTCGCTCTGTCGGAGGAGCTTGTTGGCGGTCTAGCAGGCGCTTTAGAGGTGTATAAATTGTCCTATTGTACCTTCTTGAAACGGGCCACAGACCGTATTCGCCAGCGACGGGTTATAAAAAAGCCATCTGACATTTTCCCGGTTTTACTTACGCTGAGCTTATACTTCTTGTCGCAAGCAATGTCATCAGGGGAGGTCCGGAAGATCTCGACCTCTTTCGGGTTGTTCAAATTCGGCTGGAACTTGTACCTGTGGGCCACCCCAATCCAAATGCGACTCAATTTAGGTGTACGTCTAGCGGAATTGACCACGCTTCTTGTGACGAGAGAAAACTCTCTCATTTGGGGCCTTTATCACACCGGCGATATGCGAGCGTGTTGTGAGCGACCCCATTGCTCGCCGGGGCACCGCAACGTGATCGCCGCGACAGCGCCGCGTGATCGCCGCGGTTGCGGACCGAGCACACGGCGTTTGAACAGCAGCGTTTTGAATAGCCACACACATATTCACGATCATAGTGTGCGCGTCGCGGCGAGCTCGCCTCAGTCACGCCGCGAACTCGCTGCGATCTCGCTACGAGCACGCTCACCGATCGCTTCGATTGTAAATCGCTCGAAAGTGTGATAGCGCCCGGAGCACATGAAGCTGTCTCACGCAGCAAGGTATAATTTTAACTCAGTATTGATTGTTCAATCCACAAGGAACCATCCCTTTCCTACATATAAGTTGCACAATTTATAATGGGTTGTGGGTATTAAACACTGGGAGATTTAACAGTGTTTAACGGGTCCTGCGTTGGAGCCCCGGTAGGGCATTTATTTCTATGACGAGCACGAATAAAGTCGCGTTCACATTTGTCTGTCGTGTTGTGTTGTGATGCATCAGAACGGTATCGGTTTCATACATTTAATATGGTTGCGTTTACATTTATCTGATGCCGCGTGTTGTGACGGCTTATGTTGTGTCGCTTCACAAGCGATCCCGGTCCGCGTCAGAACGGGTGAGGTGCGGGGGGCGGTGCAGCGACACGACACAGCGCATCAGACTAGTGTGCACGCGCCAGTGTTGTGTTGTGACGCGTCATAGCCACACGTGAAATATGGACGACGAACATCCTCCTCCGAGAGTCAAGACCGAACTGATATAAAATGCGTCATAACACGTCAGCACGGCTAGCACACGACGGCGCGCGAGCTCTCTCGATTTTTCTCGCACCATCCGTCTCTCTCTTATAAGAACACTTAGAAGAAGAGGTATAGTGCGATAAAAATCGAGAGTATGTCGCGGCCGTCGTGTGCTAGACGTGCAGATAAATGTGAATAGCAGCCATCACGACAGAGAGCATCACAACACAGCACGACAGACAAATGTGAACGCGGCTTAATTGTTCCTAATCCGCATAAACGGCGTTTCCTCTTTTTTATATGCACGGAAGCCCCTTAACTATAGATCACACGCAAGACGACTTTTGTTTTTACTCAAGCTGTACCCATAAGTATGTTTAATCATTTAATGCCCATTGTACTGTACCTACAAGCTTTGCTTAGTTTGGTTTGGTGCTATAGTGAAAATGCCCTTGTCATCCCAGTACAATTAATGTCGTCATATGTCATCATTGACATTTATTGTAACGGGATGACGGCTGTCAAATATCCGCTGTTAAAAAAATCGAATTACGTATAGATTGATTTATGTTGTTCTTATAAGTTTTGTTTTGTTTGTTTTAGTGTCAATATGAACAATTAAAGTAAGATTTAGTCAAAACATTTCACGATGTCAAGACTTGAATAACAAGACGTCCGCAAATATTTATTTATTTTTAATCTAACCAACGTTTTCGTCGAAATCTTTTTAAGCATGGTCCAAGATTACACGAAAACGCCTGGACTGATTTGGAAAATTGTTTTTGTGTTAGAAAGGGCATCCTTCCCAGGTAGTCCCATGGTCCTCAGGTCAGGATCTGATGATGGGATCCCGGAGAAATCGAGGGAACTCTTCAAATCTTATACGCACACTTGAAGCGATTTGGGTACTGATTTGAAGTCGGTTAAAACTTTGCCATAACGTGGCTGTCATCGCCTGGTTAATTTACCAGGTTGTGTGTGTCCATTAATATGATAGACACGTAATGACAGGGTTATAATATACACACCGACAATAAATTTGGCCCAAATTAGAAAAATGCATTTAATAGTTTGAAGTCACGAAAAGTTTTTGGACCAAATTTTCTGCCGGTGAGTGTACTATATTACATGTCCCATACTTACAGATATTATAAATTGTGCTAAATATAGGTAATTTTTTGCTAATTATGAATTCATACGTATCGGACGTGATACTCTATGATGCGCTCTGACGCCTGTTATATCACGTCAGAGCGCGTCAGATGAATGTGAATCTTGCTCTAAAAGTATGTATGTATGTATGTAAGCACTTTATTGTACACAATAACAGGTTAAATAATATACATGTCACACAATAGATCAAAGTACAAAAGCGAACTTATCCATATATGGGACCTCTTCCAGCTAACCTATACCATTTTGTCGGGTCACAACACGCTGTTCATATTTATCTAACAAATATGAACAGCAATACGTAGTAAAGCGGTCTTCAGACCTGGCTTAATGCAGTGCACTAATTGCAGTCACACTCACTGATTAGAGCGAGATAGTTTATCTCTACCTCAGTAGCCAGGACAGAGACAAAGTAGGGGGTGTCCCCGTGAATTGAACGAGGTATATCGGGTTGGAACGACAGAATGTACATTCTAAATTGAATCGCGCTCGATCGTGGTAAACCCCTCATTAAAATGCATTGTTAACCAATAGGCTGTTGAAATTCCTCTGGATATATCCGACATCCTATGACACATTCTATGGGCAGGTTCAAATTCCAGGGAACATTAAACATTAGTGATAAGGGATCTGATCCCCAACGCGCACGTCAGTTGCCCAGATCATAATCCCTGACACGGTTTCAGTATCAAGCCTCGAAAACTAGCTTCGTTAACACAGAAAGACCAGAACAATTCAGAGCAAAAGCATTTCCAGACCCACAACGTATCTAGGTGCAAAAAAGGAAATTAAAATATTATACTTATTGCCGTTAGAGTACTTAAGTAATCGAGTCTCGTAATAGACCTAGAGAAAGAAAGAGTTGAAGACGAGTAGAAACCAAGAGTTGTGTTCAGATTTTTGTGAGCACCTTTTTCTCTCTCGTACATTCTGAGTATTTTGCAAGCATTTAAATATATTTTATGGAAAATAGATGAATGATTACAGAAGAGCTACTGTAGCCGAACGGTAAGGCACGTGACTATAAATCTGGAGGTCGTGGGTTCGAATCCCGGCTCGTACCAATGGATTTTTCAAAACCTTATGCAAGTACGAAATATCATTTGATATTTAACAGTGGCTTCGGTGAAGGACAACACCGTATTATGTAAACCGGTCTAACCCCAATGAGGTCTAGTTTTTCCTCTGGGTTATGTCAAATGGCAGTCGCTTTCTTAAAACGAGTGCCTGCCAAATCTTGGGATTTGGTGCCAAAGCGAACCCCGGGCTCCTTGAGGGCACAACCGGGAATAACGCTAGGGGGTTGTGAATTAATGAATACTGTGGCCCCTTCCACGAAGCACACCTCTGCTACACACCAGTCAAATGGGCAGTCGGTATTGGTGAAGCGTCTCAGTGATGTCAATTTAGATTTATAAAATTGTAACTAAGCTTCGTGAAATGGACCTCTGATAGCGACTGTACTTATTGTACGTCGAACCAATTTCCCCGGGACATTATGCAACGGTAGTTTAGAGGATTTATAGGGGTTATACCAGCGAACGAAGAAACCATAGAACTCTAAGTAACGCACAGAATGGGTGCCATTGCCATTATGCGGGGATGGTGGCGGGATGTGAAAACGATGCCAGGCAGCTGTTTAGTTCGAACGCGCGCATACCGGGTTTAAGTCACGTTTTTGCGTAGAAGTTTGTAAGGAGCTCGCATTATATTGTTTTTTTGTTCGCTGGGTTATACAGATATTCAGGTTCGAGTCTCTTTTGTGGAAATCGCTAAAAAAAAGACTATATAAAGCCAAATTTTTGGTTGGACTCTTAATTCGCGTAAACGGCGTCTCATCTATACAACCAAAATATTTGTTACATGCATGCCCTTAACTACCACAGTAGAAACGTCTTTTGTTTTACTCAATCTGTATGACCCATGGATCTGACGCGCTGACGATTTTTTGCGATTACGTGGGGCATATTGTCAGCAGGTCTATATTCGATGATAGATCATTTCCGTTGCCAGAGGAAAATGGTCCGACCGGCTACGTAATGTGACACAATAGATGTGACAATGCTTTGACCCCAGCAAGACTATAAAAAAGTCTCGCAGAGCTCTAGTGGATACGCCTTTCGAAGCTCTCAAGTCGCTAAAGGAGACGCTACACGAGCGAAATCGGCAGGACGGGTATGGAATCATGCGGCGGCCTGCAGTGCTGCCGATATAGGCTCGTGTAGCGTCTCCTTAAAGGCCTTTAAGTTGGAGTTCGTGATTGTCACATATGTCGTGTCCTAAACAGCCCAGCCGTCGCATCGCACCGGGAAAAGGGTTCAACTTACGTCAGACAGTTTCTTCTTTTTGCAGTCTATGTAGTCTGGAGACGTCCGGAATTTCTCCACCTCCTTCGCGTCTTTAATGTTCTTGGGGGCGAACACGAAACTGCGCCATAGAATAAGTACATTATATGCTTAGGGCGGGAAAGCAGTGTTTTTCAATCTGTGGGTCGCGAATATTTGGGGGCACGTAGTCCATTGATTGGGGGCGCAGGTATTTGTATTTTTACCCGACTACGATAAAGCCGAAAGGAAAGGTTATGATTTTAGCACTCCGTGTTTGTATTTCACCGTACTGAAACCATACTGAGTCGATTTTGATGAATGGAGTATCGATTCTAAATTATGCTCCTAGTAAAATAGGCTACCTTTTTGTATGTCATTTTATTTTATTTTATTAGTCACTCCTCCGTAGTCGAGATACAGTTTTTTTAACTTGTATGCTTGCTATGATTCATGTCACGTAAGAACTAAGTGATTTTGAGTGCTTTACCTCATTTCTAATTAAATAATATGGTATAGTCGTTATGTGTCCTCCAATTTAGAAACAATCCTTACTAATATTATAAATGCGAAAGTGTGTGTGTTTTTTGTCCTTCTTTCACGTCACGTATTAATGAGATTTTGTATGGAGATAGTTTAGTAGAGGCTGGTGAATGACATAGGCTACTTTTTCCACCGGGAAAACATCTAATTCCCACGGGAAAATTCAATGTTACATTTTTCTATAACCACGCGGGCGAAGCCGCGGGCATCAGCTAGGTATGTTTACAAAAACACAAGATCCTTTTCCCTTTGATATGAACCTGTGCCATAGAATAACATCACTACGAGTATCATCAACCCGCATTTAGGATGGAATTGGTGACAAATATTTTAATGAACTAACATCTATTCAATCCCAAACTCATAGCAGCTAACGGGGTTGGCCGGGCGAAGGTATTTGCAGATGGCGCCAGCATACGATGAATCTGTCAGTCCTACCAAAACGGACAAATTCTTGTTTTTTTTTTCGGAATTTTCTTGTTTAGAATCAAGCCTTTTCAGCCAAATCCCACAGAAAAAGGCTAGTGACAGGATAGATCTATGATGGCGCCATCTAGTCAACCATTTGACAGTTGCCAACCCCATTGACACCCAGAACATGCGTTGCGCCGAGCATCGCCGTCTTAACGTGTTTTTGTGTTATGTTATAAGTTTTGTATATTGTTATGTATGTTAGTCTGTAAGGTATTTGTACATAGGCCTTGTTCCCTGACTCAAATAAAAAAAATAGCAGTTGTGGGTAGCTTGAGTAAAACAAAAGTCTTTCCTGTGGTCAATACTTAAGTGCAAGATGCAGTGATGTCATGTTACTATTCATCGTCCAATTAGGTCTAAATCCACAGCGAATGGCAATCATTACGAAATAAGTTGCAAAGTATTAAGGTATGCACAGACTTTTTATAGTGTCAAATGTTGAAGCTAGTTTAAAAGGTCACCTTCGATCATTCTCACGAGATCTTCGGTATGATACGGTAGTAAGTTTAAGTATTTTTAAAATCTTAGTAACAAAAATTATAAAATAAAATAAATGAAATTATACGTTAATCATTTAGACGGCGAGTTGGTAATTACTTTGTAAATAAAATGAAATGAACAACCATTAAATATACTTTTTCATGCAGTAATAACGACGTAATTACATTTTTATCATATTAATTACATAATTTCGTGTCAGCCTGATGGGTTCACGAGTACTTTCTGTTTAAATTAAACATTTTGTAGGTATAAAAACTTGTACGTATACGTACATAAGTACATACTGAAATCACTTTGTAAAATTACGTCGTCAGTGTTCTTGTCAGTTAGTCCATGTAGCCTTTGAAATAAGGTCTATTGTAGTTTGATTAATGTGTTCGTAATGCTGGCGTATCATATTATGTTTTTATAGCAAACGGGTAAAAGGGTACAACTGAAAGATTAAATTACAGAAGCGTGACAACGTGATTCCAACCTCTCACTCTTCACGGCATTATTACCTTATTATTGTTTCATTTCCATCTGGAGGTATTATTTGTGAGTAATTTGTGTTTTTCTTCCCATGGCGTTGGAAAATCGGGGACACTTTATTTCTTTATCAGAATCAACAGTCAGATTCACTCATGATTCCAAATAAAACCAACCCAAAAACTGCAAATCATGATGAAAAGTAGAGACTTATGTTATATGAGGCATTAACATATAGCTATTATTATTTAAGAACGTAAAAAAGTTAATCGTTTCATAAATGAATAAATAAGTCGTGTAAACTATATAATACAATAGTTAACGATTTAGGTACATAAATATTACCTATGGTTAATATATTATGTCACGCGAGTCATAAGTCGCTTTGCGTGTCCTCAAAAAAAAAACCAAAACATTACTCAAAAACATTTACTCATAAAAAGTGTTTGACCCAATAATTTTTAGAAGTCTGTACTGTTATATTTTCTGTGTAGCTACATTAGAGGCATGAAATCATATAAGAGAAAATGCCGTTATGCGGATAAGAGTCCAACCAAAAATTTGGATTTGTAGTTAACTTTGTCAATGTCCACAAAAGAGACTCCAACCTAAATCTCCGCCATGGCTCTTGAGTAATATTGTAATTATAAATTCGACCGTCCGTTTGAAGCACTTTGCGAGATTTTACAGATTTTACCCACCTCCCCAGCTGGCACGACACGTTTTATCGTTATATTTTACGTGACGGCTCAGTACATTGTCGCCGTAAAACGTAACGATAAAACCTATCGTGCTAGGGCCTTTCGTTGTCATAAAAATTGGACTTAGTTAGTTAGTTAAAGTGAAGTGGCAGCCTCAGGGGTTGGACACACTAGGCGTGAATCACTGACGTGGCCTGCGATGGCGGCCAATTGTATAATTGGACTTAGTTAGTTAGTTAAATTGAAGTGGCAGCCTCAGGGGTTGGACACACTAAGGCGTGAATCACTGACGTGGCTTGCGATGGCGGCCAATTGTAAAATTGCTTCCACCAATTCCATTATCACAGGGAGGCTTTAACGGAAATATTACAAAATGTACGATGTCTGGTCATCTGCCCCCGAAATTAGAGTTGACAGGTAAAGGATAATATAGCTTGAAGAATTTATTACGGGTCGGTTGTGTTTGAAAGATTAAATCTCCTCTCACAGACTAGCGTGGCCTGCGGTGGCGGTC
Organism: Epinotia bilunana; assembly: GCA_947049275.1. NCBI lineage: Eukaryota > Metazoa > Arthropoda > Insecta > Lepidoptera > Tortricidae > Epinotia > Epinotia bilunana. The sequence continues at coordinate 1,697,391 of OX346277.1, read as the reverse complement.
AATAGTCACTTTGACAGTTAATGTCAAGTTTACGGTTGCCCGCCACAACAGGTAGCGCCAATGTGATTCAGGATTTAATGGTGATTTTAACTTTGCCATAATGCGGCTGCCAGTTAATGTGTCCAATCCATATGACACCCGCGCTGTAAAGGTGCTGATAAAACTCTTCTACACAATAGGCCATCATTGGCCCATCATACGGGATGCAATTATGCGTTAGACGGAGAAAGACATACATCCATCTCAGTCCAACGCATAACTCCGTCCCTGACTTGCGCATTGTGTAGAGGTACCTTAGACTTGAGCATTCAAATGTAACTGAACATTTATAGCGTTCGCCGTTATTAATTTTGTTGAAATGAACAACGAACCAGCCAAATATCGCTACGAACATTTCCACGATCATTCTAGCGAACGCTTTAGCAAATGCTGTAAGGGTGATGTGGGCGAAGAGGGACGGCACGGAACCAACATAATTGTTCGGCTCGGCAAAAACCTCGAAATTTACTGTCGTTTCGCTAGAATGCTCTCTCTAATGCTCGCTGAAACGCTCCTATTTATTTTGTGAGCTTTTACCTATTCGCTAACACGCTCATCACAAGTCAATGCTTGATGTATCAGCACCTTAACCGAGTCTTAAAGTTGCCACTACACGTACGAAATTGACGGACTGCGTGCAGTGGCCATGCCCGGTGCTCGTGTGGTTTGGTGCCGAAAGCACGGCGGCCGTCCAAGGCGGCCAAACCAAGGTCAGTCCGTACCAGGTTTTGTGTGACCTTGCTTGGCCGTCCGCCGATTTCAATGGTTTGGCGTCGCCTTATAACTGTTAAAAATCTCACAAAGTGTCCTAAGGCCTGAATTACACTGGCGCGGCCTGCGATGGCGGTCAATTGTAAATTTGACAGCTATTAACTAATGACAAGTTTATTATTAACCGTCGTGAGCAGGCCGCGCCAGTCTGTGAGAGCCTTCAACGTGCAAGTTATAGCTTGGTTACACAATCTTTACTTGACGATAAAACAGTCGAATAAAGACGTATCCTAGATTTTATGTTTCCGGGCAGAAGGTTTGTCGGTGGTTGTGGTGTCAAGAATTACAAGTTAGAACGAAATTAGTTAATTTCATCTCTGTATCGCTCTATCTTACAACCTTGCAGTCCGTCATCTAGGATCGTCTGGTTGCGGCTTATTAAGTTATATTCTCTACTTTGATAGGACTCACTCAGTCTTTTGGTTCCTCTGCCTCAAAGCGTCGTCTCCGTCCGCGCTCGCTCGCAGCTCGGTGCTTTCCGATTTGTAATCTGTAACGTTATTTGGAAATTCACAAAGCAACCCAACCAAATTTGAGCTGCTTAGCTAACCTAGGAGACGCTACACGAGTGAAATCGGCAGGACTGTCAAGCAAAGCCACAGAAAATCCAGTATGGAGTGACTTTGATTTGGCAGGCAGCCGTGCTTCCGGCACGTACTTATGCACACGGGCCGAATCACGCGGCGGCCTGAATGCAGTCCTGCCGATTTCGTATAGTGTAGCGTCTCCTTTAGGCGCATCACACACTGCCACCGCATCCCGCTGCGGCGAGCGGAGCCGCGTGTAAATTTCGCCGGACGGAGGTGCGATGCAGTGTGAAGTACTGTGCGGAATTTATATACAAACCGATGCACTGGCATATAGAACGTTGCGAACATGATGACCTTACTAGCAAGTATGTTAGGGCAAGAGATTGGAAGGTAGTCTGGCAAGACTCTCTAACCAGCTGGTTAGAGCGTATTTACAAACCCGATACATTTTTAAAAGGCAGTTTTTACGGCGAGAAACAAAAGTGTGTAACACTAAAACAATGACACTTAACAAGGAACACACCTTTCATTGCGTACTAGTTAGAGTTTTTTCTAGTAATGGAATGAAAAGGTTATCCTCTTTTAAATTTTAATTCATTGCTATAAGTTCCAAAAGTGACAAACGATTTTTAAACTGTCTACCTATACCGTTAGAAACAAGTGAATCCGAAACCATAAAAACAACCCAACCTTTTTTTACATATTATATACCTAGCCTCATGTCACACACATTATGAGAAATCCAACGACACCTCATATGTCAAACAAAATCCATATAGCCGTTTGGACTGAAGCCCGTAAAATTGAATTTTCTTGACCACATACATACATACTCTCGAAAACCATAAACCTCCTGAGACGGTCGGGTAAATTCCTCTTTGGATCAGACGATGTGTAAAAACCTCACTAAACCGTAGTCAGAGACAAGTAAACAGCAGTTTATCTGCCCCCTATTCTGTAACTTGTTTTAAGCTCACCTCAACGCTCACCCACAAATAACTTGACGCGGCGATGGGTAGTAGTAGTAACTAAGCGTGGGCAGGTCTAGTTTCGTGACGGGTGACCGGCGGTGTGAGCCGTATTAGCGCTTAGCGAATAACAGCCCTGAACCCCTAAGGCCCACCCACGTACAGTCGTGACGAAACAGAACATAGGTATGGCGACATTTTTTTTTTCTAACCTGACTGTTGCTATAATAGGACGGACCCAATATAGCGGTCGAATTGCGTGGTTGGAGGGTAGCCTTGGGAAAATCCAGGGGAAGCCTCCGGCACGAGCACGCGAGTGACGCGGGGAAGTTTATACACTGGAATACTCTACGAGTTAGCGCTCAAGTGAGATTGTTTAAACGGTATCAACCGAATCTGGGGTGTGAGTGGTGTCGAACTATTGGGAGTTTTATCGCTGGTTCGCTAAAACCTAGCCTAGCTGAGAAGAGTCCAGCAAGAAACTCAGCTAGGCCCGACTTGGGTCGGACTGACTCTACCCGGTATGCGGTAGTACGGGACGAATAGGGACTGTATGTGTCTGTGTTGTCGCGATCTCGCGGCGGACGTCGGGGCATGGCGACGACGTACCGTTGTCCTTATATATTTCAGATATCTCCTTCTCGACGCGTTGCTCGTCGTCTTCCTGTTCCACTCCGTCGATCCTGTCGATGTCCTTCAGTTTGCGTCTGGTGTCCGCCACCTGCACACCAGAGCTCCCGAGGATGCGTTGTGTTGAGAGCGAGGGAATTTGTTCCTTCAGCTGTCAACACGGCGAACCCTCAAACATATCAAGGGTCGGCAACGCCCATGTTACTTCTTTGGAGTTGCATGCGTCTATAGGCGGCGGTGTCCGCTTACCATCAGGCGGGCCGTACGCTTGTTTGCCACCGTCGTTGTATAAAAAAAACATGGAATGGGACCAACTTACGTAAGGGAAAACAAACATTCAATCAAACATAAACAATGTTGGACTACAGACGACCTTACCGTAAGCTTCCAGGCAAATATATCACTGTTATAATTATAATATAACACTGTTAAATCGCTCAGCGTTTCAAACCCACCCCATCTTAAATTTTGCAATGCTCGCGCTGCTTCGCCCGCGTATTTCAAAGAACGCAGGCAAATCTGCAGGCTAAAATATAGCTAATAACCATCCAAAAAGTCCATTCTACACTCAGCTGAATGTTTGAAATCGGATAAGCGGTTCCGGAGATTACCTTTTACATACAAACTTATAAACTTACAAAACTACAATCTCACAGACTTTTCCTCTATATAATAGTCGTTGATAGAGGATTTATAGATGGAGTCCTAGCGAATGCCCAAAAGGGATGGAGGTAATTTGTGGCGTTCCATGCCTAAAGGGTCCTTATGGCCATTGCCATAAGAAGAAGAAGAAGAAGAAAGAAGCATGGAACGCCACATTTAATCTGACTAAATTGAGACGGGTCAGAGGACTAATACATCCTCGACGTCTCATGTCTAGGTATATACTTTAGTCGTATTATATCCGTGACGTAAGTTTCAGTACAATATTTTGGCAGGTGGTGACAAACAAAAAAAACCTATACGCGCTGAGGGACAGATTTGACATTGTATCGCGTTCCCACTTGCGGTATTGTCTATGCTTACCTTTGTCACACATGTGTGTACGTTTGTGAGTCCCTCTAATCTAGCCTTTCTCTATGATATTAGTATGATTCATATTTTACCGCGACAGGGACAACTGGTTTCTTGACGTCTCGCTTGGTGACCACCGGCGCGGGTGCTCTTGTAGCGTCATCGTCATCCTTCTCCAACGATGGCTCTTCTTCCAAGTCAGGTGGTAGTTCTGTCGGAATCCATTTGTTTTGAAAGTTGACATAACTTATAAATAACAATAATAATAACACGCGGGGGCAGCTTGTGGCGAGCTGACGGTGAGTGGCGACACCGCAGAACAGCCTCGAGCCTCGGCCCAACTGATCTGGCGCTCGCCTCTGTGCCGACCAGAGTGGAGTCGCAAAAGCGGAACCTATGCTTTAGGTTGGAAGTGTAAAATGTCAAAACGCCGGCGACCCTTGAAAGGATTACCGTTATAACGCAACAAGCAACGCAAGCGTCTAACGCAGACTCAGCTCTCGAAAACCTTACTGCCGCTCAAAAGTGTTGCCCCATTGTCGCATTGTGCGTGCGACAGTTTTGTGGGGCCCACTCAGCGAGCTGGCGAGTCACCCCCTGCATTTATAGAATTTTGAGACTGATTGTCACGACAGGTGTCCGCTAGTCTCCTTCCATAACTCGTTAATGGTCTGGCATTCAACACTCAACACAATAGCCCAATAAGACCTAAAATTACATCGCAGTCACAGTGCTGCACTGCAATAGTCTTTGCACCAGCGGGGACCATCACTGGTTGTATCATGTTGTGCGCTCGGAGATGGTATCCGCCATGTGTATCCCTCGCTTTAGATTATTGTTATCTTAAAGGGCCTCTGCGCTGTTGGCTTCGGCCCCACGTACAATTTCCAAAGGTCCGAGACCCCATGGACCCGAGATATGGCAAAGACATACATAACTAATAATAATACTTATACCTCATTCCATTTTTTTAACGGACGATTACGTCTACAATTCTTTGTTTATCCAGGATATTAAAGTGAAATATTGTATTAAGATACGACCAGTGATTCGAACCCGCGACCGCCGTTTGGCAGCCACATGCTTCAACCAATGGGAAGCCCAAAAATTGGACCAAATAGTGATCGAGGATTGAGTGATCTGAGTGCACTGTACATGATCACACAGGTCCTAAGAAGGACCTACAATACTACAGATGCCGCTGTTAACATTTTCAAGGCCAATGACTCTCGTATATGAGTCATGTCTCTACAATTTCCACTAAGCGGAGAACTGCTGCTACGCACTACAGACATAACGTTGCTGTGGGCTGTGAATGGGTTCAACACAGGTCCAGTGCTTACTTGCTACGGGCATCTTACCTTTAAGCGGTGCTCCGATTTCAATGACTTCTTGTCCTAAAGACTCCGTCAGCGCTCTAGTCACAGTCTTCGATAAAGCGCACCCGAGAAGCAGGAGGGAAAAGAGAATAGTTAAACGCATTTTTACAAGTTTTATAAAATGCCGGGGTGTGCAATTGTTTAAATGTAATTGAGCCGACTAGATTGCGTGGTGATCTAGTAGGGCAAGGTGTTGAGATTGTTTAACTGTGTAGGTAATAAAAAGGTGTACCTACTTACTTTGTTACTGTAGGTACTTAATGAAACAAAGAGGATCTATTCAGTTTCTTCACGAAGCTAAAACTTTAGTTTAGTCTCAAATGGCTACTCGGTCTTGACCAGTTTTTCCGATTTAGACTAGTAAAATTGTAAGCTGTAGCTCGAGATGGGGCTCAGGGGGTGATTTTTGCGTTATTTTTTTCTTAGTTAATCTTTATTGCACTGAACAAAGTATTTTCAGGCTGCTTTTAATACTAGTACAGTGTACCTACCTAGACGATATGGTAGTAAATGCGTTCTCTAAAACGGGCCTAACAATTTCCATGTGATTCAATACTTGGGTACACCAGAGAGAAAAATCGATTAAGCTACAAGTCTCATTTCCAGGAAATATTGTTTTTCCCAGGAGGTCCCTCATGACGCCGAACAAAGCTCGTCGTCGAGCTTTGTTCGGCGTCAAGTACTCACTATAAGTACTGACTGACTATAGTAGTAAGTACTAACTTAATCAAGGAAACGGTATATGTAAATCGTGATCCACATAACTGAATTTCGCGACTGTATTCCGCCGCCGAACATATCCTGAGCTAAGTAGTTTTATCCAGAAGTGACCCGCGATCTTTCTAATATCGTCGACCCATCGAGCTGATGGCTGATCTGACACCATTTAGGTCAACCAGTCATCACTCTACCTGGCAAGCGCAAGGTGTCCTGCCCAACTTCATCACTTGAGTTTGGTTATGAGCACCCATTGAGCTTTTAATTTGGGTCTTTAACTTCTCTATGACTTCATTACCAGAACACTACTCATATAGCGCTTACAAGTGGGTACCACTATCGACGGTTCGAATCAGTCCGTTAGAATGCGGTCACCGTCCTCAGTGCCAAGTTTAACGGCCAGTTAGTGTTTAACCACGGTCTGGACTGCCGGCCAACAATAACATACAGGTAAATAAGTATTGTCTCTACCCTTAACCTGCTACCTAAGTTTGTTTCTAAGGGTCCTACGCACATTTTTAGTCACGATTTAATGAACGGTTTTTTTCCTCTATACCGACTGAGGCTTGATGCCAAGATTTTTAAGTTCACGCCTCGCTGACACACTAAATACTCTAAATAGTCCAAACGGTTCGGGTCTGGTCTGAAAAAAATACAAAAAAGACTGTCAAAAACTTAGGCCTAGTGATTATTGTCGAATTGCTTAGGGCATTACGTCTTTGGACACCAGAAAAACCACAATAAATTGTCTATCCACAGGCGGGGACTGCTTACGGCATTTAATATTATTAATCCGTCACTGCGAAACCCTGGGGTCCAAGTGCGCGCCAACTTTACATAGATTTGTCGGTGAGCCAAGTAGAGATTGCTGGCTATCCATGAACATAGTGTAACGAAAGTCAAGTTCGCAATTTGCAAGTGCTCTCACGTTCTGCAGGCTAGAGGGTGTCAACTATTTATACCAGCGATAAAAACGACATGAACGTGACGAATTGATTGATTGAGGTCACCTCAGAGAGAGGCCATAACTGAAAGGTCATTTCATTTGGTTCTCTCCAATGAGTTTTTCGGAACTATGTACGGAATATTTAACGTTAGATTTTCGGTGAAGGAAAACACCGTGAGGAAACCGGTCTAATCTCAATAAGGTCTAGTTTTCCCCCTGGGTTGGAAGGTCAGATGGCAGTCGCTTTTGTAGAACTAGTGCTTATGCCATATCTTGGGATTAGGTCTCGGAGCGAACCACGGGCTCGTCGGCACAACCGGGAATAACGCTAGGAGGATGAAGTAAACTTTATAGGATTATTGCAAGACAAACCTAAGTAACCTAATTTAATCTCTTTTATTTGGGTTATACGCGGATTGCCTAGAACGCAAAATTACTTGTGTGTTGTTTTGCCCACATGCAGTTTGACCACCGAGCATTATGCCTAAAACGCAAAATGACTACATCATTTTCGTCGTTTTATCTTTTCGCTAGCGATGTCGACGGAGCCCCGCGGAGTGGAGCTCCTATTTCTGGTTTGTTTGCCCTTCGGGCATCTGAAGAAACCTACCTATGAGTGGTCATTTTGCGTTTTAGGCACAATGCTCGGTGGTCAAACTGCAATGTAGGCAAAACAACACACTAGTCATTTCGCGGTCTAGGAAATGATCATATTCAATGGAAACTCGAAATGTTCATTGTTTCGAAGAAAAACATGAGGTCTAGTTAAACATTAGGGCAAAAGTTGGTAGGTCAAGTGACAGGACCGGGGGTCACTATTTAGTTGGCACTCGTCTTTGCCCTCGTATAGTCAAATGGTGACGGATATATTTTAAAACCAGTTTATAGGCTACTAGCTTCTGCCCGCGACTCCGTCCGCGTGGAAGTGGTTTATATCGTAGCTCCATACAAATTTTCAGCCCCCATTTTAGGGAAGTGGGGGGTTAGAAAGAGGGAAAAAGTAGCTTATGTCACTCTCCATCCCTTCAACTAACTCCACTTAAAAAAACACGTCAATTCGTCGTTCCGTTTTGCCGTGAAAGACGGAATATTAGTATAGTATGGATAGCCTTAAAGACGTCTTTTACTTTCGAGAAAAGGATTGAATATTGATTTTTGGCAGATTTACCTCGCCTACCAAGCGAGGCAACCTTACCCACAGTTTATTCTTTACAGCTCCATATTTAGATTAGAATTGTAATGGACATGTCTAGCTAGCATGATTGCGTGAATGGCGAACATAAAGAATTCCTCCCTTACTAGCCAGTGTATCCGGGGCGCATTATTTCTTCTTCTTATCTTCTTTTAAAAATGGCTTCCATCTAAGTTAAGATGATTTCGCCAATGTCAAGTTTGCTTATAAAGCGACGTTGTTCGGTAGTTTGGTCAGTCATCAATAATACAATCAGCGTCAGAAGCTCCGCTTAAAAAGTTGATAAACCCCCGACATTTTCATTTAAAAGTCCAATATCTCAAAAACGGCCAAACAGATTTTCATGAAACATAGCTAAGAACACTCGGGATTACATCATCTTTCGAATAAAAAAAACCGCATTCAAATCGGTCCATCCGTTTCGGAGCTACGATACCACAGACAGATACACAGATACACAGACACACAGACACGTTAAACTTATAACACCCCTCTCTTTGCGTCGGGGGTTAAAAAGCAAGGCGTCTACTGCTGACCGCATCCCCGACGAAAGACCCGACGCGTTCTTTATGATGCCGTTTAAATTAATTTGTCTTTACTTGTCACTTTGACATTTAGCTTTGTGAGTAAGGGACAAAACACATTTTGTTTAACAAAGATTCCTAAGTTTTATGAATAATGGGGTAGGGTCATTACGCTGGTTACGTGACCACCTTCGGTTAGCGACCACCTGAAGGAGAAGGTTTTTTTCTACAGACCCTATTGAGACAATTAGTTATAAGTACATGCATTTTTTTGTTGTTTTAGAATATAAATCTACTAAAAAACCGAGCAAATATCCTTTCAGTTCACCAACTCAGCTAAGTGGTCGCCAACCGGCACATGAAATTAGGTGGTCGCTAAGCGGTGAAATGACCCTATACATCTGCCAATGTCTATTTTAATGTCGCTCAATGATGCCATTTATTTATTTATTTATTTAATCTTTATTGCACAAAAGAACAACTTATCGTTCAAAAGGCGGACTTAATGCCGTAAGCATTCTCTACCAGTCAACCTTTGGGCAAAGCAGACAAATTGTGGGCGGTGGGTGCAACTACAGATATAAACACACATTAAACATACATTTATAATATATGACAACAATAGACAAATAAATAAAAATACATACAAATATAAATACCTGCCATTCTAAGTGTGATACCAAAAAATTTTAGCGCGACGCCCATGTGACACCACTGGTGTTGAAAGCGGCCATAAGCTATGGTCGTGGTCCGCTGGTGGCAGGACCGGTCACATTGGCACTCTTTTGGGGAGGCCTATGTCCAGCAGTTGACGTCTTTCGGCTGATATGATGATGATAGGCCCCGCTTATCATCAGAGCAACTGTAATACTATGGAAAGTTTCGTTCGTCCGTCTATCTCTGTCTCTGTCGCCCTTGCCTGTTTAAGCGACAGAGAGGGAGATGTTGCGAGTTTCGACTTTCGATTTCCGTGGTAGCACCGCAGGAGCCCGTTCGCATGTCAACCACCGCCGTGGTGTGGAAAAAACCCTTGAGGCCAACTCGCAGAATAAATATGTAATTTCGAATCGGAATTTTAGATAACGGTCTACATTGTTCCAACAGATGGAGCTGGAGGCTTACTAACTCGCAGAATAGATATTTAAATTTCGAATCTGAATCTCAGATAACGGTCTACATTGTTCCAACAGATGGAGCTGGAGGTACAGCTCTCGAGGGCGGCAGACGAGCCCTGGGGCTTCCGACTCATCGGGGGCACGGACTTCAATATGCCACTCACCGTCGTCAAGGTAACGTGAAGAATAGAAGATTTAGGGAGCGACCACACCGGTGCTTAACGCTGCGTATACGCGTTGACGTGTCGTATGCGTCACGTATTCTTCATACATTTCGCTGTTTTACGGTGCGTTAGCGTACTTTGAGCAGCGGTGTGGCTCAGACCAAGAAAAAAAGACAGACGGAGCGTTACGAACAGTCTTGTGAAGCCAACCGGTTTTCAACCAAGCCCCATAAGTTTAGCACACGCTAAACAAATTAAATCGCACAAAACTCGAAATAAATGATCTTGACAGCATTGCGACACGTGCTGAAGAGTTTTGTGCAATTTTGTTTGTATATGTGTGCGTGAGCGTGTGCTAAACTTGATGTAGCTTGATTTTGTTTGTATGTGGTTTGGCTTCACTTGACTGTTCGTAACGCTCCGTCTGTCTTTTTTTCTTGGTCTGAGCGGTGTGGTCGCACATTTACTGTCACTCAGCACAAATGGAAAATTGACAACGCGAAATGACCTGGTGGTTGATGAACTATGGCCCTATCGCTACCACGAAAATCGAATCTCGAAGTTCGTATGTCTCTGTGTCTGTCGTTCGATTACCATAAACCGTAAGTGCGATAGAGACGGAGATATTAGAACTTCGTAATTCGATTTAGGTTATAGCTCAGGTGACCGAAGAGCTGGCGGCTTTCTCGCGCAACGCATCAGCATTGCAATTCAGCGAGGGAATGAAGCCAGTATCCTTAATGCCTCGAGGGCCTTTTTTGGGTTCCGTAGTCAAAGAGGAACGCTTATAATTTCGCCATGTCCGTCTGTCCGTCTGCGGCCTACCTCAGTAACCTTAACTGCTACAAAACTGCAATTTGGCATTGACACACAATTTTTTGTAAAAAACCGTTCTATTTTTTTTCCATTTTAATTACTAGCAACATAAACTATACTTTATTTTCGACCTAGACATGGCGGATCACTTGTTGTTCTAGTATGTAGTTAAAAAATGAGAACCAAACTACGTTTGTATGGAGAGTCGACCGTCCTAACCCGGGCGCGTGTTGAAATGATTGGCCTGCGTGACGTCACCCACAGATATATATTATAGATGTTACAATCGTATTCACTCCTCTTTAAAATACTTCACTCATTACTCATTATTCAGATTAAATTAATTGCAGCACTTGTTGATAACGGAATTGACGAAGCTATTAGCTGCGACAAGACATTTGTTAGTTTGACTGCTGTGGTGATTATTCTAACGATTGCATGTAACATGGCATGTGTGTAGTTGAACCTTCGTGTGGTAGAGATTATTTAATATGGCTGACTTTTTTATAAAAATGACATTGATTAAGAATAATAATTTATTTATTACGCTCAGTGACCTTATAAATCTCTGGAATCATTTGCTTCTTGTTAATGCTGATACAGAGTATGCAGACCTTATATCGAATTTAATGGTCATATTTTGCATTTTTTTTTTGTTTTCATTAACTTAGTGACATTAAGTTTGTCAACCGTTTATATCGGTCCTTAAATCCGCAAATTTTAAATAATTATTATTTTATTGTATTAATATTGTGGCCTATTTGCAGAATAAATAATTAATTTAGTTTTTTTTACTTATTTATTTAGCATACAAAGTAAACAAGAATACGTAGGATCTAAAAAGGTACAAAAGTAATATAAAATGTGCTAAATAGGACTCTCACTCAGCTCATTGTCACGGAAGCTGATTTTCAGTGAGAGCCCCAAAAAAATCATAAATCTATACTGCATTCTTCTACCTACTTGGAAATTAAATGAAATGAATGAAATAAAATGAAAATTATTTATTCCTAACAAACAAATATATCTATCACATACATACATATAATACTATTTAATTACTTAAACTGTATCTTATTGAATGAACTACTTTGGTCCAATTCGACCAAGTTAAATAATCACAAGTAGTTATATCGCTTTTACCAGTTACCAGTTTGACAACTTCGTATGGCAGTTCAAACATAGTATCAAAGCGACACGTTACAAAGGTATCCAATCGGCGAACGAAAAAAACGAACAAAACATTATAATTTTTTCCTACTTGAATATAAAATAATTGCTGCTAATTCCCCTGGGTGATCGGGGTCAGATGATTAACGTGGATAACGTGCTAAAACCCGGTTTGCGCATCTTCGAACTAAACGGCTGCCTGGCATCGTTTTGACACGCCGCCCCCAACCCCGCATAATGGCAACGGCACCCATTCTGTGGGGTCATTTCGCGGCGCTACTTAGACTTCTCTATAGGTTTTCGTTCGCTGTATTCAACTCGTGATGCCGCTCGTACACCTTTAGTAATAAAAATGACAGAACAAGGTGTTCAAATTTTTGACACAAATCGAAAGTAAGTATACTTTGAGTTGTTGAGACGTGTCAGATCTTATTGTACGATTTTTCATGCTTTATTTTAATGGAAGTCACTGTGTATGTATATTATGTAGAGTGGAGCATGCCAATTTGCAAGTGACGTATGTGCGTTATATATGCTGATGGACAGACGCCTTGGACGTGCTATAACCGATTCTTATTTTAAGCATTTATAATCGATTAATTTTAATTTTTGGATCGATTACAATTCACTTCAAGGCGTGAGGAGACCTGAGAGAGATGACCCAGGGACTGCAAAAAACGACACCCTTGAAGTTTCAAGTGTTCATCATTATTTATTTAAGGTGCGACCACACCGCTGCTCAAAATACGCTAACGCAGCGTAAAATGCAGCAAAATGTATGAAGAATACGTGACGCATACGACACGTCAACGCGTATACGCAGCGTTAAGCACCGGTGTGGTCGCTCCCTAAATCATATGTCATTTATGAAACGGGATAAATACAACTATAAATTAATTTTAAGATCCGTCAGCCACTTGACACTCATTATGCTTCGGTGACGGCTTAGCATCGAGCTATACCTTTATTTGCTACCAGCAGACTGCGGAGTGATTATATCCGTTTTCGAACGAGCGTTGGGACGTATTAACAGTCATTTTAACTTCAAGAAACAGTTGATATATATCCTAACGCGCGTTAGAAATAGTACATAATTACCATTTGCCTGGTCTACTTAGTAATATATCTGTGACGTGTCAATCAGTTGATCTCTGTCGATCGTAACATTGACATCCACTGTCCACAATTAGACGCGTCAATAATAGCTCGCTATTGGCGACGACTCGATCGTTTCGCAAGCGCAGCTATTGATGGATCGATATAGATCGTTGTGACAACAAGGTGCTTTATTTAATGGTGTAATGCTATTGATCATTAAATAAAAAACCACAAAAACAGCTACTACTGAAATTTAACAATGAAACTAAAGTCGAGTTCTCCAATATCTATACAGACAACCTTTCAAAAATATCTACACATGACATGCGTCTAATGTCATTAACAATAAAGACTGTGTATATGTATTAAGCTACGCTTGCAGTGGTTCAGGCATGCAGCTTTCAAGCGGCGGTCGTGGGTTCGAATCCCGGCTCGTACCAATGAGTTTTTCGGAACTTATGTACGGAATATCATTTGATATTTACCGTTCACCTAGATCGTAATTGTCAGGAAATAAAGATGGCGGCAGCGAATCCTATTCCTTAGCAGTTCGCATTAAGCCTGGTTTCCACTTTGATTAGTGCGAGTGCAGGTGATTAGTGACTAGGTGTGGACAGCGACTGATTAGTGCAAGTGATTCGTTGGCTGTGTAGTAAAGTGAATAGAAGCCTGTTCTATTTTTTTGCGAGTGGACTGCGAGTAGCCACGCCCTGCGCGCCCTCCCTTCCCCCTCACTCGCAGCGTGCCTGCCACTAAACACTCGCAGTGAATTGGACACTACTCGCACTACACACCTGCACTTGCACTAATCACCTGCACTCGCAGTGAATTGGACATTACTCGCACTACACACCTGCACTCGCAATAATCACCTGCACTCGCAGTGAATTGGAAACTACTCGCACTACACACCTGCACTCGCACTAATCACCTGCACTCTCAGTGAATAGGACATTACTCGCACTACAAACCTGCACTCGCAATAATCACCTGCACTCGCACTAATCACCTGCACTCTCAGTGAATAGGACATTACTCGCACTACAAACCTGCACTCGCACTAATCACCTGCACTCTCAGTGAATAGGACATTACTCGCACTACAAACCTGCACTCGCAATAATCACCTGCACTCGCACTAATCACCTGCACTCGCAGTGAATTGGACATTACTCGCACTACACACCTGCACTCGCACTAATCACCTGCACTCGCAGTGAATTGGACACTACTCGCACTACACACCTGCACTCGCAATAATCACCTGCACTCGCACTAATCACCTGCACTCGCAGTGAATTGGACACTACTCGCACTACACACCTGCACTCGCACTAATCACCTGCACTCGCAGTGAATTGGACACTACTCGCATTACACACCTGCACTCGCAATAATCACCTGCACTCGCACTAATCACCTGCACTCGCAGTGAATTGGACATTACTCGCACTACACACCTGCACTCGCACTAATCACCTGCACTCGCAGTGAATTGGACACTACTCGCACTACACACCTGCACTCGCAATAATCACCTGCACTCGCACTAATCACCTGCACTCGCAGTGAATTGGACACTACTCGCACTACACACCTGCACTCGCAATAATCACGTGCACTCGCACTAATCACCTGCACTCGCAGTGAATTGGACACTACTCGCACTACACACCTGCACTAGCACTAATCACCTGCACTCGCACTAATCAAAGTGGAGACCAGGCTTTAGGAAAGACGGGGCAAATCGCTTCGCGTGAATATATTGTACGGTCAGCTTCATATATTTAGTAGCAGCCAAAGTAGCCAGATATTTCGGTACACGTCTTTATTACTGTAAGAATAAGGCTGTGTTACGATATATATTTTTTATTTTTTATTTTATTTGTTTATTTATTTATTAGGCTCACACAACAAATTGCAGTCATACATTGAGTACATTAAAAGCTTACCCCCTTATTCATAAAACTTAAAATGCCTCTGCTAAATAAAGTGTGCTTTGTCCCTTTCTTACGAACACAAATGTCAAAGTGACAGATAAGGACAAACGAATTTTAACGCCATTTTAGTTAAAACAGGCCTGTAGGACGTTTATGAATACGGCCGTTAGTGTCTAGATCTGGACTACAATTCTAAACAGTGTGTGCACAGAAAGATTAATAACTTAGACAAACTATTCACTAGATGGAATTACATATGAGTATTGCCCAACTTACAGGGATAGGCAATGTGCATAACATTTTATTTACATTTAAAATTAACATGACATTTACCAGAATATTGCGTTAATAACTAACTTAAATCTTAAATGCCTAATTTGAATGCATCTCTAACGTGCACTTTGATATATTTGGCGACTTTAGCTGCTAACATAAGGATGCATACCTGTCTAAGTAAATTCGGCGACGAAGCAATATTGTGGGACCACCGAGCTGATCTGATGATGGAGACAGAAGGTGGCCCATCATCATCATAACAGCCGAAAGACGTCCACTGCTGGACATAGGCCTCCCGCAAAGAGTGGCAAAGTGACCGGTCCAGCGCCACCCGCATCCAGCGGACTCCAGCAGCCTTTACCAGGTCATCAGTCCACCTTCCGGGGGGCCTACCCACGCCGCACCTTCCGGTTCGTGGTCGCCACTCGAGAACCTTTCCGCCCCAACGGTCATCGGTTCTACGTGCTATGTGCCCCGCCCACTGCCACCTGAGTTACCATAGGTGGCCCATAGCAAGCCCTAAACTACAATAGGTCAATCAACAATTTCTTGTTGTTATTTATTCTGTCCCGTTAGCCAAAAAAAAACACTTTCTTAGAAAAAATGTTACAATATGGACTTCATGGACTCAACATGCTTAGCACGTCTAGAACACGACGGCCGCGACATACTCTCGATTTTTATCGCCCTATACCTCTTCTTCTAAGTGTTCTAATAAGAGAGAGACGGATAGTGCGAGAAAAATCGAGACAGCTCGCGCGCCGTCGCGTGCTAGCCGTGCTGAAGATGGTCCATACGAAAAGATTGAACATGACAAGAAAACACATCTTTGATGAGTTTAAACCCATGAAATCGCAGTTAAAAAAGTGACCCAGGAGACGTGACCACGACAACTAGTGACAGAAAATAGTTGATTCACCCAGAAAATGAACCCATTGTGTTCGGGCTCATTAGAATAATCGCAACGAGAATAGTTGCCAAAATGTAGACTCTACAGTCGCCGATACAAACTATGGATGCATACAACTGACTTATAAATATGTTATATCAGGTTCCGCCCGCGGCTTCATCTGCGTGGACCGTGGATAAAAGATATATATTTTAATTTAAGCTATAAACTGTCTTCGTGCTAAATTTCATCCAAAGCGTTCGAGCCGTTGCGTGATTGAGTAACAAACATCCAAACATCTAAACATCCAAACTTTCACAATGTCTGTTTATAATATTAGTAGGATAGGATTTGTGCACTTGACTGTACCAAAAACTTAAATGTTACAAAACTTATTACATACGTTATCAAATTTCGGTGATAGTAGAACAAAGAGTAAAGCACACTAGAGACGATGCAATTTGGATAACAACTATAGTTTGAACAATCTCACTCCTGACCTCTAACTATATCCATACTAATATTCATCATATCAGCCGAAAGACGTCCACTGCTGGACATAGGCCTCCCCCGAAGTGCCACAATGAACGGTCCGGTCCCCCACAAGGTGGACTGATGACCTGGTCAAGGTCGCGGGAGTCCGCTGGACGCGGGTGGCGCAGGAGTAGTAATATTATAAAGAGGAAATGTCTGTAGCTTTGTAAGTTTAAAAGTTTTTATGTAATGGGTATTCTCCGGAACCGCTTATCCGATTTCAACAATTCTTTCATTTCCGTGTATTAAAACAGTGGTCCATATCCAGTGGTCCGCGGACCACTGGTGGTCCCTGTAAGCACCCGAAGTGGTCCGCGTAGCCATCGATCAAAAATATTAAATAAGTGCCAACGAGTCGACAAAAAACCGGCCAAGTGCGAGTCGGACTCGCGCACGAAGGGTTCTGTACCATTATCTATAAAAACGGCGAAAAAAACATGTCTGTTGTATGGCCCCACTCTGACTCGCACTTGGCCGGTTTTTTAGTATTTGTAGTTATAGCGGCAACAGAAATACATCATCTGTGAAAATTTCATCTGTCTAGCTATCGCGGTTCTTGAGATACAGCCTGGTGACAGACAGACGGACGGACAGACGGACAGACAGCGAAGTCTTAGTAATAGGGTCCCGTCTTACCCTTTGGGTACGGAACCCTAAAAACAATCAAATGGTCCTTCATCACTAAAAGGTTAAGAGCCACTGGTGTAGAATGTACTTTCTGGATGGTTACAGGCTATATTTCATCCCGCGGGTTTGCCTGCGTTCTTTGCAAGACGCGGGCGAAGCTATAAACTTTTTAAAGTAAGGTTCAACACGTTCCAGTGGGTCAAGACTGGATTCTTTAAATCTTATTTCATTAAAAAATTGGTGACCTATAGGTGTCTATTAACCATTAAGGTGTCAAACATTGTAACGTTCAATTTAGTGCATATTTTGTACCGCAATTTGATTCCTAATTTAGAAAAAGACACATTTCTATTTATAGAAAATCTCCCTTTAAGAGTCCGCAGTAAGCTCGGTCGAATTTCACCTTCCCATACAAACGTAGTTACGCTCTCATTTTAGAACTACGTGTTGGATTGTAACGAAACTTTGCATATACAATGACATGAGGTATATCTATGTCTGTAATTAGTTTATAATATGGTTCCAGTTTATAAAACAAACGAAATACAGCAAAAACAAGTTTTGTATGAAAAAATTAAATTTGCTGTATTTTTTTACTATGGTATCTGAAGCTACATAAACTAATTACAGACATAGATATACCTCATGTCATTGTATATCCAAAGTTTCGTTACAATCCAACACGTAGTTTTAAAATGAGAGCGTAACTACGTTTGTATGGAGAACCGAGCTTACTGCGGACTCTTAAACAGTAAAAGTGTGAGTAACCAGCAATTATACCTTCAGGTCCTTCCCGACACACCAGCGGACATGGGGTGCCTGTGCAACGGGGACACTGTGACGCGGATCCACGGCTCCGATGCCAGAATCATGACGCATGACGCAGCTAAGGCGGCGGTGGCGGCGGCAGCGGACAGACTCAACCTTGGCGTGACGCGGTGAGACATTGTTATATCCCCCTGAGTCCCACTTGATGAAAGAACAAAATCGTCGGCATCATCATATCAGCCGAGAGACTTCCACCGTGTGACTTGGCAATCACACAATACTGCATAGTTTTAGGTGTGCAAAAATCCATAAATGCGGGTGTATAGCATGACATAAAAATGATTCAGAGCAATGACGCGTAGTTGCAGTGTCCAAAATGCAACCGGATGGTTAGTATTTGAGCTCGTGAAGTGTTGTGGAACCGCCCTGTGCAACCCTAAAACACTGCTGGACATAGGCCTCCCCCAAAGTGCCACAATGACCGGTCCTGCGCCACCCGCATCCGGCGGACTCCCGCGACCATCGAGGTCGTCAGTCAACCTTGTGGGGGGTCTGCCCACGCTGCGCCGGCCGGCATGTGGTCGCCACTCGAGAACAGTTCGGTTGTAGGATCTAGAATCATCATCCTCCTAGCGTTTTGTCTCAAATGCTACGCATCCCGCCTGGCTGGGGAACCAGGACGGGTATGGCGGACTCCCGGGAACCGCCCGGACTACCGTCTAAAACCCCACGGTGCCCTATATACGCGCTGCTCTATGATTAGATTAGATTAGATTAGATTAGATTACTTTATTTCATAAAATAAATTAACATTATAAATTAACTTAAAACTAATTTACACGAATTTACCTTGTGATCGTCAAATAATGAAAATAATAATAATTGAATGAAATGTCACAGGTAAAACACAACATTTGAACAAAAATATATACAAAATTATTAATGATAAAGTCAAAATAAGGAATATAAATATTGATTTTGTTATCTCTTAATGATCGCCAAAATAAGAACTAGAATATAAGCAAATCTTAAAACGATTTTAATTAAATCAACAATGTCAAATATATTATATGTCCATATACTCGCACACAGAATATAATGGATGCTCTAATAAAAAGATTCTCAGCTGACGTTTGAATGTTTCGTTCGTCAGATGGTTCAGTTCGCAGTTTGAATGTTTCGTTCGTCAGATTGTTCAGTTCGCAGTTCGGCGGGTAGACGCTCGTAGTACGTTGAGCCAATTACCCTAGGATTTTTTGTTGAAAGTATGTAGGTATGTATGTATGTATGTATGTAGTATGTCGGAGCCACGGGAATGCATGCGCGCACTTCCGCGGGTCCTCCGGCAGCTGTCCCGATGAGACCCATCACGGAGGGAGAGGGTATACCCGTCTCCCCGAATGTCATCGTCAGGGGCGTGCCCGCGAACACCCGACACGCCCCCCAACTCGAGGACCAAATTCCTATGGATGGCTGACGCCCCTTTGACTGCCACCCCGAGGTTTTCTTTAAGAGTCCGCAGTAAACTCGATTCTCCTTGCAAACGTAGTTACGCTCTCATTTTAGAACTACGTGTTGGAGTGTAACGAAACTTTGCATATACAATGACATAAGGTATATCTATGTCTGTAATTAGTTTATGTAGCTTCAGATACCAAACTAAAAAAATACAACGAATGTGAGTTTTAAATACAAAACTTGTTTTTGCTGTATTTCGTTTGTTTTATAAACTGGAACCATATAAACTAATTACAGACATAGATATACCTCATGTCATTGTATATGCAAAGTTTCGTCACAATCACACACGTAGTTTTAAAATGAGAGCGTAACTACGTTCTTGTGGGAAGGTGAAATTCGGCCGAGCTTACTGTTTTGCGCAGCACGCCTGCGGCCAGTTCTGCGCCGGTGAATTGGGTCAGCCTCAGCTAGGGCTTCGCGCTCGCGCTCTGTCGCCTCCTACTCGGCCATAAGGTGCTCGCTAAAGTCCAGCATCGCCTTCCAGGCTGCTTTGCTGGATGAGGAACGTACCTAACCTAATATTGAAGAAGGCCCATCCGATGATTTCGCAACGGGCCCCGTTACGCCCGTGCTGTAAGAACAACGAATCCTGAAATTGACAAAGGGGCCGCCACACTCTTAGTTATTCTTCTGGAGTGGAATGCGGCCATAGGCTAAAGTGTATGCTTGCCATTATGCAGGCCGTAATGTACTTGCTTCGTAACTAATATTTTAAAAAAAACATTACATACGCATCGACTAATTCTTCAGGCTATGTTGGTAACTTTCGATACCTATTTAAGATTGAATGAATCAACATCTTAAAGGTCAACTTAGTACATAAACAGTAACTATGACCTAATGATTTAATAATCTTTGAAAGGGCGAATTCCTATGGTAGTACTAATATAAACTCAATATATCACTCAAAAACATACTTTAAGAGAAACGAATTGACTCTAAATTGTATCAACAAGGTGTTTTAAAAATATCGCCCAATGTCAATAGCTCGATAGCTGCCAATGGTCAAATTAATTGATTATTGATTTAAATCTAGTTTCGTAGCTAACTTCAGACAGTACGGTACAGGAATCAAAAGTAGTATAGGGTTAGGAAGCGTGGAATACGTAGAAATTTATTGCAACGACCGACAGAGATGCAGCTACAGTTGAAACGAAAGGTCAAAGGGTAGCTGACTCATTCCAACTATAGTTGTCGATGGTGACTAATTGCATCGTTTTTAACGCGTTTCAAATAAGGCTTCACTATTGGCCGAATTTTGACAGGAACGTGACGCCATCTTGGCTTGTGATCGCAGTGAAGTTAGTCGCAGTATCGTGTCCTTACTTTATAAACGACTTGCTGAAGCCCCGTAAGTCTTTTATTGCATTTACGATTTGTATTCCGAACGAAGATAGAACAGTACATTTATTTTAAGGGCGGTCGAAATGAAGTTTTACCTGGTCTATAAGGATAAGTAAGCATCTGTTTTGTTTAGTCTTCATTCAGATTTTGGTTATTAAGGTTATTTTGTTTTTAACCGGTGTTGTTATTGTTGAAACTAAAGGACTGTACAGTGTTAAAAACTGAGTGATCATTTAACCACATTTATGTTTAAGCAAAGTCTTGTGTTTTTGACTTTTTGTTATTCTGCTTTAAATCATTTTTTTTTAATCTATTTTCAATATGAGACAAGAAGATTGTTTTTATTTTACAATTTTAACAAAAACATATGCTTTAAAGTGCGATGAAAGAGTAAATATGAGAGTTTGTACATCTGTCTGTAGAAGAATATGGCGCAAACAAATAACATGTTCAATGAATTTAAGAATAATCAGTTCCTATCCATTACGAAAAGATTAAGCGCCTACCCAAAAATGTTACGATTTTTCATTCCCAAATAAAGAACAATATTTCGAACTTTTCGTGAATGTGACCAAAAAGAACTCTTCTTTTCCTGCAGGCTTTTCACTAAGCCTCCAAACATCATGTAGAATACATTAACCATCATCATTTTCAACCGCTTATCGCCCAAGGTTGCAAGATAAATCTTTTCACAAACAAATAGTTGATTGTACGTACAACAAGTGCATGAAAGGAGCCATTTTACCTGAGACGTTTATAATTAGCCACCCGAGCCACCGGCGAGGTGGATAGAGTTGAGTAAGTAAGTACCTATAGTAGTTAAGGTAAATGGCTCACTTATGCCCGAGTTATGTTTGCAAAATTGAATAAAATTTGAAATTTGAATTTGAAGAAGTTGTGGCTTTCCAATGACTTGTAAATTGGTTGAATATAGTATTTATTTATTTATTGTATATTTGCGATATATATAGTGTGTATTATATTTTATACTGTATATTTATATATGTATTGGCATGTTTTTATTTGTCTAGAATTAATACCTATTAGGTTTTGTTTTCATTTTCTCTGTGTTTTTGTACACGGTATAAGTTTGCCTATCTCGGTCTACCTACCTTCCTCTCAATTGCTCAAAGGTTAGCTGGAAGAGATCCCTTATAGGGATAAGTTCGCCTTTGTACTTTGATCTATTGTGTGACATGTATATTCTTTAACCTGTTATTGTGTATAATAAAGTGCTTACATACATACATACATAAAATAATACTTAGCTCAGTTCCGCCACTTTTAAAAGTTTTTATATTTAATAAAACAATAACATTACATTGTTTTGTAATTCAGCAAAGTATAAATAGCTAGGCAACATAGGGCTTTGTATAGGACACGCTACACGGACCGATTTCGGCAGGACTGCATGCAGGCTGCCGCGTGATTCGACCCGTGTGGATACGTGTCGGAAGCACGGCGGCCGGCCAAATAAAGGACACTCCATACTAGATTTTCTGTGACCTCGCTTGGCAGTCCTGCCGATTTCGCTCGTGTAGCGTCTCCTAATGGAAAGTTCAAGTTAACCTTAACTTACCTGACGATTACAGCCCTAATCTGTCATCCGTCTATTAATATACCCCCACCTTGCCCTACATCTATAATTAACCCAAGTCAAATTAAAGCGTTATTTGGCTCAGTAGTCTTGCCATATTCAAATAAAGTAAACGTCCCAATTATATTCTTTAAATCTCAGGCCGTGTTCATAGTCCAGCGTCGCGTGCGGCGGTGCGAAACGCGTGCTGTCGTTGTAAAACACTCGCGCCCGTACACATCGAAACAACGCCCGTATTCCTAAATAAATAAGTCATGTGTGTTTTTACGAATTCCACTCTACGTGTCGCCGAAGTTCTATGCTTAAGCTTGGGCCGTTCTTGGAAACAAAAAAAAACAGACTCGCGGGTTTTACAGCTCATAGAGCCTCTAGACATAGTTATTTGTGTCACAAGGGAGCAAAATAGTATATTTACGGCGAGGGCGGTGTATTGAATCTTGAACGTAGCTAGGGATCCTACAATAGAATCCTGAGCGTAGCGAGGGATTCTGACCTGGGATCCTGAGCGTAGTGAGGGATACAAGTGTTAACGCCCAAGACGAAGATAATTTTGCTACCGAGTGACACACTATTTTTCACACCAGAAATTTAAAAAAGATTTACAAGTTTGAACAATTTTTCTTAATTTTTATTACCAACTTTTAAATATACGAAAAATTCATAAATTTTCATATAACGTTGTTAAAGTAAAAACTTGAAATAAGTTCGTTTTTAATCGATTACGATGAAATTACAATCGTTTATTTTATTAAGATCCGTGTTCAATTGGCACATTGCGTAAATGCTACATGCCAATGAATAACTTAAAAAAGTAGCTTGAACAGAAAAGTAGCATTTTGACCCCTCGTCGTGGAGCAAAACTTACTTTTCCGAATGAAAGGTGTGAAAAAATAATTGTCTGTATTGCTCACCTTCATTGCTAAGTATGAATTAAGATTGAAAATGCAAAGTATTGGGACGTTTATCCTCTAGCGATCTATTATCTAAAGTTATACTGATGACCAACAATGAGTTGTGAGGATATAAGCCAAGTGTCTTTACTGGCTATAGTGATCTCGAGATACCATCGGAGCGACCATTTCCTGGTAATTCGCATTTTTTTTTAAATCAAGGTGAATTTCAACGGCATTCATTATCATTTGATACAGAGAACATTTACAAGTAGAGTTTCTGAGAAAAACATCTTTTTTGGTACAAGCTTTTATTGCCGACTGTACTTTTCTGTATACCGTCATCAACTACATCATTCCAACGAGCTCAAATTCGACGGGGTTACGTCGCTTAAGTACTGAATTACAATGGCCACCTTCTGTCTCCATCATCAGATCAGCTCTATGCTACCATAATATTGAATTGTCACTCAAACTATACCTGTACCCAAAATTTCACTTCAATCGGTTAAAGATTTTTCATCAAAATTGAGTTGGAAGATTCCACCCAAACAAACATAGTTAGGTACATAACATACATTGCAAGTTAATAGAAAGCTTGTAAAACAACCGTGAAGTAATTTAACCTAACGCGGGAATCCAGCCCACGCCTCTGTAACTGGAACAGTAGACCTTTGAGATCCCCTACGCCAACATCACAGCTTATTTTTGTCTTGCATTCGCAACCTAGCAACTTCTCCGTAGTCCATATTTACTTGTGAAACTCACAGCCTTCCGCCATTCTAGAGGGCGAGCTAGAAAAGATTAAAGGGAGAGGTTAAATACTAACTTTAAACGAAAGATATTATTTTCTTTTAAAAAAAGAATTTGTGTAATTTAACGTGGAAGTTACCAGGATAATTTAATAACTTGACACAGAGAAAATATAGTTGTACGTTCGATGGCAAGAATGTGAAATAAAGTAACGCAACGTCTATGACTTCTTGTTCACTCTCGTGTTTGTTTACGATTGTTCTAGTTTGTTAACGATTGTTTTTACTTTCACTGTTACAAATACAAAATAACTTTATAGCCCAAACACAATACAAAACAGCAATACAGAACAAAGGATAGGTAGATATTAAAACTAATTTCACTACTAACTAGAGATTGTACAGTTACATTAGACACTTAATATCTAAGTTAAAGTTACGAGAACATTTACTGTTATCAGGTTGGCCATGGGTACCTCAGCGTATGCTGGGCTTATGCCCTCTTGCTCTGGTTTGTTCACTCTTATTCTAGTTTGTTCACGGTTGTTCACTTGTTCCAGCGGTCTCTACGACCCGGTGCTCGACGACTACGACCCGATCAACGAGCCCATAGACCAGGACGATTTCGACCAGCCCTCGCAACCGACTGAGGTATTCGAAATTAAACAATTCACTGAAACACCCCTTGACCTAGACAGAGACCCTAGCAGGTCACGGACCGTCTCCTGCGGCAACCTTGACTTTTCCTTTAACGAATTGAGGACCTTCAATGAATCACCCTTTGTTTTATCAAATAAACCTTACAGACCCTTTTCTACAAGACCCTCTCCTGTCCCTCCAATAGAAAAACCTATTATACTTAACTCTGGATATCATGATGAGTTTCCTAAAGTTGAGGATGGTATTGGTCTTCCCAAAAGCCTTCCGGAAGTCGATGAGTTTGAAGGGATTCTTAGTGAAAACAGTAGATTTAAACTCCCAATTTCGAAGCATTATGATCCTGATGGGACCAAGGTTAAACAAACGAAAGAGACGACGACTGTTATAAAGACGGTTGAAGAGAGAATTGTTACAGAAGAGATAGTAACCAAGGAAGTGAAAGTTACTTCGTTAGAAGAAAGATTGGTAAATGAAGAAGAACAAAAGGCCCAGTTTATGGAAAAAATGAAAGCTGATATTGATTTGGAGAAGATAGAAATGACTGCTACTAGCATCGTTGATGAGAGCATTGAGAGGGCTGTTACTGTAGCTGGCGAAATTAAAAAAGAAATGGACCTAGAACTGAGTGCTATAACTTCAGAATCTAAAACTAGCTCATCAGAATGGATCTCATCAGAGTCTATGGTCTCAAAAACATCAAAGAAAGAATCTTTCACAGAAAATAGTGAACAAATTGGAACTGATGTTGCTATCAAAAAAAGTGATGTTAGTGTTTCTAAAGAAGTAGAAAAATTTGAGAAAGATGATAAAAAGATTATCGTTGATGAACGTAAAGAATTTATGAAACAAGAGTTAGAAGAAACTATTGAAAGTGGTAGCGTGAGAAGGAAATCAGAGATGTATGATAAAGAAGTTAAGGTTACTGATATGAAAGTAGAGAAAAAGTCTATAGATGAAGCCATAGAAACTGGAATTGTAAGGAGAACGTCAGAAATGTATGAAAACGATGTTAAAAAAGCTGATGCCAGACTTGAAAAGAAGTCTATCGATGAAACTATAGAAAGTGGAGCTGTGAGACGGAAGTCAGAAATGTATGATAGAGATATTACACAAAAATCTTTAAATGAAACAAAAATCGAGAATAAGCAATCGATAATAATCTCTGAACAAAAACAAATGCAAAAGGAAAAATCTGAAAATAAAAGTGTGTCCAAAACCACTGAAAGTATACAGAAATCTGACGGAAGTAAAACTAAAGAGGCTAAATATAGTACTGCTAAGTTGCTAGCAGAGCAGAGAGCATACACCATTGGCCTACAAACTATACCGCATATAAGAGGTACTGTCCAGTCATCTTATCATTATGATTTGTTGCTTAAAACGTTTTTCATACATTTGACTGATGTAATGGTAGCCTTATCTAGGTTTATTTTAGCCGAACCTATACTGTCTAAGCCTGCAGAAACAAAACCAGAAGTAAAGACAGATACTTCCGAAGTCACACGAGTTGAAAGTAAAGCAGTTTCTGATACAACAATTGTGAAAGACTCTGTGGTAAATCAAAGAAAAACTGAAAGGCTGGAAATAGAAGACAGGCAAGTTCACGACAGAAAAATGTACGCAGTTTCAGATGCAAAACAGGTAACACAGCAAGACGCCGACTATGTAGAAAGATTCGATCATGAACAAGTAGAGAAAATTATGTTATCTGGTGCCGAAATGGCACAATTAAGTGAAAAAAGGTCGGTGGAGTTAATCGATAAAATGGATGGAGTTATAACTGAATTCCAGACTAAAGCCGGTTTAGAGGAAGAAATCGTAATGAAACGTGAAAGGAGGTCCAGAAGTAGGAGCAGAATAGAAGATGAAATTGTAAAAGACATCAAACCACTAGAAATGGTTTCCAAAGTTGAAAATAAAACCCAAGAGTTTACTGAAGTAAAAACTACCCGCAGAGTTTCAGAATCAACGGATTTGAAAACAGAAACAAGCCGTGAAATTAAAGATACCAAAAGAGAAACCAAACATGAAATACGGGACGTAAACCGCAAGGATGGCAAAAACACATATATATCTATATGCGAAGCCCATGTTTATACGAATAAAAATTCTATCTTCGGTGAAATTGCTAAATTATCTGAATCTGCCTCGGCAGAAAGTATTAAAGAAACAAATTCAGCTCTGGAAGCAAGTGAAGCAATGGTTACGGAACGAGTTGCTATAGAATGCCAAGAAAAACAAAAAAATAACATAGTGGAAGAAAGTTTGGTATCCCATGATTTGTTATCCGCTAAAACTGAGGAAGTAATTATCCAAGAAAAGAAAGAGACCATTGAAGAATTCGATTTTCAAAAGTCTTCCGTTGAAATTCAGAGTGAAAAAAAGACTAAAGTTGAGACACTGGAAATAATAGAACCGATTGTGGAATTACAAGAGGACATTGTCGAAAAAGCTACTAAAGTTGAAGTAGAAAACAAGTTAGATATTCAAGAAATTGAAACTTCTGAGTATATCAACGAGTCAAATATTATCAAAGAAGAATCCACAGAAATCGTGCAGTCGCAAGATATTCAAGAGGTTATCGAAGAAACTAAAAAGGTTCAAATGGTTGAAGAGGTTTTTGCTAAAAGTGAGGAAGATGTATCTATAAAGATAGAAGAGGTAAAGGAATTACAACAAGAAATAATTTCGGTAAAAGAAGAAGCTAAGGTACTTCAGGATGTGAAAGTAGAACAAGTTATTGAAGATTATAAAGTCGCTGAAGAATCTACAGTTATTAGGGCTGAAGTCAGTGAAAAGAGCCTTGAAATCAATGATGAATATGCTCAACTAAAAGTGACTAAGGAGGAAATAACAAAAGTACAAGAGAAAGTCGAAGTTAATCAAGACATAGAAGTCAACATAAAAAAATCCGTATACATATCCGAGTCAGATAACAAATATCAATCTTTCATTAGTGAAAGTTCGATTGAGAATGCAGAATACATTCAAGAATCTTCTTTCACTGCCAAAGCTAGTCAGGAATCTTCTTTTACCGCCAAATCTATCGGAGACATTTCCTTTACTGCTAGTTCTACCAATGAATCTTCCTTCAGTATCAGATCCACTGAAGACGCTAAAAAACATCTGACTTTGGATCTAGACTCCACCGTCAAAAAATCAGGCTCAGAATCTTCGGTCAAGAGTACAATTAGTACTCCAACACCATCTACAGTCCCTCCCACTCCTCTCACTGACGAATACGTCTTCCGTCTCCAGATTCCTCTTCCCAAAGTAGATCATCCCATCCCCAGATCTCCTAGCCCAGAGGACGAGGATCCTCATATAGTTAAGAAGAATTTGGTTCCTCATATAGATACTGAGATTATTGAAGAGGTAGTGTATGACACGCCGCTACCTACTCCGCCGGAAGACAAGACTTCCCCGCCGAAATTTATAAAACCTGGTTTGAAAGGGGGTGATATGAGACGTATATTTCTCAAGGTAAGCCATATAACTTTCAGAGCTCAGCCAATACGTCCAATTTTATATTGCATATTTTGTGCTGTTTCATCTTTTGTTTCATTCATAAACATGTTTATTTTTTTGTATCAATTGTATATCGTCTGTTACACACATATGCACTATCATTTAAGAAATAAAGCGTTCGTCCCTTTCGCCCTAAATATTTATTAGTGACGAATGAATGCATTCGTTCTGACATATAAATACCACTTTGCTAGCTAGTTTGGTTTGATGCACGTACACTTATTTTATGTAAACTAAAAACTTCACTTTTATTTAAATTAGGAGGAGATAAAAGAAATTGAAAGAAAATCATCACTTCTAGCATCCGCCATAGATCAAACTATCAAATCCATTGAAGAGTATAAGGAAGAAGTTGGCATAGACAATAATACTGAAAACCCAGTCGTGTACAACGGCTACGCCAAAGTTGTGGGGACAAAAGTGTACAAAGATAAACTCGACGAAGTAAACATTGAGAAACAAATTGTCAGAAATACAGAAAGTATTAATAAACTTGTAGAAAACAGAGCAAATCCTACCGAAGATAAAGTTGATAAAGTTCATCTTAATGGAAAACCTGTAATTGTCACAGTGGCAGTTGAAAATAACATGGCAAACTCATTGACCGAGGCTACTGAAAGCAAAATGGATGATTCAGTAGAAACGGTAGCCGTGGAAGGTTACAGACCCGTGCCCTTTAACCCTGAAGATGCACCTCATTTGGAGAGAGTAGAAATCAGGATACCGGTAAGATACAAGATATCAAATTTTACATATCAGTTTAGCTCAAGCCAGAGACAACATAATGCAATATATAGCAAGATACTAGTATTTTTTCTCATAAAGGGGCAGCTAAAGATTATTCTATAGTATGAGAAGTCATTTGTTCCTTTGTTTCAGGAACCAACACCTATAGTAGACCCTGGCAAGGCATTCGTGGCTGAAAACGGCGAGATCATGGGTACTCACCAGGGTATTGTGGATGGCTTAGAAGAATCTTTGGTGGATAGAGAAGGAGCTCGTAAGTAACTAAATACCGTATTTATTTATTTATGCTTAAGGAGTACCAACAGCTGCTAAAACATGATATAAGTCTTACATAGTTATACAAAGCCAATTAAAGGCAAATTATTAATTACCATTGACGATAAGAAGCACGTTTTTGTACGTTTTATAAAATTAACAACAAATAATGAGTTGGACTTAAAATAAATCAAAGTTCTACCACTAACTGATCAGTTTGGTGTATTTCTTGAACTAATGAAGTAATGCGTTTGACGTTGCAGAAGAATTAGGGAAACCGGGCATGACAGAGGAAAAGATCGCAGCTCTAATATCTGGAGAGTCTGAGATGCTTCGGGAAGCGCACGTTATGGGGTGAATATGATTCCACTTTATCACACATGAGAACCATTACAATCATTTACCCATTGGGTTTGGATTTGTTGAGGTTAAAATTAGAAAAAAAGCCGTAGCGCCGTTTTCTTTTGGCGCCATAGTGTTAATATTAGGATATTTGCATTGTTACTCAAAGACTTTCCTCTTACATAATTATGATTGATGGAAATACATCAAAAACCTCAATTTAAAGATTCCAAATTCAGACTATTTCAATAAATATTTTTGTTACTACCTCAATAGTCTGACCAAGCTAAATAGGTACATACACAGATTATAGAAATCGTATTTTTGAGGCAGATTGTTTATTTGGCTTGGTCGGCTCGCATTTAGTACGTATTAAAGAAGCGGACTGCATTTTCGAACATCGCCAGTCATTTCAATACATTCATTACTTACATACAATTCGTCCATATTTACATTATTACTTTCACAAACATACTTAGGTACATTTCGGATAGAAAACATAGTTTTGCGCTTCGCCTTCGTAGTAATTACATTCACATAAATTGTTGCGTCATTTATGTCATAAATGTGCATTTTTGTTTTTGAAATACATTATTTACATCGAGTGTTCATCTCAGAAGACATTTCAGCTGTAAGTACCAAAATGACATATTTATTCACGCATTCATTTAATATGATAGCTTATGTATATACATGGTACCTTCAGAAAATAAACGAAAATTTATATTCACGCTTATTTACCTAACATTAAATCAAACATTTTCTTTCACAACACACTTGGGGAACTACACAAAATGGCGGATTACACAAAATGGCGGACTTTAAAAATGGCGAAACAGACTGTCACGCGTCATAAAATCGCATATGCATCGTGACAATGATGATGATTCCAGCGTTGATTTTAAGAAGATCAAACCCATAGTAGAATCCTTAAAGGACTCTGAAGTCCTGAAGGCTTTGAATGAGGAATTTGTGAAGACTCAAGAAGAGAAGAAGAAGGAGGAGCGGAAATGGACCAAGTTTTTGCAGAAGCCAGCGCGGCCGGTGCCTAAGGCCAAGTTTGGATACCATGGATGGACGGCCAATGATGACGAAAAAGAGGTAAGTCATCTGTCTGGTCCGACATGGATGGCATGCACCTAGCGGGGCATGCTAATTGCTAGAGTCTGGCTACTGTAATATGAACCTGCCAATTTAATTTAAAAAATCGGTTACTTATTTGACCAATTCAATTTAGCTCGGAGGCACGAAAGTATACGTTTATTAAATGCCTTAATATAACCAGTACGGTAGCCTAAATATGCAGACACCTGCCTATTCCCTAATTAGATAAAGATGTACTATTTCAAATTCGACAAGATTGTATTAATTTCAAAATTGACAATAATACTTCAAGGATAACGTAAGGTCAAACCCAAGTAACACAGAAAGCATTTTATCACACGAATAGTAAACTTATGTAGAACTTAAGGTCCGTATAAACTCTTATATAAGTTCACCGAACATCTTGACGCTTTATATTGGCATTTCAAAACCATTATAATGCTTTACACTGTATAACGGTAAGATAATGGCATATCAAAATGCTTTTATAAAGCCTTTAGTTTTACTGCAGCAAACCACAACGCAATTGTACAGCTTTCAGCTGTTTTTAGTGCCATTGGATCTATAATAGCATTTTTAAGTAGTAAATAAATGCTTAAGGCTATTTAATAGCATAAACGTGAACCATTATAATGCCATGTAAATCCGTTAAACAGCTTTCAGCTGTTTTTTAGGCCTTAGGGCCTACTATAGCATTTTTAAGTAGTAAGATAATGCCTAATGCTGCTGAACAGCAGAAACGTGAATCAATGTAATGCTTGCATTATTAAAGGTCACCCGAGTTCTGTTTTACAGCTAACAGCTCTTTAATCTAATACACGTGAGTGCGTGTAATGCGTAAAGCTGTATATAAACATTTATTTTACAGTATTCGTAAAACGATGTGTCCGCCATGATTGGGAAAAAGCACACGCGCTTTTAGTACTATAGAATCACAATAATATGACCGTGTTAATTGAGTGATATTCTAGAGCCTGAATGAAACTCTACTTTATTTTTTTGTTGACAGTATAATTAATTTAATAAGGCACGTGTAGGAATAGTTATGTAGATAATGCGTTCAGAATCAGAAAGCCTTTTTATTCATAGGCAAACGGATTCCAACTGTACAAAAATTCTGAAATGGGTTTTATTGTTTTGCTCAAGGATCCCCAAAATTGCAATCAAGTAATGGCACTATTTTAGTCCACATCAAGTCTAGTGGCATACCGGTGAACCCATATATAACTACTTTATAGACAACGGCACCACAGTGGTTCACCAAAAGTCTTCTCTCTGGCCTCTGGCTTAATAATCGTTCACATGTGAGTATTTCTACTGCTTGCGGCATTAATTGGACTTTTTAAAGGCTCACCGGGCTGCTATAGCCCGACACCATTTTGTTTAATATTATAACCAAAAAATATTACCATGAGGACCTATTTATAAAAGTAATATACCTGAATAATAATGATATAACTTAATTTAATACTGCCCAACGAAAACTATTATGTCAATAATGCAAAATTCGTTGTATACTAGCAACAAAAAAAATGTTTTGGTTATTTCACAAATATCTTTATATTTACACTTTATATAAAAACCACAAAATATCGAAGGCGCGTGAAAATATTAAATGGAACATATATAGACATTTACAGTAAACTACATTGCGCAGTAATATTTGAAGGCAAAAAATAACTAAAGAGTTAAACACTTTACCATCCATCATAAATTTTGCAAACACTCGTCACTGCTGTCAGTTTTGAACACTCACGCATCCATATATTATATATTATTGCGAGACAATTAACATTTGTACTAGCGATGTATTCGATCGATGAAATTTTTATACTGATGTAGGCCTACATGTGAACATTTATAATTCTTTTAGTACATTCTAATTCTAGTCTAATGCTTTTGTAATGCAATTAACATGTTAATTATCAATAATATTGCCGGCTTAATGCTTCTGTAATGTCATTGGCAACTTCATTGACTATAATAATGCTGCTTTAATGCGATTGACACTTTCTTTGACCACAATAATGCTTGTATAATGCGCCTGTCATGCAATTAAACAACTATTGTGAACCTTTTTAGGATCTAAAGCAGTAAAATTTGTGCCCAAATAAGCACTACAATAGCCGTATAAACGTTTATAATGCTACTTTAGAACTAACTCAAAATGCCAAAACGATACACAAATGCTGTAACTCGGCTGTTATACTGCTTTGATGTGTTACTTGGGAAGTAGGTAATATTTTTTCAAAACTGCTCTCGTCAACCTAGTTGTGCAACGTCAACGCAGCCATACATATGTAACGTATTACAATGTCACAATTAAATAATTAGGTGTTAACCCTGAAGCGATTCTCACGCACACACTGACAGTTTATGCGTTCACTTACGCGCGAACCTTTCCATGTGTTGGTGTGATTGTTGGCGCGGCGTCAGGGCTGTCACATTTGAGTCATGCACTATTTACTACCGACATTTATTATGGTTTCCTTATTGACAATCGACATAGTAACTTGCATGATCTTGATGATGATGTTTGATGTGGCCTTGGCACCAATTCAATAAGCAGAAGAAGGTAATTATTTTGGCAGCTGGTGGAATTGTTGAAGTTTTTCTATTTGATTCAGTCTTGTTCATAGTGCCAGTGTGTGTGTTTGTTAAAAGGTGATTTATTTTTAATTAAAATATTTGTACATTACAATTTAAATAGGTTGAGATTATTGATTTTTCTTCATGCGGACTCAACAGTGGACTTTGATTTAGAAATTGCATTTGATATGTGATTATGATTATCTTTTGTGGGCAACTCCTCATTAATTGATTTTGTATTAAGTAATAACATCTTCATACATTTCAATTTATAAAGGGATAACTTTGACGTGACTTTCTTCCATACGCGACCAGTCGTTCAACCAAACTGTACTATAGTCTGCTTTTTTTTTGTTTTTATTTGAAATTAATTATCTTCGTTAATAATTAAAAGTAGGCACGAGTAGCAACCAACTTTAATAATCAAATAGCTTTAATATAAGGAAGGTTCTTTTTTGGTTAATTGTCTAAAAAAATATTCATTTGTAACATTTTATCTAAATGTTCTGTAACATGTCGGTACTTTTTCAATTTGAAACCCTTGTTCTACTTATTTCGGTTCCGCTCTTGGCTACTAATTTGGCCAGCTTGAGATCTAAACTAATAATAGAGTATTATATTGCATCACATAATTAACACTGCATTTGAAATTATATTTTAGTCTAAATGTCAAGTTTAATTATTTATTAAGATTAGTTAACGCTTTATTAACGAAACAAGAATGATTAGGTAGGTACATAAAAATATCCGCAACGCAGGCTTCGTTAATTGCCTACAAACAAACATCCCCCTAGGTAGGTACTTAACTAACAATGATAGAATCCGCAACAGACTGCGTCAATATTACTTAAGTACACTATTTATTGTGTTTCGCAATTATAACTATTGAATAGGTACTCTTTTTGCAGCTGAATGTTTCTGGTAGTTTTTTATTTACGTTTATCTTCTACTCTTTGTTTTCTTTTATGTAAGATTAGAGCACCTTCATCCGGCTAGAAATTATTTTATTTTATTTACTAAGATCCAAGCCAAGGTTTTTGTATTGAAAATAACCTAATAGTATTGCGCTCTAAGTGAAAATCTAACACAGACTATATAAGCTTTTTTTTTTTTCTTCTTTTCAGTCTCCTTACCAAGTGAAAATCGTAAAACAGCCCAAACCAAAAGTAGCGCCCGACTACAAACCTCAGGTAACAGCGTGACGAAACAAACAAACAAATTGTAATAAAGTAACAATAAAACTTGTTAATTTAATAATAAAATACGTGTTAATTACGAAATGAGGAATGCGTTTGGATCCTTTTTGAGCCTTAATACCTTAATTTGGTATAGTCACACACACACACACACATAGACACGAAGAGTCCTAGTGGCCTTTCACGAAGCTTCAAGTTACAATTTTACTAGTGTAAACAGGCAACATTGGTCAAATGGGCAGGGGCGCTACCGGGAAACGAAAACTAAATTCGTTCATGTATCTCCCTCTCTGTCGCTCGAATAAGCAAGTGCGACAGAGAGGGACGTACACGCGGTAGGGCCTCAGTCGTTATTCTGTGACGTATCAAACGCTTCCGTGATGGCAATTTAGAACTGGAAAATTGTAACTTGCAGCTTCGTGAAATGGATCGTTAGTAAGTAATAGTGTCTGGATTAAAAAATGAGTCTTCTTATTACAAAAGATGGGTATTAATTAATTAAAACATTACTGGTTGTATAACTGGTGACCGAAGAGCTGGCGGCTTTCTCGCGCAACGCATCATAGCCCGCGACGCGACTGTTTTGCGTAGTTTGGTCACCCCCGTGCGACAACTTTTGAGTGACGTCAGCTGCGGCTCCGTTGGTGGGTTGACAAGCGACAGCCTCCCTAACACGTAAAAATCAAATCGTCATTTCCCCCCGATTGATTCTATCATTAATGATATGATGAAATAAAATCGAAATACTCGACGAAATAGCTCGCGGGCGGGTATTAGCACCGCAATTCAGCGACGAAATTCCGCCAGCATCCTCGGTACAATGCCTCGAGGGCCATCTTAAATTTAACTTAGTTTATCAACTTTAAACTTGATTGCACTAAAAGAAGAACTTATAGTCCAAAAAGAGCATTTAATGCATTGTACTAATACAATTGCTTTGTTCGCCTATTGTAGCCAAACCTACGAGCTCTGCTACGAACAAAAAAAAAACATATTAGGTACAATGGGCGTAGCACGGTTGCCATTTTATCACTTATCGTTGTGGTAAAGACGCCCATCACGCTCTGACAAGTATGCGAGTGCGAGAGTGACGGATGCCTTATCCACAACGATAAGTGACAAAATGGCAACCGTGCTACGCCCGCAAATAGGGTTGTAGCCACTACATAAAAAAAACAATAATGTTGTAAGTATTTACTTGAAAAAAGGATTAAGAATGTAGTCAAATCCCTATTTAGAATATTATAGATTGAAAAAAAAAAGTTAACTTCGAAAGAGGGATTAAAGATAACACACATCTACATTTTAAAAGCTAACGACCAAATGCGATACTCTAAGGCCGCATTTACGCAGAGACGTAATGTCGTGCGAGCCGCCATACCTAGTCGCTGACTGCGTAAATGCAGCCTGAGAGGCTGTCCAAAACGTGAAGACAATGCTTTGGTAAAATTTATGGGCCATCGTGATTTGGCCTGCAACTTTTGGCCCAGTTGCACCAACGAGAAGCCCGCAACAGAGACGCTACACGGGCCGATATCGGCCGGACTGCATGCCGTCCGACGCGTAATTCGGCCCGTGTGGATACGTGTCGGAAACACGGCGGCCGGCCAAATCAAGGGCACTCCATACTCGATTATCTGTGTGACCTTGCTTGGACGCCCGCCGATATCGGCCCGTTTAGCGTGAAGCTATAGGCACTGGTCCCACCGCCGGCTAGTAAGCTAGAAAAGTTGGGCGAGTAGCATTACATTGCGAAAGGTCGATTGATCACACTGTGCCTGGTCAGCACGCAATGAACCGTTACTCGCCCAACTTTTCTAGCTTACTAGCCGGCGGTGGGAGCAGTGCCATAAAGAGTGATTCCCTTTTGCACTTGTTTTTCATATTACGCTTGCATTTGCATTTTTCGATTTTCAACCCATTAGATTAGTTTTTAGTTTTTGTCATTCGAAGGTAAGTTATAAGCACACAAAAATAATCTGTTAATGAGTTAACTGGAAATCTATATAGGTAGCCTTTTAAACGTTATATACTCACCTGCAATAAATTTGGCCCAAATTATAAAAATGCATTTAATTATTTAAACCATTATTTAATCTAGGTATTCAATTTATAGTTTGAAATCACAAAAAGTTTCTGGGCCAAATTTTCTCCCGGTCAGTGTATTTTGTTATTTAACGTGGAAACTACAACATTTTATTGTCTAACTAACTGCTCGCCCGGCTCGGCCCTTGTATCAAAAAGAACCCAGGCGTAGCCGCGGGATAAAAAATATAGTCCACATCCATTCTGAAGAGTCTCTGTTAAAAGAATTTATACATGCATTATCCGTTTGAAATACGGAAAATTAATAATTGATATCATTCGAAATCACCTGTATACTTAAGATCACGAAAGTAGCTAACCAATGTCAACTTCGTTCGTTCGTGTATCTCTATCACTATCGCTCTAGCTTACTCAAGCGACAGAGACGGAGATATATATACGAAATCAGCATTTCGTTTTCGCCCTCAGCTTCATAAGTAACGAAACGATGTGATGTAGTCAAGGCGCATGTATCAAACAGACATAGGGTGGGTTGCACCAAACCGCCCGTAATCATAAGCACTGTCGATAAAATCTGAATATATGGAAAGATTGACAAGTTTCTATTGGATGAAAGCTGCCGGCGACATATTTAAGGTCGATCGGCCTGTAAAGGGTCGAACACACAGCACCGTCGCGGGCCCGTAGCGCGATATTTCCCTACAAACCGCTAGCGTGGTCAGCCTCCCGCCGCGCGCCCGCGACGGGTGCGCGGCGCGTCAGTGTGACGCCAGACAGCGGAGCGCGCGGTGCGTACGTGATGCTGGCGGGTCGATGGCGCGAGGCCAGCGCGAGGCGCGTGCTCTGTGTGTCCGGCCGTCCCGCGCGCATCACGCGCTCGTCAAGCCCCGCTACCGTCCCGCTGGCAGTCTGTTCAACCCTTAAACGTAAGTTGGTGCAACCCGACCATACTAGTGAATCGTAATCAAAATCGACTCCATTCCGATTGTAACAAACCATCACCCACCGAACACAGGATTTCGAAACGGGCCCCCTACCGTGGGAAGAGAGGGCGCTGAACGAGCCTCCCCCACCCCCCGTGGAGGCCGAACCACCCATTTTGGTCCCGGAGGAGAAGCCAGTGTTCCTAGAGGCCCTTGATACACTGCCGGAAAGCGAGGTCCCTGATTTGGAGGAGACAGGTACTTAAGTCTTTGCTAAGCTGAACCAAAAGACCTTAATTTAAGGACGTTCAAATAAACTGGGTCCATTGCGTAATGACTTGTAGCTTGTTATACAAGAACAAAACACTTTTCGCCTCACTCCGAAAGCCGTATTTTATCCTTTAAAACCAGTAGTGAGCAAAAATGCATTTTATCCACTAGTGGGGAAAGTAATTTGACCTTGGAGCGTGTTCAAGTAGCTTTTGATAGTATAACAAAACGTAAAACTTTTTAACAAAAAAATTAAACCGCCGAAAACAAAACTGAAAAGCAAAAAATAATAAACCTTTTTTATTTAGTTTAATAACTAAGTTCTTAAACTATTGTAAGTATACCTAAGTATATATTTTTGTAATTATTTTGAGTTTTGTAATTAACCTTAATAATTAAGTTCTTAAATTAATCTAAGTGCACCTAAGTAATTTTGAGTCGGCGCCAAACAACCAATGAACAAAGATTTGATTTGGTGTAACTTGTCCTTGTTTGGAGTAATCTTTGTTCATTCATTGTTTGGCGCCGATTCAAAATGACGAGTTTACCTATACAACAGGCTATTCCCACTGGCAAGCACAGGTGTTGTTTAGAAAAACATACTAGGTAATCGGCGTGTCGTTTTTTACATCAGAGTAATCCGAAATAGAGCTACGGTAGCCTAGTGGTTCAGGCATGCGGCTGTCAAGCGGTGGTCGTGGGTTCGAATCCCGCCTCGTACCAATGAGTTTTTCGGAGCTTATGTACGGGATATTTACCGTTAGCTTTTCGGTGAAGGAATACATCGTGAGGAAACCGGTCTAATCCCAATAAGGTCTAGTTTCCCTCTGGGTTGGAAGGTCAAATGGCAGTCGCGTAAGTTCGTAAAACTAGTGCCTATGCCAAATCTTGGGATTAGGTGTCAAAGCGGACCTCGGGCTCCTTTAGGGGCACAACCGGGAATAACGCTAGAAGGATGATGAGTAATCCGAAATAGATTCCAGCTGTTTAAATTTTAACAGTCCTGGAAGAGTAATTATAAAAAATCGGTGTTGAATGCAAAGTATATATGATTATTTTAAGTTGACCAGACGGTTGACTTGTGGCCAAAACGCTTAGAATACTTTACGATATTAAAGTCATATAACTGATATAACCCTGCCGTGAGGTGGCTGTCATATCGATGAGATACATTTGATTAACTGGTCAATATAACAGCCACGTTAGGACATGGTTATATCAGTGTTAAATCTCGTAGTGTTTGAAACCTAGGGCCTACTAAACCTAACTAAACCATGAATTGCGCAAGTGTTCTTTGATTTTCCCAGGAATTGTATTACCCCCTGAAGAGCCAACAGAAGAACCACAACCAGAACCTGAACCGGAAATTCCAGCCGAGCCGGAAGTCAAAGAAGAAGATACCGAGAAGGAAGTTCCGATTGTAGAAGAGAGCAAGAGTGAGAGCGACATGGAGAACAGGATAGCGGAGCAGCTGATGAAAAATGTGGAAGGGATGGTTGGTGAGTATAAAGAACATTATAATTGAAGGTTGTGTAATAATGTGGGGCATATGTTGGTCCCTGTGACACACCCAAAGCGGCTACCAACGAACGAAGTTGCAGACACGGAAATTCAATAGCTTTCCCTCGTGCTCCTGATAGTTAGTAGTAATGGTTACTAAGCTAAGCCGAAGACGGACAGACAGATAGACAGACGGACATGGCGAAAATATAAGAGTTCCTTGTTGACTACGGAACCCTAAAAACATATATGTCCTTTAACTATACCCTATTCCAGATAAGATTAGAATAATCATGCGTTAAACCTTACCTAACATAATAGGTACGCAATAAATAAGCATATTTTTCTAAATAAAGAGCACACTTACGCACAAGGTAGTGTCTTAGACGGCTGTGACGGAGAGCAAATGAATGATTTAACGAATTTTACTTGTTCATCCTTCAGACCCGAGCGCGCCGCTAGAACAGCAGCTGGCGCAGATGCGCGCGCAGCTCGCGGCGCTGGCGCAGCTGCCTGGCGTCATCCAGCAGACGCTGGAGCTGGTCACGAGGCAGCTCTGCCAGATCACGCAGCAGGTGCGTTCCTTACGTCACTCATGGCCATAACGATGGCGACTATCTCCCATGACACAGCAAACACACCTATGATATAATTTTTTGACGCCAGATAAATGTGGCTTCCCTACATGAAAGTTTG
Source organism: Epinotia bilunana (assembly GCA_947049275.1). Taxonomy (NCBI): domain Eukaryota; kingdom Metazoa; phylum Arthropoda; class Insecta; order Lepidoptera; family Tortricidae; genus Epinotia; species Epinotia bilunana. The sequence goes on along the minus strand of OX346277.1, from coordinate 1,657,324 downwards.
TATGCAGAAGGGGGTCACGTTCCTCTGTAGCTGACTGTTCTAGTATATAAGAACACTAGCAGATGCTTACGACTGCCAGTGTCTTTAGGGTCCTCCGAAGTAAGGTTCAAAACTTTACTATTCAAACGTCGAAATCGAGTATATCCGGCTGGAAGGACCGATTTGGAGCCAATTTGGAAAGTGTAGATGTTTTAGATATCACACACATTCAGATACATAGTTACTGAATGTTGAATTTGTTCCCAGGAGTCTCATTCGCACCAAAATGTTACACAGCAGCAGATGGCGATCGAATCTTCTGAGATGATGGAAGGTAGGTTATTTTATGCTAGCTTTCCAGTTTTATGCAGCCCTTCGAAAAAAAAAACCAATTGAGAACTCTTAATGGCTGTAAACCCGCCTTTTGAACTATTTTCTATATCATCATCATCGTCATCCTTCTAGCGTTTTTCCCGGTAGTAGGGTTATTTCGCCGGTTAGCGACCACCTAATGTTATGTGCCGGTTGACGACCACTTAGCTGAGTTGGTGAACTGAAAGGATATTTCCTCGGTTTTTTTGTAGATTTCTATTCTAAATCAACAAAAAAATGCATGTACAACTAATTGTCTCAATAGGGTCTGTAGAATTGACGTTATCTTCAATAGAAAAAACCTTCTCCTTCAGGTGGTCGCCAACTGAAGGTGGTCGCGTAACCAGCGCAATTACCCTACTTAAACAAGCCGGGGTCTGATTTGGCACGTAATCCCAATATTTGGCGTAGGCTTGTTTTACGAAAGCGACTGCCATCTGGCCTTCCAATTCGACCTTATAGAGATTAGACCAGTCTCCTCGCGATGTTTTGCGACCAAATAGCCACTGCATCTCAAATTATACTTATTAAATCCAGTGGTACGAGCAATTGTTCGAACCTGCGACCTCCAGATGAGTTGAGAGAGCGTCGCTTGCCTTACCGCTTGGCCTAGGAATTTCTATATCAAGCCTTAAACTAAAATATTTTCAGAATCCAATGAGAACACCGAAACAACAATCGAAGACGTGACAGAAGAATCTAAAGAAGATACCCAAATAGAAGAAGTAATTGAAAATGGAATCATTGAGACCGAGTCTAAGGAAGAAGTGAAACAGATGAAAGTGACGAGCGTGACTGTGGAAGAGAGAGAGAAGATGAAGCGAGAAGAGCAGGAGATTCTGGACGAGCAGAGACGAATTGAGAAGCAGAAGAAGGTATGGTTATATTAATTCCTTTCATTCAACATTTTCATAAGCCAACAGAATGTGGCACTTGCGAAATATTTAGTGAAACTATAGTGTCTATGTATTTAATAGCAATAAAATAAAATGGGTCTATCTGAAGCCTCATGAACCTCTAGAATCTTGGAATTTCGTTTGGGAACCCATACAATTTTTGGAGTCACTGGTGAAAAGCATCATTATTCCGAAATTTCATAATTCCGACCGTCAGTCTCCGTTATACGAACAAACATGGTTTCGGAATTATGAAATTAGAAAAACTAAGCTTCTTCAGATGGTACACTATACTTTTAATACAAAACATGCTTTCTAACAAATGACTTCGGAATTTTTCTGTGTTCCCCTCTTCAGAATTATGTTGTAGGTAGTGTATTTTATTTGTGTATGGACATTATTTGATTACAATCACTCTTGCGGGTACACCAAATAGTAAACCTCTACACCTGTTATTGTCTTTTGTTCACAAACAATCCTGATTTAAAAAACTCACCCTACCTCATGATTACCCCTAATAAACAAAATTATAGGCAATTAACTTTACTTGCAAGAAATATATGTATTTGGTGAAAAATGATGGGCACATGATTGTCAAAAGACCATAATGGATGCAATTCAGCTTATGCCAATGCTAGTGACAATAATAATATCCTAAAGGACTGGCTGGCAGGGCACCCCAGAGAAATGAAAAATTACGAAATGAGTTATACCTACGGTTCGTCAATCTTCGTGCTTTGTTTTACACTTCTTTATTTCAAGAATCAACTTTAGACAATAGCTAAAATTAATTGGATTTAGATTAGCTTGATAGTTGTCCCGAAGAAGTATGAAGATTAACGGAGGAAATAATTGAAACAATACACTGTACCTGGCAGGATTTAACGAGCGAAATGCTTGAACAAGAGTTTGAAGAGATACGACAGCAGACTCCCCACGAGATAGCGCTTAGGTTCATCAATGTGAGTGTTCTGTGTAGAGCTTTATATGGGTTCACTTGGCTTCATACATACATACTTGTGTGGCGATAGAGCAGCTTTTCTCTCCACTGGTATCACCGCACGTACATAAAGGAGTCCGGCGAGTTGAGGTCAGGTGCGAAACCTCGTGTGTACGCTAGTCGGACGTGCTACCGACAGAATGATTACTTAAATGATTGTCTGTGATTTAATTTATTAATTCTGTCGTAGGTTGCACGTCTGACAAGCCTAGGTACACACGAGGGTCAGTCGAGTCGGAGAGATGTAGATTTTTTGCCTCATGGCAATAGGGATAAAGTCCAATGTAGAAACATGTCTTTGAAGTTAACTCGTTGGGTCCTTGTCGGAACATGCGTATGATCGCGCGTCGCATAGCACATTAATCCCCGTGCTTTATAGCAGTGTCCTAATTAGGAATATGTTGTAAGCACAACGACAGCGCCTTTCGTGTAGTCATTTCAAAATTTTGCGCAGCTTTGGCTTTGCCTTCTAATTCAATTTGCTTTATAATTGCAGGAATATTTTTTTTTATAATTCATTTTTATACAAGTTTCGTTGCTGTTTAGTTTATTTACGAGTTACGTTATATTGGATGTTCAATTTTTTTCTATCTATGAATCATATGAACGAAATACTTTCTGTCAACACATTTTATTCCGGAAATTTTGTATCGACATCTATAAATTACCAATTTGACTGCGGAATACATTTTCTTTTTGCACATTGTATTTAACAATTTCAAACCGACGCCTTTTGCTTTAGTCTATCCCAAACACAACAAACAGCGATAGGCTTTCCTTTTGCCTCATCCAGACCATAAGTTCACCTGGACATTTGAAAACCTAACTCACTCTTATAACGCTCTTATCCAATCCAAACGAAACGAACAGTTCTTAACCACACACTCCACCTTTAACACAACAGGAGCTTATGGGGAATCTTCAACTGGATAAAGAACCAAGACATATGAAGCAGCGACCATCTTTGGCTGCAGTTTCCAGTCCCGAAGGACCTAAAACAGAAGTGAAAGTCACACCTGCAGCTCCAAATCTTCCAAGTGGACCTAAAATGGAAGTTAAAGGGACTACACCCACAGTAAATCTTCCAAGTGGACCCAAAATAGAAGTTAAAGAGGTTCGCAATTCGATCGAGTGCCTTTCACAAAATATCGTTAGTCAATTTCGCATAGATTAGACTTTCACCAGTTGTGCGTTGAGCAAAACAAAGAGAACTTGAGACGAATGTTTCATTAAAAAAATAAAGAACTACGGTCCTGCCTCGGTGTCGTTGAATCTATAAGATGAAGTGAGAAAACTGAGGTCATCCATCTCTGTAGCTCGCTCTATCTTCGAGCTTGCCGGATTGCGCTGCATAAGATTGTCGGACATACTTAGATGCAAACATATCAGCCGCATCCATCCACAGGAATGCACCTGTAGGTTAGATCTATTTATGTTTCGTTTCAATATTTAAAAAGCGTAACAAAAGGGGAACACAACATTACATTTGGACAATAGATAGTTTGTGATAAGTAGACTCATTCACCTCATGTTGGCACAGAAATAGTTTTCCACAATTCTAATGTTTATTAAATACTGGCTTACAATTTTCAGTACATCTTACGAAGGAATTAACAATGCAACATAACCGCTTAATTTAGCGCTTATCACACACCTGCGTCTGATCTACGGATTACTTTCGCTTCATTCCAGAAATCAATGCGCTAGTGCATAGCCAACGTCATATTCAATGCTAAAGTATTTATTTTGAACACTTGCACGCTGTGTCCATGACTTTATTATATCCTAACCACACGCCCCAACCTTCAACCCGTAACAGGAACTAATAGCGGACCTCCAGCTGGACCAGGAGTCCAGACAGCTGAAGCAGAGGCCCACCCCGCGCGTCGGCAAGCCCAAGCCTGTGTTTGGGCCTCTCACACCGTCAGAGAGGCCGGTAGTCCTGCCGGGCGGCCGCAAGTGGAGGAAGCCTAAGGACGCGTACAATGACCAGTTTATCGCTGAAACTCTGACGGCTCAGGCGGAGTTGATCCAAGGGAAAGCTATGGGGTACTGTCTTTATAGCTAGATTTTAATTTAGATTATTTGAATAGAAAAAATTAGAATAGAAATATTGTTTCCATGGAAAAAGAACTGAAATAGACATCAGTACCTAATTGAACATTAGTCAGATTCGATACATTTTCAGAAACCATTTGATTAAGACATATGTAGTTTTGACTCTTCATTTCAAATTGCGTTCGAATTAAAAGTTTCAGTTAGATCATTGTAATCATTTTAGTAAAGTGTAGCACGAAGGAATATCAACAATCTGCCACATAAAATATGAACAGTGCCATTAAGTACCTACCTAAATCAACATCGGATAAATGCACTATCCACCGAAACTTCCCGAAAATCCTGTCGCCTAATAGACTTCCATTTTGTTTTTCGATGGGGGCGTTTAAATGTCCCTTTCTGTACCTACCAATGTTTTTCGGACTAGGTACAGTAGAACCACAAATATAAGTTACATCGACAATATCCGTTTCAGGAGATTGCTATCTATATTATGAATTATCTATAACTGCTTTTTGATGTCACTGGCGATTTTTCAGTTGGCGTTAGCTACCTGTGTCCTCAAACTAAAAACTTAACTTATAATTGTAGTTCTACTGTACCCTACATTGATTACAAATCGTTTTCATTAATATTATCGTTGCAATAACTCAATTACGTTACTTAATTCCTGCGAATAAAAATAAGTTTGTTGAAACTATTTTGTAGTTAGACATAATCAGTATCATATAGTTAGTGCGAAAGTATCCAAATATTTCGATACACGTCTTTATCACTGTAAGAGTAAGGATGGGATGTGATATCGTAATAATATATTTGGCTACTTTGGCTGCTACTAATTATGCGAGGCTGACTGTACCAACTATTTTAGCATTAGGTATATATGTAAATTTCAAAACGCCTAGTCAAGGCTGTCCTTTTTGCGGTGATTAGATATTTAAATTGGCTAAATAAAATAAGTGAAGTAGTCCGAAAAGCTTTTCTACAAAAATACCTCGTTCATTGTAGGTACCTATAACAGGCAAGGTTCAATTTTGTGTAGTAAGTTGCACTGCCATTTTCTATTTTACTCATTTGTTTCATTTTTATAGGAAAACATACGAAAGCGTTCATCTGCCATACGACGAGAGGTTGGTCATTTTCATACATATTTTATAGCAGCTCCACACACAATGCTTCTGTTAAATGAATAAGTCGTTTGTGTCGTTTAAAAGACGGAAAGTACTTAACACCAACCATTACACGCATCTATTGTTTAATCGTCATCTTTAACTACGGTTTAAAAGTTTAAAATTTAAAAAGAATTACGCTGTTTTGCATACTGTGATTAAACAAACATAGATCAAACAGTAGCTACCCCAGTACACGTGCCACACGGTCAGATTTATGTTGTCTCTATGTTATCTTTTCCTCTCATATTTAGCACTTAAACAAACTATACGGATTTTACTAACTATCCTTCACGGACCATGAATGACCTTGGTTTGCGCGATCGTTGTCGGAGACATGCTTAAGGTACACGTATGAAATCGGCGGACTGCATGATTACAGCTTGTCTGAATAGGTGCCGGAAGCACGGCGGCCGACCAAACCGTGGTAGCTTCGTACTAGATTTTCTATTTCGCTCGTTTAGCGTCACCTTATGAGTGGCTTGCGGACTTGCTGTTCGCAGCATTAACGGTTTTTTTTACAATAGTTATAAAGTATGTTGGGCTGCTATTATTGCTCTAAGATCTTTGTAAACTCAAAGATATTTGAGCTTAATTCATGTACAGTTAATAGTAAGAATTACTCACCCAGGGCGGCAAAACGAATGTCTCAGATCGACAGTATTTGCTTTGCTTGGCTGTCGCCTATAGGCAACAGCGATAAATAAGCGATCTGAGGTTTTCTTTATTGCCATTCGTGGTGAGTACAACATTTTACTTCTCCCCCTGGCCGGGAAGTGAGGTTTTCGGGTGGTAATAGCCACTTTAACGCCAGGTCTGGCGTAAAAGCAGGTACATTCTTTGTTATTACAGCTTAAATATCCGCTTTACTTTACCCTATTTGTAAATATGGAGTTGTTGGTATTAGGTATCTAAGCTTCTGTTACCATTTTCTATTTGATGTATAAATGTAGGTTAAATAAATACCTCACTGTCGCCATGTACGTTATTTGTTATTAATATGTGTTCAATGTGCGTGTATGTGTCTGGTTAAATCATTATTATTAGGACTAACCTTCAGTCATGTCTGGTGCTTTTGACATTTTACTGGTTGCTGGGTGACTGGTATACCTAAAGTGATATTAGTTTTGGTCGATGTATCAGCAGCGCAAATAATTAGGTATAGTTTGTTCCAGTTCATATGACGAAAAGTGCTTTAAACCAACCGCTACCGACATCTATTGTTTAATTCATATCTTCAGGTAGAGTTGTAAAACAATTACGTAACAACAGAACAAACAGTAGCTACTGTACACGTGCCACATTTCGGTCAGTTTTATGACGTCTCTTTGTTATCTTTACATTTCATACTTGGCAACAATGGCAATTGTAAAACCCACGTTAAGTGCATTTTCGTCATTTTAACTGGAATAAACTACAGCAAACTTGTCGCAACAATGTATTTTGTTGATTTTTTTTTTGTGTGCTGCTTTCATGCCAGCTGAAACTTGCTTAATTCATTTTGAATGTGCTGTACATTTGTGTAATATGTGTTTAGTGTTGCGGTTTTCAGGTACAGTTTTCGTGTTGCTTAATTTACTTATGATATGTAAATGTGTATGAAATTTGCAAATTAATACAAGACTGTACATTGTATGGGACACTTGAAAAGGGAGAAATCGTTTAGGAGTATTACTGAAAATGAAGACGAGAACGATGAACGCGATATTTATTTGTCTTTATTTCCTACGTTTCGACACGTAACGACATGTTCGTACACATGCATCCCTGTCACTCGAGTATTGTAAGTGCGATAGAGATGAAAATACCCGAACTCTTTCGAAAGAGATCTTTCGAAGTTCGCTCTGAGACCACGGTCGGTGAAACTCGTGTCCAAACGTCATAAATAAAGGTAAAGGGTCGGGACCTATGCACACATAAACACTATGTTGAAACGCGTTTGTAAATCGACATAAAACGCGCGTCGACGGTGCGTTTAAAAAACGCGGGGTGCATAGGAGCCGATTCGCAAGAACGCTCTTTCAACGGGCGTAAAAAAACGGTTAGATGACACAAATTGATAACTTTGTATATATTCACACGAAGGCGGTTTTAAAGCGCGCCGCTTTTTACCCGACTGCCGAAGGAGAGGAGGGTTATTTATCGAGCACTGTCACAGATTATATAATAGTGTTAGATTTTCGACGTTGAGCATTAAATATGATTAAATCGAATTGAGCGTACGGAACTCCAACGTCGGGTCATGAAACTTTTTAAACTCTCGCGCGAACCGGGTCGGGCCTTTGTAAAATAATCTTTCTAAATATGTGTACAAAGCGCAAAAGTTTAATGTGTTACATATGTGGAGAATAGATTGTAAATATTATTAACAGGAGTGTCCCATTATATGTGCTGTATGAATGTGTGTGTGTTTAAGTGTTGGTTTTTGTGTTTGTTGCATGTTCCGTGCGGCAGATTGAGGGCTGGAACCACATCTGGCCGTGGGGCGACGTCAAACGGGGTATTAAGAAGTATAGGTATGTAGATAAGAATTATTTAATGTTGTGTTGTGATAGACACACAGACAGTCGTACCAAAAGAATTCCGTTCCTTGTTTACCGTTTACGTACTGGACCCCTTTTTTCCAAGCCTATATGCTTGCCTTTGCCCCGCAGTGGGACACTATTATAGAGTGTCCCACTGCGGGGCAAAGACCTCCCCTCTCGAGTTCCACTCGTCCCGCTTCTGAGAAATCTTTGGCCAATCGTTGCGAAATACGTCCAGGTCGTCCCGCCAACGAATTAATCTATATAACAACCTGTTTACCATTATTTATAGGGTATATGGGTGTAGACTTTGTTATTGTAAAAATTGAAGTCTAGAAGATAATCTCATAACTTCGACCTTTTACCACAAAACTGCGAATTTATAGTCTTAAATTGCAATTTTTCCGAATTCCTAATGTGAACTGAAATATCCAAAATGGTGGCCATAAATGCCTTCGGAGCCCGTATTCATACCTGTATGTAGCATTAGTTATTTTTGAACTATTATAGCCGGGCGTTCTGCGGCGCGGGGCGCGCGTCATTAAGTCGCCCAAACTACAAACGTATGACGTTGCTTAGGAGTGTTGATGTAATACCTACGCGTCCTCTGACCATATACCTACATGGCCTTAGTAAGCTATACTGTATTCCATATAAGATTAGAAAAATCATGCTTTAAACGTCATGTGATTTTAAACAAACCATTTTAAAACGCAAAACTTTCGTGTTATAAGGAGGGGCTAGTAGGTAAGTTTTATGTCGGACATAAAGTAAAATATGCGAGTGCAAGAGGGACGAATGCTTTACTTCGGACATAAAACCTAGTGTGCAGGCAAACAATAATGTCGGATTTTCAGATATATGATTCTTGAATACATGATTGCTCATCTGATTTTATCGATACATGATTGTTTAAAATTTCCTCGATAGAAAAAAATTCCAAAGTTGGGTCTGTATTTTCCTTTTTTTACTCAGCCTACTCAAACGATACATTATTTTACGACACAATCAAGTTAATACTGTAGTATTTTATCTTATCTAAAATCTTACTTTATGAAATTTTAATAAAACTTCACTAAGTTAGGTATTTATCGAAATTTGTCCAAAACAGTGATTCCCGAAGTGTTACATCTCTTTTTCTCGTCGGCGGAAGGCATCAGCGTGTCTCTGTCTAGGGGGCGTGTACGACTCAAATCAAGGCATCCCCTTAATCGGTAGATAGTAGTTAAAAAAATCCGTTGTGACACAAAAATTAACCATAGAATTGTATGGCTAATTTTTGTGTCACAACGGAACTTTTTAACTACTGCCGATTAACCAGGCTAACTACTGGCCAAGAATGTGGTCCTCACCCTAATGTGTAAATTTACAACAGTTATATAATTTTTCTCAAGGTTTAGTCATTCCTGAACCAAATGCTTGACTTGACGTTCCAGAGAATCCAACTGCCACTTAGTAGACTGCCATGCCCTGCGCGATATTGTGATTAAGGCTTATGAGCGTGTTGTAGATGTGAGTTTACGCTTGTCGCTCTCAATAATACTGCATGTCGCATTTAAAATAAGGGTGTTTCGTTTTTTTTTCTAACCCTGGCCAGTTTAAGGCTCGGTCACACAGCTGCGCGACGCCAGCGGGACGCGTTGAGTGCGCGATGAGGGGCGCGCGGTCACAGAACACGCGCGCATCGCGCAGTGTGTGTGTACAGTCAGCGTCATGTAGTTAGTAGCAGCCAAATATATCGCAACAAGTCTTTATTGCTGTAGGAGTAAGGATGTGTTACGATATATTTGGCTACTTTGGCTGCTACTAACTGTATGATGCCGACGTACTATCGACAACACAGCTAACTGACCATCGGTGCACCTTAAGTGCATTGCAATAAGGTTCTATATAAACACAGGATGGTCAGTTAACAGTGTTGTCGTTTGTAGGTACATAGTGGCTAACGTGTTATTACTGTTGAATGTCACATTTTCATGAATTTTCCAATCAATGTCATTCATTGCTCGAATAGGTGGTATCACACATATTTTGCGAATAAACATCCTTTACGTTAACGATGATTTTTACGATGTGCTGTGGGCACCTAATTAAATACTAGTTATATACCGAAACCCTTCTATGTTTGCGGAGATACCTTTTAAGTATATCTGGGTCACTGTCAGTTATGATAAAACGTTTGTAAAGCGCTTAAATAAACCTCAACAAGGCCCGCCACATGCAACATTGCTGAATTCCGCCGCTGAACTCGTCCTGTCACGCGCGGAAACAGCCCGGCGGAATTCTGTATGCAGCGAGCCTAAAACGGGTCCGGTTAATGGAGGTACGGCCCGATAAACCGCGTCTTATCTTTCTCTTAATGCATGAGTTAAAAAGAGTCACAGATACACGCGGATTATTGAGCCGTGCATTGGATGCTCGAGTAAAACAGCCAACTATAACCCAGTGTCGCATACAGGGTGAACTTCATGAAGTACGAAAAGCCGCCGATCACGCTCGACCACCTGCAGCACTCTGACGTGTACAAGCTGATCCACAACATGGAACAGGAGCCGCCTCGACGTGTCGAGATGCTCACGCCGGTCATCGCAGAAGCCGACTACAGAGAGGTAGAAAGCATACTAAAACATGGACCTATAATGCTCAGGGTGGTAGTGGGCCGTCGGAGCGGATAGGTTCTCGAGTGGCGAACACGTACCGGAAGGCGCGGCGTAGGTAGGCCCCCCACAAGGTGGACTGATGACCTGGTAAAGGTCGCGGGAGTCCGCTGGATGCGGGTGGTGCAGGACCGGGTCCATATACAGTGGTAATGACCATACCGATACCATTCATTGTATTTCATCATCATCATATCAGCCGAAAGACGTCCACTGCTGGACATAGGCCTCCCCCAAAGAGTGCCAGTGACCGGTCCCGCCACCCGCATCCAGCGCACTCCAGCAATCTTTACCAGGTCATCAGTCCACCTTGGGGTCTACCCACACCGCGCCATCCGGTACGCGTTCGCCACTCGAGAACCCTTCCGCCCCAACGGCCATCGGTTCTACGTGCTATGTGCCCCGCGCAATGCCAAATAGGTTTAGCGATTCGGAAGGCTATATCGGTTACCTTGGTTCTGCTGCTGCTTCATTGTATTTATTATAATTTAATTTAAAAACAAAATTTTAACCGACTCCAGTTCAGTACTTGGCCTTATTTGAAGAGTTCCCTCGATTTCTCCAAGATCCCATCATCAGGTCCGGATCTGATGACCATGGGACCACCTGGGAAGGATACCCTTTTAAACAAAAATAATTTTCTAATTCGAGTAACCGAGTAACCTAAGCAAAATAACACGCTCAAAATGACCTACACAGATCCTTATTCCCTTGACATTAGAGTTCGTGTGTAGATCATTTTGAGCACTATAACTGCTTAGCGACTTCTGCTGCTGACTGTACATAAAAACAAAAGATTCCGACGAATTGAGACCCTTCTCCTTTTAGTGTTAAAAAGCATGGTTAAAGTAGCTTTAAATGTTAATTAATTTTTTTTTTTCAGAAATGCCGCTCCTTGACTCCTGGTGCTGACATGGGACGCTAATCACCTGTCTCATTCGTTGTCTCTTTCCCCTGTGTTTGTAATATCCCCATAGCCCTGTTTAATGTAATTTGTACCTTTTGTCGGCGATTTTGAATAAATATACTGTTCTATCTTCTTATATTAATTGTTTTACTTTTATTCATCATCATATCAGCCGAAAGACGTCCACTGCTGGACATAGGCCTCCCCCAAAGAGTGACAAAATTACTTTTAGTAATAATTCCTTTTTAGCTAGCAGTTGTTACAGTACTTATCTATGCATGCATTATTAACTGTTTACCCTTCCTTCACCGACAAATGTCGCGGAATACTTCAATGATAAATTCGTATAAGTACATTATTAATATTGTATTTTAGACTACCAATATTGCATTACTATCAAATTTTAATTTTTGAAATATTAAAGAACGAAAATATTTCTTCCTTCTTATTAAATTAAGGTTCAATGTTTCAAAAGCTTTTTTAGTTTTTTCGACGCTTCATGAATGCATTTATAGTAATATACAATTAAAATTTTAAGATAGGTAGGTTTTTAAATATACTTTTGCGAATTATAAATTGTGCTACGCCCTTATGCCTATTACAGACCATCAGTTTTAACTGCATAGTTTTAACTGTTCAGTCAAACTGTTCAGTTAAAACTGATGGTCTGTAGGCAAATCTTTGAACTGTGCAGTTGAACTGACGGGCCACAGACCATCAGTTTAACTGAACAGTTTGACTGAACAGTTAAAACTGATGGTCTGTAACAGGCATTACAGGGCTACCATGTACGAAACTATCTTGTTTGTAACACCTTTGTAACCATGGTTTCTGCATTAAATAAATAAATAAACGTTTTATCGAATGAATGTTTCGCCGAATTTTCATTTCATCGAAAACGATATTCTTCAGAAACAGTAAACTTTTCAGGGTAGAAAACAAACCTTACCTTACCCAATGAGTTCTACACAACCTTTAAGCTTTACCTAAAAAGTTAACGGTTCTGAGGAAAATGTTCGATGAAAAGAAAATTCGTTGAAACGAAGCATTCGGTGAAACGTGTCGGTAAAATGAGGGGGATCCCCCTTTAACCTTTTGAACGCCCGACCGGCTGGCCTCAACCTCAATTGACGTGCACAATTTTAAGTTGCAGCTTGAAATGGACCACTGCTCTAGGATATAATTGATGTTGTTTGAAATGGACCACTGCTCTAGGATAGAATTGATGTTGTTTGAAATGGACCACTGCTCTAGGATAGAATTGATGTTGTTTGAAATGGACCACTGCTCTAGGATAGAATTGATGTTGTTTGAAATGGACCACTGCTCTAGGATAGAATTGATGTTGTTTGAAATGGACCACTGCTCTAGGATAGAATTGATGTTGTTTGAAATGGACCACTGCTCTAGGATAGAATTGATGTTGTTTGAAATGGACCACTGCTCTAGGATAGAATTGATGTTGTTTGAAATGGACCACTGCTCTAGGATAGAATTGATGTTGTTTGAAAGTGCAGGCTAAAATAAAACAACGTTAAACAGTGATAATATATATTGCAATTATATATCTATACACGTAAATGTAACTTGGTAAAGCGCTTACATTACAGGTCAGGCATAGTCGATTCTTAAGTAAAATCTTAATTTACTTAAGTTGACCGAAGCTTGGAAGTATTCTAATCAAAGAGCAACTCAACCGTCCAGGATAAACGATTCAAATTCCAATGGCAGTTTTATGAAAAAGTCGGTCACATTCAATAATCTCAACTGTGGATGTAATATCGTCTGATGCACTCAATTTGGGTTTATTTAATGACAAAACTTTAATTAAGTATTAATGCTGACCAAGGAGCGACTTTTTCCAGTGACAAACGCATGTTATGGTTTGTTTTACTTAAAATAACGAAAATGCCCATAAAGTGGGATTTTACAACTTTTTTTGTTGCTTAATATGCAAGGAAAAGATAACAAAGAGACTTCATAAAACCATATATCGGTGATGGTTGGTTAGTACTTTTCGTCATTATAACCACTCACTTGCTTGTGGCAACCACAGTTGCCAATTTCGCGCACCCCTAAACTGATGGCACTGAGCAAGTGAGTGGATAAGAAACACATACCTAGGGTAAACTCGCATTATTTGGTGATACGCCTAATGCGGTGATAAGTATATGTTTCGAAGCACGCTACCGAATAAAGCTACTGAATTCACCGAATTAGGCGTAGGTATCACCAAATAAGGGAGCGACCACGCCGGTGCTTAACGCTGCGTGTACGCGTTGACGTGTCGTATGCGTCACGTATTCTTCATACATTTTGCTGCGTTTTACGGTGTGTTAGCGTTTTTTGAGCAGCGGTGTGGTCGCACCTTAATGCGAGTTTACCCTACACTAGCGTGACTGTATGGCAATATTAGCCATAGATCACCTCTCATTCTAACCCCGCATCGATACTGTATAACATTTGTATCGCCGCAAAGTCGCCGTGTGTCGCTCTAACCTTAACTTAGCTTCTTTTAAAAAATGGCTTCCATCTGAGTTAAGATGATTTCGCCAATGTTAAGAGTCCGCAGTAAGCTCGATTCTCCATACAAACGTAGTTACGCTCTCATTTTAAAACTACGTATTGGATCGTAACGAAACTTTGGATATACAATGACGTGAGGTATATCTGTCTGTAATTAGTTTATGTAGCTTTAGAAACCATAGTCAAAAAAATACAGGGGGCAACATAACCAATGACGGGGACCTGGGGGCATTTACTTTTTATAGGTTTTGTTTATAATATAGGTTTAGTTTAGTTATATTCCGTTATAAATATTTTTTATGTTACTTGAGTTTATACCTTAGTTGTTTAATAAATACAAAAAATACAGCGAATTTAAGTTTTTCATACAAAACTTGTTTTTGCTGTATTTCGTTCGTTTTATAAACTGGAACCATATAAACTAATTACAGACATAGATATACCTCATGTCATTATATATGCAGTTTCGTCACAATCCAACACGTAGTTTTAAAATGAGAGCGTAACTATGTTTGTATGGGAAGGTGATGAAATTCGGCCGAGCTTACTGCGGACTCTTAAGTTTGCTTATAAAGCGACGTTGTTCGGTAGTTTGATCAGTCGTCAATAATGCAATCAGCGTCAGAAGCTCCGCTTAAGAAGCAAGGCGTCCACCGCTGACCGCATCCCCGACGAAAGACACGCTCTAACCTAAATCTATATATTCTAATTGAAATCAAAATAGCACGATGAATTCTTAACTAGTTATAGACTATACAGTAGAATTTAAATTTAAATTATAATTAAGGTGAACTTCGGCAATGAGCCTGTGACAGTCTAAGGCGTCCATAGGCACAGGTGGACCAACAGTGACCCGGTTTACGAAGCTCCAAGTTACTATTCTACTAATGGATGTGAGCTGTAGAACTCGAGAGCCGGTCTTATTTAAAAACTTAACCCTACACTTGACAGTGATCTTTAAATGCACACATTTTTGCATTTTTTAGTGGAACGATTTGTCGCGCTCTATACAGTACAACAGAGGCTTGAAAAAACGTTTTTTTTTATTTTTGTCAAGTTTAGGGTTTCTGCAAAAATAATCTATATATTTATAGGAACTGCTCACAATACTTCACGAGAATCGGTTGAGATATGCGACCAGAGAACAGCCGGACATACGAAAGAATTTTCGCTCAAGTTGAAGCGGAGGTTCGCTCCGCCCGCTCGTTATTCGAATCTCAACTGTCCACACTGAGGCGCTCGACCAATAACGATGACCCGATTTACCGGTTCAGAGGGGCTACCGCGAAACGAAAACCAGTTTCGTTCGTGTATCTCTGTCTTTGAACTAGAGGGAGATACACGAACGAAGTCCCCCTGACTTGTAAAGTCGTAACCTGCAGATTTGCGAGTCACAGGCCTTGCGCGTCCGTCACCTTTATTGCTATGAAAAGTTCGAAAGTGCCACCTATTGGGGCTGGGGATTTATCTCAATGTTCTGTACAAATTTGTGCTACAATGGGCGGATTTGCGTTATGTCTATATTCTACATCACTGAAAGATAATGCTTCACACAATGTATGGAGTATTCTCCTCCAGTGTCCAATCGGTCGACCGGCCAATCAGGCCAAAAGGGATTTCTTTTAACCGGCGGGTTTCCAACGGTCAATCGGCCCAATATTTCTTTATCCCTTTTAACCGACGGGTATTTCTAACGATCAATCGGCCCACAGGGATTTATTTATCCCTTTTAACCGAAGGGTGTTTCCAACGGTCAATCGGCCCAATATTTCTTTATCCCTTTTAACCGACGGGTATTTCTAACGATCAATCGGCGCAAAGGTATTTCTTTAACACCGTTTCCCATTTGTTAGCTTAGAATGGCGAACGAGAAAAAACGACCCACTGGATCAATTGAGCGGTCAAACGGAACACCCGTGACTGTAGTCCTATTTAAATAGTGCAGTGTTTATTGTGCAGCAATGCCTTACCTAAATTCCACACATAGGCATCATGGGAAACCTATCAGAACCGTTTTTTGCCAAAGTCTAATTTGTCCAGTCAGCACCATATAATAATAATAATAAAATAATAAATAAATCTCATTTATTTAAACTAATTGGTAGCAGCCAAAGTAGCCAAAAATATCGCAACATGTCTTTATTAATATAGGAAAAAGGATGTGTTACGATATATTTGGCTACTTTGGCTGCTTCTAACTATATGATGCTGACGGTGAAAATACCACCTAGAATCGCAAGGAACCCATAACGTTGGGTTAGGGTTGTTTTATAGAGATACTGAAAAGTTAACGGTTGAAAAAAAAACATTAGAACAAATTAGAATGGCAAATCACTCACTCGCAAAAACAATTTTGCGAGGTTCTGATAGATAGGCGAAGCGGCGCGTCTGTCTGTATGTCCAAACGCGCCGCTCGACACCACGCGTGGGTGAAGGTCACGTCCTATGTTCCTAAGCTCCGGCTGCAGATGCAGATACATCACAGTCAACCCCTGTTTTATCTCATGTTTGGTCTAAGTTTTAAGTTTTATATTCCTGTAGATTTAGCCCGACCAGGAAAATAAAAAACTTCGCCATAATGCGGAAAACTATTGGAACTAATTTCCTCAACTGGCAACAGAAACTGTGAAGACGTCATCCATGCCATCTGTCAATTGCTGTCAAACTGAGTTGTCGTTGGTACGTGTTGTATTGAGTTAAAATGCCGAAAACTATTAAATGCGACTTAAGAAAAGCGATTTACAATATGACGAAGTATTTGCCGGAGAGAAAGTCTGAAGGATTAGACTCTATTCCTCTAAACAACATCACCGACCTTGTTGTCAACATGACAGAGTGGAAATTAGTTATTAGTGTTGCCATAATTATTGCTAATTTAGCGCCCCCAGACCAGGTTTTTTATTTTCCTGGGCGGGCTTTAGTTATAGTTTTTACTAGTTTTACGTCACCGCAGTGCCCGAGCATGTCTCATTAGGCAAGGGACAGATTTAAAAAATATTTCACCAATATATTGTGTTGTGTGCGGTCTGAAAACCAGCGCTGTAGGTGTCTGACACCTCGGCATGATGCTGAGACAGCGACCGATTCACTGCCGATAAGACACACGCAATATTTATGTATCAAAGTTATTGCACGTTTACTCCCCTTGTCTCTGTGTCTTTTGTGTAGTGAGTATTGTCTTCTTCCTTTAATAGAATGGGGCTTCGGGATGGAAAGAGACTACACTTTATTTTCCTCTCTCTCCTCTCCTTCTTTTGCATCAGGCATCTCTCTCATCATCGTAAGCCTTCTCATGCCGTATTTAATTACATTTTATTTACCTCGACGTGGTATAATAATAATAAAAACGAAAACAACGTCAATAAGCAACACTTATAGAACCTTTTATTTTTATTTCATAAAACAAGTACCTATGGCCGGGGACACATTACAAAGTTATTTTAAGGCCACATCTATCACAAATCGGGGATTTGCCAAATAACCACTCATTTTGATTTAAATTCCACAAATTCTATAAATAAATTACACATTTACTTACAAATTTGCTGCTTACGACGTTGCTGATATATTGCTTAACACGCGATATTTACTTTATTTTCACTAAACCGAACTTAATCGCGTATAACCTCGACGTGTCGGATATGTTGCTACATCGTTGGTTGCGAGAAATAAATAAATTTACTTTTACGCGAATAAGTCTTGTTTAGTAAAACTAAAATTGCTAATCTTAACCAAATAGGTACTTTATTAGAATTTAGATTGACATATTACTTGTGGTCCGAAATCCAATCATCGTGACTTGACATTTGTACCTACAAAAACCCAGCATGGCTATCACGCGGTGCGCGAGATTTTTCTCGCACCATCCGTCTCTCTCTTATTAGAACACTTAGAACAAGAGGTATAATGCGAGAAAAATCGAAAGTATGTCGCGGCCGTCCCATGATAGACGCGCTGTACGTCTAGCACAACTTGCTGCTCTGTCGCTTCCCGCGCGACTGAGCGTCTCTTTATCTCACTCGCGCCGTGCAAATTAGAAAGAGGAGGGTAGATCTTTCTCTACTCGCGTCGCGGCGCGGCATCAGTTGTGCTAGCCCCGCCGGTCAAAATGTCAATTATCATTACATTATTGTCCTCGGCGGATATATCAATCCTGTCACCTGTCATTTTATTTGGCTAGATTCTTAAGATGTTTTACGATGTCATTCGAAACAGTTTTTGGAGAGGAACAAACGTTTGTATGGGAGCAACTATAAGTCAAAGACGGACCTCGTTAGTGACTGCCGACACGGTTCTTACCAGTTGGTTGTCATATTTGTGTTAATGCTTGTATGGCAAATCAAGTAAAGCTTCAAGTTAAAGTTTCGGTCGCGAAATACTGCGTTTAGGTGCAAAATTGTTGCATTTTTTTTAAAGCGTATGGATTTATTGGTAGCTTTAAATTTACTCGTGGACAATTAAAAAAATGCATATCTTTTCTAAACTTTCAAGATCCGTATCTTATCATGATTTTAATTATATTTTTTAATGAATACTTTATTTAAATACCCACATTTAGCTCTAGCTTGCATCACAACTACTCCTCCAATCAATTACGGGTCAGCAACGCGCTGACGCGCTGGAGTCCCAGGCGTTCATAGGCTACAAATGTTGTGTAATGGTTATTAAAATGTAATATACTAAAATGGTACCTATAGGTGACAGAATTGACATCTCACACAGAGACGAATTGGGACGAATCCTTGTGCACAATGATTAGGACTAGGTTTTATAAACTAATCAATATTAAAACATGTTGGTATAGAACATATGCATATAAAATAAATGCAATAAGCAACACTCAGCTATATTATCGTTAACACTATAGTAATACATAAAACATCTAATTGCATTCTTATTTTTAACGTTCTTAATATTTGTATATACTTATCTTTTCATTCTACACAATACTTAGGCCACCACGAAAATATCATCGACAAACTCCTTGTTAGTAGAGAAGTTGAAACATACATTCGACCTCTTTCTTTGTGTGGAGTAAGAAAGAGATAAAGATTAAATTTAGATAATAGTCACCCTTATCTCCTGAGTCACTATTTAAAACTGTGATTTTAGCAATGTAGCGTTTAAGATGCTGAACTAATTATGACGAATGATGTATCAATCGATTCGAAATTATTCTCTGTGTGACATAGCTGACATAGGCTATCTTTTGTACTATCGACAACACAGCTAACTGACCATCGGTGCACCTTAAGTGCATTGTAATAAGGTCCTATATAAACACAGGATGGTCAGTTAACAGTGTTGTCGTTTGAACGAAAAAAAAATGGTAAAACGGTAATGTCAGTTTTTTTTTACTTTTTAGCTTTTTGTGGGCTATCTTGTAAGCATGTTAGTAGTCCACATTGTAACATATTGCATGTTACTAAATTCTATAACTAATTTAAAGTTTTGGTGATGTGATCGGCCTTAAAGAAAAGGAGTGTTTAAATATACAAACTATGATCCAAATTGTCCTCATTTTATATACAGTGTGTAGTATCCTTAAGACATTCGGTGCGTTATTTTCGTGGCCAAAACTAGCTACGAATGGTTCATGGCACCAAATGTGTTAATAATGTAATTCTTTCTGGTGTTAAGTTTTTCAACAATACTCTTAAATTAGATATAGAGTGCAAATACAAAAAAAAACCGTGATCTATATAGTTTAAGCTGGTAATTGAAGGTAATTGATTACGGCCTGTTTTACCGAACGGCTTTTATCTAGTCCACCTACACTACAGCATCAGAGCGATTTTTTTGCCTTGTATTCGCTGTCGCTACATGGAGAGAACCATTTACCATTAATTAGTTAACGGTAATTAATGGCAGTCACAAAACTGACTATTGTCAGACACATATTAAGCCTTTGGACGCCATTCTTCACGTACGAAAGTGACACCTATATACGCCAAGTATTTTTGCACAAGACTGTGAATATGAATGAAAGCATAAAGGTGACTTTGACAGCGCGCGCCGTAACGCCGTCGGCGACACTTTAAGGTGATCTTGGCGTCCAAAGGGAAGTCACAAAACTGACAATTTAGATGTGATTTAAAATACAACTTAGTCAGGTTAGACAGTGCAAGTTAAATGAATATCCTTACACACATACCTACAACTTAATACGAATTAAAAAACATTCAATAAAATAACCTGATTAATAGATGTGCAAAGGAAACTTTAAATAGATACTCGTTAAAAAAACTCTATATTAATCAATAATTTCATTTCCATCATCTGCATTTGTTTGTTTTGGTGCAATAAAGAATATTATTATTATTATACATAATTCAAAATGGCACTCAATGGTTTAAAAATACAAAATAAAAGCAATAAAATATTAGCAATCGATATACTTGCATCGTCATCGCTAAATGCATTTAAATACATTTAAAAACCCAGAAAATATTTCGTATTGATTTATACGACTTTGGGAAGTAGAAATAATCACTTAATGGCTTTAAAAAGGGAGCCCCTTTACCGACAAACGTTTCACCGAATGCATTGCTTCGCCGGATTTACATTTCAATTAAAAAAAAATCAGAAACCGATATTTTTTTAGGCAGGATAAATGGTAATTGTGTAGAAACATAAAAAGTTTACTGTTTCTGAAAAAAAAAATGTTTCTGATGAAATGAAAATTCGGCGAAACATTGATTTGATGAAACGTTTGTCTGTAAAACAAGGGTAGACCCTTTAAAAATCTTAGATATATATTTTCCTGTAAAGCTCGTAGTTTATATAATATACATAATTTAATCTAAATACGCTAGAAGCTCTGAATACAACTAATAATTTGTAAATACGTTTGAACTCTATGGCACGGACTCTAACAGGGTTAAGTTTTAAATTTTAAGCTAGAATTGACTGAAAATTTCCACTGTTCAACTAAAACTATTCTAAATAAATTCTTTCCTTCACTCCTTCTGAAATAAAGACAATTTATGAAGTGTAGTCAAACTAGTAAATTGTAAGTCTTTATAATAAAATAACTTAAGAGTCCGCAGTAAGCTCGATTCTCCATACAAACGTAGTTACGCTCTCATTTTAAAACTACGTGTTGGATTGTAACGAAACTTTGCATATACAATGACATGAGGTATATCTATGTCTGTAATTAGTTTACGTAGCTTCAGATACCATAGTAAAAAAAATACAGCGAATTTAAGTTTTTGATAAAATAATAATAATAATAATACTTAAGATGAAATATGAATAAAGAGATAATAATAATAATATTTTCGGACAATCTTACACAAATCAACCTAGTCCCAAACTGAGCAAAGCTTGTACTATGGGTACTAGACGACGATATACATACTAATATAGATAAATAAATACTTAAATATATAGAACCCATCCATGACTCAGGAACAAATATTCATGCTCATCACACAAATAAATGAATGCCCTTACCGGGATTTGAACCCGGGACCTCTAGCTTCGTAGGCAGGGCTACCAACTAGGCTACAGAGGTCGTCAAAAACGGTCATACAAAACTTGTTTTTGCCGTATTTCGTTTGTTTCATAAACTGGAACCATATAAACTAATTCATCATCATCATCATCATATCAGCCGAAAGACGTCCACTGCTGCACATAGGCCTCCCCCAAAGAGTGCCACAATGACCGGTCCTGCGCCACCGTATAAACTAATTACAGAGATAGATATACCTCATGTCATTGTGCATGCAAAGTTTCGTCACAATCCAACACGTAGTTTTAAAATGAGAGCGTAACTACGTTTGTATGGAAAGGTGAAATTCGGCCGAGCTTACTGCGGACTCTTAACAAGTAGGTCATCATCATCATCATCATCATATCAGCCGAAAGACGTCCACTGCTGGACATAGGCCTCCCCCAAAGAGTGCCACAAGTAGGTAATTTTCGTTATTGTTTTATACTCATTATAAAGAGGGAAGGTTGAAGAGGGGAAATTGTAAGTTTGTATGTAACGGGTAATCTCCGGAACCGCTAATCCATTTGGCCATCTTCAAAGGGCCATCGCTCGGTCCCGATAGGGTTTACAGACTAGTTTGGTTCAAGTCGTTGCAAGTTTAATGAACTTTAAAAATGTTATACAAACGCCAACACAGTTATGACTATCCCGTATTTATATAGAACCTTATTACAGTGCACATAAAGTGCACGGATGGTCGGTTAGCTGTGTCATCGATAGCACGTCTTGTATATTGGAAATACATACGAGTAAATGATGTATGACTTTTGGACCAAAATAAAACAAACACCATTTCGCGTGTCGCGCAGTGAGCTCAAGTTTTTCGTAGTTGCAAATGTGTCCACAGAACATACCAAAAACAGGAACATCAAGCTTTGCTATTTTAGGCTTTATTGGTGTCGATTTGTACTGGCCTAATATTCCAACCCCGCGTCTTTAGGCGCGTTCACTGTGATACGTAAATGTAGATTGAAATGTTATTAGGCAGTAGTCGAAACTGTGTGGTTATGTTTTTCGGCGTATGTGTATGTATGTATGTGGACAAGTAAATTCTATTTCGCGGGCTACAGTTGAAACGGCTTGATAGATTTGGACATATATGGCAATCATTTGAAAAAAAGAGTTGTTTTCGAAAAATCACCTGGTGAAATTGCTGTTCCCTAATAAATAGATAAGTAATGTACTCACCTCACTCCTTCATGTTGTTCATGTTGGTAATGTTGGGCATGTTGGCCATGTTGCCCTGATAGAACACGAAGTCGTCCATACTGTCCGGCTCAAAAGCCCGCATTTGCTCGAAGAGGTCACTGTCCATGAAGGAGCTCTCGGTGAAGGCGGGCGTGGCCGCGCTCAGGTAACTGTTGCTGCTGTGTAGAATGTAGTTTGTGTAGATTGGTGTGTTGGTTGGATTTGTGTAGATTGTTGTCGAGGTTGTCATAATGTCAGTTGTCGGTTGGAGTGTGGAATGTAGGATGTGATCATGGTGTAGAATGAAGGTTGTAAGTGGAGTGATGGGCAGAATGTTGGTTGAAGTTGTGAGAGGAGTGTTGTGTAGAATGTGTGGCCGAAGTTTTTAGATGTAATGAATTGGTAATTTAGCAGTTTTAAGAATACGCAAGTAAATTATTTAAACTTACAAGTGTTGTCAAAAGTTTTTATAGATATAAAAAATAAGTTGGGGTTTGGAATTTACGGTTGTTGGAATGTGAAAATGCGATAACATATCATTTGATGTAATATTGCGCAATATAAAAAAAAACGAACGTTATCAGAAAGTGAAACAATGAAATAGATGTGAAAAAATATGTTAAGCGGGTTATGTATTGTATTGGTTTTTGTATTTGTGTAGAAGTCCACGGCAGCCCCAAGGTCGCAGGATCGGGAAAGAGAAAATGCAACACATTAGACATTCGGTCGTAATAAAAAAAAAATTTTTTTCGCCAAAAAGGCAGCACAGACAATGTAAAGGCAGTGTGTGCCCCGCTTTAACGTTAAAATTTAAGAAATTAAGACGAAACAAATAAAAAATGAAAAAACGACCGTCTGTGTTGCATTTTCGCGTTAAAAATTGAGATAAAATTGTCTTATTAATCATTAACATATAATTATTAGTAAACAAGTATTAAGGTATTATGATCGAATAAAATGAAAGTAAATTACGACATTTCAGTATTAAATCACACAAAAAAAATGTAAACAAGACAATTTTACCTTGAAAATAAAAACTTTTTCGATAGCACATATAATGTATTCGAAACATCGGATACAAACATCCAACATATAACCTGTCTTATCCATAAATTACGGCCAAATGACAAAACTGTGTAAGACAACATTTATTTTAAACTCTCCTTGGTCAAACTATCCTATTGTACTTAACACTATGTGGACCATTTCATACTAATTGATATCTGTCCAGATCAGTCAAAATAATACTAGACACTTTGACATAAGACTGAGACACGAGTGGACAGTTTCACGAAGATATAAAGTCTCTCATTAGCTGGCGCGGCTTGCGGTGGCGGTCAGTAGTTGTCAAAACTATTGACCGCCACCGCAGGCCGCGCCGGTCTTTGAGAGGCTTACGCCACGCTAATAAAGAATATAATCTAAAATGGCGCCCTCGCGCCATTTCAGTCACACTATAGTGCTATTATATTCACACACGTCATTCATATTAAAAGCCGCCATTTTAGATTGTATTCTTTATTAGCACGGCTTAGGTTAAAATTTGCAGTCTTAGTACATTCACTACCAAGAATCGCTGCGCGCTACAGGTGACGGGTACTTAAGAGTCCGCAGTAAGCTCGATTCTCCATACAAACGTAGTTACGCTCTCATTTTAAAATTACGTGTGGGATTGTAACGAAACTTTGCATATACAATGACATAAGGTATATCAATGTCTGTAATTAGTTTATATAACTTCAGATACCGTAGTAAAAATAAATAAAGCGAATTTAAGTTTTCATACAAAACTTGTTTTCGCTGTATTTCGTTTGTTTTATAAAATGGAACCATATAAACTAATTACAGACATAGATATACCTCATGTCATTGTATATGCAAAGTTTTGTTACAATCCAACACGTAGTTTTAAAATGAGAGCGTAACTACGTTTGTATGGGAAGGTGAAATTCGGCCGAGCTTACTGCGGACACTTAAAACCGACCATAAATAAAATCCCACGTTAAGTGCATTTTAGTCATTTTAACTGGAACTTTTATGATGGGTCTTCGATCTGCGAGACTGCGAGGTTTAACAGTGACATGACGGCCTAGTCATGACAGGGTTATCATATATAACCCTGTCATGACGAGTAATATCTATAGCACACATTACTGGTTAATAATCCAGTCGATTATTTCCGGAAAAGTTTCAAAAGCTTAAATACCTCCTTTTTGTATAGATGCCTCCATCTATGCCATACTAGTTTCAAAGGAATTTTATTGAGCACGCTTTTTGGAATACTGTCTTTTTAAAGGTCTATGCCCATTGAATCAACACCAAGATACATTTAAATATGTTTCTCTTCAGTTTGCTCAGATTTATAAATACCCCTAAGTTTTTGGGGCACAAATGTACAAAATTGCCCCGCATGAATATAATTTGTGCTGTCTTTACGAAGTGATATGTCGCAAGTTAACGTGCACATATTAAAGAAATATTATATGGTAGTAGACATAGACCATTCTTTTATAAATAACCTACCAAGCTATGATATATACACTACAAGACGTAATTAATTAATATGTAACTAACTTAAAAATGTGCGCTTTTTCTTAAAATCAATACTAAAATAAACAACTTGGAAAAGTTGAAAAACCCCCGATATTTTCATTTCAAAGATCAATATCTCAAAAAAGGCTGAACCGATTTTGTTGAAACGTAGCCAAGAACCATCTCGATCACATCAGCTTTCGAATAAAAAAAATCGCATTCAAATCGGTCCATCCGTTTGGGAGCTACGATACCACAGACAGATACACAGTCAGACACTTTAAACTTAGGGCTCTTTGCGTCGGGGGTTAAAAAGGCATACTACTTTACAACTGGGATGATTACTCTTTATTAAGAAGCTGCTAACAAAATAATATGCTTTCTGGAGGTTAATCGAGTTGGCCGAAATGCATCAGAGTTGTCCATTCAAAAAGCAACTCTACCGTCCGAGGTTCTAATTCAAATGACAGTTTTATAAAACGTCGGGCACAATAAATACTCTCAACCATATATCATTATTACGATCGCGATTCAAAGTATGGAAAGCGATCCTTCTTGTAGTAATATAAAGAAATAGTTAGATGTGTGTTACAACGAGAGATCTACTACGTTCCTATTCTGTCTAATAGTGACGTCCCCCGATAATACAGTAACTCTTTACTAATTGCAATCGCGTGCTGTACGTAAAATTGTACGTAAAATAACTATACATATTGATAAATTTGCCGTTTAATGTATAATTTTGCCCCGTTTTGTTAAACACAGATATGAAACAACCTTGTATAGGAATATAGAATTGTTTATTTTTTTAGTCCTTCAGTTTTAGTTTTTAGTATATTATAGTAACGCATCAGTAGTTATATATCATAGCTATACTAACTAATAGTCACACCCATAACACAGAATAGCGTTTAAATTCGTTAGTAAATACAGTACCCTAAGAGGGTAAACATGCCTAACTTGTATAACTAAAACATATTATCAGGGCTTGTACTTTTCGTGCCGATGACGTAAAAATGATGATTGAAATAAAATAAGTTTAATGAAGTTTGTTACGTAACCGAATAAAAATAGCAATATTCTTGTAAAGATGACATTGTATAGCAAATTTTAATACAGTAGTAAAATAAATACTACATATAACTGTGAAAATACAAGTACAAACGTCATCGAATGATGTCAGTCAAAGACCATTTTAAGTGCCGATATCGCTTAATTAAAGGGGTTAATAAGAGTCGTAACTGTTTACAAAAAGACTATTTGAAATCATCCTATGTGTGGTTTGATGTCATCGGAACGAAAAGTACGGGTATACTAATCTAATGTCATGAAAATTTAAATACAAATATAACATAAGATCTAGAACTTAGTGATATAAAAAATAGCTAGTTAAACAGCGACATTACGTGAAATATAATTAGAAGTATCGATATCTCGCATCTTGTTCTAACTCTCTTGCATGAGCTAGATAGAGCTAGAACTTTTTGAATCCTTGGCCTATTATTAATTACTTTTAAATAAAATGCAGATATACTTCTATAACAAAATGTACCAATCCAAGAAATCATTTGCGATTAAAACGAATGTACTTAATAAGTAACAAAAATCAGCACCAAATCTATGCAAAATCACCAGGCATATGAGAAGTAAATTATTTAATACCTTCATAAAAATCTTAAGTTTAATTCTTATCTAATCTGTGAGAGAATTTACAGAAATAATATTAGCCATATTATAAATATTAAGCTTTCGATGTAAGTTCCTCAAGCCTCAGTTACTACTTAAATTGTTTTTAAGTTTCTTACAAACACAAATTTCTAAGCGGCAGATAAAGACGAGAATTAGTAGCGCGATCTTGGCTAAAATAGGTTTGACAGTTTAAGTATACGATCATAAGTACAATTTTATACAGTGTAGTTAGATAAATTGATCACGATTAAAAAAACCTAATCAAAAATATTAAAATATAATGAAACGGGTCACTCGTGTCTTGAAGGTCGAATATCGCTTGTCATGTTTCAAACCAATACGTTATCCTTAATCGAGAGCACCCACGATGCCGACCCACAAATATCAAATACAAACTTATTTTTAAATACGTCTAAATATTATTTCTGTCAATCACCTTAACACTATGTCAAACATCAATAGCGTAAATGTAAAACATCAAACACAAATACTTACACGCTAGTAGTCAAAAGGACTGAAAACACCTAGTTTGCCCTAAAAAGGGAAATTCGGAATCGTATACAAGGTAGCTCGACAGTTGGTATCAGGCCATTTTGGCCGCTGTTCGCATTTTTTCGCGTTCCATCGACCGCAAATTGATGCACATATTTGCCCCTGAATTGCAAACGTGGGACAAATATAACTACGAATAAAGATTAAAACAGATTTAGACTTCGATTTACAGTTAATATTTTTTGATAGCAGTGCCCGTCAAAGATTTAGCAAGGGCAAGTTTTCAACATTATACAATCAAAAAGCCTATGATAATTTTATAAAAGATTCATCAACAGTTTATTACATCGTGATTCAAAACTTGCAGAAACATATTTTCTTCCCTAAAACATTGCAAATTGATGAACACGTTATAAAATTATATGAGATTGTATACTATTTTCTGACACAGGTCTCGCAGTACGCTGTCCCGCACACTCCGCCCCGCTGGCTCCACAGAAAACCAGCGCCGTTGATCACGCTAGCCGTGCCAACTGCATTGCTGAGTGGAGACCATTTCAGGCCCACATCCTGATCTACTTCTTCGATGTATTTGTTAATGTGTTTTATTTTTATGATGTGTTGTTGCCTGAATAAATGCTATTCTATTCTATTATATTTTACAGGCACTGCATACAAAAAAGACCTTGAGATACCTTGTTTTAATTTTTATTCTTAGTTAGGGGTTCGTTTGGGCCTTTCGTGGCCAAACTTCAAAGTTATGGTTAACTATAAATGACTGGGTAGTTACGCTTTAGTCTTGTTCTTATTATATAGTCACATTTTGGACAGTGCCAAAAAGTACAAGTCAGACTTGAGATTTAGAAGTGAATTTACGTGTGGGTATCGTTTGCTTCGTTTTTTCGAACTACACTTCGATTAACATTAAAATGTCTTATTAAGCAAAAACGTCCGCTAACGAAATTTCAAATTTCGGTCATAGACGAGCGATGGACGGATTCCAGAGGTTGTGGGTTCAAATCCCGCTCGTGGCGAATGATTTTTCAATTTCCCACTATGACCGAAATGTACACTTCGATTATTAGGGAACTTAATAAATAACACCTGGCATCATTTTAATACATTTATCTAAGCCTAGGTCCAAAGATTCCAGAATATAATACATTTTTATTTTCTACCAATAATTATATAAATAACTTGGTATACGGAAAATTGGTCTGTATCTTTTTAAAAGGAACAATTATAATAACATCATATATATAAAACATTCCAATCGTTAGTAATATGTAAGATTGTAAATATACCCAAATATTTATATATTTTGAAGAATAAAATATATTTATAGCATATAATAATGCAAACTATCAACAATAAGAAGTATATTTATTAAGTGTCTCTAGAATTCTGCCAAATATGACAGATTTTTTGACTTCGTTTATTAAGTGAGATATTCCTATTAGTGTTTTAACTCCCAATACTACTATTATTATAAGTATACAAAAAAACTATATATATTATAGTTTGTAAAAGTTCAGATAGAAGCTAAAATATAATAAATCTATATAAATTCCATCTTCCCTACAATGCTACGCATTTCTACCCTACATCAGTCCCATCATTACCATTCTTAAAATTAAGTTCAAGTAATTGTATTATTTTACTGATGTACGTCATGTTATGTAGTTATATCAACTAGTTTAACTATCAAGCACTTTAACCTGTTTTCATTGCGTTTTTGTTTTGGGGCAATTTAACAATAGGGCAAAGGCAAACAGATTTAATAATAATAACAATCAATCAGCCTATATACGTCCCACTGCTGGGCACAGGCCTCCTCTCACGGATGAGAGGGAACGGGCAGTAGTGCCCACGCTGGCCCAGTGCGGGTTGGGTACTTCACATACACCTTTGAATTTTTCTTCGCAGATATATGCAGATTTAATTAATAAAAATAAGATTTATTTTCATAAAGGAATGTTTGCATGTCAATATAAATTCACTTAGTCAAATAACCCGCCCCGTGTCATTTCGGGCGCAAAAGTGCCCATCAGACCCGCCGCATTGCCGCGTTGAATTGCGATCGACAACCTTTGCACCAGGAATGAACCGGAACGGGAGTCATGCCCTCTCAGTCGCAAACGGCGCCCCACTTCCGCCAAGAATGTTCTGGCCTCTGAGCACCAGCAACCCATCGTCTCCACCGCAAGAGGGATTAATAAAAATTAAAATCATATAACTGACATACCTTTCAATTTGTTCTCTTCATCCTTGTTAGAATAAAACTTATTTTCATACATAAGACAGAAAAACATGAGGTTACACATTAGTAGTAGTAGTAGTTAGTTTTATCAGTTTTTTTTTCATCAGTAGTAGCAGTTATTTTTCAATTATGTTTTGTTTTCATTCACTTAGTGACATTTAGTTTGTTAACCGTTTATATCGGTCCTTAATCTGCAAATTTTAAATTATTCTCGTGCAAGATTATTATTATTTTATTGTAAATTATCGTTTGACATGTAAAAGTGCCCTTGTGGCCTATTTGCAGAATAAGTAATTAATTTTAGTGAAGAAACGTATGCGTTTGAAATTTGCCATCAGTTTTGTTACTTCGAAACAAGCCGCTAATGGTACATATTTAAACGACAATTCCATACAAATCATTTCTGTTGGTCGGTATTGACTGGATCAATCGTCATTAATCCGATATTGTGCCTCTTCCTAGTGATTACTCCTTAAGTGTTCGAAGTTGCCCCATTTGATAAATTTGCCCCTAATTTTTTTTATTCCACGTTCGTGGTGGCAAACAATCTTACCCTGTTGAAATACACGTTTCATATAAGATTCCCTATTTTTCGATATATTTCATAATAAAAAATTTACTTTGGAATTGACCAATCTTCTAGGGATTACAATAATCCAAATATTCGTGTATATATCCTTATATACGAATATGTATACAACATGCATTTTTATACTAATTCAATAAGCCATAATAATCCATAAACTCGTATAGGTAAACGATTATTTTATAAGTAGAAATACTGATAAAATTACTTAAAATATAATTTAAATGCTCACATGAAGGAATTCGAACAACCAATTCGTAATAATACTGAACTTTAAGTCTCATACAATTATGTTATAGAAGTATGAAAGAATGTTTAAGATGTGGGAACCGGGTGTCTGTCACTGTCGCACCTGTAATGGCAGGTAGGTGCGACAGAGCGCAACCGATTGCGTTAGGTTCCCATATTTATTTATTCTTTAATACTCCTATCGATTGGAATCGAGAGTCACCCGCAAGAGTATATTATGTAATTTTCAAAGGCCATATTGTAATTGAACACATTCACTGCCAAGAATGGCTACGCTCGTAGCAGATTCCGTGGTTTTCCCCGTATGTAGCGCTAGGTTCCTGGCAGTCAAAGTGTTATTTTTTTGTGGGATTTTGTAATTCAACATGCAGGTGAAAGTTAAATGTGTTTTTGTCGGTGACCCATTTTGCTCAGTACATATAAGATTAAACTATCATTATTATAAATCATAAATATAATAACTTATTGCACTTATGTTTTCTCCGTTTACAGTTGTAGCATTGTTGGTCCACAGCTAGAAGAACATTTATTGTTAAAAGACTATTATCGAGTACTGATGTTTAACTAAAATAAAGTCTTAACAATCGACTTACACTGTAGGTACACCCCATCAAATGTAAAAAATCATAACATATTTTCATTCATATAAAATTGATTTAAAAAAGAAATAAAAAAATAAAAAAAATTGAAGCAACTTTGTGCGGGTCCTACAAAATGTGGAACCAAAAACAAGTACTTATTTAATTCAAAATATTAATCTGCAAAACAATGGTTAAAAAAGTATTCTGTTGCTGCATTTTTTTATAATTTTAGCCAACACAATAAATACGACTTCATGAACTGTAAATTCAAGAGACAATTTACCTTAGTTTATCTAACATAAACGTCTCTTTATTTCAACACGCAGTACTCCAATATTTATAAAAAAATAACTTACACATAACTTAAAGATAGTGTTCGCAAGCAAATTAAAAAGGCTTCAAAAATCGAGAAAAATAATACTATTAGTAATTCTGTTGCTGTCAACACCTAATAGAAGCAGTAAAAATAAAACATTCAATAGAAAAATGAGAAACAAAGACGGGCATCTTTTTTCAAATTGAATCATAGCGTTATTCTCATTAATTATTATAATTAGTGACCACTACTCAATAAGACTTAAATAATAAACGTAAATAATAAGTCTTATTTTTAATTTGGCAGGAAGCACGTTTTTGTAAAAAAAGGCACCAAAAATACGAGCGAAAATGATTTCAGATAGGATGTGACTATTAAAATGAAATAAAAAGTAAATCTTAAATAATAATAGCTAAAAAGTAAAACGAATGTCGTCCTTTTATTCAAAACTCAAGCATGTTGTACCTATAAGGAAATATTTATAATTAATAGCAAATCAAAAGAAGCGTTGGCGATAAATTCGAATGCTTAACCTCCGCTCAAAACTACAAGAAAAAATGTCAATGCAATTTGAAACTATAAAGGTCGAATTTAAACTTTTGTGAGGCATGTTGAAATAATGCTAATACATAATTACACGGTTCAAATCGCGTGTTAAATGTCACTACGGGCTTGAATCACGCGACATTGCCGTGAAACACTCATGCTCAAGAAGTACTCCCGAAGAGTTCGAAACATGTCGCCCGTAGTGACATTTAATACGTGAATTCCATGTAATGATTACCTAAAAGGGTGCTGGTAGACTTGAGTCACATGTAACAGCGACCAAGGAAATCTTTGGGGGAGGCCTATGTCCAGCAGTGGACGTCTTTGCTGAGGGCGGAGGGACGGCGGCGAAACACTAATAAAATTGCTGCCTCAAAAGGCTCGAAGCAAATTATTGTCCGTAAGCCCACTCACAATACAACACGATCAAATGCATGGCATTATTGTCAACAGGACGAGGAAGTTGCGCTGATCAAGAAACAGAAAACTATCGCACCTAAAATTGGCCAAAGTTTGAAAGTCCTTCAATTCCGGTCAAAAATGGTATGGATCGCTAGAACACTCCTGTTTATTTTGTGAGCCTCTAATTTACATTTGCTAGAATTCTCATTACGACTCAAGGCTAGCTGAATAGGAAATAAAGCACTTTATTTTGTTTAAAATCGAAAGAAACCAAACAAATGCAACTCTATTCCAAATTACAATAGTATAGATCCCATTGAAGAGGATGCATCTTAAAGGGCCTTTGGTTAAGCAATCGAAATATCAAATTTAGTGCTATCGAAAATTAACTCAGTCAGAAACGAATAATTTAAAGTCCTTCAGGTCTGCCAGTGTTAGGCCGGGGTCACTGGTAGAGCGATTGGCGATGCGACTGCCATTTTAGCACAACCTGGGCGACTTAATGTATGAAGATCTCCGTCGCGTCGCTAATCGCTCTTCCAGTGACCAGGGCCTTACAGCATAAGGTCACAAATGAAATTACAAAAGTTATCACAGACTGCTGAAACTTACTCCCGGACACATAAAGTACAGTCAAGTGTAAAAATATGGGTGAATACAACTTACTCGTGAATATGGGTGCATACAACTTACTCATGAATATGGGTGCATACAACTTATTCATAAATATGGGTGCATACAACTTACTCATGAATATGGGTGTATACAACTTACTCATGAATATGGGTGCATACAACTTACTCATGAATATGGGTGCATACAACTTACTCATGAATATGGGTGTATACAACTTACTCATGAATATGGGTGCATACAACTTACTCATGAATATGGGTGCATACAACTTACTCATGAATATGGGTGCATACAACTTACTCATGAATATGGGTGCATACAACTTACTCATGAATATGGGTGCATACAACTTACTCATGAATATGGGTGCATACAACTTACTCATGAATATGGGTGCATACAACTTACTCATGAATATAGGTGTATACAACTTACTCATGAATATGGGTGCGTACAACTTACTCATGAATATGGGTGAATACCACTTACTCATGAATATGGGTGTATACAACTTACTCATGAATATGGGTGCATACAACTTACTCATGAATATGGGTGTATACAACTTAATCATGAATATGGGTGTATACAACTTACTCATGAATATGGGTGTATACAACTTACTCATGAATATGGGTGCATACAACTTACTCATGAATATGAGTGTATACAACTTACTCATGAATATGGGTGCGTACAACTTACTCATGAATATGGGTGTATACAACTTACTCATGAATATGGGTGTATACAACTTACTCATGAATATGGGTGCATACAACTTACTCATGAATATGGGTGCATACAACTTACTCATGAATATGGGTGCATACAACTTACTCATGAATATGGGTGTATACAACTTACTCATGAATATGGGTGTATACAACTTACTCATGAATATGGGTGCATACAACTTACTCATGAATATGGGTGCATACAACTTACTCATGAATATGGGTGTATACAACTTACTCATGAATATGGGTGTATACAACTTACTCATGAATATGGGTGCATACAACTTACTCATGAATATGGGTGTATACAACTTACTCATGAATATGGGTGCGTACAACTTACTCATGAATATGGGTGTATACAACTTACTCATGAATATGGGTGCATACAACTTACTCATGAATATGGGTGTATACAACTTACTCATGAATATGGGTGCATACAACTTACTCATGAATATGGGTGTATACAATTTACTCATGAATATGGGTGCATACAACTTACTCATGAATATGGGTGCATACAACTTACTCATGAATATGGGTGCATACAACTTACTCATGAATATGGGTGTATACAACTTACTCATGAATATGGGTGCATACAACTTACTCATGAATATGGGTGCATACAACTTACTCATGAATATGGGTGCATACAACTTACTCATGAATATGGGTGCATACAACTTACTCATGAATATGGGTGCATACAACTTACTCATGAATATGGGTGCATACAACTTACTCATGAATATGGGTGTATACAACTTACCCATGAATATGGGTGTATACAACTTACTCATGAATATGGGTGCATACAACTTACTCATGAATATTGGTGTATACAACTCACTCATGAATATGGGTGCATACAACTTACTCATGAATATGGGTGTATACAACTTACTCATGAATATGGGTGCATACAACTTACTCATGAATATGGGTGTATACAACTTACTCATGAATATGGGTGTATACAACTTACTCATGAATATGGGTGCATACAACTTACTCATGAATATGGGTGAATACAACTTACTCATGAATATGGGTGTATACAACTTACTCATGAATATGGGTGCATACAACTTACTCATGAATATGGGGGTATACAACTTACTCATGAATATGGGTGCGTACAACTTACTCACGAATATGGGTGCGTACAACTTACTCATGAATATGGGTGCGTACAACTTACTCATGAATATGGGTGCATACAACTTACTCATGAATATGGGTGTATACAACTTACTCATGAATATGGGTGCATACAACTTACTCATGAATATGGGTGCATACAACTTACTTATGAATATGGGTGTATACAACTTACTCATGAATATGGGTGCGTACAACTTACTCATGAATATGGGTGCGTACAACTTACTCATGAATATGGGTGCATACAACTAACTCATGAATATGGGTGTATACAACTTACTCATGAATATGGGTGCGTACAACTTACTCATGAATATGGGTGCGTACAACTTACTCATGAATATTGGTGCGTACAACTTACTCATGAATATGGGTGTATACAACTTACTCATGAATATGGGTGCATACAACTTACTCATGAATATGTCCCATTGCTCTTATGTCGTCCGTGGGAATTACTCACCACTACCCTACACGTGACCCCTGGGCAGTACTAAAAGTGCAGCAACCTGGCAACCGTACTGTCTTTTCCAAGGTCTCACGGTTCTAAATACTGATTTGCCATACGATAAATAAATAATAAATCGCTCTTATGTCAGCAGATTGAGGTTTCGGCACATATTTATGAGCGGATTAAATCGATACATATTTTTACACTTGACTAACTATGCGGTTGAAAAACCATTAGTACGTCGAAACGCCATCTTGTATGGCATCGCTCGACACCTTCACGCTTTATATTCCTAGTTTCAATTTTGTTTCCGTACTTTAGATATTTTCTTGTACATGCGAGCAAACACATTTCTGTTTACAAAACAAAAATGAGCTGAAAGGAAGCCATAAACATTCTACCCACCTATGATTGTCTATATTGACAATCAACCGAGTTTGTGCTTTGCGCAATCGTCTTGATGATTAATTGATTATTGCATAAGTAAATAGTACGAGAAAAATATATTTCGTAGATTTTGGAAACATTACTATAGTTTGTTTTAGTTTAGATGACGAAAAGTACTTAAAGCCAGCCATTGCCGATATCTATTGTTTAATTGTTATCTTCAAGTTGGGTTTTAAAACAGAAACGAATAAACAACAGAGCACACAGCTGCTACTCCAGTACACGTGCCTCTTCGGTCAGTTTTATGACGACTCTTTGTTATCTTTTTTCAAATTTAGCAAAGAAAGATGTAGTAAAAACCCACGTTAAGTGCATTTTCGTCATTTTAACCCAAACAAACTATAGCAGATAATTTTAATATTGTCAGGTAGGGATTGAAGTAGTCTGCAAGATGGATCTTAATGTTATTTGGCTCGCATGGTACAAACGCCAACACAGTTAACTGACCGTTCTGTATTTATATAGAACCTTATTACAATGCACATAAAGTGCACGGATGGTCGGTTAGATGTGTTGTCGATAGGTTGATCGTTAGATCAGATGATTCTCGACCGGGCCGGGGCGTGCCTGCGTGCGTTTCACAAGATGTCAAAGGAAGTTAAGGCATCAATACAGACTTTACGTTTGTTTAATTCTTCTTCAATTCTATTTCAACGCGGTCGGCTACTGGACGCACGTCCACCGCCCCGCGGCGGCCCGGCCGGTGTACTTGAAATTTTCTAAACTAAGCTCATGAATGGCCATTGTACTGAGCTCATGAATGCCTTTGTTTGCGGTCCGAACAAAAGCTATTCATGACGCGCGCGTACCAAATTTGCGAAAAAAATTAGCGCCACATAAAATGTTCAAATGCAGCACTCGTTAAAGTTGAAATTCTCTAAACTAAGCTCATGAATGGCCATTGTACTGAGCTCATGAATGCCTTCCGTTCCACAACCGACCATCCGTGCACTTTATGTGCATTTTAATAAGGTTCTATACTAGGTCACGGGCCGGGCACCGGGCACCGGGCAGCCCGGGCAGCCTGGGCAGCCTGGGCAGCCTGGGCACTGACCTGCTCTGCACGCTGGGCGTGTTCCGCTGGCTGTCGGGCGAGTGCGCGTACGGCGACGGCGACATGTACGGCGGCAGCGTCGTCACCAGCACCGGCTTCACGTACCCGTTCTTCAGCATCTCGTTCTCTGGGTAAGGGTACACTGTTTTTATTTCAATCGTCGGCCATCGTCAAAATTATAATGAGTAGTGAGGCATAACAGGCAGTTAAGGGAATGCCTTGATGAGTCGACCACGCTTCTTGACAGAGACACGCTTATGCGTTCCGCGCACGAGGAAAAGAGATGCAACACTCTTCTTTTTTATTATGAGCTTTAAAAGGATTTCAATGATGATAACATTAACCAATTCATAGTGCCTAAACTATAATAAATTTAAAATATAAATAAATAAATAATCATATACATTTGACGATTTACTACCATCTGGAATACCACTTATAATTACAACTTAATAATGCAAAACTAAACACGAGTAACGTTAGAAAACTATAAGTACCAATACAATTAAAGCAACTCTTCAATTTATGCTAAATAAAAAAACTAATTACAAAAAAAAATGTCCATCCAGAAGTTCTGCCTGCGGCATTATTTATTTTCATAAAGTGAGATATTGGATGAAATAAAATACTATAGAATTAACTTGATTGTGTCGTAATATAATGTATTGTTTGAGTAGGCTGAGTAAAAAAAGGAAAATAAAGACCCAACTTTGGTTTTTTTTCTATCGAGGAAAGTTTAGGCAATCATATATAAATTAAATCAGATAATCAAGAACCATATATCTGAAAATCAGACCTTATTGTTTCTTAATCTAGTCAGAACGGTGTTTCAAAGCACGCGATAATTTCCAATTAGACGCTTCGAAAATAGAAGAGGGGGACTCAAGTTTACTCAATATAATTGAAGAAAAGAGACCAGGCGAGGAAGAGAAAGACCTAAAATAAACTACATAGAGCAGCTCAAAAAAAGAGTCGATCAAACAGGTTGCCTGGGATCGGAGTAGATGGAGGGCCTACTTTGAGGTACACCGACAAGAGCTTAGCTCTTAAATAAGCAGGGGGCCATCTTCAGCTAGCGCAAACAGAGAATGTCTCAGGTGACATGTGTTTGATGTCCGAGCGGAAGGCAATGAGACGCCAAATAAAATAACCATTAATGTTGAATTCCCCTAAAATGGATTAAAAATAATGTCAAATGGAGAAAAAAGTAAAGCAGGGGATTAAATGATAACAAAGTTATGTTTCCAAAGTTTTAAGAGTCCGCAGTAAGCTCGATTCTCCATACAAACGTAGTTACGCTCTCATTTTAAAACTACGTGTTTGATTGTAATGAAAATTTGCTTTGGCTTCAGATACCAAGGTAAAAAATACAGCAAATTTAAGTTTTTCATACAAAACTTGTTTTTGCTGTATTTTGTTTGTTTTATAAACTGGAACCATATAAACTAATTACAGACATAAATATACCTCATGTCATTGTATATGCAAAGTTTCGTCACAATACAACACGTAGTTTTAAAATGAGAGCGTAACTACGTTTGTATGGGAAGGTGAAATTCGGCTGAGCTTACTCTTAATATGTCTGAGACTCACGGGAGTTTTCTAAATACAAATGCGATATGAAGCTTTCTTTGTTACTGCGTGTAAAACTTTCTGGCTTCAAATTCTACGTGACAGTGCCTAGCTTTTTCCTGACGGTTCAGTTCGATCCAGAACCCCGATCGGTAAAATTGGGGCTGCAACTGGGTCAAGTCGGAGGTCTATAGATCAGGTACTCACCGTGCTGGGTGTAGTACTTGGCGAACACGTCGTCCTTGGCCACGTTGGGGTACAGGTACTGCAGCTGGGTCAGGTCGGAGAGCCGGTCGGCCAGGGTCAGGTACTCACCGTGCTTGGTGTAATACTTGGCGAACACGTCGTCCTTGGCCACGTTGGGGTACAGGTACTGCAGCGGGGTCAGGTCGGAGAGCCGGTCGGCCAGGGTCAGGTACTCACCGTGCTTGGTGTAATACTTGGCGAACACGTCGTCCTTGGCCACGTTGGGGTACAGGTACTGCAGCTGGGTCAGGTCGGAGAGCCGGTCGGCCAGGGTCAGGTACTCACCGTGCTTGGTGTAATACTTGGCGAACACGTCGTCCTTGGCCACGTTGGGGTACAGGTACTGCAGCGGGGTCAGGTCGGAGAGCCGGTCGGCCAGGGTCAGGTACTCACCGTGCTTGGTGTAATACTTGGCGAACACGTCGTCCTTGGCCACGTTGGGGTACAGGTACTGCAGCTGGGTCAGGTCGGAGAGCCGGTCGGCCAGGGTCAGGTACTCACCGTGCTTGGTGTAATACTTGGCGAACACGTCGTCCTTGGCCACGTTGGGGTACAGGTACTGCAGCGGGGTCAGGTCGGAGAGCCGGTCGGCCAGGGTCAGGTACTCACCGTGCTTGGTGTAATACTTGGCGAACACGTCGTCCTTGGCCACGTTGGGGTACAGGTACTGCAGCTGGGTCAGGTCGGAGAGCCGGTCGGCCAGGGTCAGGTACTCACCGTGCTTGGTGTAATACTT
Source organism: Epinotia bilunana (assembly GCA_947049275.1). Classification (NCBI taxonomy): domain Eukaryota; kingdom Metazoa; phylum Arthropoda; class Insecta; order Lepidoptera; family Tortricidae; genus Epinotia; species Epinotia bilunana. The sequence continues at coordinate 1,617,841 of OX346277.1, read as the reverse complement.
GGCGAACACGTCGTCCTTGGCCACGTTGGGGTACAGGTACTGCAGCTGGGTCAGGTCGGAGAGCCGGTCGGCCAGGGTCAGGTACTCACCGTGCTTGGTGTAATACTTGGCGAACACGTCGTCCTTGGCCACGTTGGGGTACAGGTACTGCAGCTGGGTCAGGTCGGAGAGCCGGTCGGCCAGGGTCAGGTACTCACCGTGCTTGGTGTAATACTTGGCGAACACGTCGTCCTTGGCCACGTTGGGGTACAGGTACTGCAGCTGGGTCAGGTCGGAGAGCCGGTCGGCCAGGGTCAGGTACTCCCCGTGCTTGGTGTAATACTTGGCGAACACGTCGTCCTTGGCCACGTTAGGGTACAGGTACTGCAGCTGGGTCAGGTCGGAGAGCCGGTCGGCCAGGGTCAGGTACTCACCGTGCTTGGTGTAATACTTGGCGAACACGTCGTCCTTGGCCACGTTGGGGTACAGGTACTGCAGCTGGGTCAGGTCGGAGAGCCGGTCGGCCAGGGTCAGGTACTCACCGTGCTTGGTGTAATACTTGGCGAACACGTCGTCCTTGGCCACGTTGGGGTACAGGTACTGCAGCTGGGTCAGGTCGGAGAGCCGGTCGGCCAGGGTCAGGTACTCACCCTGCTTGGTGTAATACTTGGCGAACACGTCGTCCTTGGCCACGTTGGGGTACAGGTACTGCAGCTGGGTCAGGTCGGAGAGCCGGTCGGCCAGGGTCAGGTACTCACCGTGCTTGGTGTAATACTTGGCGAACACGTCGTCCTTGGCCACGTTAGGGTACAGGTACTGCAGCTGGGTCAGGTCGGAGAGCCGGTCGGCCAGGGTCAGGTACTCACCGTGCTTGGTGTAATACTTGGCGAACACGTCGTCCTTGGCCACGTTGGGGTACAGGTACTGCAGCTGGGTCAGGTCGGAGAGCCGGTCGGCCAGGGTCAGGTACTCACCGTGCTTGGTGTAATACTTGGCGAACACGTCGTCCTTGGCCACGTTGGGGTACAGGTACTGCAGCTGGGTCAGGTCGGAGAGCCGGTCGGCCAGGGTCAGGTACTCACCGTGCTTGGTGTAATACTTGGCGAACACGTCGTCCTTGGCCACGTTGGGGTACAGGTACTGCAGCTGGGTCAGGTCGGAGAGCCGGTCGGCCAGGGTCAGGTACTCACCGTGCTTGGTGTAATACTTGGCGAACACGTCGTCCTTGGCCACGTTGGGGTACAGGTACTGCAGCTGGGTCAGGTCGGAGAGCCGGTCGGCCAGGGTCAGGTACTCACCGTGCTTGGTGTAATACTTGGCGAACACGTCGTCCTTGGCCACGTTGGGGTACAGGTACTGCAGCTGGGTCAGGTCGGAGAGCCGGTCGGCCAGGGTCAGGTACTCACCGTGCTTGGTGTAATACTTGGCGAACACGTCGTCCTTGGCCACGTTGGGGTACAGGTACTGCAGCTGGGTCAGGTCGGAGAGCCGGTCGGCCAGGGTCAGGTACTCACCGTGCTTGGTGTAATACTTGGCGAACACGTCGTCCTTGGCCACGTTGGGGTACAGGTACTGCAGCTGGGTCAGGTCGGAGAGCCGGTCGGCCAGGGTCAGGTACTCACCGTGCTTGGTGTAATACTTGGCGAACACGTCGTCCTTGGCCACGTTGGGGTACAGGTACTGCAGCTGGGTCAGGTCGGAGAGCCGGTCGGCCAGGGTCAGGTACTCACCGTGCTTGGTGTAATACTTGGCGAACACGTCGTCCTTGGCCACGTTGGGGTACAGGTACTGCAGCTGGGTCAGGTCGGAGAGCCGGTCGGCCAGGGCGCGTTGGGTCAGGTCGCGGGATGTGAACGGTTGGAGGCTGAATACTTCGCGCACATCTGTGGATTAATATACATCGTATTACTAGCTTCCGCCCGAGACTTCGTCCGCGTGGACCCGGGATAAAAACTATCCTATATTTTAATCCAGGCTATAAACTATCTTCGTGCAAAATTTCATTCAAATCTGTTCAGCCGTTTAAGCGTATTGAGTAACAAACATCCAAACATCTAAACTTTCGCATTTATAATATTAGTAGGATAAATAGAAGACTAACTTAGAGAAGTTGAAAAACCCCCGAAATTTTCATTTCAAAGTCCAATTTCTCAAAAACGGCTGAAACGATTTTCATGAAACATGGCTAAGAGCACTCGGGATAAAATTACGGTTCCCCTACAAACAGAATTCTTATTAGTATAAAGTGGGCAGATATTGAAGGGTGGCCAGTAATTAATACCTTGTACTAGAAATGATTTCTATTATAGGTGAATAGAGTCACTAGTGATTTACCCTATTTGCATACAAGAAAAAAAAAACCAAAATAGAAAAATCATATCATGTAAAAATCGGAGACGAAAACCATACATAACTGAAAGCAATACAATAGAAATACTGTTTATTGCTAAACATCACAGAATTCGGCAAATATAACCAAACGGAAACAACCGCCGGTCTTATCGCTGAAGAGCGTTCTCTGCCAGACAAGTGCTAAGTACTGACCTCCGGCCCAAGCGATGGTGATCCCTCCCAGCTCGGAGTCGCTGAAGCGGAGCAGGAAGGTGCCGGCGGCACACTTCGAGAGCATGTCCTCCGCTTGCTTCTTCTGTATGAAGCCCATGATCAAACTGTTAACAAATTTACAATTACATTAATGATATCCGTTATATCACCGGACATTATTAGTGTTGTGTGTCTGGTGACAACCCTAGTGTACAAGTGGTTAATAAAGACCAAATGCGGGTAGTTCGGAAAACCCGCGCAGCAAGAAGATGTTGATACCCGCTCAAGCCAGTCGTCCCGCGACCATGGATGTTGCAACACATCCGAAACGTCGGGAGACCTCAGTGAGGTAAATAAATAATTTAATTATACGCCATTAAGTCCCGTTAAGTAGAAATAACACATTAATCATCATCATATCAGCCGAAAGACGTCCACTGCTGGACATAGGCCTCCCCCAAAGAGTGCCAAAGTGACCGGTCCTGCGCCACCCGCATCCGGCGGACTCCAGCAACCAGGTCATCAGTCCACCTTGTGGGGGGCCTGCCCACGCCGCGCCTTCCGGTACGTAAGCTGGATTCTCCATACAAACGTAGTTACGCTCTCATTTTAAAACTACGTGTTGGATTGTAACGAAACTTTGCATGTACAATGTCATGAGGTATATAGACATAGGTCTGTAATTAGTTTATGCAGCTTCAGATACCATAGTAAAAAAATACAGCTAATTTAAGTTTTTCATACAAAACTTGTTTTTGCTGTATTTTGTTTGTTTTATAAACTGGAACCATATAAACTAATTACAGACATAGATATACCTCATGTCAATGTATATGCAAAGTTTCGTCACAATCCAACACGTAGTTTTAAAATGAGAGCGTAACTACGTTTGTATGGGAAGGTGAAATTCGGCCGAGCTTACTGCGGACTCTTAATAAATATAATAAACATTAGGGGATACAATGTTACACAAATCGAACTAGCCCCATAGTAAGCGCATTAAGGCATGTGTTATGGGTACTAGACGATATATTTAATAGATATAAATACTTAAATACATAGAAAACATCCAAGACTCAGGGACATTATTCGTGCTCAACACACAAATATTTGCCCTTATACCGGGATTTGAGCTACGGTAGCCTAGTGGTTCAGGCATGCGGCTGCCAAGCCGAAGGCGAGGGTTCACGCTGCCGCACGAGCCGAAAGCAAGGGCACACATGGCATGAGCGAGGCGAGCCGCGAGCCGCGAGCCGCAGACGAGTACCCACCGGTCGCACCACAGCGTGCGCAGGTAGTCCCGGGTGACCTTGACCACCATGTAGAACCACTCCCAGAAGGTGAAGGTGCGCTCCGGGAGCGCGTCCTTGCAGAACTGGCTCCACGACACCGTGAGGCTGTTCAGCTCCATTTGGTTGTGCGGCACGTTCGATCTGCTGACATATGGAATTCCCATATAGTTTATTTATTCATCCGTACTAATATTATAAATGCGAAAATTTAGATGTTTGGATGTTTGTTACTCAATCACGCTTAAACGGCTGAACCGATTTGAATGAAATTTTGCCTGAAGACAGTTTATAGCCTGGATTAAAATATAGGATAGTTTTTATCCCGGGTCCACGCGGACGAAGTCGCGGGCGGAAGCTAGTTTAACATAATACAATACAATACAAATACGATAGGGTTCGAATCCCGGCCCGTACCAATTACTTTTTCGGAACTTACTTATTTACCTTTAGCTTTTCGGTGAAGGAAAAAAAATCGGTCTGATCCCAATGAGGTCTAGTTTTCCCTCTGGGTTAGAAGGTCAGATGGCAGTCGCTTTAGTAAAACTAATGCCTATGCCAAATCTTGGGATGCGGTGTCAAAGCGGACCCCGGGCTCCTTCAGGGACACAACCGGGATAACGCTAGGAGGATGATAAAAATACAATACAAATACTCTTTCTTGAACATCTCACACAGATAGAGCAGTTGCAAAAGAAAACACAGAGAAACAGTAGAGGTAAAACAACAAGCGGTCTTATCGCTAAAGAGCGATCTCTTCCAGACAACCTTTGGGTGTGGAGAAAAGGATAGTAAAACTAAGTTGACGACCACTTTAGCCTAGCTGGTAGTGACCCTGCCTACGAAGCAAGAGGTCCCGGGTTCGAATCCCGGTACTAAATAAATAAATAAATAATAAATAAATATAAGGGAACAATCTTACACAAATCGCACTAGCCCCGTAGTAAGCTCAATAAGGCTTGTGTTATGGGTACTAGACGACGATATATATAATAGATTTAAATACATAGAAAACATCCAAGACTCAGAAACAAATATTCATGCTCATCACACAAATATTTGTCCTTACCGGGATTCGAACCCAGGACCTCCAGCTTCGTAGGCAGCGACACTACCCACTAGGCTAACCGGTCGTCAAAAGAAAGATTGATTGAGGAGAAGTTGATGAAAGATTACATCTTATCAATATACAATACACATACTTGAATAAGATATAAATATATAAATACATACATACACGTAGACATGCAGTATAAGAAATAATATGTTTAATTTTTATTGCACATTAATTACCAACTTAGAAAAGTTGAAAAATACCCCTTTTTTTTAAATGTCGAAATCAATATCTCGAAACCGACTCAGCCGATTTAGTTTAGTTTAGTTTAGTTATATGTGTAATGTACTTATAATTATATGCATATCTTTGTTGTTTTAATATCTTGAACCCCCCCTGATATTTCTTGAATTCACTCCATAGAATTAATAACCATCAATCGACACATGATCGGGGTAACACGTAACAATATATTTAAATAGATAATTTGTTTCGTTAAGAAATTATCAAGCAACATGTTTATTATAGCGTTACCTGAATATCTTCTCGGCGAGGAAGCGCAGGTTGTCCTCGGAGAGGTCTCCCCCGGTCGCTGAGAAGAACTTGACCCGCAGTGTCTCAGCCAATTGACCCCAGTTCACCTAAAGCAAGAGTCAAAAATGATTCATTTGTATAGGTATACTAGCTGATGCCCGCGGCTTCGCCCGCGTGGTTATAGGAAAATGTAACATATTGAATTTTCCCGTGGGAATTAGATGTTTTCCCAATACGATGCTCCGTTGCGAAGTGAAAGAAGGACAAACAAACACACACACTGTCGCATTTATAATATTGGTAAGGATGTATGGATGGTCAAAAAACGTCATAAAAAGTTTCTGTCAAGAATTTCATTTTTGGTTCAAGCTTTTATCGCCGTAGTAACTACTAATTGAGTTGATTCTAACGAGCCCAAACTCAACGGGGTTACGGCGGTTAAGTATTGAACTCCCATGGCCACCTCCTGTTTCCATCATCAGATCAGCTAGATGGTACCATAATATTGAATTGTCATCCAAACTATAGTTATACCCAAAATTTCAGCTCAATCGGTCACCGGGAAGTGGGTCAAATTTAACTTGCAAGATTTGATAACAGACCGACAGACAGGCAGACAACGGGACAGGTGAAATTAAATAAAAGCTTGTAATGATATACCATCAATCGTATCAATACGATCATAAGGCATGTAGGATTTACGCAATGTGCCAATAGAACACAGATCATAATAAAATGATCGACTGTAATTTTATCGTAATCGGTTAAAAACATTTCTTCATAGTCCGTGTGAAAAATAGTATGTGTCACTCATTAGCAAAATTATCTTCGTCTCGGGCGTTAACACTTGTATCCCTCACTACGCTCAGGATCCTACGTTAGCATCCCTCGCTACGCTCAGGATTCAATTGTAGGATCCCTCGCTACGTTCAGGATTCAATACACCGCCCTCGCCGTAAATATATTATTTTGCTCCCATGTGACACAAATAACTATATATCAAGAAATAACCATAGATAATAAATTGTCATGGCCGCCGCACAATGATAATACATGGAATTAGTGCACTGGTTGACGCTCGCCGTGATTCACAATATATTATACATACAATACATACATTCACGCCTTTATTCCCAAAAGCGGTAGGCAGGGCACATTAAACTTATGTTCCAGCGCCACTTTTAGCATAAATGTGGGTATACAAGATCGACAATTGCTAGCCCATCGCCCACAACACACTTCAACCCTGCTCCCTAAGTCGACTTTTACGAAACCTACGGGAAGAAGGGGGCGGTGAAAATGTAACCCGTCACCACACGCCCGCACGGGGATGAATAATAAAAGGAAAAGCATAGATAATAGAATAAAGAGGTGGGCTTGTAGGTTTGTTTGTATAGTAATATCCATATAAACTACTCAAACCAAAATAAGGGATAATAGTTTATTTACACATTATGCGTAAATTGACAAATTACGCATAATCCATACTAATATTATAAATGCGGAAGTGTGTCTGTCTGTCTGTTACCTCTTCACGCTTAAACCGCTGAACCGATTGAGATGAAATTTGGTATGGAGATAGTTTGAATCCCGGGGAAGGACATAGGATAGTTTTTATCCCGGAAATCATCCCCTGAGGGGGTGAAATGGGGGATGAAAGTTTGTATCGAGCTACGATATAAACGAGTTCCACGCGGACGGAGTCGCGGGCGGAAGCTAGTGTGTTATAATTTTGCCAATTGACGACCACATGAAACAAATGACAGTATCCTGTAGATAGTCCTTCTGTAGAATGTTTTCAGGCACAAATAATAAGGCCAAAACAATTGTGCCTTGTTTGCTTTTGAGTAGTATTTATGCTTAAGTTATCCGATTATAACGTATGTAAATTAAGATAACGATGAATTAAAAAATATTAATATTAATACTTAAGTTTGTTCCACAAATGGAAGAGTGCAGTAAAAAGGTTAAATTGAAATTAGATATATGGTTACTTATGCCATATCGTTGCCAACTATACGTACAATGGCCCTTATTTTCAGTACCACGAACATCGATCATTTGGGACTTTTTTAAATACTCAAACGGTGGCAAATCGGCAAACGGCCTGCCTGATGGATGGATAGATTTGTTGGGTTGACAACTAGAGACAAAATAGATTAGATTCTAATACCATATTTATGGGCTGTTTACACTTTGATTAGGGGCCGATTTAGACTTTGATTAGTGATTGGTGCGAGTTCATACATTTGCTGCGAGTGCGAGTAGCTTTTGTGTGGACTCGCACTAATCACTAATCAATGTGAAACCAGGACCTAGTGATTAGTGCGAGTTCATACGTTTGGTGCAAGTGCGAGTAGCTTTTGCATGGGCTCGCACTAATCAGAATGTGTAAACAGGCCCTCAGCTGATACTGGGTCGCTTGACACTAAACCCGAATGTAGACAGTGAAGCATTCTGACCTTGTCGGGCACGGCGAAGGGCACGCGGCCCGCGGGGCTGAAGGCGTTGTCCCAGGTGACGGTGGCCCAGCCGTGCGGCTCCTGGTTGCCGTGCACGATCACCACCACGGGCAGGGAGAGCGTCCACACCTACAATAATACAAACATAACTGCTACTTGGAAAACTTGAAAAACCCCTCCAAATTTCCATTTAAAAGTCCAACATCTCAAAAACGGCTGAACTGATTTTCACGAAACATGGCTAAGAACGTTCGGGATAAAATTATATATGACACAAAAAAACCGCATTCAAATCCGTCCATCCGTTTGGGAGCTACGATGCCACAGACAGATACTCTTTGCGTCGGGGGTTGAAAATAATAAATAGATATTGTAAATAAATACCCCTGCCTAACATAATCTGTACTTATAATTGTAAATAGACACTGTAGCTTTGTAAGTTTGTATGAGAGGTATAGTTGATATTTTCTGAACTGGACTGGTCTTCTTATCTTCAGAACAATAGCATTCAAGTCCTACAATACAAGTGTGTGGTCGCGTGCCATTTTGTAAAAATTGTATAATGAAGTTCTATCGTCTTATTCATTAGATTCAAAATGGACTAAAATATAAAAACAACCCGCTCCCAGCCAGCCAGGTACAAGGCGCTGTGTGTGGTATTTTATCTCGTAGCTAATTTAGAATCTATTGTTTAAGAAGATAGAGTTCATTATTCAATGAACATTTTACTTGGCGGTAACATTTTTTTTACAAAGGAAAAAAGGCAAACAAAGGCTATTCATGAGCTCAGTACGAATAATTTAAACTATAAACTGCATGGAACCGTGTATATCTATTTGGACATTATTCAACTTATGTTTGCTGAGTGGCTGTCAAAATTATAGTATGAATCTTATATTTCTTTATTCGACATGTAAATAAAGGGTCTTTACAAACCATTAGGTATGCCATTTTACATAAATATTTTATTTAGCTCACTTAACAAAATATGTACATAATAATCAGACCTCGAAGTCGCCGTGGCACGAATACAATTTTGCTAGGGAGAGACACACGATATTATTTTATCGATAAGTTGTACTTTCTTATGACAGTACTTATGTTATGACTATGAGATACTTAATGATAACTTGCAATATCTATTAAACTGTATTATTTATACAGTATGAAGATTGAAGTCTGTAAAGGTCGATTAACGAAGATAACGGTTTTCATACTTTATGGATGTAGGTATAAAACATGACGTTGACATAATATGACAATCTTGTCCGCTCAGAGAATCGATGGAATTAATATTACGCGTAAAATGCCACCTAGAAAACAGTGTCGTGAAAATTTATTACGTTCTTGGCTAAAAAGCTCTCCGGATTTATGCATACGTGGATCTAAGATATTTTGTACTAAATGTGAGATAAGCCTCGTAGCTAAGAAATATAATGTCAAGAAGCACTTGAATAGTGAAACACACATTAAAGGCACCCACGTGAAAAATCGTTCGTTTTATATGGACTTAACAAAATTCTTGGTAACATGTAACATTGCCTGGCATCAATTAGATAATCCAAATTTTTGTTTATTTATACAGAGCTGTATCAACGGAAAATACAAGAATTCGTCCATACCTTCGGAATCATATATAAGACAGCATTATCTTCCGAAAGTGTATAACGAATCCATGCAAAATATACGCTCTGAAATTAAAAACAAATATATATATGTGACCGTTGACGAAACGACTAATGCGAAAGGAGAACAAATTGCAAATGTTTTAGTTGGTAAACTTGAAGGCGAACCGAGCAAGCCACATTTAATTGCAAGTAAGGCGTTGCATTGGACAAACAGTGATACAATAACGCAATTAGTTACAGAGTCTCTCCAAAATGTATTGGGTGCAAACCATTCTCAAAAAGTTTTACTGTTGTTAACTGATGGCGTGCCTTATATGGTTAAAGCTGGGAAAAATTTAAGCCGTGTTTTCTGTAACATGACCCACGTGACATGTCTAGCACACGGTATTAACAGGGTTGCAGAACAAGTGCGACATTTATTTCCTCGCGTCAATGATTTGATATCTAGTGTGAAAAAGGTGTTCCTCAAGTCACCAAAAAGGATTAACACGTTTAAAAGGTTGTTACCTAATATCCCACTACCACCAAAACCAACAATCATCAGATGGGGCACATGGTTGGAAGCTGCACATTATTATTTTAAACACCATAATGTAATTAAAGAAGTAATTGATACATTCAATGAACCTGGTTGTTCATCAATTCGTAAAGCCAAAATTTCGTTAAATGCACCTGATATACACGAGGATCTAAAATTCATTGCTGAACGTTTATGTATGCTTCAAACATCTATTACAGCACTGCAATCCCCAATTTTGACACTAGATACAAGTATTAACATAGTGAATAATTTAAAAAGGAAGCTGTCGACAGTATTTTTACATAATAAAGGTAGAATCGTTTATAATAAATTTAATCAAATTATTAAGAAGAACATTGGATTTAACACTATAGTTAAAATAAATAATTTAAATAAAGGCGAAAGTGTTGAAATATCCCCCGGAAACAGATTAGCAACAATGAAGCATTTTAAAAAATTTAATTTTGCACCCATTACATCGGTCGAGGTTGAAAAATCATTCAGCTATTTAAAATGGATATTTTCTCCAAGACGTAGATGTCTTACACCAAAAAATGCTGAACAGATATTAATTTGTTATTATGAAAATAGAATGAAATGAAATAATTCAACCTTTTTACACAAGACCAAATCATATTAAAAAAAAATGTCGAGTGTAAGATTTTGTTTAAACATTATGGTGCATGTCAATTTATTGTTTAAAAATATTCATGTGTCCTCTAAATTTTAAAAATGTTTAATATTACGTTATATGAATTGTCTCAAAAAGTGATTGTCTCTACATTAATCAAGAAGTTCATTGATTACGTGAATGACAACCATATTCACGAAGACGATGACATTCAAGAAACATTAGAACCATTAAGATTATTAGGCCTAGTAAGTATCCTGCCATTAAAATTACGTAAAGTTTATTGTTTCAATGTTTTAGTTATTTAATAAGGAGATTTAAAAGTATTTTAAATTGATTTCCTATTTTTAGATGGTCGTTTTGAAGGAAAATATATCCGGTTTGAACCTGCCACTTCAACTAAAAAGAAATATCTTTTATAATGCGATTGATATTATGGAAGATTGTTGATCAAATGGATCAACAATTACGTCCGTGTACGAGACCGGTGCCACGGTTGTGACGCTACGCACTATTATTTTTTTGGTTTGCAAACATATAAAAACGAACTAAAGTGCTTTGTTTGCGAGGTAGTGTTGTTTAAATCCCTATAAAAAGGGTTTCTTATTATATGTAAACTGTGGTCTCTAACAGTTTCTTTTGACACAAGTCATTTGGCTTTAAAGGGACTATGGTATTACAGCCACTGATTACTGATACGACATCGGTTGAAAGTTACTCACGATTTCAAGGTACAAGGTAATCAGCTTGTGTATTCATTTGTCGTATATCATGTCATGTGTCCAAAGGAAACTCACTGACTATAAATATACTTATGTTTAAAATATGACGGAGAAAGCCAATTTTTCGTTTCCAATTTTGACTTTATTGTAGTCTTATAAAATGTTGATACGGTCATAATATGTTATGTGATAAGGCCGAATTTCCATACACCGTTAGACCGTAACTTATAAACAAGGATCGGAAAAACGCACGTCATTTTAGATTACACTTATTTTTTTTTTATTAACATAATGAAGTCTCTGCTGTACGGGACAGGGTTACATTTTCGAAATGACGGCCGTTTTTCCGATCCTTGCTTATAATTTATAAGATCTATTATTTATAAGTTATAAATTATAAATAATAGATCTCGTTCTCCCATCTATTTGGAAACAATGCGTAACAACTTGTATGCTATTTGAAGTACTAAACACAAGATTAAAATACTTTGTTACTTGTTACTAATATAAAGTTCATCATTGATTAAATGAAAATAATGAAATGCATTTCTAGGTTTCAGTTTACTTTGCATTAAAATTGATGAAAAAAATATTTAGTAGTAAAGGTTGATTTTTATTTGAATTTTAAAATTCCTAAGAAGTATCCTAAAAACTCCTATATAGGTAACATTGACGGGAAGTAATCATCACAGTTTAGTTAATTTTCAATTATTCTGTAAATTTTACAGCTAATAATATATGAAATGTCAATTCCGAATAAGCATTCAGTTATCGATAAATTTTATATCGGAAGGAAATCCCTAGTTAATTGATGTTATTGCCACCGCGACTTCGAGGTCTGATAATAATAAAAACAGACAAGTTGTAGTCACTATGTTACTCCACATATGGAACATCACACTTTCGAATTAGAACAACATATTACAGCAGGCAAAATCCTTAACCATTCAAATGTGTTCCATTTATGGGACATTGTCGTACCTGGAACACGAGCTCGCCACCGCCCACGTTGAACTCCGATTGGAACAGAAGCGTCAATTTCTCATCCATAACGCTCTCTGTCCCTTTCTTTTCCGCTCGCTTGATCTTGCGCAATTGCATGTTACTGTTGAAGAAACATGATATAATTGAAACAATCATCAACACTAAAATAAACAGAGTTGTAAACGTTAGATCGTTTTGTATCTACCTACCGTCTTAAGATGAAAATAATGTATACTTTGTTTTGAATGCTGTGTGTGTGCTTTACTCACAGATAACCTCCAATAGATAGAGCCTATAAGCGATTTAGTTCGATGCAAAGGTCACCACTGTTGGCGGTAGGTGCGGGTTGCGGGGAGGTCGGTAACGGCGCTGCGATTGGCCGTTTCGAAAGCAGCGCGCTTTGTCACATCACGGCGCCAGAAGCGTAGTGATGGGACGCCTTGTTCGCTAACGGTTTTTAGCGGTGCCGCAATTAATTGTTAGTAGAATATTTTACATGGCGTAGGTACGGTACCCGTTAACATGATTTACATTTTTGAATGGCTGTCACTGTTAAGTATATTATCATGTTTCGTTTATCGACTATTTTGATTACCACGTAACATAAAAGAGTAGGTTAATCACATCGAGTAGTTATTTCTGGGCATTTTACAACATTTACTGCATTATCGTGTTTATGTCGGACAAGAAGCCTTCGTCCCGTTCGTATTTACATACTTACTAGGAAAGGACGAATGCGATGTTTATTCGACATTAACGCGAATGTGCCAGCTAGGCTTATGTATGTAATTTTAATATTGGTATAGCTAGGTAAGGAAGACAAATAAACCTCATCATCATTTAAGAGGGCGTTAATGTGCTCACTAACGCTATCCTACTATAATATTATAAATGCGAAAGTTTAGATGTTTGGATGTTTGTTACTCAATCACGCTTAAACGGCTGAACCGATTTGAATGAAATTTTGCACGAAGATAGTTTGTAGCGTGGATTAAAATATAGGATAGTTTTTATCCCGGGTCCATGCGGACGAAGTCGCGGGCGGAAGCTAGTTGGTAAATAATTGTGATTATTGAAATTTTACGATAGGTATTTAAAAAAAGAGGCCACTACAAACTGTATTTTGTATTTAAGTACCTTGTGAATACATCCAACAAGTTTTTAGGGTTCCGTACATCAAAAGGAAAAATCGGAACCCTTATAGGATCTCTTTGTTGTCCGTCCGTCTGTCAAGACCCTTTTTCTCAGGGACGCGTGGAGGTATCAAGCTTTTATACCGAATAGGTCTACTGGCCCTTGGAGCTGTGAAATAATAAAAATTCTAAGCCAACGCAATCAAAAGATACAGCCATTTATGCCGCAAATTTCCGCAAATTTTCGAAACTCGCAAGGGAATCAAAACCTACAGGGTACTTTCCGTGAACTCAGAATCTTGAAATTTGGTACGAAACAACGTCTTATAGCACAGATAAAGGAAAACTCGCGAAAACCGTACATTTTACGGAACCCTCGGTGCGCGAGTCCGACTCGCACTTGGCCGGTTTTTATGTTGCTGGATTCATAATGTAATTCATTATTTCTCATAGTATCCTAGTGAGCGGTTCAAGTATGCGAGTCAATCGAATCTTGGATTATACTAATGAGTTTTTCGGAAATTTGGCGTAGGAAAACATCGTGAGGAAACCTGAATAGACAGTATGTATGTACATATGCGAAGTAAGGTGTATAAATTCAAAATTCTGTGCCGCCGGAACCGGAAATCTTAAATAAATAAAAAATATTGTTACACCCCGTCCTGCTTGCAATGCAAGCTACGTACATCCAGGAGTTATAAACTCTGTCTTATTTAACCGTACTGGTTTCCTGCTATTCGTCTGGAATAATCTCCCTCTTACCGTCAGACAAGCTCAGAGCAAGTTCTCCTTTAAACGCAAGTTGCGTAAGCATCTCTTTTTAACTATTAAAGATTGATGAACCTCATGATATCTTTGTTCGGGTACATATAATTGTATGTATTTATGTATGTATAAGTAAGTTTATATTGTATGCATTATATATGTAAGTATATTAATGTAATTGATTGATTTGTGTTTCTATCCTATCCGTCTCTTTCTTATTAGAACACTTAGAACAAGAGGTATAGTGCGAGAAAAATCGAGAGTATGTCGCGGCCGTCTAATAATAGACGTGCTGTAGGTACAGTCACGAACTTTAATGTGGGACCCACTTAAGGTTCACAATCCGGTCAAATTGTATAGGAATACAAAGAATATTTTAGCAAAAAGGATCATACATTATAAAGAACCCATACAACCATTTTAAGTAACATTTCAGTAACTGTATACACACTTTGTGTCGACACACGTAACATATTTAGTTATTGTTCGGTCGCAGTTCCGTCGCGGCGACCAACAGTGGGGAAGAATCGTAACATAAAAACGGTTGCATTTGAGTAACACTGTTACAACACAATGTGCACACAAACTTTCGTATTTGCGTCGACGTTGGATGAGAATTACATTCATTCATTCACTCGATCTCGTTCATTTTGTTGTCATCGCGTGACGTCTCAGATATGCTATTTTTGATTTTAAAACATGATAGTAAATAAATGTCAATCGCATGTCAATAGTGAAATTTGTTTGTGTAATTGTGAGTTTCCGCACGAAAAGTAAGTGGCAAGGACGTGCGAACGGAATTACTTCGTGTACTTTTGAAAAATAACTCCATTTTAGCCACGCGCCTGTGATGTTGTAAAGATTAAATAAATTATTTTATTTAAATACGAGGTAAGAACAGATTGTTTTCTACTAAAATAACAATGTTTAGTGTCGTTAGAATTACGACTTAATAGTTGTTAAAACTACAGAAATTCCAGATTATTTAATACCTAACCGGGTGTCACTCAAATTTAAAATCTATTTCTACTGTTTCAACATTGTGTCGACTCGTTAGCCAATTTATTTCGATTTTAAAATGGACGGAGCATGACATGGGTTCTCAAACTATGTTTTAATGTTTGACATGAACAAAACCTTAAAAATGTTCTCAATAAAGAAACGTAGTTACTTAAGGCGCCGTAGGTTCATGGTCTTCTCTCAGTCTCACTGAGCATAAGCGTGAGCGAGATGGAAGTGCGTGCTCGGAAGCGCGGATATCATGTTTTTTAATTTTAATTTTTTGGCTGTTTAAATAAATAAAAAAGTAATCACCGAGTTCTCTCAAACATGATATTGCCGATTTTTAGAAGCAATTTGAATTATCTTAGCTTTTGTGCATAATTTGTTACGAATATTTTAATTGTATTTTAGACCTATGTTGGTGATTTTTTTCTATCGAGCGAAAATTGCCTAATCATGTTTCGTCTGATCTCGCTGCAAAAAAGCCTCAAGATTAGGTACTAATTCGTATTTTTTTAAACCATATTATTATAAACAGACGCATTGTATTGTTTCAGAAACTCTGTTCGCTTAACTTTGCTGAACCTACGGCGCCTTAAATAGATTAGTCCTAAGCGGGCCCCCCACGAAATTCAGTTAAATGCTGCAAATTGTGTTAAAAGCGTGAAAATCGGAGCGATTGATCTTTGGGCCATACGAATCAGTTTGACCCGTAGCACGAAAAAAAAAACAAAAAAGGAGAGGAGTTATAACGTCATCTTTTTTTAGTATGGGAAAAAAATATTTTTTGTTCTGAAACCTATCGTTGTATATTTTACAAATAATGATTCAACCGTATCATATCTGGAGGAGCCCAAACTTGGTATGTTTTAAGAAAGAATGATGCATGCTGATTTGTTTTGAAAATGATTTTTATTTTAATTTAAAACAAGTGACTGAAATATAATGATGTGATATTTTTTTTAGAATCGGCTTAGTAAGCCCTTTCATTAGATACCACACATGATAGGTTTCAGAACAAAAAATATTTTTTCCCATACTAGAAATTGATTGATTGTGTATGTATGTTTATATATAGAGCTATTTATGTACGTGCATTCATATAATTATTTTGATTTTTGGCTTATTATAATCTCTGCACCACCTACTACATAATCTAGTTTTATCTCTTTCTCCGATACCCAAAGGTTGTCTGGAAGAGATCGCTCTTCAGCGATAAGACCGCCTGTTGTCTACCTCTACCTACATGTTATGTTATTGTATTGTTTTTCTTTTTAACTGCTTTGTTTGTGTGAGGTGTGCAATAAAGAGTATTTGTATTTTATTGTATTGTAAAAAAAGATGAGGTTTTTTTTCGTGCTACGGGTCAAACTGATTCGTATGACCTAAAGATCAATCGCTCCGATTTTCATGCTTTTAACACCATTTGCAGCATTTACTAAATTTCGGGGGGGTGGAGGGATGGAGGTGCTTCTGTACTATTTTCTCTGGGACTCACATTGTCACCAGTCTCACTAAATGTACATAGTTTACTGACTTTTCGATAAAACGAAGACGAATGTCGGAAGGGTTTTGTTTTTCGATTCATTTTCACTTCCGAACATCGATTCTCTACTGAAAGAAAGCTCAAACTTTGAGAACTCATGACTCAATATGATATTTTGTTTGATTCCACATTGTCGACACATTTTAGGAACGGTTACGTAACTTTGTGTGTAATTAGTGGTAATCGGTAACATTGTGTACACACTGTGTCGGAACATTTACATTTCAAGTTCAAGCAGTCACAAACTAAACACAATGTTTCCAATTTGGTCACAAAGTGTTCACAATATTACCACACATCGCAACCAAATTCTAACTGTTTGTATGTGTTGTAACTGTTTCGACACTGCTACTACCTTCACCAAGTCTGTGACCACTATTGACTTCTCGCGACCGAAAATGGTTATGGGAACGCGACCGTACTACAATAATATATTCCGTTCATTAGCTCTGGAAGCTATAACATAGAGCGAGACAGTAATTTGCTACGTCTCCCTCTACCTCATAGCTTGTAAGACGGTTGCAGTCCGCCACGTTGCCTTCTTGGTGCAATTTAAACTTACAACGTATACATTATCTATGATTTCTAACCTAATTTTGACAATGCAATGACAAGGATATAAATATAATCTTTGTTGAATTTTTGTATTAAAATAGTACACGAAAGCACGGATGAATTAACGTATTGTTTCCTTAAATGAATCTGAATCTGTAAAATTCGAAAGCATCACTAGCCCATCACTAGTGTCACGTGCTTTCGTGAGAAAGGAACAGTATATTGTCATTCTCATTTGATGAAACGGGACATGCATACTTCACTACTTCTTATAGACCAGTGCAAAATGAACTCCGCGTGACAGAATGAAATTTACATTTATATTATAAATTTAAGTTACCTGTGAAATGTTATTCCGTCGTTAGTGTAATTAGACCTTCGGGAGTTTTTTCCACACCACTTCGGACAGCAAGTACTAATTTTTATAGCGCAAAATCAATTTTAATTTGCTGGTTGTTTCACGCACGTACAGATCGCGTACCTGGTCGATACTGACAATATGGCGCGGGGAAGGGCATATATGCGCGGTGATCGCACGTCGCCCTATAGGCTCTATCTATTGGAGGTTATCTGTGGCTTTACCTTTAAGTGGTTGTGGCACTCAGCCCCAATATTTACAAAGACAAAATATTTATTTGTAAACATAGGTTCAAAGGTGTTACAATTATTTATATTAGTGTATCTCTATGTTGCTTTTGTTTAAACCTATGTATTTAGTGTTACCAACTGTTGCTAGATTGTCTGTCTGCCTGTCTGTCTGTGTGTACTGACCGGAAGCTGACGCTGAGCTGCCGGCTGGTGGGCTGGTACTCCATGCAGCCGCTGTTGTTGAGGATCTCCCCGCACTCGACGGGTTGCTTGCCGCGTCCGGCCGGGGATTCGCTCTTGAGTAACAGCTGGGCTTGCTGCTCGGAGACTGTCTGTCTGCCTGTCTGTCTGTGTGTACTGACCGGAAGCTGACGCTGAGCTGCCGGCTGGTGGGCTGGTACTCCATGCAGCCGCTGTTGTTGAGGATCTCCCCGCACTCGACGGGTTGCTTGCCGCGTCCGGCCGGGGATTCGCTCTTGAGTAACAGCTGGGCTTGCTGCTCGGAGACTGTCTGTCTGCCTGTCTGTCTGTGTGTACTGACCGGAAGCTGACGCTGAGCTGCCGGCTGGTGGGCTGGTATGCATGGAGATGCAGCCGCTGTTGTTGAGGATCTCCCCGCACTCGACGGGTTGCTTGCCGCGTCCGGCCGGGGATTCGCTCTTGAGTAACAGCTGGGCTTGCTGCTCGGAGACTGTCTGTCTGCCTGTCTGTCTGTGTGTACTGACCGGAAGCTGACGCTGAGCTGCCGGCTGGTGGGCTGGTACTCCATGCAGCCGCTGTTGTTGAGGATCTCCCCGCACTCGACGGGTTGCTTGCCGCGTCCGGCCGGGGATTCGCTCTTGAGTAACAGCTGGGCTTGCTGCTCGGAGACTGTCTGTCTGCCTGTCTGTCTGTGTGTACTGACCGGAAGCTGACGCTGAGCTGCCGGCTGGTGGGCTGGTATGCATGGAGATGCAGCCGCTGTTGTTGAGGATCTCCCCGCACTCGACGGGTTGCTTGCCGCGTCCGGCCGGGCATTCGCTCTTGAGTAACAGCTGGGCTTGCTGCTCGGAGACTGTCTGTCTGCCTGTCTGTCTGTGTGTACTGACCGGAAGCTGACGCTGAGCTGCCGGCTGGTGGGCTGGTACTCCATGCAGCCGCTGTTGTTGAGGATCTCCCCGCACTCGACGGGTTGCTTGCCGCGTCCGGCCGGGCATTCGCTCTTGAGTAACAGCTGGGCTTGCTGCTCGGAGACTGTCTGTCTGCCTGTCTGTCTGTGTGTACTGACCGGAAGCTGACGCTGAGCTGCCGGCTGGTGGGCTGGTACTCCATGCAGCCGCTGTTGTTGAGGATCTCCCTGCACTCGACGGGTTGCTTGCCGCGTCCGGCCGGGGATTCGCTCTTGAGTAACAGCTGGGCTTGCTGCTCGGAGACTGTCTGTCTGCCTGTCTGTCTGTGTGTACTGACCGGAAGCTGACGCTGAGCTGCCGGCTGGTGGGCTGGTATGCATGGAGATGCAGCCGCTGTTGTTGAGGATCTCCCCGCACTCGACGGGTTGCTTGCCGCGTCCGGCCGGGCATTCGCTCTTGAGTAACAGCTGGGCTTGCTGCTCGGAGACTGTCTGTCTGCCTGTCTGTCTGTGTGTACTGACCGGAAGCTGACGCTGAGCTGCCGGCTGGTGGGCTGGTACTCCATGCAGCCGCTGTTGTTGAGGATCTCCCCGCACTCGACGGGTTGCTTGCCGCGTCCGGCCGGGCATTCGCTCTTGAGTAACAGCTGGGCTTGCTGCTCGGAGACTGTCTGTCTGCCTGTCTGTCTGTGTGTACTGACCGGAAGCTGACGCTGAGCTGCCGGCTGGTGGGCTGGTATGCATGGAGATGCAGCCGCTGTTGTTGAGGATCTCCCCGCACTCGACGGGTTGCTTGCCGCGTCCGGCCGGGGATTCGCTCTTGAGTAACAGCTGGGCTTGCTGCTCGGAGACTGTCTGTCTGCCTGTCTGTCTGTGTGTACTGACCGGAAGCTGACGCTGAGCTGCCGGCTGGTGGGCTGGTACTCCATGCAGCCGCTGTTGTTGAGGATCTCCCCGCACTCGACGGGTTGCTTGCCGCGTCCGGCCGGGCATTCGCTCTTGAGTAACAGCTGGGCTTGCTGCTCGGAGACTGTCTGTCTGCCTGTCTGTCTGTGTGTACTGACCGGAAGCTGACGCTGAGCTGCCGGCTGGTGGGCTGGTACTCCATGCAGCCGCTGTTGTTGAGGATCTCCCCGCACTCGACGGGTTGCTTGCCGCGTCCGGCCGGGCATTCGCTCTTGAGTAACAGCTGGGCTTGCTGCTCGGAGACTGTCTGTCTGCCTGTCTGTCTGTGTGTACTGACCGGAAGCTGACGCTGAGCTGCCGGCTGGTGGGCTGGTACTCCATGCAGCCGCTGTTGTTGAGGATCTCCCCGCACTCGACGGGTTGCTTGCCGCGTCCGGCCGGGGATTCGCTCTTGAGTAACAGCTGGGCTTGCTGTTCGGAGACTGTCTGTCTGCCTGTCTGTCTGTGTGTACTGACCGGAAGCTGACGCTGAGCTGCCGGCTGGTGGGCTGGTACTCCATGCAGCCGCTGTTGTTGAGGATCTCCCCGCACTCGACGGGTTGCTTGCCGCGTCCGGCCGGGGATTCGCTCTTGAGTAACAGCTGGGCTTGCTGCTCGGAGACTGTCTGTCTGCCTGTCTGTCTGTGTGTACTGACCGGAAGCTGACGCTGAGCTGCCGGCTGGTGGGCTGGTACTCCATGCAGCCGCTGTTGTTGAGGATCTCCCCGCACTCGACGGGTTGCTTGCCGCGTCCGGCCGGGGATTCGCTCTTGAGTAACAGCTGGGCTTGCTGCTCGGAGACTGTCTGTCTGCCTGTCTGTCTGTGTGTACTGACCGGAAGCTGACGCTGAGCTGCCGGCTGGTGGGCTGGTACTCCATGCAGCCGCTGTTGTTGAGGATCTCCCCGCACTCGACGGGTTGCTTGCCGCGTCCGGCCGGGCATTCGCTCTTGAGTAACAGCTGGGCTTGCTGCTCGGAGACTGTCTGTCTGCCTGTCTGTCTGTGTGTACTGACCGGAAGCTGACGCTGAGCTGCCGGCTGGTGGGCTGGTACTCCATGCAGCCGCTGTTGTTGAGGATCTCCCCGCACTCGACGGGTTGCTTGCCGCGTCCGGCCGGGGATTCGCTCTTGAGTAACAGCTGGGCTTGCTGCTCGGAGACTGTCTGTCTGCCTGTCTGTCTGTGTGTACTGACCGGAAGCTGACGCTGAGCTGCCGGCTGGTGGGCTGGTACTCCATGCAGCCGCTGTTGTTGAGGATCTCCCCGCACTCGACGGGTTGCTTGCCGCGTCCGGCCGGGGATTCGCTCTTAAGTAACAGCTGGGCTTGCTGCTCGGAGATTATCACCACCTGATACAAAATAAACACGATTGGAAAGGCGGGGAGGGTCCATTTCAAGTTCAAAGATGTACCTAATCTAATCGGAATTTAACACCAACAACTATAACTTAGAAAAGTTGAAAAACCCCCGACATTTTCATTTCAAAGTCCAATATCTCAAAAAGGCTGAACAGATTTTCATGAAACATAGCTACGAGTAAGAACACTCATGATCACATCACCTTTCGAAGAAAAAACCGCATTCAAATCGGTCCATCCGTTTGGGAGCTACGATACCACAGACACACAGACACGTTAAACTTATAACACCCCTCTTTGCGTCGGGGGTTAAAACCATGCTCAGTGGTGAAAACACAATGAAATTTCAAGAAATTACGAACAAAGAAAGTACTGCTGGCGGCTGACGTCGGATGTTGTCGTAGAGATTCATTGTAATACAAAAAAATATAAAATTAAATATACTTACGGTGACCCTGGGTGGGGTCATGTGCACGTTGAGCTGACCGCCGACCAGCAGTCGAACCGTGGCCGTAAACCTAATAAAATATAATGAAGATTGTATAACAATGAATAAATTAAATAACTACAATTTAGAAAAGTTGAAAACCCCCAACATTTTCATTTCAGTCCGTTCTCAAAAACGGTTGAACAGATTTTCATGAAACAAGGCTAAGAACACTCGGGATAAAATTATCTACGACATAAAAAAACCGCATTCAAATAGGTCCATCCGTTTGGGAGCTACGATACCACACACAGATACACAGAGAGACACGTTAAACTTATAACACCCCTCTGCGTCGGGGGTTAAAAAGCCCTCGATACAACATAGCTAAGAACCATCTTAACTTTTCGATTAAATAAACCACACTGAAATCTGTTACTTGTTAATTTGCAAGTTTAATATCCTGCTAATATTATACATGCGAAAGTAACTGTGTCTCTGTCTGTTACCTTTTCACGTTTACACCGCTGAGTCGATTGAGGTTGTAGCAATAACATATTTTGTTTTACTTTTTAACTTATTAGTTTTAAATAAATAGATGTATGCCTGCGCGCCGCCGCTCGGCCGCCGTCCGCGTTATCGGATAACGGGATTATCAACTCGGGCGAATTCGTGCGCGCTCGGTTTTGCCAGCACAACCAGTCGAAACTGAGATACGACGCCGTGAGGCTGCGCGCAGGTCCCTCGAAAGCATACCTAAATGTTCACGCGATTTAGGTTTAATTGAAAGCGTAATAAACTTTTTATATTGTAGATCGGGTGTCTATCTTATCTACACCTACTCCTACAAGGTGAAATTTAGTATGGAGATAGTTTACTGGGCTCCACGCGCTCTTTGACTAGTTTTGACGAGTTTTGTGTTGGGGCGAGTCGCCTAGTTAAGACCAACTAACGATGACAGACCGTTCAACGTTAAATATGGCGCCGGCAGCTGTCATTCCATACAAACTTGTGTAACTTTCCATACATTCCGTTTTTAATGAACACCCCTTACGATTACAGACGGTTTGGCCCCTCTTAATCCAGGGGAAGGACATAGGATAGTTCCTATTCCGGAAATCATCCCCTGAGGGGGTGAAGTGGGGAGTGCATGTTTGTATGGAGGTACGATTAAAGGAGTTGCAAATTGCTAACGGCTGTATTCATAAACGTTCTTCAAGCCTATGCCGTTAAAGTTCGTTTGTCTTTATCTGTCACTTAGACATTTGTGTTTGTTAGAAAGGGACAAAGCACAATTTATTAAGCAGAGGCATTTTAAGTTTTATGAATAAGGGCGTAAATAAATAATTCAATGGACCCGATTCTACGTGCACATGGCTTAACTAGCCTAAAACTAAATTGTCTAATTTTTAGACATAATTAAAAACGACATATAGTACGACGTAGTACTCACGGCAGAGGTTTGGACGTGACTGACACTCCGGCAGTTCGGGTCGCCGTCGCTAGACAGCGCTGTCAAACTGGTCGCGTTCAGCTTAAGCCGTGCGTACTGCAGACACCGTGACACACTTCAGGTCCCGCCGGAAGATCAGCGCCGGCTCTTGAGTCGGCATTATGCTGAGGCGGGACCTTTTCGTGACACGAATTGATTGATTCCACACAATGTTTTAGTTTTATTTTTAATTTTAATCATACTTGTCGTGAATAAATGTTTTTCTTTCTTTCTTCTTTCACATATTTAGAATAGAATTTAGGCAGCTAAGTAAGTTGTATAGGCCGCCTAAAATAAGAAACGTCAGATTCAAATTAGCGCTGTCATTTGATTATGACAGCTGCTCATAGAATACCAAAGTGTGTGTGCTGTTTATGTACGTGTATTAATATAATTATTTTGATTTTTGGCTTATTATAATCTCTGCACCACCTACTACATAATCTAGTTTTATCTCTTTCACCGAAACACAAAGGTTGTCTGGAAGAGATCGCTCTTCAGCGATAAGACCGCCTGTTGTCTACCTCTACCTACATGTTATGGTATTGTTTCTCTTTTTAACTGCTTTGTTTGTGTGAGGTGTGCAATAAAGAGTATTTGCATTGTATTGTATTGTGTTAAAATGCCTAAATGAAATTAGGAAGTTCAGAGGCCACTGTAGAATCGGGTCCAATAAGTAACAGGATTCTCACCGAGTGTTGGTCTTCATGACTTGCGGCGGCTGTTTCTCGATCACGAATGTCGACGTGACGAGCGTGGACAGCAGGCTGGTCACCTGTCAACGATCCATACCAATATTATAAATGCGAAAGTGTGTCTGTCTGTCTGTCTGTCTGTTACCTCTTCACGCTTAAACCGCTGAACCGATTGAGATGATGGTATGGAGATAGTTTGAATCGCGGGGAAGGACATAGGATAGTTTTTATCCCGGAAATCACCCCCTGAGAGATGAAATGGGGGGGTGAAAGTTTGTATGGAGTTGCGATATAAACGAGTTTCACGCGGACGGAGTTGCGGGCAGAAGCTAGTATATTATATACGCGTCAGTTTGGCTACCTTTGATCAATCTAATTAAAGGTTAATATGAAAAATGTAATGCTCCGAGCCGGATTCGAACCGGCGACCACAGGCATTCATGGCCCGTCGCTACTGACCAACTGAGCTATCGGAACAATCTGTCTCGGCCTGCCAGAAGACTTAGGCTTCTTTTAGTATGGGGTGGCGCATCGTCACTGACGATTTCTCGATATAACTTGAGACGTTGGTGCCGTTAAGAAGCCTAAGTCTTCTGGTAGATGTCGTATCATACACGCCTCCCTTAGGGCCGCTTCAGACCGGAATGGCAGCGGCCGGCAGCGGCGCGGCGAGCACTTTCAGTGTCAAATAATTTTAAACTTTATCTACATACTAAAAAGTCCAGTACCGCTTGAAAAGCTCGAAAAGGTCGCGCGGTGACGCGAGCAGCCTCGCGGCCACGCGCGTCTTGGCGTACTGGACTTTTTACTATGTAGATAAAGTTTAAAATTATTTGACACTGAAAGTTCTCGCCGCGCCGCTGCCGGCCGCTGCCATTCCGGTCTGAAGCGGCCCTAAGGCGTTGTAAGAAGGAACTGATTGAAAGGTTTAGTAATCGATAACATTCAACTGAGCTATCGGAACAATCTGTCTCGATCATACATCATACATCAATCCACCGATATCTGGAGCGACCAACCGGACCTGTTCCTATAGGCCTACCCTCGCAGTCTCTTTTTTTTTATACAACGACGGTGGCAAACAAGCGTACGGCCCGCCTGATGGTAAGCGGACAACGCAGCCTATAGACGCATGCAACTCCAAAGGAGTAACATGAGCGTTGCCGACCCTTGATATGTTTGAGGATTGGCCGTGTTGACAGCTGAAGGAACAAATTCCCTCGCTCTCAACACAACGCACCCTCGGGAGCTCTGGCGACCTTGCTCACCTCCAGGAACTCAACACTACCACAGAGCAAGCAGTAGTGTTGTTATGGCTGTGGTCTTCTGCAAGGCGGAGGTGCTTCCCCAGTTGGGCTGCTCCACATTTATTTATTTATTTATTTAATCTTTATTGCACAAAAGAATATCTTATAGTACAAAAGGCGGACTTAATGCTATAAAGCATTCTCTACCAGTCAACCTTAAGGCAAAGCAGATAAAATGTGCGCACATTCGAGAGGAATGACATTTCGCTGTGCCCTACCTCCCTGCCTTTTGGCTGCGCAATCTCCCGTACGCTCTAGCTGCCCGAACTATCGAAGTCTAAGCGACATTCACTCCGATGATGTTAGCCTCCTCGGCAAGGACAACTCCTACCCATAATGTTGGGCAAGTTATGTGTGTACCTGTTTGCCCATGTCCTCGAGCATCTCCTCGAGGTGCGGCTGCCGCAGCTGCACGATGGTCTTGCCGTTGATGCGGGTCGCGTTGTTCACCTGGAAGATATAAAACATGTTACAAAAGCACACAAAGGAAAGGCTAACACAGTGACAAACTAGTCAGCTGTTCAACCTGAATTAGCATAAACTATTTTAAAGGTTTTTTTTTTGTAAGGCTGTGTTGTTTCCCAATGCTGGGCAAAGGCCTCCCCCTATAGTCTAATTAACAACCCCACAGAAAAAATGTAAACACTGGTGTTGCCGTTAACAAGAAACTTTTGCAGCAATGAGGAGATTTATAATTTTCGTAGTTAAACGAAACATACTTCCTATTACAACAATCCTACTTAATATTATAAATGCGAAAGTTTGGATGTTTAGATGTGTGGATGTTTGTTAGTCAATCACGCTTAAACGGTTCAACGGATTTAGATGTGCACGAAGATAGTTTATAACCTGGATTCAAATATAGGATAGTTTTTATCTCGGGTCCACGCAGACGAAGTCGCGGGCGGAAGCTAGTTAACAATAATATACACGCTAATAACAAAAAGCAAATTAATTTTGATGACGTAAATCTTTATTTTTACTAAAACCCTCCCTCATAATTATTTTAAAAGACAACACGGTTTCTATGTGCACTGGTCACTGCTGCGATGCACCGGGGTTGTGCATCTGACGGGTTGCTTACATAATTTTTTTCTTAATGCGAATAGCATTGACTATAGACCATTTAACTATAATAAATAAATGCCACCAAAAGTCTTGGCTGATTTTTATTATTAATCCTAATCCAAATCCTATTGTGCTTGATTTCCTAGGGGTCCGTGGGCGGAAAAAACGGTTAAGAACCGATGCACTATACAATTAAATGTTTTACTAGTAAATAGTACTACTTATAAATATTTCTCATATTTATTTTGAAATTTGCTGTTAAAGTGAACTTTAAATATTATTGCATGCGTACTTTCAGAACCCCTGATATGTCACTTTGACAGTGTACATAACTTTGTTTAATTTTTTTTCTGTGGGATTATCAATTAGAGTATAGACTTCCAGCTATCCCGACTCATTGCCAATTCTGGCCGGTCGCTTTGAAAGACGTCCAGTTCGTCCCGCCATCTCCTCTTCGGCAGTCCACGGCGCCGTAACCCGTTGTTTAAAGTAAAGGTTTTTTTTTTATTTCACGAGAATCGGTTGAGAAATGCGACCTGTAGAAGAGAATAGCGGGACATATACCGGACACTGGACATACAAACGATTTTCGCCCCAAACTGAAGCATAGCTTCGTCCGCTTCGCTCGCTCGTTCGATTAATCTTACTGCCTAGATGTGGTGTGGCCAGCCAAAAGACGTCCACCGCTGGACATAGGCCTCCCCCAAAGAGTGCCAAAGTGACCGGTCCCGCGGCACCCGCATCCAGCGGACTCCCGCGACCTTGACCTTGTGGGGGGCTAGGTAGGGGTGGATTATCCTGATACCTGCTGGCGCGTGGTCCAGATGAGATCGGCCAGCATCTCGCACCACTCCTGGATGGAGTTCAGGTTGGACTGCATGGGCACGCCGTTGCCGCTTAGTTGCTGCTCGCGTTTCCACCTGCAAGGCCGTAAAGAAACCATTACAGCCCGCTACGCATCTCTTTCTCAGGAAATGACGTAAAATATTGCACACACAGACCAGAACAACCTAAATCCTGCTCAAGGGTATATTGCCCTCGGTTTCGGCTCGGGGAAATAACACTCTGGACCATCCTATACCTTGTTTCTATTTTTAATAATCTGTTCTTTAATACTCTGAGATTTAACCGAGTTTGATTCCCGGTTGAGTACATTCAGCATCAAATATACGATACTACGTACGTCTCTCTCTCTCTAAATTTCAGTCGAAATCAAACGTGTAGGAGCGGCTGCGCTATTTTACATGTAATCAAATCTAAACTAGATGTCTATGCCGAAGGTTAGTTCTACATAATTATCAATTTTTTTTTGAAATCCTGGTGTGGTGTGGGTACCCGTTTGGTGTCGAGTTAGAATAGCACCCCTTTCTTCCTGTGGGTGTCGTAAGTCATACTAAGGGAAAAGAGTTGAAGTGTGTTGTGGGCGATGGGCTAGCAACCTATCACTGCAATATCTCCCTTTGTCGATCTTTTATACCCACATTTATGCTAAAAGTGGCACTGGACCATTCATTTCATGTGCTCTGCCTACCCCTTTTAGGAATGACGGCGTGAATCTATGTATGTAAGTATGTAGTTTTTTTTAATCAGATGAGAAATTCCAGGGAACACCCGTTAAATACAATGAAGTTATATACACAGTCATAAATTTTATACCTCTTTTTAAATTTTTACAAATTTTTCATTCAAGACCAATAAATACTAATAAATCTATCGGCCGTATTCATAAACGTTCTACAGGCCTATTTTAACTAAAATGCCGTTAAAATTCGTTTGTCTTTGTCTGTCTCTTTGACATTTGTGTTCGTAAGAAAGGGACAAAGCACATTTTATTTAGCAGAGGCATTTTAAGTTTTATGAACAAGGGGGTATATAATTAATGTACCTGCTCACAAAATTTCACGAGAATCTATTCAGAAATGCGACCTGCAGAAGAGAACAGCATACGACCGATTTTCGGCCCAAGCATAGTTCTTTCCCTTCGCTCGCTCGTTCAATTAACATGTGTTGCAATTTGACTGATTCGGCTTATGCGTTACAGAGCTATTGCCACACTTATAACATTAGCAGGCCTATAGGAAGAGGTCCAGTTGGTCGCCCCAGACACAGTATAGAAGAATAATACAGTAGGTAATCTGAGGCCGTTTAGGAGCGTTCGTTACCTACTTTCGCTTGATGCGCAGGGCTGTGTGATGTTTGTGGCTTGGCATACCTATAATACTAATTTTGCTTTTAAGTATGCAAAGTATTTCTGTTACAGTTTAATAGACAATATTGTATACACAAAGTAATAATATTATAGATAGTTAGGTATGTGTTTTTAGTTTCCCACTTCATCGAATATTTTAATACCACTATACTGTGCCTAAAATATTTCCTAGTAAGTATAATAGTTGCTAAACTGCACTAGGTTGGTAGGTGCTTAGTTACAAGCCTATTCGGCTCCTTTTGATATCGTGGCACTGGCGGCTCGCTGTCTTCATACCTACGAGGCGGTTTCCTTTGACGTAGCGAGTGAGAACGAGCGAACACCGCAACGGCGCGGCCCCGATTGAAGCATTCTCCATCATTCCCAAAGGCTATGTGTGTGTGCGTACCGAACACGCGCGCATGTGTGCAGCCGTGCGATGTACCTTTGTTCGAAGTTTATCTACTGATCCTATACTGTGCCCCAGATATCGGTGGGTTGATGTGGTGAAAGAAAGAAAGAAAGAAAGAAGACATTTATTCACTACACAAAAGAGACAGAGACAAAGCATAGTAGAAAGAGTGCAAAGTAGGTTATCTTCTACAAACGCACCGCGCGCGGCTTGTATGTGTGCGCCATAGTATCTATGATCCGCCGAACGCACACTCAAACAAAATCTCGACCCGTTTCTCAGTGCGCCAGTCGAGATTTTCGCGTAGATACTATGGCGCACACATACAAGCCGCGCGCCGTACGTTTGTATGAAGATAACCTACTTTCCACTCTTTCTACTATGGACAAAGGGAGTAGACATACAATACTATTGACCTCCTGGCGGCAGCCGAAATACTACTAATTGACATAGAAGTATGACGTCACAATTTGCTATTTGTACTTATCGTTGTATGGAAGATCAAGCAATTTGCTGTTTCGGTCGCGAAATACTGCGTTTAGGTTGTCATACAATTTTGTGTCTGTGGTAACCCTGCATGCCATATGTCTGTCTCGCTCACTGCCCTCTCTCTCTTGCCCAAGATGGCGGATCGTTGACGTTGTGTGTAATTCGTGTGTGTACTTAAATAAACTTCATTATTTAAATAGAGAGTTTAATTTCAAGACATGACAGTTTCTATAAAAGCGTAAGGATTCTATTGGTAGCTTTGTATTTACTTTTGGACAATGAAGAAAATGCATATTTTTTCTAAAATTTCAATCTTTTTACAAGCTTTATATTAACTTGACTTGTTCGTATGTAAGTATGTAAGTAAGTTGTCCGTCAAATCTTGCAAGTTTAATTTGACCCACTTTCCGGTGACCGATTGAGCTGAAATTTTGGGTATAAGTATAGTTTGGATGACAATTCAATATTATGGTACCATCGAGCTGATCTGATGATGGAGACAGAAGGTGGCCATAGGTACTCCGTAATAAAACCACATAACCCCATCGAGTTTGGGCTCGTTAGAATCGTCTCAGAGCAGTTGATGATGGTATACAGAAAAGTACAGTCGGCAATAAAAGCTTGTAGCAAAAATGAAATTTTTGACAGAAACTTATTATAACTTTTAACTTTTATTAGAATTTTAAATTTATACTTAAGTACTACAAGTTACATGTTATTGTATTGTTTTTCTTTTTAACTGCTTTGTTTGTGTGAGGTGTGCAATAAAGAGTATTTGTATTGTATTGTATTGTACAAGTAAGAAACACTACGTTACCATCTTTAACACGACCCAACTACCCTGTTAGACCAAAATAGAGGGAACAGGTGAACGATTGTGAAGAACTGAGCTCCTGACGGTCACGACCCTCAGCTTCGAGGAACTGGCGAAGAAGATGTATTACCTGATGAGCTCGTCGTCCAGCACGATGCTCTGCAGCTGCCGCAGCGTGGCGATGTTCTCCTTGATGTGGTCCACCAGCTCCATCTGGGCCTGCTTGATCTGCGCCACCTGCGGACAGACATACAGATAGTACACATGACGTTATATAGATGGCTAGCTTCTGCCCGCGACTACGTCCGCGTGGAACTCGTTTATATCGTACCTCCATACAAACTTTCACTCCCTTATTGTGATTGTGTGGTGTGATTTCCGGGATAAACACCATCTTATGTCCTTCCCCGGGACTCAAACTATCTTTGTACCAAATTTCATCTAAATCAATTCAGCGGTTTAAACGTGAAAAGGTTACAGACAGACACACTTTCGCATTTATAATATTAGTATAGATTAAGTATTAACTACTACTACTAGCTTACTAGCTTTGCCCGCGACTCCGTCCGCGTGGAACTCGTTTATATCGCAGCTCCATATAAACTTTCACCCCCCCATTATCCCCTAAGGAGGTGACTCCTTAGGGTATAATTTCCGGGATGAAAACTATCCTATGTCCTTCCAAAATTCATCTAAATCGGTTCAGCGGTTTAAGCTTGAAGAGGTAACAGACAGACAGACAGACGACAGACAGAAACACTTTCGCATTCATAATATTAGTAAGGATAACAGTGACGGACAAATTCATAGAAGTCTAAGCGCCGCAAAACGGCCCCACAGAATGGCTGCCATTGCTGTTATGCGGGGACGGGGGCGGGGTGGCAAAACGATGCCAGGCAGTTTAGTACGAACACGCGCATACCGGGTTTAGGCACGTGTTTGGGTAGACATTTGTTGTCGCATTCTATGGTTTTTTCGTTGAGGGGGAAAATGATTGTTCATTTGATACGGCACGATAACTTCTTTAAAACCATAATGGAAGGAAAGATAGAAGAAAAGAAAGGCAGGGGAAGACCGCGGCGCAGTTATATGGACCAAATAAAGGGAAGAGCTGGTGTGTTGTCGTATCAGCAAATGAATGGGCTGGCGTACGACAGAGAGAAATGGAAAATACTCCACCGATAAGAGGACGCCTCTTAAATTTATTAACTACTAGCTTCTGCCCGCGACTCCGTCCGCGGGTTACCTATCATAAACTCGAAAATCGTATTACCGAATATTAAAATCCCGAAAACGTTTCCCTTTTTATCAGTTGGCTGAATTTTTGTTTGCCCGAAATTTCTTTTCCCATATTATTATTTTCCCAATTCTCAGTTCGTTGTAATTTTATTTCGCTTATGTTTCGAATAGACACTTATTAAAATTCCGAAGGATCATTTGCCAACTAGTTTTAAGTGCCGAAAAGTATTAAGTCCGAAATATTATTATCCCGCTATTATATTAAAAGATCGAAATTGTAGCATGTCGATGCAAATCCTCGATACATTGGTTTGCTATTTTATTAGCGTAGGCGTCAATATTAATTGCTTGACCCTTAGTGTGGGTAAGTGAATACAGACACTTTAACCTAACCTAACCGCCAGCGTGTCGACGTCACCCCGCTTCGCGGGGTGCCTATTTCCGCTCTAAGGGACAGAAGCTAACCCTAACCTAACCTACAAATAATACCATTTTTAGGATCATTTGTTGTTTTTTTACTGCGGGGGGCTTCGCCCTCCGAGCCCCCCCCCCCCCCCCTTGCGCGTTTTGAGAACTCGTGCAGCACTCTTGTTACTTAAATGTTTGGACCTAAGCGCCTTTTCTATCAATTGTTTATTTTTTAAGGTCACAGTTTTAAATGTAACCTAACCCTAAAGTTTATTTTCGCATTGCAATTTTAAAATGCACTTCTTTAGGGTTTTTAGCATATCTGAATGTTTTTTTAATCGTGTAAAATGAGATTTCGATTTTACGTAGCATTGGAATTATGAAAAGGTGGTAAACAATTCGGTTGTCCAATAATAAAGTTGGCAATCGTTCTTCGGGTTATTGAGTTTCGGGAAAACGACAATGTGGGAAAACAAACCAGCGATATTTCAAAAGAATGGTAAACAAAGTATATGGATTATAAGAATTCGGTTAACCGTTTTCGGACAAGTGAAAATCGGGCAAGTGTTTTTCGAAACTTCGATAGGTTACCCGTCCGCGTGGAACTCGTTTATATCGTAACTCGATACTTCCGCTTCCGCTTCGAACTTTCATCCGCCATTTCACCCCCTCAGGGGATGATTTCCGGGATCCAAACTATCTCCATACCAAATTTCATCTCAATCGGTTCAGCGGTTTAAGCGTGAAGAGGTAACGGCTGGCTGGCTGGCTAGGCTGTGAGCCTTTTAAGGAAACCTCTGTATTTCCTTTCGCTTTCGCTACTGGTAGCGGCGGCGAATGTGATGGAAAGATACGCTACATCAGTTAATGTCTGGGTAGCTCAGAGGGGAGCACTGTACCGGCAACACAGAGGTCGCAAGTTCGAGTCCTGCCCTGGGTTTTCAGACGATGGTTTATTTTTCCATTAAAATTGTTCTCTGCGTCATATAGTTATTTTTTTATACAACGACGGTGGCAAACCAGCGTACGGCCGGCCTGATGGTAAGCGGACACCGCAGCCTATAGACGCATGCAACTCCAAAGGAGTGACATGTGGGCGTTGCCGAACCTTGATATGTCTGAGGATTCGCCGTGTTGACAGCTGAAGGAGCAAATTCCCTCGCTCTCAACACAACGCATCCTCGGGAGCTCTGCCGACCTTGCTCACCTCCAGGAACACAACACTACTACAGGGCAAGTAGTAGTGTTATTATGGCTGTGGTTTATGTCCTGTGTTCGTGAATAAATGTATCTTTCTGTCTTTCTTCATCACACGTTTCATTATATGTCAAAATATTCCAAGACAACTTACCAGGGCGTTCAGTTTCCTCTCCATCTCCTCAATCTGGCTCCGGAGACACGCCTCCAGCTCCCGCCGCTCGTTCGTCAGCTGGCCAGAACTCTGCAAGTACTGGATGTGACCTGGAACATATCGCACTAAGCTGAAAAGACAACCTTGGGATAGTGGAGAAATGAATAATAAAACTAAGTAAAAGGTGGTGCAGAAAGTAACCCCGGGCCACAAGGCACCTAATCTAAATCTATGATTTATTATAAGAGGACCACAGCCATAATGACACTACTGCTTGCTCTGTAGTAGTGTTGTGTTCCTGGTGGTGAGCGAGGTCGCCAGAGCTGCCGAGGATGCGTTGTGTTGAGAGCGAGGGAATTTGTTCCTTCAGCTGTCAACACGGCCAATCCTCAAACATATCAAGGGTCGGCAACGCCCATGTCACTCCTTTGGAGTTGCATGCGTCTATAGGCTGCGGTGTCCGCTTACTATCAGGCGGGCCGTACGCTTGTTTGCCACCATCGTTGTATTAAAAAAAAACCATGATCGCACAGATGGCGGGCCAGTCGCAACAGCTCGGCGGGCCGCAGGTTGAGTATAATAATAATATTATAACAAATCAGCTTATACACGTCCCACTGCTGGGCACAGGCCTCTCACGGATAAGAGGGAACGGGCAGTAGTCCCCACGCTGGCCCAGTGCGCGTTGGGGACTTCACATACACCTTTGAATTTCTTCGTGGAGATCACGATGTTTCTCCTTCACCGAAAAGCTAACGGCAAATATCAAATGATATTCCGTACATAATTTCCGAAAAACTCATTGGTACGAGCCGGGATTCGAACCCACGCCGCCGTTTGACAGCCGCATGCCTGAACCGCTAGGCTGCCGTAGCGTCTCGTAGGTTGAGTATAGCTGATTTAAGTCCACCAAATTTGGGGGTTTTCTTGTCATGTTCTCTCTAGCTCAACTCTATTCTAACAGTAACTGGCCGTTGTTCTAAGTAACTGACCTTTGTTCTTGAGGCACTCATGGTACTGGATGGAGAAGGACTCCTCGCTGACCATCGTCACCTTCTGACGGACCGTCTGCAGGATCGTCAGCAGCTCAGCTCTATTCTAACAGTAACCGGCCGTTGTTCTAAGTAACTGACCTTTGTTCTTGAGGCACTCATGGTACTGGATGGAGAAGGACTCCTCGCTGACCATCGTCACCTTCTGACGGACCGTCTGCAGGATCGTCAGCAGCTCAACTCTATTCTAACAGTAACCGGCCGTTGTTTTAAGTAACTGACCTTTGTTCTTGAGGCACTCATGGTACTGGATGGAGAAGGACTCCTCGCTGACCATCGTCACCTTCTGACGGACCGTCTGCAGGATCGTCAGCAGCACAATTCTATTCTAACAGTAACTGGCCGTTGTTCTAAGTAACTGACCTTTGTTCTTGAGGCACTCGTGGTACTGGATGGAGAAGGACTCCTCGCTGACCATCGTCACCTTCTGACGGACCGACTGCAGGTCCATCAGCAGCTCAACTCTATTCTAACAGTAACCGGCCGTTGTTCTAAGTAACTGACCTTTGTTCTTGAGGCACTCATGGTACTGGATGGAGAAGGACTCCTCACTGACCATCGTCACCTTCTGACGGACCGACTGCAGGTCCATCAGGAGCTCAACTCTATTCTAACAGTAACCGGCCGTTGTTCTAAGTAACTGACCTTTGTTCTTGAGGCACTCGTGGTACTGGATGGAGAAGGACTCCTCGCTGACCATCGTCACCTTCTGACGGACCGACTGCAGGTCCATCAGGAGCTCAACTCTATTCTAACAGTAACCGGCCGTTGTTCTAAGTAACTGACCTTTGTTCTTGAGGCACTCGTGGTACTGGATGGAGAAGGACTCCTCGCTGACCATCGTCACCTTCTGACGGACCGACTGCAGGTCCATCAGGAGCTCAACTCTATTCTAACAGTAACCGGCCGTTGTTCTAAGTAACTGACCTTTGTTCTTGAGGCACTCGTGGTACTGGATGGAGAAGGACTCGTTGTGCGACTGCAGCGAGCGGATCTCCTCGCTGACCATCGTCACCTTCTGACGGACCGTCTGCAGGTCTGTCAGCAGCTGTTTGACAAGAAGTCTATTGTAAAAGGGATCTTTTGATTGCCATCATTTTAATTTCTTAAAGGTCAGCAACGCGCATAGTAGTCCGATGGGGTCGCAAGCGTCCACACACTACGGTAACCGCTTACGATCAGACGGGCTATAAAGAACACAAGGGAAATAAAAAGAGGCGCAGCGTGGGTAGGCCCCCCACAAGGTGGACTGATGACCTGGTAAAGGTCGTGGTAGTCCGCTGGATGCGGGTGGCGCAAGACCGGTCATTGTGGCACTCTATGGGGGAGGCCTATGTCCAGCAGTGGACGTCTTTCGGCTGATGTGATGATGATGATGATGAAAAAGATTTTTCGAAAATCTCAACTAGTTTTTTACAAATATTACAATCAATGTCACTCGCACGGAGTTATCCATATGTCAAAATCCATTAAGGAATGCAGCCCGTGAAGTAGCATTTACTTGTCCACATACATATATACATACACTCGAAAAAAATAACCCTCCTTCTGAAGCAATCGGGTTATAAAAGAAGTAAAATAAAGAAAAACAAATTATGTAAGTGAGCGACTTTGCCAGTGTAAAAGTTTGTTTGCACAAAAGGGGGGTATTCTCCGGAAATTAATTTCGCCAGTGTATGGAACGAATATTCCTTTTGAACATTGGCTTTATTTTAAGTCCTCATTCCTACAGACGAGCGTATTTGCAAAATGCTTCCTTTATCATTCAAGATTACCACGTAACTATTAGCAATTATTCAAAAACTGATAACGTACTAAAATAATCAAAAATAATAGTTACGTCGTAATCTCGAATAAAAAAGGAAGCATTTTGCAAAATACGCTCGTCTGTAGCAGTAAGGACTCTTAACACGCGGCCTGTCTTTAAAAACGCAGGCACCGCCGCAGACTAAGCTAGTCTAAAATAATAAAAAGGATGACACATACCTCACTGTATTTCCTCTCAGTGTGTGGCTGGGCTATATACTGGGTGGCCGTCTGGATAACCTCCATTTCCAAAGCCAGGCAACGTCGGATGTACGCGTATAGTTCGTGAGGAGCGTGGCTGTAGAATAAAAACATATGAAACATATGATAGCTTGTGCCCGCGACTCCGACCGCGTCGATATATCGTAGCCCCATACAAACTTTCACCCCGCATTTCACCTCCTTAGGGGATGATTTCTGGGATAAAACTATCCTGTCCTTCCCCGGTATTCAAACTATCTCCATACCAAATTTCATCTCAATCGGTTCAGCGGTTTAAGCGTGAAGAGGTAACAGACAGACAGACACACTTTCGCAATTATAATATTAGTATGGATCGTAATGTACAATTAATATAATAAATTTGTCTTTATTGCTTCATGTTCCCTTATGTATTCATGTATCCTTTTATAAGTCTTTGTCAAGCCCAATAGTTAGCTGATAGAGAATGCCATTTGGCATTAAGCTCGCCATTAGTACATTTCTGTGTCTTGTGCAATAAAGTTTAAATTAATTAACTACCCCAAAACATAATGCCGTAGCGGTTAGTGTCTTCTACATAACCCTAATACTTTCCCCATATTCTAAAAACTGAATATTGTTTTAGGGTAGGTCAGGTCTGTAATCGTAAGCAATAATAACTACAACTTAGAAAAGTTGAAAATCCCCCGACATTTTCATTTCAAAGTCCAATGTCTCAAAAACGGCTGAACAGATTTTCATGAAACATAGCTAAGAACACTCGGGATCACGTCAGCTTTCGAATAAAAAAACCGCATTCAAATAGGTCTATCCGTTTGGGAGCTACGATACCACAGACAGATACACAGACACACAGACACGTTAAACTCATAACACCCCTCTTTGCGTCGGGGGTCAAAAAGAAATGAACAAATACTAGGCGACAATCTCACACAAATCGAACTTCCCCCACTGGCGACTGCTGAGACGACAGCTGTCATATACTATAGTATAGGGTAGTATCAGGTATATCGGAGCGGCGAAAGTGCTCACAAATATCTGAACACGTCTCTATTGTCGAGGCATCAGAGACGTGTTCAGATATTTGTGAGCACTTTCGCCGCTCCGATATATCTGATGGCCACTGTACACAGTACACAATTGTACAAACGCCAACACAGTTAACTGACCATCCTGTATTTATATAGAACCTTATTACAATGCACATAAAGTGCACGGATGGTCGGTTAGCTGTGTTGTCGATAGTACGGAGATGACAGCTGTCATAGGGATTAAGATTAGCCGCGATACGACGCGAGAACGATATATGTAATAGATATCAATAATAAATAGATACTCCACGGGCGGCCAGTTATTGAAGGGTGGCCAGTTACTGGCGATTTACCCTAATACCTCGCAAATGTTTCTAGGTTATGGCTATTTTTGAATATTCTGTAAGCTAACAAGTTGGGAGACAGATGTAACGATGTACATTATTTTATATAATACTTAATATTATAAATGCAAAAGTGTGTCTGTCTGTCTGTCTGTCTGTTACCTCTTCACGCTTAAACCGCTGAACCGATTGAGATGAAATTTGGTATGGAGATAGTTTGAATCCCGGGGAAGGACATAGGATAGTTTTTATCCCGGAAATTATCCCCTGAGGGGGTGAAATGGGGGATGAAAGTTTGTATCGAGCTACGATATAAACGAGTTCCACGCGGACGGAGTCGCGGGCAGAAGCTAGTTTTATATAATATGCTTAATGCATAAAGTAGCAGTATGAATGAATTGAGTATTGTTATTAGTTAAATTAAGTTTGCAGCCCTCCGAATCGCTAAAATTAAGGGGCAGTGGGCAGTCGGCACATTGCACGTAGAACCGATGGCCGTTGGGGCGGAAAGGTTCTCGAGTGGCGACCACGTACCGCGAGGTGGATTGCTGACCTGATAAAGGTCGCGGGTACAATACCTTGATTATCACGATTACTTCAACAGTCAACAATATATTATTTATATATTTCAGGAATGCACCCGAATTTCAACACTGGTTATAATATTTACTTTTTATTCAATTTGT
This sequence comes from Epinotia bilunana, assembly GCA_947049275.1. Lineage (NCBI taxonomy): Eukaryota > Metazoa > Arthropoda > Insecta > Lepidoptera > Tortricidae > Epinotia > Epinotia bilunana. The sequence continues at coordinate 1,579,485 of OX346277.1, read as the reverse complement.
ATACACGGCATTACAGCGAACTAAAACACCGAGAAACCAGATTACTTAAATATTTAGGTACAACACTCCAAAAACTAACAAATGTATGTATATTGTATTTTAGAGCACTATTCTGTTGAATAGTGACTCTAAGACTAATATAGGACCTCCGGATGACCCTCTTTATAAGATCAAGTGAGGTAAAACCCGGTCCAAATTATCATGCGTCATTCTGGATGTTATTGAGGTATATTATCAGAGGAACAAAATATAAACAACTCTGGGTTTTTATTGTGATAACGGTGAACGGGGCGAAAAGTTATAAACAAAACGTCTTGGAGATAAACACATCGGGATTTTATGACCGTAGTCTTTTATACGTAACAATATATAGATAACAATACATACTAATATTCTATAAATAGAAATATTATGAATAAACGAGTATTGTAGCACAACTATCGAGCGCACATTATAACAGACGTGTAGCCACACCCTTATACACACGTCTGTGCCATCCCTTGTAGTCCTAACCTTATTTACATACATTCACCTTTCGTTACCTTCACTCATTCATTCATTCTCTGAGATATTGCGTGCGCCTTATTCAAAACCCAATCCGATTTCGTCTAGCCTTGATAACAGATCACTTTTCGTGAGTGAATTTCCTTTCCTTACCCAGTTTAGCATAAATCACAGAACCCCTAAGCCTTCAACGGTTAAAGTATGAATATAGAGGTTACGTTTGTAAAACTACGCATCCGATTTCAAAAAATCTTTCACGCGCATGTAGAATGGATCCACGGGATAGATATACACTATATTTTACGAATTACTGAATTGAAGTCAGTTAAAACATTTTTTTAATACTCGTCGACCTTAATGTTTGAATTAAGACTTCGTACACCAAACTTAAATCACATACTTTTTACTATGGAGCTCCCTACTCAACATTTCATAACTGTTGGGACAACTAAAATGAAATGGACCAATCACGTGGCGCCTTTACTGAACTATAATGTATTTGACCAATAGGACATCGTCATGAGAAAGTCAAAAGGTAATAGACATCAACGCACAAAAATAAAAAAGCCGTTTGCAATAGATACCAAGTTAGTTCAGTTGACTCGTAGAAATAGTATTGTATATAATAGTTATATAATTAGCTTTTTAAGTCTCGTACCTTAATTAGGCCACTCAGCAAGCTTCGTGGCCTAAACGTACTCGACTGAAAAAGCATACATTATATAACGATTGCATAAAATAAAATTTTAAAGTTAATTGTTCTAAGAAACTCAGTCACATCGCTGATAGAAGCGATGGGTCCATCCTAGGTTTAGTTTATAATCTTAACCCAGGTACGAGTGTACCTGGGTTAAGATTATAAACTAAATGTATACTACGTAAAATATAGCTTGATCCCTATGACAGCTGTCATCTCAGTATAATTTTACGTTTTAAGGTTATAAATTGTACTGAGATGACAGCTGTCGCAGGGCTCTAGCTATATTTTACGTAGTATAAATTATTTTGATTGGATGATGTTTTACATGTTTTAAGGTACCCTTCTTGACATTAAGTAAATAATTCGTGAATGTAAATGATTTGATTTGTATGTAATTTTAATGTTTTGAAATAAAGATATTTTTTTTTAGGGTTCCCGTACCTCAAAAGGAAAAAACGGAACCCTTATAGGATCACTTTGTTGCCCGTCCGTCCGTCTGTCAAGACCCTTTTTCTCAGGAACGCGTGGAGGTATCAAGCTAAAATTTATACCAAATACTCAGGTCTAATGTCCCTTGGAGCTGTGAAAAAATCAAACTTCTCTCAGCCAACGCAATCAAAAGATTTATGCCGCAAATTATCGAAACTCGCAAGGGAATCAAAACCTACAGGGTACTTCCCGTGAACTCGGAATTTTGAAATTTGGTACGAAGCAACGTCTTATAGCACAGATAAAGGAAAAATTTCGAAAACCGTACATTTTACGGAACCCTCGGTGCGCGAGTCCGACTCGCACTTGGCCAGTTTTTCGATTGTCTCCAGGCTAATCCATACTAATATTATAAATGGGAAAGTGTATGTGTGTGTTTGTTTTTCCGGCAAAACGGAGCGACGAATTGACGTGATTTTTTTAAATGGAGATATTTGAAGGGATGGAGAGTGGCATAGGCTACTTAGTGTCTCTTTCTAACACCCCACTTCCCTAAAATGGGGGGTGAAAGTTTGTATGGAGCTGCGATATAAACGAGTTACACGCGGACGGAGTCGCGGGCAGAAGCTAGTATAGCAATAAATGACAGAGTAACAACAAGCAATAATTGATTGGTGCATACCGATTATATATATGCATATTGGTTGTATTGATTGGTGCATATTGATTGGTAAATATAATACTAAGAGTGTAAGAGAAAAAAAGATAGTACAGCCGAAAATGAAAAACTTTTATGGCAAAAGAAGTTCAAAGTACCTAGTACCAAAAATATTCAATAAAATTAGTTTACTAAGAGAAAGTCCTAAATTAAGTAAATCTATGATAAAAACTAGACTAAAGGAATGTCTTCTCGACTTGTCATGATTGTGTGGGTGTGTGTGTATGTATGCATATATATATAAATATATATATATATATATATATATAATTTCTTTGGTATGGGGCCCACGAAATTGTTACCTAATTTATCTTATAAGATGAGTTTAATAGGTCACGCGAAGTGACAAGAAGACACAAAATCGATCGCTCAAGAATCATGAGAAAAATGTATCTAATGTTATTCTTAAAGACTGTTGCCGAACATACGGGCGTGGAGGTTAGAAAGTAAATTATTCATAAAATTTCAAAAAAAAAAAAAAAAAAGTTTAATAGGTTAAGTTAAGTTGTATTAAAATGTAGCGCGTCTCACCATCAAACGTAACAGTTTGGCGAGAATAGAAATGTATAGTATGTAAGTTTTCATTTTATTAACACAAAAAAAAATACCTGTACTGCGCGTGGAACGCCTTGGCTGCCTCGATCAGCTTCATCTTGGTGACGAACATGTCCGGGGACAGCATCAGCTCGGCGGTCGTCTTGATCTCCTGCACCAGCTCCTCCACGAAGAACCGTTGCTGCTCCTCCGGCTCGGCCGTCCTGACACACACACACACCCGTTATTTTGTTTTTAGGGTTCCGTCCCCAAAGAGTAAAAACGGGACCCTATTACTAAGACTTCGCTGTCCGTCCGTCTGTCTGTCACCAGGCCGTATCTCAAGAGCCGCGATAGCTAGACAGTTGAAATTTTCACAAATTATGTACTTCTCTTGCCGCTATAGCAACAAATAGTAAAAACTAAATAAAATTAACATTTAATGGGGGCTCCCATACAACAAACTTTATTTTACTGTTTTTATAGATAATGGTACGGACCCTTCGTGCGCGAGTCCGACTCGCACTTGGCCGGTTTTTTTAAACACCAGTGGCAAATGCACGTCAGCAAAACAAAAATTATTACAACACAATATCTAAACACTAAATAAGGTAGCAAGCTGTCTTATCGCTAAAAAGCGATCTCTTCCAGACAGCAGCCAAATTTGGAAAAGGCAGTGCAATAATACAGAAGAAGAGAGATAACGTATAAACGTGTCTCAGCTGTCAGATTTGGTGGCCACTTTTAAACACTGAATTTTGTATAGACAATATACAATACAATACAATACAAAACAAATACTCTTTATTGCACACCTCACACAAACAAAACAGTTAAAAAGAAAAACAATACAATAACATGTAGGTAGAGGTAGACAACAGGCGGTCTTATCGCTGAAGAGCGATCTCTTCCAGACAACCTTTGGGTATCGGAGAAAGAGATAAAACTAGATTATGTAGTAGGTGGTGCAGAGATTATAATAAGCCAAAAATCAATATAATTATATTAATGCACGTACATAAATAGCTCTATATATAAACATACACACACAATCATACATATATACAAATAACACAAATAAAAATATATAAAACAAACAGTCTGCCAATAATAATAATAGTAGGACAATCAGGGTTAGGGGAAAGACAAATAATGTGAAACATATATATATATTTCTTTTTTTTTTACTTCATTGGTCCCAGGTTTGAACTTTGGACAATTACCATATCTTGCTCTCGATCCACGGCGCCAGACAGTGGCGGACCTCGATAGGGAAGTGGTCCCCGTAGATTGCACGAACCTGGTGAAAAACAATACGTATAACAACTACATTCGGACCTAGGATTCCGTGGGGCAAATCGTCTTGACAGCTAGGGACTTCCTATATCGATAAACTCATTTATTGATACTAGTTCTAAATACTAATGATCACACAAAGGTTTGCTTATTCAATGTTTTTTATTAAAAGAATATAATGTAATAAAGTAACTACTCAAATTTCTCCTTAATTTTTGGAAAATTCTTAAATTTTTACTTTTTACAATTTATTTCTTCATGACCGTCCCATCTATTATTGTTAAAGTACACCACCAGTTTTTTTTCGATATTTTCAGACGTTAAGATTCTCCATCTTGGCTGAAAAATCCATTTCAGGTGGCTAAAAGACTTTTCAATTTCTGTGGAGGTTATGGGAGCATAACAAAATTTCATAAAGTGATCAACCGTATTTCGTTTATTTTTCGGTTGTAATGTGACTTCTTCACCTTTTTGTAACAAATTGATTTTTTTCATTGTTTCGTACCCGAAGTTTTTGTAAAAAGTTGTTTTTTTTTTTAAGTTACAAAAAACACACAATGTTGGGGGCGGTCAGTATTTAGAACTAGTATCGATAAATGAGTTTATCGATATAGGAAGTCCCTAGCTGTCAAGACGATTTGCCCTACGGAATCCTAGGTCTGTACATTACAGACTTGACGAAAACCGGGAAAATAAAATAAATGTAACTTTTTGGGTACTTTATTGTCGACATTAAATGTAATGCTATTCATACAATGTAATTGAATGTAGCAAAAAAAAATACGGACCATCCTATATAAATACTGAACCTTATTGCAATTCACATAAAGTGCATGGATGGTCGGTTAACTGTGTTGTCGATAGTACATATGTTGTACTGATTTGTTTGGCAATTCTTATGGTATATTAAGAGTCCGCAGTAAGCTCGGCCGAATTTCGCCTTCCCATACTAACGTAGTTACGCTCTCATTTTAAAACTAGGTGTTGGATTGTAAAGAAACTTTGCATATACAATGACATGAGGTATATCTATGTCTGTAATTAGTTTATATGGTTCCAGTGTATAAAACAAACGAAATACAGCAAAAACAAGTTTTGTATGAAAAACTTAAATTCGCTGTATTTTTCTTACTATGGTATCTGAAGCTACATAAACTAATTACAGACCTGGATATACCTCATGTCATTGTACATGCAAAGTTTCGTTACAATCCAACACGTAGTTTTAAAATGAGAGCGTAACTACGTTCGTATGGAGAATCGAGCTTACTGCGGACTCTTAATTAGTTTTTACTTTAATTAATAGTGTTAATCAGTGTTGTATAATGATGCCACGGCCGATGCCCGTACCGTGCACGGTAGCCTAATGGTTCAGGGATGCGGCTGTCAAGCGGCGCTCGTGGGTTCGAATCCCGGCTCGTACCAATGAGTTTTTCGAAACTTATGTACGGAATATTTACCGTTAGCTTTTCGGTGAAGGGAAACATCGTGAGGAAACCGGTCTAATCCACAATAAGGTTCTCAATCTGGTTTACCCTCTGGGAAGGTCACATGGCAGTCGCCTTCGTAAAATTAGTGCCTATGCCAAATCTTGGGATTAGGTGTCAAAGCGGACTCCGGGCTCCTTTAGGGGCACAACCGGGAATAACGCCAGGCGGATGATGAAGATGTAGGTATAGGTAACTACATCATTTACTCCACGACCTCTGTAGCCTAATGTCATTCCGCTCAAATGTGGAGCAGCCCAACTGGGGAAGCACCTCCGCCTTGCAGAAGACCACAGCCATGATAACACTACTACTTGCTCTGTAGTAGTGTTGTGTTCCTGGAGGTGAGCAAGGTCGCCAGAGCTCCCGAGGATGCGTCGTGTTGAGAGCGAGGGAATTTGCTCCTTCAGCTGCCAACAGGGCGAATCCTCAAACATATCAAGGGTCGGCAACGCCCATGTTACTCCTCTGGAGTTGCATGCGTCTATAGGCTGCGGTGTCCGCTTACCATCAGGCGGCCCGTACGCTTGATTGATAAAAAAAAGCCTAGTGGGTAGTGACCCTGCCTACAAAGTCGGGTTCGAATCCCGGTAAGGGCATTTATTTGTGTGATGAGTTCCCGAGTCATGTTTTCTATGTATTGAAGTATTTATTTATCTTTATAAGTATGTATATCGTCGTCTTGTATAGTCAGCATCAGAAGTGGCTAAGCAAAATAACACGCTAAAAAATGACATACACAGATCCTTATTCCCTTGACATTAATAAGAATAAGAATAAGAAAAATTTATTCACTTAAACAACCCTTGTTTTACAGTATGTTCTTCTGCCAAACTGCAGGACAGTTTGTTGGCAGAGGGACTCCCTCACAAAAAATAGATGGGTAGGCTTAGCTATTAGCTAGTTACTTAAGTTACATCATTTTGTTTTCTAATGTAATGGTACAGCTCACGTGATCACTTTACTTAGACTACATTTCCAGTTTAGATTTTATCTTTTCTAAGAAAAACTCCTTCACTTTAACTTTAAACATTCTAAATGTGTTACTTTCCCTTATAGCATACGGTATATCATTATATATTTTAGGGACCAAGTACTTCCTACTTCTCTTCCCATAATAATTATTACCACACGCCGGCACCTCTAACATTTTTTTACTAATTTTTCTTGTTAATTTAGAGTGACTTTTTTGATTTTAAATTCGTTTTATTGAACTGCTCTAAAGCCATCAACAGCAATGCCCCCTCTTGAACCGGCAACATACGGCATTCCACGAATAATTCCTCATAATTACTTTTTTTACAGCGTGTTTTAGTTTTATTGTCCACTAATAGATTCATAAAGCGTATTTGTAATGATTTGACCCTGTCTGTCTGTTAGAGTTCGTGTGTCGATCATTTTGAGCACTAGGACCGCTTAGCAACTTCTGCGGCTGACTGCACCCACAGTACAAGCTTTGCTTAGTGTGGGACTACGTTGATTTGCGTAAAATATATATTATTACTAGCTTCGGCCCGCGACTCCGTCTGCGTTGAACTCGTTTATATCGTAGCACCATACAAACTTTCATCCCCAATTTCAGCCCCTCAGGGGATGATTTCCGGGATAAAAACTATCCTATGTCCTTCCCCAGGATCCAAACTATCTTCATACCAAATTTCATCTTAATTGGTTCAGCGGTTTAAGTGTGAAGAGGTAACAGACAGACAGACAGACACAGACAGACAGACAGACAGACAGACAGACACTTTCGCATTTATAATATTAGTATGGATAGTATGGACTAATATTATAGAGAGGAAAAGTGTGATATTGTAGCACAGTAAGTTTGTATGGTAAGGGTAACCTAAGGAATCACCAATCCGATTTCAAATTTCTTTCTCCTGCGTGTAGCATGGAGTTTCTGGGTGAGGGATGGTTATAGTCTATATTTTGTCCCGCGGGTTTTGTGTCAGAAAATTTCTAAAAAAGTGAGGCGTCACGTAATCAATGGCCCCCAATCTAAACTATTTAGAAATATACACTAGTACTGACCTTCTGCAGACTTTCCTGGGGCAGCTGCTGAGCCCTCGCCCAAAGCGACATTTTGTATCTGGCACAGAAAAAATACAATATAAGTAGTTAAAAAACCGGATACTTTTAAATGATATATGTTTAGTTTTTAACGATAACCATTATCCATTATTTAACAAGTTATACAATTAAACAGTTTACCCCTAGTTTTAGCATAATAGTAATCAGTACTTACAGTCGATAAAGCAAAGAATGAGTGTGCTTAACCCATTCGCCAACAAACTGCTCCGCAGTTTGGCGAAATTTTTGTAGTAGTTTTAAGTTTTTATTTTATGTGAGCAATAAATAAAATAAATAAAAAATATTTGAAATAAATACAGGGCACATGTCCGTCTTACGAATTTTCAATCTCTCAAATCTCACGGTCACGTGACATCTTACGGTCAGGTGACACCTTACGGTCACGTGACATCTTACGGTCACGTGGCCTGTGGCGAGTTTAACAATTTTTCCCCATCACAAAAAGTGCACAGCGCCGCTAAAGAAGTTTTCACTTCAAAAACCTTACACCGTCATGACACCTTGAAATTGGACCTTCTTGCTTAGGCTGTAGGTCAAAATTTGCATCAAAACAAGGAAAATGTTTACAATGTCCGGATTCGAACCGGCGACCACAAGTGATACTAACCGACTGAGCTATCGGAACAATCTGTCTCAGCCACTAAATCTTTCAATCAGTTTCTTCTTGCAACGCTTTAGAGACGCGTTCGTTAAGAGTCCGCAGTAAGCTCGATTCTCCATACAAACGTAGTTACGCTCTCATTTTAAAACTACGAGTCGGATTGTGACGAAACTTTGCATATACATGTACATGAGGAATATCTATGTCTGTAATTAGTTTACGTAGCTTCAGATACCATAGTAAAAAAAATACAGCGAATTTAAGTTTTTCATACAAAACTTGTTTTGCTGTATTTCGTTTGTTTTATAAACTGGAACCATATAAACTAATTACAGACATAGATATACCTCATGTCATTGTAAATGCAAAGTTTCTTTACAATCCAACACCTAGTTTTAAAATGAGAGCGTAACTACGTTAGTATGGGAAGGTGAAATTCGGCAGAGCTTACTGCGCACTCTTAAGAAGCCTGAAGCTGGTTTTCCACCAGAGGGGCGAGACAAGACGAGACGAGGCGAGAATTGAAATCGTATAAGACTTACTACCTATTACCTTATACCATACCTTAATACCTTAATACCTATACTAAATAGGTAGTACGTTAAATAAAGGTAATGCAAATGCAAGATTCAATCTCGCGAGATAGCGAAATCTCTTTGGCTGAAAATCTCGTGATTTAATCTAGTTCCGATTTATTCGAGATCTGGAACGAGATTACAATACTTTTTTTTTACATTACCTACTTTGCAGTAAACAAAACGCTTCTAAAGAAATTATAAGCAAAGCTTGTACTATGGGTACTAGACGACGATAAACATACTTATATAGATAAATCAATACTTAAATACATAGAAAACATCCATGACTCAGGACAAATATTCGTGCTCATCGCACAAATAAATACCCTTACCGGGATTCGAACCCGGGACCTCTTGCTTCGTAGGCAGGGTCACTACCAACTAGGCTAAAGGCTTGTTTGTATGGAGAGACAAACGCAGTTTAGTTCTCATTTTAAAACGACCTCTGAAAATAATATGAAACCTTGTTATGCCTGCTACACACGTCAACGATTTATCGTAGCGATTTGACTGCGCAGTCCGTTTGTGCAGTTTTATTTATCGATCGTGCGTGTCAAATCGTTGCAGATTATCGTTACGATTTGTCATACACACGATCGATAAAGCCGCACAAACGGATTGCGCAGTCAAATCGCTACGATAAATCGTTTTCGTGTGTAGCAAGCATTACCTAAACAATGGGATTCCCCATATTTAGGTCGAACACTAGTTTCAGTTCCTAGAAATTAAAAAAGAAAAAAAATTGAGAGAGTAGAACGTTTTTCATACAGTCTCTATTCACTATATATATTTTTTTTTATTTTTTTTTATACAACGACGGTGACAAACAAGCGTGCGGTCCGCCTGATGGTGAGCGGACACCGCAGCCTATAGACGCATGCAATTCCAAAGGAGTAACATGAGCGTTGCCGACCCTTGACATGTTTGAGGATTCGCCGTGTTGACAGCTGAAGGAACAAATTCCCTCGCTCTCAACACAACGCACCCTCGGGAGCTCTGGCGACCTTGCTCACCTCCAGGAACACAACACTACTACAGAGCAAGCAGTAGCAATTTATTGCAACAGCAGCTTGTTTCAGACCTAGATATGGGGAATCCCATACTGTACAAAAGGTTTCATGTTATTCCAGCATTTCATTTTAAAATGAGCACCAAACTAGGTCCGTATGGAGATTCGACTGTGTCCAGCGTTCTGGGGACTCTCAAATCGTTTTATTGCAAACAATTTGATTTGTCACAACCGACAGACACAGCTATAGTTAGAAAGAGACAGCAAAACATTGTAACTAGACTTGCGTCTGTAAATTGTTATGACAAATAGAAAAAAAAGACAACCAAAGACTTACCAAGTCTATATCCCTGTTAATACTGGAAATTGTTGGCTCCTAAACTTCAGTCTTAATTTAATACATGTAAATCTGTAACAAAAATAATTATTAAGGCATTTGCAAGTTTTAGTCAAGTGGGCCAATCAACTATTGTTTGTCTCCGCCTCGTCTCTTGGGTCACTCTTTTAAACTATCCTCACAATGTTTTCCTTCACCAAAAAGCTAATGGTAACAAGTCCCGAAAATCTCGTTGGTACGAGCCGGGATTCGAACCCACGATCGCCGCTTGACAGATGCCTGAACCACTAGGCTACTGTAGCGTTTTAGCGAACTTATAGTGAATAATCAAATATTGACCCTAGGTGTCCGCGCGGCTTCGGCCGCGTAGTGCACATAGCGCAGGTAAATCCATGGAGTACAAGTACAAAAATTACATAGAAACGGACCGTACGCGATGTCGATACACATGTATAATAAATTACCGCCACAAATAAAAAACGAACACAATATTAAAGTATTTACCTGGACCCTTAAGGTGCGACCACACCGCTGCTCAAAATACGCTAACGCACCGTAAAACGCAGCAAAATGTATGAAGAATACGTGACGCATACGACACGTCAACGCGTATACGCAGCGTTAAGCACCGGTGCGGTCGCTCCCTTAAGCAATATTTGATAGAAAAGTCATATGCATGTCTGTTTCTGTCACCTTTTAGTGAATGAATATTAATTTTACTTAGACTAGAATTTTAGCATTTTATACATTTTTAATTTTTAAATTATTGTTAAGTTATTTTAATATTTTAGAAAATGTTAATATATTATCTTATTTTTTATTTTTAACTTTTTACCCAGTCAAAGTGTTTAAACTTGTTTTATATTTTAAATATTTGTTGTATTGTAATGATTAATTGTAACGTTTGCTACGCCCTAACAGGGTCCTGTGCATTGCCTAGCTTTAAGTTACATGTGTCAATTGTACAAGGTTGCAAATATTATAAATAAATTGAATTGGGGCGGTGAATTCGTGAATGGCCCAGATCGCAGTTTGTGCCATAAATATGCGATCTGGGGCTTTACGAATTACCGCCCGTGGTAAGTACACAATTTTACGTCTTCACACTGCGAGTTTTATCGTACGCGCAGCGTGCAGTAAAACTCGCATTATAGCCAGGTGTGACGTAAAAATATTTTCGCAATCTGTCATGTTCTAAAAAAAAAACATTATATATATTAGATGTCTTCATTTATGTTGTTACAATGTTAATAAACAGATTACAATGGAGTGCAATTTTTTTTTTTTTCATCTTATTTTTTTAACTTATTTTAAAAGCCAGTTCCTCCTCAGACATTTAGAACTTACTAAAATTGTTACTTCTAAATGTCTGAGGAGATGACTCCATGGATTCTGGAACCATGGTGAGCTACCAAAAGCCCCAAGCCTACCTATAACCATCCAGAAAGTCCATTCTACACACAGCTGGAAGTATTTTTGAAATTGGATATGCGGTTCCAGAGATTACCCAAAACATACAAACTTACAAAGCAACAATCTCACAGACTTTTCCTCTTTATAATATTAGTATTGACACGAATATTTCGAATCACGGAATATCAGTGGTAATGTACTCAAACTCATCTATTTATAATGGATTAAATATATTATACATAAAAAATAATAATACTACAACATTTATTAAAATAGATGATAAAAATACAATTAATATATAATGCGAAAATGAAATGAAATTACATAAAAATTAGATTGAACATTCAAATTCTTAACCCAAGCGCGCTAGTAACACAGGTGTGTTCATAACTGACAATAGTAAAGGGGTTATGACACTTACCTGAATTTAGCACCCTAATTAGGGTGCGGAGTTGAGTCATAAGCCCTTTACACATTGTTCTACAGATGACGCGCGTTAGTCGGGTTAAATGTAACAATCATAAACTAACAAATAAATTCAAATCATGAAAATATAACAAATTATATAATAATAATAAAGACGTTTAGTCCTTAAATATACATATAGTCATATTTCATTTGCTTTTATTTGTTTTTATTTAAGAACCCCCTTCTGGGTGTAGGCCTCCCCCTACTGTTTTCTGCTTTTTTAATCCAACTTTGTCCCGCTAAGCTAGCGGAACAAATTACACTTTAATTATAAATTTTAAATGATTCAATCTCACAAAATTCAGAAATATTAAAAGGTAACTACCTCAAATGAGGAATGACTTTAATTCATTATAAAAATTGTTTACATAAAAAAAAACTGATTACTAATTGCTTCATATTGTAAGACAACATTTAAATATTGTGTTTTTCTTCAGTTAAAATTGAATGCAATGTTTCCTTCCATTTTCAAATAAAAGGAATTTGGGTCTGATAAAAAGTATCTTTATCTTTATAGGTCACAGGTCATTGTCCTTGTTATGCAGTTACTTTAGGCAAACAAAATGTTACCTTAGACATTCAATTTAATAAAAACAATGGACATCTTTCCATGCAATAATAAGGAAAATTAGCCAAAGTAGGTATAATTTAAGTAGTAAAGCAATCAATAGATGATTATGGTCAATTAAATAATTTACAACCAAGTAACCTGCATTTATTATAGACACATTCATTCATAACTTATGCAACTTCATTTTATCTCACTCCTTAGCCTTGAATATTAAAACAAAACTTTTACTTTTAAAAACTAAACAAGCCAGCAGCTACTCTAACCTTTATCTATTAAATAATTTATGTAAAAAATCACATTTAGAACAAAGACCTTTTAAAACAAACCACCGCAAAAACCACACGTTACTACGCAACACTTAGATCATCCGAGACGTTTAATAGTAGGTTTATTACAGAAATTATGGTAAGTTTTGGTTTCCGCACCTGTTGATCCCGTATCCCGCGGCGAACCGATATCACAAAATCCAGGGACGCAGTACTGTATCCCTAGAATTTACCTGTATTGAGCGGCTGCGACGTCCGCTACTGAATTCCAAGAAATTTGACGTTTACACACAGGCACACCACAACACCAATTGCGCCCGCTACGCACACTACCACAGAAAATTAATTTTAGATCAGACAACAACACGACCTTTACATTTTAAAATGCACTTTTCCCGCTAATCTGTTGGATTTCCCGGCTAATAGAAATAGAAGACTGCATAAGGGTTACGCTAAATACGATGGTATACAGTCTAATAAGCTAATTCTTATGGCGTGGTGAATAAATTAATATTTACCGGCAAAGAACACGAGGCCGCACGAATCATTCTTCGAGAGTTCGAGTCAGTCACGTAAACTGTAATTAATTAAAAAAAAACCATCGTGCGTCATTATTCTTTACCCACACAACCATATATTGTCAAACATATGCTATAAAACAGCCATACGAAAATATATCCTATTATTAACGTATTAGGGTTGGTTATAGTTAAGCAATATGTATAACATTTCATTATTAGTAGCGCACATAGCAGGTAAACACTTGAATGTGTTTATTTTAGGGTTGCTAAGGTAAAATGCTGATTTAACGTGAAATATATCTAATTGTAGAGCGTTCAAGTTCATAACTTATTTTTTGTTGTCAAATTTATGCGTTAGTTTATTTAAAAAAAACACTAGTTGTATATATGATATCTAATACGCGCTAAGACCGCCTGTTGCCTACCTCTACCTATATGTTATTGTATTATTTTTCTTTTTAACTGCTTTGTTTGTGTGAGGTGTGCAATAATAGTACATTGTGATACAAGTGAGGTATGTTGATAATTACATCAGAGGCGGAATTATCACGCGAGCCGCAGGTGAGCGTGATAAGAGAGCCGAGGATTGTAATTATCAAAGCTCACGCGTTTCATACGACGTTTTTCAACACATTTTGAGAGGAAAAAAACCCTTTCATAAGATGAAAATTTGATAGGCCTGCCAAGTTATTTTCTTTACTTATTGATGTCAACAAGTTTTTACTCACATGTTGTATACATCATCAAGAATTTCTAGTGGCGTCCATTCTTTTTATCACTTCTAGTCACCACCAATCAATATTTTTGTTAATAACCAAACACGCATTAACAATGTTTACAAATATCTGTGAAATAACCTATAATGGCGCGCATCAATTTTCTTTGTGGAGTTTGCGCAGTGCGCGTGCATTAGATGAAATCTCTAAACAGCCAATACAAAATAAAATAAATAATTTCGTTTTAAAATGTTATCTTTATTAATTCATGTAAATTGTTATCAAAAGTGAATAGTTTTACTAAATTAACCGTTTCTATATCATATCCAAAAAGAAATAGTCAATTAATTAACAAAAAGGATTTAATTTGTTTAGTCGAGTAAGAATCCATTTGCCAAGAATTAAAAAAAAGCTGTACATTCTGTACAACCCGGTTAGTTTAAGAATGCACCGTGTGCATGCATACATCTTGCTGCAAGGTGCCAAAGTGACTTAATCGGGATATAACCATAACACACAAGTATCGTAATGTTATTAAACACGCGTGTTTAATATCCAGGATTATGAGCCTAAACGCGACACAATAACAGGTACGTTACGAGCAATTGTGTTGAAAAGAGTATTTGTATTGTATTGATATCTTCTTTTATCCAATATACTGTAGGTACTATAGTATATATCACTTTTTAATATATGCCTATGCCTATATATATAATATGTATAAGATAATCTTGTCTGATCAATCATAATGATATTAACTTATAACTGGAAACTGTTTTGGCTTTTGTATTGTATAACTTTAAATATTCATGTGTGCTGTTTTTAGCTGCTTGTTTTCCCATTTTCAATAAATAAATAAATAAAACGAATCATAGGAGGCAATTTATGCGAACCACAGGTGAGGGTCGATTTAAAGAAGATTAAATGGAGAGTGGATTTCATGCACTGTTGTTCACGTGAGTAAATTGCACAAAATCAAATTTAAGTAATAAGCTTAATTAATTGTATTTAAAATCGTGCGTTTGTGCAATTTTGCAGGGAGGGTCCCGGACGATAGGGATGCCGAGGGTGGATTTCATGTCATGCAATAGAGCAAAAAAGCCATTGTATCCATCCTAAAGTTGACTTTTATGTTGACACTAGCTTCCGCCCGCGACTTCGTCCGCGTGGACCCGGGATAAAAACTATCCTATATTTTAATCCAGGCTATAAACTATCTTCGTGCAAAATTTCATTCAAATCGGTTCAGCCGTTTAAGCGTGATTGAGTAACAAACATCCAAACATCTAAACTCGCATTTATAATATTAGTAGGATAAAAGCCAACTTAAGGCACATGACAAGTGAAAATTGTGTTGTCATTTTACTCTTGCCTATTTTAAATATTACGATTAAATAAGTAACGCAAAATGAACTAATTCGTTTCTCAACCAAAACAGAGCTAGTAAACCAGTGGATGGTTTATTGCCAAGGTCTTTGTTGCAAAATTAAATTACATTGATGGAAATTAAAAGTATCAAGTACTAATTTCAAGATTTTCAACAAGCCACTGCAAGAAATAATAGTTTTATATTGTCGGAAATAAGAAAAGGCTAGCAACATTACTACGTATCATTAGAAGCTACATACATGTCAAGTTTTTTTTTTTTTTTATAATTCGTCCTTTCGGACAGGCTAAGACCATGGGCCATACTGCCTTGTCTTCAGATACATGTCAAGAATTATCACGGCTTTATAATTAAAAGCACATTTTTTCAAATAAATATCTTTAGGAAAAAAAAAACCAATATATATTGTTTACTTGAAACAAAGTAAACTTATTCATACTTATCGTTTCGAAGAAAAAGATTTTGTATGTTTCGCTTCTTCTAACGTAAACGAAACGGCGGGAACTTTGAAGTTAAAACCGATATGTCACAATTTCGAAAAGTTATGTCGCCAAACATCAAGATTACAAAATTATAAGTGAAATATTTTACCGCAAAATATGATAAATAAAGAGGGAAATTTGAAATGAATGAACAAAAAACAAAGAAGATAAATAGTCATAGGTAAGCTGTAGTGTAATTTCGCTAAGCCATTGCTATTGTACGAGTAGGCACAATTGTGATTTCATAAATTCTTTCACCTCAGATATATCTACAGAATAGAATGAACCTTGGGGATGTAGATACATCTATACTCGATACTAATCCATCCATAAATATTATAAACTAGCTTCTGCCCGCCGCGACTCCGTCCGCGTGGAACTCGTTAATATCATAGCTCGATACAAACTTTCATCCCCCATTTCACCCCCTCAAGGGTGATATTTAAAAACTATCCTATGTCCTTTCCCAGGACTCAAACTATCTCTATACCAAATTTCATCCAAATCGGTTCAGCGGTTTAAGCGTGAATAGGTAACAGACAGACAGACACACTTTCGCATTTATAATATTAGTATGGATGCGAAACTGTGTCTGTCTGTTACCTCTTAACGCTTTTAACTGTGAACAGATTTAGATGAAATTTCGTATAGAGATAGTTTGAGTCCCGGGGAAAGACAGGATAGTTTTGTCCCAGAAATCATCCCCTAAGGGAGTGAAATGGGGGTGAAAGTTTGTATGGAGCTACGATATAAACGAGCTGCACGCGGACGGAGTCACGGGCAGCAGCTAGTTCATTCATAAATTTAAGAGTAAAGCCAGTTTAGGCGAAGCCAGTGCTGGCACACTGGCTTGAAAAAAAGGCCAGTGCTTTGCATACAATTTTCACTGGCGGCCCACACTGGCTTCGTCTAAACCTGGCTTTAGACTGGTCGGTGTAGCTCCACCTGACTCCGTCTAGGGCCACCTCCTTGACCTCTATGCGACGTTGACTGCTACTTTTTCTTTTATTGGTTTCATGTAACTTATCCTATTAATATGTACTTACCTGATAACAAATACATACATTGTCAGCAGCCAACACAAGTCGCCGCAGCGACGTGTGTCGTTCTCCAAGCCCTGGACTCCAACCAATTGGCCCATTGACCACGTGCGTTCCCGGCACGGATCCAGGGAGTGAGTATTATTATGGTATTGACGGTACAGTTAGTTTTTCGACGAGTGACTGTACAAACGATTTAAGAAGCTACAAGTTACAATTTTACAAGTCTCCACTAGTATTAGGAGACGTTACACGAGCGAAATCGGCAGGACTGCCAAGCAAGGTCGCATAGCATCAAATATGGAATGACCTTGATTTGGCCGGCCGCCGTGCTTCCGACACGTATCCACACGGGCTGAATCACGCGGCGGCCTGCATGCAGTCCTGCCGATACCGGCCGGTGTAGCGTCTCCTATTAGTATAGATATAAATCTTACTCGAACACACACACACACTCCGTTTGCTCAGCGACCCAAAATGAATCTTGGCCTCATTATTTTAACTAAACGGGACTTAGGGCCTGTTTCTTTGTAAATAGTAACAAGGATTACTTCACGACACTAGCTTCCCAACGCGATAACCTACACACTCAATATTTATTTATTTATTTATTTATTTAATCAATAACTTAAATCTATCATTACAGGCTTATTACCTAATACGATAGACAAGTGAAGTGAGTGATAACTAATACTAACACATTTAAATAAAATAAATTACAAATATAATTACTGACTATTGCACAGTACAAACATAGTGGCCTTTGCAAAGTCGTTCAGGGAGCATGTAAATATGTCCAACGTAATTGCGACTTTATTTAAGTTACGAATAGCCCGTGTCAGCGGTGCGTCCTTCAGCAGCTTCGTGCGCGCGGCGGGCTCGGCCAGCAGCGGCGGCCGGCGCCGACGCCACACGAACCGGTCCGGCACGTTTAGCGCCAGGCGTTAGGCGCCCGCCACCCCGGGGTTGCATAACTCACCCCGTAGTACTTTCACTACATATGTAGCGAGGGCCTGTTCCCGCCTCACTTCTAACTCGTTGTGCCCCACCATTCCTAACACCAAAGATCATAGACCAATAATCTTTGCTAACACGAAGAGAGTAGGGTACAACAGAGGATATCCCGGATACACACCATATAGCTTCAAGTAGAGATACCTAACATACTTGTTTTGGATACGCTCCAACATGAGCTTGTATTTAGTCTCACGTGGACTCCAGACTGCAGCGTTACCTTCAAGGTGACTCTTTACGAGAGCTTCATACACAGCTTTTAGGTAAGCTTTAATATAGGTACAATTTAACATTGCCTTTGGTAAAAAATAAAACTTATGGCAAAAGCTCATTTATTAGTGCCATTCGAGTATTTAATCAGCTTCCTAATGAATTAAAAATGTTGGATGACACAAAATTTAAACGGAATTTAAAAACATGGTTAAGCAATAAAGGTTTCTATTCTTTGAAATAATTTTTTGAATCTTCGTCTTAAAAGAAAAATAATGTATAATATATATTTTCCTTAGTTTTAAGCAAATATTGTCCACCCGAAATGGGTAACCGTTGGGGCCTAACACTTGTAAATATTTAATACCATCTATGTAACACGGTTAAACAATTTTTTTTTCTATTCTATTCTATTCTATTCACAATCTCCAGTTAAAACATATCCGTCAGATAAATGTTGGCTGTCACTTGTCTTTTATATGACGGGAGAAATTTTAACTGGCAAATAACTTTATCCGGCGATTGTGAAACAGGCCCTAAATCGCGTATAATTAACTTATTTATTTACTCCACTAAGAAAAATACAAAAAATAAACCACTCCCTAATCCGAAAAAGAACAAAAGTCATAGACGCACTTAGCCAGGCCCAGAAGCTTAAGTGGAAATGGGCTGGCCATGTCGCCAGGCTTCAGGATGAGAGATGGACGCACCGGGTAACAGCATGGAAGGGACCAGCGGCAGCGGGAAAAAGAAAGAAAGGTCGACCTTTAGCCCGATGGTCTGATGATATAACAGACGTGGCGGGGCCCGACTGGGTCTGGAGATGGAGGGCCCAAGATAGGAAAAAATGGCAGGCTCTAGAAGAGGCCTTTACCTCAAAATAGGGTTCTGGTGCATTATATAAACTTAGCTAGTGCTATTTAGTGTATTTAAGCTAGTGCAATTCAAGTTAATTTTTCTTTCATTATCCAAATCATGTCAAACCAGAAATAAAAGGCTTTTTTTTTTTTTTTTTTTACTCCACTGAGGTCTCCCGACGTTTCGTAAGTGTCGCAACATCCATGGTCACGGGACGACTGGCTTGAGCGGGTATCAACATCTTCTTGCTGCGCGGGTTTTCCGAACTACCCGCACTTGGTCTTTATTAACCACTTGTACAGTCGCTGTCATATATATCGGAGCGGCCAAAGTGCTCACAAATATCTGAACATGTCTAATGCCTCGACAATAGAGACGTGTTCAGATATTTGTAAGCACTTTGACCGCTCCGATATATTTGATAGCGACTGTACACTGGGGTTGCGCCATTTTCCTCGGTTCTGCGCTAACTCTTGCCATTTTTAGGGTTCCGTACCAAAAAGGTAAAAAAGGAACCCTTAGGTGCGACTTCGTCCGTCTGTCAGTCACAACGTTAAATATCTCAAGAACTACTTATGCTATCAATTTGAAATCTGAACAATTGTAAAGAAAGCTAAGACACGTGTAAATAAAATGAAATTCTATAATAAAGATTTTTATTTTCTGTGGAAATTACGAATATGAGGGGGGTAAAAATTCAAAGTCTAGGTGATAGATCTAAGTGGGTATCATATGAAAGGGCTTGAGTTGCACTTTCTAAAACCTTTTTTAAAAACGAAGTTTACCAAGCGAAATGTTGAAATTATAAGTATGTATTATAACATATGATTAAAAGTAATATAAATAATACAAGTAAACTAAAACAATGCCTCTATCTAGCTTATTTTTATTTATTTATCAAAGGCCATTTCTTAAGTAAGTTTGTAATTTAATAACTTTTGTTTGTAATTTTTTTCTTCAAATTCCTTTGAGATTATTGTTAGTCCTTTCTTTAGAAAAAGTGCCCTTGTGGCCTATTTGCAGAATAAATAATTGAGTTTGATTTCTTTCAAATAAAAACAATAATTATAGAAATCAAGTTATTAGTACCAAAATACAGATGGCGCTGTGCAGCGGTAACTTCAACTATGAGCTGTTAAGAGTCCGCAGTAAGCTCGTTTCTCCATACAAACGTCGTTACGCTATCATTATAAAACTATGTGTTGGATTGTAACGAAACTTTGCATGCACAATTACATGAGGAATATCTATGTCTGTAATTAGTTTATGTAGCTTCGGATAACATAGTAATAAAAATACAGCGAATTTAAGTTTTTCATACAAAACTTGTTTTTAATGTATTTCTTTTGTTTTACTGGAACCATATAAACTAATTACAGACATAGTTATACCTCATGTCAATGTATATGCAAAGTTTCGTCACAACCCAACAAGTAGTTTTAAAATGAGAGCGTAACTACGTTTGTATGGGAAGGTGAAATTCGGCCGAGCTTACTGCGGACTCTTATGATTGTCCAAGAATGAATGAGACCGTGACGTGACGGGTATGGTGTATGAACGTTTGTACGGAAACCTTGGTGTGCGAGTCAGACTCGCACATGACCGGTTTTTCAATCTTACATTGTTTTGTTGCTAATCGGCAGTAAAACGCATCCACTGCCCCACGGCGCGTCCTCCCGGTCGATATTGGCCAAACCTTCGTTGAAATTGGACCAATCACTGAGCATCAATAAAGGAGTATGGTGAGTTTACTAAAAACGAAGACTAGGTAGTAATGTAATTTATATATAGACTGCCCAATGCCTAAACAATGTTGCGTGGCTTTAGAGCACAGATAACCTCCAGTGCTTTAACATAATCAGTATGCTGTAGATTCACTATTAGATATAGTTTAAATTATTTGAACTGAGCTCATGTATGGCCATTGTACTGAGCTCATGAATAGCCTTTGCTTTTTTTTGTAAAAAAATGTTACCGCCAAGTAAAATGTTCATTGAATAATGAACTCTATCTTCTTATACAATAGATTCCAAATTAGCTACGAGATAAAATACCACACACAGCGCCTTGTACCTGGCTCTCCGGGAGCGGGTTGTTTTATCTTTTAGTCCATTTTGAATCTTAATAAGACGATAGAACTTCATTATACAATGAATATTTTATGTGGCGCTAACCTTTTTCTTGCAAAAACTGGCACGCGTCCGACCACACAGTCGTATTGTTGGACTTAAATGCTATTGTTCTGAGGATAAGCAGATCATTCCAGTTCAAAATCTCAACTATACTATTAATTAGGTAGGTACATATGGCAATTGAGAGATATAGGTTTTGATGGGCGTTCTTTAATTCACATTATCATTTCCTTGCCTTTAACCTAAAGAGGTATATAAGAGGATATGTATTCGCTGTAGTCCGTAACTTCTAGTAGTATTAGGTACATTACTCAATCATTAATCTAGGGCGGTAAAACAAATAATGTCTCAGATCGCAGTTATTTGACGCTCGAGCTGAAGAAAAGGGTGATAAATATGCGATCTGCCCAGCTAGCATGATAGCTTTTATGATCAAGTTTTACAGCGAAAGTGCAGGTACTTGAACGTCACGTATAATGTTGGTCAGACCAAGAAGTGGCCAGTAAAGGCTCAAACAGACAGGACAGGACCGTCCCGCGCGCGGAGGGCGCGCAGCGCTATATTTCCCTACAAACCGCTAGCGTGCTCAAACAGGCTGCGCCCCGTGGGCAACGCGTCCCGCCAGCAGCCCGCCGCGCGACCGCTGCGGGCGCGACGCGCGATGCGACCAATGGCGCGAGGCCATGCAGCGCGACGCGCGCTGGACGCGTGCGCGATGCAGGTTGGTCGATGGCGCGAAGCCAGCGCGTTGCGCGCGGCGACGTGTGCTCTGTATGACCGGCCGTCCCGCCCGCATCACGCGCTCATCAAGCTACCGTCCCGCTGGCAGTCTGTTCGACCCTTTAATGGGACTTTCCGTAGTTGTAGCGGGCAGCAATTACCTCTAATGGCCACGTGTAACGTAATAAATTTAATGTACTTTTCGATTATCTGTTCAGCGTGAGAATCAAGAAGCGCGACGCGAGTTCCTCGACCACCGTGGACACGCGGCGCCGCTCGCAGTCCGACCCGACGCCGACCCACCTCAAATATGGCATGTTTCGCAAGTGAGTCTAGAATTACTACTACAAAGCCGGACAACGTGGAACTTAAGTGGCAGTGGGCGGGGCACATAGCACGTAGAACCGATGGCCGTTGGGGCGGAAGGGTTCTTGAGTGGCGACCACGTACCGGAAGGCGCGGCGTGGGTAGGCCCCCCGCAAGGTGGACTGATGACCTGGTAAAGGTTGCTAGAGTCCGCTGGATGCGGGTGGCGCTGGACCGGTCACTTTGGCACTCTTTGGGGGAGGCCTATGTCCAGCAGTGGACGTCTTTTGGCTGATGATGATGATGAGTCGGACAATGTACTCGTAGTTGCGCGGTGTTCTTTCTTTTTATACTAACTATTACGTTGGTGATAAACAAGCGTACGTCCTGCATGAGGGTTAGCGGTCACCGCAGTCTAAAGACGCTTGCAACTCGAGGGGCGTTATACGCGCGTTGCCGACTCTTTAAACGTTTATACACATTTTCTTGAAGAACCCATACCTGTATAGTCATAGTAAGTCCATCCTTACTAATATTATAAATGCGAAAGTGTGTTTGTTTGTCCTTCTTTCACGTCGCAACGGAGCGTCGTATTGATGTGATTTTTTGTACGGAGATACTTAGTTTAGAAGCTGGAGAGTGACATAGGCTACTTTTTTCAGCGGGAAAACATCTAATTCCCACGGGAAAATTTAATATGTTACATTTTCCTATAACCACGCGGGCGAAGCCGCGGGCATCAGCTAGTCGTTTATAATTGTCAATTTGGTATTGCACAGATTCTCGAAACTCAGAAAGCATTCTGATATCATCGACGTCTCTCCACCCACGAGCCCAAGGCGACGGAGTGCCGAAATCAAACCGATTATGTTAGCCCGCAACAGTGTCTGCAAACAAGAGTCTTCGGTAAACGTTACTGAGCTGCCATCCATCAAAGGAAGTATTGCTAGTAAGTAATTATAATTCTTGAAAACATAACGTTTTGAAAATCTATTTATCGCCATCTCGTTTTGTTTTGTATTCATCCTACTAATATTATAAATGCGAAAGTTTAGATGTTTGGATGTTTGTTACTCAATCACGCTTAAACGGCTGAACCGATTTGAATGAAATTTTGCACGAAGATAGTTTATAGCCTGGATTAAAATATAGGATAGTTTTTATCCCGAGTCCACGCAGACGAAGTCGCGGGCGAAAGCTAGTACGTAATAAAATGTATACCTGTAAAAATATTATGTACAAATATTAGCCCTCTCAAATTGCTGTGCCTTTGCAGGGCGTCACATGTGTCTATATATTTTGTAATTCCATCTGATGTATGAATGTGATACGCAATAAACGATTGATTTGATTTGATTTATACCATCCAAAGAATATTTTTCAATGCCCGACGCAAAAAGAGGGGTGGTATAAGTTTGACGTGTCTGTGCTCCTAAATGAATGGACCGATTTTAATGCGTTTCTTTTTGTCCGAAAGCTGACGTGATCGAGATTAATTAATTAATTTATTATTTAATTAGTTTACACGGCTTTACAGCGAACCAATACGCCGAGAAAACTTACAACTAACATATGGTATCACAAAATCTCAAACATTCCTGGCACACGGTTACCCATCGCCACGCAAACAGGAGATGGTAAAAGCTGCGTTTCAACAAAATCGGTGCAGCCGGTTTTGAGATATTGAACGTTGTAATGAAAATGTCGGGGGTTTCTCATATTTTCTAAGTTGTAGTTACTGTTTGTCTTTGTAACTGCTTCGTGCACAACCCATTAAGGGTCGAACAGACTGCCAGCGGGACATAGCGGGGCTTGACGAGCGCGTGATGCGCGCGGGACGGCCGGTCACACAGACCACGCGCGCATCGCGCCATCGACCCGCCAGCATCACGTACGCACCGCGCGCTCCGCTGTCTGGCGTCACACTGACGCGCCGCGCACCCGTCGCGGGCGCGCGGCGGGAGGCTGGCGGGGCGCGACAGAAGCGGGGCGCGTTGCCGACGGGGCGCAGCCTGTTTGACCACGCTAGCGGTTTGTAGGGAAATATCGCGCTGCGCGCCCGCGACGGTGCTGTGTGTTCGACCCTTTAAAGAGTATTTGGGTCAATCAACTTTTTCCCGTCACTGGTTGCCATGGTTACGTGTCCTGGGTCCCTTTTTAAAACTGCGATTTTGAAAGAGAGAAAGAAAATAAGTTTATTTTGTGGGTTTTATTTCACCAAATATGTGGTTTTCTTGTCATGTTCGCCCCTTTTTTACCCGACTGCCGAAGAAGAGGAGGGGTTATGTTTTTCGAGCGTATGTATGTATGTGTGTATTCTTTGGCACGCCTTCAGCCTAAACATATGAGGTGTCGTTGGATTCCTCTGAATCGTGGGATAATATTTGAAAAAAAGCAGTTGTTTTTTTTTAAATCCTTTGAGTTCACTTGTTGTTGGACCATCTTCTAGGCAAGTTAGAAGTCGATATTGTAACAATTTTTCAAAGAAATTCTTTAGTTTCGTCTGCTGTCCAACGGGACAAGATAACAACAAGAAATAGTTGATTGACCCATTTATATGCTGGCTGAAAATGAGCGCTGCAGGTGTCCGACACCTGCAGCATAATGCGGAGCCAGTGTCCGGTTCACTGCCGCAGACACACTTGTTTCATGTTTTATCTGTTTCCTGTTTATTTTATTGTTTAATATGTGTGCCTTTTTTTAACCTTGGGGAAATGCATTTACGCATCCCGTCCTATCCGGGGAGGCAGGACGGGTATGACGGACTAACCGAAACTGGACTACCGTCTAAAACCACCAACGACATCCGGCTCCGCCTTGTAAAGGGGGGCGTCGCAGGATCGCTCTTGGCATTCAACTGCGTACGTCCCGGCGGGCGGCCCACAGTAACAGGCCGCAGACATTTCGAGGCGTCAGGTAGGCGAGCGCCTCCAGTCCTGTGGAACCTTTGTTTACAGGGCTTGCCCCAACTCCCTGCATGGTTCCACTACGGCGGAGGCAGCAGATGCACATAATAATATGTGTGCCCTGTGTGTTTGTGAATAAATGTATATTTCTTTCTTATCCTACTAATATTATAAATGCGAAAATTTGGATGTTTAGATGATTGGATGTTTGTTACTCAATCACGCTTAAACGGCTCAACCGATTTAGATGAAATTTTGCACGGAGATAGTTTATAACCTGGATTCAAATATAGGATAGTTTTTATCCCGGGTCCACGCAGACGAAGTCGCGGGCGGAGGCTAGTATCTTATATTGCACATTTTGTTCGCAGGAGCCGCGACGGCTCGCGGTGCGCCCGCGCCGCCGCCGCGGCCGCAGACCAAGCACGTCCACCTCTCCCGGACTGCCCCCATCCACCTCGACATCAAGCCGAAGAGGTTCCCCTCTATGTTGTGGTGCTAGTCTGTCAAGTTAGTTTCCCTGGAAAATTTGCTATTTCTTTATATGGCAACAATTTTACCTATTAAATAAGCTGTCAGTAATACGTACCTATTAAGAGACCGCAGTAAGCTCGACCGAATTTCGCCTTCCCATACAAACGTAGTTAAGGTCTCATTTTAAAACTACGTGTTGGATTGTGACGAAACTTTGCATATACATTGACATGAGGTATATCTATGTCTGTAATTAGTTTATATGGTTCCAGTTTATAAAACAAACGAAATACAGCAAATCAAGTTTTGTATGAAAAACTTAAATTCGCTGTATTTTTTTTTACTATGATATCTGAAGCTACATAAGTTTCGTTACAATTCAACACGTAGTTTTAAAATGAGAGCGTAACTACGTTTGTGTGGGAAGGTGAAATTCGGCCGAGCTTACTGCGGACTCTTAAGTCTAAGGTTAAAACGGGACATACAAAACAAAGACACTACACACAGTAAATTGGTTTGCCTGTCAGATGAATCATTCATTTGGCTGCTACTAACTATATGAAGCCGACTGTATATTACCGAGTGCTTAAGGGCGGTATTCCACTTGTCCAAGATCTTTGTACAATGTGCATTGCGTCTCAATCACTCTTTAAGCAAAATGTGAGACGCAAATACACATTGGACAAAGATCTTGGACAAGTTGAATACCACCCTGCTAGTCGCTCCAGCAAGGTTTAAGCCGCGCCAAATAAGAAATGTTGCCATTTTAGAATCTCTTCTTTATTGGCGCTGTTGATAAGTCTTTCGGCTGGTATCCCGCTACAATTTTAACCTCAAAATGTCAGATTGTACTATCGACAACACAGCTAACTGACCATCGGTGGACCTTAAATGCATTGTAATAAGGTTCTATATAAACACAGGATGGTCAGTTCAGTGTTGTCGTTTGCACTGTGATGACAGCTGTCTTCACACCCAAGAAGTCAGCAGCGGAAGTAGCTATGCAGAATAACACGCTCAAAATTATCCACACAGATCTCTTGACATTAACCCCCTTATTCATAAAACTTAAAATGCCTCTGCTAAATAAAATTTGCTTTGTCCCTTTCTTACGAACACAAATGTCAACGTGACAGATAAGGACAAACGAATTTTAACGGCATTTTAGTTAAAATAGGCTTGTAGAACGTTTATGAATACAGCCGTAAGAGTGTAGATAATTTTGAGCACTAGACATGCGTAGCTACTTCTGCTAACTGTACCTCATCGCTATTGAGGGCAGGAAAATAGTTCAGTAAGAGATAGCTTTGTATATAAGATAAGACAAGGCGGTCAAAATACCTGATGCAATTTTATTAGCAGTGTCAGATATTTTTGAGTCAATACACTAAATTTATAACATGTGACGAAATTGCTTTAGCATGACAAACTAGATGTATCGCTTTTAATCAATGAATTGATCGCACAAATGTGGAATGACAGCGTAAACTTGCTTAGTTTAAACATCTTCATATTATTATGGTTCATTCGGACAATCAGATTTTTTGGCTCGCGCAACGCAATTAATTATAAGGAAATTTAAAGCAACAAGTTATACCACATTTTAATAAATAGGTCGATAAAATAAAGATACTCTGTATTTGACATTTTATTTATATTTTATAAAAAATCGGTAAACATTTTATTGTATTTTGTTGAAAACGGCAACCACTCCCAAATCATAAATTAAGTAAAAGTAAAATCAATATTTATCCTTTTTAACCAAACTTAAACTAAATAAACTATATTTATTATTACGCAAAAAATATATATAAGAAAACTGTTATTTCAGACTGGAACGCTATGGTACTTACACTAAGGCTGAATATAGACCAGACATATTCGAAGATGTGTTTTGGTATATTTGACACTTCGAATGCTTGACAGCAGCTATAAAACATCTTCGTACTCTGGTGGATATTCGCCCTTAGTCACACGCCACCTTTGAAGAATGACAAAAAATAATATAACATAATTATAACACAATTTTTTCACAGGGTTACATCACTGTTAAATATTACAATGTATCGTCTTCCCGTCCATCATTAATTGTGCAAGTTAAAGTAACTTTCAGTCGTCTCTGGTTCAAAACTAAATTCAAGTAAGTAATAAAATCCTCTATCGTCTGTCATAACATAACGACTGCTGAGGATAGTATTTAACCAGAAGTTTATACGAAATGTAAATACCTTTGCCTATGTAAATAACAATAAAGAATACAATAATTCATTTTTGTTCATTTTAACCATTCCTTCGTTACCTTATTGAAAAATACGCGTGGAGTCGCGCGACATGACCAGCACTATCCATACTAATATTATAATGCGAAAGTGTGTCTGTCTGTCTGTCTGTCTGATTACCTCTTCACGCTTTAACCGCTGAACCGATTTGGATGAAATTTGGTATAGAGATAGTTTGAGTCCTGGGGAAAGACGTAGGATAGTCTTTATCCTGGAAATCACCCCCCAAGGGGATGAAGTGGGGGGTGAAAGTATAGTTAGTAGCAGCCAGAGTAGCCAAATATATCGTAACACGTCCTTATTCTTACTAATAAAGACGTGTACCGAAATTTGGGTACCTTAATAATAACTATACGATGCAGCAGTACGTCTGCACAACTTGCTGACAAGTCGCTTCGCGCGCGACTGAGCGTCTCTCGTCTCACTTGCACCGTGCAAATTAGAAAGAGGAGAGTAGATCTTTCTCGACTCGCGTCACGGCGCGGTGTCAGTTCTGCTAGCCCCCTGGTTCGTTAATTATATAGATTTTTTTGTCGCGACACTTTCGATAATTTTTTTTTTAAAGTCCAGCTCTGTGTTCAAAGCCACTAGGTAGTTTATAATTGCAACGAATCCATGACCTTGAAGTTTGACAGGCGAGGTCGTATTTTAGGGGTCCTGTCTCTTGACCGAACAACTTTTAGCCTAATGTATCATTTGACAAATGTTTCATTTGACCTAATGCATTTTTCGTCAAAACAGTGGTATTGTCGGGTATTATTTGAATATCATCAAATAGAAGTCATTAGGTTAGGTTAGGTTTGTTTTATAATAATCCTATAAAGCTTTCTATTTAAGAAAAAAATGCATTAGGTCAAATGAAACATTTGGCCAAAAGTTGTTTGGTCTAACATCAGTGAACCCGTATTTTAGCCAGGATCTATTTCAGGGAGTATAAGCTAGCATAACAAATATACAAAATAAAACTTAAATAAAATAAATTCAACTTGTTCTTACGTAGATTATCCAATCACGATGGAGCGATCACTCCCTTTGACAAACCACTAGCGATTACCTACTTGATACTAAGCGTAAACTCTATTCATCCATACGTGCCCTATCATGTAAACAAACACTTCTCGAAGACATTAAGTATCATACTTTTCTTTAGGATTACACAATAACTGGAACTTAGAAAAGTTGAGAAACCCCCGACATTTTCATTTCAAAGTCCAATATCTCAAAAACGGCTGAACAGATTTCCATGAAACATGGCTAAGAACACTAGGGATCACATCAGCTTTCGAATAAAAAAAACCGCATTCAAATCGGTCCATTCGTTTGGGAGCTACGATACCACAGACAGATACACAGACACGTTTAACTTATAACACCCCTCTCTTTGCGTCGGGGGTTAAAAAGGGGCTACCCGAGGTTTTCATCGATTTTTGACAAGTTTTGAATCGTATTTCTTACTTTCGCACTACAGCACGTCTGTCATGCGACGGCCGCGACATACTCTCGATTTCTCTCGCACTATACCTCTTGTACTAAGTGTTCTAATAAGAGACGGATATTGCGAGAAAAATCGAGAGAGCTCGCGCGCCGTCGCATGATAGCCGTGCTGATAGAATTATAAGTGAAACGGCTGTCGGTTCTTCAATCTTTTATCTCCATTTTTGTCTACCGGATTTTGAAAGAAATTAATAATTAATTTCGTTGGAATATTTAATTGTATAAACAAAATACTTATTTCGCATCTCTATTGACGTGAAACATCTAACATATACGAAATCCACATATTTGGGTTCGTCTATGACTTCTCTAAAAACGTGTCTACGGTTTTCATTTTAAACTAATTAACACAAAAGTTATGGCCAGAAAACCAGTTTGTTGGCCTAAAGTTGTTCAACTTTGATGTCAAATATCTCGAAAACAATGAACTTTGAAGTAAATATGGGATACTATATTGCTTAAAGCCGCTGTTGTTAATATAATAAGCTACTAAAATCATTAGAAAACTAAGGGATTCAGATCGAAGGTCATTGGCGTATGGCAGCCCCTTAAAATGATATTGTATACTTATAGAAACTCACAAAGTATTGAAATCAAGCAGATAACCACTCAAAAATATCATTTTTAATAGGATTTTCACCCATAATCGAAGTAACGAACGAAAGACCTCAAAAATATCTGACATAACGATGTCTAGATTGTCTATGTACATGAATCACACTTATGTATATTTTATCATTTCCAATCACTAGTCATTGTCTATTATCATCTTTAACGTCATGTGTGTTTACATGATAGGACGCGTAACCATGAATAGACTTTAGGGTAAGCGCATCTTCGTGTGTCGAACAGTCTATAACTAAAAAGAAATAAATAGAAGATATGCCAATGACGATAAGTTCCAAAATGATGAGGCTCGAATAGTGAGATTGACAATCCTTGATCGGAAATATCTCAAATTAATTCCTTTTCTTTTTTTAATAAAGCTTTTCTCACAAGTGTCTGGGCCAATTTTCTTCGTTATTGGCGCACAGTATTTCCCAGTAAGCCACCTATACAATGGGGAATACCTTTCCCTTCCTAGTGGGTAGAACTGGCCATCCGTGCATCCGTCATAATATATTAAACCTTGCAACACGGTTTCTGATCCTTGTTTTCGTTCTCTTTATCCTGTAAAAAAAACGTCGTGGAATTAGTACAGTCCAGGGCGAATATGTAGGCCCTTATTTCCGGAACAATAAGGTTGTACTTATACTTGACGCCGTATATAGATTCCAAAAAAATAACTTTTAAAATTTCTTTTTAAAATTCATTTATTTCATAACAAGCTTTTGCCCGCGACTCCGTCCGCGTGGAACTCGTTTATATCGCAGCTCCATACAAACTTTCACTCCCCATTTCAACACCTTAGGGGATGATTTTCGATAAAAACTATCATTCATGTAACCTTGGTAAGGTTACATGGTTGCATGAATAGTTGTATATTCAATTCAATTCAATTTATTTCTCATATAGGTATACAAGATACACTTATGTCCATCAGTAGATACATTTTCTTATCACTAACGGTTTACGCTGATAATGTACAATACGCAAAATGCTAACTGCACGCATAATGTACAAACAGTCAAAATGCACATACGCAAAATCCACATCATGATAAATGTACAGAACGAGAAATGTACAGTACGCAAAATGTATTAACGCTGAAAGCACATAACGCATAATGTGTAAAAAGAAAAATCTACATTTCGCGAATTGTTCAATGCAAAACGCATAATCCGCAAAATGTTACAAAAGCTAAATGCTCAATCGCCAAACGTACAAAACGTAAAATGTACACAAAGCAAAATAAAATAGATTCCA
Source organism: Epinotia bilunana (assembly GCA_947049275.1). NCBI lineage: Eukaryota > Metazoa > Arthropoda > Insecta > Lepidoptera > Tortricidae > Epinotia > Epinotia bilunana. Next base: position 1,548,075 of record OX346277.1, on the reverse strand, counting down.
ACGGACACTTATTAGCACCAAAAACTATAATTTATAATTTATCAGTACATCTTGCGTACTGTTATTTTTCCGTAATGAACAATTTGCGTGTTGATCATTCTAACTTTGCACATTTTGCCACTACCGGGTGGAGTACATTTTGCATATTGTACAATCATCATATGTACATTTCATTGCTTGTACTATCTGCGTATTTTACATTTCTCGTTCTGTACATTTATCATGATGTGGGTTTTTCGTATGTGCATTTTGACTGTTTGCACATTATGCGTGCAGTTAGCATTTTGCGTATTGTACATTATCAGCGTAAACCAAAATTACGACTATTATAATGCTAATTAGCTAGTTACTTATACAATCATTCCAAACATCCTTTTCTGTTAAATAATCCTTTACTCTATAATAGGATTTCTGAGTCAATATTATCTTTAACAATTTTTTTAAATTTAAAGTCTGGTAGGTCTGTAATGTGACTGGGAATTTTGTTGTCAAAATGTATGGACCGTCCAATAAATGATTTTCTAGCTTTTGATATTCGCAACTGCGAGTTTGTTTTTATTTCTAGTGTTAAATTTGTGCAGGTCACTGTTTTTGGGGAGATCTGCGTAATGTTTTCTAGCGTACATAATAACTTCGTAAATGTATAGTGAGGGCAGTTATGATATCTACTTTTCTAAATAGATCCCTTAAAGATGTTCGTGGTTTTAAGTTGTAGAGTTGTATACCTTCTGGCAGCAGCGGCGGCCCTTGCCGGCGAGCGGCCGGGCCCTCTCGTCCCACACCAGCACGCCGTCGCACGCGCAGATCCGCTTCGGGTTCTCGAACACGCCGGCCGAGCGCGCTATTATACCGCACGCTATCCTGCAGTGAAGCCGAATATATGGAAGTGCACTTCAACACGAATGTTCCAAATTAAATTAAATTAAATTAATTTATGCATGTGGGAAATAAGTTACAATTTGCAGATAGATGCAGTAAATCTGGTGGACTCACCCTCACCACACCCTACCTCTTCAGGTGTACATACATCAAATTACAACAATTACACTAATGCATTTCTATGTAAGTAAACTAAACAAAAATGAATTATATGTCAAGAAAGAGTTAAGAGTCCGCAGTAAGCTCGGCCGAATTTCACCTTCCCATACAAACGTAGTTACGCTCTCATTTTAAAACTACGTGTTGGATTGTGACGAAACTTTGAAACATATACAATCACTTGAGGTTTATCTATGTCTGTAATTAGTTTATATGGTTCCAGTTTATAAAACACACAAAATACATAAAAACAAGTTTTGTATGAAAAATTTAAATTCGCTGTATTTTTTTACTATGGTATCTGAAGCTACATAAACTAATTACAGACATAGATATACCTCATGTCATTGTGCATGCAAAGTTTCGTTACAATCCAACACGTAGTTTTAAAATGAGAGCTACGTTTGTATGGAGAATCGAGCTTGCTGCGGACTCTTAACATATACAATTAAAAGGAAGCATTCAACAAGTCATTGATATTATGGTTCACTAATGTTAGACCAAACAACTTTTGCATTTTTTTCTTAAATAGAAAGCTTTATAGGATTATTATAAAACAAACCTAACCTAACCTAATTCTATTTGATGATATTCAAAGAATACCCGAAAATACCACTGTTTTGACGAAAAATGCATTAGGTCAAATGAAACATTTGTCAAATGATACATTAGGCTAAAAGTTGTTTGGTCAAGAGACAGGACCCTGATATTATAATATAATAACATTTCTAAAGATGGCCTCCCCTGACCCGGACCACAGTGTCACGCGACTAGGAACAAAATGAAAAATGACATCCATTTGCCCAAACACAGCATCAAAGCTGACAAGTTCTGACATGTGACGAGTTTTCTACCTGTGCTTCTCGGCGGACACATGCTATCTTTTACTTCCGTACTTTCTCTTTCTGTCATTCTGTCATGGCGGCAATGCAGTATAATAAAATAAAACACAATTCTTTTCAAGTTTATAAATTTAAAGCCAGCATAATAGACACCTAGAACTTTAGGTACATACACAGAATAATTATTAGTACCTAAAGAGAACTATTATATAATTATATAATCTGTGCTAAAGGCACGCTATCCTGTAGTCTGAACCAAAACATGCCCAAAATCAGGCCTCGAAAAAGCTAGCCGAAGATGGAGATGAACGGTGCAAATGCATCGTGTGTGACAGCAGAGCGTCGTGCTATGGTAACAGATGGGAATGATTCTTTCCCAGTTGTCCCCAGTGGGAACAGATGGGAATAATTCTTTCCAAGTTGTCCCCAGTGGGAACAGATGGGAATGATTCTTTCAAAGTTGTCCCCAGTGGGAACAGATGGGAATGATTCTTTCCCAGTTGTCCCCAGTGGGAACAGATGGGAATGATTCTTTCCAAGTTGTCCCCAGTGGGAACAGATGGAATGATTCTTTCCAAGTTGTACCCAGTGGGGACGGATGGGAATGATTCTTTCCCAGTTGTCCCCAGTGGGAACAGATGGGAATGATTCTTTCCAAGTTGTCCCCAGTGGGAACAGATGGAATGATTCTTTCCAAGTTGTACCCAGTGGGGACGGATGGGAATGATTCTTTCCCAGTTGTCGCCCCAGTCCAAGTTGGCTCAGCTCGGGTTGCACAGGGCGGTTCCACAACACTGCGGGAGCTCAAATACCGGGAGCCATCCGGCTCTCTCTCGGACACTGCAACTGCGCGTCATTGTTCCGAACATAACGTGTGTGCTAAAATGTGTGTTACTCACGGCGGGCCGCTGTCGCCGTCTATCTTGGAGGTGGGGCTGGAGCCCTGCCCCAGGTCGTCCGCGCGCTCCGTGATGGCGATGGAGCGCCCGATGATCTCCGATATCTGGCGGACGGAATAACGATATGTTTATAGTTAAGATATTCTTCACTACATAGTATAAAACAGAGTCGCTCCCCGTTGTCTGTCCCTATGTATGCTTAGATCTTTAAAACTACGCAACGGATTTTGATGCGGTTTTTTTAATAGATAGAGTGATTCAAGAGGAAGATTTATATGTATAATATAGTATCCGTGCGAAACCGGGGCGGGTCGCTAGTTTATAATAACTCACGTAAGTTTTTTTTGTATGCACACAGCGCGACAGAGGTTTGTTGAAGTCACGTTTTTTTTTGTAATTCTGCCCGTTTAAAGATCTGATACGACGACCGAGATTCCGCGCGAACATTGACGGGTTCCCTCGTGAAGCAGGAACCGTCGTTCTAGCGGTTTAGCTCAAACTAACAAGCACCATGGCAGTATCCGATAGTAACTATGAAGCAGCTATTGAGTAAGCGTATACGAGGGCCACACTGAAAGTTTTGCGTAACTTTTAAATAAAACAATTTAAAACAAAACTAATACATTTACTGCTTCTCAAAATATTCTCCCTTGCATTTTATACATTTATTCATCCGCTCGAACCATTTTTCAAAGCATGATACCCAGTCGCTTGACTGCATGTTTTCGACGTGTTGGTTTAATGTCGCCACTGCATCTTCGGGCGTCTTAAATGTTAAACCTCTCATCAAATCCTTGATTTTCGGGAAAAGGTAAAAGTCACAGGGTGCAAGATCTGGACTATAAGGCGGATGAGCCACGGTCTCCACATTTTCGGAACTCAAAAACGCTTTTGTTTTTTTTGCAGTGTGGGGGGACGCATTATCATGATGCAGGAGTATGCGGCTTCGTGGTCGTGTCTCGCGAACTTTTTCAAAGACTGTGGGCAAACAAGTTGTGGTGTACCACTCGGCATTTACAGTTCTTTTATTATTTAGAAGGACTGTGCAGACATGGCACCTTTTTGAAAAAAAACAAGCGATCATTTGTTTGGCAACGCTTTTGGCTTGTTGAATTTTTGTTGGCCTACTGTCACCTTCAAAGACCCATTCACTAGACTGTTGTTTCTTTTCTGGATCGTAACGATAAATCCATGTTTCATCTCCTGTTACGATGTTATATACACCATTTGAACATCCGTTCTTATATTTCCGCAGCATTTCTTGGCACCAGTCGACACGTGCCCGTTTTTGGCCTGAAGTTAGTTCATGAGGAATCCACCGACAACAAAGTTTCCTGACTTTTAAATTTTCGTGTAAAATCTTTTGTATTTGACTCATACCAATCCCTAATTGTCCTCGAATTTCGTCGTGATTCGTCGGTTTTCTTCTATCAGTCGTCTCACAGCAGCAACGTTTTCTTCAGTGACCGCGGTTGACGGTCGACCTTCACGAAACTCGTCATCGAGACTAACACGGCCCCTATTAAATTCAGCGTACCAACGTCTCACGGTGCTCAGATGTGGTGCTTCAAAACCAAATGCATTTTGAAGGCGAGTACTACACTCATGCGGAGAAAGAGAACTTTTAAAATCATAAAAAATCATTGCTCTAAAATCTTTACGCGTCAAATCCATTTTGAATGCAATCGGTTTATTTCGAACTAACAAAAAAAACAAATGACTATCGATTTCCCGCCGATATTTAGTACATTCCATAAACAAAGGTCTATATTTTTTTAAAATAATCAATTCGAAATTGGAATGAGTGCGAATAGCCAGGAGTGCAAAACTTTCAGTGTGGCCTATGTACCATAGAATAATGAAGTGCCTAAAGGTACAGAAGGTCCACTGTTTAAGTGATTATGTTAGCTGACATTTTTTGGCCATAGACAATCGAGTGGGATAGGGTTGTCGACGTACCACATAACTGAACATCCAAAATTACAGTTGTTTTAGTTTCTGTTTGTTATCTTAATTATCATTCATTTTCAAGTCATATAAGTAATAAAATACATGAATACAGATTATACAAAACAGTTCATATTTTGAAATGGGTTTACTTCTTTCGTCATGTTAGCAAGACGTTGTAAAATTTAAATTCGTTTAACTGTGTGCGATCAATGAAACTACGTTGTTACTACGTAAAACGGAACGTCATTGTGTGCGATACGCTGTACAGCCCTAGCTAGACCTCCACAGGGGGTTACCATAGATAAACAGCGCTTCGCGCCAAATTGACAGTGGGATAGGCCTGCCTATACGCACACTGAGCACACGATCCACGAGCCTGAAGCTGGGATAGGCCTGCCTATACGTACACTGAGCACATGGCTCACGATCCTGAAGCTGGGATAGGCCTGCCTATACGCACACTGAGCACATGGCTCACGATCCTGAAGCTGGGATAGGCCTGCCTATACGCACACTGAGCACACGATCCACGATCCTGAAGCTGGGATAGGCCTGCCTATATGCACACTGAGCACATGGCTCACGATCCTGAAGCTGGGATAGGCCTGCCTATACGCACACTGAGCACACGATCCACGATCCTGAAGCTGGGATAGGCCTGTCTATACGCACACTGAGCACATGGCTCACGATCCTGAAGCTGGGATAGGCCTGCCTATACGCACACTGAGCACATGGCTCACGATCCTGAAGCTGGGATAGGCCTGCCTATACGCACACTGAGCACACGATCCACGATCCTAAAGCTGGGATAGGCCTGTCTATACGCACACTGAGCACATGGCTCACGATCCTGAAGCTGGGATAGGCCTGCCTATACGCACACTGAGCACATGGCTCACGATCCTGAAGCTGGGATAGGCCTGCCTATACGCACACTGAGCATATGGCTCACGATCCTGAAGCTGGGATAGGCCTGCCTATACGCACACTGAGCACATGGCTCACGATCCTGAAGCTGGGATAGGCCTGCCTATACGCACACTGAGCACATGGTCCACGATCCGGAAGGTGGCGCGGCCCTGCTGGTCGGCGCGGATGTTCCCCAGGTCGCCGGCGTGGCGCGCGGCGGGCGCGGCGCCGGGCGCGCCGTGCGCGGCGCCGCGCGGGTTGTAGTGCGAGCCCAGGGATGCGCAGCCCTATAACACACACAAAAAAAAACTGTTTCTCTCAAAAAAAAATGGTACACTTATTGCCGACTGCACTTTTCTGTATACGATCAACTGCTCGTTGAGACGATTCTAACGAGCTCAAATTCAACGGGGTTACGTCGATTAAGTGCTGAATTCCCATGGCCACCTTCCGTCTCCATCATCAGGTACCATAATATTGGATTGTCATCCATACTATACTTATACCCAATATTTGAAGTGCGCCTTATAGAACGGGTTTTAAACAGAGTGCAGATGTAGAAAGGTTTAAAGCGACGCTAGTTGAGTTACAGTCAGAGGGAGTACCGCGAAGTGAAAACTAACTTCGTTCGAGTATCTCCCTCTCTGTCGCTCGAACTAGCAAGTGCCACAGAGAGGGAGATACACGAACGAAATTCGTTTTCGTTTCGCGGTAGGGCCTCAGCATCATATAGTTGATAGCAGCCAAAAATATTGCAACATATTACTACAGGAGAAAGAACGTGTTACGATAGGTATATTTGACGCTGCCTACGAAGCTGAAGGTCCTGGGTTCGAATTCCGGCAGGGGCAAATATTTGTGTGATGAGCATGATTATTTGTTTCTGACTCTTGGATGTTTTCTATGTATTTAAGTATTTATGTCTATTATATATACCGTCGTATAGTACCCCTAACACAAGCCTTACTGAGCTGACTATAATGACAATTACCATCCAAGAAATCTTTTCAATAAAAAATTTAAAAGATTTCTCTTGGACAAGCAAGTGGCAAGAATTTCTCATGGCTATTTGGTTGCAGATTTTGTAATATAGGCGTGCTTCCAAGAGATATCACACATCTCACCACACGTTTTTTTATAATATATACACTCCTTGACGACACATAGTTACACCTTATATTTTGTCATTTTTATTACTCCCCTATCACACAGATCAATTTTATTTATTCGATATTATTTGCAAGCTTTATTTATTTATTATTATTTTTCTTGTAATATTTCACCTGCATCGTGACCCGAGGTACTGGCAGAATATCAGTGCTAGCTCACACGAGCAAAGCAAAACTGAGCTAGTACCTTTTTAGGGTTCCGTGGTCAACAAGGAACCCTTATAGTTTCGCCATGTCCGTCTGTCTGTCTGTCTGTCCGTCTTCGGCTTATCTCAGTAACCATTACTAATAGAAAACTGTGATTCGGCATGGGTATATAAATCGATCACGCCGACAAAACAGTACAATTAAAATCTTGATAAAAAAAATCGTGGTAGTAGTACATATAATGAATTGAAAAGGAAAACTATCCCCAACAAGTAGTAGGCATAAGTAGTTACCGAGTAATAGTCGACCAACTTATCCTCCTGAAACCCAGGGTACGCTTTAGTGCTTTTGAATTAGGAACTTTTTGACATTCAGTAAAAGTTTAAAATTTGTACAAAATTTTGTACGCGGGGTAATGTGAACTTGGAAAGGCCAATTTCTTAAATTTAATTTATAATTCGATTTCCGTACCACAATTGTTTTACTTGTTCTTTTATCGTTGTTTTTTCAGTGTCATTTTTATCTTGTTGCAAAATGCCAAATAAATGATTTATCTATCTTATCTATCTATCTATATTTATTAAATATTAATTTATTTATAGATCAAAGACAAACGTCTAGAAAAAAGTACCCTGCTCAGGTCCCCGGTCTCGTGTAGATGCAGCCCGTGGAGGCCGGGCGCCAGGCCGTCCACGCTGCCGTCCGCGACCAGCGCGCCCTGCTGCTGCTGCAGGCGCACCACGCCGAGCACGCGAGCGTCCGCGCTGGACACCATGGCTACCGCCGACTGCGTGTCTGTACAGAGAAACCGGCCAAGTGCGAGTCGGACTCGCGCACGTAGGGCTCCGTACCGTTATCCATAGAAACGGCAAAGAATCACGTTTGTTGGATGGCAGCCCGCTTAAATATTTTCATTTCTTTTTATTTGTTGTTATAGCGGCAACAGAAATACATCATCTGTGAAAATGTCTACTGTCTAACTATCACGGTTCATGAGATACCGCCTGGTGGCAGACGGACGGACAGCCCTTAGTAATAGAGTCCCGTTTTTACCCTTTAGGTACGGAAACCTAAAAATATTTTTTTAGAATAGAATAGAATAAAATAGAAAGACATTTAGTCGGATAACACATCATTACACATTCACATAATTGACATAATACACCTTAAGGTGGTTCGCTTTCCGTACAAAACGTCATTTGACATTCGCAGGCTAACATGATATTTTTAGAAACTTATGTAAAAACTTCTAGAAATCGGCTTTGCATTTGCGCGAAATTCCCCCTTTTTCTCCAAATTATCACTTCCCAAACTAATTTCTCAAATTACTCTAGTTAATACAGGTTTATTCTAGGAAATTGTGAAACCAGGGTACTTAGAGTACCTCCGAATCCTTGCAGCACTGCCCTCTTCCCAGACGATTTGGAGACCATGTCCACCACCACAGAGCTGGGTAGAGTGGTGTCCACCACGAACGCGCCATTTTTGAACAGCGCCTGCAAGTACAAGGCAAAGTCACCTGATAAGGAGCAAGATACGGTTTATTTGGAAATAATTCAACAGCAGGGTTAGGTATAAAATTCTACAATAAAATTCCCATCCACATTACCGAACTTACAGACTCTAAATTCAAATCTTTCGTAAAACAGACACTTGTTTTATTTTTATTTTTGTTAATTTATTTATTTAGATAGGGTTTACATTATAATGTTAACATATGTGCCACTATAGGAAACCCCGTGGGTTTATTTAAAAGTTGGCGAGATCGCGCGGCTCGATCCGTGTGTAGGTACTAAATGTATATAGGTACTAGCTTTCGCCCGCGACTTCGTCTGCGTGGACGATCTTATATTTTAATACAGGCTCTAAATCATTTTCGTGCAAAATTTCAACGAAATCGGTTGAGCTGTTTAAGCCGCATTGAGTAACAAACATCCAAACATCTAAACATCCAAACATCCAAAGATTCGCATTTATAATATTAGTAGAATCATACTAATCTTACTAATTACGAACTACTTAACATTAAGCTAAGTTTAGCTAGGTACATACTTGGTATTCGGTTAATATTGACAATGTGTTTGTTTGGCTATGTAAGTTGCAGGTAATGTTTTTTTAACAGTTTTTTTTTCAAAAGCTTATTTCAAAAGCATATTAGGGTAAATCGCCAATAACTGGCCACCCTTCAACTGGCACCGTCGTACTAAATAAATTAACTCTGTTCCCCTACAAAAAGAACTCAATTTAGTATAACGTGGCCAGTTATTGAAGGATGGCCAGTAATTGACACCTTATACTAAACCTTATACGGTCGGTTAACTGACACCACGAAGTTGCGGAACACGTCGCAATAATTGTGCGTTTTTGTAGTTATTAATAAGTCACCCCTTTATTCATAAAACTTAAAATGCCTCTGCTAAATAAAATATGCTTTGTCCCTTTCTTACGAACACAAATGTCAACCTGACAGAAAAGAACAAACGAATTTTAACGGCATTTTAGTTAAAACAGGCTTGTAGGACGTTTATGAATACGTTAGTCTTTAAGGTATTAGTAATTTGATGCCTGATTTAAATAATAAAAAATAATATGAATAGAACAAAAATAAAATATTAGGGGACAATCTTACACAAATCGACCTAGTGACAAACTAAGCAAAGCTTGTAGTATGGGTACTAGACGACGATAAACATAACTATATTTATTTATTTAATCTTTATTGCACAAAAGAACAACTTATCGTACAAAAGGCGGACTTAATGCCGTAAGCATTTTCTACCAGTCAACCTTTATTATATAGATAGATAAATAAATACTTAAATACATAGAAAACATCCATGACTCCCGAACAAATACTTATGCTCAACACACAAATAAATGCCCTTAGCGGGATTCGAACCCAGGACCTTTTGCTTTGTAGGCAGGGTCACTACCAACTAGGCTAAAGCGGTCGTCAAATAATTCTATTATAAGTGAATAGAGTTCATGTTTAGTATGAGGTGGCCAGTTATTGGTGGTTACCCAGTAAGATAAACAATTATACCATGGATAGGGAAATTTGGCAGTGATAAAGTCCTGCACTAGAAATGCATGGGTGTTTAATCATCATCACTACATAGTATAAAACAAAGTCGCTTCCCGCTGTCTGTCCCTATGTATGCCCAGATCTTTAAAACTACGCAACGGATTTTGATGCGGTTTTTTTAACACGTTCGCAACCAAGAGCCCCGCCTAGGGGGCACTCGTAATGTTTGCTCAGATCCGGCTGAGCTCGCTAGGCGGGCAGTAGTATGAACTTACACGCCTAGCTCCATTCAATTTTTAGTCCGGTTGCGAAAGTGTTAATAGATAGAGTGATCCAAGAGGAAGGTTTATATGTATAATATAGTACCCGTGCGAAGCCGGGGCGGGTCACTAGTTTATTATAATCCTACTTAAGACAAGCAGCTAACGCTGATACTTCTAAATCATAGTTCACTTGGCACAGGTCCACACTGCTTTAGATAGTATGTCGAGTCTGTTTTTAAACTGGTTAACACATTCACTACTTCTGATGATAATTTGTTTCATGCATTTACTATTCGATTTAAGATTAAGAGGGAAGTATACCTTTGGAATACTCCTTTGGAATCCGTCCATATACTTCTAAATATTTTCCAATCTCAATGATTTTTTTGTACGTTATTGACACATTGAAAGACTAGGTTAATAGGTTTTCTTTTTTTCAAAATTTGTAATAAATTCAAATTGATAGGCACCTTAAAAAAAATCTTTAATAAAAAGCGAAAGTTATAAACCTAGATATTATTATGCTGAAGTGATCGACATGAAAATCAAAGTGATTTGTTAAGATTTAGTTAGTGGAACACGTTTTCTCCCGAAATGGAAATTTCATATAAAAAGTACCTATTGTCAGTCATGCACAAAAGATCCGAAGAAGCTTTGCTTAGTTTGGGATTAAGTCAATCCATACTAATATTATAAATGGGAAAGTGTGTGCGTTTGTTTGTCCGTCTTTCACGGCAAAACGGAGCGACGAATTGACGTGTTTTTTAAAGTGGAGATAGTTGAAGGGATGGAGAGTGACATAGGCTACTTTTTGTCTCTTTCTAACCCTCCAATTCCCTAAAATGGGGGTGAAAGTTTGTATGGAGCTACGTAAGTAAATAAATATAAAAAAATATCATAAAAAAAGATATTCAGTTTTACGCATGTTTTCGTCTACGAGTGCTACGAAATCATTGGCAGTGAACGGGTTAACTTGCATCGTTCAGACATATTTAAGTTGTCCTTAAAAAATTGCAAACCATTTTCAGCCACTTGCCAGTATCGAAATGAGCAGAAAATTGGAACCCGCTTAATGAGTAGCCTATAACAATGCAATCAGGGACATTCGGCCAAAACTTACTTACTTACTTACTTACGCTGGCTTGATGACCCAGAGAGGATCTTGACCTCTGACATAAGCGAACGCCGCTCTTCCCTATTCTGCGCCACCTCTCACCAGTTGGATGCCCCAGGGGTAGTCAGATCTTCGAGGGCTTCGTCACTCCAGCTACCTGGGGCGGCCCAGAGGGCGTTTTCCTTCGGGCCGGCCCACATACGCTCTCTGCACTGCACGATCGTCCCCCATTCTCTCCAGATGGCCGAGCCAGCGAAGTCGCGTTGCCTTGACTTCGCCAATTATGACAAAAACTAACTATATTGGCTTCGTAATCCAAAAAGGCCGTTGGGGCGGAAAGGTTCTCGAGTGGCGACCACGTACCGGAAGGCGCAGCGTGGGTAGGCCCCCCACAAGGTGGACTGATGATCTGGTAAAGGTCGCGGGAGTCCGCTGGATGCAGGTGGCGCGGGACCGGTCATTGTGGCACTCTTTGGGGGAGTCCTATGTCCAGCAGTGAACGTCTTTCGGCTGATATGATGATGATGATGATGATGATGAATTCAAAAAGGGCCTTGGCCTCCATAACGAGATCACGCCCCTTATCCCGAACCAGCTTTCAGCCTGGAGATGACGCGGATCCGCCTGCACGCTATCCCCCTAGCGATATCCGATGCGGAGAAAGCCTGCGGACCAGGTACACTCAGCAGCAGAAGTAACTACGCAAAATAACACGCTCAAAATGGTCTAGAGAGTCCTTATCCTTAGGTCCTTATTTTTAGGTTTTAGGACCGGTCATTGTGGCACTCTTTGGGGGAGCCCTATGTCCAGCAGTGGAAGTCTTTCGGCTGATATGATGATGATGATGAGTCCTTATCCTCTTAACATTAGAGTCGTGACTCATGAGCACTTGACCGTCATAGCTACTTTTGCTGCTGCCTGTACCTAATCATCGGGGGATAACTGGGTTATGTGGTATTACTATCCACTAAAAATTCATACCTCCTTCACACCATCCTGTGACTTCAGCTCGTGGATGGTCTTGTCCAGGATTTTCTGATCCGGCTTCTCTCCCAGCTCCACCAACACTTCCAACTGGAGAAGAAAGATTATATTGATTCTTAATATTGTCCTCCGTTTTCGTGATTGGCAGTCAGCATCAATATCAGCCTAAACAAAGCGGGCAAAAATATCAGGTGCATTCCTAAGCCCGCTCCACATTCTCGACACTACACGAGATTGGTTTCACCGGAATATTTGCGAACCGAGAGCGGCCCTCTACATTCTCGCCCTGCGCAGTTGTAATTGGACTTTCATACAAGATGGACGCTTCCTACGATTGCCGTCGGTCGACTGACGGAAGCGCAGCGAGAATGTGGAGGAGAAGTTTCGCGCAAACACGGAACTTCACGAGAGCTCTTTGATGTTTGACCATTTTACCGACACGAAACGGAGACTACACGAATATACGAAAAACAATACGAACATAGACGAATACTCACTCTACACTGCCATCATTCTTAAAAAGGCAATCATCTACAAGTAAATTGTATGAAGAAGACTGCTTTTTAAAAAAGTACGGCAGTACACACTTGTTATCGGAAAATCTTGTGTAGCTTTGTCGAGAATGTGGAGCAGGCTTTACGGCTCTAAATACAGTTGTCAGATATTTGTGGCGTTAATTATAGTAGATTTTAATGCAGGTGACTGTGCGTATTAAATAAAACTTTTTAAATGTATTTTATCGCGGATTTAGGCAGGTTTTAGAATCGCGCTGACAGGCCAATACATATGATGTTCAGGGAAGGGCCGTACACACCGATAAAAAACGATATACATAGAACTAAAACTTGCGTGGGGTTGCCACCTCGCTTTTTATTCTGTGGCGGTAATTGGGTTAACCCTACAAGGGGTGATATAAGTTTAACATGTATATCTGTGTCTGTCTGTAGCATCATAGCTCCCAAATAGATGTTTATCAAAAGTCTTGTCTGTCAAGATGGTTAGGTTCCTAGCTATGTTGTGTCAACAGAGGTTTTTTATTCTTTATTCATTAATTAAAATAATATTGGGTGACAATCCTCAACAATAATCAATAATTTATTAAATTAATCAATTGAGGATTTGGGTAAATAACCAATAACTGGCCACAGTTCAATAACTGGCCACCTCATACTAAAAATGAACTATATTCACCTATAATAGAATAAATTTTTAGCATAAGGCATTATTTACTGGCCACCCTTCAATAACTGGCCAATTTTTCACTTTTCCTCAAGGCAGTATGAGGTGATTTGCATATGATTCACTACCTTCTGCCACAAATCCATCAACGTGGACTCTTTCTATTAAAGCTCCATACAAACTTTCACCCCCTTAAGGTATTATTTCCGGGACAAAAACTATCCTAAGTCCATCCTCAAGATTAAAACTATCTCCATAGCAAATTTAATCTCAATCGGTTAAGCTATCTTTTTTTTTCCTACCTATCTTTCCAAGTTGGGCCCCGAAGGGGAGGTTAAGCGATCTGTAATCTGCGATCTGTAAAATGTGCGAAGTGTGTAAACATGAGTGGCAGTGCACTTTATAAAACGCAAAGGAATCTCAAGAAAACGTCGGAAAATATGGTTGAGTTTAGCCGCTGCGCCGCTTTAAACTGAAAATGAAAATACTATAATAATACCATTATTAACAATTGAATCATAACTATGCGGTCGAAAATTTCGTTAAAATCTTTTGCTTATTGTTTGTACAGTACCTTTGTATACAACATTTTTGCTTACTACGTGTAATTCTTTGCACTTAGAACGTAGAACTGAATTGAATTGAAGATAATATAATCAAGTTTTTTCTAGAATAACAACAATCCAACGTGATAGCCAGATTTTGATGTGACTAATGGCCTTGGAGATGTCAATATTGTCAATGTCAAAGTATCACAGATAAAACAAGTGAATCTTTTAAGCCTGCAACACACTAGCGCTGCATGCAGTGGCGGCGGTGGCGACCTATAGTAAGCTTGACAGCTAGTGTCAAATTTTACTATTGACCGTGTGGACTAGAACATGAACCTAGAATACAGGACCTAGGACAGGATGAGTATTCTAGGTCATAAACCTAGAATACTCTGGACAGGCTGTACGTTACGTGATGCCACAGTGAGGGACGGAAAGGTTCCTATGCAGCTAAATTAAGAACTGGTCTTAAAATGGCTGATGACTTGCCATAAACAATCTACTTAATTTGGACGGGTAATGGCTTATGTGCCACAACTTCATAATAAATCAGTTGTGGCAAATAAAAAAAAGTGGAACTATGACAAGGACAATGAATGATATTTCCCTTTCTGTCACACTTATCGAGATTTGTATGCTACCAGCTCGCTCGCACGTGGTATTATTATTACCATAGTTTGTTCAGAGTATTATAGGTTCATGATTGAACGTCACCGCAGGCAACGTCAGTGTGATTCACGCTATACACCTAATAAAATAATGATGTCCGTATACTTTTTAAAAGCAGGCTTTTATTCCACCTATTTCATCTCCCGCAGCATATATATTCATATTTATATAATTTATTGCATAGCACGCAATATATTAAATGAATTATTATTATTGCATATTTTCAGAGCTAGAATAGGAATAAGCATGCGTATTAGGAGTAACAAATATTCTGTCGTTTTCGAACGTACTCTTACAAAACTAGACGCTGGCGCCATTGTTTTGTTATAGCTTATCTGTGCACTTTGATGTTGTTTAATTTTGTTTGTTTACATTCCGCTTAAATACAGTTCAAAAATCTAAAACACTCTCAGAAGGTATGTCTGACCTAACTATTAACTCAGTTTGTTTTAAAAAGCAAATTTATCCTCTGTTACTCAACTTCCAAAACGGAAATCCGAGCGAAAACTTTGAGTTCGACTGCGCTTTTATCCAAGATGAGGGTGGAAATAAAGCGATAGCTACTGAGTTTAATAGGCTGCTTTACGCCGGCAGTGAGGAGACAGAAGACTTAGGCCAGACCTTCCTATTAGCCAGGAACCGAAAAACCGGTAAAGTACGTTTGATAGAGGCCGGACGCGCGTCGCTAAAACCTTTTAGTGAATATGCCGCTGAAGAGCCAGAAAATAGCGTATCCGAGCCGGATAAATCAGATAATCCACAACTTAAAAATACAAATAAATTTAATTCAAATAGAAGAAACCATATACCAGAGAAAGAAACGAATTATGAACTAGTAAAAATACATTCTCCAGTTCTAGAGCCAAGTGAACTAGAACCTAATCAAAATCAAAATCAGCAACAGCTTCAAGCAAGTGAATTGGAACCAAGAGGACCCAATCCTTTACCACTTTCAGAACATAATGAAGTAGAAGCAAACAGATTCAACCATTTACAAAGCCTAGAAACAAGTGAATTGGAGTCTGATGGAATCAAATATTCACCACTTGTAGAACGGAGTGAATTAAAGCTAAAAACAAACAAATTCAATCTAAATACACTCAATGACAATAAAGATTTTTCTACAGAAAAAATGATATTTATGAGAGGTAAATATGTTAAATGTCATACCATCCCTGCCTTTAAAGCTAGTGGTCCCAGGTTCAAAACCTGGCCCCTATTTCACCAACTCGACAATTGTCACCTGACAAGGACAATTCTCCGTACATTGATGGATCCACAAGTTACCTAGCAACCACCTTAACGTCTAGAACAAGCAATGTATGGCGAATTGTCAGTGTCAGGTGACAATTGTCAAGTTGGTGAAATAGGGGCCTGGTATATGTATATTTTAGAGTAATAATTGTTTTCTTTAGTTAATATACAAGCTTAGTTTATTTAAATCACAATGAGAACCTAATAGGATAATTTACCATTTTTTTCCACAGCACTTGGATTGAACATGAAAGTCGGTGAAACAATTTATTCAGAATATAATGTCCACAGCAGTCCTGCAAACAACGAACAAAAAATATATGTAGTTCAGAATGCCCCGGATGATGATTCCGATACAGCATCCCTTGAAGGTAAAACATACATTTGTGGCTACTGTTACAAAACATCCGAAGACAAAGGCTCGATAATTTTTCACTTACTTTCTCACAAAACCATGATGAACGCAAAAAATGTAGGAAAAAACTATTCCAATGATAATATATACAAGAAAACACGTAGACATAATGAGAGAAGTGCAAAGAAAACTAATCATTCAAATACTACTGAAAAAACAAAAGTGATAGATGATAATGTCTTGAAACATTGGGATGGCGATGATAATGCTATTTACAAAGGCGTGAAAGTTCCTGGTAGCGATTCAGTAATCATTCAAAATACGCTTCACAATGAAATTAAAGTCACAGAGAATTTGAAAGACTTTAGTGATGACTCTCCGATACATTTCGCAGAAGAAAACCGTGTTCTAAATCATCATTCAGCTACTGAAAGAAATTTCATTTATGATCATTGTGATAAAATATTTCTAGAAAAAGAGTCCCTCCTTTTTCATTTACTAACTCACAGATTTATAAATGACGTGACCATTGTCCAAGAACCTGATACTATAATGACTAACAGTGAGACAAATGAGGACTACAATGAAATCGAAACTGTGATTATAAAAGCTAATGACTATTATAAACTTGAACGTGAAAATGAGAAACAAGACAGACATATAAGAATAGCCAAGAGATATGAAGAAACAGATTCATATTACATGACTAAACGCACTAGAGTAATGACTAGAAGAATGCATTTAGTAGCCCACAAATCAATCAATGACACAATAAATATAAGAAAATCCAGAATGACAATGAATGAGAAAGGACCAACACAAGAACATAAACAAATTGAAATATTGGAGGTGCACTCGGCAAAACATCAACCGAAAAATTACTGCGAAGATAATAGGTTTCAAATAAATATAAGAACAGAAAAGACATGTGAAGCAAGAGATTCAAGTGACAGGAACAATGCAGAACGAACTATTACAGTAATGGTGGCTAAAATGAATGAACAAATGAAAATTTCTAATAAAAAATCCACTGCTGATGACAATACTTTTATATACTCTGATTCTGGCAGAAAATCGAAAAACAAACTGTCCGTGAATACTCACGTAAAATGTAACAATTCAAGCATTAAAGCAAAGAACAAAGTTACATTATTTCCACACATTAAACTAGGCGTGAAAGAACACAGTAAGAATTATAATACTGAAGCAATGGAACAAATCACATTGAAATTGCCACTTATTAAATTAACTAAATGTGATTTCTTAAACAACATTAATGAAAAACTTGCCTCTGATAAGATGTATAAATTCTGCACCCTCTGCAAGTATGCAACTCCTTATGCTAGCAGACTTACAAGACATAAGCTCGCACATACAAAGACATTCAAATGCAAGCATTGTAACAAAGGATTCCGAAAAAGCAACGATTTAAAATTGCACCTCCGATGTCACTCAGGGGACAGACCGTTCCAATGCAGATGCGGCGCTGCGTTCGCTAAAAAGAATACGTTGAACCGCCATCTCAAAACACACACGGGAGAGAAATCCTATAATTGTACCATTTGTTCCTCCAAATTCAAACTTCTAAATGGCTTGAAGCGCCATTTAAAAATCCATGGCGAGAAGACCTTCAAATGTACAAGTTGTGAATCTAGCTTCAGTGATGGCTCTTCGCTGAAACGACATACGAGAAGGCACACAGGACAGAAACCCTATGGGTGCGATAGCTGCAAGTATTGCACTGTGAATAGCCATGACTTAAAAAGACATGCAAAGACATGTCAAGGCAGGTGCAGACGAGCGAGACAGCTATAGGTAAAAGCTAGCGCGAATGGATCCAATCTTTTGGACGCCATTCTTCACGTACTAAAGTAAGTAGATCTTGGCCTCCAATACGAGTTCACAAGCGCGCCCTATTCTGTGCGATCTCCTCCCATTTTTCTGCGTGTAGACCGCGTAGGTCTTTCTCTACCTCGTCCCACCGGTCTTCGACCGCTCGGCCGCCCAACGTGAGCTCTCTTCACCGCCCTGTCTACTGGCATTCTCGCAAGGTGTCCAACTGTCCAAGCCAGCAGAGTCTTGCGGATGTGGTTGGCAGACGATGTTGGAAAAATTTGATTACTTTTATCCGTTCTCACCAGTGTTCGTGGATATATGATATCTTTAGCAAACACCATAAAAATACGATACAAATACAATGATCTTATACCTATGTAATATTGCTAAATGAGAATTGTTACATCGCATCCTGAAACTACTTGTTAATAAGGAAACTAAATATAGCTATTGCTTGCTAAAAGTGGCACTAGAACATATTTTTCATGTGCTCTGCTTTCCCCTTTTGGGCATAAGGTCGTGAATGTATGTATGTCTGTAAAAATAACTACACAAAACGATTTAAAATCTGTAGAAACTTGCCCGTACGATCCAACTTAAAAAAATAAAAGCGAAAATACTCCAACGCCTGCGAAACGCAACACGTAACTTTCACCCCCCTCGTGACAACGGTCGACGGCGTCTTCGCTCCCCAAATGACCTCATTTATCAAACACATGGCAGAGAAAATCTCAGAGCGCTGGAACCGCTCCTTAAGCACTATACTGGGCTGGCTGAGATCACGAATCGGCATTGGCATCATACGCGCCGCCAGCACGTGTATCCGCGGTACACGACACCGCTTTAAACCCGTGGCCAGATCGGCTTCGACGACGGTGCTGCTCTCCCCCCGCATTTGGACTAATACATTTTTTACTACTTTTAAAGTTTTTATGTAACATAGTATAACAATTAAATAAATAAATATTTGGTGATAACTTTGACAAATTTGTACACCAACACTGTTAACAATGTGATGTTCCTAGAGTGTCCAACTACTTTGGAGATAGGACACTAACAAAACGCCTACCCTACCTATAGAACACTGCCTGCGGACATTGGACTCGATTCTACAGTGGACTCTAAACGTCCTAATTTTATTGAGGCCTAAATGCTATTCTATATGACTGACAGAAATGCATGGCCCAGACCGGAATCAAAATAGCCCTAATATTTCGTGTTGTTTGACTTTTGTTTAATTTTAAGGTATTTGACTGGTTCTCCTGCGGAAATATTTTATCTCTTTATCTTATCTCTAAATATGTCGTTTTTAATCTGCCGCCTTAATTATGTCTAAAAATTAGACAATTTAGTTTTAGGCCAGTTAACCTTTTCACCGCCCGACGGCGAAGCAATACGCTGTGCCACTGACGCCACGGGGGTAAAATTAAAATGGGTAAAGAAATAACGCCACCATAAAAATGGGCTGTTTTTCAATAGGTATTCATGAAAAAATGTTTGTCGGCCAGCGCCGACTGTGGCGTCGTAGTCACGATTTTGCGTTGTCGGCTATGGCCGACTGTGGCGGTGAAAGGGTTAAGCCATGTGCACGTAGAATCGGGACCAATGGTCCGTTAATCTAAAAAATCTAGGTTTAAATAGCGCTTAAAAAGTACCTCATGGATGCTCTATAAAAAGTGCATCCAACCTTTATGGATCAGCCTTGGGTTAACCCTTATATTAAGTAATACTATGTATTATATAATAATTGATTAGAAATTAAGTACCTACCTTAGTATTATTTTGAGATTGAGACTCGATTCCACGGTCAAACTAAATAGTTTTGTGCGCGTGTGTGAGCGATGTAATGTAATATTTCTTTGTATGATCAGATTTAATAAATATATAATAAAAATAAACGTGGTTTTAGGAACGAGTGCACTAATCTCAATTTGCTTTCAATTTATCACAACTTGCTGTCATTGAGACAGCAATACATACCTTTCAAATACGTCCGCCTCTGTGGTGCCGTAGCATACTACATAGCCCGTGTGGACACGTGTCGGAAGCACGGCGGCCGGCCAAATCAAGGTCACTCCATACTCGATTCTTGATTCTTCGATCTGTGACCTTGCTTGGCCGTCCGCCGATATCGGCCCGTGTAGCGTCTCCTACAGATATTTTATGGAGTACTTGGAGTTCAGGTCCCGGCAAATTACTTGCGCCACGCGGGACGAAGTGGGGGGACAGCTCGCACGTACAGTCAGCGTCATATAGTTAGTAGCAGCCAGAGTAGCCAAATATTTCGTAACACACCCTTAATCTTACAGTAATCAAGACGTGTACCGAAATATTTGGCTACTACTAACTATATGACGCTGACTATACAATTCGCCCTGCGAACTGCCCCTCCCCTTCGTCCCGCATTGCGCAAGTTATTTGCCGGCTACTGTAGCTGCGTTCGGGATCGACCAAGCAGAATTCAGTCTGTATGGACAGTCAGCGTCATATAGTTAGTAGCAGCCAGAGTAGCCAAATATTTCGTAACACACCCTTAATCTTACAGTAATAAAGACGTGTACCGAAATATTTGGCTACCTTGGCTGCTACTAATTATATGACGCTCTGACTGGACGTGGACGAGCCTTAATAGGCCGACGGAGTTAATCCCTTGGCCGTCATTCTTCTCGTACGAAAATGATACCTAAGCGCAGCACGTCTAGCACACGACGGCCGCGACATACTTTTAATACACTATCCATATTGGTACCTAACCTAACCTATCAATATCAATTGTGTTACCCTATTGATACTACTATTGGCACTATTGATCGAGTTAACTTTGTTTGCCACTAACCAATTTGAACACCCTAAACAAAACCTTATCAATAGGGTTAACTTATGGTTACCAGTTACCACATCCGATATGCTCCATAACAATAGGGTAAGTCTAACATAAGGTTACCAAATCGATTGCTTAAGCCTAAAAAGGGGTTTTCCGGTCCTTGCCTACGCGACAAATACTTTTTGCATAAGAGTGAATTTGAACCTTAGTTGAAAGCATGAATGTGACGCAACACGCAACTTTAGACTGCACGTAGACAGAACCTGCGTAGGAGTCGATTTTCAGTGTAATCTGCACGGGAGCGCAAGACGGCGCGCGAGCAGTCTCGCGGCGCGATAGACTACGTCTTTTTCTAATTAGAATACTTAGAAAGTGACCGTGCTGAGGTTAGGTTAGGTTTTATAGCAAGAGGGCGGCGCAGGGCCACGCATGCTATATATCCGAGTATGCGCACTAGTGAACCCGCGCAAATGACGCCATGTTAGTGCTAGTTACATGCCGGATTATAATTGTGACTAAATTTTCTTTTAATCGATGAGTGAGGGGTAAAGTATAATTAAAAAGACAAAATTAAAATAATTCTCTATTCAATTTACAATTTTATTGCAACTTTCTTATATTTCATAATGATGTCACTCCTACGGAGCCGGGGACTCCGTTATAATAATTGTTATAAACTATAATTTTAACGTGAGGATATCATACAGTGAAAACCATTGGGTAATGGAAAATAATTATAAAATAGATCGAGGGTGACCTACGTTCCTTAACTTAACTATGAGAATGATGCAGAGTATAGTGTTATTATATATTTATATATAATCAACATTGATTCTATAATGCCAAGTCGGTGGCAAACAAAAGCACGGGCCGCCTAATGGTAAGGGGTCACCGCTGCCTGTGGACGCGTGAAACTCCTGGCGCGTTACTACACGCTTGTACATCATTCTCATGTCAACTATATGCTACTAAAAAGCGAGCTTTCTATCGAATATCGAAGTTCGAATAATGAAAATTCGATTTATCAAACATTCTAAAATGTCTTAGAGAAAAGGGACCTTAGTGCTGCTTTTTAACATTTTCAACGCCAAAGACGGATATATCTGCACCATCGGCTCGGCGCCAATTACGGGTTAAGCCGTCAAGGACCGCACGAAAGCAACCTAAATGACATGTTCACGTGGCGTGTGGTTGACAACTTATCTTTGACAGAGCGTTGAAAAGGTTAACCCCGACGTAATCGAGAGTTGATATTTTATACCAAGGCGGTTTGATGGCAAGCTGACACCGCAGCCTTCGGATGCTTGAGAGAGTGACGTTAATCCCTCGTATGCCGATGTAAAAATTACCTTAACACATTCACTGCCAAGAATCGCTCGCTAAGCACGTAGTTGATCCCGCGGTTTTCCGCTAAGCACCGGAAAGCGCCTACGACGTAAGCGCCCGCTGGGCGGGTTCCTGGCAGTGAAAGTGTTAACAAAAGATGCCATTGAGATGCTTAGCACGGTACAAGCATAGCCCCTTTCTTCTTAGAACAACAAATAATCATACAAAAACACTTGGTCAATTTTCTATATCGATCTTATTGTATCGAAATTGAACTTCTTTCGATACGAGTCTTTTGTATTATTAAATTTGTTAAATTTCCTGTATACTATCGACAAAATTGTGTGACCCACCATAGAACCTTGTTACAATGAACGAACACACGTACGATCATATGACGTAAATATGTCAGTTAATTGTAACAAAGTTCCATGGTGGGTCAGGGTTCAATTTGGTCGATAGTACATGCCTTCATTCATATTATCAAGGCTTGCAATACCAGGCCCCTATTTCACCAACTTGACAATTGTCACCTGACAATGACAATTCACCAGGCAGTGCTTGTTCTAGAAGTTAAGATGGTCGCTTGGTTACTTGTGAAACCATTAATGTACGGAGAATTGTCTTTGTCAGGTGACAATTGTCAAGTTGGTGAAATAGGGGCCAGGCCCCTATTTGAAATAAATTGACAATAGTCACCTGACACTGACAATTCACCATACATTGCTTGTCCTTGAAGTTAAGGTGGTTGCTAGCTTACTTGTGTAACCAGCAATGTACGGGGAATTGTCGTTGTCAGATGACAATTGTCAAGTTGGTGAAATAGGGGCCTGGTATTATGCGCGTAGCCAACCGTTTAGAAATGTATAATTAATGAAATATGTAACAGAAAACTCCATATTGTATTGAGTTGAAGTTTTAAATCGCGCATATCCAATTACATTCGAAATGTCATAAAATTACAATACACGCAATTTAGTACTTTCAATTAGTTTTAATAATTGTAATAATCTCAAACCAGAGTGTATTGTGAAGTTGTGACATATAATTTAAACATACTTTTAATTCAAATGTTAAACTTAAACAAATAATGAGCCCTGACAAGGTGTGTGTGTGATACAAAAAAAAAACCGAACTACATAAGCTCTGGGCGCCATATACCTATAAATAAATTATTTTCTTTCTTTCTATATATATATAAATAATATATATATATATATAGATAGATTGAGATGAAATTTGGTATGGAGAGAAATTAAACGTTAGTTTTAATCCCGGAAATCATCCCTTAAGGAGGTAAAATAAAATGGGGGGTGAGAGTTTGTATGGAGCTACGATATAAACGAGTCCCACGCGGACGGGTTCGCGGGCAGAAGCTATTATTTATGTTTATTAGGCTATCTATTGACCCTAGTCTCGCCTGATGGTAAGCAACGACAGAGCCTAAGATGACGCTCGCTGGTTCAGTAATAGATTCACTTTTGTTTTGAAGGCAATCACTAGACACTCTTATTTAAAAAAAAAAAGCGTAGCGCCAACCCTTTCTATTTGACTACTATCAATAAACTCAATTTTGAACCGTAAATCGATCAGAATACGATCGTTTTTGGTTCACCTATGAAGGCAAATATGTTGCCGTTAACCACTTAAGGGTTAATTGATTTTTTGGATTCGTTTAAATGTGTTTTATAACTATTATTGCCTTTTTTCGCTACCACTAAAACCTTAAAAATATGTTTAATTTTGTTTTATGGCGTCCATAAAATTTTGGTGATTTCGCAGAGTTCCCTTAGTCAAAGTCGTCTTAATTCAAAGTGGCAGTATTTTTGTATGTCTGTGACAATTGGACCTACGTTTGATTATAATATTTTTATATATATTTGAAATCACGTTCTCGAAAACGGCTCTAACGATTTCAATGAAATTTGGAATATAGGGTTTTACGGGGGGCGAAAAATCGATCTAGCTGGGTATCATGTCTTGGAAAATTCGTTTCCTCCGTATTTTCACCCGAGCAGGGCTCGGTCGCCCAGGGACTATTCTATTAAACGAGCAATATATGTACATATACTTGTAAGCACGTTCTCGAAAACGGCTCTAACGGTTTCGATGATATTTGCCGCATAGGGGCTTACGGGGGCGAAAAACCCACTGATATATTTAGTTATAGAACACTTATAAGGCATTATTATACTGCTGCAGTGTGCGCGTCTTCCAACAGAAGGAATATAAAAACTAATGTATATACTACCCACAATATCGGAGTTCCTCCCCTCCCCCGCTTCACACCGCACCCGGCGCGGCGAGGCGCATAAATATTGTGATCGGGTTACAATCGACAGTCCCTAAACCCAAGTCAACTAAAAATGTATATATATATTTCGTATCACACACACTCATATCAGTATATATATCATAATAACATAAGTCAGTATATCTAGAGGAAACTATATAATTTAAAAACTATAATCAACTTAAGGATAAAATTAGATTCCCGATCAATAAAGGAATAAATCAGATTTTGATTGCGGATTGGAGAAATAACGCCTTAAGTAATAATACTATTCAAATTCCAAAAGGTTATCTGGAAGAGATCGCTCCTTAGCGATAAGACCGCCTGTTGTTTGCCTCTGATCTTATATTTGCTGGTTTCTGTAATGTGTTGTATGTATGCAATGAAGTATTAGTATTGTATTGTATTCTATACTAATATTATAAGGAGAAACATTGTTAGATTTAAGCTTTTCAAGTTTGTTTGTAACGGGTGATCTCCGGAACAACTCCGAACCGCTTGAGTGCGGTCTTAGAAGGCTTGTCTGTCTAGATGGTTTTAAATTTTAAATTTATGTGGATATTCCCGAAGATTGTAAGAGATTGCTTTTCAGCGATAATATCATATTTGCATACCTCTTATGTATTCTGAATTGTGTGAAAGTATTAGTATTGATTATAAATGGCGGTATTTCTCCAAGCCTATTTAATTTCGTCACGATTATACACAATTTAGATACTAACCCTGTCTTTTTAAAAATAACACGCGTCTACCCTAGAGGTATACTCTATAATACCGGCGCGATTTCAGGGTACCGTCAAAAAATAAATTTGAAATCGTTTAACACAAGTCAACTCATTATTGCTTAATTTAGGATACTTAGTATCCCAAAATCAACCCCCAAATGATGAATTTGGGGATGATAATTGACACGGGAGAACACGCGAAGTCGCTAAGAAATTTAAAAATATTGAATCCGTAAATCAACCCTCAAAGGAATGAATTTGGGGATGAAAATTGATACAGGAGTTCACGCTTGGTCGCTACTAAGTTAATACTGAGTCCGAAAATCAACCCTCATAGGGATGAAATTGGGGATAATTCATACGGAAGTTCAGATGGAAAAAGTTGCGAGCAAATGATAGATGGAATAATTGTAAATTAAAAAAAGGTATGTATACGTAGGTATACATACCTTTTTTTAATTTGTGTAGACAAAGCAAGAATGCATTTTTACTGTTTTCAACCCTCTGTTGTGACTGTGTGTATGCAGGAGGGTCGCGTCTCTCTGCGGCTTACTGTACACAAGCCATTCAAAGCAGTATACTATAAGCATCGGACTAATTGGCAATGAACAAAAAATATATGAAGATATAGCCCGTTAAAGTTCCGTGTGACATTATGGTACACTTTTAAGCATAATGTGAAGTCACGTGGAATTTATCTTCATCCTTTTTTATTTGAATGACCAATAAAAAATACGTGTCTAATATTTTTTGATAATCTGACTGACAGACTAAATAGTTTTTTATTTATTTAACTCAAAGTACAGTAGTACCACAAATATAAGTTACAACGATGTACCTACGCAGAAAGCATTTTTGAAAACATTTTGACCAATCATAAGGCAGCGCGCGGGTAAAATCTTCAACGCCCATTGGTCGAAATTTTGCGCGCGACGCCGGCAGCTCCGGCGCCCGCCATTTTGTCTGGCGCCATGAGCGGGAAAGCGCGAGTTTACCTGTCATTGCATATTGTACCTTACGTGTAGTGCAACAAGGTCTTATTGAAATGGTCACAGGTTCGATTTCATTCGGCACCTGTCAGCACTCGTCGGCGTGGACGAAGATTGCCGATGTAACTTACATTTGTGGTACTGCTGTAGCCAATTGTAATGATATTGAAGGCCAGGTCCGGCCGGTACCCCGTCGCCCGGTGTGCTAAAAATTAACTTTTACATTCAATGTACACGAATATTTTCAATGTTTTACATACTAAACTTAGGGACAGCCTTACTTTTATAGGCTATTTGGTGTGAGTTTTATTAGAAGAAATATGGCCGCCGAGTTAGACCCGAATCGCACAGGCGCGGCCGGCGGTGGCCGTCAATAGTACTTGACTTTAGCTGGCACTTACTCTTGACCGCCACCGCAGGCCGCGCCTGTCTGTGAGAAGTGCCACGCCGATTCTTATTAGATTCATTATAGAATATTTAAATCAGCTAAATCACAAATGGGAAACTACATTTCTTCCAACAAAAATCGTGCTAAAAATACATTTGTTAAACTAATATTATATTCACATATCGTTTTGCTAATTATTTTATTAATAATAAGGACTTTTTATACATTCTTTTTTTTTCCGTTCCTACGTCAAATAATAAATGTAAGAATACCCCGAGTCTGTTCTACGTTGCTTTTCTTGTTTTATTATTTATTAGTTGTGAATCGAAAAACACAATTCTCCGCCAAATTTTTAAAACAATTTTTATGAGTCGCCACCACGGCCGACTCAAGTCAACTCCATACAAACGTTTGTTTCTCACTCAAAAACAGAATACCGGAATAAATTTCAATCTATAGCAACACAAAGTAGTTTCCGATCCAAACGCACCCGTTTTTATTGCTCTCGACTATACCTATATATGCATTGTTACTACGAATAAACTCTTTACATCGTCAACTTGCTCATAAGAGCGACAGAGATGGAACTATACGAGTTTGTAGAACAACACAGAACGACTCGGTGACAACAAGAAATATCACATACTAATAAAAATTACCACAATTTCACACTATACTTAGCTGTACAATTTTTTTAAAGGCCAGAAACCACTAACACCCGTGCACTCTGCACCAAGCACAATTAGTAATACAAGGACACGTGCTCGTACATGAAAAGTCAGCGTCATATACAGAGTGTTTTTTTTAAATGGGACAGTATGGGGAAATCCGAATCTAAAGGAGATAGAGGAAAAGTGTCCAAGGAGACATTAGGTGTTTTTTTATGTAAACAAATTTGGCTCGTTAAAATTTTTGGTCAAGCGTGAGTTGTTCTTAAAAAATTATAAAGTTGGTCAATTTTTTTTTTGACGCGGGTCGGCTCTGTTTCATGTAAGGATTATTTCATTGTATGGAAAGAAAAAAATCTGAACAGCAGAAGTTGGTCAAATTTAATGAAAACTAATCTTCATACAGTTGGTTTATTACTTGAGTAAATGTTAAATTTGACCAACTTCTGCTGTTCAGAATTTTTTCTTTCCATACAATGAAATAATCCTTACATGAAACAGAGCCGACCCGCGTCAAAAAAAAATTGACTAACTTTATAATTTTTTAAGAACAACTCACGCTTGACCAAAAATTTTAACGAGCCAAATTTGTTTACATAAAAAAACACCTAATGTCTCCTTGGGCACTTTTCCTCTATCTCCTTTAGATTCGGATTTCCCCATACTGTCCCATTTAAAAAAAACACCCTGTATACTGCTCAAAAGAAAATAAGGGCCATTGTAATTATTGGACATAAACTAATTGATAAGTGGCTAATTAATTAACTCCCGTATAAGGATACGAATGTATTCTGAAGGCAGAATCTAACCTCTTTTTCATGTTGGAGTTTAAGTCTAAAAGCTAGAAAAACAAAAAATTACTGTTTAATATAATTTTCACGTAACGATCACCATACGTGTGGCCCCTATTTTCTTTTGAGTAGTATAGTCAAGGTAGCCAAATATTTCGGTACACGTCTTTATTACTATAAGAATAAGGGTGTGTTACGAAATATTTGGCTACTCTGGCTGCTAGTCAGTCAGTCAGCAGCAGTAGTAGTTACGCAAAATAACACGCTCAAAATGATCTCAGTTCTTATCCTCTTGGAATTAGAGACGCGTGTGGGTCATATTGAGGATCTGGCCCGCATTGCTACTTTTGCTGCCAACTGTACAGGCTTGGGGTCCTGTCACGTGACCTAACTTTTGCCCTAACGTTTCACTAGACCTAACGCTTTCTTCGAAACAGTGAACTTTCAGGGTTTGCATTCAATAACATCAAATAGAACATTTTAGGTTTGTTTTGTAATAATCCTGTAAAGTTGAATATTTAAGAAATAAATGCATTAGGGCTAATGAAACACCACGGCTAAAGTAGTAAGGTCTAACAAGGATGAACCCAGCAGCCCTACACGAAAATGTATTATCAAAGTTTATGCACATAACATGTCACGCAAAATTTCGACTTTTTGACTTCCCCGTGTCATGCCTTTTCCGATCTATTTAACATACTTTTACGTTTGGCATGACCCCCTTCCCCTGTTGCTGTGACGTAATATGTGGATGGTCCCTAAACAACACCAATTTTTACGCCACACATGGGCAAGGGACCAGATTTACGTAAAATATTGTCACCAAGGGCGGTGATAAAGAGACCCTCGGATAGCATGTTTATCGAACCGAACCTACGATCTGAGACCTTGTTTTACCGCCCTATGTATGTACTATGTGTCACAGTATTACTAAATGTGCGGATATATCGTGATATATCCCAAACCAATTTTCCGTGTGGATCAATTTAATAATTATACCGTAGGGAATTTGGTTGGATTTGAAACTATGGTCGTCATATGGCATAAGGCTCACTATCCACCAGAGCTGTGCAAATCCACCAAAACAAGAGCGAAGCTATTGGTGCCCTTTTAATTCGCTGCTACCTCGCACAGTTTTGGTGGATGACCCCTAAGATAGTATTTAACAACGGTAGCGCCAGGCGAGACGTCAGGCGACATCAAAGCAGCAAACGAAAAAGACCATAGAAGTCGCACTCTATGGTTTTTTCCTACGCTGCACCAAACGTCATTTTTATATAACTATCAATTTCACTTTCAAATGTCAAAGTAACACACTGACAAGTTTCCACCCTGTTAACACAAAAATTTACGTACACCATATTTTTCAATTATTCATATTTTATATCCCGAAAAAAATACTAATGATAATAATAACTAATAAAATATTTCTTAATAACAACTTAACATAGTCAAAGATATACCACTCAAGCGATCAGTGTGTATGTAATGTACCGAGTCGGTGCATCGAGGCAGTTCGAGCTCGAACGTAAGTCGCACACGCCTCCCGCACCGCAAACAGAGGCTCTAGTATAAGTTTTACCGAAATAAAACCTTACGATCGCGTTTGCGTTTTACCCCCAATTTGTATGGGATTTGACAGATAAACTCGGAAGCGTTCGTAAAGTTTTGTTTCGGTAAAACTTATACTAGAGCCTCAGAGCGGCTAGCGAAACGAAAACGGAGCGTGTATCTCATTGTGACTCGCTGGAGAAAGAAAGAGCTTCGTTTTCGCTTTGTAGTCTTAATTAAAATTATATTTAAAAGCGTTACGCCATGCTAATTATTAAAATTTATATAAAAAGTTTTTTTACACGAAATTTCCAATCGAATTAAAACATAATAACTATATTGAAAAGGCACCTCCACCACGCTGAAAGAACTCATTAACATCCTTCATGACAAACTCTAACTACCTTTACCGAACGTCAAAGTTACTCGCAGTTTTCAACTGCCATAATAATTTCATTTACAATGTCACTTTGGTATAATGACGGCGGCGGTTAGGATTAAGGTTTGTCATCTGTCACCCTGAATTTTATATGGTGTGACAGCATTTTTGTCAAATTGTTCAATAGGCAGGAAAATCGCACTTAATTAATTAATTTAATAAAAAAAAACGACAGTGTTCAGCGTGGCAAGACGGTCAGAATCACAAATGAATTATATTAAAATCGCAATGTCAAGTTTGCTATTTATAATGTTCGAATTGTACATTAACGTCTGTAAATTGTGTTACATAGAAGTAGACAAAATTGTAAAGTGGCTAATTAGCAATGGAACAGTAATAATTATAGTATACATATAGTCATAAAATATAAAACAGTCATTCGTTTAGTTTGTAATGATTTTTATTGGGGTGTACAATAGAGTATTTGTTTTTGTATATTTCATAATCACTTTATAAACCAAGAGTTGTCATACATTTACATCATACATCGCCATGTTACATAGCGTATATGGACATTTTCAAAAATATACCTAATTAGCGTGAAGAATAAATCGGCGTCAGTTTTGCGACTAAAATTATGTGAAAATTAACTAGTTATATGTTATAAATTGAAAATAAAAAGGTACCTTTTATACCAACTGAATATTTAATTGTCGTCAGTAAACTGACACCGAGTCAATTTGTGTTTGCGTCTTCAGCGCTGAACGAGTAAATATTTTTGCGTCATACCTGGCCGTAAAGTAGGAATTACCGCACGGTGTGGAAAATCCCATTTCCTGGCCAGGGAGACGTAAAATTTTGTACTCACCACGGGCGGTAATAAAGAAAGCGCACAATCGCATATTTATCGCCGTTGCCTTCGGCTCGGGCGTCAAACACCTGCGATCTGAGCCAAATTTTGTTTTACCGCTCTAGGTAGGTTAGTATTAATGTTGAGAATAAGCTTGCGTCAAATACAATCACTGTGGAAAATGTGAGAAATACGAATTCTACATATTTTACAACTTCTAATGAACAACCAATTTAAAGTTATGTAACCATTTAATGCGTGAAATTGATTCCGTCAATACATAGTAGCAAACCTGACATTACATACAGTTATGTATTCAATTTTCTGTCTCGGCCAATCAACTTCTTCTTGTTATAGAGTTTCTAGAAAAATACTATGAAACGGACTCCTATCATGCTAAAGACATCTTCCTATCATGCCGACCACGGAATGGGTTTACCAATTTAACAAAAACACGCGTTTAGCGGATCTAAACCCCATAATATCATAGTCAAGTGGTTCAGTACACGTACCCGAGTGACAAAACATAGTTAATTGGCCAAACAGAACGGCGCAGGGTCCCCACTTCCCATTTAAATGTTCTGCCCAAGCATCGTTTATTCGTGCGTACGGAACGGCAGTCTTTAAACCGCTCGGGCGCTAGCACAACCGCGACGCCTAATTCGCTTCTCGCACGACAGTCGTCTCGTCTTGTGCCAGACCCGCAGGCTCGTGTTACTTGGCACTGTTTTTCCTTGGAGCTGGCTTCTTGTCCTGCTTGTTGAGCCTGGGCTCGGCGGTGGCGGTGGCGGCCGGTGAAGGGCGCGGGGAGACGGCCCGCTTGGGCTTGTTGGCGCGCGCGGCGGCCGCGTAGTTGATGGGCTTGGGGCCGACCGGCTCTTCTGGCGCTGGAGGCTGGACCTGAAAGACAATGGGAAGCTTCAGTGACGGCATATGACGATCATTCGACCACTTACGGACGCAACGTCTACTAAAATTGGTGTCGGCAATATAACATAGTGAGCTTTCAGACTATTCATAGAGAATATTCTTAAAAATTGCCGGAAAAGTAGGCGTTCTCTGTGAACATAATTCTCAAAAAACCGGCCAAGTATGTTTGCGGCGGGCCACTAACATGATACTACTAATATTATAAATGCGAAAGTTTAGATGTTTGGATGTTTGTTACTCAATCACGCTTAAACGGCTGAACCGATTTGAATGAAATTTTGCACGAAGATAGTTTGTAGCCTGGATTAAAATATAGGATAGTTTTTATCCCGGGTCCACGCGGACGAAGTCACGGGCGGAAGCTAGTGAATCTATAAGGATTCCGTTTTTGCCATTTTGGCTACGGAAAATGTATTTATGTAAAGGCCAATAAAAAATAATGTTTTTATCTATCTATGATCTGACCTTGGGTAATGCGGCGACGATGACGGGCGCATCTTCCTTCTCCCTCTCTTCTAGCCTGGGTTCACTCTTCACCGCTTTCACTTCCTTCTTTTTGGGTGGTTGCACCTTTAAATGTAATTAAATCAATGTCATTTTATAGCACATTAATTATTAATAAATTGGTAAATTTATGACCTTCTTATGAGGCCCATAGTAAGCGACCACGTTTCTGTACAGTAGTACCGCAAATATGAGTTACAAAGATGTACCTGCGCAGAAAACATTTTAACCAATCATAAGGCAGCGCGTTTGCGCGGGTAAAATCTTCAACGCCCATTGGCCAAAATTTTGCGCGCGACGCCGGCAGCTCCGGCGCCCGCCATTTTGTCTGGCGCCATGAGCGGGAAAGCGCGAGTTCACCTGTCATTGAATATTGTACCTTACGTATAGTGCAACAAGGTCTTTATTGAAATGGTCATACATTCGATTTTATTCGGTACTTGTCAGCACTCGTCGGCGTGGACGAAGATTGCCGATGTAACTTACATTTGTGGTACTACTGTGCCATATGTCATCACTGGCAACACACACTGGTCAAAGACTCTCGTCTTGGGACACTGCCCTCCGAATCGCTAAACTTAAATGGTAGTGGGCGGGGCACATAGCACGTAGAACCGATGGCCGTTGGGGCGGAAGGGTTCTCGAGTGGCGACCACGTACCGGAAGGCGCGGCGTGGGTAGGCCCCCCGCAAGGTGGACTGATGACCTGGTAAAGATTGCTGGAGTCCGCTGGATGCGGGTGCCGCAGGACCGATCACTTTGGCACTCTTTGGGGGGGAGGCCTATGTCCAGCAGTGGACGTCTTTCGGCTGGTATGATAATGAAGAAATTTATGACGGGCACACACACAGTTGCTGCGAACCACCTCGTCCAACAACCCCTTTTTTCCGTGCCTCGACAATAACGTACTCTATTTAAGTCTCGTACCTTAATAAGGCCACTCGGCAAGCTTTGTGGCCTAAATGTGGTACTTCATATAACCCGAAAGACGGGATCTAGGCCTCCCCCAAACAGCGCCGTAATTACCAGCTCTGCGCCACCCCCGGCCGTTCGGGCGGAAAGGTTCCCGAGTGGCGACCACGTAATGTGATGCCACGCTGATGACGGTGCAAAATAACAAGGAAGTTACCTTAGTTTCCGACTTCACCACCACAGGTTTGGTCTTCTTAGGGTCCGCTTTGACCGCCTTCTTGGGTTCCGGTTTCTTGGCGTCCTTCTTGCCGTCCCGCTTCTTGTCGATGGGCGCCACGTCGGCCGCGCTCACCTCGGGCGGCTCCAGCGGCGGGAGCGGCTCTGCAACGTGTGCTCAATCTTGTACTGTCAGCATCAAAAGTAACTGGGCAAACGAAGACGTCAAGTCTTTATTAAAAGGGAATAATTGCTTTTGACGTCTCCGATTTCGCAGCTGCTTTTGTACAAGCTAGACCAGAGGCCTTCAGACTTTTGGACTCTAGGGCCACACTTGGGTGTACCAAAAATGTTGTTCGGTAGCGTAGGTATTGCGATTCCAAAAATGCATTGTTTATCCGGAATACCAAGGCCATATTACTCTGTAAAGTGACACATACCTTCTGTTTTGACTTCTTCCGTCACTTGTGGCGTTTCTTTCGTTTCTTCGCTGGGCTCCTTCTGCGGCTCTTCCGTGCTCTTTACTTCTGCTACTTTCTTTTCTTCTGTAATAACAAAATATCGTCAATATTTACTGTTGATTTAGACTACATCGTCATTATCATATCAGCCGAAAGACGTCCACTGCTGAATATAAGCATCCCCCAAAGAGTGCCCGAGCAGTGGCGTAGTAGCGGCAGGTGTGACACCTTTCTGGGGATACGGGTGTAGACTCTAAAACTATTATTACTCCAAAAGAAAGAAAACAAAAAAATATGCCTAGCAACGAAAATCCCATTCTGCTATCTGAAAGAATTACGAAGCTACAACCGTTTTAATATTAGTGACGTCACAATCTGCGTGCGTAGCGTAAATGACAATTGTTTCATACGAAGGTGCGTTTTGCGGAAAACTGACAGAATATACCTCTTCTTAAGAGTCCGCAGTAAGCTCGGCCGAATTTCACCTTCCCATACAAACGTAGTTACGCTCTCATTTTAAATCTACATGTTGGATTGTTACAAAACTTTGCATATACAATGACATGAGGTATATCTATGTCTGTAATTAGTTTATATGGTTCCAGTTTATAAAACAAACGAAATACAGCAAAAACAGGTTTTGTATGAAAAACTTAAATTCTCTGTATTTTTTTACTATGGTATCTCAAGCTACATAAACTAATTACAGACATAGATATACATCATGTTCGTTACAATCCGACCCGTAGTTTTAAAATGAGAGCGTAACTACGTTTGTATGGAGAATCGAGCTTACTGCGGACTCCTAAAACTTTGGACATAACTTTATGATTATTTAACATCTCGCGTTGTTTTTTCTCCATTTGACTACATTTTAAATCTTTTTTCGGGAATATACCACATTATTGATTATTTTATTTAGTGTCTATACCCCGGAAAATTTCCGGAAAAAATCCCATTTTTCCCGCTTTATTTTTTCCCAAATAAACGATTTAAACAGGTTTCAATCGGTTATATTTCTTAATACTGGTGGGTAGGTGAATGATTATACTTACTTTGCCATTGACATCCGTGTAAGTTCAGTTCAGTTGTCACAATGACTTATTGGTTTTTTTCATTAAATCCCGAAAAAACCGTTTGATTTTTTCCGTCATTTTCAACGCTAGCCCAGCACGCAAAAACGAACAGTGTAATTTGAAGTTTCTCTTAAATGGAATTAATTAGAATTTTCATCAACTGAGACGGGCCTTTAAAAAGGCGGGTGGGCGCCACGAGGCTATTGTCACCGGCCAGGCCACGTCACTGGCTGCCTCCCACGCCAGCCAAACCGCTGGTAGTGAGGCGTGCACTTAAGAGGACTACGGATGAGAGCGCAGATGGCAGTTGTTTTAATCTAAAAATACCACATAACCCGGCCATTGCCCTATGGCAGGGAACATCGTTCCAGGTTTTTTCTATGAATGATGTCGTAATATTGAAAATGGGCCAGTCAACTATTTGCTGGTGCCCGTTGCCATGGCTAAGTGTCACGGGTCACGCTTTAAAACTGTAATTTTTAACCCCCGATGCAAAGAGAGGGGTGTTATAAGTTTAACGTTTCTGTGTATCTGTCTGTGGTATCGTAGCTCCCAAACGGATGGACCAATTTTAATGCGTTTTTTTTGTGTCATAGATAATTTTATCCCGAGTGTTTTTAGCCATATTTCATGAAAATCTGTGTAGCCGTTTTTGAGATATTGGACTTTTAAATGAATATGTCAGGGGTTTTTCAACTTTTCTAAGTTGTAGTTATATGGGTCACGCTTTAAAACTGTAATTTTATGGGGTTTAAATTCATTAAACACATGTTTTTGTTATATAGGTAAACATGGAATGCCATGGCGAGGCTTGTCTTTCGCATGAAGGAGTCCTATTTATAGTATTTTTCTTAAGAAACTTTTATCTCTTGGCATACGGGCACAATAACAACAAGAAAAAGTTGATTGCCCCAAACACAATACTTTCGTCTATAATTTAACTATTTTGCCTACGTATCAACACTTGGAAGCTTAGGGATTGAGCCCTGGTACAGCAAATGATTCTATGAACCCCTCGCCAAGCTCGGTATTCACCTGTGCGGGGTGCTCTCGTGGGCACGAACTCGGCGGCGAGAGGGTTGAGCGTGGACCGCGACACCGTCTCCTCCAAAGACAGCGACGGATTGCCGTTACTCGTCCTGCAAAAAACAATAGTTTATTTATTTACGCCACTCTGGGCGGTAAGTGAGATTTACCACCCACGGGCGCTGCGGCAAATCTCACTTCACACCCAGGAGAAGCCGTAAAATTGTGTACGCACCACGGGCGGTAAGTCGTCTTTATGAATCCCCAGATCACAGGTGTTTGTGGCCCGAACAGAAGGTGAGGCATTCACTGCCCTAGGTACGTAATGTACTATTTCATTTCGTTTAAAATGTTGTGCAGTAACCAGCATTACGGTCGCGGGTTCGAATTTTTCGGAACTTATGCACGGAATATTCACCGTTAGCTTGCCAGTGAAAGAAAACATCGCGAGGAAACCGGTCTAATCACAGTAAGATCTAGTTTTCCCTCTGGGTTGGTGTTAAAGTGGACCAGGGTTCGAAATTGTCAAGATAATTACGCTTCTTGATAATTATCGGATAATTATCACCAGTATAACAAATTTTTACCCAAATGGGGTCCATATAAGAAAACTTATATATTTGTATAAAAACGTTAACACAACACAACTTTGTAGATTAGTGAATACTAACAATATGGAATAAATAAATAAATATAAAATAAATTAATTTGTTGAACTCGATATTTTTTTCTTGCAAGGGGAATCCCCACGGCGCGGCACGTCGCGTTGACACTTCGTGCGTTCGGATAGACGCAAGTGCGGAAATACACGTTCGAATACTTCGAATACAATTCACTTTTACGAGCGCAACTTTTTGTTATTATCAATAGATAATTATACATATGTTATTATCACGATAATTATGCTTTCGAACCCTGATGCGGACCCAGGAAGACGATCACATGTTTCTTTGACTAGGTCTGATGTTTTCTTTGACTAGGTCTTGTAATTTAAAATACGGTCTAGTAATTTCTTCAAAAGTGAGTGACGAACACAAAAGTTTTAAATTATTTACATATAGGTATAGTAAGTTAAGCAAAAACCTGTGTATAATTTTGATTAGTTAACGTTAAGGCTTTTTTTGTTTACCTTTAAGTGATTGTTACACTTAGTAATAGTACCAGGTTAATATAATAATGATAGTGTAAACAATTGTTGGAGAATTAAAAAAAAAGACCGGGTTGCACTCCGGGAGTGCCGGCAGAAGTGAAAACTTGAATATTTTGCAATTTCGAATCGAAGAATACCGTAGCGACAGAAGTAAACTATTTCACTTGAAAATTAGCGCGTGAGAACTTATTGTGTGTCGGCCGAACGGGTAAGCGCCGCGGATTGCATGGCGTTTGCGCCCTTTCTCTCGCCAACTCGAATGGCGCAGCCAGTCGCGTACTACGGCATCGGTCCCCCCTCCCCGCCCCCAAGCCTCGTCCCGAATCTCTCCCCATCCTACGGTCACGTGAACTATCGAAAATCGAAATCTGTGGCGAGTTTAACAACTTTTCCCCATCCCAAAAAGTGCACAGCACCGCTAAAGAAGTTTTCACTTTAAAAAAAAAACCGGCCAAGTGCGAGTCGGACTCGCGCACCGAGGGTTCCGTAAAATGTACGGTTTTCGCAATTTTTCCTTTATCTGTGTTATAACACGTTGCTTCGTACCAAATTTCAAGATTCCGAGTTCACTGGAAGTACCCTGTAGGTTTTGATTCCCTTGCGAGTTTCGAAAATTTGCGGCATAAACGGCTGTATCTTTTTAGGGTTCCGTACCCAAAGGGTAAAAACGGGACCCTATTACTAAGACTTCGCTGTCCGTCCGTCTGTCTGTCACCAGGCTGTATCTCAAGAACCGCGATAGCTAGACAGTTGACATTTTCACAAATTATGTATTTCTGTTGCCGCTATAACAGCAAATACAAATAAAATAAATATTTAAGGGGGACTCCCGTACAACAGTTTTTTTTGTTTTACTGTTTTTATAGATAATGGTACGGAACCCTTCGTGCACGAGTCCGACTCGCACTTCACCGGTTTTTTTATTTATTTATTCAAAAAAGATTACATTTTATACCTTACATAAAACTCGCCAAACTGTGATTGTGATCTTTTGATTGCGTTGGCTTAGAAGTTTGATTTTTTCACAGCTCCAGTATTTGGTATAAATTTTAGCTCGATACCTCCACGCGTTCCCGAGAAAAAGGGTCTCGACAGACGGACGGACGGCCAACAAAGTGATCCTATAAGGCAGGGGTTCCCAAACTAGGCACCCCCCCCCCCCCCCGCTGCCTAAAATGAAGTTCCCACGCCCCCCTTTTCGCTTCGATGCAAGGAAACGGAAGTGAATGGGTTAGCTAGCCAAATCATCATCTTCCTAGCGTGTTCAAATTTCCCGAGGCCCCGCGCGCCCCCCACAATGAAAACCCCTGCTATAAGGGTTCCGTTTTTTCCTTTTGAGGTACGGATCCCTAGAAATGAAACAGGTAGTGCACTCACGTGGGGTAATGCTGCGCGTTGTGTGTGTTCCTCCTCTCCAGCTCGCGCTGCTCGTCCTCCAGCATGGCCTCGATGCACTGCTCCATCAGCGCCTCCTCTTCCAGCTGCTGCATCACCTGGGGAGCCACACGTGCCTTATACACACAGACACCACGTTAATTCGGTTTGTTCATGCTCTGGAATCCATACTAATATTATAAACGGGAAAGTGTATGTGTGTGTGTTTGTTTGTCCTTCTTTCACGTCGCAACGGAGCGTCTTATTAATGTGATTTTTTGTATGGAGATAGTTTAGAGGCTGGAGAGTGACATAGGCTACTTTTTCCAGCGGGAAAACCTCTAATTCCCACGGGAAAATTTCAATATGTTACATTTTCCTAAAAACACGAGGGCGAAGCCGCGGGCATCAGCTAGTTCTTTATATATTAGGCCTGATTTGAAGTGGGATAAAGATTTCAGCATTACAATGTAATCCTGCTAATATTATACAAGCGGAGGTTTGGGTGTTTGTTGCTCGGTCGCGCTTGAACGGCTCATCCGATTTGGATGGAATTTTGCACGAGGATAATTTATAGAATGGATTAAAATATAGGATAGTTTTTATCCCAGGTCCACGCAGACGAAGCCGCGGGCGGAAACTAGTAATAAAACTACATAATTAAGCTCAATAAGGCTTATATTATGGGTACTAGACGTCGATATTTAATAGATACCACTTAAATACATAGAAAACATCCATAACTAAGAAAAAAAACATGCTCATCACACATCTCATCATCATTATATCAGCCGAAAGACGTCCACTGCTGGACATAGGCCTCCCCCAAAGAGTGCCACAATGATCGGCCCTGCACCACCCGCATCCAGCGGTCTCCCGCGACCATCACACATATAATTATTCATATTATATATATATATATATATATATATATATATATATATAGCCCATACCAAAATCAGAATTATTTATCAAATACTACAAGCATGAAGACTAACTAATTTCTATGCTAAAAGTAGTCAGGAATTTACTCATCAGCAGCAGGTAATTCTAAAATTTACATGAAGCGAAGTTATCTGCAAATTTAATTCTAATGTTGTTAGTAGGCTCGCAATGTTGGCAGTTGCGAGGGAAAATATGATTGTCCGGCAAAAAAACAGTTGGGTTTTTAAAATATATTTCTATTTATTTTTATTTTATTTGGCTGGACGTATACTTTTGCGACACGTTGTTTAAGCACAGATAACCTCCAATAGATAGAGCCTATAAGCGATTTAGTTCGATGCAAAGGTCACCACAGTTGGCGGTAGGTGCGGGTTGCGGGGAGGTCGGTAACGGCGCTGCGATTGGCTGTTTCGAAAGCAGCGCGCTTTGTCACATCACGGCGCCAGAAGCGTAGTGATGGGACGCGTTGTTCGCTAACGGTTTTTAGCGGTGCCGCAATTAATTGTTAGTAGAATATTTTACATGGCGTAGGTACGGTACCCGTTAACATGGTTTTCATTTTTGAAGGGTTGTCACTGTTATATTATTATCATGTTTCGTTCATCGTCTATTTTGATTACCACGTAACATAAAAAAAGTATGTGAATCACATCGAGTAGTCATTCCTAGGCATTTTACAACATTTACTGCATTATCGTGTTTAAGTATGTCGGACAAGAAGAAGAAGCCTTCGTCCCGTTCGTATTTACATACTTACTAGGAAAGGACGAATGCGATGTTTATTCGAGATTAACGCGAATGTGCTAGCTAGGCTTATGTATGTAATTTGCAAACACCGGTTTGGCGGGGGCAAATCTGTACTGACGTTTAATAGTGCGAGGACACATTAAACTAATTTTATTAGTTGATATCGATAAAAATGACGTACAACCGTTGGGTAATTTCAAGAATTTGAATGAAGAAGAAAACTACATACACAAAAATAAACTTTTTGCGTAATTAACTTTTTTAATATTTAATATAATTTTCATAATATACAATCAAAATGTTCTCCACATTTTCAGACTTTAATCTTCGTCGCCTGGGTGACAATATCCATTTTAGCCAACTAAATTACCTTTCTAGGTCAACTGTAGTAATTGGAGCAAATTCAAACAATTTATAGTATTGATGAATTTCTGCTAGTTCTATTTCTTTTCCGATAAGTATAAATGAAAGAGGTTTGCACATAGTTAAACGTATTCAAACTTAGCCATTAGTTTAGTTATGATAATGATGGTTAAAAATTTATTTTTATCGATGTCGATAAACTTAGTCGATTTTTTATTAATCACTAGCACTGGTACATTTTTGCCCCCGCCAAACCGGTGTTTGGTAATTTGAATATTAGTATAGCTAGGTAAGGAAGACAAATAAAAAAGTACATAAATTGATGAATGTCGTTGATGATAGATAATCCTCATCATCATTTAAGAGGGCGTTAACGTGCTCACTAGCGCTATTGGTAAATAATTGTGATTAATGAAATTTTACGATAGGTATTTAAAAATAGAGGCCACTACACACTGTATTTTGTATTTAAGATAAATACATCTGACAAGTTTTTAGGGTTCCGTACCTCAAAAGGAAAAATAATATAGGATCTCTTTGTTGTCCGTCCGTCCGTCAAGACCCTTTTTCTCAGGAATGCGTGGAGGTATCAAGCTAAAATGTATACCAAATACTCAAGTCTACTGTCCCTTGGAGTTATAAAAAAATCAAACTTCTAGGCCAACGCAATCAAAAGATACAGCCGTTTATGCCGCAAATTTTCGAAACTCGCAAGGGAATCAAAACTTACGGGGTACTTCCAGTGAACTCAGAATCTTGAAATTTGGTACGAAGCAACGTCTTATAGCACAGATAAAGGAAAAATTGCGAAAACTGACAATTTTACGGAACCCTCGGTGCGCGAGTGCGGCTCGCACTTGGCCGGTTTTTATGTTGATGGATTCATCATGTAATTAATTATTTCTCATAGTATCCTAGTGAGCGGTTCAAGTATGCGACCGTCAATCGAATTTCGGATTATACTCATGAGTTTTTCGGAAATTTGGCGTAGGAAAACATCGTGAGGAAACCTGAATAGACAGTGTGTACATATGCGAAGTAAGGTGTATAAATTCAAAATTCTGTGCACACTTTATATCATCTTTTTCGACCCAGCTGCACCGGAATATTTTAAATAAAAATAAAAAATTGTTACACCCCGTCCTGGTTGCAAGCTACGTACACCCAGGAGTCGTAAACTCTCTGTCTTATTTCACCGTACTGGTTTCCTGCTATTCGTCTGGAATGATCTCCCTCTTACCGTCAGACAAGCTCAGAGATAGTTTTCTTTTAAACGCAAGTTGCGTAAGCATCTCTTTTTAACTATTAAAGATTGATGAACCTCTTGATATCTTTGTTCGGGTACATATAATTGTACGTAGATAAGTTTGTATAAGTAAGTTTATATTGTATGCATTATATATGTATGTATATTAATGTAATTGATTGATTCGTGTTTCTATCCTATCCGTCTCTTTCTTATTAGAACACTTAGAACAAGAGGTATAGTGCGTGAAAAATCGAGAGTATGTCGCGGCCGTCTCATGATAGACGTTCTGTAGGTACATACTACAATAATATATTCCGTTCATTAGCTCTGGAAGCTATAAAATAGAGCGAGACAGTAATTTAATACGTCTCCCTCTACCTCATAGCTTGTAAGACGGTTGCAGTCCGCCACGTTGCCTTCTTGGTGCAGTTTAATTAAACCTACATCGTATTATCTGATTTCTAAGCAAAAGAATTTTGACAATGCAATGACAAGGATATAAATATAATCTTTGGTGAATTGTCGTATTAAAATAGTACACGAAAGCACGGATGAATTAACGTATTGTTTCTTTAAATGAATCTGAATCGGTAAAATTCGAAAGCATCACTAGCCCATCACTAGAGTGTCACGTGCGTGTACTTCTTATGGACCAGTGTAAAATGAACTCCGCGTGACGGAATGAAATTTACATTTATATTATAAATTTAACTTACCTGTGAAATGTTATTCCGTCGTTTGTGTAATTAGACGTTCGGGAGTTTTTTCTACACCACTTCACACAGCAGTACTCATTTTTATAGCGCAAAATCAATTTTAATGTGCAGGATGTCTCACGCACGTACAGATCGCGTACCTGGTCGATACTGACAATACGGCGCGGGGTAGTGGGGGGTTATCAGTGCAAACACATATATGCGTGGTGACCGCACGTCGCCCTATAGGCTCTATCTATTGGAGGTTATCTGTGACGCTAAGGCTAAAGACCTGCTTGAGAAGCCGTTACCATGGCAACCACGAACAAGGAAAAGTTATCATCTCTATTAATCAGCTCCCGCTCTAGCTCCCGAAGCGTTATGGAACCGCCCTGTACAACCCAAATTGAGCCAACTTGGACTGGGGCGGAAACAGAAAAAAATTACGTATGTACAAAGGGTAAAAATGGGATCCTATTACGAAGACTTCGCTGTCTGTCCGTCCGTCTGTCTGTCACCAGGCTGTCAAGAACCGCGATAGCGAGACAGTTGAAATTTTCACAGATGATGTATTTCTGTTGCCGCTATAACTACAAATACTAATAAACCGGCCAAGTGCGAGTCGGAGTGGGGCTCCCATGCAACAGACATGATTTTTTCGCCGTTTTTATAGATAATGGTACGGAACCCTTCGTGCGCGAGTCCGACTCGCTCTTGGCCGGTTTTTTTTTGAGACAGCCGTTTGACACATCGGTTGCCTGAAAGTGTTTTTTTTTTAAACAGCCGTTTGACACATCGGTTGCCTGAAAGTGTGTACGCTGTTTACATAATTAAATGCTGGTCTTTGGTGCACAGGGCGGTTCCACAACGCTTCGGGAGCTCAAATACCGCGAGCCGTCCGGTTGCTTCTTGGACACAGAAATTCGTATAGAATAGAATAACATTTATTCATGACAACAACACATGCATACACATAAGTGACAAATACAAAAGAGAGAACAACATTGCCACGAAACGGCTCCATCTCGGCGTAAATTACGCGTCACTGCTTTAACCTATCGACCGCCGGCTGGCGAAGCGGCTCGCCGTGCCGCGGACGCCACCGGCGTCAATCGACGAAACCAATAAAAACCACTTCTAGAACTCTTTCATAATGTTGGCTATTATTATCTTGAATTTATGGCTCTGGCGTCAGGGGCACGAATGGCAAGATTTTCCGGTGACGCGAATGGCCGTCCTGGCGGTGAAAAGGAAGAAAAGAAAACTAGTTGTGTGTATAAGTGTGTGTGTGTGTGTGTACCTGTTTGTCAAACTCGTCTTCGTTCTCCATCCACATGTAGTCGGCGAAGTCGTCGGGCGCGGGCGGCGGCGCGAAGCCCGCGCCCGCGCCCGCGTAGTACGCGCCCGCCATCACGTAGCCTGCACAACATAACATTATTTATTTATTTACTTGGCGAACAGATTTTTTTTACATCAATCCTAAGCTGCGTACGAATCAGAGCAGCCTCGGGTTGAGGCACGCACGGCGCACCTATTTCGCTCAAATTCGTACGCGATCACGCGCTGTGCGCGAGCAGCCCGCGAGCGGCGCGCGGCGAGCCGGCCGGAGGCGGTCTTTTGACCGCGCTCAAAGGCGCCTCAGTGTGCGTGCCTCGCGTCATTTGGTATCCAAGCTTGCCGCGGGCAGAGCGAGACGTTCTGACTTGTTTGTGGGCGAGGCGCGTATGAATTTGAGCAAGTGGATGAGCCGTGCTTGTATAATCGAGTTTGTTAGTAAATTTATTAATATAATTCGGTGAAATATGATAAACGCAGCCGCGGCTGTCATCGTTTCTGACGCCATTTTGAACGACGCACAAAGTCGGCTCGCCGCTCGCACGCTGCCTCGCCCGCGCTTGTTTATGTGCACCAAATTGTCTCGCGAGCATGTCTCGCGGGGCGAGCATGCCTCAAGCTGAGCCGCTCAAATTCGTACGCAGCTTTAGATATTCTATTACTTCACTATCCACTATAACACCACTATTTATTATTACAATTATTACCCCTTGGTTGTGCTTATCATTTGAGAGGTACATGCCATAATTGCCACGCTTGGCATGGGCTTGTCGATATATTACGTCATCGTTTTTCGTCGATTTTTGCCCCCAAGGTAGACAAGCTGGACTGACGCCGAAAGAGGTCCACTGCTGGACATAGGCCTCCCCCGACCAGTGCCACCAGGACCGGTCCTGCGCCTCTCCGAACTCCAGCGACCTTGACCAGGTCATCAGTTCACCATGTGGGCGTCTACCCACGCCGCGTCGTCGCCACTCGAGTACTTT
Source organism: Epinotia bilunana (assembly GCA_947049275.1). NCBI lineage: Eukaryota > Metazoa > Arthropoda > Insecta > Lepidoptera > Tortricidae > Epinotia > Epinotia bilunana. Next base: position 1,503,135 of record OX346277.1, on the reverse strand, counting down.
TGCGCCCCAACCGGCCATCGGATCTACGTGTGATGTGCCCCGTCCACTGCCACTTAAGTTAGTTGTTGGAATATAATATGAATGCACTGCATCCTTACCGGGTATATGCCCCCTGGGTATGTGCACTGGATACACCGGCGCGGGGTGTAGACCGTCACCGCTGCCGACCACGCCGCCCGCCACTCCGCTGTCGATTATAACACCGTTTGGCTGAAAACAAACACATACGGTTGGTATGTAACACACGCTAGAAATTTGACATTGACAAGAGTTGATGACTAGATTTATATCGTTACTCCAAAAGAGAAACCACAAACAATCAAAAGTTTCTGACAAAAATGAAATTTTTGGTTCAAGCTTTTATTGCCTGTACTGCATGACTCCCTGCCCAAACTCAACGGGGTTATGTCTGTTAAGTCCTGGATTCCCATGGCCCCCTTCTGTCTCCATTATCAGAACAGCTCGATGGTACCATAATATTGAAATGTCATCCAAACTATACTTAAACCTGAAATTTCAGCTCAACCGGTTGAAGATATCTACTTCAAAGTTGAGTTGCAAGATGCCACCCCAACAAACATAGTTATACATACATTGCAAGTTAAAAAAACAGCTTGTACAAACCCAGCTGCTTGTTTCTAATACTAGCCTGACACTCATAAGATTATGAGCACCTAAGAAACCCAACCTAACAACACCTCGTTTATCAAAATACATCAAGCTGTTTGTATGGTAGCCCGTGGAAATGGAATTCATTTTCTTGTCCACATACATTACATGCATAAACTCAAAAACATAACTCTCCTTCTAAGGCAGTCGGGTAAAAACTATAATGATAAAAATATTTATTTCTAGAAGTTCGGTACCAAGTTCGGACTATGCTACTGCAATTTTCTGTCTGAACAGTCTAAAGAAATAGGTGAACAAACCAACTGGACTAATGTAATGAAAAATGTTTTTTTAAACAGCAGACACTCTTTCAAAAAAAAGCTACGGTAGCCTAGTGGTTCAGGTGGTTCATGCGGGTGTCAAGCGGCGGTCGTGGGTTCGAATCCCGGCTCGTACCAAGTTTTCGGAACTTCTGTACGGAATATTTACCGTTAGTTTTTCGGTGAAGGGAAACATCGTGAGGAAACCGGTCTAATTCCAATACGATCTAGTTTCCCCTCTGGGTTGGCAGGTCAGATGGCAGTAGCTTTCGTAAAACTAGTGCCTATGCCAAATCTTAGGATTAGGTGTCAAAGCGGACCCCGGGCTCCTTTAGTTAGGGACACAACCGGGAACAACATTACGAGGATGATGAGCAGACACCCTTTCTGATCTTCTCTTCATATGTTAAGTTAAATGTCTGTTTGGGCATGTTTCTGTTTAGCCCAATGGGTTGACTAGTAGATAATGCTGTGTGGCATTAAATCCGCCATTTGTACTTTTTTGTACTGTGCAATAAAATTGAAACATAAATTACATTGTAAGAAACAGTCATTACATTGTAATAAACATATATAGTCATTACATTATAAATGCGAAAGTGTGTCTGTCTGTCTGTCTGTTACCTCTTCACGCTTAAACCGCTGAACCGATTGAGATGAAATTTGGTATGGAGATAGTTTGAATCCCGAGGAAGGACATAGGATAGTTTTATTCCAGAAATCCTCCTCTGAGAAGGTGAAATGGGGGATGAAAGTTTGTATCGAGCTACGATACAAACAAGTTCCACGCGGACGGAGTCGCGGGCAGAAGCTAGTAATATTATAAATGCGAAAGTGTGTCTGTCTGTCTGTTACCTCTTCAAGCTTAAACCGCTGAACCGATTAAGATGAAATTTGGTATGGAGATAGTTTGAATCCCGGGGAAGGACATAGGATAGTTTTTATTCCGGAAATCATTTCCTGAGGGGTGAAATGGGGGATGAAAGTTTGTATCGAGCTACGATATAAACGAGTTCCACGCGGACGGAGTCGCGGGCAGAAGCTATTAAATAATTAATAACTAAATATTAGGGGACGACCTTACACTAATCGAACTAGCCACCCACATAGTAATCTCTAAGGCTTGGGTTATGGGTACTAGACGACAACATATTTAATAGATATTAGATACTTAAATACATAGAAAACATCCAAGACTCGGAGAGAAACATTTATGCTCGTCAGCGTCACGCAAATATTTAACCCTGGATTCGAATTCGAACAAAACCATTGAAGTCTAAGCAGCGCCGCAAAATGGCCCCACAGAATGGACGCCATCGCGATCATGCGGGGTTGGGGGCGGGGTGTCGAAACGATGCCAGGCAGTCGAACATGCGCATACCGGGTTTCAGGCACGTGTTCGGGTCGAAATTTGTAAGGAGCTGACATTCTAGGATTTTTCGTTTGCTGTTGTAAAGTTTAGAGATCCTCACCTGCCACTGTCCATTTTCCTCATTCCCATAATAAGCACCAACATTCGCTGAAGTCTCCGGAATTTTCATACTGGCAACACTCAATTTATACAACAACTGTCCATAAACTACGTAAATACGGCTTATTCAATACTGGCACAATGTAGCTTAAAAATTAAAAAAAAAAGTTTAAATTTAAAAATAATAGGTTTGGTTTGTTGCTAGAGGCACTGCTTTCATAAGATTTCTAGTTGTGTGTGCGTGTGTCCTGACTATCTTCATTTCTGGGGTTCTCTGCAGCTGGAAAGAGAAATAAATCTTTTTAAAATTCATAAATTAACAACTTGGTAAAATTGAAAAACCATCGACATTTTCATTTCAACATCTAAAGCGGCTGAACCGATTTTGTTGAAACGTAGTTATAAACCATTTCGATCACGTCAGCTTTCGGACAAAAAAACCGCAATAAAATCGGTCCATTCGTTTAGGAGCTGTTAAGTACTAACATAAGTTGCGCCCACGCAGGCGGTGCCATCAGGCGTAATCCTCATATACCGAAGTAATGGGCTAGATGACGTTACTAATGTATGAAAATCGTAACGCCATCTAACCGATAATTAGAGAATCATCTACTTTGTGAATTGCCTGTGTTCAGCTATCGGTATAAACCAAGAAGGAATGCAATTAGTTCACGGTAGTAACGATAGATGTCAATAAAGTCAATTAACAACCAGATAACGCAAAATGTGCGAGGGCTCGCCCTCTTCTTCACCTGAAACGGGACCGACACGGTCGACACCCTGTAATACTAATTAATAAATCAAGTAAGCTACATAGTCTTTCTCTCCGGCTATGGTCTCCACCTTAACAGGAGCTATGAATAAGAATATGAATTTATTTATTTAGCACACAAAACACAGAAAAAAGAAATGCAATCAAAAAGGTAACCTTATATGACAGTGCTAAACGGGAGCCTCACTCAGCATGTTGTCTCGGGGCCGTGACGCTGGTTTTCAGTGAGAGCCCCAAAAATAAATAAAACTAGGACTAAAATAAACAAACAATTTTATAATTTTTGGGCAATGTATGCCTAAAAACTGTATGCCATAGATGGACATATCAAACTTATAACACCCCTCTTTTTGCCGTAGGAATTGGTATTCCCTATAATGTATGGTGGCCCTGTTCACCGCACCGCCCCCTATCTTCCTGTGGGTGTCGTAAGAGCCGACTAAAGGGAGCAGGGTTGAAGTGTTGTGGGCGACGGGCTAGTAGCACATTACTGGGATATCACATTTTGTCGATGTTTTATATCCACACTAGCTTCTGTCCGCGACTCCGTCCGCATTATTGATGGGGCTCATCCCCTCAGGGGATGACTTCTGGGATAAAAACTATATTGTCATGTTTCTTGTCACAAATAATGTTCATTCAATGTTCTTTCTTTCTTTTAAATTATCGCGCACTAACTGAGCGAGGTCTAAGTCAAATGAACGCCTTGAGCGTCCATAGGCTATTGCAGTGTTTTTCAAATGTGGGTCGCGACCCCCCGGGGGGGGGGGGGGGGGCGCGAAGCCTTCTAAAGGGGGTCGCGGCTACTCATATTTTAATGGTTAAAGTGCTGTAAGTATTTTGAACAGCGTAGCGTTGGGGTCGCGAAATATTTTTTTCTGTACTAAGGGGGCCGCGGCATGAAAAAGATTGAAAAACACTGGGCTATTGTATCCGCTTACCATCAGGCGGGCGATGCTTGATGGCGACGAGGTATTTAAAAAACTCATAGGCAAAAGTTATTAATTCATGCATTAATAGTACTTATGCATTCATCATTATGATAATGAAGTAATTAAATAAGTGATAAGAAACATTCTTGCCAATTTAGGCACTACAATTACAATGTACAAACATTACAATGTAATGACTCATGAGTCATGGTCACGGGCTCTAATTAGTTTAATTTCGGACTTTTACACTGTCCATTAAATGCCATCTAGAGTTCAATAATAACATATTGGTAAACATAGCCACTCACATTTTATCTCGCAGATAAGAAAGAGTAGACAAGCATAGACAATAGGCCACAGCCAGTATAGGAACAGTAGATAAACTTCGAACAAAGGTACATCGCACGGCTGCACACATGCGCGCGTGTTCGGTACGCACACACACATAGCCTTCGGGAATGATGGAGAATGCTTCAATCGGGGCCGCGCCGTTGCGGTGTTCGCTCGTTCTCACTCGCTACGTCAAGGAAACCGCCTCGTAGGTATGAAGACAGCGAACCGCCAGTGCCACGATATCACAAGGAGCCGAATAGGCTTGTAACTAAGCACCTACCAACCTAGTGCAGTTTAGCAACTATTATACTTACTAGGAAATATTTTAGGCATAGTATAGTGCTATTAAAATATTCGATGAAGTGGGAAACTAAAAACACATACCTAACTATCTATAATATTATTACTTTGTGTATACAATATTGTCTATTAAACTGTAACATAAATACTTTGCATACTTAAAAGCAATATTAGTATTATAGGTATGCCAAGCCACAAACTTGACACAGCCCTGCGCATCGAGCGAAAGTAGGTAACGAACGCTCCTAAACGGCCTCAGATTACCTACTGTATTATTCTTCTATACTGTGCCACAGCTTAAAGGCAGTATTATCTATAACTAGCCGCCCGCGTATTGCAAAGAACGCGGGCAAACCGCGGGATAAAATATAACCTATAACCATCTGGAAAGTCCATTCTACACGCAGTTGAAAGAATTTTTGAAATCGGATAAGCGTGTCCTGAGATCACCCAAAACATATAAACTTAAGGCCGATTCAGACCGACCAACTCAATAAATAAAAAAAACAAGTATTAGGGCCGCTTCAGACCGGAATGGCAGCGGCGCGGCGAGCACTTTCAGTGCCAAATAATTTTAAACTTTATCTACATAGTAAAAAGTCCAGTACGCCAAGACGCGCGTGGCCGCGAGGCTGCTCGCTTCACCGCGCGACCTTTTCGAGCTTTTCAAGCGGTACTGGACTTTTTAGTATGTAGATAAAGTTTAAAATTATATTCCGGTCTAACTAGGTAAATGATCTAGAGAGTTATCCATTTGGCAAATCACGTGTAATTTTTTGCATTTGATTTAGCAACTTTTGCTGCTGGGCCGTGATGTGGCGGGTAAATCTCGACTAACAATGTGTTTTCAAAAAATGTTTCTCTGCACCTTTGAGATGGATAAAGGCGTTTATCCCTTACATTGACGACCGGTTTAGCTTAGTTGGTAGTGACTCTGCCTACGAAGCTAGAGGTCCCGGGTTCGAATCCCGGTAAGGGCATTTATTTGTGTTGATGAGCACGAATATTTGTTCCTGAGTCATGGATGTTGTCTATGTATTTAAGTATTTATTTATGTATATAAGTATGTTTATCGTCGTCTAGTACCCATAGTACAAGCTTTGCTTAGTTTGGGACTAGGTCGATTTGTGTAAGATTGTCCGCAGATATTTATTATTTATTTATTTTGTTGTGCATTGTTAGTAATATGGGGGCAGAGCTTCGTTGGTCATTCATTAAATGAGACATATTGTTGGGTGACTAGCAAAACTTACGAATTACACATAATAGGTAAAGGAAAACTCAATCCCATTGCTAAGTACTTCAACATGCTTGATATTACTTAAATTTTTTTACTGCTTTTTAGTGTTCCGTACCAAAATTGGTCCAAGAGAACACTTATGCGATCACTCGGAGGCTGTCCGTCTGTCACAGCCAGTTTTCTCGAAGACCGTTTGACATAGGAAGCTGGAATTTGGTATAGATATAGAGATTTATTTGTAATGAGAACTGACTGTTCCATATATTTATCTAATCTTATCTTATCAGAGGGCCCTTTCGGATGCACTTCGACCCAGTGGGATCTCTTGCGCATTTGCCCTCTCCTTTATGCCTACTCCCAAGCTTGCTGCATCATTTCCACAAAGCGGATGATGCAGCTCAGCAGGAGCACCTTGAATTCCTTTGGCTGCGGATAGTCGCTACCAAAGTAATTCATTCTTTGTCTGGCAAGGGCACGACATTCACACTGTAAGCGTTCCATGGTCTCGTCCTCCTCGCCACACATTCTAGTCTAATCTATCCGACAGTCCCATCTTGGCCAAGAGATCCTTGACCCCGAAGTGACCTGTGAACACCCCAGATATGATTCTGAGTTGCTTCCTACTGGATTTCCAGAGCTTGTTAGTCCACTCCTTCTATGACGAGCTTTGAGTGCCTTAAGCCCGCCTCATTCCTCCACTCGTGTTGGTGTTTGCCGAAATTATGGTTCCCTGCGAGAGTCCCACAAATGGTTCTGGACCTGCAAAGTTATTTGTAGACCCCCCTCTTGCAAGCTTAGCCTTATTGTGCTTTTCAAGCTTGTTCAGTGCCTGGACGCCATTATAGACTAGTCTAGAATCCACTTTCGGCGCCGTAAGCGCTTTAAGGGCCGCTTGTTCAATTCAATTGTACGTAATAATTCCTAATTAATATATCGTTAAGTATTGTTATTTTTTAATCTGATTATCTTATTTTTGACATTATATTCAAAAGTATACATCATAATATAATTTGCAATGCTTTATTACTTAATAATCAAATCAAGTGTTGTAATGTAATTCAAGAGTAGATTTTTAAGCCAATGTTTTTGTACGCCAATCGGCAAAACATAGTGCAACATAAAAAAAAATTAACATCTCTGTTTCTATGCAGCCTTCACCTATGTTTAACAAATAAAACACTGCCTTTGCCTGACTGTCACTGAGTATATAGATGGTCTGCCCTCTGGTTTGCCTGTCTATATTCTCCTGTGCCCTGTGCACAGATATGGCGTATTTCTCCGCCTGGAAGACGGTTGCCAAACTACCCATGCTTACACTACTACTGTAGTCATTCGCATAAATGCCTGCTCCCATACCGGATCCCATTTTTGATCCGTCCGTGTACCATATGCTGTCTTCGATACCAGACCTCGGTGGTTCCAGACCTTCGGCACATTCAGCCTTGGGTGGAACTTTTGTTGTGTAGTTCCTATGGAATACATATTTGGGTAGCATTTTGTCACATCCCATGCTGGATCATCATCCGATCAATAAAAAACCCAGCCAGCGACCAGACCACAGCCTTAGCTTCAGATCCTGATCATGATCTCCCTGGCGTTATTCCTGGTTGTGCCCTAAAGGGTGCCGTCTGCTCTGCCACCTAATCACAAGATTTGGCATAGGCACTAGCATAACGCATAGGCACTAGCATAACGAAAGTAACTACCATCTGACCTCCCAACTCTGAGGGAAAACTACCACCACTAGTTCAGATCCTGATAAGGCCAAATATTTGTGTGATAATTAGCTCCAGTCCTTGACAATTTCTATGTAGTGAAGCACAGAAAACAATGTTTATACCATTCTTAGGCCTCGCACAGACTGGCGCGACCTGGCCGCGGCGGTCAATAGTGAAGTTGTCATTAGCTGTCAAATTTACTATTGACCGCCACCGCAGGCTGCGCCAGTGTGTTGCAGGCATTAATTGGAACACAATTTCATTTCTTTTGTTTTATTCAATATTAAAACAAACTTTATTCTGTTGCTTATTGATTGTATTATTTCAATGTATTTTTTTCACAATAATACAATTGCAAATGTAACTAACTCATGTTCAAAACACTAAACCAATTCAGATGAAATTAGTTACAATAGGAATTTAATCTCAAAAATGATTGTTCTAGAATGTTTCCCTATAAGACTGTAAGGAGAATGAAGTTTGAGTTAAGTGTAATAAGGTACTGCAGACAGACAGGACATTTTATAATATGAGTGTGTCTGTTGAACCATGTCCAACCTTGTGTTAAAAGCCATTTAACAATACTACATAACATACAACACTTTATTGCAGTTAAATCAAGGTTACAGATAACAGAGCAGAGCAATGTATCATTAAACTTCTTATAAGAACTTTACTAAATGGTAACTTAAAGAAAAAGTGTATTTATGGTGCCACTGTAAGGGAATGCAAGTTGTTTCTCACTTTTTCATGTGTACTGTACACATAGTGTTTACTAAGCATAAAAGTTAACAACTATAAAAAAAATACGTAACTTCATTGATTGTTGCCTCAGTCAAAAAATAATTGCACATTCCCGACTCTATGCTTTTAGATGCAACAAAAACGCAATTATTGTCGACGTAAACGGCTGATAATGTTATGGAACGAATGTCAACAAATGAAAGGTGCTCCGAATCTACGCGTAAAATATTCCACTTTCTATCAACACTTAGAATGCGAATTACAATCATGCGGCCACCTAGCCCAGGCAGGGCCCAAAAACATATCAAAAAAACATTTTCGAAACTAGAACTAGGAACTCCGCTGAACAGCCAAGCTTAAAATAGATCACCTAGAAACTAAAATAATAATAAACTGACCGAGTTTCCATGCAAACGACACGTCGGATTCAATTTAACGCAAATTGAGGCACAAAGTCGACGCGAAATAGCGCGCCAGTACCGTGTAAAAGCAATTTAACTGGAGAAAAATTGAAACTATTATTTAGCACGTGTTTCTTCTCTACATGCTACGTAACATTCGCAAAAAAACATAATACTCACTCATACGGAGCACATTACGTGCTTACGAGACATTGAAAACTCAATTGTCCTGCTCCAAAATGTTTTTGATAATTTTAATGCACTATTAACTAGTAAATTAGCACTATAACCTCCAATTCCACAATTTTACACACAAGACGATCTACCAGCGTTCGTGGCGCAAATGGCGACCGCCGTTAAGTTCGCTGCCGACGGAACCGATTTTGAGCAAATAGGAATGGTGGCCTAACTTCGTGGCAATTAAAGAGCCGGCTGTTTTCGAAGTTGTGCCTGTATTTTGTGATAAATGGAGAGGAAATAAGTAATTAAATTTACCTTTCTAGGCGACAATCATACTCTTGTAAATTTAGATTAGCCAAAATGGTTGTCAAACTGTGAAAAACAAATTATGACGGCTACCTTTGTTCAAAAAAGTTTGCGTACTGAACTGATGATGTTTTTTTTGCACATGTTATATAGAATTATATAGAAGTAAATTTATAATTTTCAAACAACCTTATGGTTTATATACTTAATAAAAAATGTATACTTTATGCTATTTTTACAAATATTTACTATTGACCAGAAATATATGTACAATTCATGAACAAAATGTTTTGCTCCGATTGACGCAGTTTACTATTAGTTAAGTTAAAGTGAATCGCAATTATTTACTTAATGTTCGAGCTTAATTATTTATTTGTAATCAGTTCGTTTTTATTATTTGTTATGTACTTTGTATATTTATATTACTGGTGGTCCACAAGTAAAAACTATTTCGTACAGTTAGTAGTTCTGCGTCTTGAAACGAAACGTGAATTCACTTGACAGCAATGACCCTTGACAGGTCACTGTCTGACACTGACAGATCTGGAATTCTGGACAGATCCATGATCCATCACCGAAACAAAACAACAAAACAAACTACGGAAATCATCGCTGCTATTATTAACTAAATCGCTTTAAAATGTCCGCGCCATACGTAAAATTAAAGCAGCCATTGAACGAGTACGCTTTACTATGCCGCGGTTGCTTGGCAGAGTCTGGGGAGATGAAGAATATGCGCGAATGGGGCTTGGCCGATGATTTCTACAGAATTGCCGAGGTTGCTACTTTTGTTTTTATGTTATACATGCAACTTACACGCATATACTGCATATAAGTCAAGAGCTTGTATGTCTAATAACATTTAGTTTGTAAGAACAGGGCATTGGAACGCGTGTAAATATGTTTTATTCGCGACGTTTTACAGACGTATCGGCCGTATTGTAAAGCAAACTAGTGGCCTCGGATGGGGCTAGGTCGAGATGACACTCGAGACTAATGACATCCGGTGATTTATCGGACGGACATACAGCTAATGGTCATTATACATTGTATAAAACATATAGTTAAACAATCATCCTTGTAGTTTCGATTTTATGATTTATTAGCAGTTGCCCGCGAACTCGACCGCTATGAACACGTTAGCCCATTCGAGGCCTTGGCCTACGTGTGCTACGCCGTAGCGCGTAGCAGCATTTTTCCTTTTTGTAGCAGAAATCCCATGTAGAGCCATGACTCATATGTGAGCCATTGGCCTGGAAGCGAGGTCCTAATTATCACTCTCCGATATCATTACCTTTTACCTTTCATTTCACACTCTTAGTGGGTGGGGTGGGATGCATCAAAACATCTGTAATAGTAAGCGGTGTTCATTAAAATCTGAATGTCTGTCAAGTTTCTATGGAATGGCAGAACTTAAATATTTATAGGTTGTTTAATACTGACGCAACAAGACCATGATAAGCAGCCAATAGAGCATAATGATTACATTTTATATAATGTATGCTTGTTGGTATAAAAATAAATAGAGAATTTTATTGTACTGAAAAAGGTTATTTACCTTTTAATTCAGGTCTACTACTGTTGAAAAAAGTTACAAGTACATAAAAATATTATAAATATAGAAATAAATATGAACAGTATAAAAATATAATTCATTTTTAAAAGAAATGCCTTAATCAACAATTTTTGTCTCTTTTATCAGGTACCGAAGAGAGACAACACGTCAGAGCTGCTCTGCTCTAGCTGCGAGGACAGTCTGCTGAGGTGCCGGGGCTTCAGGCAGCAGTGTCAGGACTCCGACGCGTTCATCAAGGACACTGCCAAGGTAACACTCTCGGTGCAGACCTACTACACCCTTGGAAGTTGAGGGGATTGTGACCATGATAGAATAAGTTTCTGTCAAAAATGACACTTTCCGTACAAGCTTTTAATTTTCTGTATACCGTCATCAACTACTTGTTGAGATGATTTTAATGAGCCCAAACTCAATGGGTTTAAATCTGTTACGTCCTGAATTCCCATGGCCACCTTATGTCTCCATCATCTGATCAGCTTGATGGTACCATAATTTCAACTCAATTGGTTAAAGATGTCTGCTTCAAAGTTGAGTTCTAAGATTCAATAAAATAAAAGCTTGTAATAAAACAGATAAGTAATTCCGGAGTTTCCCGACGATGTATCTTCCCTATGTCACACAAATGTTGCGATGCGTTCTGTGCAATACGCGGGCGAAGCGGCGCGGGTAGCTAGTGATTAGTAAACATGTTAAACTATTCTCACGAAAATTTAAATTCGTTTAAATGCAACTGCTCCAAAATTATTTAAATTCCTTTGAGAGAAGTCCTTTCAGTAGGCCCACACCTTAAGAGTCTACACACTAGTTTTCCGTCCAAGGTATTCAAAATCTCAAAGCTGTTCTCTGTTCTATCAGGGTCCATGTGCATCTAAAAATATATATGTAAAACGACGATGTACTATCGGCTGCAATAATGCATGCACTCCACACGGCCCAGGTTTGCTTGAATCGTTTGACGTCTGCTACTCACATTCATCACGTCAGTTGCACGTCGTGCGCAACTACACTCGCGGTCAAATATTTCGGGTCACCCTAAATTAAATAACTGCAATAGGTTTTTAAAATATTTAATACTTGTTTTATTATAAACTATAATGTATTATATGCTATTATTTACAATACCCAACTGTATAAGCAATTTCCTGGATCCTATCATAAAAATATCGATATCCAAAAATCACGATTTTTGCGATATCGCGCTCCGTTAACTTTGTTTTTTTTCCATGGGTTTTTACGAGTCCGATTTAAACCTGTTAACGTTATGTTTTTTACTGTTATTAGCAGTTTATATGTAAAATTAAACAAAGATCATGACAGGATTAACTGTACAACCTCTTACGCACTATTTTAGGAAATATGACGGTATTTTACCGACCCGTATTCTATGTCCGCGAGTGTAGATGGCGTTGTTGGCGTGACTATTCCGACATACAGCGGAAAATAAGTACATTACCAGGGGGGCTAGCACAACTGACGCCGCGCCGCGACGCGAGTCGAAAATGATCTACCCTCCTCTTTCGAATTTGCACGGTGCGAGTCAAACAGGTTGTGCTAGACATACAGACAGGCACATTAAATACATACCTATAAATCAGTGATTTTGTAATTTATTCGATGTTTGGATATTCCCTACGCTGCGCACAAAACTCAAACATAAAAAAAAGATGAATAACTCCACAAAAAGGTGAGTGACAAGCAAAAAATTGGCAACGCGCTGGTGTTGACTTGATAAATATAATGTAAAAATAATAGGTGGTAACTCATAAAAAATATAGTTTACAAAGACAAGGAAAACATAATTTATTTAGACAAAAAATTGCTTACAACGCCATCTAGTGAAATCTGGCTAATCCTCTGAGGTTTACATTAACGTCTATAATTATATTACACGTCGTACTCATAGATGGCGTAGGATTCGGCGGACGAGCGAAACTGTTTCTGAATTGACCATGCACTTATGCTCTCTGCTGCACATGTACAAACGACAACACTGTTAACTGACCATCTTGTGTTTATATAGAACCTTATTACAATGCACTTAAGGTGCACCGATGGTCAGTTAGCTGTGTTGTCGATAGTACCATGGATGCAATAAACGATGATTATGATTATCTCTTTACAGAAGAAAACAGACACTATGGAACCCAGCAACACCGTATCCTGCATCGTGAAAGCCAACAAACTGAGCATCATTATCACAGCCAGCGACATGGACGCGAAGATACACCTTCCCTGCCCCTACGCATCAGCCAGGAACTGCTCCGAAAAATACCTAAAGAAACGGTACCTTTTTAATCATTTGACCAAACACCATAACATGTCGGATAACTTCACTATAGAGTGTCAATACTTCTGCACTTACACTGACTGTTCCTACTATGTTAACTCAGGTAAGAAGTTTTTCACTGAACGTAAATACCTAAATCAACATTACAACAAAGTCCATAGATCTAAAGTTATTTGTGCGCGATGTAACATGAGATTCTCCGACATGGAATTTGAGAGGCATTTGAAGATTTGCAGTGTCACGTATTTGTGTCAGATATGTAATATCGAGTATAAGAATAACGAGAGATTGCTAGTGCATCTGATGAGGAAACATCCGGAGTATCACGAGCAGTATAAAAGGGGGAGAAAGAAGAAGCATACAGTCGAAACGGTGACTGAGTGCAAGCGGATCAGAATTGAAGATAAGCTTGAATATATTTGTGATAGTCCGAAAAGGACTTCAGCGACACAGACTCGTCCGGAAGAGAATATTAAGAATGATGTAGCTCTGCCCTCGTGGAAGAGTGACGGAGAGGCGAAGACCGATGAGATCTCAACGCAAACTGTCTTCGAAGGCCTCCTCTCGCTCAAGTCTCAAACGAGCGAGGACGACTCAATATTCTTCTCTGAAACTGTCTCCTTATCCGATATACAGACTCAGACATTCCCTGTAGAATTCGGCCTGAGCAGGTCACACAAGCAAACTATAACTTCCGAAACTCAGTCTCCGGATCTGAGCATCAAGGAGACTCAAACCTGTTTGTGTCTCTACGATTCACCCAAGCCGAATTTCAAGTTATTTGATAGCGTATCTTCTAGTCCGCTGAGTATAAATCTGACGTCCACAGAGACTCAGACTGGTGAGTTTAGGTTCGATATGAAGGATGACTTGTTGAGTTTTCACTCTACAGAGACTCAGACGTGCTTTGAGGAGGAATTGAGCAAAGAGAGATTGTGACACTGGCCTTATTTTCAGCAGTTGTAGGTAGCATGTAAAATATCTCCAAAGAGTTCTTAAGAAAAAAAAAAGGGGGACTCATAAGCGCTGAATATTTTATCTGTATATAAACAAATATTTTTTTCTGCATGTCAAACGGAAATTTTCAATTAAAAAGAACTAGCTACGATTCATTATTCAGTGCTACTATACATTTCTTTTTTATCATGAAATGAAAACAATTACTTACAAAATATTTTACATTATAAAATAAAGGAAGAGATGTATACCTAAGGTCTTTGATAGAATGAATGAAGAGGTGTATAAATTAATTTAATGTATATAATATAATTACATAAGTTTAATTCCAATAGGTATATAATAGCTCATGTGTGGTTTAGAGCCATCCAACACACAAATAGCCACTAATGGCCAATAGTTGCGGACGAGTTATTTCCTACATATTGTATGGCCACGTGCAACGAGCGTTTATGAGCCGATATCTGACAGCCGTCATCCCGGTACAATAAACGTCAATGATGACATATGATGACATAGCTGCGGGAGTGACTAGTGACCAGTGACAGCGTCTAGTGGTTGTAATGTGCGGACGCTAATAGAATGCTTGTAGTGTGATAGAACGACGTTATAAACGGCTTTTGCAGCACGGTTACCAATAGACGACGCGCGAGCTGTCACAGAGAATATAACCACTACGTTTTAAGAGGCGGAACTTCATACATTGTTTTAAGATTCTCTTGTGTCTACTACCAACGTAAAAAAAATATTGTCAATATATTATACTAGCTTCCGCCCGCGACTTCGTCTGCGTGGACTCGGGATAAAAACTATCCTATATTTTATTCCAGGCTATAAACTATCTTCGTGCAAAATTTCATTCAAATCGGTTCAGCCGTTTAAGCGTGATTGTGTAACAAACATCCAAACATCTAAACTTTCGCATTTATAATATTAGTAGGATTCTGTATTAGAGTATATATTAGGTGCACAAAAGATCCCGCTGGGTCGAAGTGCATCCGAAAGGGCCCTCGTCTAGATAAGATAAGATAAGATATATTAGGTCCATGTATTCTGTGTTTTGTTAGGTTGGCTGCAATGGGACTTCGTCCCCGTACATTTTTTCATTATAAACGAGTTTCCAAAGGCTGCGAGCAGTTTCGCGGCGAGATAGACTATCTAATTAGAACACTTAAAAGGGGATGGCTTGTCTGTCCCGCCGCGATACAGCTCGCGCGTGTGCTGACCGTGCTGAGCGTCATTTGTGGACCGTGAGGAGTGTTAGTTATTTTCCTACTTTCCCCGCTAGGTGTCGCTAGTACTATTTAGAATCTAGCTTATAGCTACAAGGATCCATATAGAGACGCTAAGGAACTTGTTGTTTTGTGAAAAAAAACATTACATTATTAGTAAAATATCCATACTAATATTATAAATGCGAAAGTGTGTCTGTCTGTCTGTCTGTCTGTTACCTCTTCACGCTTAAACCGCTGAACCGATTGAGATGTTTGGTATAGAGATAGTTTGAGTCCCTGGGAAGGACATGAGATAGTTTTTATCCCGGACATCATCCCCTTAGGGGGTGAAATGGGTGGTGAATGTTTGTATAGATTTGGAGCTACGATATAAACGAGTTCCATGCGGACGGAGTCGCGGGCAGAAGCTAGTATTTTATAAAAGGAAATATGATTGGGAATACACTTGCAAACTAGTAAAATTAAAACTACTGTACAAGTGGTTAATAAGCAATATTTATTAAGCAATATTTTTTTTTGTAAGATGTTTCTCTCCTGTTGTGGTGCAATAAAGAGTAATTATTATTATTATTAAAGACCAAGTGCGGGTAGTTCGGAAAAGCCACGCAGCAAGATGTTGATACCAGCTTAAGCCAGTTGGTCCCGCGACCAAGGATGTTGTGACACATCCGAAACGTCGGGGAGCCTCGAAGAGGTAAATAAATACGTTAAGGCGATGCCTTGATTTGAGGTGAACACGCCCCCTAGACAGAGACACGCTGATGCCTTCCGCGCATGAGGAAAAGAGATGTAACACTCTTCGGTAAATACCTAACATAGGAAGTATTATTTAAATTTCATAAAGTGAGATTTTAGATGAGATAAAATACTATAGTATTAACTTGATTGTGTCGTAAAATAATGTATGGTTTGAGTAGGCTGATTAAAAAAAGGATTATACAGACCCAACTTTGGATTTTTTTTCTATCGAGGAAATTTTAAGCAATCATGTATCGATAAAATCAGATAAACAATCATATAGTCAAGAATCATATATCTGAAAATCAGACCTTATTGTTTCTTAATCTAGTCAGAACGGTGTTTCAAAGCACGCGATAATTTCCAATGCATAGCCTTAATTATACGCGATTAACTCCCGTTTACTGAATATAATGTGTGAGAATCGTGAAAGTTTAAATCAATAACATGAAAACTCATAATAATCAAATAATCGAATGTAAACACACACACACAAACACACACACACACACACACACACAAATTCTCTCTCTCTTGCACTTCAATTACAGACTCCCTTAATTGAACTTATTTAGAACTTGATTAAGTAATAATTAATATTAACTAATAACTTACCTTTATAATTAACCACTACCGTACTACTCGATACCTGCATATGGAAGAGCGGTGCCCCTTAGCACAGGTATTACTTTTACTTAAAAAGGGACACCAGCACATGTTTCAAATGAGTACTTAACAGAAAACAAATAAATCATTTTTAATTTCAATAGTGTTTATCAATTTTAATAATAATAATAAAATCATAAGATAGGATTTGTAAAGCGAGTCGAGTGACGCACATTAAGCACTTTATTAAGTACTTTATTTAAAATAAATAGATAAAATAAAACGCTTTCCAATAGTGGGACGGGAATATTCCTGTTTTTTTTTTTTTTTTTGGAGGCAAACGAGCAGTCGAATCACCTGATGGTAAGCGATAATCGACGCCCATGGACACTTACAACACCAGAAGAGTTGTAGGTGCGTTGCCGGCCTTTAAGATGGGAGTACGCTCTTTTCTTGAAGGCTTGAAGGTTGTAACGGTCCGGAAATACCGCAGGCGACAGTTCATCCCAGAGTTTGGCTGTGCGAGGCAGAAAGTTTCGGGAGAAACGCACAGTTGAGGACTGCCAACCATCTACGTGGTGAGAATGGAAAAGCTGTCGCGTAGGGCGATGGCGGAAGGAAGCGGCGGGGATTAATCCGAACAATTCATCGGAACACTCCCCATTGTACATGCGGTAGAAAATGCAAAGCGAGGCTACATCTCTACGCAGTGCTAAGGGATCAAGCCGATCGGAAACACGCTGGCAGCCGACAATTCGAATTCGAATCCTGTGCAGCTATATTGAGAACTTGTTTTAAAATGGCTGACGGCTTACGATAAACAACCTGCTTCATTTGGGCGGGTGATAGTTTGTTTGCCTCAACCTCATATTGACCCGATTGCGCGGAGGCGGATGAAATGTCGAGAGCGCCCTAGGCGAGCACCTCATCGGGGCCCCACCTAGCGGCCGTACATTAATTAACTACAACTTAGAAAAGTTGAAAAACCCCTGACATTTTCATTTTAAAGTCCAATATCTTAAAAACGGCTGCACAGATTTTCAATGCTAAGAACACTCGGGATCGCATCAGCTTTCGCAATAAAAAAAACCGCATTCAAGTCGGTCCATCCGTTTGGGAGCTACGATACCACAGACAGATACACAGATACACAGACACGTTAAACTTATAACACCCCTCTCTTTGCGTCGAGGGTTAAATATTAGAACGATAAAAATCACGCGCCCTTTAGGAACCCCGCGCCCGTAGGCACGTGTCTAGTTTGCCTATAGGGATAATTCGCCTCTGCGATTGCGGCAAACAAAAAAGGTGGAACTATGACAATGTCAACAATCTTTACATGGAAGTCCGCGCGGCTCCGCTCGTACAACAAAGAAAGCAAGCGAAGATATTACAAACTTTCACCCCCCATTTTACACCCTTAGGGGATGATTTCCGGGACAAAACTATCCTATGTCCTTCCCCGGGACTCAAAATACCTCTATACCAAATTTCGGCGGTTTAAGCGTGAAGAGGTAACAAACAGACAGACACACTTTCGCATTTATAATATTAGTATCTTTTCTTTTGTTTATTTTATTTTCTGTTCTCATTGTGACATAACAGGACATTGACATTTCTTTATTTATTATTTAATTCATATTCTTAATTTTGACATTCATACTTAATGTATATTTCTTGAATAGTATATTTCAATGAAATGCTGATAGAATCCTAATATTGTACGCCATATAATGGCTGATTGTGACGAACCATTGAACTATTACCAGCCCAATAATTACTCACTTCCATACAGTAAAATGATTTGTATTTGTATGGATTAGTATGGATGTGGGTGGCGCAGGACCGGTCGTTGTGGCACTCTTTGGGGGAGGTATATTTATCAACGACGGTGGCAAACAAGCGTACGGCCCGCCTGATGGTAAGCGTACGACGCAGCCTATAGACGCATGCAACTCCAAAGGAGTAACATGGGCGTTGCCGACCCTTGATATGTTTGAGGATTCGCCGTGTCGACAGCTGAAGGAACAAATTCCCTCGCTCTCAACACGACGCATCCTCGGGAGCTCTGGCGACCTTGCTCACCTCCAGGAACACAACACTACTACAGAGCAAGTAGTAGTGTCATTATGGCTGTGGTCTCCTGCAAGGCGGAGGTGCTTCCCCAGTTGGGCTGCTCCACGTTCGAGCGGGATGACATTTCGCTGTGCCCTACCTCACCAGATAATGACGACAACTTTCATCCCGAAGGGCAGTTCTATCACTGGTAAAATAATTCTTAATTTCGGTAATAGTGGAAACTTGAAAAATTAAAAAAACGTTGGTGCCGTTTCAGAAGTTGTAATAACTTCGCGGTAAAGAAAGAAAGAAGGAAAGAAAACATTTTATTCATGGCAACAAAAAAAAAGAATAAACTGTGGAGTGGACACGTACGCACATACACATTTGCCACGAAATGGTCACAACTGAGCGTAATGCTGGCAACGCCAGCGCTGGTCTTCCGTTGTGGCCATTTGGTGAGGTGAGGACGGAACAATGACCCCACGATCACACACAAGGACAAATGGCAAATTAAAAAAACAATATAAATAACGAAGAACACAAACTCATTAAAAATAAAAATCAATAAATAAAAACAAAAAAGACACCTGCCACTTAATTTTTAAAAAGAAAAAGAAAAAAGGTACTACAACTATGGCTTATCTATGGTCAATTTGGGTTGACAATTATTGACATTACATAACTACATAAGATGATGGTAGATGTCGCTACAAGCCTCCCTAAGGTTTAAATACAATAGTGGAAGGGATTGGAAGATTCGTCGCCATTAGCGGACCCACGGTAGCTCAATTGGCAGAGCGATGGACAGATTCCACAGGCTGTGGGTTCAAATCCCGCTCGTGGCGTATAATTTTTCAATTTTCCACTATTATCTAAATGTGGAATTTCTTAGCGGACTTTTCTGCTTAATAAATATTTAATGTTAAAAGAATTCTTGAAACCAAACTTAAAGCTACTAACAAACTTTACCTCTTTATAATATTAGTATAGACTGTAAGACACTGCACGGCTATCACGAGACGGCGCGCGAGCTCTCTCGATTTTTCTCGCACTATCCGTCTTTCTCTTATTAGAACACTTAGAAAGAGATGTATATATATATATAGAGGTGTATGTATTATATATTAGGTATCATGATTAGACGTGCTGTTTATAATCTAAGTATGTGTATTATCAGCATGGCTATCACAAAGACGACCCGCGAGCTTGTCGCGGCGTCATATTAGATTAGACTATCCGTCTCTTTCTAAGTGGTTTAATTAGAAATGGACGGATAGTCTATCTCGCCGCGACAAGCTCGCGGATCGTCCTGTGATGGCTGTGCTGGTCTATAATAAATATTAACTTCAATGAAATAAGCAGCAGTAATTTTATCCCCTTCTTACTAAAAGGAGCTAGCTGTGTAATCGAGGAATGAAAAGTCTTGCCATTTTCGACTTCATCTCTATGTAGTCAAGGTTCAAAAGAACTTTTTCATTTCGTGATAGCACCATATTTAAGAAAGTTTTCAGCTCATATATTCCACAGCATGTGATATAGTTAAATATGCTTGTCTATTAGTTTGCTAGCCATTCGAATATATTAGAATTATTTGAAATAAAGCAATAGTACATATATAGGACAAAAAATAAAAACATCATTTGACGAAAATGCTTTTTCTTGACACAACTCTTTAAAAAATTCAATCATTGTATCAGTAAATTATCGGAGATTTATTAATAAAAAAATAGTGCAATAAATGAAATAAACCTTTCTTTTGATATTTTTTAGGATTACAAATGCCTACTCAATACCTACTCAAAATGGTCTCGCCGGCAGACCAGCGCTGGCTCGCGAGCCAGCATTATGCTGAGGCGGGACCATTTCGTAGCAAATAAATAGTTTTAAGTACCTAATTAAATAGTATTATTATGTGTGTATGTGATATTTATATTTGTTTGTTACTAATAAATAATTTTCATAATTCATTTCATTGTCAAATGAAGAAAGTTCATACAAAAAAGTTAACAAGATCGAAAGGTTAAAAGCCTTCAGGTCCACGAGTTGAAAATGTGGACGAGTTGGAAATGTGGACGAGTTGGGATTTGTATGTGGACGAGTTAGGAATGTGGATGAAATGGGAATATGGACGAGTTGGGAATGTGGACGAGTTGGGAATGTGGACGAAGGGTTAAAAGTACCTTTGCCTTAACTCGTGGATGTATTTAGTGTGTACAGTCGATTTTAAAGACACATTACCCTAAGTATAAAATGTATGACATCACCTTATATCCCTATTACAGATGCAATATTTTAATTTTTGCTTTCATTTGAAAGAATCGCATGTAGAATAGACCACGAAGGTATAAAGTAAGGTAGGTAGTTGGGTAGTAAATTGACATTAAGTAAATTGTTTGATTATCATAAAAACATGGTTGACATTATTCATTCCTTATTATTGATTTTCTTTAGTTTTTTATTTATCCTTTTATTAAGACTTATTACTGTGTGATACTGTGTGTACTGACTGTGATATGTTATAATTATGCATTAGATTGACATTCAGTAAATTATTTGATTGATACAAAGACATAGTTGACTTATATAAACTCATTATTGATTCCCTATTAATTCTCTCTTTTATTCTTTATTGTTACATTCTGTTACTGTAGTGGTTTTTTTACTTTTTGGAATTGTTATTTGTATTATTTTGACATTTTAATTTCAAATACAATGTATATTGTTACTGAATAAATAACTAAGAACTATAAAAAAAACGAAAATACGAAAATTCATAGTCAAAAATTCCTGTTACAAACTGACATTTTAAACTTTCCCGCCTAAACGGATCTACAGTTCCTGTGACGTCACTCATGTTTGTCAGTCGCCATATTTGTTTGTCCGTGGTTCGTCCCTAGGTGTCATAGAGTTGCCTAAGTTTTGACTTTTGGCAGGAGTGACGTCACCAGACGCTGATTGTTGGATTAAAAAACGTTCCGTTTCACATTACTTCAAATCGTAATTATTGATTGAAATTAGTATGACCTAAAGTAAAAACGGTTCAGTAGCTATTATTTTATGTTTTTTCAACATTTTGGTCACAAAATAATAGTAAATATTGCTGCGTCTTCCCTATTGTGTAATAAGGGCTTTTCCATATTATATTACATCATCGTTCTTTGTCGATTTTTGACCCCCCCTCTATCATCATCCTGTTTGTTATCCTCCTCGCCTAAATGGTCACCCCCCTCCCCTATTTTAAAATGACGTAATGTGTGGACAATTGGACAGCCCCTAAGGTGCCAAAGTGTAAACATATCTTTGACGTCGACTGTACCAACGGTTTTTGTGATAAATAGATGATATGATTTATATTATAAACAATAAAAAATATTTTACCCCAAATTTGGTCACCCTACATTGCAATGACGTAAAGTTACTTTCTATACAGAAAGTGTCAAAAGTAATAGGACGCCAATGACTTAATGAGCTTTTAATTATTTAAAAAAAGCATAAGGAAAAAAATGTTTTATGTAAGTACTTAGGTAATTACAATTATATTGAGATGGCGGTTATAAGTCGAAAAGGTAATTTCTATTTAAGTCTTCAACATCACACGATTTTTTTTGCAATAGGTATACTTCCTAGTGTTCCTAAGCCAGTATACTCAAAAGAAGTCAAGACTGGCACCCCAGCTGCGATAAAGATTCCAATTTCATGCCTATTTCACTAAATTATACTAAATTGGATTGAATCCAATAACCTTCACTGGAAAATTGGATGCGGAAATCGAATAAAAAACGGGTTAACTGTTAAAGTACTACCCTACCCTACGTTGGCAAGCCATGATTACAATAATGTGACAGAGCTTTATTATATATTTTAATCTGTACATAAAATGCGGAAGTTTAATTTAAATTCCACACTTCCTATAAACGTACAAAATTATACTTGCGGACAGGTGGCCTTTCATACCAGTACTCCACAGTCAGTTTCCTAATTCACCATTCGCATTGCTAAGTTTGTACAAATATCGATTCAGATGCGCGCGCATCATCGTTACGTTCATTACTCATAACTTGTTCGCGCGTCTGACCGGTCGCTTGGCTGTACAGCGAAGTGCCAAATCAGTCTTGAATAAAAAAAAAACTGTTTTACAACGCGCCCTTATTTATACCGAACGCTGGGCCATAGTTAGGCCCAGCGCGAGTTAATAAAGTAAAAAAAAACAAAAGATGATCGCGCTCCCGTAATACTCCCGAAGTCCTGACATTTAGATCGCGCGTTTAATAAAAAAAGTAAGAGGAGTAAAGGATTTTTTTGTACCAAAAAGTTGAAGAAAACTATTACAACGGCTACCTTAAAGATTTCTAGTAATCATCAAATGCATCCGGCGTTCGTAGTGAATGCTAAAGAGCTTAAGCTAGGATCCACGGAGTCGGAAGACCACTTTAACTGCGATATACCCATCTCGTTACCCGCGCCTCCGGACATCGCGCCATGTCCCTGCCGAGAGAGTTCATCTTTAACCAGGTAAGTCTTCGAGGAAGGAATATATTCCCAATCTGAGTATTACTTCCTCAACACGTATACAAAATGTGTATGTTTGCAACTACTCTGCTACTGACACGGTAGCCGGTCAGACTATGATACCAGTCTGCATGCTTCCCAATACAGATTAACTTCGAGCACGTTCTGAGACATTGTGATAAAGGAGAAGCCGCACCAGCCAGAGGATTGTATCTGTCTAATTAAGGTAAATCAGTCTAGCCAATGTAATAGGCTACCGTATGGAATCAAACAATCCATAATTTATTTGTAAAACATAGGTTTAAGGGCCTGGCGTCCAGACCGCGGCCTTAGACTTCCTACAGGCGCGGCATTCATTATCGTACTGTTATAGAAACGTCCACTAAATGATTCAGCCCTTAAATGGTTGATGTCAGCAGGGATAAAAACGCTCATTTCAAAAAAACCCACTTGAAACGCACTTTGAAATGCAAGGTAAATGGTATTGCTATGTTTGAAAAGCACTTAATGGTCGAAATAAACAAAACTAGTACAATATATTTCCCTTTGATATCCTAGATAAACGAAAAAACGTAGACGAAATTGCCCGTTATCTAGAATGAGGTATTAGCAGAGAATAAGCTGGCGACAGTTTTATTGAGAATGTACGTCAAAGCTGTACGTTGGACAAGCACATGCATATCGCCTGACTTACAGGTTAGGTCGTACAGCATTGGAAAGGTTGAAGCGTCCTCCAGTCATGTTAAAACGCAACTGCGCCAAAATATCTGGGTCAGCGCTGTGGGTCATATACGACGCAATCAGTGCACTTGCTTTGTCATACGTGTTTACAGATGTATGCGCACATAACATACGATTTTTTTTTAACGATCTTCGCAAAATAATCTATAGTCTATGGTGTCAGCTTGCCTTATGATAAGCAGACACTGTAGAGTGGACGCTTCCGTCCCCAGAGGAGGCGAAATGCTATGCCGACGCTTCGTAAATTTGAGGTCCTCAAATCAATAAAGGGTTGGCAATCGGCAATGTGCTTACGATTCTTCTAAAGTCGCAATGAGTTACGGTGACTTTCCGTCAGGCAGGCCGTAGGCTTGTTCGCGCCCGTCGTTGTAATTTGTAATCCTGCCGACTGCGCCAGGTAAACAGAGGCGACGGTAACTCAATGAGATGCACAGGGCACCTATAACTCGTATTTATCTGCCCACTAGGGAAGGCATGACCGGTTATATTTCATAACCGGTAATAGGCTTGCGGTCTTAGATTTTTTATGATGCCATTGGAACCAGTTTTTGAAGAGGAACAAATTTTTGTATGGGAGCAATTACAAGTAATGAAAAATACCCAAAACATTTGAGACAAAGACGGACCTGCCTGCTGTCAGCCGAAACGCTTTATATAGGCCCCTTTGTCAAACCACAATTAACAAGCATGAGCGTGTTTAACTGTTTTAGCCTTTTTATACAAAATACAAAATACAAAATAATTTATTGTATGAAAGTGAGTACAAAATAGTTATAATACAAAGGTAAGATCTTCACAATCAGCCAGTGGTTGGCGTACAATAATTTGATTCTATAGCATGTCATTAATCATAATTTATTCTCAAATTTTGAAATGTGTGTTGCGCGTAAATGTCAATAATAATCAAGAATATAGTTATTTATTATCCAATAATTGAACAGTAAAGCTTACTACTACGTACTTTAGTTATCAAAATCATAGAAACAATGTTAGAAACTTTATTCATTTTAGATAAATAAAGTAAGGAAAAGAATAACCAAAAGAAACCGTAACCGGTATCTCAAAGTTCCTATAACCATTTTGTGGAAGTAATCGGTTATAAGCAGTGGTCCGACCAAATTAAAAGCGTAGCACAGTTCCTAGTATAGATACGTTGCTGGAGTTGAGTGTGTATGTGTGTGTAATGTCCCAATTGCTTATGTATAAATGCTAACACTAGACTAAGATATTTGTTATGTTACTAACACTCTATGAATACTTTGTATGTCCGAAATAAAGAAAATTGAATTGAATTGAATTGAATAACCGGTATCTTCGGTTTCGGCTAAAACCGGTTTACATTACCTACAACTCACACAGCACACCTGAAAGTTGTATAGAACAAATGTCTTTGTTCCGTAAGCCGTAGTGGCAAATACCAACCAAACAGCGAGGTCGGCGCTCGCTGGAATCAATACTTGCTCTCGCAGACTGCACGCAGAAGGAGGTCAAGCGTCCGAGAATGCACGTCTGGAACGGACTAGACTAGACTCGGACCTAGGCAAAAGCTGGCTTTGTCGGTAAAAGCCATTGCATGCTATATTTGGAACTAGCTTTTGCCCGCGACTCCGTCCGTGCGGAACTCGTTTATATCGTACCTCCATACAAACTTCCGCCCCCCCCCCATTTTTCCTTCTCAGGGGATGATTTCCGGGATAAAAACTATCCTTTGTCCTTCCTCGGGTCGTCCTCGGGTGTCCTTCCGCTGAATCTTGTGTAAAAATGGTTCGGAGGTAATATACCGGGGTCGTCGCTCGCAGACAGAAGAATCGATACCGAGTCACCGGGACGCTGGTATCGGAGTAGATGTAGACACTGGCTGCTCCGCTCGTGTGTTACAGGGGACCTAGGCGGTCCCTGGAATGTCCATTCTATGTGCTGTATTACCCTGCATATGAACTTATATTACAAAGCCTCCTGTATATTTATGTTAGATGATGAATGTTTATTCGATTCCCGAACGTAAGTATTACTTTTTTAATGTCTATGAGTTTTGGGCGGGCTTTGGGCGGTCAAGAGCTAGACATTTTGCTTCGGCAGTTGTTTATCCAAGTCTTCCTGTTTCTTTTATTTATTTATTTATTGATACATGGAAAAACAACAGCGCAACATATTTATAGACAAAATAATAAATCCATATAGCCAATTACAGGTTCTCACTTATAGAAATAAACTAACAAAGAAATCTATAGCCAAACTTAAACTTAGCGTACATTACGACGCACAGTAACCATCGCGCACCAATAGCAAGCATGGCAATGGTAATATACAAGTAGTTAATAAATTAGGATATATAAACTCTAATAACCCGAGCCTACTGAAGTATCACACATGAAGAATCTTATCAATTTGGATTTTATTGCTTGTATGCTATCACTAAATATGTCTATATCTAATTTAACTACAACTTTGTTTAAACTCCTGCCTGCTCTGCACAAAAAACTATTCTTTCTATATTTAGTCGAAACATGGGACATGCTAATAGGACGAAAATGGCGGAATCTTCTTATGGAAGTATTGAAATTAATTTTTTCAAGTAAATTAGGACAGTCAACATTGCTTCTTATTATATTTAACAAGTATAATACATCAGCAATTTCACGACGCTTAACAAGGGGTATCAGGTGATGCTTTTTACATAAGGTTAAATAATTAGTTGAACTATAAATAATGTATATGCATTTTATAGCAAAGAAATTTCATGAATTTGCATTGTAATCGCTCAATTCTATCGATGTAAATTTTATATTGGGGATTCCAAATCTGAGATGCGTATTCCAACTTGCTTCTCACATAAGCACAATATAAGATTACATTGCATTGATACCTTGTAATACAAGTCAATAAACCTTTGTGTATTTAAATACGGTGATTCTTTGGACAACTCGGTTATTTATAACACCCGACGCAAATGAGGGGTGTTATAAGTTTGACGTGTCTGTGTTTCTGCCTGTGACATCGTAGCTCCTAAACGAAGTGATCGATTTTAATGCGGTTTCTTGTAAAGCTGACGTGATAGTTCTTAGCTATGTTTCAACAAAATGGTTAAGCCGGTTTTGAGATATTGAATTTTAAAATGAAAATGTTGGTGGTTTTTCAACTAAGTATAGGTAGGTACATGTTAATTATGTCGTAGGTAAACAACAGCTAAACATACTTAATTTATTTTTTCATGAATTATCGAATGTATTTGCATGACTATTATAGTCTATAACTATAACCATAAATATGCTTAGCAAATGATATCCTAGATGTAAACGTGTAAATCTTAGTTTAATTTCCTAATGTGTAATACCTACGTCTAAGACGAAGGATTTGCAATATCCTTACAGGGTGTCATGTTGTACTGTATACTGTAAGATATTTAAGACCTGATTTAATGTCTACATGAGAGCAATAAAGTATTGTAAGTGTTCTATTCTTATGAGCAAATAAAGAACTGAAACTGAAAGGTACAATCTGATTTAGGCGGCGGAATTTGTGGCGCACAAGTGACGTCTATTGTCGTACAAACTCACAAAGACCTAAACACAGACAACAACAAAAGTTGGGACGAGATACAATGTCAAGTCTCCTGTCCCTCAGCGTCTATTTAATCTGACGATCACAATATTGATTCCTAAAAAATGACTAAGTATGTGTAATTGTATGTTGTGAAATAAATAAATCTTAATCTATAGCAAGTTGTTGTGATAAACGGATAGTTTGTGTAATGTCCTATAGTCAACATACAATTCGTAGACATCTCACTACACTCTGACTCACCTCACCTGCGATCAATATGCTTTCTCGGGAAATTGCCAACTACCAGGAGCGTCGCTACGTGACTTTAGTATAGATGACTTGAGTAGGTATAGTCTAGTACAAAGATAAGTAAATAACATTATTGAATAGATTAATGACATCTCCGCTTGGAGGCGGATTAAATGAGTTGAGAGCGCCTTATAGGTAAGCTTGCTTTCGCACTATCGGCCATAGATAAATAATTATATAACATCTGTGTATCTGTGTGTATGTGTGTCTATCTGTAGCTCCTAAACGAATCGACCTGTTCCGAAAGCTGACGTGAGCGAGATGGTGCTTAGCTAAGGTAAAAGTACGTTTCACCGGACGCTTAAAACCTGGATGTACGTTTATTTTTTGAATAAGGTCCACGAGTTTCATAGGGCTATGAACAAAAGTTCAATTGCAAGTTAGATACATTTTTCATCATTTAAATGTATCTAGAAATTAAAAACATACTTATAGATATGCTAAAAATATTTTTAAAGTTTTTTGGGTCGGTGTCCGTGGTTTGTACCATTTACCGGACTAAGAAAGCTGATTTGCACATAATACCGAATCGGCGCGCCGTTTCACCGGACTAGGGAAGAAATGTATGGGATTTGGGCGCTGCGCGGTGCTCAAACTTTAGTTGGTAAACTGTTAATTGAGATTATTTTTCAAACTAATTGCGCTAGGTTTGTGACTTAGCGGGACGTTAAACTTGGAAATAAGATTTTAGTTCAGATAACACATAAGTTATATCTTTTTACAATAATGTCATAACAATATTTTTAATTAATTTGCCTTTGTGAGTTGTAGACATTTAACAAAAAAAGACGAAGACTAATTTAATATTTTATAATCATGTTTTTTTTTATATAATTGGTACTAGACATTGTTTCAAAATAAAATAAAAAAACCGTCCATAATTTGTATCGTACAAGTTTGTTCCAAGCTCCGTAGCTGGGCGTCAAATGTTTGGAACCGCTGGCCTTTACAACAACGTTCGAAAAATAATACACATTAATATCGACCTAGTTCGTAACGAAATAAGGTTAATATTTCAGTAAAATACTAAATAATAGCATGACTGTGGCAAACGTGGATTCGGTAGCAGGTACTGTGGGTACGTTTCACCGGACGCCCGTCCGGTGAATTGGACAAGCAAATGATGTGGAACCTATCACGCGAACATAATTTAAGAAATAGTGTTTATATCGTATTAATTATGTTATAAATGTTATAATTACGAACCTTACATTTTTACAAGGAATTAGAACTTATTGCGAAGGCTCTTGATATTATTGATGTAAAATAAGTGTAATGTTTTTTTTCAATCGCCTTGCCAAATAGCTTATTTTAACGACAAAAGTCTTGAAAATTATTCATTTCAAACACAGTTTAACATAAATCTATCTAGATATCAATGTTCGGTATATGCTCATAAAATTTGCTATACTTTTAGTTATTTGAAAAGCGAAATAGTTTATATAAATAGTTTGTTCATCCTATAAAAAAATAACTAGAAAAGCATACAGTTTCCCTGATTCCGGACGCTGTTCGGAGAAACCTTCAAGTCAAAACGAGGGTCGACCCATCACCGAATCCACGTTTTAGTTAAATTCTTCAAATATGACTGCACTAAATGAACTTGTTTGCACAAACAACTAAAACCAACTAAATAATGACTCCGCAAAACCCAATATCCATTCATAAATTTGCCTTTTAAACGGTCTATGGCCTTAAGAAGTTCACTCAATTTCTTACCAATTTTCGTAAGGAGTCCCATAGAAAACGGCGGTCGACCGGCTCGATCAATTATCGCGGCTCGACTGAGGTCCGAAACGGCCGTTTCTGCAGCGGAGGGGAAGGCATAGGTATCTAGCTAGCGGGGAAAAATATCACAACGTAATATAAGCGGTAACTACTCAACTTATAGCTTAAAATAGAGGAAATCCGGCGATACGGCAGATCCGGTGAAGGGTACTTTTACCTTACGTCTTAACGAAATCGATTCAGCCAGTTTTGAGATATTGAACTTTGAAATGAAAATGTCGCCCTTTAACGGATGATTTTCGGGATGAAAACTATCCTACGTCCTTCCCAGGGTATCAACCTATCCCCTTACCAAATTTCATCTTAATCGAATCAGCTGTTTAATTGTGAAAAGGTAAACGACAGACAGTGTCAGTGTCCTCATTCTTGAGAACAAAATTGTATCAATAACAATTCATATTAAAGTTTAATTCAATCCATTCTATGTAATAAAAAACACTAATAGGTACTTATTCCAAATTACATGCATATTTTTTAAATAAATTATTCAATGTATAATATAAAATTCACAAGCAGGCGAATTAACTATGCACAATTTTCATATGGCAATGTTGTGCATTCAAAAATACTTACTTTAAAACTTCCGGTTGTCCAGCGATCCCCAGCAACTGTAACGCACTCAATTTCTGTATTTTGCTATTTTGGATTACCCTTGGAGCCCTAATTCAATAGTCCACTTTTTTATTTACCATTACCACATACGGACCTGCGAAAATTTTACAGATTATAAATACACTAGCTTCCGCGCGCGACTTCGTCTGCGTGGGCCCGGGATTAAAACTATCCTATATTTTAATCCAGGCTATAAACTATCTTTGTGAAAAATTTCATTCAAATCGGTTAAGCCGTTTAGGCGTGATTGAGTAACAAACATCTGAACATCCAAACATCCAAACTTTCGCATTTATAATATTAGTAGGATCATCATATCAGCCGAAAGATGTCCACTGCTGGACATAGGCCTCCCCCAAAGAGTGCCAAAATGACCGGTCCTGCGCCATACAGCGGACTCAATAGTCACATTTTTTGACTCCTTAAGACAGTAATAAGCCTGGCCATCTGTTTATTCCGTCTAGACTGATTACATATGCTCTCGTGCTGAACTCTAGCGTGTTTTCACGAAACTATTGACCCCGAGTAATTTTGTGTTATGCAACAGCTTTCATTCATTAACTAAGTGCCTAGTGTCTTCCATATCGGATCCGATTAGTAGTACACAAATCCCATAAGGGTAGGGCTCTCTTAGGATAAATTGAAGCAGAATTTGCTTTGAATAGTTTTTACCAGCGAACGAAAAATCCATAGAAGTCTAAGTAGCGCCGCAAAATGGCCCCACAGGCTGGAACGGGGTGTCAAAACGATGCCAGGCAGCCGTTTAGTTCGAACATGCGCATACCGGGTTTTAGGCATGCGTTTGGGTTGGGTAGAAAACTGTGATGGCCCATCCACACTCTCGCGCGAGTCGACGCGAGGCCGAGATACATTGACGTTGTTACATTGACGTTCACAGTCCGTCTCGTAGTTAAAGACGGCACTGTATCTCGGCCTCGCGTCGACTCGCACGAGAGTGTGGATGGGATCAGGAACTCGCATTCTATGGTTTTTTCGTTCGGTGGCCAGAAGAACTATCAAGTTTTAGAAGAGTAAATATATTGATTATCTATGAAGTAGAAGGTATCGTTTTTAAGGTTCCGTACCTCAAAAGGAAAAAACGGAACCCTTATAGGATCACTCGTGCGTCTGTCTGTCCGTCCTTCACAGCCAATTTTCTCCGAAACTACTGAACCAATTACGTTGAAATTTGGCACACATATGTAAGTTTCTGACCCACAGAGGAACATGTAACGCAAAAAAATAATTTTAAATATGGGGGCCACTTTTGGGGGGAAATGAGAAAATTAAAGAATAAAGTTTTGCATATACTATATATCGTGTTACATATCAAATGAGAGCTCATTGTGTGTATCAAAATTATTATTTTTTTAATTTTAAAATTATTACGTTAGAAATTATTTAAGAAAATAGCCAAAAAATGACCATTGGGGGAATGGTAATTTTTTGGTTATTTTCTTAAATAATTTCTAAACTCAGTAGTTTCGGAGATAAAGGGGGGCTTCATCTCCGAAACTACTGTCTAAAATTTTGAAAAAAATACACAAAATAGTTCTTTAGCTACAGATGACAGGAAAGCCTATTAGAAATGTGCAGTCAAGCGTGAGTCGGACTTAATACGGTATAACGTCAAAAACGCTCCGTTAGTAAAAAAAATGTTTAAAATCTTGTGATGTACGGAACCCTTGCAACGCGAGTCCGACTCGCACTTGGCCGTTTTTTTTTTAATTGTATGTTGTTGATCATGGTGATCCTTAGCTATGTTGGTCGCGTCGCAGTTGATTTACATTTTATATCTAAATAGTTATCCTACACTTGATCAGAGTATCTAGATACAAATATTCGATTAAGCATTTGCAGGCACGATGCAATAAACTTTACGTAAACTCAAAGTACCTAATAAAGCACAATCAGAATCAGAAAAACTGTTTATGTATCTGATGTTTTGAAAACATTACAAATCCATTCCGCTGCAAATTAAGTTTATTGCACAACTGATCGTGATTCAAAATGCGGTAGGTACATCACGGCACGCCGTCATTTCAGTTAGTCGACGTAAGCGACTATAATTTATATGGTAGATAGTCTTATATACCCACGGTTTATATTAATCCGTGCTTCCCAGTACCAGGGCGGCGAATTACGGCAGTAGTTCAGCCCCCCTATTCCGTAACTTGTTTTAAGCTCACTTCAACGCTCACCTACAAGTATATCCTGAGACCGCGATGCGTATTAACTAAGCGTAGGTAGAGGTCTAGTTTCGTGACGGGTGACCGGCGGAGTGAGCCGCTTTAGCGCGTAGCGAATAACAGCCCAGTATTGATCGGAGACGGCAAAGACATGAACAGTACTTGATGTGTTATTTTATATTCAACTAGCTGCCGCGCGGCTTCGCCCGTGTATTAGGTACACAAAGACCTCAAATGCGTGCGAGATTGTCTATGACCATCCAGAAAGTCCATTCCAGTCCAGATTGTGAAATACATAGAGAAGTAATTCGAATTACATAGTTTTTTTTTGACAATTCAGTATTAAGTATAAAAGGCGGACTTAATACCGTAAAGGCGTTCTCTCAGTCAACCATTGCAATGGACACCTTGTGGGGGGGTCTGCCCACGCTGCGCCTGCCGGTACGTGGCCGCCACTTGGGAAATCTCCGCCCCAACGGCCACTGCCTCTTCAGTTTTGCTATTAGACCAACCTGCAACCTTGGCTACCGTAAATTTAGAATTAGAATCTATAAGTAACTTTGTCTACGTACCTAATATGCATGAAGTGAAATAGTGAAATTTCATGAAATGATGTTCATAGCAGAAAATGGGTACATACAAGGTGATAGGTATATACATATTACTAGCTTCTGTCCGCGCCTCCGTCCGCGTGGAACTCGTTTATATCGTAGCTCCATACAAACTTTCACCCCCACTTCATCCCCTTGGTGGATAATTTCCGGGATAAAAACTATCCTATGTCCTTCCCCGGGACTCAAACTATCTCTGTACCAAATTTCATTTCAATCGGTTCAGCGGTTTAAACGTGAAGAGGT
This sequence comes from Epinotia bilunana, assembly GCA_947049275.1. NCBI lineage: Eukaryota > Metazoa > Arthropoda > Insecta > Lepidoptera > Tortricidae > Epinotia > Epinotia bilunana. The sequence continues at coordinate 1,469,801 of OX346277.1, read as the reverse complement.
AACAGACAGACAGACAGACAGACAGACAGACACTTTTGCATTTATAATATTAGTATGGATTAGTTTAGTATGGATTTACAGTGCTGGCGCACAATTAGGCTTGGGTAAGCATGCAACAAATAAGTAACTTAATCTTGTTCATATACGATAGTTATGAAGTAAAATAAAGGGATGACTTAGTCTAAAAATTTAACTATTAAGATAAAGTATACCTAGTAAATAAGTCTAGTCAAGTAGACTAATCGTCTATTAAAGCAGTTCGATCGCGTGTTGTACCTAAATAATCCCAAGCCGAATACCCAGCCGGGTACACACCGAGCGCGCATCGGCCCCGCGAGATATCCTCAACGACGCAGCTCGCTCAGTGTGGACCTGTCTCGGTCGAGGCATAAGCTCCTCTGTGGTTACCTAATATCTCTTTCCATATATACATATGATAATTGTGACGATCCCGTCATCAAAATGTGACGATCCTACCTAATATCTATCTATATTACCTATTCTGAACTTAACCTAAAGCCTAGCTGAAATAGTAACCTACCTGTAGGTGTAGCTAAAGGTAAATAATTAAACAAGTAATGAGGGGAAACAAATCATTATTTATTGGTCATTAAACATTGAACGTAGTATTTTATGTTGAAGCTAAAGAAACTTTGATTATTTGATCCAATGAAATCCAGCTAGATCTCATAGGATATTCGCTTTGGTTCCTAGACAATACTAACCCAATAACAAAGCGAATAAAACAATAGGGTTAGTCCCGGCCGAATATATTAGTAACTTTGATAATTTAAGAACCTAATCTAAGTCGAACTATCCTAAGCTACAGAAACTTTTGTTATTTATCCCAACAAATTCAAGCTAGAATTCATTAGGGAATCCACTTTGTCTCCTAGGAATGCTAGTCCAAAAGCAAAGCGGATTAAACGAAAATGGCTAGCTCCGTACCTACTAAAGACGAAAACACTTTAACTAAACCATAAAGTAGACTTGAAGAATGTTCTCTGGAACCTAGTCTAAAGTATCCTAACTAAACCTGCCGATAGAATAAAGTCGTGGTTTGCTCTGAAGTGGTGGCCAAGATGTGATCGCAAATCTAGCGGAAGAACCCGACGCTGTGTGATGGTAGTCCCAGGAGCTTTTCGACAAGGTGAGAGGGAGACGCACTATGAGAGAAAAGTTTACACATTAATAAAATCATACCATAAATTTATTTTCATACCTACAGCTTAACTTACTTGCTTCTTCAAACCAACGAAATACATAACTTATTAAATAAATTATTTGACTAAATATGATATATATAAATAAAATTCACATCGTTAGATTTTTGTCACTCCTTCGAAGAAGTTCGTTCAATGATGTACATCTTAAAATATTAAGATTTTGATGATGATGATGATTTTGAATGATGACGTTGGGATACAGAATTAAAGCTTAATAGTTGAATAATGTTTTGACCTAATTATTGCGTATTGCTTATACTACAAATAATTTTCTAATATTCACATTCGAGTGATTAATAATGAAGATTAAATTGAAGATTAAATTAAATTGCCTAAAATTAACAGAAAGATTTTTACTATAGAGATATTTCAAAGATTGTAGTGTGACTAGACTAGCGAACAATCCCAGCTTTGCAGGATCTAAAGGCACCTTTATAGTCGAGAAATTGATAGATATACGACGATGCGCAGTTGAGCCTGACAACCGGCAATTAACCGCCATTCCAATCACACCATATTTATTGAAAATGCCATAACAAAAATTCCTCGGTACGTATGTTAACTTGAACTACTGATATTTAACTTTCATAAATATTAAAGAAAAGTATGCATCCTTTGTAAAATCGATAACAAATCTTCTGTAACAGAAGGATCAATCTAAAACTAGACAAACAGACAAACGGAAAGAAACCTCAATTAGCAAGATCGAGATCCCTTGACCCCTCGCCCTTGTCAATGCATTCCATGTAGGGTTCGTCAAAAGTAGTTCACGTCTCTCCTGATTGGGAACCTCTTATCGAGCGGACCACCTATGTCAGGGTCATAAACAGTGCACTTGCAGCTATGGGTGGCTTACTTAGGGAGACTCAAACACGAATGCTTACACACAAAATTGTATCGACTTTACTCAGAAACCACACTACTAATACCCCATGACACCGACTACCCATAATTTCTGACATATTTTCGTACAGGGACATGTTGGCTCGCAACATTTCTATTAATAGTTTGTTACCTAAAAGGAAGCCGCTCGGTCTTAACCCATTATCTAACAAAAGTAGTTCCGTATAAGATAGCCCAATAATAACATCCTAATAATATACCTCACACATGAGATACTTTAATGCATCAGTGGCGCTTACTAACCAACTTACACTAATTTACTGAAACACCCCGCGAAACTTAATTATAAAAACACTTTAGAATAACTGAATTCTATATAATAAAATAGTACGGCACCAATCGAACGTAATATACTAAAATAGCTTAGATATGGCAGTTTTCTTAATAGTAAACCTCTTCATATTACTAATAATTACTCGCTGACAAGGATGCTTAAACCATAACCATCAAATATGCATCGCTTAGGAATAAAACCGCACTCTTAAATGGCGGTAGTTACAAAGTTACAACACCGCTACACATTTAAAGCACACGCGTGGGTATATACTTTATACTGCCAACCGAAGTCGTATCCTAATAGAAAGATATGATAATGTTGGAAATAGATACAGGCAATACACTCACTGATAAGTTAAAATAAAGTTAAATTAAAATCCTACCAGGAATTGGGCTCGCTGGGTCCTCCCAATTTACCACTACAGCTGAAGATGCTGCTCGACGGTAGGCCTCGCAGCACCGCCATACACTGCTAGCCTCTGCCTGAAGATCTCCACTGGCCCCGTCGCTGCCTCGTAGTCGTCGGAGAGAAGTCAAGTGTCGCCCCGCGGGTCCGTGAAAAGAGATGTGTTGCTTCGTCCGTGTCCCGTGAAAAGTGAACGCTTCCCCGTCGCACCGCCTTAAAAACCCTCGCCGACACCAGAACCACTGTAACATGGACTCCCAACCGATAAAAGTCCTTATGATCATTGCTATAGCGTATCTAAACGCATGCGCCCCCCCCTACGACGTCGTCGCCATCATACATATTTCTTGCTATTCTGCGGGTACTGTTGGCGCCACTATGTCGGCCCCACGCCACACAAGTCGAAACCAGTCGAAACACAATTCCTAGCTACCGCTGTATGTTGATATTCAATACCAAAATTAACCTCAAACATTACAAAATAATTGAGTTATAAACCCTAAAATCTCAAGGAAAATTACCACACAACAGCCAAAGCCACCTCGTAATTCCATTAGAATACATTTAAATTCACCCTAAGGTTGATTTCTGAGTTCAAACAATGTTTATTTCAGATTCCTCCTAATGTCATCTAAACCTGCGTTAATTTATAAACAATAGCTAATTATCAACGAACCTAGCATTGAGCTAGGTAACTAACTAACGACAAACTTCATATAATGGAAAACATAGATTAACTTAATATCCTATCCTTAGTCGAAGGAACATAATGTTTTCATCTATTGTAAAATATAATTAACACAAAATACAGTTAAAACAAGGCCTACTTAATGGTGTAAATCCATCAGATATTCAAGATATCCTTAATTTATAGCGTTTTCCTAGACTAACCTATTTTGAAAGTGCAAAATAATAATAATTCATATCCTAACTATTTACATTTTCTATTATCTCAACCAACATCGTTACTTTACATAAAAACAAATATTATAAAGAATTATATTTGCTCTATTTTAGTGATAACTAGCATTTATTAGAACCAATTGATCTTGACCTAAAAAATCCAAATATATGGAACCCACAGGTGTACCTTTTTACTACGTATTATTCTAAATCATTAAATTCCAATTTTAACATTACTCCCATAATATAACAACTTCCGTTAAGCCTTCAACAAAGGCCTAATGACAAACGGCTACTTCTTTAAAACGAGCAATTTCTACTCTAAAATTGAGGCAGGCGCTCAGAACTGTCTCATTCTGCCCCATGATAATGCACAGCGAGAAATCTACGATTTCAAACGAAGCATTATCACAACATTAATATACCACATAACAGTCGACTAGAAATTGCGACCTTTTGTGCAAAACTGTATTTCACAAAAAAAACTTACATATAACTTAACCTGCCGTCCTCCCATAGTATTTTTAACAAAAAAACCTAATTGAAGACCAAGTCCATTCGCTATGTTAATTACTTAACCCCTCAGTGGAAAACTGACAAAATTCAACCCTTTAACTTGGAAAGTTTCAATTTATTGATATATAGATCTCTCCAACAAGTGCATATTAAGGTGTGGTGTGTATTTAACCATAACATCGTTTGACAGTGATTTAGCAAAAAAAACTAGTATCACCTTGAATTTCAGGATACCTTCTGGCAACCCTCAACGCAAGTTAGACCACATATCTCGGTCGATGATACACAAAACCCTCCCAACTACATACAATGGTTCTATATATTACCTCAAACCCCCGAAATCCTTCAGGCATTCGTTGATTCAAGTTAGACCACATATCTCGGTCGATAATATGCAAAACCTTCCCACTTAACATGAAAACGTCTCTCCAGGCCGCCTCTACTCGCCAAGAGTACCGGGTTGTGAATCCGATAGACACACGCGATCCGATGCTACAATATCACCCTGTGCCTCCAAATTCCTTCTGGCTATTGTCGACCCAGGTTAGACCACATATCTCGGTCGATGATACCGCAATACCTCCCCCAACGAACAGAAGGCCTCTGGTTTACGTTATTAATCACAATATCAAACAATTTCATGGAGAATGTTTCAACTTGACTGAGATATCCGACTTCAGACTGCTTTCATACAGATGGCAAGATGTCCATAACTACTGGGTTACTTAAAATTAACCCCTTTTAATGTCCCGACTATACCACCAAACCATTGTTGACAATGATAGTGATAATACCGTCAGAACATCAACCAAAATTAACTATAAAAATTGTTGAACGCGTTTTTGCAAACTACACCAAACATGGCCCAGTCGCGTACAGTCACATTCCTTAACCTCCTCAAGGTCTTAGATATGCCGTGACATCCTTGGAGAATCCGACTACACGCGTCAACACCCTGTCTAGCAACCAAACGTGACCCAGCCGCGCATAGCTGCATTCACCAACCTCCTCTAGGCCTGGGATATGCCATGATATCCTTAGAGAATCCAACAACGCACGTCAAGTCCCGTCCAGCAATACTGTAAAAATGCCATGTCTACTTTATACACTCGGAACTATTTCACAGATAAAAATCGCAACACCCTGCCAACTCGCATAATTAACAGCCTTACTAAAATATATTAAATAACCAAAGTTCATAGAACTTTCCACAGGGTTGCAATCCTGATTTGCGTTTGAAATAGGAACCAATTAGAAGCCCCCCAAGTGGCTTAAAATAATTAAAATATATCAGATATATTAAAACATTTCAAAATGACTGTTCGTTGACAAATCATTCTGACGAAATTGGTGTCGGAAGTACCTTTCCCAAGAAGAGATGTGTCGGAAGATGAATGGTAAGCTTAGCTTCTTGTGGAGTATAATGTTACCACGATCAGTCACACATGGACCTTGTCAAAAAAATTGACTGTAACCTAACCAACTATAACCGTGGAAACACTGGTGTAAATATTTTTGAAGAGACCAAATACCAATAAATCTAGATTGTACCTTGAATTTCGACCAACTGGGCGAAGTCCATTCTTCACACAACATGATCCCTCTCAGCGCTGTCTACCATGCGGTCGCATACATCACTTTCACACCCGTATACACTAATCACACTTCAAATAAATGGTTCCAAACCTAACCATAAACCTAGTAACCATTTCCTTCCGCTCGACTTAACCCAATTAATCGAACTCGACAGTACAATCACATTAACATTAATGCTTTTTCCAAGTTAATACACTAAGTGAATCGACATGTATATTTCAAACACATTATCTGTAATCAATATCATACCTTTTGAAACAAAATGATTATGAGGAAAGATAAGTCATATGATACGATGCAAAATATATTTTACGAAAATTTTCATACGAAAATTTTGATGTTTTACCATCACGAATTTCATATCATGCTAAAAACTACTACTTATTTTATTAATAGAGCCAAGATCACTTTTAATCTGACTCGTAAAACCCTACACACATAGCGAACCAACTCGGCCCTCATCCGCTTGTAAATTATAAAAGGACAGCAAGTCAATCTCATTTTACCTTCTTAACATAACCTGCAAATATTTAACAATATCCCACGCCCCTTTGACGTGACACCTCTTATCTAGTAAATATCTGTAAATATACAATAAAAAAAACATTAAATAGTAATTTAACTATAACCTGTTTCCTTCTTCATTCTCCTGTCTCGATTTCCCTCTTCTTTTCTTCATTAAGGATTTTCGTAGGATCCTAACCACTAGACGATCATGGCCAACATGACAAAATACCTATACATTCCTACAGTAGACGATAAAGCGATAGAAAACCTACCCCATTCCTAGCAACCACTAGTATTACAATGTGACGCCGTTGCCTTTGACTCAGATTTGGTCTGAAGTTTGAGTCAGATTTGGTCAAAACCCACAAATTAGTCAAATTTCAAATACCATGAAACATTCCAAAACTGATTCCGCCTTCTCGAATATTTATAATATCCCGAAATACGAATAACTCTGTTAAACTTAGAGTAGTATGACATTCAATTTCCTCGACGCTCCTAATCACTTCTGACGCCCCTAATTATAAAAGGTGATAAACAAAGATACCTACTGAATTTCATATTACTATTTACTATCTATCATACTTTCCTACTGACAAACAACAAAACCCGCGCGCGTCAAATCTTCGTTACACAATTCACAAATATAACCCAATTTAATTCACCTCCAAACGCCAGTCTAACCTGATCCCTAAATTCCCCAAGTCAATAAATATCCATGGTTCAACTAGCATTGGATTTCCCCAATGTTACTCCTTAACACTAAAAAAATCGCATAACTAGCAACTCGTCCATTTTCCAAAATTACTTAGTTCTTTATATGCCACTATACACTTATCACATGTGAGCATCTATCTAAATAACCTTCCTTAATCCACTTACAACTTTATACTACCTAACCTAACTGTATTTTAATTACTTAAAATAATACTTTTAAAGTAACACAACAGGTGACGAATAACAATGGACGAGCGAGACAGTTTGCGCGCAAGCGAGAAAAAGGATGTGAGCATTCGCATTATATATAGGAAACAATTTATCCCGAGACCCAAAATTGTTGTTGTTTACCTTCATAACTATTAACAATATCTTAGTTACATCGCCAGGTAATCTTCTCCAACTAAAATAAATACAACGCAACACGTTATTCCCTTTTTTTTTTAAACAACACAAACCTCCGAACTCACAACCTAAGTCCTTTGGCTGACAAAAAAAATCATTTAAACATTACGCAACCTACTCGTACATAAATTACTCTCCCGCCGATAAATTGTTAATTTTTGCCTGTCGAAAATGAATCGTGCACAAGATGAGGTAAGTCAATATTACAAATAAATGTACGCCACTAAAGCTTGAATTCCGAAATACATTGTACCCCAATAATTTGCACTAACATTTTGTTATAACCTATGACTCCTACAATTAATTGGCGCCAAATTTTAGTAGCTAATTACTAAACTGTTTACTGGTCACAATATATGTTTGCGTTGCTTGTTTTTAGATTTAAATTTAGCTCAACCTATCCAAAATAGTTTAACAACGTAATACCCACTCCCTATATAATAAACTTCGCATATGTCAGAGGACATTAGTACATACGGAAATGACTAATACGTACTTTGAATAGGAGATTCACCCGCTACTCTAACCTTTCCCGAAACTCATCCCATGTCTAAATTTCCTCAACGAAATGATTAAATTCCAATACTAATCCCTGTCACAAATCTTTCTTTACTGAATTTATTTTCCAGACCGAACAAGATCCCGCACCAGAACTCTCCGCCCCCACACACAGCACCATCGGCACCCAAACTGAACCCTACCTCTTCATGTTTTCTGCCCCCCGTATCCGTCAAATTGCAATCGTCCAGCCTACCACCCCCCCTTCCGAACTTCTGGCACCCCCACCTCCGATAGAAGAAAACCGCGTATTTTCCAGTGCATTTATTATCGTAATCGTAATTTACCAACACAAATTGCGTTTTAATTCTCTAAACCCCACTTAAATTATTTATTACCATTTACTATTCGTATCTAGTCGTTTCCAATTGTATATACAACCCTAAAGAAATGACCCCCAAATCAAACTTGGACATTAATTTTAACCCTCACTAAACGCTAAGCTGTGGTGGTTTGTCAATGGAAGCTCCTCCACTTTTAAGAAAGCATTATAAATCTCTGATCTAGTATTGTCTAAATATCTAACAGAATAACCTAGACGGATCCATCTAACTCCTTCTAATTTTCTTGTTTCAGATTTCGAATTTCATCGCTGATTTATTATTATTATTTTTTTAACGATTTTTCCTTTTGTTAACCACCCTTTTTTTAATAAATTAGGATATTTAAAAAAAAAAATGGAAACCCGCTTTCCTGTCATAAATTTAATCAACCGTAAGTAGAATAAAATCATAACACTTCAACAGCGTACTACGTACTTGCTTCTCTACACAATAATTAAAATTCGTACTAAATATATAAAACAACAACAAAACATAAATCACAACTTCCCCTTTCATTCTAAATTGGAAAACCTTACGATTTTTTTAATTTAAATTAAACAAGATTAACCTGCTCAATTCTTACATTAAACAATCTATATTTTCCCTCTGTAATAAGTTGTCAAACCATGAACAAACTCTCGAGTTTTCTGTGCATTTTAAACACGTTCACACTCAAACTCAAACACCCAGCTGTTAAGCAAGAACCCTGAGTCAGCCCCTCCCTTTTTCTCGTAATATCTTGAAAGATGAATGGTATTAAATTTACCCCTTAATAAACCCTCCTTCAACCTATTAACCCCGAGAAGAATTTGCATCTATTTTGTTCATATTATGTGGGACCACAATAACTACTTCTAAACACCTTCCACCATTGATCTGATTTCATGACCCCAAGCTGAACACCCCTTTAACTTATAACTAACACAATACGTATACGACAAAAGATGTACACTCATATAACTCACCCAAACTACAACTCCTGGTTGTTGTACATGAATAAGTTAATTCGAATCAATATCTCGAATCGAATGCCCAGAATTAATTTTGCCCCTAAACACACTTTATTCAAATAGTTAATCTAAAATATTCGATTAATAGGGTATTCTCAATATTTGTGATGCACTCATCAAGCATAAAAATGGAATAAGGTCACTCAAATTCTACAGTGTCAATACACACATACATACACTAACCTTACCATTTATAGCAATTATACCATATATATTATAAGTTATGAGTACCTAAAATCATGACCTAAAAATCTGTCCCTTTTATTTCCCATTGTTATATCTAGTGCAAACCCGGTCTACTCCTACTTTGGCGCGAAATTAACTATCTATGGTAACCTCCCTATATGTAGAACTAAAGCATCTAGTTACTACTGCAGTTAATTATTTTGATTGTGACAAAACGAAAGATTTTATTTATGTCGTAAAATTAACAGCTACGTGGTTGCGTACAGAGTAGATTATCCTGTACTGTACCTTTTATTCGCTATGCGGTAATGCGGCTCACCCCGTCGGCCACCTGTCGCGAAACTAGACCTCTACCTACACTTAATTACTACGCATCGCGGTGTCAAGACATACTGGTGCGCGAACACTGAGACGAACCTAAATCAATTTGCAGAATAGAGCTGTATCCTATTACTATTTCTTATTCTGTGTTACGACCTAAAGTCATAAACCCTATATCGAAAATTATTAAACACATTCCTAGTAATTGCCTGAATTACATAGGTAAGTAAAATACTTAGGTAGATACTTATACGTAACTGCATCACTCTAGCGAGACCTCAAATCAAACATAGGTTATCTACGATTCCAATCAGGCTGCCCCCCAGTAAGTGAACTAAAACCCAACTTGAATAATTATGATAAGTATCCTAACACTAAGATATTTAATGATCTAATCCGATATCATTATCTTATAATGAATGCCTTTGTGAGCTGTAGAATACGCGAACAAGTCTTTGGACAAACCTTCTTATTTAAGGACCTGCATCATTAAAGCACCTAAACCCTGCTCACAAAATTTCACGATGAGAACCGCGTCTTGCAGAGAAGAACAGTCGGACAGGCGAACACCCGAACGCACGATATAATCTTTGACCAAGCCAAATCAGAGAACTTCGTTCACTCCGCTCACTTGTTCAATTCAGTCGGACGGACGGACGGATACACTATATACAATATAATCTTTGGCTAAGCCAAGTCGGAAAACTTCGTTCGCTTCGCTCGCTTGTTCAAATACTCTTCGTAAGTATTATAAATCCTACAAGCACTAAACTAAAACTAAAATACCTAAATCACACTGTCACAAAATGTTCATGGAACCAACTTCTTAAAATTATCTGCAAACAGCTTTTAAACCACAATGGTGGCAAACAACCCATCGGCCTGCCTAGCTCACCATTCACTAACTCTTTCATCCTGAAGCCAATTCAATTTCCTACAATATTTCATTTACCTTCGTACAAGCGATATCGCAAGGGATATCCCTTTGAATAGATATTGTTTACACGTTCCCGGAAAAAGCTTTAACGACTTCGATGAAATCTGCAATACAGCGGTCTTCGCAACTGAAAAATCGATTTAACCAAGTCTCATTATGTCAACACAACCAACCTATTTTTACTATCGTTTCTTTAATTCGCTGCCACATAAAATGGATAGGTATACCTAACATCCGTTATGACCATGTCAAATCCTAGATAACTACCGGTATTTACATTTTCCCTACGAAGCCGCATAAAATTAATAATACTCCCTATGTTTATAACCATTGATGCGAAATTTGGTCTAAAACGAGGAAATGCTACGCAAATACCTATACTGGATCCTGAAATGGCGTATTCTTCATACCCCTCAACTAAACACATTACCTAAGCCTTTTCCAATACCTCAAATACGCAATAAACCCTTTCATTCATAATTATTACACCAAATTGCAAGAAAATGGCGTACACCTACATAAATAATCACTATAATCAGTTATTAATACTATAATCACTTTCCCCAAGCACTGCTAAATACCATACTTGAAATTATTTGAGTAGGCCGGTTTACGTCAAAATTTCCCATTCAAAAGCAACTCTATCACTCAAATCACAGGATTCAAAATCCTATGTCAATTTTATAATAGCCGGCCACATTAAATAATCCTATCATACCTAGTTACCTATAAACTTCAAAATTACTAGTATAAATAACGAACACACATACATACTTATCTACTACCACCTGTATCTATTCAAAATCATCATGATAGTATAGTTCCACGTTCAAACTTTGACCCCTAAACTCCCGCGTTTCGAATGCGAAAATCTTCCTTCTCTTTCTCTCTCCCTCAACCGACTATCAGGCGCCGAAGACGACCGAACCGAAGGCCATGCGTTCGCCATTTTGAAGTTTTATGCGACTAAATTAAATAGTTACATTTTACTATCATTCAACTTCTATAAAAAGCATCTTAAATTTATCACGATTTCCCCCAGTTTGTTATGATACGTTGCGCGCGAACTATTATCTGCTAGAATTTGGCTTTTAAATGAAGTTATTTCGTTGTTCTTTGACTATTCAACTACCTGTTAATGTTTGAAACTATACCTAGTGAATTAGTGAAAGTTATGTGTATGGAATAAGTGAAGTTTTCATACCTACGTAAAAGGATTGCATTTTGGATTGGGAATTGGAAGCGAATATCCGATTCGGCACCGATAAACAGGTAATTGTCCCTCAACGATGACTTCCTTGACACTATTTCTAGCTTTAAATAACCTATAGGTAGGTATCTAACAATAGAAACTCCTTGCACCGTTACAAGTGATACAACTTACACGTTACATTATGACAGAAATCCCTTCGATACCTTCCGATATCTATAACTTACTCGTACCATATCTATACGACTCGTAGTTTTACCTAATTGACTTGCTTTCTAACTAGACGTTCGCGGCTTAACCAAATCTACACTAAATCCTTATGCCTCAAAGTGCATTGACCCTGATGAAATAGGTACTTACCTACTTACTTACTAAATAGATATTTAACCTAATTATACTAGTACATACCTCATTGTATGTTGTACTAAAACACAAACAACGATAATTACGAATCCGATGTATGCGTAACTACCTCTCAGCTAGCTAATGTCTGGCTAAAAGAATATCTATATTCTACTATCAATCCCTACAACTCTCGAATGAACGAAATGTAGTTACAGTTTTCTCGAAAACCCCGCAATACCGTTTCCTAACGACCATCTAGGCATTTCTTAACCAAAATCTCATTCAAAGTAAACAAATGCACACCGAACCTTAGTTTTACAATAATGTGTCGATTAAAGAAAACAAATAAACAACCTAATACAGAACTTGCAACGATACTTGAATTTAAACGGAAACGTGATGTAAAAATACCTAATGTACGTTCTACTTGTAGCAGAGGTATGCAACTAGTCCTCGCGGGTAAATGGCGCGCCTCATTTAAGACCTTAAATTACGAGGAAAACGATATATCGGTACGCTAATAATAATGTTAGAGTGAAAGATTTCCTAATTTCATATATATAAAAGAATAACTATCCTTATTATGTAACCGGAGACGAGTCTTACTAAAATTACTTCAAATTGATACTATTTATCTCAAAAATTCCAAAATCTAGCAAATCGTACAATGCTAAGAAAGCTACCCCTACTCATTAACTAAGAACCACATACCTAGCATGATAGACCAAACTCTAGGTTAGTTTATCTAATCTACCTAAACATCTTACTATAAAACTACTTCTAGTTTATTTTCGCATAAAATTACGGCTCATAGCAATGTTGTAAAGACCTAATAGCAAGTTTTAGTCCTAAATTAATTCTAGATAATGTTTCTTAAAGATTGAAGATATTCAACTACTAACTACCAAGAATAACCCTAAACCTTAACGAAAAGGTTGACGATCTCTGATGCACATGGTAAAGCTTTGCGTTACAAATTTAAATAAGTGATTTCAATTAATGATAAGCGTAACTAAATAAATAAAGGACGCATAAATAATTAAATATTAACTAGATGCGACATAGATGGTTATTAAAGTATTTAGGTACCTAAAATGTAAACAAAGTGTATACCTAAAAATTATCGCGAACACGCACGCGGCGCGACGGCGCGAGCGGCCACAGGCCCCTCCACGGCAAGGATAGACTATCTGCCCCCCAACCTCATACATTTGGCGTAGGCACTAATTTTATCTAACCCTTTACGCAATTACACACGTGGTCACCGCTAAACGAGTGAAACACGTCCTCCCCGGCTCAGAAGAACCCGATCTGCCCCCCAGTTCTACAAGTTTTACGTCAGAACTAATTTTGCCTTTATAAAACTAACAACCCCAGCTTTTATACCCAAATCAATAACGATCCTATGCATAATTATAACGAGACGTATTCGACAATAACAAAGCAAAATTTAACCGTCTAGCCTACCCTTCGCGCAAAAACAATGCAAGCAAAATATCCCTGAAAACAATATAATTATCAACAAAAACAAAATCACGCATATCCTCTCACCTTTCTACCCATTTAGCGGCAACAAAATGTGGGTCTAGCGACCCACTACAGAACAAGCTGCAATAAAACAATTAGTTAACCCTCACACAGCACGGGTGATGGTAAAAAATAAAACATTAACCCTAGCACAGAGCAAGCCACGACTAAAAGATGAATTTAACCCTAAATTCACTGATCCTACAGTCTCAGTCAAAAGGTGACTGATCCTGGTAATGGCCATCCAAAAAGTGATGTCCTGGTCACGGCCAACAAAATGTGACGATCCCGTCATCAAAATGTGACGATCCTACCTAATATCTATCTATATTACCTATTCTGAACTTAACCTAAAGCCTAGCTGAAATAGTAACCTACCTGTAGGTGTAGCTAAAGGTAAATAATTAAACAAGTAATGAGGGGAAACAAATCATTATTTATTGGTCATTAAACATTGAACGTAGTATTTTATGTTGAAGCTAAAGAAACTTTGATTATTTGATCCAATGAAATCCAGCTAGATCTCATAGGATATTCGCTTTGGTTCCTAGACAATACTAACCCAATAACAAAGCGAATAAAACAATAGGGTTAGTCCCGGCCGAATATATTAGTAACTTTGATAATTTAAGAACCTAATCTAAGTCGAACTATCCTAAGCTACAGAAACTTTTGTTATTTATCCCAACAAATTCAAGCTAGAATTCATTAGGGAATCCACTTTGTCTCCTAGGAATGCTAGTCCAAAAGCAAAGCGGATTAAACGAAAATGGCTAGCTCCGTACCTACTAAAGACGAAAACACTTTAACTAAACCATAAAGTAGACTTGAAGAATGTTCTCTGGAACCTAGTCTAAAGTATCCTAACTAAACCTGCCGATAGAATAAAGTCGTGGTTTGCTCTGAAGTGGTGGCCAAGATGTGATCGCAAATCTAGCGGAAGAACCCGACGCTGTGTGATGGTAGTCCCAGGAGCTTTTCGACAAGGTGAGAGGGAGACGCACTATGAGAGAAAAGTTTACACATTAATAAAATCATACCATAAATTTATTTTCATACCTACAGCTTAACTTACTTGCTTCTTCAAACCAACGAAATACATAACTTATTAAATAAATTATTTGACTAAATATGATATATATAAATAAAATTCACATCGTTAGATTTTTGTCACTCCTTCGAAGAAGTTCGTTCAATGATGTACATCTTAAAATATTAAGATTTTGATGATGATGATGATTTTGAATGATGACGTTGGGATACAGAATTAAAGCTTAATAGTTGAATAATGTTTTGACCTAATTATTGCGTATTGCTTATACTACAAATAATTTTCTAATATTCACATTCGAGTGATTAATAATGAAGATTAAATTGAAGATTAAATTAAATTGCCTAAAATTAACAGAAAGATTTTTACTATAGAGATATTTCAAAGATTGTAGTGTGACTAGACTAGCGAACAATCCCAGCTTTGCAGGATCTAAAGGCACCTTTATAGTCGAGAAATTGATAGATATACGACGATGCGCAGTTGAGCCTGACAACCGGCAATTAACCGCCATTCCAATCACACCATATTTATTGAAAATGCCATAACAAAAATTCCTCGGTACGTATGTTAACTTGAACTACTGATATTTAACTTTCATAAATATTAAAGAAAAGTATGCATCCTTTGTAAAATCGATAACAAATCTTCTGTAACAGAAGGATCAATCTAAAACTAGACAAACAGACAAACGGAAAGAAACCTCAATTAGCAAGATCGAGATCCCTTGACCCCTCGCCCTTGTCAATGCATTCCATGTAGGGTTCGTCAAAAGTAGTTCACGTCTCTCCTGATTGGGAACCTCTTATCGAGCGGACCACCTATGTCAGGGTCATAAACAGTGCACTTGCAGCTATGGGTGGCTTACTTAGGGAGACTCAAACACGAATGCTTACACACAAAATTGTATCGACTTTACTCAGAAACCACACTACTAATACCCCATGACACCGACTACCCATAATTTCTGACATATTTTCGTACAGGGACATGTTGGCTCGCAACATTTCTATTAATAGTTTGTTACCTAAAAGGAAGCCGCTCGGTCTTAACCCATTATCTAACAAAAGTAGTTCCGTATAAGATAGCCCAATAATAACATCCTAATAATATACCTCACACATGAGATACTTTAATGCATCAGTGGCGCTTACTAACCAACTTACACTAATTTACTGAAACACCCCGCGAAACTTAATTATAAAAACACTTTAGAATAACTGAATTCTATATAATAAAATAGTACGGCACCAATCGAACGTAATATACTAAAATAGCTTAGATATGGCAGTTTTCTTAATAGTAAACCTCTTCATATTACTAATAATTACTCGCTGACAAGGATGCTTAAACCATAACCATCAAATATGCATCGCTTAGGAATAAAACCGCACTCTTAAATGGCGGTAGTTACAAAGTTACAACACCGCTACACATTTAAAGCACACGCGTGGGTATATACTTTATACTGCCAACCGAAGTCGTATCCTAATAGAAAGATATGATAATGTTGGAAATAGATACAGGCAATACACTCACTGATAAGTTAAAATAAAGTTAAATTAAAATCCTACCAGGAATTGGGCTCGCTGGGTCCTCCCAATTTACCACTACAGCTGAAGATGCTGCTCGACGGTAGGCCTCGCAGCACCGCCATACACTGCTAGCCTCTGCCTGAAGATCTCCACTGGCCCCGTCGCTGCCTCGTAGTCGTCGGAGAGAAGTCAAGTGTCGCCCCGCGGGTCCGTGAAAAGAGATGTGTTGCTTCGTCCGTGTCCCGTGAAAAGTGAACGCTTCCCCGTCGCACCGCCTTAAAAACCCTCGCCGACACCAGAACCACTGTAACATGGACTCCCAACCGATAAAAGTCCTTATGATCATTGCTATAGCGTATCTAAACGCATGCGCCCCCCCCTACGACGTCGTCGCCATCATACATATTTCTTGCTATTCTGCGGGTACTGTTGGCGCCACTATGTCGGCCCCACGCCACACAAGTCGAAACCAGTCGAAACACAATTCCTAGCTACCGCTGTATGTTGATATTCAATACCAAAATTAACCTCAAACATTACAAAATAATTGAGTTATAAACCCTAAAATCTCAAGGAAAATTACCACACAACAGCCAAAGCCACCTCGTAATTCCATTAGAATACATTTAAATTCACCCTAAGGTTGATTTCTGAGTTCAAACAATGTTTATTTCAGATTCCTCCTAATGTCATCTAAACCTGCGTTAATTTATAAACAATAGCTAATTATCAACGAACCTAGCATTGAGCTAGGTAACTAACTAACGACAAACTTCATATAATGGAAAACATAGATTAACTTAATATCCTATCCTTAGTCGAAGGAACATAATGTTTTCATCTATTGTAAAATATAATTAACACAAAATACAGTTAAAACAAGGCCTACTTAATGGTGTAAATCCATCAGATATTCAAGATATCCTTAATTTATAGCGTTTTCCTAGACTAACCTATTTTGAAAGTGCAAAATAATAATAATTCATATCCTAACTATTTACATTTTCTATTATCTCAACCAACATCGTTACTTTACATAAAAACAAATATTATAAAGAATTATATTTGCTCTATTTTAGTGATAACTAGCATTTATTAGAACCAATTGATCTTGACCTAAAAAATCCAAATATATGGAACCCACAGGTGTACCTTTTTACTACGTATTATTCTAAATCATTAAATTCCAATTTTAACATTACTCCCATAATATAACAACTTCCGTTAAGCCTTCAACAAAGGCCTAATGACAAACGGCTACTTCTTTAAAACGAGCAATTTCTACTCTAAAATTGAGGCAGGCGCTCAGAACTGTCTCATAATCCCATTAGCAAGTAAAAACTTCTTTAGCGGCGCTGTGCACTTTTTGGGATGGGGAAAATTGATAAACGCGCCACAGGTCACGTGACCGTAAGGTGAGATTCAGTGTTGCCAGATGCCGAGATATAGAATAATTTACTTTAAAAACAAAGTTTTAACCGACTTCAATTTAGTACTCAGCCAAGCCACGAGAACATTTCCACATTTCTTTTCCAATTTACCACATGAACTGATTTCCGAGAGCAAATGCGTTGATTATTAGAGAAAAGAACCCAATCGCTGTATGTGACCCAATAATATTTGAGGACTTCCGTCTATTCCACAAGGATCACCTTTGGCACTGCATTAGTTGCTATTTCAACGGAATCTTATCAGAATCTGTGATATACTTTTGTACTTTTAAGTACATAATTGAGGAATTCCATAAGTCATCTGTGGTCTTCATCATCAATTCCTGGAAGCATATACTTAGAAAACAAAAAAAGAAATTACGAATCGGCCTTTCAATGACGGAGTTCTGAGGTAATAAACATTGAAAAAAAAACTATAAAAAAATATACAACCGAATTGAGAACCTCCTCCTTTTTTTTTGAAGTCGGTTAAAAAGCGGGAGATGCGCTTTCAAAACGCGGATTTTTAAATGAAAATGCGGATTTGCGGAATATTTTTATAGGTTTTTGAGAGGTGAGATCTCACCTTACGCATGATGCGCAGACAGGCCGTCCGTAAGACGACATTAAAGCAATTCGTGCAAAATTATTGCCCAACCATTCCAAAATATCAAAAATGGACAACGTTAATAGACTTACAGAACGCGTGTGCGCGGTTTTGTTATCCAATTCCTCGTCGAGCCCATATAACTCCCTTTCTAAACCAGGGGAAATTATTAAAGATGGAGGCTCGTCGAACAATGCACCTTGCCACACTGCTCTTCGGCATCATTAAAACTAAGGAACCTTCATATCTTTTCCAGAAGCTTCGATTTGCGAACCCTCGTCCTAGACGGATCCCTCGACTTATCTGTCCTCGACACGGAAGTGCGTCTTTTCGTGGCAGCTTTACCTATTCTGCCACGAAATGCTGGAACAACATCCCACCCCCCGTCAAAAATGCTCCCACAATAAATTCATTCAAAAAAAACTTAAAAATGTATTTACTAAATCAACAAATAAATCCAGCATAGCCTTACAGTGTCTTTGTGTATGATTATGTACATTTGCGTACCTAGGTAGCAATTTATTTTCAAATTCAAATTTAAGTTCTATATGCATCCTTTGTAATTTTAGATGAAACACATTTAACAAGAATATTATTAGTGTATAAATAAAATCCTTTAAGTAGTAGTACTATGTAACGTGCAGTTCTGTAGCGCACCACACGTGGATCCACATAATACCAGCGTCGTTTCGCCTTCTGTGGAGCGACATTATGCTGAGTGGACTCCGTTTTCGCATCTAATCTTAGTTTTAACATAGCATCTAAGTGTAAATCTAAAATGTACTTACTGTTATTTGCGAAATAAAGTTTTTCTATTCTATTCTATAATAGTAGTTTTCACTTCTGCCGGCACTCCCGGAGTGCAACCCGGTCTTTTTTTAGGGTTCCGTAGTCGACTAGGAACCCTTATAGTTTCGCTTTGTCTGTCCGTCCGCCCGCTGATAATCTCAGTAACTAGAAAGCTGAAATTTGGTACTAATATGTATATCAATTACGCCGACAAAGTGGTAAAATAAAAAGTGTTTTTTTTTATTAGGGTACCTCACCTGTACGTAACGTGGGGAGTGTTTTTTTTTTCATTTCAACCGTTACGTGTGATATATTGTTGGATAGGTATTTAAAAATGAATAGGGGTTTGCTAAAATCATTTTTTGGTAAAGTTAATATTTTCGGAGATAATCGCTCCAGAAGTAAAAAAAAATGTGTCCTTTTGAACCATAACTTTTAAAAATATGAAAAAAATCTAAGCAACTTTATAAAAACATTCTAGAAAAAATATTTTGAACTACTAAATTAGGTTGAAACTATTCAACCTATCAAGGTTGAATAGTTTTTGATACAAATTACAAAATAATTTCTGAACTAAGTTTGTAATTTAACCGTATAAAAGCAGGTGTTTATTGTACCTGTAATTTCTACAAAATCACAATGAAATGACGTGCTTTCAAATAAAGTAAAAAACGGTGAAAATCGGTTCACGCAATAAAGAATTATCCCATAAAAATCATCTTCCATACTCGCGCGCAATAGTTTACTTAATTTGCCGATAGATGTCGCTGTACGCGGAACGCTTACAGTGTACATGGCGCTGTTAAGATTTTTCCTGATTTAATGGGGTCGGAGCAGGTGCGCCCATACATTAGGTCGAAAATTTGTCGTGCTCGAATTGTCTTAGTTGTCTTTGGTCGTTCGTTGTTTAATAATAAAATTGTTCGCAAGTATTGCTTGTATTGTGTCTGTCTATAATACATGGTCGATTTGATTTGGGAATTTGAACTCTCTTGCTCATACATTCGGTTCACGGAACGGGCTACGGAACCCTACACTGAGCGTGGCCCGACACGCTCTTGACCGGTTTTTTATGTACTAAATTTTATATAAAATACTTTACATTCATTGAAAAGGCTGCAAATCTTGCCTGTATTCGTATCTAAGACTAAGTAAGTATTACCTTTCTTCCTTCTAACGGGCTCTACATGCGCCGTTTTTTTTAAGTCCCAGTAACAGTCAGTTCGTTTGGGAAATAAGTTTCTGTCAAAATTTTCATTTTTTGTACAAGCTTTTATTGTCGACTGTACTTTTCTGTATACCATCATCAACTGCTCATTGAGACGATTCTAACGAGCCCAAACTCAACGGGGTTACGTCGGTAAGTACTGAATTCCCATGGTCAACTTCTGTCTTCATCATCAGATCAGCTCGATGGTACCATAATATTGAATTGTCATCCAAACTATATTTATACCCAAAATTTCAGCTCAATCGGTCAGCGGGAAGTGGGTCAAATTTAACTTGCAAGATTTGTCCCATACTAACATACTAACAGGGCAAGTTAAATAAAAGCTTGTAACAAAAATTATGCGGAACATTGTCACCCAAAATTATTTTTTCACACCTTTCATTCGGAAAAGTAAGTTATGCTATTTTTCTGTTCAAGCTACTTTCTTAGTTTATTCATTGGCATGTAGAATTTACGCAATGTGCCAATAGAACACAGATCATAATAAAATGAACATGAACATGAATCAGCCTATATTTGTCCCACTGCTGGGCACATGCCTCCTCTCATGGATGAGATTTGAAAATTTATGTTTTTTTCGTATTATTTTAAAAAATGTTATAAATATTAAGAAAATTTGTTAAAACTTGTTAAGTGATTTTAAGAGCATCTTTTTTTAATATCTTCATAGTCGGTGTGAAAAATAGTATGTGTCACTCGGTAGCAAAATTATCTTCGTCCCTCGGACGTTAACACTTGTATCCCTCACTACGCTCAGGATCCTACGTTAGAATCCCTCGCTACGCTCAGGATTCAATTGTAGGATCCCTCGCTACGTTCAAGATTCAATACACCGCCCTCGCCGTAAATATACTATTTTGCTCCCTTGTGACACAAATAAGCAGCTACGCTGTCAACGAAATTTATAAATTACAAATCACCCGCCTCCCTAACTGTCCCTAAGCCGCTGTAAGAAGGAACTGATTGAAAGATTTAGCGTCCAAGGCAGATTGTTTCCGATAGCTCAGTTGTTTGTTAGCGACGGGCCATATACTTATGCCTGTGGTCACCGGTTCGAATCCGGCTCGGAACATTAGATTATAGAAAATTTCCTTTTAATTTGAAATTTATTGTTCACCCATGTGACCAAAATAAGTTGGCCCCGACAGAAGGCCAGCGCTGGCCAATTAGGCCGGCACTACATGCTGAGTCGGGACCATTTCATGGCGCGTTTTTGTATAATGTTTTTTCTTTCTCTATTTCAAAATACTGGTTCCACCGTCGCAAAAAGACTATCATATGCTGGCCATACACCATGCTTCCTATCGTCCAATCGGCATGACACTACCGATTGGATCAGTTAGAACTGACCGTGAGTGGGAGTGGATTGGAATGACTCATGCCAATCCACTCCCACACACGGTCAGTTCTAACTGATCCAATAGGTAGCGTCATGCCGATTGGACGATAGGAAGCATGGTGTATTTCCAGCATAAGAAGACTAGACCGATCGCTGTGTTCTGATACATGTAGGGATAGCGTCTATGGCCTAGCTTCAATGTGGCTCGCATGTGGTAAATAATTCAGTCAGGCAGCCATCGCCCGCCTGATGACGTTAGTATTGATTTCCAATGAAGGCCTAGTTCAATAACTCTCTTGGAAAGACATGAGACACGACATGGCATGCTAAAGGTGGATTGATTACAATCTCTGGGTATCACTGAAAATTAGGTATATTGACGTTGTGAAAAAACAGAAGAACCATGTCAAGCTGGTTTTCCACCAGAGGGGCGAGACGAGACGAGAATTGAAATACGTATGGGACTTACTACCTATTTGCACTGAGCGCGCGCGCGCGCGGTGTCTCTGATTTAAAGGCGGGTAACGTAGTTTTTACTAGCTTCTTCCCGCGTATCCGTCGTGGAACTCGTTTATATCGTAGCTCCATACCAACTTTCATCCTCCGTTTCACCCCCGCAGGGGATGTTTCCAGGATATTAACGATCCGATGTCCTTCCCACGAGCTCTCTCGCGGATAGCGTCTAAAAAGTTTAAATGTCCAAAATAAATGGTGCGGACCATTTAGTTGGCGCGCGCGTGTCGATGTATCAAACACAGACAGGCAACTATGGAACCCTACACTGCGCGTGGTCCAACACGCACTTGGCCGGTATTATTAATCTATTGCCGATAGAGGGGCGCCGAAGAAGTGCTTGTCTAGGGCGCTCTAGACTTATAACCCGCCTCGGTCATCGCCGACCCTTTATTGATTTGTGATGTTATAAATAGCCGCGATATCAAAGTCAGACATAGGCAATGACCGTGTGATGATGCCGATATTGATTTTCAGTGAAGGCCTCGCTCGATAACCAGTCAGCTTGACAATATAAGCCGCATCCCCACGTCTGAGCATGGCAGTCCACCGTGCAGTCCGCTGCGTGATTCCTGTGCGTAGCATGCTGGTTGCCATTTTATCACTTGACGTTGTGGTAAAGACGCCCATCGCGCTCTGACAAGTATGCGAGTGCGAGAGTGACGGATGCCTTATCCACAACGATAAGTGATAAAATGGCAACCGTGCTACGCCCACTGTCCGTGTGGATAGTTGCATGCTGCACTGCGTTCAGCAAGTCCGGCAACCCATATGGGTATCCCCGTTCTATCTCTCTCTGCCCCATGACGCAAGTGAACGACTCACAGGTCTACAAGGTCACTGTATAGATAATCTGTGAGTCAGTCGCTTGCGTGATGGGGCAGCGAAATTTACTGGATAATCAAACCGCCGTTGACCCGTTTGGCAGCCGGTAAACAACCATAAAATAAGTATGTACCTAATACCTAATCGTACACAAGACTAAAACGAAATCTTGGGTTGGCTGGTCTTATGTCACATACGTCTACAATATGCATGTACATATCTATCTACAATATTTCCTCGTCAAGATTCACTACCTATACTTATTTAGGTAAATACTTAAATCACGTTTCATCATAAAGTATTCGCGTCAATCGGCGAACCCACTTCTCTGCGCTACGGCTTGCAAATGACGCAACCGATCCGACTCAAATCTAATTACGGAAGCTGTACCACATAATATATAGATAATAGTACTTTACTTAAGTATCTGTACACGTCTTGTGGAAGGTCTCTAACTATATCTTAAGCGTTTGTCGAACGAGCGAGCGATGCAAACGAAGTCATGCTTCAGCTTGGGCCGAAAATCGTTTGTCCTTTCGGTGTCCGATGTCTCGCTGTCAACGAACAATCCTCAAATATCAATAGAGGGGCGGCAACGCGCTTGTGATTCTTCTGGAGTCACAAGCGTCCTTAGGCCATGGTGTCTGTTTAATATCAGACCGTATTGATTGTTTGCATCCGTCATACTTCTAGTCTATACCTACTAATATCATACTCGTAAAGGGAAAAGATGTGTTGGTTTGTAAGTTTGTATGTAATGGGGCTATCTATGGGGCCGCTTATCCGATTTCAAAAATTCTTACCTGCGTAAAGATTATTGACTATATTCTATGCCGGGGCGTTGCCTGCGTTTTTTACAATAGGTACACGGGCGAGCAGCTGGTACCTAATATAAAAATCGGCCAAGTGCGTGTCGGGCCCCGCGCAGTGTAGGGTTCCGTAGTTGCCTGTCTATCTTAGTTACATCGACACACGCGCGCCAACTAAATGCTTGTGTCGGCCAAATTTGTACGAAAGTTGGCCTTTCTATGTACATTTTAAGTTGGTCGACTACTACTCGGTAACTAGTTATGACTACTTATTATTTTTATGTATTAATTTATTAACAACTAAAATTAGACATGAATAGTAAGATACATTGCTCCACAAAACTACATCAATAGTTTGACTGTGGAGTCAAAATTACAGTCTCTTAGCCGTGATAGTTTTCCTGTTAAATTCAGTATATGCAGGGGACACACACACACACACACACACACATGACTCGAGAAAAATTAAGGCTTTAAAGCCCAATATCTCGCAAACGAATTACTGTGTTGAAAAATACAAGCTATCCAACGATACCCCACACTGGGTTTAACGGGAAAAATAATTTACATCCCCACTTTGTGTGGGAGAGGTAAGGTAAATGTCCGAGTGGTCGACGCTGTACTAGTATAAATATTATGGCATAGGCACTCTATGTTAAGCGGATGCCCGCCAGATGGTAAGCGGACACCGCAGCCTATAGACGCATGCAACTCCAAAGGAGTAACATGGGCGTTGCCGACCCTTGATATGTTTGAGGATTCGCCGTGTTGACAGCTGAAGGAACACATTCCCTCG
This sequence comes from Epinotia bilunana, assembly GCA_947049275.1. NCBI lineage: Eukaryota > Metazoa > Arthropoda > Insecta > Lepidoptera > Tortricidae > Epinotia > Epinotia bilunana. The sequence continues at coordinate 1,445,004 of OX346277.1, read as the reverse complement.
CTCTCAACACAACGCATCCTCGGGAGCTCTGGCGACCTCGCTCACCTCCAGGAACACAACACTACTACAGAGCGAGTAAGTAGTAGTGTTATTACGGCTGTGGTCTTCTGCAAGGCGGAGGTGCTTCCCCAGTTGGGCTGCTCCACATTCGAGCGGGATGACATTTCACTGTGCCCTACCTCAGCAAATATGTCAAATTGACATGAAGAAATATCCTTTTAGTTAGAATTTAACCCACATTGCTTTGACATAGAGTGCCATGCCTTATACTATAGTAGGTACAGCGTCGAGCACTCGGACGTTTACCCTAACATAAAAAAAATATTTTTCAAGATTTTACTCTACTGTTTTGTCGGAGTGATTGATTTATATACTTATGCCGAATTACAGTTTTCTAGTAGTAATTGTTGCTAAACTAAGCCGAAGACGGACGGACGGACGTACAGACAGACGGACGTGGCGAAACTATAAGGGTTCCTTGTTGACTACAGAACCCTAAAAAGCAAAAACGGCCGGTTTAGTCTAGTGGGTAGTGCCCCTGCCTACGAAGCTGAAGGTCCTGGGTTCGAATCCCGGTAAGGGCAAATATTTGTGTGAGTCTTGGGTATTTTTGGGGTATTTAACTATTTATATTTATTAAATACTAGCATACTATACAAAAGTATGTAAGTCGTCTTCTCTTCACTAATTTTGCGGTGCCCAACAGGGTCCACAATTAAGTTTTATTCTCATCACTTAGCAACTAAAACTTAAGTTTACCTAAAACCTTGTAAACTAACATTGTGGAATGCAATAAATGATTGAGTATTGAGTATCTGCCCGCGACTCCGTCCGCGTGGAACTCGTTTATAGCGTAGCTCCATACAAACTCCCCCTTGGGGGATGATTTCCGGGCTAAAAACTATCCTATGTCCTTCCCCAGGACTCAAACTATCTCCATACCAAATTTCATCTCAATCCGTTCAGCGGTTTAAGCGTGAAGAGGTAACAGACAGACAGACAGACAGACACACTTTCGCATTTATACCTAATATTAGTATGGATGTCGTCGCATTAGGAATACAATACTAGTTCCGAAACGCAAATAGCTGACGTAGCTCACGCAGCCGCCTAACTTAAGTGGAACTGCATGGGCCGGGCACATCTTCCGCATGCCGGAAGACCTGAGGACTAAAATCACCACCAACGGGTCCCACACAACCGAACACGGCGTCGCGGTAGACCTCTTCGGAGATGGTGAGACGAGCTTGAGGACTTTGACCAAGACTGGTGGGAGACTGCCCAGGATACGGATACGCGGAAGAAAAAGATGGAGGGTTGTGCCCAGCACTGGAACACTTAAGGCTAGTAAATAAAAAAAATATGCCGTCGTCTAGTACCCATAACCTTCCCATAACACAAGTCTTATTGAGCTTACTATGCTGCCGTACTTTTTTAAAAGGCAGTCTTCTTCATACAAGTGTGTGTCTGTCTGTGGCATCGTAGCTCCCAGGCGAATGAACCGATTCATTTACTTGTAGATGACTGCGTTTTTAAGAATTACGGCAGTATGGGGCTAGTTCGATTTGTGTAAGATTGTCCCCTAACATTTATTTATCTACTAGCTGATGCCCGCGGCTTCGCCCGTGTGGTTATAGGAAAATGTAACATATTGAATTTTCCCGTGGGAATTAGATGTTTTCCCGGTGAAAAAAGTAGCCTATGTCACTCTTCAGCTTCTAAGCTATCTCCATACAAAAAATAACATCAATACGACGCTCCGTTGCGACGTGAAAGAAGGACAAACACACACACACACTTTCGCTTTTATAATATTAGTAAGGATTTTATTTATAAAGCTATTATTTTGTCCACAGGAGCTGTCCAATATGGACTCCCAAATCCTGGGCACCTCGGCACCAACGCCTGTCGCACCGATATCCTGCTCGATTGACCTGCCCACCGATGCCATCGTCGAGGTGAGCTAGCGGAGCCAGGAGGGGGGAGCCTCAGTGGAGTCTGGAGGACTTGTTTCTGTTGCTATAAAATAATAATAAAAATGCGTTAGAAAAAAATAAGCGCAGTATGTGGACGTTCAACTTATCCTAACTGGGTTCCCAGTTAGAAAAATTACTTATTTGCGGAAATCGCGAAACGTCTGGTTTACGTAAGTATGTAACTGGTGATCGAAGAGCTGGCGGCTTTCTCGCGCAACGTATCAGCATTGCAATTCAGCGAGGAAATGCCGCCACCATCCTCGGTACAATGCCTCGAGAGCCTTTTTAAACGGTTTTATTTAGTACGACTTTCTTTTTAAAATTTACCCCCTTCCTGTTGACCGATCGGCCTGAAATTTGTTATACACTTTTTGTTCCGACGACGATTAAGATTTAACTTAAGTTTTAATTTAATTGAAGTATATACAAGATGATAATTGATAACTAACATTAACTTAATTAAATTAGAACGAATTAATTTCTTTACACTATTGTATTCCGACTTGTTTTGTTAAATAAGAATAAATTCATATCAAAAATAAAATTGCCTGTATTATGTAGGTAAAGATGAGACGGTTATATGGGAAGGGGTGTTTGACGCTCTAATAGTTGACGCGTATTTTTCACCTCTATTGTTAAGGATTATGATTAAAATCGCCAATTTATTTATCTATTTTATTTATCTTTTTATTTTAATTTTTTAATTTTTTGTTTATCTATTTAAGTATGTTTATCGTCATCTAGTACCCATAGTACAAGCTTTGCTTAGTTTGGGACTAGGTCGATTTGTGTAAGATTGTCCCGTAATATTTTTTTTTATATTTATTTAATTATTGGGTCAGTATCCGGCACTGGAACGCGTTATTTAACCTTAATGATTATTCTAGAGTTGAATGCGTCCCCGAATCTTAGAGAATAAACTAGCGTACTCGTTACGCTACGACGCGACGGCAGGAATCTGGAGGTCGTGGGTTCGAACTCCGGCTCGTGCCACTGGGTTTTTCCAAAAACTATGTAGGTACCCACGAAATATCATTTGATGTTTAACAGTGGCTTTTCGGTGCAGGAAAGCAACGTGAGGAAACCGGTCTTATCCCAATAAGTAAGCTCTATTTTTTCCCTCTGGGTTGGAAGCTCAGATGGCAGTCGCCTTCTTTAAACTTGGAATTGGGTGCCAAAGCGGATTCATTGGGGCACAGCCGGGAATAACACCACGGAGGATGATGATGACCCGGGGCTCCTTGAGCTTCAACGAAGTAAGGAGGTTGTTCACTATCACTGTTTGTTCCACAGGCAAGCCTGTCTCCTGACAAAGCAGGCTCGCTGCTGTCGGTACAGTCAGCGCCGCCCGAGCAGAGGGAGCGGCCTCACAGCCTCATGCTCGAGCTGCCGCTAGCTACCGTGAGTATCATTCGTAGATATCTCACTCAAATCAAATCAAATCAATTATTTATTCTGCAAATAGGCCACAAAGGCACTTTTACATGTCAAACGGTTATTTACAATAAAATATTAATAATTTCAAATTATACATAAAAGGTTAACAAACTAAATGTCACTAAGTTAATGAAAACAAAAACAAAATTGCAAAATATGACCATTACATTCGATATAAGATTTGTATCAGCATTAACAAGAAGTTAATGATATTAATTCAGTATTCCAGAGATGTATAAGGTCTCTGAGCGTCCAAATACAATTAATAATTATTCAATATTCTAAGAGATGTATACGGTCTCTAAGCGTCAAAACAAAAAGGAACATTGATGTATTATTATCAGAGATGTACAGGGTCAATAACAATAAAACGTGTCAAGATCAGAATGATGTGTCTCGTCAATACGATAATAATAATAATAACACTAGTATGTAAGTAGTTAACTATGTACTATGCCCTTGCAAGCATGAACAGTCCGGACTCCACAAACAGCACCCGATCACGAGTATGACGCATATCTCAGCCATCCACTTCCACGGTGTCCCTATACATATCCATCCATCCATATACAACCTAACCAAGTCTGTGGGAGTCCCATGACACGGGACGGCATCCAACTTTGCTGTACTCCTCTCATTTTATTAAATTGTCGGAAGCACTTCTTCGTGTTGGCTGTCGGAGACGCTACACGAGCGAAATCGGTAGGCCAAGCTAGGCCACAGAAAATCTAGTATGGAGTTACCTCGATTTGGTTGGCCGCCCTGCTTCCGACACGTATCCACACGGGCCGATTCACGCGACAGGACTGCATGCATGGACTCCTTATGTGATCTACATTCGTTTGAGCCATAGTGTGAAAGTGGGTATGCTATCGCAATCACTAAATTTGCAGGAGTATTATAAAACAAACCTAACACGTTCACAGACACAGGACTATCTCGATTTTTTTGTGATACGACACAGAAATTCCTCATACAAAATGGCATTACGTCTGGGGACGGATTGTCGTATTGCTCGGTTTTGAATGTTTGTGTTGCGGCAGTAACGGCCAGAGACGTAACCGCCTGTAGACGGGTATTCATGTCAAACGAATACTAGGACCTGTGTTACGGCACTAACGGCCTCAGGCGAAACGAACAGAATATTTGTATGCGAATCGTCCGGCTACAGACGTAGTGCCGCAACACGCGGTCTGTCAATGTGTGCGTAATGGAGGTAACTTGTGTGCACCAGTATGAGTGCTTGCTGTGGCACTGGCGGGTTTGTGTAACAGCCAAAAACGGCACAGAGTCATAAACTCCCTATAAATACTATGACAAATATTCGGCTGTGGACGGAGCGCCACTTTTAATTAAATTCCCGTCTACAGACGTAATGCCATATTACGAGGGTTTTAGTTTACGTCTCTCGACGTACTGTCCGTGAACGTGCTAACCTAATGGGTTCTCAACGATAAAGTGTTTTAAAACGAATTAAAAAATTTGCGGACTTCGAGGAAACTGACTTTTTGTGGAAATGAAAATTCGGACAAACGATAAATTTGGGTTTAGACGGAATTAGACGAAAAATATAAAAAGTTTTAAATGCAGCAATATATCTAGCACGCCTTACTTAAGTCCAAAAGTAGAGTTCCCTAGTTGAGTAGAACGTGGCAAAAAACGTGGGTTGGCAGCGCATGACCTACTCGTATAAAGGCAGTTTTGTGTTGCAGTGGACTTCCAACGAATGATTGTGTTTGTGTTTACAGCAAGTGGGCGCGTACCTGTCCGCGATGTCCCCCACAGAGCAGGAGGAGGACTCCCTGCTGACGCTCTCCTCGGTGACGGCGCGCCCGCTGCTCGCCGCCTCGAGGAGGCTGCGCACCGACACCACACTCGAGTGAGTCTAGTAACGTTTACAGCTAGTGGGCGCGTACCTGTCTGCGATGTCCCCCACCGAGCAGGAGGAGGACTCCCTGCTGACGCTCTCCTCGGCGAGTGAGTCTAGAAACGTTTACAACTAGTTGGCGCGTACCTGTCCGCGATGTCCCCCACCGAGCAGGAGGACTCCCTGCTGACGCTCTCCTCGGTGAGTGAGTCTAGAAACGTTTAAAGCTAGTGGGCGCGTACCTGTCCGCGATGTCCCCCACCGAGCAGGAAGACTCCCTGCTGACGCTCTCCTCGGTGAGTGAGTCTAGAAACGTTTAAAGCTAGTGGGCGCGTACCTGTCCGCGATGTCCCCCACCGAGCAGGAGGACTCCCTGCTGACGCTCTCTTCGGTGAGTGAGTCTAGAAACGTTTAAAGCTAGTTGGCGCGTACCTGTCCGCGATGTCCCCCACAGAGCAGGAGGAGGACTCTCTGCTGAGCGCAAACTCGTAGAGTATTCCAGTATTTAACTGCCCCCGCCTGGTCGTGCCGCAGGTTTCCCCTGGATTTTCCCCAGGCTACTTACTCTCCAACCACGCAATTCGACCGCTGTATTGGGTCCGTCCTATTATAGCAACACTCAGATGTCAAAAAAAGAGAACTTCCGATATTTACCATTATATGTTCCATTCCAGCACGTCACCCCCCGACGGTGGTTACGGCTGGGTGGTGGTGTTCGGGGCCTTCATGGTGCAGTTCTGGGTGGCGGGGCTGTTCAAGTCCTACGGGGTGCTCTACGTGGAGATCATGGAGACCTTTCCGGACAGCTCCGAGTCTGTGGCTTCTTGGATACCAGCTGCGTTGTCCACATTGTGTTTGGCTTTAGGTGAGACAATCATCCTCACACCCCGGAACCTGAACGGTCGCGTATCGTGCGGTTTCAGATAAATTTCCTCCCTAGGACGCTTAGGTTGTGGAATGACCTCCCTGCCAAAGTTTCCCGCGGGACTACAGTAAGGGGTTCTTCAAGAAAGGAGCGTATAAATTCTCAAAGGGTCGGCAACGCGTCTGTAACACCCCTGGAGTTGCAAGCGTGCATAGGCTACGGTAAACTAACGACGCCCGTTTCCTGGAGAGGTAGGCAGAGATCACGGATTTCCACTTGCTACAATCTTGACAAGCCTTTCTAGCATCATTCACTTTCACGACATGCTTCATCGGTCAATAGGTAAAAAAAACTTAAGTAAAGTCCTTCTTGTACGTAGTCCCATTTGATTGTACACATACAATCAAATGGGACTACGTGAGATAACACTATTTTACACCTCTTTCTTTATTCTTGCACAGGTAGTGTTTTTTGCTACGTATAAGTTATATTTTAAGATCTGTATACATATCACTCTGGGAGCATATATTGATGCTGGCATATGCAGAGTGGCATCCATTTTGGTACATTTCAGTTATTTAAACACATGTACAATTTCTTTGTCACAGCAAATAAATATATTCCTTTCTTCATTTTGATCTCCTGACCTCAAATTCTTCCAGCTCCGCTGTCATCGGCACTCTGTGAGAAGTACTCCTGCCGGCTGGTGGTGTTCATCGGTGGTCTGTTCTGTGCGACCGGGCTAGCGCTGTCCTACTTCAGCACCGGGCTCCTGCATCTGCTACTTAGCTTCGGCGTTCTGACTGGTAATTCTCGGAGCAGTCCATGAAGACGCGCCCGTCTTTGACATATGAACTATTAGCTTCCGCCCGCGACTTCGTCTGCGTGGACCCAGGCTACTTATAAACTATCTTCGTGCAAAAAATCATTCAAATCGTTTGAGCCGTTTATGCGTGATTGAGTAACAAACATCCAAACTTTCGCATTTATAATATTATTAGGATATGGGGGCGTATTACCGGAGTCTCGGAGACGGACACAGGATAATTTTTACCCCGAAAATCGTCCCCTCCGGATGTGAAATAGGAAGTACAAGGTAATTTGCGAGTGCAATAACTAAAGCTGTGATATATCAATCAAACATGAGATTTTGACGAATTCTACGCGGACGGAGCTCTCGGCTAGTCCTGATCTTGAGATACCAGCAAGATCTTGCAGAGTTATATTCTAGAATGTTTTCATGTATCGTCATAAAGTCCTTCCTCCATAGCTTGACCATAAATCTGCCACACAGATAATTTTCAATCCCTCTCGCAAGCCAATGCCGAACAAGCAAATCATAAATATTATCATTCCAGGCATCGGCGGTGGTCTGTCCACCACGCCGGGCATCGTCATCGTCTCACAGTACTTCGACAAGCACAGGTACGAGTAACAGCAAATTTGACTAATGTAAACCGTCATCACCCTCCTAGCGTTATTCCCGGTTGTGCCAAGATTTGGCAATAGGCACTAGCCAACTGAGGGAAACTAGACTTTGTTGGGATTAGACCGGTTTCCTCACGATGGTTTCCTTCGCCGGCCTTTACCCTACCTTATGTCATGAAATGCCTTGGGCACGGTTTTTTGCGTAAGCGGCTGCCATCCGATCTTGCCTTAAATATTGGAAGACTTCAATCTTGTGTTATAGATGAGATACAAAGCTACGTAAGTTTGCCAGTTTCTATGTAATGAGTTTCACCGGAACCGCTTATCATCGATCTCAAAAATTATTTTACCTGCGTGTAGACTTTCTGAATGGTTATAGCCTATATTTTATCCTGCGGGTTTGCCTGCGTTCTTTGCAATACGCGGTCGAAGCCGCTCGTGCTGCTAGTTCTGGATAAAGACTTATAAGAACGAGAACTATGGTTATTAATGTGTTAGTGTAAATGTGTGTTCCTTCTGTAGTTTTATATACTAATGCTTTCCTTTCTCTCTTTCCAGAGCATTAGCCAACGGTATATGCGTGAGCGGGACGGCTGCCGGCAGCTTTGTGTTTCCTATGCTCATCGAGAAGCTGGTCAGCATGTATGGACTACATGGGACTGTGTTGCTTTTGGGTGAGTGTTGACACCACTGGAATAAACACGGTGCTATTCGAACGGAGTCTCATTTTTTGTTTTTGTTAGGTTTAAATTGATCTTTAAGGTTATTTTCTAAAATCGATTAGAAATTTAGGTGTCAAACATTGGTACGTTTACCTTATGTTATGTTTTTTAGACAGAACCATTATACCAGAAACCACAGCTCAGATTAAGTGAACAATACTTTCCGGTTAAAAAATTAAAAACACGTGCATGTCAATAGCGCGCTAGTCAATCCAAACGTCATCCTCATTAACCGATTCGTCCCAGGCGGCGGCATGCTGCACGTGTGCGTGTCGGCCACGCTGTACCGCGACCCGCCCGGCGGCAAGCAGCGCGCCACCCCCACCACCACCACCACTGAGATCACCACGCTGCTTACCGATATACAGGAAGGTGAGTTAGCTACGCTACTAATTACATTTTTAAACGCATTTAAAATTAAGAATCAGAATCATAAATAATGTTTATTGTTGAACATAGGTAGGCTGTAAAATACAGGATTGTTAGGTAAATTATGTGATCTTCTGTCTTGCCAATGGGCGTGCAACATTAGGTAGGTAAAAATACAAATCTACAGTCCCGTGCAATTGAAAATAAAATACAATTGATGGTAATTACATGTCAAAAATATGATAACTCGAATTAAAAATTGAATTGAATTTAAAATATAAATAAAATTAAAGTTGAAATCGTGCAAGGTATATAATGTGTAATAATTAATGAAGTCACATCTAGATGTGACTGCTCTAAAGCAGTCATTTAGGTTAAGTATTACTCAAATTTGTCATTTAGATCATCAGAAATAGAATAATAACATTTATTAATAAGTAACGTCAGCAAATCCTTTAAGAAAGAAAAGCTTAGGAAGAATGCTTTAGGTAATAAGATTATCAGAATGGTTAAGCAATCGAACAGAGTTAGATAAGTTTATTCACATTATAAATACCGGGTTACCTATCATAAACTCGAAAATCGTATTACCGAATATTAAAATCCCGAAAACGTTTCCCTTTTTATCAGTTGGCTGAATTTTTGTTTGCCCGAAATTTATTTTCCCATTTTATTATTTTCCCAATTCTCAGTTCGTTGTAATTTTATTTCGCTTATGTTTCGAATAGACACTTATTAAGATTCCGAAGGATCATTTGCCAACTAGTTTTAAGTGCCGAAAAGTATTAAGTCCGAAATATTATTATCCCGCTATTATATTAAAAGATCGAAATTGTAGCATGTCGATGCAAATCCTCGATACATTGGTTTGCTATTTTATCAGCGTAGGCGTCAATATTAATTGCTTGACCCTTAGTGTGGGTAAGTGAATACAGACACTTTAACCTAACCTAAACCTAACCTAACCGCCAGCGTGTCGACGTCACCCCGCTTCGCGGGGTGCCAATTTCCGCTCTAAGGGACAGAAGCTAACCCTAACCTAACCTACAAATAATACCATTTTTAGGATCATTTGTTGTTTTTTTTACTGCGGGGGGCTTTGCCCCCCGAGCCCCCCCCCCCCCCCTTTTGCACGTTTTGAGAACTCACGCAGCACTCTTGTTACCTAAATGTTTGGACCTAAGCGCCTTTTCTATCAATTGTTTATTTTTTAAGGTCACAGTTTTAAATGTAACCTAACCCATTTATAGTCAAAGTTTATTTTCGCATTGCAATTTTAAAATGCACTTCTTTAGGGTTTTTAGCATATCTGAATGTTTTTTTAATCGTGTAAAATGAGATTTCGATTTTACGTAGCATCGGAATTATGAAAAGGTGGTAAACAATTCGGTTGTCAAATAATAAAGTTGGCAATCGTTCGTCGGGTTATTGAGTTTCGGGAAAACGACCATGTGGGAAAACAAACCAGCGATATTTCAAAAGTATGGTAAACAAAGTATATGGATTATAAGAATTCGGTTAACCGTTTTCGGACAAGTGAAAATCGGGCAAGTGTTTTTCGAAACTTCGATAGGTTACCTAAATACCGAAATATAAAGGCACAGCTTGGATAGGTAGACACAAGGTGGCCGATTGCCTGGTAAAGGTCGCGAGAGTCCGCTGGATGCGGGTGGCGTAGGACCGGTCATTGTGGCGCAGTTGACTTCTTTCGACTGATATGATGATGATAAGATTTTGTCAATTTACAAGAATCTCGTTTATAATCAATAAGCTTTAACAAAAAAGGAAATGAAATCATAATAATTAATCCAAAATAATTATCATTAATATATAATCATTTCGATCTACATAGAAAGTGAACAAGCTTAAGCAAGTGACTACTTTGAAACCAACTTCGTAGTCATCGATCAGTAAACTCAGTTTAAACCCGCGCTCAAGTGGAACATTAGGTTGTTTCTAACGAAAACGACTTCAAATAAATCGTTTAATTTTGTCTTATATAGGTAAAACGGAACCCAAGGACAACCGCCTCCAAGCCCTGTTTCAGCCAGACGCTGAAAACCACAAGAACGCCCTGCTGACTGAGGAGGCCAAACGGAACGATATGTTTACGGAAATCATGCATCCGAGGATTATGGAGGTGAGAATGACGCTAGCGAAACCAATATACTCAAATTCAAACATATATACTTATGCGTGACATAAAAACACACAGAATGTCCCCGAAATGGACCCAGCTCGCCGTGACGTGATGCTAGCTTTACAGCCAGCGCTGGTCTTCTACAGGATTCAGTGAATAAGCATACAGGTCCTGTAGTACAGTACAACCACTATGTCCAATGAATCTTTCTCAAATTATCTTAGCCAGTCCAAACAAAAACAGATTTCCGCTAAGCGGGGCTCCTATTCTGATGTAGGACAGCTTTAAGTTCCCTACCTAACGGTGGCGGCACGTGAAATTTTTCAATGGGCCAACATAGTACATTACGTACCTAGGGCGGTGAATTCGTGAACGGCCCAGATCGCAGGTGTTTGTGGCCCGAACGTGAAGGTGAGGGCCATAAATATGCGATCTGGGGCTTACTTACACAATTTTACGTCTTCATCTGGCCACAATGCGAGTTTTACCGTACGCGCACCGTGCAGTAAAACTCGCATTATGGCCAGGTGTGACGTAAAAAAAGTTATGAAAGGCTTAGAGTATATAACGAGTTGCGCGCGCGCAATCGCACGAACCGGTCGCATAGCGTACCTACCGCTGCATCATGGCAGTTAATAAAGTGAAGTGTAACAACTGTAATATAGTGACGAACGAGCTATTAGCATTTGTGATTAATACATTCCATATTATGGACGATGAAAGTATGTGCCGAATCTGTGTAAGTTTTTACACCGCACAAGAAATTAAAACCGCGAAGGGCTTGTTATTCGAATCGGTGCCGGCACGAAAAAGGAAGATTATACGTAGAAACGAGGGGCAACAACGCCGTGATATTGACGACATACTTGGCCTTATCAAAGTTACTGAGCCCGACAAATTTCCAGTCTTTGTGGCCCGTAATTTGCACAAACTGCCACCGTTGGACTTTGATTCCGTGGATGTGTCGTCACTTCTAAAGGACGTAGTAATCCTTAAAAATGAGTTGCGAATGATTAGATCGCAGTACGTGACTATGGAACATCTAGAAAACATGAAAACAAACCTTTGGGAATCGCAACTGGCTCCGAAATGTAGTGATGTGTTCTACAGAAACGTTGACAATTTAAATATCAACACTAGACGCGGTGCATATCTGGGCAGCGGGCCAATAGGATTGACGCATGTTGAATTGTCACCTCCGAGTATCGATCTTGAAGACAGACAAAACAGAACGATATTGTCTCGCTCTAGCCCAGGTGAGGAGGTTAATCGGGCTAATATGCTATCCCTGTCGCCCACGCAGCCGACTACAGACAAGAAGAGTTGCATCGAAAACAAAATCAGACAAGCGCAAGCGCCCTTACCGCCGCCGGCGTCACAGTTACCCGTCACAACAACCGAAGCGAAAAATGATAAGCCTCCACAGCGAGTTAGCAACACGGACGCAGGCGATTTGATAACGGATCAGCTGACTGATGTACCCTCACATCCCACGAAAGATGCGTTCAACGAAAACAACGTGAGACAATCCCGTAACCTATCATTTGCGGACATGGCGAAACAAGGGAAGCGGATAACAGTCGGTGCGAGTGGTCGTCAGCAGTCAAAAATTAAAAATCGATTTATTGGGAAACCCGGAATTGCAGCCACCGACTCGAAAGTAAAAGTACCGATTCTAATTACTAACGTACATACGGATACATCGCCGTCTGACATTATCGATTATATTCACGAAAAAACACGAGTGATTGTAAAATTGGAGCCAATAGTCATGAAAGACAAAGATAAATCCCACAACGCATACAAGTTTTATGTACTTAAGTCAAAACTCGATTTGTTTTTGGAGACTTCGTTATGGCCCAGAGACATTATTTTTCGTCGTTTTGTGCCGTCATCGAGGTACAGTTATGTACATAACAACAATGCCGCCGGCAGTGAAGCCGCGCGCGCTACGAGCGCTACGAGCGCGTCGAGTTCAGCTACGAGTGCTACGAGACTTTCGACCTTGACCTAGGACTGATAAATGGCTATACAATTAAATAATGTTACTTTGTGTTCCTATAACTGTCGAAGCATTAAACGTTCCATTGACGACGTGAGGCGACTAACTGCTTATGCGGACGTCATAGCACTGCAGGAGACGTGGCTCCTGCCACACGACCTGTCATTTCTTAACAGTATAAGTGACGAGTTTGCCTGTACCGGGACCTCGGCGGTTGATACTTCCGCGGGAATGTTGCGTGGTCGGCCATACGGCGGGACAGCGTTGTTGTGGCGCAAGAAAATGTTTCCGTGCGTATCGGTTATTCAATGTGATAACGCTCGAACATGCGCTATTAAAATTATGTCCGGTGATAAACAAATATTGGTTTTTTCTGTTTATATGCCAAATAATAGCGTAGATAACTTGCCCGATTTCATGCAATGTGTTAGTGAGATGAACGCCGTAGTCAAAGAAAATAATGTTGAATCAGCATACCTACTAGGCGATTACAATGCTCACCCGCGAGAGTTATTTTGTGTCGAGTTAATGAGTTTTTGTGCCGAGCAAAACTGGGTCTGTGCAGACATGGTGAAACTAGGTGTCGATTCTGACACTTTTACGTATCTAAGTGATTCGCACGGATCAAAACGTTGGTTAGACCATTGCGTTACCACTGCCGCCGGGTGGCAAACTATAGCTGATGTGTTTGTTGACTACGGCGTTTATTGTTCTGATCATTACCCTCTAGTGGTGAAATGTAATATTAATTTGGTTAAACCAAAGTTGTGTAGTCAGAGCTTACTATCGTACCATAATCAGATAACCTGGGGTGAGAGATCATCTCTCGAAATTGAAAAATACACCGATAAATGTAATGAAATTTTAAGGACTATTGATTTTCCTGTTGAACTAAGAGCCTGCGCCGACAATTGCTGTAAAAATGTAGACCATCTCGTGGTTCTTCATAACTTTTATATGAACATAATAAATGCACTTTGTGAGGCATCTATATTTAGTAAGGCGACGGCCAGCGGAGGGGGCAAAGGAAAAGTCATAGGGTGGAATAAACATGTGAGTGAGGCCCACAGGGAGGCGAGGCTTTGTTTTCAGAACTGGGTGTTGAGCGGTAAACGGACCGTGGGTCCTGAGTTTAACGCGATGTGTTTCAGTCGAAAAGTATTTAAATCCAGACTCAGATGGGTACAACAGCACCAGGAGCAAATGAAAATGGATTTACTTGCCTCTCAGCATAGAAAAAATGATTTCCGAAACTTTTGGAAACTTACTAAGAAAATGGAAACAAAGCCTGGTCTCTCTGTCACTGTCAACGGCATCTCAGACGCTAAAAAGATTGCCAACATGTTCAAAGAACATTTTAGTTTAAAGTCGTCATCCAGTTGCAAGCGGGGGATTCTCGATGATGAGTGGGAAAGTGACCTTCAGTTTCGTTTTGGCCCAAATGACGTCATCAAAACATTAAAAATGATGAAAAGGGGAAAATCTCCCGGTCACGACCACTTAAGCATCGAGCATCTACAGTTTGCTGGTCCTCATCTGCCTCGACTGTTGACCATGTTATTCAACCTCAGCATCGGGCATTCTTATGTACCTCCGAATATGACAAAAACTGTAGTGGTCCCCATTGTCAATAATAAAACGGGCGATATATCAGACCAGACAAATTATAGACCTATCTCTCTGGCAACGATTGTGGCGCGAGTACTTGACAGCCTACTTAACGTGCAATTGGACAGTTGTTTGCGATTACATGACGCACAGTTCGGCTTCCGAGCCGGCCTGTCGACCGAGAGCGCAATCATCTGTCTAAAGCAGGCTGTCGAGTATTACACGCGCAGAAAAACGCCTATATATGCGTGTTTCTTGGATCTCTCTAAGGCTTTTGACCTCGTAAACTATGACCTTCTGTGGAAAAAGCTTGACGGGGTCAAATTCCCTAGAGAGTTAACACGTATATTTAGGTGTTGGTACGCGAGCCAGAGAAATAGTGTTCGCTGGGGCAACGTTTTGTCTGACGAATATTCTCTGGAATGTGGTGTGCGACAGGGAGGACTTACTTCTCCAAAGTTGTTTTACTTGTACGTAGATGCACTGATCGATGAGCTCAGCAGAACGTATGTCGGATGCCATGTGGACAGAATCTGTTTCAATAACATAAGTTATGCAGATGACATGGTTCTGCTGAGCCCTTCGGTGGGCGGTTTGAGAATGCTCCTTGATATTTGTGAGAGGTACGCTAAGGAGTACGACCTTAAATATAATGTCGTTAAAAGTGAGTACATGGTGTTTAAGGCGGGCTGCAAGTGTCCATCATATGTCCTACCCATACTTTTAAACAGCAGACAGCAGGTGACGAGGGTGCACATGTTTAAATATCTTGGACACTTATTAACCGACGACCTGCGAGACGACGCGGACATCGAGCGAGAACGCAGAGCACTGGCGATTAGGGCTAATATGATAGCGCGCAGGTTCAGCCGGTGTGCGGTGCGGGTTAAATTAACATTGTTTAAGGCGTACGTACTGCACATCGCTGTATACCTGTAGCCTATGGTGCAATTACACTCAGCGATCGCTGAATGCAATGCGTGTCCAGTATAATGATGCGTTCAGGGTACTGTTGCGGCTGCCGCGACACTGTGGCGCGTCCGGTATGTTCGCGGATGCGCAAGTAGACGGTTTCCCTGCGACACTGCGCAGGCGCGGCGCCGCGACGCTCCGCAGGGTGCGCGCCGGCCGCCACAGTCTCCTGAACGTGCTGGCCGACAGATGGGACGGTAGCCTACTGAGGCACTGGTCGTCCCTACATTTAAGTTTAAGTCCTAACATATGTAGTTATATAAGTCATGTAGTACTAACAATCTATGGATCCAAGTTGTCCGAAATAAATGCATTTTTTTTTTTTTGTTTATAACTATAGGTTTGCTCAAAAATAAATTTTGGGCTTATATGGGTGCTCCGCCACACTGTTACCTAACCACCCATTTGTACCTTAAGAACTTGAGCTAACTAGAGTCCGGGGCTATTGGACATAACAGGTGTACCATGGGAGTTAGCTAAGTCAATCTATATGTATACTGTTTTGCAAAAATGATAACGCCGAGTTATTTTCACCGGTTCTTTTCGCGGCAGAGGTTTTCTTTCCGAACATGTGGTGGTTTATCGACATTCATACCTAGGTGCATGTAGTATGCCTAAAACTTTGACTGAATCGCTTTCTTGTGTTTGTTTTAGCTACCACCCATGCTTCCAACTACGCCAAAGTGATCCTCAATTCAGAGACGATCCTTTCTATAGAATTTGGACCCCCACGAAACGTAGCTTACTAGTTAATTAGAGGAAATCAGTTATCACTTATCAATCATGGAAATTGGCTACTTTGAAATATATGTATTACACTTTGAATAAACTCTCCCGCTTTGTACACATATGTGAAAGAAATAAATAAAGAACGAAAAGTAAATGTTTATTTACGCGGGAGTAAAGTAATATTTTAAACATTGAAATACATGTTCCAGGTGAACCGTCAAAACCATCTGCAAATGTCAGATTCTGAAGACGAAGGCATGGATGTTCTAGGCGTTGTAGGTGAGTTATATCTGCTCCTATTGATTCGTCGTAAAAATGTAGAGCATGGATACAGGAGGAACAGTCGGCATTAACCTATTCGCCGTCACTGACTTGAACTCTAGTTTGTCACCGTTGCCAGCCGCCACCGACTTCATACGAAGTCCAAAAACAATAAGACTTGCGTGGCGTGGGGGTGCACCTCGCATTTTTTTCTGTGACGGCGAATGGCTAAGGTTTAGTTAGGCTTTAGTTATCTTACGGCTGGCCGATCTCTTAAGAGTCCGCAGTAAGCTCGATTCTCCATACAAACGTAGTTACGCTCTCATTTTAAAACTACATGTTGGATTGTAACGAAACTTTACATGTACAATGACATGAGGTATATCTAGGACTGAAATTAGTTTATGTAGCTTCAGATACCATTGTAAAAAAATACAGCGAATTTAAGTTTTTCATACAAAACTTGTTTTTGCTGTATTTTGTTTGTTTTATAAACTGGAACCATATAAACTTATTACAGAGATAGATACCTCATGTTATTGTACATGCAAACTTTCGTCACAATCCAACACGTAGTTTTAAAATTTTCGGCCGAGCTTACTGCGGACTCGTAAGGTGTCCTGTGTTGAACACAGGGCTCCCTTAAAGATGTCATTCCTACGCATTCTCCAGCAATATACGAACATAAATCACAATAAGGGCGAGTATCCACAGAGCTGTGTGAGTTAGCGGAGCGGTGTGCTAGGAAAAAAACCACCAATGGAATTTCTAGCCTCGCTTACGCATCCCTGTCTATTGGAGGAATCTCCGGTACCACAGCCCTGTCAATTCACCCTTAGTGTCGACTTTGAAGACTTTTGATCTTATTCTAAAGGTTTCGTGCCCTGAAAACCAGCGCTTTTAGCATGGATTCCGGCAGGTCGATCACGTAACGCATTGTACGCGCGTCAGTAGATCTAAATGTACACTTTTTATATGGTTCGGAACGTTACGTAATTACCCCTCTGGTGGCATACGCTGAGTGGCATCCATGTTGGTCCATTTCAATTGTATAAACACACTAGCTTCCGCCCGCGACTTCGTCTGCGTGCACCCGGGATAAAAACTATCCTATATTGAAATCCAGGTTATAAACTATCTTCGTGCAAAATTTCATCTAAGTCGGTTGAGCCGTTTAAGCGTGATTGAGTAACAAACATCCAAACATCTAAACTTTCGCATTTAGGAGTATAATATTAGTAGGATTCTTAGATCTAAATGTCACATGGGAAAATGACAGTTAAATTGTCCTAACGCACGTTCGGAACGTTATGTAAATACCCCTTTGGTGGCAGACGCTGTGGCATCCATGTTGGTCCATTTCAATTGTATAAACACATGTAAAATGTTTTTGTCACACCAAATAAATTTATTTATTTTATTTATTTATTTATTTATTATTACACACACAGCAACTATCTTTACAGGTAACCCTAATACAATAGTGCCTTAACCTTACATTAAAAATCATCCTTATTACTACTTAACTAAATAATTTAAATTAAAAATTCAATTCATAATAGTCAATTTAGATTTCAATATGTCATTACACAATAATTCAAATTAAATGTCAATCCATTACATAGCATAATACATATAAACACGTTTTTGACAATTCCCACATAGGGCAATATATTTCATTCTTTCTTTCTTTCGTGTGGTTGTGCCAGGCCTGCCGCGGGAGGCGGGCCGGCCGCGGCGGCGGCTGCGGCCGACGCGCTCGTCCTCGCTCCTGCACTCCGTGGAGGACCTCTCCACCGACAGCACCTGCGTCTACAAGGCCAGCCGCCGCAAGCTCAGCAGGTGGGGAGACAGTCACTCATCTCATGTACGGGAGGAACATAACCTTTTCGCGAAAATATAGGAGAGATCCCAAAAAAGATCCCTGCATGGCTTGCATAAGTCCGAGAGCGAGGTGTACCTCACGTGCGACTACCCGTCTTTGCCTTGTGCTAGCTGTGCTGTGATACTTTTAGTTATATAGTCAAGGAAGAGAATGGAACCCAAAAGACCCCTAAAAAACTCCGAATACTTGGACACATGTCCAAAAGTATCATCATTCTCCTTAGCGTTTTCGCGGTTGTACGCTAAAGGAGCCTCAGCTTTGGCGCTTACTCCCAAGATTTGACGTAGGCACTAGTTTTACGAAAGCAACTGCCAGCTTCTGAGCTTCCAACCCAAAGGGAAAGCCAGACCCGTTCCCTCACCATGTCTTTAACCGAAAACCCACAAAACCCATTGGTTTGAACTGGGATTCGAATCCACAACCTGCGGATTGGAAGTCGCCAGCCTTGTTGCACGGGTACAGTGGTTTTTAATAAAATACGTTTCACCTTCCTCTAACCTGAACAAGGCTTAATAGGGCCTAACAGGGTTCAAGTATTGGACTCGAATGTACCTTTACACAATTTTGACATTTTCAATTTTAAAATTTTAAATTTGTAGTTTTAAGAAATTGCTATGCTCAACAGAGCTCATGTTTAACTGTACCTAGATTTAAGATCTATTATACTAACATGAAACGCAATAAATGATTGATTGATTGATTAATATAATCAACTAGCTGATGCCCGCGGCTTCGCCCGCGTGGTTATAGGAAAATGTAACATATTGAATTTTCCCGTGGGAATTAGACGTTTTCCCGCTGGAAAAAGTAGCCTATGTCACTCTCCAGCTTCTAAACTATCTCCATACAAAAAATCACATCAATACGACGCTCCGTTGCGACGTGAAAGAAGGACAAACATACACACTTTCGCATTTATAATATTAGTAAGGATAATAATCGGGCTCACCCGGAAGATGCCTGTTCAATCTTACCCTAAACATCAAGGTTTTTTCTTCCCTTTCCTTCCTACCCGGTTATCACCATTTTTTTTTTTCTGTCTCCAGATCCCTATACATCAAACCGCCGCTGCCGCGACTGATCCCGAAGCTGCCGGAGCCTGTCGTCATCAAAGCGGACCCCGAGGAGCAGAAAGTTGAAGTCAAGAAGAAAACTTGCGTTGAGAAGATTTCCAGGTACCTTCTTACATAAACGGTAGAATTTAACAAAGAAGAAACACCTCGGTACAAGGAAGATGCTTTACGATCAGGCCCCGTATCATGGTCGGCCTGACAGTGGTAGCGGCAGCGATGGGCCGGGCCATGCGTTGGAGCGAGAAACCACACGATAAATCGGAGTACTACCTGCCGTTCCCACAAAAGATTTTGAAGCATAACTAAGCGCTCAGTCAACCTGGCCCCGTATCATGGTCGGCCTTATCACGCGATAAGTGACAAGATAGAGCGTCTGTCACTGGCTGACACCGTTCGATAGAAAGAGACTTCCCTACCTCTATTCCTTCCCTAAAATATGGTTGAGGGAGGTGATGGCTGAGATATACGTCATACTCGTGATCGGGTGCTTTGTGGAGTCCGGACTGTTCATGCTTGCAAGGGCATAGTAACTACCTAAATACTAGTGTTAATCATTATTATTTTCGTATTGACGAGAGACATCATTCTGTTCTTGACACGTTTCATTGTTATTGACCCTGTACACCTCTGACAATATTACAGTTTTGACGCTTGGAGACCATATACATCTCTAAGAACACTAGAATAATTATTAATTGCATTTGGACGCCCAGAGTCCTTATACATCTCTGGGATACTAAATTAATATCATGAATATCTTGTTAATTCTGATACAGACTTTATATCCAATGTAATCAATAATATTTTGCTATATTGTTTTGTTTTCATTTAGTGACTTTTAGTTTGTTAACCGTTTATCGGTCCTTAATCACGAAATGCGTTAAGTATGCGTATAACTGTTTAAGCGAATAAATGACTGATTACTGATTTTAAATGATCATTGTGTAAAATTATTATTATTTTATTGTAAATTACCGTTTGACATGTAAAAGTGCCCGTTTGGCCTATTTGCATTTGGATGGGGTGCACCAAACCGTGTATAATCGTAATCAATGTTTGTAAAAATCTGAATGTATGCAAAGTTTGGCAACCCTTCTCCATATTGAACGTTGACCGGTCTGTAATGATGTCGACGACGGTTCCAGATACCTGGACGTGTCTCTGCTGAAGTCCTGGCGCTTCGGCCTGCTGTGCGCGTCCGTGGCCCTCATGTCCTGCGGCTCGCCGTACGCGCTCTACTACCTGCCCGCGGCCACCGTCGCCGCCGGACACACCAAGTCCGCCGCCGGTCGGTACACACACCCACACACACACAATATCTCAACCCTCACCTGTGATCACCTCGATAACCTTGACATATTTGTATCTGGCCGCGCTGCAGGCCAAACAAGGCAAAAGTAAGAAGTAACGCACACTCACCGGAACGCAAACTCCTATAAGGTCTGAATCAGGGATGGGAACCGGTTTTTGCAAAAACCTCGAAATAACCACATATCTCGAACTATTTTATACTTCATATGTAGGACTCAGTTGTGTTTTGAGGTAACGACTGCGTATTATTAGATTGCCCAATTAGAAATGAAATAATTAACAAAGACGAAAAAATAATGTTTTCGTTCCCATACAAAAAATACCGGTTTCCGATCCCTGGTCTGAATCACACTAGCGCGGCGTGCGGTGGCGGTCGATACTAAATTTGACATTAACTGTCAAGTTCACTATGGACCGCTACCACAGACTGCGCCAGTCTGTGAAAGACTTAACAGTACCACCGGTTGACAGCTTTACAACTAGAGATGCGCAAAACGTGTCACTGAAGTGAAAGGAGCGATTCATATCTTCATGTCGTAAAGATATGTATCACTCTTTTCGTTCATTTCGTTCAACTCGCTCAGTTCATCTATAGACTCCTAACAGCTCTCGCTCAGTTGATCTGTGGACTCCTAACAGCTCTTAATCACTCCCACACACAAGTATAAATGAGTGACTCACACATTGACATGTTTTTCTATCAGTAACGTAAGCGTGCACGCGCGAGTGTGAGATAGGTTTATAGCTTCGACTCGTAAGTGCGAAGAGCGCAACCTACTCGTAAATCAGTTGCTCGGTTGAGTTGAGAGCGGTAGAGCGGGGGAAGGACGCATACTGAACTGACATAGTGAGTTAGTGAGTTGTTTCATCCTTCAGTGAACGAGTGAGCGAGTGACATAAACGAAAAGATGCAGTTCATTTGAATCTCTCACTCCTGAGTTACACACCTCTACTTTTATTCGTGTGAAACTCTCCCTGCCAAGCGAGTATGGAGTCACCCGTCCTTGCGCATAAAGCAACGCCATGTTTGGGCGTAACCGAAGCGGGCTCCGCTCCGCTGATAGCCTCGCTTGTCCGTAAACGTAACCTGCGGGAGTATTCACTAGAGCCGTGTGAAGAGCGGAGCGGTGTGCGACAGCGAAATCCACCAATAGGAATGCGTGGGCTAGTTATGCTATTGATGGATTTTCTCTTGCACACCGTTCAGCTAACTCGCACAGCTCTGGTGGAGACTCATACGCATCCACCAGGCCTTGAGCTCCTGAGATGACATAGACGATGATGTTGCAGGTCGCCTGGTGGCCATCAGCGCGGTGCTGGACCTGTGCGGACGGCTGGGGCTGGGCTGGCTCTGTGATCTGCAGCTCTTCTGCCGCAGGAAGGCGTATATCCTCAGGTACACTTTGTAAATACCTATATCTTAGTTTTCCCCACACCAACAAAGAGCACGGCTAGCAGAAGACCGTGCGCGAATAGCCTCGCGCGCGAGATAGACTATACGATTATTTCTAATCAGGACACTCACGAAGAGACGGAACACAGTTAGCGTTTGAGATAGACTACCTATTAGTATACATTTTGACAGATTTAGTTCTGGTCCGTGACTCTAGGTATTATAAGAACTCGGTGAAGCGTAAAGACTACTTAAACCCAAAATGACAATAACCATTTCCTATATTACAGTATTCTGATCGCTGGCATAGCTGTCCTGACATTGCCCACTCTGACCTCGTGGTGGGCTCTTGCTGTAGCATCAGGTAAGTCCAACAATGTGTTACTAATATGTTTCAATACCCACTCACATACTGGGATTAATACCACAAAACTTACAATTCTAATTTTCAAATGATGTATTATAAATTATAAGTTGTAAGTTTTACTGTAAGTACGTAGAATGCACACTATATGAGATACGATATTTTGCTTTCAAGTTTTTAAATAAAAAAATAAACTATCAGCTTCTGAAGTCCAAGACAGGACTCGAACCTGTGCCCTCTGTATTGCCAGTACAGCGCTCTCACCTCTAAGCGTACCCATTGACTGATGAAGCGTATCTTTCCATCACATTCACCGCCGTTACTAGCGACCTCTAACGGTGGTATTCCACTTAGCCAAAATCTTTGTCCAATGTGCATTGCATCTCACTCACTCTTTAAGCAAAATGGGCGACGTAAATACACATTAGACAAAGATCTTGGACAAGTGGAATACCCACCTTTAGGCCCACAGCCTAGTTAATTTTGTTTCAAGGCCTTTTCGCCATGTCCGTCTGTCCGCCCGTCCGTCTGTGGATTAGCCCAGTAACCCTTACTACTAGAAACCTGTAATTCGGTATGGGTATATAAATCAATCGCGCCGACAAAATGGTAAAATCAAAATATAATATAGTTTTTTTTTGTGTGCCTCCCCTACACCTAAAGCGGGGATGTATTTTTTTCTCAGTCATCAATTGTGTATTTGTTCAAAAATAAGATGGGCTTTTAAAAACCGTTTTTCTATTCAGGGATACGTTTGCGTGCTGGCTATTTATACTTTTCAAAGTTGTAACCAGAGCTGCCGAGACTGCGCTGTGTTGAGTGAGAGGCACTGTCTCCAGCTGTCAATTCAATACAACGAATCCTCAATTAATTTTGTAGTAACCAGTAACGCTGCTAACGAAATTATTAATTTAAATTAAAGGAAAAAGAAAACAATACAATTATATTCTCGATATAATTTGAGACGTTGGTGCTGTTAAGAAGCCTAAGTCTTCTGGTAGATGTCGCTACACGCCTCCCCAAGGAGCTGGTTTAAAGATTTAGTGGCCGAGACAGATTGTTCCGATAGCTCAGTTGGTTAGTAGCGACGGGCCATGAATGCTTGTGGTCGCCGGTTCGAATCCGGCTCGGAGCATAAAAAAACCAGTCTTTCCTTCTATTTAAATTTACGAGCTCTCAAATCAATAAAGTTCGGGAAAAATTGACACTGCTTTCGCAAGCGCATAGGCTACTGGAGTGGTCTAGCATCAGAAAGACTTCTCATCCGATTTAAAAGCTTTCACCAGCGTATATATAATATATATGAATATGAATATAGAGTGGAGGTTCGGTTTGTTTGCAGGTGCATACGGGCTGTGCCTGGGCTGCTGGTTCCTGCTGGTGCCCGTGCTGCTAGCGGACACGTTCGGCACGGCGCGCATCGCCTCGTCCTACGGGCTCGTGCGCATGTTCCAGAGCCTCGCCGCCATCTCCGTGCCGCCCACCGCAGGTGCCGCTGCCGAACCCTAGCCACTAGCCACTAGGGGCTGCCACTAACTGCGGACGAGTTCTTTCATACATTTTGTGTGGCCTCGGACACCGGGCGTTGTTTCCGCGCCCGAGACACACGCTGCGGGAGCCACTAGTGGCCGCGTCTAGCGGCTGAAATGTGCGGGCGCTCTAATTTGTTGCCCAGCTCTCGTTTGAATCGCTAAACTTAAGGGGCAAGGGTCCAATGTACCACTTGTATGTTCTACGTAACACGGGCGTTGGTGCGATGCGGTTCTCGAGTGGTGACCACGTTGATGGCGCAGCATGGGTAGACCGCCACAAGGACTGACGACCTGGTAAAAGTCGTGGAAGTCCGCTGAATGCGGGCGCAGGACCGGTCGTTGTGGCACTCTTTTGGGGGAGGCCCATGTCCAGCAGTAGACGTATTTACAGTACGGCCGATGTCTGGGCTGCTGGTTCCTGCTGGTGCCTGTGCTACCAGCTGACACGTTCGGCACGACTACGGGCTTGTCCGCATGTTCCACAGCCTCGCCGCCTTCTCCGTGTCCGGTGGACGGCACAGTGTAACAGAAAAGCTACGTAGAAAAAAAATGGAAAGGAGATCCTTGAGTTATTCCTAGTATCGTGGCCAAGAATGAGAAAAGGGCCCAATATAGAGCCCTTGAGATACTCCTAGAAATCCATACGAAATAAATAAGGCCAAAGAGTGTTAGAAGTATTTGGGCCTTATCTCTTTCTTGTCTACAATTTTCAGTGTCACATTCCGAAAACCCTGTCTCGCTGAAGGACTTTTTTTCCATTCCATCAAATCATCTGCGTCCAAAATTTCGTCTAACAGAATAATTTTGGAATTTTTCTGTTCCAGTCACGGGGTCATTTTGGGGTTTTATTTATTTTGTCACAGTTTAATTTGCACCTGAATGTTGGACCTACTTTGAGAAAGAGGTATGGCACGAAAACGTGGTCGCTTACTATGGGCCTCATAAGAAGGCTCAAAGTCACCCAAAGGGCTATGGAGAGGGCTATGTTGGGAGTTTCTCTGCGCGATCGCATCAGAAATGAGGCAATCCGCAGCAGAACCAAGGTAGCCGATATAGCCCTCCGAATCGCTACACTTAAGTGGCAGTGGGCGGGGCACATTGCACGTAGAACCGATGGCCGTTGGGACGGAAAGGTTCTCGAGTGGCGACCACGTACCGGAAGGCGCAGCGTGGGTAGGCCCCCCACAAGGTGGACTGATGACCTGGTAAAGGTCGCGGGAGTCCGCTGGATGCGGGTGACGCAGGACCGGTCATTGTGGCACTCTTTGGGGGAGGCCTATGTCCAGCAGTGGACGTCTTTCGGCTGATGATGATGAGTTTAATTTTCCTCCTACATGACTGATTGAAATCTTATCTTGTCCTCAGGTCTGATCCGAGACGTGACAGGCGGCTACTCGTGGTGTTTCTACGGCATGGGCTCGTGCATGGTGCTCGGCTCGATCCCAGTTGTGGCCTTCCATGTGTGTACTAAGAACGAGGACGCCGATTCCGGAGTCGATTGAACCAAGTAAGTTTTTCTATACGAATAGGGTAAATCGCCAATAACTGGCCACCTCATACTAATAATGAACTCTATTCACCTATAATAGATTTATTTTGGTATAAGATGTTAATTACTGGCCAGCCTTCAATAACTGGTCACATTATACTAAATTGAATTCTGTTTATAGAAGAATAGAGTTCATTTTTAGTATGAGCTGGCTAGTTATTGAAGGGTGGCCAGTTATTGGCGATTTACCCTTTAACCGTACTATTATAAAAACGCTCGCTGCGTACGGAACCATAAAATGTGAGAACGGGACACTGTTGCGCTCTCTGTTACACTTACTGGCTATGATTAGTTCGACAGAGAGATTGCGACATTCGTGAGACGTGAGATTTGGTTCAAACCGAAAAAGATGAGTAGACATTCAAGAGAACGTAGACTACGTTCTTCGAGAATCGCAATGAGACAAAAAAAATATTCACCTGTTATCTCGCAATTACAAGATCTTGCAGAAGTAAAACTACGTGATATTTGCCGAGAACACACTTAGAGGAAATTCAGTTCGACCTTATTTTCCATAACGTAATTAAGTAATGGATAAAAAAACTATTTATTTCAGATAAAGTAACTTAACTTAATTACATGTTTTGCAGATCTCTTTGCGAGATTATATTATATGTCGGATCATACGCGGTGAGTCAGATTGTCCGGGGCTAGTGAGTCGCCTCGTGCGACTGTATACTCCGGATATCCCCAGGATAACTCTCAGGGCACGACGACGCGATTTATTGGCGGTGCCGGCAGCTCGCACTGTTTCACGCAGGAGCTCGCCGCTGATCCGCGCTCTCTCGCGACTCAATGCGCTCTTGGCCTCAGCACCGGGGTGTGACTTACTTGCGTGGCGATGGATGTATGCGTGCGGTGAATGTCTGAGCTTCTGTGAGGAGATGGATGACAGGCAATCAACTGTACCAATGAAATTACATGTGTTTATTTTTTGTCTTTTGTACATCTCGTTTCATGACGCATTGGTTATACTGTAATGTCATGTTTACATGTTTTAATAAATAAATAAATTATGTGCGCGGTCACTCGACTCGCTTTATAAATCTTATCTTATGTTATTATGCCCCCTTTTAGGGAGGCATAACTGTACGCCTCCGGTGTTACACATTACCACTTTTTGCAGCGATACAACCGTGCATTTAACGACCGCGCGAATGTATCGTGACATTAGCCACATATCACAAAGAGAATATAACCACTACGTTTTAAGAGGCGGAACTTCATACATTGTTTTAAGATTCTCTTGTGTCTACTACCAACGTAAAGAAAATATTGCCTATATATTATATTCTGTATTAGAGTATATATTAGGTCCATGTATTCTGTGTTTTGTTAGGTTGGCTGCAATGGGACTTCATCCCCGTACATTTTTTCATTATAAGCGAGTTTTCAAAGGCTGACATATCACTTATAATTTTCACCTGTATCGATAGTGTGCGTTTGTATCTCTGATAAAGTCCCCGTGTGTAATTCTCTAAGATATATATGCTGCACAATAACGATAAATATTTGGTTTCAGGTAGCATACGCGTGGTTATGTTGCCATATGGACTTCATTGGTGTTAGAAGTACCTAATATACAAATACTATA
The DNA here is from genome assembly GCA_947049275.1 of Epinotia bilunana. NCBI lineage: Eukaryota > Metazoa > Arthropoda > Insecta > Lepidoptera > Tortricidae > Epinotia > Epinotia bilunana. Next base: position 1,417,927 of record OX346277.1, on the reverse strand, counting down.
CCTATCTGTATTCAACTTATACTCCTACAAATAAGCTATGTAACTGTCGGAGCAGAATTTTGGTTCGGTTCAAAAGATTGGTCCAAAAGTGTTTGACCAAAACGGTGTGATTTTTGTTAAATTCAATTATGTTTAGATTTCTGCCTCGGTATTGTTCTGTGCTAGGTTAAATTATTTAATATCTTAAGTGCTGTATTTTCTCATGTTGCTACGAGAGTAGGGTCAACACTAAAGGTAATTTCACTGACATATTGCCTGCGGTTTGGCATTCATTATAGAATTTGTAGGATGTCTTTAATCTAGACAACTCTAGCAATGCTATATATATACCAAAGCCACTATTCGATAGAGCTGAAAGGACTTACTTACTTGTTTTAAATTTATACCTAAATCTTTTTCAATATTTTAGTTTAATTCGTTCGTTTTTAAAACGAATTTATTTCAATTGTATTTCCTACACTAGTTGATACAAATTAGTTACAGTTTTAATTTCATTGATGTTAGAAGGAAAAAATACTACTCTACCTTCGCATAGTCTGTATTCATGAATATCGACGCATATGTGAAATATAGGTAAGTAGCAACGCCTAATATGACCGATAATTTATCAATTGTCACTAAACGTGTAAATTTACGAATTTTGCTGAATTTTACGTGTGTTATGAATATCAAATATATTCCTTTTCGTGTGCCACCATCATCCAATCATATTCGCAATGGCATGCTACTATTTTCAGTGTGCGTTGAAAATTCAAAATAAGGCCGCGTTTACGCTCAAGCGTCCACATTGATACGTTTTGACAAGCGCGCATGTGCATTAACGCGGCCTGTGGTTTCCTTCTCACGCTTCAACGCGCGCTAGTAGCCTAAGAGTCAGTCATAACTTCGCACTAAGTAGGTACATGTTTTAATCAACCCAGACTATAGTAGTGTGATAACTTCTACACTACGCTTTTGTGTATAACTTTTACATGCTCGTATTGAACGATGATAGCGCACTCGAGTACAATCGATTACTTGAAACCAGTTTTGAGTGTAATTCAATCAGTTTCGATAACGACCAAAGACATTTTGAAATTCATTCTGACTGGTTGTTTTCCATAAACTCAGTGATTTTAATGTGTTCTATCTGTAACTGTCGGTGTGCTTCATACAGAAATGATTCTACATATTGTTGAAACGTGTGCAGCCAAAGGTTTTGTATTCGTATTTAAATTGTTGCCAAGTGTGAGTGAAAGGTGTGTGGAGCGTTATTTACACCAAAGGGCATTCAGTAAAATTCATCATAGCCAGTTTGTGTTGTAAAAGGGGTTAAGGGGGCCAAATTGAACGGGGTAAATGATCAATTTACAAAGCAATGAAACGGGCATATGCATATGGGCATGGGTATATAACTTGTACCCGTTTTTTATGGCTCTTGGCTATACATATACAAAAACTTAGAACGCATATAATTTACAAGCTGTTATTCTACTCGACCTTAATCGTTTAACTCGATACTCTTTGGTCGTAATGCCTCTAAAATGTATAGATTCAATAGACCGTGACTAGTGAAGTGACTACGAAGCTATTTGTTAGCGAAAACATCTGATACGATTTGCTAATCAGAGAGAGATTTATGTTACTCGTGTGTTGGGCGCCTATTCCACAAATGTGACAAACGATAGGTGACAAAGAACATTATAGGGATGTAATAGGTACTAACTTTACCGTTTATCTCATGTAAAATTCTAAGGATAGGCTGTTACATTTATGAAGTATGGAGGCGTATGGATCTTGATAATCGACGTACTTACAATGAGAGAAATGTACTTTTAAGTGTGAAATTTTACAAGAGTGGGTGGTACTTATGAATGAGGAAGAAATTCTTTGTTGTGTTTGTAGTCTGTGTATTCTGGTGTTTCTGGGATGGAAGAGGTATGTTCTGTATTATCGATGTGTATCGAGAATTGTCTGTACTCTAGAGCGATGTAAGATATTGACAATTTCGCCACGGGGTAATGGATATGAGCTTAATATGCACGCAAAATTGTAACTTTTTGTATTTCTAGGTTACAATTTAGAATTACTACTGTCGTTCTGAACTATTCTAATAATATGACTATGTTAATGACAAAATTAACAGTGTCGTGTTTAACCATGGACCTATAATGCTCAGGACAAGCCATACGTGTTGCCACAATGGGACAGGGACAAAATGGCTCCTATGCAGCTATATTAAGAACTGTTCGTATAATGCTGATGGCTTACCATAAACAACCTACTTAATTTGGGCGTGTAATGGTTTATTTGCCGCAACTGCATGCTAAATCAGTTGTGACACATAAATAACAAGTAACTATCACAAGGACATGAAGGATATTTCCCTTTCTGTCACACTTATCGAGTCTTATTGTATGCTCCATCTCGCTCTGACGTGGTATTATTATTACCATAGCTTGTCCAGAGTATTATAATAGGTCCATGTGTTTAAGCTTAATTTCCATTGCCGATACGTTTAGAATGATGAGTGTAACTGTATTCATAAAGTGTAAACTCGAAGCCAATATTCCATCACACGGCTTCTAACCTTTTGAACGCCAACAGCCATCGACCACTATAGTGGTCCGAATGTAGAATAGGCACTGCTCTCAAGTAGGTAACGTTTCTATTCTTTATTTTCAGTGTGAAACACAGTTTTGTTTATGTAACTTGCCGTTCGAAAGGTTAGAATCGATATTCCCTCGCCTAGGCACTAAGTGTCAAAGGAGAGTTACTACAAACGACTAAGTACAAGGGATTCTAAGTAATATATGAAAGTTTTTATTTATGTATGATAGACAAATTTTTGCTCCACGTGAGCTACGGTTCGGCTACAAGGATGGTGCGGCGAAAGTCGAATGCCCCTTTCACTCGAATAATAAGTGTGAGAGGGGAGATATAGATATTCGAAATTCGTGGTGCTATCTTAGCTTAGACCAATTAGAAGAGAGGTAGGCAACACCGAGTTTTGTGTCTAGTTAGGTAGATAGTCTCACTGCAGAAATAATGTGATTTCTGATAGCAGCACGGTTAGCACAAGACGGCGCGCGAGCTCTCTCGCACTTTCTACATTTTATAATAAGATTGAGACGGATAGTACGAGAGAGCTCCGTGCAGAGGCGGATTAAAAGTCGGGAGCACTAGGCGAGCACCTCATTGGCGCCCCTCGGGTGGCAATAGATTACAAATTATAACGAAAAAAATTAACGAGCGCCCCTTTGGTACCCCGTGCTCGCGTGCCTAGATTGCCTAGGATAATATCGGAGGTTTCTGGGATTAGGTATGGTCTAGCCTAGTGGGTAGTGACGCTGCCTACGCAGCTGAAGGTCCTGGGTTCGGATCCCGGTAAGGGCATACATTTGTGTGATGTGATGAGTATGAACATTTGTTTCCGAGGCTTGGATGTTTTCTATGTAAGTATTTGTATCTATTAAATATCGTCGTCTAGTACCCATAACAAGCCTTAATGAGCTTACTATGGGGCCAGTTTGATTTGTTGGCTAGTTCCGTAACATTTATTTATTTTAATATTTATTTATGGGCTCATTTCACCATTAGTTAATTTTGAGAAGTTAGTAGAGCATCCTAAAATAGTCGCTAAGCATAGCTCTAATAAAGAAGTTAAAAAATCATAGAACTGAACGAGGAGGAACGTGTTCGATTAAGCAACAAAAGATAGCCGTAGACAGTAGGTATGAATAGTAGATTGAGTCTTAAGTTAGTAGAGTTATTTACGACGAGGGCGATCTTTTGAATCCTGAGTGAAGCACAAGATTCTACGATACCGCTACGCTCAGGATTCTAAGGCTTGATTTCCTCCCACGCTGATGTCGGTCACTGACGCCGGTACGTACGAACCATGTTCTATGGGACACCGCACAGCGACGCTGACGTCCGCGGCAGATTTATTGCTACGCGCCGCTGATGCCGCGCGACGGTCTCGCTCGTCAGCGCCGCGCCGTCGGTGCGCTGACGCGTTATGCACCACTATCGCGCGCTCAGTGCGAAGCTGACCGGCAGCTGTACGCACGTGTGCGCGGCGCAGGCGTTCCGTACAGCGATCGGTTTCGCAATGCGGGATTTTTCTTTGTCATACGCGACCGACGTCAGCGTAGGAGGAAATCAAGCCAGTAGAATCTTGAGCGTAAAGTGGGATTCAAGTGTTTACGCCCAAGATGAAAATAATTTCGCTACCGAGTGACACATACCTAATGCTTTTCACACGCTCTATTAGGATAATTTTAATCCCCGTTTTTTTTCTGTATAGCTGGTGTGAAAAATACCCCGGTAAGGGCACACATAGACACACATTACAATACGTCACTATGCAGCGTGCAATTAATTAAATGATTGCTGTCAGAAAGTCCATTGTAAGTAGGCAGTAAATTCTTTTTAAAATCTGATCAGCGGTTCCGGAGATTACCCAAAACATACAAGCGTACAAAGCTACAATCTTACAGACTTTTCCTCTGTATAATCATTAATATATCTAGCTACCCACGCGGCTTTGGCTGCGTATTGCAGGGGATATATATATATATATATATGTTTCTTTAATATTTATAATACTAAATATTCAGTATTACAATTCCGGTTTTTACGTTTTTTTCCTATACAAGTATATCTTACTCGTAATACACATGTGTTCAATATACCTACAGTTTTTAGATAATTATAATAATCTCAAATCCAGACTAAATTATAAGTGACAATAGGGACATCCCTATTGACTACATAGTCACTAGATAAAATAATCAATTATTGTCTCGGAAAAGGATTTAAAATGGAGTCAAATGGAGAAAAAAGCAACGCGAGAGGTTAAATAGTCACAAAGTTATAACTGTTCAAAGTTTTAAGGGGTATGTTCTGTCACTATTCCGCAAAACACACCTTCATATGAAACGATTGTCATTTACTATGACGCCCGAGGATCCTGACGTCACGTTCCCCTAGCGTTTTCTCTAGGTATCTAACAAGCATTATTAAAACGCTTGTAGCTTCGTAATCATTGGAGACATTTGAATGGGATTTTCGTCAGTTTCGTGACCTATTTAACTATTTTTTTTATTAAAAATCAAAGAAAGGCTTTGGCCGTGTTCCTAGGTTTTCCTTTTTTAAAAATAATCTAGTCAAAATTGTTTTCTGGATGTTTGAACACAGCGGAAGATCTGGCATTTTTTTAAGGTGTTTGAAGGAAAACATAGGAACATGTCAATAGTAGCCATAGATTTATGGAAAAAATATTATTGCTATACTGCCATTTTCCAGGGAGAAAACAGGGGACTACGTTTCTATGGAAAAATTTCCTCTTAAATAGCTTAATTAATAATGAGTTAAACAAATTAAGTTCGTACGGCCGAGCAGCAATGTATTACGTTCATACTGATTTGACTTAACGACTTTTATGGATGTCACCAAACAAATGACATGACGTGTAGTGAATACATTGCTTGCTCAATTATTTTGTATGAAAAAAATGAAGCAGTTAACGTAATGTATGTATATATGTGTTGTTTAGGACCGACACTAATCCTCGTCAAAATATTCGCCCGTATGAAATTTACACACTAGAAGAATAAAATCTGTATGTTAAATTGGATTTTACTTTAAAGACAAAAACATGCACTTTGAACAGCAAATAATAAGTACTGAGATGTGTTATATGTTACTAAAGCAATATAAATACTACTTGTTAAAGTCATTGCTCAAAGGTTAACCTGTAGAGAGCTTTGACGGGATACGTTTTGCCTTTTATTCGTGCTTAAATTAACTAGTACCTGCGTGATTTTAGTTTTATGAAAAAAAATATGGTTGAAAATGGGTGGGAAAAAACTGACCATTTTTAACCATAGATTATAGAATTAGGATATAAGAAATATATGTATGTTCATATTGAACGAACCTCTCTAAATTCTGTACATAAATGAACGTTAACTTCCTTGGTAACGCCAGGGGATCAAAATAATTAATAACTATCTGTATAGATTATTGTGACTGCTTGTGCGTTTCACGCTTTGTCATTTGATGTGAACTTTAAGTGACACAACTTTTTAACGTGACAATTCGTGTACTGGCAACACTGGGAGTAGTGTGAAGTAAAAAGTTTTTTGAAAAAGATGACTTAGTTGTTATATGAATACGACACTCGTATATGCAATATATATTGTACAGCGAACGAAAAAAACATAGAAGCGTCGCAAAATGGCGGCACAGAATGGGCGCCATTGTCATTATGCGGGGTTGGGGGCGGGGTGTCAAAACGATGCCAGGCAGCCGTTTAGTTCGAACATGCGCATGGGGTCATTTCGCCGGTTAGCGACCACCTAATTTCATGTGCCGGTTGGCGACCACTTAGCTGAGTTGGTGAACTGAAAGGATGTTTTCTCGGTTTTTCAGTAGATTTCTATCCTAAAACAACAAAAAAATGCACGTACAATTAATTGTCTCAATAGGGTCTGTACTTAGGGTCTTGTTGATGTTACTTATCAATAGAAAAAACCTTCTCCTTCAGGTGGTCGCTAACCGAAGGTGGTCGCTTAACCAGCGTAATGACCTTACCGGGTTTTAGGCACGTGTTTGGATAGAAATTTGTAAGGAGCTGACATTCTACGGTTTTTTCGTTCGCTGATATTGTATCGTTATGTTCAAAAACGTCACTCTTATTTCGTGGCGTTTTTTTTTACATACCTTACTTACTCGCGTAATATCAAAATAAATATAAATGTTCGTAGCTTCACTAGAAATGTAACACTGGAACTACATAAAGATACGGACGCTGTTGCCGTAGCAAATCATGACGTCACTAAAGTGGTTATTACAGTGTCCCGAATTTAGGCACTGACGAGAGGGACGCCGCAATACGTTAGATACGATACGAGATATCTCATATCGTATCTAACGTATTGCGGCGTCCCTCTCGTCAGTGACTGAATTCTGGACAATATAATAACCACTTTATTTCTGTTCTCCACAGACTTCTTACTACAGTCTACGTCTACGAGATTTGGGACTGCGGCGCTAACACGAACTTCGAAAGTCGAAGTTCGTAATACATGCATCCCTGTCACTCGAGTAAGGGAGTGCGATAGAGAGGGAAATACCCGAACTTCGACTTTCGAAGTTCGTGGTAGCGCCGCTGGTCTTTTGACAGTTCCAATATGACGTAAAGAGTGATGTGGCTAGAGTAAATCGATTGTCATAACATCTGATTACGATTGATGGTGGCTAATTAAAGGAATCGATTGGTTACTGTGTAATAATTATTTTAGGAAATCAAATAGAGAGCCTATACACAACCGCCTGCTAAAAAAAGTGTCCTGTAAAGGCGTTACAAATGCAAATACCTCTAGATTCTTTAGCATGTGTTTGGATCTATATGCAAAATTAATTTGATATACTTATTCCTAAGTAAATTCATAAAATATGTTCCGATCGATGTGAGTTTATTTCGTATTATCGTGAGAGTAATGAAATAATATATTGTTATTTTCCCATTCACAATTATTTGATTAATACCGATTTATTTCTAAATTGACAGACTCCAATCGATTGAAGCAATATAACACTATTTTTTTTTTTAAAGTCGTAGGACGTAATTGTTTGCATGCACGCACTTGGCCGATTTTTTGTTTGTCATAATATTGTACTGAAACTGACCTCACCGATATAACACGACTAAATTATAAACAACGATAGACGTCAAGATTGTATTAGTCGTCTGATACTTCTCAATGTAGTAAGCCGCATGGCTGTCAAGCGGCGGTCGTGGGTTCGAGTCCCGGCTCGTACCAATGAGTTTTCGGCCACTTATGTACGGAATATTTACCGTTAGCTTTTCAGAGAAGGAAAACATCGTGAGGCGACCGGTCTAGTTTTCCCTCTGGGTCAGAAGGTCAGATGGCAGTCCCTTTCGTAAAACTAGTGCCTATGCCAAATCTTGGGATTAGGTGTCATAGCGGACCCCGGGCTCTTTTAGGGCACAACCGGGAATGATGGCTGACTTCTCTATTCAGTCAGGTTAATACCATCGTCCCTTTCGGGCATTCGCTAGGAAGACGCAATTTATTAAATCCTCTATCTACGTAATAATATCAGTAAGAAGGCTCGATGTGTTACATCTCTAGTGCAGTAACCATAACCTAGCATCGTAATAGAGATGATATTCTCGTTCGACTGTCTGTACACTCGGATTAAGAGTCCGCAGTAAGCTCGATTCTCCATACAAACGTAGTTACGCTCTCATTTTAAAACTAGGTGTTGGATTGTAACAAAACTTTGCATCATTGACTTACTATTACTACGTATAGACTGGGAACCCAGAACATTTTTCTTGACGTCTTCCAATCAGGCCGCCATCTTGGAAAATCAAAGAGTATGTAAACGTGTAGTAGATGCATCTTTGCATGAGGTATATCTATGTCTGTAAGTAGTTTATGTAGCTTCAGATACCATAGTAGAAAAATACAGCGAATTTAAGTTTCTCATACAAAACTTGTTTTTGCTGTGTTTCGTTTCTTTTATAAACTGGAACCACATAAACTAATTACAGACATAGATATACCTCATGTCAGTATATGCAAAGTTTCGTCACAATCCAACACGTAGTTTTAAAATGAGAGCGTAACTACGTTTGTATGGGAAGGTGAAATTCGGCCGAGCTTACTGCGGACTCTTAAGATTTTTTTGTATATAAAAAAGTGCAAACAATAAATGAAATGTGTAGATGGTTGTTTTATTCATATTCTACTTATTTATCGAATCCTTCTAATAATTAACCTCTTGACCGCCACTGTGAAATCCGTTTGAAGCCAGTCTTTGTCGCAAAGGACGGAAAATGAACCTTACCTGATAGCACGTAGGTTGCCTTTACAGTGACTGTCATCTAGACTTGACAGTGCAGCGATCGAAAAAACCATAGAAGTCTAAGCGCCGAAAAATGGCCCCACAGAAAGGGTGCCATTGCCATTATGCGGGGTGCCAAAACGATGTCAGGCAGCCGTTTGGTTCGAACATGCGCATACCGGGTTGAGACACGTGTTTGGGTAGACATAGCTCGCATTCTATGGTTTTTCCGTTCGCCGTAACAGTGGCGTTGTAAGCACGAGAGCTCTTGTCATCTATGTGGCGGCCAAGAGGGTGAAATTGTAAACAACGCAAGTATGTAGCATATATCGCCTGTTGACAACCAAAAGTCACTATCAAAACTGTCACTGCTCTTCAAAACCTCGTATCTTGGTACGTAGACGATATCGAGATACGACCTTTGATTTAAGTAGGTATTTGTTGCTTAGTGAGTTTAGGTTGTCACCTGACGATATGTTCTTTCGCACGAAAGAGTCCACCTGCCCTTCCCTACTAAACAATACTATAAAAAGGACTATATACAATTGTCGAACCAGCTCACAAAATTTCACGAGAAACGGTTGGGAAGTGCGACCTATAGAGGCGAACAGCCGGACACCAGGACATACGGACATACGGAAGAATTTAGCCCAAAGCTGAAGCTAGAACTTTTAGGTGAGGCAGGGCACAGCGAAATGTCATCCCGCTCGAATGTGGAGCAGCCCAACTGGGGAAGCACCTCCGCCTTGCAGAAGACCACAGCCATAACAACACTATACTACTTGCTCTGTGGTAGTGTTGAGTTCCTGGAGGTGAGCAAGGTCGCCAGAGCTCCCGAGGGTGCGTTGTGTTGAGAGCGAGGGCATTCGTTCCTTCAGCTGTCAACACGGCGAATCCTCAAACATATCAAGGGTCGGCAACGCCCATGTTACTCCTTTGGAGTTGCATGCGTCTATAGGCTGCGGTGTCCGCTTACCATCAGACGGCCACCGTCGTTGTATAAAAAAAATTGAACTTCGTTGGCTCGTTTCATTATAAATAATAAAACAATACACGACAAATTAATTCATATATTGCATACCTTACAATGCTACAGTACTGTACTGTAGAATGCTACATATTGCGTATTTAAAAAACATACAAAGGAAACACTAGGAAAATATGTACAATATAATACCATCGGTAAGTTATACATACGAGATCATAATACGCTAGTCGGATACATGTCAAAGTCGAGCACATATCTAGAAGACAATCGAGCATCGGCAGTCTGGCCAGCAAAAGATGAGCCTGTCGACTATAATCTTTAGATTAGAGCCCCGAAAAACATAACGCTATTTACAGAAGACATTTAAAAAAAAACGGTTGACTGCACTTCGTTTCAGCAGGGCGATTTTCAATAGATACCAAGTTTATTTTAGGTTTAGTTTAGTTATATTTCGTTATAAATATTTTTATGTTACTTAAGTTTATACCTTAGTTGTTTTAATGTTTTTTTTTAATAAATAAGTTTAATAAATTATTATTTCCGTTGACTCGTAGAAAAAGTATTGTATACAATAGTTATATAATTCGCATTTTTATACTCGTCGACCTTAATGTTTGAATTAAGACTTCGTACACCAAACTTAAATCACATACTTTTTACTACGGAGCTCCCAACTCAACATTTCATAACTGTTGGGACAACTAAAATGAAATGGACCAATCACGTCGCGCCTTTACTGAACTATAATGTATTTGACCAATAGGACGCCGTCATGCATGAGAAAGTTAAAAGGTAAATAGACATCAACGCACAAAAAAGAACAAGCCGTTGGTTGCACTTCGTTTTCAATAGATACCAAGTTTGTTTAATTAGTTCAGTTATACAATAGTTGTATAATTAGCGTTTTAAGTCTCGTACCTTAATTAGGCCACTCAGCAAGCTTCGTGGCCTAAACGTGGTACTCGACTGAACACGCATACATTATACAACGATTGCATAATCATTGTCAAATGTGTTAAATTAGTGTGATGTCCTAATCTTGATGCTTGATATGACAACTAAGAAAGTAACAGTTCCGTAATATATTGGAAGGTTTTTGCTTCAGAGAATTATATATTTTTCACTAAATTTTAAAATTTAATGCTCCGACCCGAATTCATGGCCCGTCGCTACTAACCAACTGAGCTATCGGAACAATCTGTCTCGGCCACTAAATCTTTCAATCATTTCCTTCCTACAACGCCTTAGGGAGGCGTGTAGCGACATCTACCAGAAGACTTAGGTTTCTTAACGGCACCAACGTCTCAAATTATATCGAGAAATCGACAATTAATTTTGTATTAAGCAGTAACGCTGGTAATGAAATTATGAATTTAAATTAAAAGAAAATTTTAAAAACGTAGTGCTCCTTTAATGAATTAAAGAAAATAAAAAATTGTTCAAGTATCATTATTATTAAATCGCGGTATACAGTGCTGCAACTCGCCCTATTTTTTAAAATTTTGCCGTTCTATTCTAGGCTCATCTTTCATTAACCACACTAGCAATTAGCGCGCCGTAGCTTTCACAAATGCTTTTACAATGGTTACAAACCTGAAGCACTTGTACAATCACCGTCACGAAAGTAGAACCAATATGGCATCGTTCGCTCTGCTTCTCTATACGCATGCTCGGACAGCATGCTCGCGGATATGTGCATGTCGGTCGCGCGGCTCGGCCAACCGATTACACCGGACAATCCACCACAAGCGGTCAACCCGTTCGCTGTCCCCATGCGAAGTGGTCTGACAATGTCACACGTCCAAGTGTGCTGCCAGTTCGATGTTGTCAGGGGCATTTTTTTTATATTCGTGTTTCGTTAAACAACCCCCCTGGAGTTGCAAGCGATCATAGGCTACAACCACTTACCATCAGGTGGGCCGTAAGCTTTTTTTCCACCGACGTGGTATAAAAAAAAACAAATATTAACTCGGTGTCAGTTAAGTGACGAAGATTAAGCATACAAATATGTGAAAATGAACTTTATTCAAACTTAAATAACGTGCATATAATTTATAAATTGAAAAAAAATATATATATACTTAAGTCCGCAGTAAGCTCGGCCGAATTTCACCTTCCCATACAAACGTAGTTACGCTCTCATTTTGCAACTACGTGTTGGATTGTGACGAAACTTTGCATATACAACGACATGAGGTATATCTGTCTGTAATTAGTTTACGTAGCTTCAGATACCATAGTAAAAAAAATACAGCGAATTTAAGTTTTTCATACAAAACTTGTTTTTGCTGTATTTCGTTTGTTTTATACACTGGAACCATATAAACTAATTACAGACAGATATACCTCATGTCAATGTATATGCAAAGTTTCGTCACAATCCAACACGCACTACGTTTGTATGGGGAGGTGAAATTCGGCCGAGCTTACTCTTAAACAGATGCTATAATCATTTAAATGTCAAGCAAACCAGTGATACCTACAATGTATCAGCTCTCTATAGTTGACATGGTTACCTTCCCGATCCCCTCTCAAAATAGTCATTCTATGAGTTTTAAATCAAACAATTATAAGATTCACTATGATTGACCGACTTCAAAAAAGGAGCTTCTCAATTCGTCGGAACCTTTTTTTACGTATGTTCCCCGATAAATCGAAGACTCCTGGAAAACTATTCTTTGCATGCAAGGGCATCCTTCCCAGCTGGTCCTGTGGCCACCAGGTCAGGATCTGATGGGATCCTGGAGACGTCGAGGGCACTCTTCTCAGGGCGAAGAACTGAATTGAAGTCAGTTAAAACCTTGTAAAAAATTGTTTTTCCAACCAAATGCTCAAGTGATTTACTGAGCATGCTAGGCCAATTTTCCTAAGAAACTGTTCCCCCGGCACAGGATAACAGCAAGAAAAACTTGCTCGACCCAATTCCCAGAATTTTATGCACCAATCAAAGTGCATACAATTTTCTGTAGATACTCGTTTAAAAACCAGCCTATGTTTCTTCCTCCAATTGTTCCTGCTCCAGTTCCTCGGCCTGTTCCATTTCCAGTTCCTCTCCCTGTTCCATGTCCTCCTGTCCCTCGAGTCCCTCGTGTCCCTCCTGTCCCTCGTGTCCCTCCTGTCCCCACGCGTCCCCGACTATATATTCCTCCGTAGTATCAGCATACATGGCGACATCTTCCGTGATTTCCACCTAATGAAAATGAAATTGACTATATAATTTCATCATTAATGTTAATAAGTATTCTTGTATTCTAGTCTTTATTGAGAGAATTATGGTTTTTTTTAATGTTGTCAGTGAAATAAATTATTTATTGTTATTTGTTTTGTTATGAATAGTTTTGTAAATCCATTACTAATATTATAAATGCGAAAGTGTGTGTGTGTGTGTGTTTGTTTGTCCTTCTTTCACGTCGCAACGGAGCGTCGTATTAATGTGATTTTTTGTAAGGAGATAGTTTAGAGGATGGAGAGTTATATAGGCTACTTTTTCCAGCGGGAAAACGTCTAATTCCCACGGGAAAATTCAAAATGTTACATTTTCCTATAACCACACGGGCGAAGCCGCGGGCATCAGCTAGTAATATTATAATTGCGAAAGTGTGTCTGTCTGTATCTCTGTTACCTCTTCACACTTAAAGAGCTGAACTAATATTAGTATGGATAGTATGGATTTAAAAAAAGTAAAAAATAGAATAATCCCCGTGTGGCGTCGGGTTAGAATAGCACAACCCCCTTTCGTCATGTGGGCGTCGTAAGTCTTACCAAAGGAACAGGGTTGAAGTGTGTTGCGGGCGAGGGGCTAGCAACCTATCACTGCTACACATCACATTTAGTCGATATTTTATAACCACATTCATGCTAAAAGTGGCGCTGGAACATAAGTTCCATGTGCTCTGCCTACCCCTATTGGGAATAAAGGCGTGAATCTATGTACTATTGACAACACAGCTAACTGACCATCGGTGCACCTTAAGTGCATTGTAATAAGGTTCTATATAAACACAGGATGGTCAGTTAACAGTGTTGTCGTTTGTACGTGTGTATGTGAAAATATAATAAAATTCTACTAATTATATAAATACTTGAATTCTAAAATTTCTAATTATTTAATACTAGCTTCTGCCCGCGACTCCGTCCGCGTGGAACTCGTTTATATCGTAGCATCATACAAACTGTCATCCCCAATTACACCTCCTCCGGGGATGGTTTCCGGGATAAAAACTACCCTATGTCCTTCCCGGGATCCAAACTATCTTCATACCACATTTCATCTAAATTGGTTCAGCGGTTTAAGCGTGAAGAGGTAACAGACAGGCAGACAGACAGACAGACACTTTTACATTTATTTATTAATTTAATCTTTATTGCACAAATGAATATAGTACAAAAGGCGGACTTAATGCTATAAAGCATTCACTACCAGTCAACCTTAAGGCAAAGCAGATAAAATGTGGACAGTGCATCTTAATTTAAAACAAAAACTCTATAACATGTCTAAGGATGCGATGAATAATAATATATTAGAATACGATACAATACACAATACAATATGATACAATATAATATGATATAACAACATACAGGGCGTCCCAAGCCTATGGGACATCAAGGGAAAGTACCTTAAATATCGTAGATAGGATATTTTGCTGAAAGGAGACATTATGTTATTTCTAAGAGTCAGTAATACTGCATTCAAAGATTTTATAAAAATAACTTGCTTCGTCTGGGAATCGAACCGACTTAAAGGTAAAAAAAATATTCTGTTTTTTTATGATGCCAATCGAAAGAATAAACAGAAAATAATATTTCTTCTTAAGTAAAATAGTATCTTAAAAGAAAGGAATAACGTTAAATTAACCATTTGTACTAATCCAAGTAGGAAAGCATTAATTCAGAAACTCTGCTGCTCTCCGAATATTATCGGAAAATTAAGGTTAGTTGCTCCGCCGCGGAGATATTTTTTATTTTGTCTCTTAAAATAATAGGATAGGAAAAGCAACAGGCAGCGAACTTGTTAAATGATTGACGATTCGCATAAGACAAGAAGAATCAAGTTTTGAGCATTGATTAATTAATTTACAAAAAATACTCAATTGACTTCGGCAGTTTCAAGTGTTTTTAATTTGATTAAAATGAATGATTTGACGTTATTCCTTTCTTTTAAGATACTATGTTACTTAAGAAGAAATATTATTTTTTGTTTATTCTTTCTATTGGCATCATAAAAAAAACGGAATATTTTTTTTCACCTTTAAGTCGGTTCGATTCCCAGACGAAGCAAGTTATTTTTAGAAAATCTTTGAATGCAGTATTACTGACTCTTAGAAATAACATAATGTCTCCTTTCAGCAAAATATCCTATCTACGATATTTAAGGTACTTTCCCTTGATGTCCCATAGGCTTGGGACGCCCTGTATAGATAGATAGATAGATAGATAAATCATTTATTTATTTTGCTAAAATACATACACATTACAATAGGAGAAAAAAAAATACAGAAAACACAAAACTTAAAAGAACATTAAAATAACATAAAACAACCAGTTTTTATGCACAGAAATAAACTGTGTGCATTGCAGCAAGACAAAAAGGCTCCAACTCAGTGCGTGGTATATACCTATTAATACATACATACATACATACATATGAATATAGATGAAACTTACAAATCTGATAGATTAATTATTCTTTATAATATTAGTAAGTATGGATATTCACCTCAACAATTTCTCTGTCAGTCACATGGTATTCCTTGTCAGTGTTGGCGTTGTGCGCGCGCAGGTGGTAGTTCAGGTGGCTGGATTGCTTGAAGCGTTTCTGGCAGATGGCGCATTGGAACGGGGCGACGTGTGTGTGTGTCCGCATGTGCTGCTTCAGGTGCACAGACTGGCAGAACTTCTTGTCGCATATGACGCAGCGGTATGGCTTCACCTGAAACGAAATGCATTTTACAGTACATATGGTGCTACTTTCCCGCACTAGTGCGGAAGAGAGCACTTTTCGTGCATATGTCCAAACTTTAAAGAGCCATATGTACAGTAAAACGTTGTACGATACACGTGCGAATTTTTGGCACTTGTATCGTAAATAACTATTTCACACCTTTCATTCGGAAAAGTAAGTGTTGCTCCACGACGAGAGGGATCAAAATGCTACTTTTCTGTTCAAGTTACTTTTTTAATTTACTCAATGGCATGTAGCATTTACGCAATGTGCCAATAGAACACGGATCTTAATAAAATAATCGACTGTAATTTTATCTTAATCGGTAAAAAACGATCATGTTTCAAGTTTTAACTTTAACAACGTTATTTGAAAATTTATGTATTTTTCGTAATATTTATTTTTTTTAAATAAAAATTAAGAAAATTTGTTAAAACTTGTTAAGTAATTTCAACAGCATCTTTCGTCAATATTTACATAGTCGGTGTGAAAAATAGTATGTGTCACTCGGTAGCAAAGTTATCTTCGTCTCGGGCGTTAACACTTGTATCCCTCACTACGCTCAGGATTCAATTGTAAGATCCCTAGCTACGTTCGGGATTCAATACACCGCCCTCGCCGTAAATATACTATTTTGCTCCCTTGTGACACAAATAACTATTAACAACATACAAAATACACAAGCGTCGTCCTCATACCGTCATTCCCGGTTGTGGCCCGTGCGCCACGGACAATACCGTTTTGAAAAAGCTATTATTAGCTAGCTATTATCATCATCTACATATGATGATGTTAATAGCGCAATTTTTGTTTATTTTATTTTAAGGCGATGCCTTGATTTGAGTCGAACACGCCCCCTAGACAGAGACACGCTGATTGCTTGCGCACGAGGAAAAGGATGTAACACTCTTCGGGAATGGCTTTCTTAGACAAATTTCGATAAATACCTAACTTATGAGACGTTTAATTTAAATTTCATAAAGTGAGATTTTAGATGAGATAAAATACTATTGTAGTGGTGTAAGTCTCGTATATAAGTAATAGTGTCTATGCGTGTATCTAATATATAAGGCTATGTAATTCTCATAAAGACAGTTCACCTACGACATTGGTTGTTCTCACTTGACTCCAACTCTCGTCCCTTAGTATTAACTTGATTGTGTCGTAAAATAATGTATCGTTTGAGTAGGCTGAGTAAAAGAAGGAAAATACAGACCCAACTTTGGAAATTTCTTTTCTATCGAGGAAATTTTGAGCAAGCATGTATCGATAAAATCAGATAAACAATCATATAGTCAAGAATCATCATCAAATCAGACCTTTTTTTTTATCTAGTCAGAACGGCGTGAAAAAAGTGTCCAAAGCACGCGATAATTTCCAATGCACAGCCTTAAAACGTTATTCTAAGATGCTTTATTCAAGAATCCAACAAACCCAGAAGCATAATTATATAGATTTAAATGAAGCATGCATTGTCTTTTTACAAGCTTTTATTTAGTTTCACCTGTCCCGTTGCCTGTCTGTCTGTAATCAAATCTTGCAAGTTAAGTTTGATTCACTTCCCGGTTTCCGATTTGAGCTGAAATTTTGCATGCATGTATCTTGTATGATTTATCTTGAATATTATAGAGCAAATGATAATTTACTTTAAAAACAAAGTTTTAACCGACTTCAATTTAGTACTCCGCCAAGCCACGAGAACATTTCCACATTTATTTTCCAATTTACCACTTGAACTGATTTCCGAGAGCAAATGCGTTGATTATTAGGGAAAATAATAGGGCTTTAAAATTCTTTATATTGAATAATATTAAGGAACACACTAGTCGGAAAGACAATTTTTTCGAGAGTTTCCCTCAATTTCTTCAGGATTCCACCATCAGATCCTGGTTTCCTTACCATGGAACCACCCTTGGGATACTCCCTTTCCAACAAAAAAAGAATAATCAAAATCGGTTCATAAACGACGAAGTTATCCGCGGACATACATAAAAAAAAAAAAACGGTCGAATTGAGAAACCTCCTCCTTTTTTGAAGTCGGTTAAAAATTAACCAAAATAAAGATAATAACATTTATTAACATCTTTTCTGACTTTTCGGAAGCTAGTAAAGTTATAATTTTTGTAAACCAGTGAATGTACCTTGGTCGTCGTGCTCGTGGCTTTATCCTGCTTGTGCCCTAAAGGACACCAGGCTCGTAGACCAGGCTAGTACGCTAAGTTTTATGTCGGACATAAAGCATTCGTCCCATTCTGGCAAACACGCGAGTGCAAGACGGACGAATGCTTTACGTAGGACATAAAACCTAGTGTGCTAGGGGGGCAGTTAGTCTAGTGTTTATATTCTAGTCGCACTCACTCTTTAAGGAAAATTTGAGACGCAAATACACATCGGACAAAGATCTTGGATAAGTGGAATACCACCCTTAGTCGCTTGCCCGTAACTGAGCGTCTCCCGTCTCACTCGCACCGTGCAAATTAAAAACGAGGTTACAATCTTGCCTAGCAATGACCCTAAAACCAGTTTCCATCGCAATTCTTTTTTCGCTATGGGACCAAAAATATTTAATCACTTACCGGACAACCTGGTCACTGCCAATACCATCATTTAAACGAAAACTACAAAAACTGCAAATCAGAGACACAAAAGAATTTTTTAATGATAATATTGACATCCAACTTTGAATTTTTATTTTTCATGTGGTTTTGATGAATTCTATGTAATAGTTATGATTTTCAATGTGTATGTCATTTTAAGCATTAATTAAGTAATTATTCGGATTGCATGTAATTTTTCAAATATATTACATTTTAGGAATATCGTACGCCTTAGAAGCAGTTTATACTGAACTATATTATTTAATGAACACCTGTATTACGCACATATTACCAGCAATAAACATTTTGATGTACAAAAATAAGAGGGTAGATTTTGACTCGCGCCAGGCGCAGGGCGACCGCTCTGTCACCTAATCCCAAGATTTGGCGTAGGCACTAGTTGAGAAAGCACCTCGACAGTTTGAGAGTATACCTTCGTATGGATCCTTAGGTGTTGGTCCAGGCCCGACTTCTGGGTGAAGGCCTTGGGGCAGAAGGTGCACGGGAAGGGGCGGTCCCCCGTGTGCATCCGCATGTGCTGCTGGACGCCGCCCTGCTGCGTGAAGCGTTTGTGGCACACGCTGCACTCGTACGGCTTGAGCTTGACGTGGGCCGAGTTGGTGTGGTCGGTGAGCTCGTCTATGGTCGCGAAGCCTTGGCCGCACACCTGGAGACATGGGACGAAAGGGGATCCAATAAATAACCACACGGTGCGCAGGGCTGGCGGGGCTGCCGAAATGGATGTACATTAAAGGTCTTATAACGTAGTTTGGCGTCTCCATTTTCAGCCTGAGGGACAGACATACGAAGCTCAAGCATACTAAGTATGTAAACTTGGAACCGGTTCACGACTTCGTCCCAATACGGGTGTACACTCGAAAATTATTATTACTCCAAAAGAAAGAAGGCAAGAATTATGCCTAGTGACGAAAATCCCATTCAGATATCTCAAAGAATTACGAAGCTACAACCGTTTTAATATTGCTTGTTAGAGAGAGAAAACGCAAACAGTGTGTGACGTCACATTACACGAGGCTGCCGGGGGCCGCGTCGAACACGACGGGGCGCGGCACATTGCGTTTTGCGAAAAAGGGACAGCACATACCCCTTCGTGAAACTTTGGACACGTATAACTTCGTGATTATTTACGGCCGTATTCATAAACGATTTATAAACCTATTTTAACTAAAATGGCGTTAAAATTCGTTTGTCTTTATCTGTCATGTTGACATTTGTGTTCGGCAGAAAGGGACAAAGCGCATTTTATTTAGCGCAGGCATTTTAAGTTTTCATAAGGGGGTTAACCTTTTGCATTGATTTTTTCTCCATTTGACCACATTTTTAAGGTTCCGTAGTCAAATGGCAAAAAACGGAATGCCTCAGGCAGGTACAGGTGCAGGTGCAGGTGCAGGTACCAGGGTGCCGGACCCGGGGCTCACCTGGCACACGTGCGGCGCGCTGTGCGCGGGCGTGAGCGGGGCCTCGCAGACCTGGCAGGTACAGGTGCAGGTGCAGGTGCAGGTACCAGGGTGCCGGACCCGGGGCTCACCTGGCACACGTGCGGCGCGCTGTGCGCGGGCGTGAGCGGGGCCTCGCAGACCTGGCAGGTACAGGTGCAGGTGCAGGTGCAGGTACCAGGGTGCCGGACCCGGGGCTCACCTGGCACACGTGCGGCGCGCTGTGCGCGGGCGTGAGCGGGGCCTCGCAGACCTGGCAGGTACAGGTGCAGGTGCAGGTGCAGGTACCAGGGTGCCGGACCCGGGGCTCACCTGGCACACGTGCGGCGCGCTGTGCGCGGGCGTGAGCGGGGCCTCGCAGACCTGGCAGGTACAGGTGCAGGTGCAGGTGCAGGTACCAGGGTGCCGGACCCGGGGCTCACCTGGCACACGTGCGGCGCGCTGTGCGCGGGCGTGAGCGGGGCCTCGCAGACCTGGCAGGTACAGGTGCAGGTGCAGGTGCAGGTACCAGGGTGCCGGACCCGGGGCTCACCTGGCACACGTGCGGCGCGCTGTGCGCGGGCGTGAGCGGGGCCTCGCAGACCTGGCAGGTACAGGTGCAGGTGCAGGTGCAGGTACCAGGGTGCCGGACCCGGGGCTCACCTGGCACACGTGCGGCGCGCTGTGCGCGGGCGTGAGCGGGGCCTCGCAGACCTGGCAGGTACAGGTGCAGGTGCAGGTGCAGGTACCAGGGTGCCGGACCCGGGGCTCACCTGGCACACGTGCGGCGCGCTGTGCGCGGGCGTGAGCGGGGCCTCGCAGACCTGGCAGGTACAGGTGCAGGTGCAGGTGCAGGTACCAGGGTGCCGGACCCGGGGCTCACCTGGCACACGTGCGGCGCGCTGTGCGCGGGCGTGAGCGGGGCCTCGCAGACCTGGCAGGTACAGGTGCAGGTGCAGGTGCAGGTACCAGGGTGCCGGACCCGGGGCTCACCTGGCACACGTGCGGCGCGCTGTGCGCGGGCGTGAGCGGGGCCTCGCAGACCTGGCAGGTACAGGTGCAGGTGCAGGTGCAGGTACCAGGGTGCCGGACCCGGGGCTCACCTGGCACACGTGCGGCGCGCTGTGCGCGGGCGTGAGCGGGGCCTCGCAGACCTGGCAGGTACAGGTGCAGGTGCAGGTGCAGGTACCAGGGTGCCGGACCCGGGGCTCACCTGGCACACGTGCGGCGCGCTGTGCGCGGGCGTGAGCGGGGCCTCGCAGACCTGGCAGGTACAGGTGCAGGTGCAGGTGCAGGTACCAGGGTGCCGGACCCGGGGCTCACCTGGCACACGTGCGGCGCGCTGTGCGCGGGCGTGAGCGGGGCCTCGCAGACCTGGCAGGTACAGGTGCAGGTGCAGGTGCAGGTACCAGGGTGCCGGACCCGGGGCTCACCTGGCACACGTGCGGCGCGCTGTGCGCGGGCGTGAGCGGGGCCTCGCAGACCTGGCAGGTACAGGTGCAGGTGCAGGTGCAGGTACCAGGGTGCCGGACCCGGGGCTCACCTGGCACACGTGCGGCGCGCTGTGCGCGGGCGTGAGCGGGGCCTCGCAGACCTGGCAGGTACAGGTGCAGGTGCAGGTGCAGGTACCAGGGTGCCGGACCCGGGGCTCACCTGGCACACGTGCGGCGCGCTGTGCGCGGGCGTGAGCGGGGCCTCGCAGACCTGGCAGGTACAGGTGCAGGTGCAGGTGCAGGTACCAGGGTGCCGGACCCGGGGCTCACCTGGCACACGTGCGGCGCGCTGTGCGCGGGCGTGAGCGGGGCCTCGCAGACCTGGCAGGTACAGGTGCAGGTGCAGGTACCAGGGTGCCGGACCCGGGGCTCACCTGGCACACGTGCGGCGCGCTGTGCGCGGGCATGAGCGGGGCCTCGCAGACCTGGCAGGTACAGGTGCAGGTGCAGGTGCAGGTACCAGGGTGCCGGACCCGGGGCTCACCTGGCACACGTGCGGCGCGCTGTGCGCGGGCGTGAGCGGGGCCTCGCAGACCTGGCAGGTACAGGTGCAGGTGCAGGTGCAGGTACCAGGGTGCCGGACCCGGGGCTCACCTGGCACACGTGCGGCGCGCTGTGCGCGGGCGTGAGCGGGGCCTCGCAGACCTGGCAGGTACAGGTGCAGGTGCAGGTGCAGGTACCAGGGTGCCGGACCCGGGGCTCACCTGGCACACGTGCGGCGCGCTGTGCGCGGGCGTGAGCGGGGCCTCGCAGGTACAGGTGCAGGTGCAGGTGCAGGTACCAGGGTGCCGGACCCGGGGCTCACCTGGCACACGTGCGGCGCGCTGTGCGCGGGCGTGAGCGGGGCCTCGCAGACCTGGCAGGTACAGGTGCAGGTGCAGGTGCAGGTACCAGGGTGCCGGACCCGGGGCTCACCTGGCACACGTGCGGCGCGCTGTGCGCGGGCGTGAGCGGGGCCTCGCAGACCTGGCAGGTACAGGTGCAGGTGCAGGTGCAGGTACCAGGGTGCCGGACCCGGGGCTCACCTGGCACACGTGCGGCGCGCTGTGCGCGGGCGTGAGCGGGGCCTCGCAGACCTGGCAGGTACAGGTGCAGGTGCAGGTGCAGGTACCAGGGTGCCGGACCCGGGGCTCACCTGGCACACGTGCGGCGCGCTGTGCGCGGGCGTGAGCGGGGCCTCGCAGACCTGGCAGGTACAGGTGCAGGTGCAGGTGCAGGTACCAGGGTGCCGGACCCGGGGCTCACCTGGCACACGTGCGGCGCGCTGTGCGCGGGCGTGAGCGGGGCCTCGCAGACCTGGCAGGTACAGGTGCAGGTGCAGGTGCAGGTACCAGGGTGCCGGACCCGGGGCTCACCTGGCACACGTGCGGCGCGCTGTGCGCGGGCGTGAGCGGGGCCTCGCAGACCTGGCAGGTACAGGTGCAGGTGCAGGTGCAGGTACCAGGGTGCCGGACCCGGGGCTCACCTGGCACACGTGCGGCGCGCTGTGCGCGGGCGTGAGCGGGGCCTCGCAGACCTGGCAGGTACAGGTGCAGGTGCAGGTGCAGGTACCAGGGTGCCGGACCCGGGGCTCACCTGGCACACGTGCGGCGCGCTGTGCGCGGGCGTGAGCGGGGCCTCGCAGACCTGGCAGGTACAGGTGCAGGTGCAGGTGCAGGTACCAGGGTGCCGGACCCGGGGCTCACCTGGCACACGTGCGGCGCGCTGTGCGCGGGCGTGAGCGGGGCCTCGCAGACCTGGCAGGTACAGGTGCAGGTGCAGGTGCAGGTACCAGGGTGCCGGACCCGGGGCTCACCTGGCACACGTGCGGCGCGCTGTGCGCGGGCGTGAGCGGGGCCTCGCAGACCTGGCAGGTACAGGTGCAGGTGCAGGTGCAGGTACCAGGGTGCCGGACCCGGGGCTCACCTGGCACACGTGCGGCGCGCTGTGCGCGGGCGTGAGCGGGGCCTCGCAGACCTGGCAGGTACAGGTGCAGGTGCAGGTGCAGGTACCAGGGTGCCGGACCCGGGGCTCACCTGGCACACGTGCGGCGCGCTGTGCGCGGGCGTGAGCGGGGCCTCGCAGACCTGGCAGGTACAGGTGCAGGTGCAGGTGCAGGTACCAGGGTGCCGGACCCGGGGCTCACCTGGCACACGTGCGGCGCGCTGTGCGCGGGCGTGAGCGGGGCCTCGCAGACCTGGCAGGTACAGGTGCAGGTGCAGGTGCAGGTACCAGGGTGCCGGACCCGGGGCTCACCTGGCACACGTGCGGCGCGCTGTGCGCGGGCGTGAGCGGGGCCTCGCAGACCTGGCAGGTACAGGTGCAGGTGCAGGTGCAGGTACCAGGGTGCCGGACCCGGGGCTCACCTGGCACACGTGCGGCGCGCTGTGCGCGGGCGTGAGCGGGGCCTCGCAGACCTGGCAGGTACAGGTGCAGGTGCAGGTGCAGGTACCAGGGTGCCGGACCCGGGGCTCACCTGGCACACGTGCGGCGCGCTGTGCGCGGGCGTGAGCGGGGCCTCGCAGACCTGGCAGGTACAGGTGCAGGTGCAGGTGCAGGTACCAGGGTGCCGGACCCGGGGCTCACCTGGCACACGTGCGGCGCGCTGTGCGCGGGCGTGAGCGGGGCCTCGCAGACCTGGCAGGTACAGGTGCAGGTGCAGGTGCAGGTACCAGGGTGCCGGACCCGGGGCTCACCTGGCACACGTGCGGCGCGCTGTGCGCGGGCGTGAGCGGGGCCTCGCAGACCTGGCAGGTACAGGTGCAGGTGCAGGTGCAGGTACCAGGGTGCCGGACCCGGGGCTCACCTGGCACACGTGCGGCGCGCTGTGCGCGGGCGTGAGCGGGGCCTCGCAGACCTGGCAGGTACAGGTGCAGGTGCAGGTGCAGGTACCAGGGTGCCGGACCCGGGGCTCACCTGGCACACGTGCGGCGCGCTGTGCGCGGGCGTGAGCGGGGCCTCGCAGACCTGGCAGGTACAGGTGCAGGTGCAGGTGCAGGTACCAGGGTGCCGGACCCGGGGCTCACCTGGCACACGTGCGGCGCGCTGTGCGCGGGCGTGAGCGGGGCCTCGCAGACCTGGCAGGTACAGGTGCAGGTGCAGGTGCAGGTACCAGGGTGCCGGACCCGGGGCTCACCTGGCACACGTGCGGCGCGCTGTGCGCGGGCGTGAGCGGGGCCTCGCAGACCTGGCAGGTACAGGTGCAGGTGCAGGTGCAGGTACCAGGGTGCCGGACCCGGGGCTCACCTGGCACACGTGCGGCGCGCTGTGCGCGGGCGTGAGCGGGGCCTCGCAGACCTGGCAGGTACAGGTGCAGGTGCAGGTGCAGGTACCAGGGTGCCGGACCCGGGGCTCACCTGGCACACGTGCGGCGCGCTGTGCGCGGGCGTGAGCGGGGCCTCGCAGGTACAGGTGCAGGTGCAGGTGCAGGTACCAGGGTGCCGGACCCGGGGCTCACCTGGCACACGTGCGGCGCGCTGTGCGCGGGCGTGAGCGGGGCCTCGCAGACCTGGCAGGTACAGGTGCAGGTGCAGGTGCAGGTACCAGGGTGCCGGACCCGGGGCTCACCTGGCACACGTGCGGCGCGCTGTGCGCGGGCGTGAGCGGGGCCTCGCAGACCTGGCAGGTACAGGTGCAGGTGCAGGTGCAGGTACCAGGGTGCCGGACCCGGGGCTCACCTGGCACACGTGCGGCGCGCTGTGCGCGGGCGTGAGCGGGGCCTCGCAGACCTGGCAGGTACAGGTGCAGGTGCAGGTGCAGGTACCAGGGTGCCGGACCCGGGGCTCACCTGGCACACGTGCGGCGCGCTGTGCGCGGGCGTGAGCGGGGCCTCGCAGACCTGGCAGGTACAGGTGCAGGTGCAGGTGCAGGTACCAGGGTGCCGGACCCGGGGCTCACCTGGCACACGTGCGGCGCGCTGTGCGCGGGCGTGAGCGGGGCCTCGCAGACCTGGCAGGTACAGGTGCAGGTGCAGGTGCAGGTACCAGGGTGCCGGACCCGGGGCTCACCTGGCACACGTGCGGCGCGCTGTGCGCGGGCGTGAGCGGGGCCTCGCAGACCTGGCAGGTACAGGTGCAGGTGCAGGTGCAGGTACCAGGGTGCCGGACCCGGGGCTCACCTGGCACACGTGCGGCGCGCTGTGCGCGGGCGTGAGCGGGGCCTCGCAGACCTGGCAGGTACAGGTGCAGGTGCAGGTGCAGGTACCAGGGTGCCGGACCCGGGGCTCACCTGGCACACGTGCGGCGCGCTGTGCGCGGGCGTGAGCGGGGCCTCGCAGACCTGGCAGGTACAGGTGCAGGTGCAGGTGCAGGTACCAGGGTGCCGGACCCGGGGCTCACCTGGCACACGTGCGGCGCGCTGTGCGCGGGCGTGAGCGGGGCCTCGCAGACCTGGCAGGTACAGGTGCAGGTGCAGGTGCAGGTACCAGGGTGCCGGACCCGGGGCTCACCTGGCACACGTGCGGCGCGCTGTGCGCGGGCGTGAGCGGGGCCTCGCAGACCTGGCAGGTACAGGTGCAGGTGCAGGTGCAGGTACCAGGGTGCCGGACCCGGGGCTCACCTGGCACACGTGCGGCGCGCTGTGCGCGGGCGTGAGCGGGGCCTCGCAGACCTGGCAGGTACAGGTGCAGGTGCAGGTGCAGGTACCAGGGTGCCGGACCCGGGGCTCACCTGGCACACGTGCGGCGCGCTGTGCGCGGGCGTGAGCGGGGCCTCGCAGACCTGGCAGGTACAGGTGCAGGTGCAGGTGCAGGTACCAGGGTGCCGGACCCGGGGCTCACCTGGCACACGTGCGGCGCGCTGTGCGCGGGCGTGAGCGGGGCCTCGCAGACCTGGCAGGTACAGGTGCAGGTGCAGGTGCAGGTACCAGGGTGCCGGACCCGGGGCTCACCTGGCACACGTGCGGCGCGCTGTGCGCGGGCGTGAGCGGGGCCTCGCAGACCTGGCAGCGCACGCCCTTGCGCCTGCGCGTGTGCTCGTCGCGGTGGTGCGCCGAGTACTCGCAGCACGAGAAGAAGATCTGGTGGCAGGTGCCGCCGGCGATGGTGGACGACGGCTGCAGGCACTCGAAAGGGCCGCTGGAACACACACGATTCATAAAATTGTCGTCAGCTGAAAACCTAGAGTACTTTCCTCCTCCTTCCTTTATCTGGAAGCACGGCAGTGCCCCCGCCAAGTCGAGCAAAACAGCGACACGGCACATTTTCTCGAAGCAATTCGGGCAATTTTCGACCCCCCTATAACTTCGTTGTGGATAAAACTAGAAGCCTGAATTTTCAGTAACCAAGCACGCATTGTATAAACACGGTATATTTCAAATTTCATTCAATTCGAACCAGTAGTTTAAGAATGATTACTTTTTAGACACGAGTAGTTCGCGAATTAGTGATTCAAATGAAGTACTTCACTTGGTGTCACTCTTTCGGATTCATATACTTCAGTATATAATTTAGATAATTGATAGTTAATTCTGCCTATTGATCATTGAATATGATTCGATTCGATTTTATGAGGATTTAATGTTATTTTAAATTTAAATACGGCAAGTAACCCAATAGTTCATTGAAAGACGCGTACGACTGATATGAGATACTCATTCTAATCTATCTAGCTATATCAACTATGTAGATGCACCTCTAGAGCTACTAAACTAAATTGAACTAGTGAACTAAAAGAGTGATATACTTCACAGCGAACGACAGATGCATATCAATCTTTTCTTTTTAGTGACACATTTTGCGCATGACTATTACTTTTCAAAGTTTCTTAATTTTGTCGCTCACTCACTGACTGACTCACCGATCATCAAAACTCTAAGGCACTTCTAGCAGACATAGAAGCTTCAAATTTGGAACACAATTTCCCCCTTATTCATAAAACTTAACATGCCTCTGCTAAATAAAATGTGCTTACGAACACAAATGTCAAAGTGACAGATAAAGACAAACGAATTTTAACGGCCTTTTAGTTAAAACAGGCTTGTGGAACGTTTATGAATACGGCCGTTAGTGTTTAGTGTTTAAATCAAGGGAAAACTAAAATATTTTGCAATTTCGATCCAGCTTTTCTGGATACACCAACTGCATAAATAATCTTTGCAATAAATAAGCTTTGTAATTCCATATATTATATATTATAGGATTACAGTTACATTTGCAGTGAATGGGACAAAAAATTATAAAGCAAGAATGGCAATCATCACAAAAAGAAGAAGAAGAGATCCCATAAAAAACATTTCATGTAAAAAAGAGGCCAAGTCTTGAAACTTTTCCACCGTAAAAAGTGGTGAGATATTTCGTAGAGCCAAGTCTCAGGCATTCTTATTAATGTATATTTGCTAGCTAAATTAAATTTTGTGACTTGGCAATTACACAATACCACACTACCAGTTTTAGGTATGCAAAAATCCATAAATGCAGTAAAGTTGTGTGATTGCAAGAAATCCAACGACAACTCTAGTTTATATAAAAAGTCGTTGCTTTCAAAAGGACTAAAATCCCCAGGGCAATGTGCCAACATCCATCGAGCCGTTTAGACTGTAAATAAGGTCGGATATTTAGCGAAAGTAGTAGTTAAGCCAACTTTAAATAAACAAAGTATGTTTAGTTAAGTAGTAGTGCATGACTTAGTTTAGTGTTGAACAATGAAGTAATATAAAAAAGTAAATACGTTGTCTATATGAAATACCGTGTTTAAAAATGGCCACCAAATCCGACAGCTGAGACACGTCTATACGTGGCCATTGATGACGCGACACTGAGGCAAGGTCATACAATTGGCTGAGTTTTAGTGTGCCACTTTTGGAGCGCTTGTAACCTATCTACCTCTTTTTAGTGTTCCGTACCAAAATTGGTCCAAGGGAACACTTATGCGATCACTCGGAGGCTGTCCGTCTGTCATAGCCAGTTTTCTCGAAGACCGTTTGACATAGGAAGCTAAAATTTGGTATAGATATAGAAATTTATGGCCTAATTACATAAATAAAGTCAAAAAGGTGTAAACCCCAATAAAAGGGGCAGTATGCCCTCACACTGCCCCTTTTATTGGGGTTTACACCTTTTTTTAATAAGGGGTTTCGCTTTTTTTTATTTTACATCATTGGTGTTAAATAAGTAGTTGTAACTTGCAAACAATTATGTAAATGAGAGAGCGCATCACTCGCCAACAAACTGTGAATACAGTTTGGCGAGTTGAAATCCTTACCTTACATTTTAAGTATACTTTTGAGGTCAATAAATAAATAAATAAAATATTAAAGAAACCTAATGATTATTTTCAAATACCTATTCAACAATATAGTTATTTAGGGCGGCTTACACTACACCGTCTGTAATCGTAACTGGTGTTCGTTAAAATCCGAATGTATGGAAAGTTTGACAAGTTGATGACAGCTCCCAGCGCCATATTTAAGAGTCCGCAGGAAGCTCTATTCTCCATACAAACGTAGTTACGCTCTCATTTTAAAACTACGTGTTGGATTGTAACGAAACTTTGCATATGCAATGACATGAGGTATATCTATGTCTGTAATTAGTTTAGGTAGCTTCAGATACCATAGTAAAAAAAATAGCGAATTTAAGTTTTTCATACAAAACTTGCTTTTGCTGTATTTCGTTTGTTTTATAAATTGGAACCATATAATCTAATTACAGACATAAATATACCTCATGTCAATGTATATGCAAAGTTTCGCCATAATCCAACACGTAGTTTTAAAATGAGAGCGTAACTACGTTTCTATGGGAAGGTGAAATTCGGCCGAGCTTACTGCGGACTCTTAACCTATGTTTACAAATAAATAAATTTTAAATTTGAATTTGAATTAATGTTTATTTTGAAATACCTATTCAACAATATACTTATTTAGGGCGGCTTACACTACACCGTCTGTAATCGGAAGTTAAAATCCGAATGTATGGAAAGGCTGCTAGAGGGAAACGCCTTTAAACACAGTCTGACCAACTGGCTTTTGGAGCATTGTTTTTATAGCGTAAAGGCGTATTTCGAACACCGACACTCGACAGAACTGCATTAGTATTAAGTAGCTGCTAGTTATTATTATGTAATTTTGATTTTATTTTATGACATGCCTATTATGTTAATTTTATTTCCACGAATTTTGTTATTTAATTTGAGATTTTTATCTATTCTAATTTATTTTATATTATGTTGACATTTAAATTGATTAAAATATTTGCACGCTTGCATGCAAGCCGGATACATGAGACCTTGTACCTGCTAACTAACAACTTTTGTATACTGTGTCTATGCAAATAAACGATTTCTGATTCTGATTCTGATTCTGACAGTTTGACAAGTTGATGGATGACAGCTGCCAGCGACATATTTAACGTTATTAGTTGGTGCAACCCGCCCTTAGTCCACATAGCAGAGTTCGTCGACTTTTTTTTTTTCTTTTTACGATACGGCGTCTGGTAGCCGCCATTTTGAATTTTGATTACCGCCTTGTGACGCCCTCATGATCATACGTCGTTATCGCGGGTACAATTACCAATCAGATAAAGAGCAGATAAAACAGAATGTCTATTTGGTAGAAACGGACGTATTCTGCCTACAGCTACTAAACATCTAAGAAGCTCTTTACAGGAGAGTTTTCTCTAGAAAAGATCAATAAAAAATACAGCCGTAAAGGGGTATGGGTTAAACTGTTGTCTTATGTTTCCATCTGTTTAGTTAACAAGTTTATACATAGGAAATAAGTAGATGTAATTATCTTTTAACGTCTTTTTTTTAACAATTTTAACAATATATACGTACTTGTGTGAAGATAACTGTTATCGTCTACTAATTAAACGCTTACCTACTTAGAAGAAAGTCTATTTAAAAAATAAGAAAACAACGTGTGTAATTTTTACTAACGTGTATTTTTCACATGTATTATTTGGTTTTCGTAATAGATTACAAAGATTTAGATACCTAATGTGTGATACATTTTAAACTCGTAGGAGTAGGCATATATGTTCCTCAAAATGAGTTTCGCGTCTGTTATTGCTTGTTTTTCATAATCTTTCTGTACTGTCAAATCGTTTTTGTACCCGCGATAACGACGTATGCTCATGATCAAAACAAATCGATTGACGTACGATTGAAATCGACCCACGCGTTCGATCTGTAGTGCCACATAGGAACAAACATACATAGTCTGGTAAACGCATTACCCTCCTTTGGGTCGTGAAGTCGGGTAACAATGACAGCAGTATATTGACAGGTTAAGCTGAACTGAAGACCCCGTGTGGTGTCGGGTAAGAATAGCACCACCTGCTTTCTTCCTGTGGGTGTCGTAAGAGTCGACTAAGGGTACAGGGTTGGACTGTGTTGTGGGCGATGGGCTAGCAACCTGTCACTACGATATTACATTTTTTCGATCTTTTCAATTTAAACATAAACTCTTGACATTTTTGATTGAAAATTGTTTTTATTCTATTTCTGACTTTTTGCTGTATAAATTTAATAATCCTATGAAACATAAACTCTTGACTTTTTATTATTTTTGCTGTAATAATTCAATATGACATGATTTCTGACATTAATAATAGAGATATTTAAATTTATTTTGCATGTTAGTATTTAGAAACATTGCTACAATCAAGAATGTGTACGCCGTCGGGCAGGGTATAGTGCTACATATAATTAATTATTTACCACCACTGTAATCAGATTGACATATACTCACCAATAAAAATCTTTGAAATTTAAACTTTTGAACTTTTTTATACCCACATTGATGCTAAAAGTGGCACTGGAACACAAGTTTCATGTGCTCTGCCAACCCCTTTTAGGGATAAAGGCGTGAATGTATGTATGTATGTAAGCTGAACTCACGTGATAGGCTGTGCTTCTTTGTCCTTCTTCATAACGACCACCTTCTCCTTGGTTTTCTCGACCTTCCGCCGTTTGGCGACCGCCAGCGCGCCGTCCGTCGAGTCTTGCTCCTCCGCTGTAAGTAATTAGACTAATTAGGCAATATACACGGTGTTCACGGTACATTCACGGAAACATATTAGTATAATTATTTCTTAAAAAAGAAAAAAAAAAATTTTTTTCCTTTTTTTATACAAAATATTTGTATGTAGCATTAACGGTTATTGTCTTATTGTACAAGGGTCTTGAAACAAATGAAATAACGAATATGTACCACCGAGTCAGTTCGTGCCTAATATCGAACGAACTCACTTTGTAAACCTCCTTGTAGTGTATAGGAACCTTACAAAGTTTAAAAAGCTGTTATGACGTCACAGTTAAGAGCCATTTACACTGGTTAAATCTGCGAAACTGATTAAATTAAAATATTGAATATCTTGATAACAAGAAGAGTTAAGATACTACTGTCTTGGAGAAATTAACTTTATTTGATCTAAACTATGCCCCCTTGCAATTAACGGAAATTGTCAAAAACACGTAGTAGAAGCAATACTAGCCGATGCCCGCGGCTTCGTTCGCGTGGTTATAGAAAAATGTAACATATTGAAATTTTCCCGTGGGAATTAGATGTTTTCTCGCTGGAAAAAGTAACCTATGTCACTCTCCAGCCTCTAAACTATCTCCATACAAAAAATCACATTAATACGACGCTCCGTTGCGACGTGAAAGAAGGACAAACACACACACACACACTTTCGCATCCTACTAATATTATAAATGCGAAAGTTTAGATGTTTGGATGTTTGTTACTCAATCACGCTTAAACGGCTGAAGCGATTTGAATGAAATTTTGCACGAAGATAGTTTATAGCCTGGATTAAAATATAGGATAGTTTTTATCCCGAGTCCACGCAGACGAAGTCGCGGGCGGAAGCTAGTTTATAATATTAGTAATATAAGGATTAGGCAATACAGACGACCGATTTATAAGCCACGGTAGCATAGTGGGTTGGGCATGCGGCTGTCAAGCGGCGGTCGCGCGTTCGAATCTCGGCACCAATTAGTTATATTATGGACTCTTTAGAGTTTCATTGTTTTAATGATAATCAAAATGGACTATCCGTTTCCTTCTGGTGAAGTGTTTTTTTTATTGTGATGTGCAATAAAGAGTGTTTGTATTGTAGTGTTAACCCTTTCACCGCCACAGTCGGCCATAGCCGACAACGCAAAATCGTGACTACGACGCCACAGACGGCGCTGGCCGACAAACATTTTTTGATGAATACCTATTGAAAAAAGCCCACTTTTATGGTGGCGTTATTTCTTTACCCATTTTAATTTTACCCCAGTGGCGTCAGTGGCGTATTGCTTCGCCGTCGGGCGGTGAAAAGGTTAATGATCAACTTGTCTTGTTTTGCTAGTAATACTTCGTTAGTTGAATAAGCTACGGTAGCCTAATGAATCAGGCTTGCGGCTGTCGGTGGTCGTGGGTTCGAATCCGCGCCCGTACGGTCAAGGTCTTTGATTGTTGGGCCATTTAGGTGTCAACTAATTTTGGTTTTATAGTAGCCTTGACCTGTCCAGTATAAAGTGAGCTCTAAATGGCTCTAATTGACTGTGCCAATGAGTTTTACGGAACTTACGTACGGAATATTTACCGTTAGCTTTAACGTGACGGAAAACATCGTGAGGCAACCGGTCTAATCCCAATAAGGTCTAGTTTTCCCTATGGGCTGGAAGGTCAGATGGCAGTCGGTTTCGTAAAACTAGTGCCTATGCCAAATCCTGGGGTTAGGTGTCAAAGCGGACACCGGGCTCCTTTAGGGCACAACCGGGAATAGCGCTGGGAGGATGGTGTAGACGACCAGCTTAGCCTAGTTGACCCTGCCTATGAAGCTGAAGGTCCAGGGTTCGAGTAATTTGCAATTAAAAACCGGCCAAGTGCGAGTCGGACTCGCGCACCGAGGATTCCGTAAAATTTACGGTTTCCGCATTTTTTCCTTTATCTGCGCGCTATAAGACGTTGCTTCGTACCAAATTTCAAGATTCTGAGTTCACCGGAAGTACCCTGTAGGTTTTGATTCCCTTGCGAGTTTCGAAAATTTGCGGAAATTTGCGGCATAAACGGCTGTATCTTTTGATTGCGTTGGCTTAGAAGTTTGATTTTCACAGCTCCAAGGGACAGTAGACCTGAGTATTTGGTATAAATTTTAGCTTGATACCTCCGCGTTCCTGAGTAAAAGGGTCTTGACAGACGGACGGACGGACGGACAGCAAAGTGATCCTATAAGGGTTCCGTTTTTTCATTTTGAGGTACGGAACCCTAAAAATAACTAAACAAATGAATAATTGTAAAAGTATAGCACTTTAAGTGCAGGGATGGAGTGTTCAGGAATTGTCATTGATTTAACTAATCCTTGTAACACAGATGTCGCCCTTGGCTCGGCCCGCCGGCTGGTAGCCTGTAGTCCAGTCAATGAACTGACAACTTGTATGGAAAAATAACGATTTTGGATATAATTTATAATAGCTTGTTTTTTCTGTGTAACGGATATATTATCAACTAGCTTCCGCCCGCGACTTCATCCGCGTGGACCCGGGATAAAAACTATCCTATATTTTAATCCAGGCTATAAACTATCTTCGTGCGAAATTTTATTCAAATCGGTTCAGCCGTTTAAGCGTGATTGAGTAACAAACATTCAAACATTAGTAGGATTAAATAGCTAGCCAGCGACAGAATCCGACAGAATTCCAGCCTTCAAAAAAAATATAATTTAACACTCTCGCAACCGGACTAAAGATGGAACAATACACCAGAAACCGACAGAACTCGCTAGGCGTGTAGGTTCATACTACTGCCCGCCGAGCGGGCCGAGCCGGCATCTGAGCTAACATTAAAAGTGCCTCCCAGGCGGGTTCTTGGTTGCGAACGTGTTAACTAACTTCTGAAGTCAGAAAAAAAAATAGATATTTTTGTCCTCATTTTGGTTCATTTACATTTGCTCTATAATGTTCAAGATAAATCATACAATACGGTCCCGTTTTTACCCTTTGGACACGGAACCCTAAAAAAATATCAAAATATCAAAATATCTTTTTTTCTTCATCATAGGTGATAAAATAGGTGACAAACAGTACAAAATAGGCAGCAGTTCTATGACGTGCCTTTTGGCGTACGAATTATAAATAATGTCCGGTTTTTTAGTATAAAAACAGTATCATAAATTAATGTCCGGTTTTTTAATATTTGTTGACAATAGCGGCAACAGAAATACATCATCTGTGAAAATTGCAACTGTCTAGCTGTCGCGGTTCATGAGATACAGCCTCGTGACATACAGACGGACGGAGAGACAGCGAAGTCTTAGTAATAGGGTCCCGTTTTTACCCCTTGGGCACGGAATCCTAAAAACGCTATTATAAATGAACGCTATTTTAAACCGTATTTGCCTGGAGTACTGGTCTCAAGTGTAGGTTCCACAGCAGTGAGTAAGATGTCACTGACCCTTGATGATGATGTAGCTGACGTCAGCGGAGGCCAGGCTGGTGAGGCTGGTCGGCTCCATGACTGACAGCATCTGCTGAGTGCGCTTTTGTACCAGCTGGCTGTCCGCTGCTGCCCGCGCCTTCTTGCCCTGCAATACATAAATAAATAATAATTATAATTATATTCTTTCCTCAAACATGCAATGACAATATTGACGTTGTGTCCTTCATAATGGGCTTCGAAGTGTCACGTTTCGGGCGCAGCGAGACGAGAGACCCGTAATGGCATTTCAAACAAAATTGAAGGCCTAGGCCGGCAAGATGGTCTTTTTTAATTTCCATTCCTCAATTTGTGGCACAGGATCACGGCGTTCAGCCATGAAAATTAAAGTTTGATTTCTTGGAGTTTTTTTAATTTATTTCATTGCATGTTTGAGTAAAGCACTATACATACATCGGCGTGAAAAGGGGTTGCCGGCCTCATAACTATCCGTCCTCGCTACGCTCGGTCGTCTATATGTACTCGGCCCGCAACCCCTTACTTCCCGCCCTCTGTAGTAATTTATTTATTTATTTATTTATTTAAACTTTACTGCACAAAAGAACAACTTATCGTACAAAAGGCGGACTTAACGCTGTAAGCATTCTCTACCATTTAATTATTGCACCACAAATAACAGAGATTTAAGGGGATGCCTTGATTCGAATCGACCACGCCCCCTTGACAGAGACACGCTTATGCCTTCCTTCCGCGCACTAGAAAAAGATATGCAACACTCTTCCGGAATGGCTTTTTAGAACAAATTTCGATAAATACCTATTAACTTTAATATTTCATTAAGTGAGATTTTAGATGAGATGAAATATTATAGTATTAACTTGATTGTGTCGTAAAATAATGTATCTTTTGTGTAGGCTGAGTAAATAAAGGATAATACAGACCCAACTTTGGAATGTTTTTCTATCGAAGAAATTTTAAGCAATAATGTATCGATTAAATCAGATAAACAATCGTATAGTCAAGAATCATATATCTGAAAATCTGACCTTATTGTTTCTTAATCTAGTCAGAACGGCGTTTAAAAGCACGCGATAATTTCCAATGCACCCCCTTAAAGCGATCTATTCCAGACAACCTTTAATATAATATGCGTAAGAATTTGAGCAGCCTCGGGTTGAGGCACGCACGGCTTATATTTTCATCTAATTGACAACATTGCAAAATATGTAATGATGCCTGAATTGAAAACCATTTCGATAATTATGTTGCCTGAACGTAATGAAGTAGTATACAGTTTTTTTTTTTTCAAACCTTTTTAAAAAAATCGCGAATTTGCCGTATTTGACGTCAATACTATATCCGTGATATAAAAGGTGTGCAAGGTGCCATACCGAGCGGTAGTATAAGATTAAATTAGATTATTTATGTCATGATAAAAAAAATACATGACCGATTTGGATACATGTCAAAAAAATAAGAATTTTTATCACGATCGTCAAAAACAGAGAAATATTAAGACAATGTCAACAAATATAAGAACACAATAACAAGAAAATATAAAAAAAATAAACCAAAAGCAAAAGAACACAAATATGTCAACCTCTAGCTATCGCCATTTGCGTCATTCTGACGGCCTTCTGGAATTCGCTACTTCTCAATTTGATATTTCTGAATGAAAATCACAATTTAGGGAGAAGTAAAAAACACGTGTCGAATTTCCTCCATGCGCGCGTGGTTGGTGAGCGCTCGCTCGCTCGCGAACGACTTGCCGCTGTGCCCTGTTTTCTTCTATTATCCCTCTTTGTACATAAATACTGACCGCATACAGCTCCTGCGTCCACACACTGGGGTCGCCGCTCGCGTAGGCGTCGATGTGCTCCATGCGCGCGTGGTTGGTGAGCGCTCGCTCGCTCGCGAACGACTTGCCGCAGAGCCGGCAGCAGACCGTGTCCTCGTCCTCTTCTATTACCTCTTTCTGTAAAACAGAATCAAATATATCTAAGTATGTACTAGGTTCTGCCCACGACTCCATTCGCGTTTATTATACTTTCAACTTTCACCCCCATTTCACCTCCTTAGGGGATAATTTCCGGGATATAAACTACCCAATGTCCTATTTCATCTCAATTGGTTTCGGTTCGGTCGGTTTAAGCATGAACAGATAACAGATGGACAGACAGACACAGTTTCGCATTCGCTATTACTAGCTTCCGCCCGCGACTTCGTCTGCGTGGACCCGGGATAAAAACTATCCCATATTTTAATCCAGGCTACGGGATAAAAACTATCCCATATTTTAATCCAGGCTATTAACTACCTTAGTGAAAAATTTCATCCAAATCTGTCGAGCCGTTTAAGCGTGATTGATTAACAAACATCTTATCTAAACTTTCGCATTTATAATAGTATGGAATATGGATGACGATTTGCCATCCACTCCCCCGCATGAATTCCTATAACAACTTCCATCCCCAATTGATTATTTTCGTGGATAAAATTCCATATGTCAGGTTATAAACTATATCTGTCAAATGTCGTCGAATTCCTTTCAGCCGTTTCTGAATAATTGTGTAAAAACATCCAAACTTCCATTCTTATATAGCTGCCCGCGCAGTTCCGTTTGTGTAATTACAAGGATCACAAGTAAACCCACGGGCTAAAGTGGCACGTGTCCATTCAGAAAATTCAGGTGAAATCATTTTTGAAATTAGATAAGCGGTTCCAGAGATAACCCATAACATACAAACTTACAGAACTACAATCTCACAGCCTCTTCCTCTATAAAGTATTTGTACAGACTAGCTGCCCGTCCGGCTGAGCCCACATAGTAAGAAAACCCAGGCGGAGACCTAGGTCCTATCCTAGGGTAGGTTTCTGTCAAGTTCTGTAAGCTTTAATTGCCTACTGTACTTTTCTGTATACCGTCAACTACTCATTGAGACGTGACGAGACTCTTATGAGCCCAAACTTGTTGGTTAAGTAGTCTCCATCATCAGATCAGCTAGATGGTACCATAATATTGAATTGTCATTCAAACTATACTTATACCCAAAATTTTAGCTCAATCGGTTGAGGTTAACAGGATCAAAATTCAGTTCCAGGGTTTGTCCCACACTAACAAACAAACAGGTCAAATTAAATACAAGATTGTAAAAAGATAGACGCAGATGGCAACTCTACACATATATATGAGAGAAAGGAGGGAGTGCTGAAGTCACAGGAGACAAATCTCATTATTGCCTTGCATAAAAGAATTAATGATGTCACTTACCTTTATCTTGGACATCTTAGGGGCTGGTACTACATTCACCACACGAACTGGCTTCTGCTGGTTGGCTAAGTTAGACATGTTTCTTGCAAATGGATCTGTAACGTTAATAAACATAATTTCACCACCCTTTATACGACTTCTGTAACACTATTTGAATAAGTAGATAATTGATCTGTCGATGTTATGATATGATACGAAACTTACATGATACAATCATTGTAAAATATGATATCAAAATAAATACTTTCGAAAAACCAGCGGGAATAAGCAATTGACAAATATTACTTTTTATTTACAAATGCTTGGGCATAGGAGACAAAGCCAAGAAAAAAAGTAAATGTACTATCGACTTGTGCTAGTAACCTATAGAAATATCACTTATTTGGATGGCTTTACTGATAAAATTACGATTTCTAACTGCAATACGAAAGAAAACATTGAATTTACCTCGTAAATGTCGAAATCCAAGGCGCCTCGGAATAGATTGGCGTTTGTTTTTTTTTAATTAAAAAAAAGAAATCGAAAACTGAAAAAGTAAAAATTAAAAAAAAAACCTAATGGCAATATGCAAAAATGTCAAAATGCACTGACGTTTAACCGCTATCACTATTTTTTTATAAAAATACTCAGTATTTACACGAAATATCTTCGAAAAGCTTATAATTCACAAACGTGGCGTGACTCGATAAGAGAATTGCGACGCCATTTCGTGTCTGAGTGACGCAGTTACGTCAGATAGCGTCGGTTTCTGCTGTCCGTTCCGCTTCGACATTTTTATTTTTAGCTATACTTCCTATTTTAATAAAACTCAAAAAATATATACTTTACAAATATCTTAAAAAATGGAGTATTTCTATGATGACCAAGCGCTTTCTACTTATAATTCACAAATATTTATGTCATAGAACGTTACTCGCTGATAGAATGAGACAGGACATTGTAAAAACGGGACAGATATAGAATGGTATTTTTGTTTTGTCAATAGAGTTCGTAACTAAGAAGATTGTGAGATTTTGGTCCGTTAATATTTTTTATTTATTGAAATGGCTGCTAAAGCGACTACCATAAAAGAGGCAATAAAACGTTGGGAAGACAAAACGGGCCAACAGGCAGCTACTGCCACTGAAGTGAGCTTGATATTTCAGTGGCCTCCGATAGAAAAAATGGATAATACTCTTTCTTGCCTTACTAATTGCGAGTAAGTTTTTATTACATATCCTTGTTAAACATCACAAGAATTAGATACATATTTTTTTAAATGTTTTTTCAGAAAATTGAGTCTCTCAACGAATTTGATCGAAAAAGCTTCTGGATTGAATACTTTAAAGAAACTTCGTATTCTCTCTTTGGGAAGAAACTATATAAAGTCGTTCGCGGGTATGGTAAGATCAATTTTATATCAACAATTATCTCGATGCTTAGCTTTAGAAGACGCTACACGGGCCGACAGGACTAAATGCAGGCCGCCGCGTGATTCGGCCCGGCGTGTGGATACGTGTCGTTAGCACCGGAGGCCAGCCAAATCAAAGTATAGATTCAATCTAGATTTTCTGTGACCTTGGCAGTCCTGCCGATTTCGCTCGTGTAACGTCTACTTTTCTCGGTTTTTAAAAACTGCAACTGTCAATTTGACAACGTTATGTTACCGCAACATAAACTTTATGCATCACGAAATAAAGTCGTATTTTGCAGGAGTGTGTTGGTGACACACTAGAAGAACTTTGGCTCTCGTACAACTTAATTGAGAAACTAAAAGGGATCAATGTATTGAGAAACTTGAAGGTTCTATACATGAGCAACAACTTAGTTAAGGAATGGAGCGAATTTAACAAACTGCAGGTAAACCAAACATATATGGGCCACATTACGCACCATCTCAAAGACCATGATGGTAACGAATAAGCATACGGTTGACCTGGGGAGCTAGAGCTCAACTTGCTGCCAAATCACATCGCATAGTATCTTCTTAGTAGTCTGTGCATCGCATCATGTACAATAAAGGCCATTATACACCAAGCAATTTGTCACCATAACCTAGAGACGCAGCATTCACCTTGAAGGCGGTTGTTGTGACAAATTGATAGGTGTATAGAACGCTTGCGGATGGTAAAATCTACCTCTCGTCTCGCGTCATGTTGTGGCGTTAGTCAAGCCTCTCACAGTTAATAGAAAACTTGTCATTTGCAGTCAAATTTACTATTGACCGCCACCGCAGGCCGCACCAGTATGATTATTATTAAATCAGTCATTCGTTTGCGAGATATTGGGCTTTAAAGCCCTAATTTTTGCCCCCCCTGCCAGCTAAATGGCTACTACTGGGGGATGTGAAAAAATTCGTGGTAGTAGTACATATAATGAATTTAAAAGGAAAACTATCACGAACAAGTAGGCATAAGTAGTCACCGAGTAATAGCCGACCAACTTAATGTGTATTTGGAAAGGCCAATTTTCGTACAAATTCAGGCGACGCAACCGCACCGCACGTCGATGTAACTAAGACAGACGGGCAACTACGGAACCCTACACTGCGCGTGGCCCGACGCGCACTTGTTTTCGTTTTCATTTTTAAATTAGGAACTGCCTCACCTGGAAGACTTGCTGTTCGTCGGTAACCCCTTGTACGACGGCTGCGAGCTCGAGGTCTGGCGCGCCGAAGCCGCCAGAAGGTTGCCCAACCTGAAGAAGCTGGACGGAGAAACCGTCCTTAGAGAAGACGACCCGCCTTTGACAGTTGGTGATATGCAGGTACAATTTTACGAGTGCAGTTTTTGGACCATTACACATCCAAGTAAAAGTTATTTATTCTTCAATTTAGGCATATTACATGCAAGTATGAATGTTGATAAGCTACCACCGGTTCGGAAAGAAAACCAAAATCTCGCCGAGGTAGCATTTTGTCAAAACAGTATTGTATTTCAGTACTCAGCACAGTATCATAAAATTACAATCCTGCAGAAAAAAGCCTATGTATTTATTTTGTTATGGATAGAAAGTCACATAAACTTATTATTGTTGGAAAGAGACAGCAGTACATACCTTTCATTCTTTCATGTTATTTTTGAATAAAGAAATGAAATGAAATTCTAATTATAGAAATCTGGTGTGACAAATTGCATTGTGTGTAGTGTACTTTTATTGAATTTGCTATCAACATGCTTGATGAACTCATGTTTTACAATAAACTTGGTTAATTTTTTACGGCCAGTTATGGTTTATGGTAGTCTAGTTATTCCGAGGTCTAGTGAAAACGCAGCCTAAATTTTATGGCGAGTACAAATCAATCTGTCAAATCTGCACCATAGACAGCGGCGGCAGCGGGAAATTTCATTTTCCCGTCGTTTTTATTGCAACACGACAATATTCTTGTTAATTTACCTCGTGGTCTACTCCAGCCAATTGGGGAGGAAAGCTCATGCTATATCTGTTTAGTTATTATCATTATCACTATAGGCTGCTCAAAGAGAAATCTGTGTAAGTTGTCAGCCTTTCTGCTACTGTCATAATTGTTGGTCAGGCAGCTATTACCTACCCTTCCGGCTGATTTGACACTACACCCAAAATACTCTAACCATTAATAGACCCTAATTTCGAAAACACCTTCTCTCAAAAACCTCTTTTTTCGAAGGGACTACTCTCGATACAACCCAAATTCATGTGGACTGCGCACTGTGTTTCGCTCGGAACATGCTAGCTGGACAAAATTATTTTCTCTAATATTAAGCTTCTAATAGGTCTGTCTAGATGAAATATAATGTTATTCATAGTAAAATCTCCAAAAATTGGATACACCAAAAAATAAAAAAATATTTGTATGGAAAAAAAAATATTTACACCACACTACAATACTTAAGCCTAATGACGTACAAAAATAATCTTAATGACCCAATTCATTACTGAAAATACATATAATTATACCTATTTAACAAATAACTCTATACAATTCTTAATAGTACCTAGTTAGTAATGATTCAGTCATCATTACAGTGTTCATCCTCGTCCTCGGAAGAATCCGAAACAATAATCTTCGGATATATTACTAACAGTAATTTTATTTCTGACAACATGTTCGGGTGAAATTAATAAATCTAATACTTCTAACGGGAGAGATCCTGTTTTTTTGCGGGGCGTTTCCCTGAGGCTGTTAATTAAAGGATCAGATGTGATTATTAACATGTTAAGCAAATCTGTATTCGTGGCAACACGGGACCTTTTGCGAGTATTATCCCGTCGGAATCTTCTGCAATC
Organism: Epinotia bilunana; assembly: GCA_947049275.1. Lineage (NCBI taxonomy): Eukaryota > Metazoa > Arthropoda > Insecta > Lepidoptera > Tortricidae > Epinotia > Epinotia bilunana. The sequence continues at coordinate 1,375,744 of OX346277.1, read as the reverse complement.
CTTGTTGCGAGCTGGGCGCTGCTCTTCCGATCACGCAACTTGTCAGGACTCTCACTGACTTCTTTTATCAATTTAGCAACGTTTCGCTTTCCAGATAGTCGAGACGATATTTCGGCAGCTACTAATAATTCTTCTGAACTACGTGTCGAGATCAAATCATCAACACGTCGACGTTTTGTTTTGGCACTCGCATCTTCCATGTTTAGTGTAGGTCTTCCAGGGCCCGGTTGAGATTCCTTGGAACTACAACATGCCTCAGCATGATCGTACGATACAGTAAATGTCAAATCACCTTGGAGCCATTCCTTATTGCTTGCCAAAAAGCGTTCCCGAGTTCTATGAGAACCTTCCCATTTTTCCGAAAGTTTCGATGAAAATCGGGAAATCACGGTCTTGATTTCCTTCATTGAATCTTCCATTATTCCGCTTATGTCCTGTATTTTCGAAATGTACGCGAAGAGAGCACCATTTCGTTCATTCTTGGAGTTTTTGAGCCATTCTTCAAAACAAGCGATTTTCGGCACGTTGAAAGTGTGACCTAGAAAAAAATTAATAAATAAAAAACAGGCAAAATCGGGCCAGAAAAATAAAGACCCTCGTTATCAATGAGGTTATAGCTACTTCCTAAAAAATATTCAGGTCGGGGAGAAGAGGGGATTTTTACTTATACTCCAATGAATTCGAAATTGAAGTTTTTTTTCTTAAATTTGTAACATAACGATATATTTTTCTAGGTTACAGGTTAAAAGGATCAAAATATAATAGTATTTAAAATAGTACTTACTCTTAGTAACAGAATCCATCACAGCACTTTACCAAAATTAATGAAATATACTTGTGAGACGTTATCGCAATCGGAGCTAAAATGCAACTAAATTCATGCAAATAATGCAATTGTTTTATATACTTACCCCATTACAAAAAAAAATGATTTACGACAAATCATTACCTACCCGTGTAATCACCAACTAATATACTAATTACCCTCATTAATGGTTTCTGAATTAGGTGATGTTGTTTTTGTCCAGCTAGCTTGTTCTACTCGACATACAGTGCCGCGTCCCATTACGAATGAGTCTCAAAATACTCTATTCCCAAAATACCCTAAAATAGCTACACTTAACAGTGGCGAAATAACCTAATGTCATAATCGCTTATTCACAAAACCCTCTAGTCCCAAAATACCCTAAAATTCAATTTTCGTGAATTTATTTCGATAGGTATTTATTTCTATGAACAGAAGGAGGTTCACATATTTATTTATTTAATTTATTAAGAAACAAACAGTCTTATACAGTTACATATTATTAGGTTAATGAATTTCGATTCATATCTGCTATCTATAGATAAAGTAGTCTAATAATTATCAGCATTTTACTATCAATAAACGTGCATTCGTTTTAGATTGCTGTTATTAAGGTAAACCTTTTTCCTTTTTATATTACGCCTTACCCGTTCGCATTAATACTAGCCACTTACTATGAAGTGTCAATACAATGTTAAAAAAAACTGTAGTTGCCGTATTGTATTGTTTCCTGTGAAATCAGTCATCACAGAGGACTTTTCTATATATTCAGTCATTCACAATGGGCAGCAAAATAATATTCATAAATAATCAGAAAGGAAAACCTACCCTTATTTACGAAGGGCACAAATATAATTATAGCCACACCAATAAAAAAGGTGGTACTGTTAATTGGAAGTGTGCAAATTGCTCTGAAAGTTGCTACGCATCGATAACCTTAAGCCAAGAAAAAGATGCCGTCCTGAAAAAGAGCGCTCATGTCTGTAAGCCACATCACAACCAGAACGTAAGAGATGTCGCCATAGTTTCGTGTAAGCAAGAAGTGTGCAGGACAATGAACCCAGTGACGCATATTTATGAAAAAAGAGTTATAGAATTGCAAGAGGTCGACGCTAACTTCAGTATGTGTTCGTATGAAGAGGTCAAAAGTTCCCTATATAGAGCGAGGCACAGGTTTTTAGATCAAAAGAACAGAGTTCTCTCGGGTACGAGAAGTACAAATACCGGCCATTTTACGAGAGAACTTCTTGGTTGTAGAAGATGGTGACATAGAAAAAAATTTTTTTTTTTCGACGAATACTGCTAAACAATACATAAAAACATCATCATGCCACAAATTGCAATATTTCGGGGACGGCACATTTAAGAGAGTTCCCAAGCCGTTCTATCAGTTATATACTCTGCATGTTGATGTGGACAGTAACAGTAAAACAACAAATGTTGTACCAGTGATATTTGCATTATTGCCAAACAAAACTGAAAAAACTTACCGCAGGCTATTCACCTTAATACGCGACCAAATGGGTGTCGTTATTCACAAATTCAAGTGTGATTATGAAATTGCACAAATTAACGCTATGGAATCGGTTTTCGAAAATTGCGAGCTCACTGGGTGCTTCTACCACTATAATCGTGCGGTGTGGAAGAAGGTAAAGTTTTTGAAGGTGGAATTGTCCAGAGAAGGTCGCAAAATTGTGGAAATGTGTTCCTATTTACCGCTGTTACCCCATTCGGAAATATATAATTGTTGGGTGAAGATAATCAGCCAAGCTCCAGTGACAAGAGAAGTACTACAGTTCAAGTCCTATATGGAGAAACAGTGGCTGAGGTTGGGGCCACAAAGACTAAGTTGCTGTACGGAAAAACATCGAAGCAACAACCCAGTCGAAGGCTGGCATAGGCGCCTGAACATCCGTCTACCACACAAGCCTACATTGATTCGCTTCCTATATAAAATGAAAAAAGAGGCGAGGTATCACAAGACACTCGCATCAGCAATTCATTATTTAGCGGGGCAAAGCGAAGACGATGCGATATAGTTTTCGACAAACAATATAAAATGCAACTAACGAATCTAAGCGAAGGACTTATTGATGCAACAACATTTTTAAATAATGTAATCAATCTTAGGAAGCGAATGCTATAAGTTACGGGCACTGTTTTAAAAATATAATGTAGAGCTTAAGCATAAATTAGTTGGGCTACTAAAACCGAGGAATAGGGCTTTTCGTTTTATTTGTATATTTATTTTGTTAATATATATAATTCAGATACCAATAAAAGTTTTTCATTCAATTAAATACTGCAAGGAAGGTTTTTTGATAAACAGACGGATAAACGGACCGACAACATGGCGAAACTATAAAGTTTGCTTTTTGACAAAGGAACCCTAAATTTCAGGGTTAAACCTTGGTTAAACCTAATATGTGAACCTCCTTCTGTTCATAGAAATAAATACCTATCGAAATAAATTCACGAAAATTGAATTTTAGGGTATTTTGGGACTAGAGGGTTTTGTGAATAAGCGATTATGACATTAGGTTATTTCGCCACTGTTAGGTGTAGCTATTTTAGGGTATTTTGGGAATAGAGTATTTTGAGACTCATTCGTAATGGGACGCAGTCCACATGAACTTGGGTTGTATCGAGAGTAGTGTCCTTCGAAAAAAGAGGTTTTTGAGAGAAGGTGATTTCGAAATTAGGGTCTATTAATGATAAGAGTATTTTGGGTGTAGTGTCAAATCAGCCGGAAGGAATAAAACCTCGACTGTACATATTATTCAAAAAAATGGAGGTTCTCAATTCGGTTGTATTTTTTTTTTCAATGTTTATTACCTCAGAACTCCGTCATTGATGAGCCGATTCGTAATACGCTTCCAGTTGGGTCCCATTTTTTTTCAAAAATTCAGTTGGATGATGGGATCCATGAAGAATTGAGGGAACTCTTATATTAGGCACGCGTGTAGTGATTTTGGTATTTTCTACTATAACTCGTGTATTTACACCCGGAAATCATAATTTTGTGGAGTGGAATTGATGATGAAGGCCACAGATGACTTATTGAATTCCTCAATTAGGTACTTAAAAGTACAAAAGTATATCACCGATTCTGATAAGATTCTGTTGAAATAGCAACTAATGAAGTGCCAAAGGTGATCCTTGTGGAATCGACGGAAGTCCTCAAATATTATTGGCCCACATACAGCGATTGGGTTTTTTTCTCTAATAATCAACGAATTTACTCTTGGAAATCAGTTCATGTGGTAAATTTGAAAATAAATGTGGAAATATTCTCGTGGCTTGGCGGAGTACTAAATTGAAGTCGGTTAAAACTTTGTTTTTGAGGTAAATTATTTACTTTTCAGCCTGACGGAGGGGACGCGGTAGAAACGCTTGTGAGCGCCGAAACCAATGATTAGATACACACAATATTTACGCAAGTTAAAAACTCGGAACAAATTGACTACTTTATTATTTTCGGAAAATGTAATTTAGTTTTTACATCCATCTATAGTAGTCTGACGTGACTAAATTGTCCTCAATTTCATCAGATCAGAAGACTATCCTCGACATCTTCTGTCTGTATACTTTTAGTAATATCATATTATATCCGTGAGGTCAGTTTCAGTACAATATTTTGACAGCTGCACGGCTAGCATGCGACGGCGCGCGAGCTCTCTCGATTTTATAAAAATCGAGAGTATCTCGCGGCCGTCGCATGATAGACGTGCTGGAGGTGGTGACAAACAAAATTACACTATACGCGCTGAGGGAGAGGAGATTTGACATTGTATTGTTCCCACTTGTGGTATTTTCCATGCTTACATCTTTGTCACACATGTGTGTATGTGAGTCCTATCCTTTCTCTATGTTTGTCTGCAACAGCTGAACAGCAGTTCTTGACGTGACATGTTTGGATGTCGATGGCGCTCTAAGGCGCAACCATAATCCATACTAATATTATAAATGCGAAAGTGTGTCTGTCTGTTACCTCTTCACGCTAAAACCGCTGAACCGATTGAGATGAAATTTGGTACGGAGATAGTTTGAATCCCGGGGAAGGACATAGGATAGTTTTTATCCCGGAAATCACCCCCTAAGGGGGTGAGTTTGTGTCGAGCTACGATATAAACGAGTTCCACGCGGACGGAAGCTAGTTTAGTCATATGTAGAAGCTAAAAGAACCAGCGAACGAATAAACCCATAGAATGCGAGCCTTACAAATGTCTATCCAAACACGCGCCTAAACCCCGGTATGCGCATGTTCGAACTAAACGGCGGCCTGGCATCGTTTTGACACCCCGCATAATGGCAATGGCACCTATTCTGGGGGCCATTTTACGGCGCTGCCTAGACTTCCATGGTTTTCTCGTTCGCAGGATAGAACAAGGTTTTAATGCGCCATCATAGCTTGCAGGACCGGTTGGTGCGGAAAGGTTAACCTTTGTTTCTAATACTAAGTAGTATAATATAATACTACAATCTCAGACTTTTTCTCTTAAGAGTCCGCTTACTAGCTAGATTCTCCATACAAACGTGTTGGATTGTGACGAAACTTTGCATATACAATGACATGAGGTATATCTATGTCTGTAATTAGTTTATGTAGCTTCAGATACCATAGTAGAAAAATACAGCGAATTAGTTTTTCATACAAAACTTGTTTTTGCTGAATTTAGTTTGTTTTATAAACTGGAACCATATAAACTAATTACAGACATGTCATTGTATATGCAAAGTTTCGTCACAATCCAACATGTAGTTTTAAAATGAGAGCGTAACTACGTTTGTATGGGAAGGTGAAATTCGGCCGAGTTTACTGCGGACTCTTAATAGTAATAATATCAAGTCCCTGGGCGACCGAGCTCTGCTAGGGTAAAAACGAAATTTCCCAGACACGAGACCCAGCTAGATTTTTCGGCCCCGTAATAATAATAATAATCCCCTATATTCCGAATGTCATCGAAATCGTTACAGCCGTTTTCGAGAAAGTGGATGAATATATGAATATATATATATACAAATATTGCTCGTTTAAAGGTTAGGACAATATATGGATTAATATACTAATAAAGAGGAAAAGGCTGTAAGATGGTAGCTTTGTATGTTTTGGCTAATCTCCGGAACCGCTAATCCGATTTCAAAAATTCTTTCACCTGCGTGTAGAATAGACTTTATGGATGGACATAGGATATATTTTATCCCGCGGGTTTGCCTGCGTTCATTGCAATACGTGGGCGAAGCCGCGCGGGCACCTAGCAGTGTTTACTTACCGTTCCATATCACTGTGTGGATTAAATGATATATATGTAATACAAGCTTCCGCCCGCGACTTCGTCTGCGTTTACCCGGGATAAAAACTATCCTATATTTTAATCCAGGCTATAAATTGTCTTCGTGCAACATTTCATCCAAATCGGTTAAGCCGTTCAAGCGTGATTGAGTAACAAACATCCAAACGCCTAAACATACAAACATCTAAACATCCAAACTTTTGCATTTATAATATTAGTAGGATATGTTACGTCAACTCATTGAATAGTTTGGAAAAATATTCAACAGGTTAGCAAAATAGTAATTTAATTAATAAAACAAACAAACTTAAGAAAAATATTTTTATTTACACCTTAATCCTACTTTATTGTACATATTATCTTCACAGAAGGCTTTCACAATACATTTCAATACACCTTATACTTATAGGGAAACAATCATTAAATTAATTCAAAGTTTTAATTGTAATACAAATAAAAACATACAAATAAATGAAATATTCGTTTTAAAATTATCGGTTTGATATAGTTAAAACTTTTTTTACTATTTTTATTTAGGTTAGGGCCGCTTCAGACCGGAATGGCAGCGGCCGGCAGCGGCGCGGCGAGCACTTTCAGTGTCAAGTAATTTTAAACTTTATCTACATACTAAAAAGTCCAGTAAGCCAAGACGCGCGGCCGCGAGGCGGCTCGCGTCACCGCGCGGCGCCGCACGACCTTTTCGAGCTTCTCAAGCGGTACTGGACTTTTTAGTATGTAGATAAAGTCTAAAATTATTTGACACTGAAAGTGCTCGCCGCGCCGCTGCCATTCCGGTCTGAAGCGGCCCTTAGAGTTAAGGCTCGTCAGGACGCGCGAATCTCCATACAAACTTAGTTTTGTTCTCAATTTAACACTGGCATGCTATAATAACATGAAAATTTGTATACCCAATGAGATTCGTCATATGCAGGTCAGAAACTAGTGCCAGTGCCTAGAAATAAAAATAAAAATAAATATCGGTCAAAAATAGTACATTACTACAGAGGCCGGGAAGTAGCCTCATAACTATCCGACCTCGCTACGCTCGGCCGTCTATATGTACTCGGCCGGCAACCCTTTTTCACGCCGAGGTATGTATAGTGCTTTTCTCAAACATGCAATGAAATAAATTAAAAAAACTCCAAGAAATCAAACCTTAATTTGCATGGCTGAACGCCGTGATCCTGTGCCACAAATTGTGGAATGGAAATTAAAAAAGACCATCTTGCCGGCCTAGGCCTCCAATTTTGTATGAAATGCCATTACGGGTCTCTCGTCCCGCTGCGCCCGGAACGTGACACTTCGAAGCCCATTATGAAGAACACAACGTCAATATTTCATTGCATGTTTGAGAAAATATTTTTGTTTCACAAGCTTTTATTGCCAACTGTAATTTTTGTATACCATCATCAACTACTCATTGAGACGATTCTAACGAGCCCAAACTCAACGTTACGTACGACACCTTCTGTCTCCATCATCAGATCAACTTGATGGTACCATAATATTGAATTGTCATCCAAACTATACTTGAACCCCAGATTGCAGCTCAATGCGTTGAAGATATCTGCGTTAAAAATGTGAGTTGCAGGATTCCACCCGAGCAAACATTGCAAGTTAAATAAAAGCTTGTAAAAATATAGAGCGGGCAGAACGTTTTTCATACAGTCTCTAATCGCTTATTTAGGGTTCCGTACCCAAAGGGTAAAAACGGGACCCTATTACTAAGACTTCGCTGTCCGTCCGTCTGTCTGTCACCAGTGATAGCTAGACAGTTGAAATTTTAACAGATGTATTTCTGTTGCCGCTATAACAACAAATACTAAAACCAAAATAAAATAAATATTTAAGGGGGGCACCCATACGACAAACGTGATTTTTTTTGCCGTTTTTACAGATAATGGTACGTAAACCTCCGTGCGCGGGTCCGACTCGCGCTTGGCCGGTTTTTTCTATTATAATTTCTAGCAAAAAAACTTTAGTTTGCGATCTTGATATCGCGGATGCCATGGTGTATCAGCTTCACGGCATTCCAGTATGCCGTTTTAAAATAAGAACCAATCTACGTTTGTATGGAGAGTCCTCCGTGCTGGGGACGTTTACACGGAGCACATCATCCCCCCAGCGTCATTCCCGGTTGTGCCCGCTTTGACACCTAATCCCAAGATTTGGCGTAGGCGCTAGTTTTACGAAAGCGCCTGCCATCTGACCTTCCAACCCAGAGGGAAAACTAGAGCTTATTGGGATTAGACGGGTTGCCTCGCGATGTTTCCCTTCACCGGAAAGCTAACGGTAAATATTCCGTACATAAGTTCCCAAAAACTCATTGGCACGAGCCGGGATTCGAACCCACGACCGCCGCTTAACAGCCGCATGCCTGTACCACATGAACCTAGAATACTCTGGCCAGGCTGTACGTGAGGCCACAGTGAGGGACGGAATCCTATGTAGCTAAATTAAGATCTGGTCTTAAAATGGCCGATGACTTGCCATAAACAACCTACTTGATTTGGACGGGTAATGGTTTATGTGCCACAACTTCATACTGAATCAGTTGTGGCAAATAAGAAAAGTGGAACTATGACAAGGACAACGAATGATATTTCCCTTTCTGTCACACTTATCGAGATTTGTATGCTACCAGCTCGCTCGCACGTGGTATTATTATTACCATAGCCTGTCCAGAGTATTCTAGGTTCATGCCTGAACCACGGGGCTGCCGCAGCTTACACGGAGCAACATTCATGCTTTTCAATACAGAAAGATTTTCACCCCGCAAATGAATAACGTAGAGCGTAAAATGTCGTCCAACAACTCAATCATAACATAACATGTTGCATACATTCGGGTAGTATTCCATCTGTCCAGAATCTCTGTCCAATGTGCATTTGATAAAAAAAATTGGATGACTTGATCAAACATACGAGGAACAACTTCTACGGCGAAGAAGCATTTGGCATATTGGATAGCAAGGCATCAGGCAACCTTGTATGAAAAGATTACGTTTTTTGTACAAGGTTGTTTTTTTTATAAACGTTTAGAGCAGTGTTTTTCAATCTTTTTCATGCCGCGGCCCCTTTTGTACAGAAAAAAATATTTCGCGACCCCCCTACGCTGTTCAAAATACTTACAGCACTAACTTTAAAAATATAAGTAGCCGCAACCCCCTTCAGAAGGCTTCCCACAGTTAGAAAAACACTGGTTTAGAGGACCCCATAGATATATAAAATTAAAGGATTTAAACAATACCGGAGCCGAGATTTTTAAGTTTTAAGTTTTGTTTATAATTTTTCAATGTCCAGTGGGAATATATATTGCAAATATCTCGGCTCCGATGCATTTTAGAGTGTTGCATTTCATAACAAAATATGTTTGTTTTGAATAGATGTATCATAATCTACCACTTTGGCAAGTGGCCGCTCACCTAAAAAATTACAGCACTTTTAACCAATGCCCTTTGATCAAAGATTGGAGCAGATTCGTTTGATACCGTTCAACCAAGCTCACTGGAGCGCAAACTCGGAGTATTCCAGGGTTGAAACTGCCCCGCCTGCTCGCGCCGGAACGTTCCCCTGGATTTTCTCCCGGCCACCCTCCAACCGCGCAATAGGGGTGTAGACACTAAATAAAATAATCAGTAATGACATATTTTCACGAAAAAGGATTAAATAAAAAGTTACTTTGGTAATATTTTACACTAGTAAGAGCTATCGTAAAAAGAACTCAAAATGTGTATCACATCACATCATATCAGCCGAAAGACGTCCACTGGTGGACATAGGCCTCCCCCAAAGAGTGCCAAAGTGACCGGTCCTGCGCCACCCGCATCCAGCTGGACAGTGCTGGCTGGGCAGCGTTCGGGAAGCTACGGCACATCTTTTCGTCCAATATTCCGCAGTGTCTCAAGACGAGAGTCTTTGACCAGTGTGTGTTGCCAGTGATGACGTATGGCACTGAAACGTGGTCGCTTACAAAATGTGTATACTGTATCAAAATTTTACGAGCTTCCGAATGATACCCCACAGGTTCCTTGCAATCCAAAAAAAATGCGAAACCCCTTATTACCCCTCAAACTGCCCCCTTTATTGGGGTTTACACCTTTTTGACTTTATTTATGAAATTAGGCCATACATTTCTATATCTATACCAAATTTCAGCTTCCTATGTCAAACGGTCTTCGAGAAAACTGGCTGTGACAGACGGACAGCCTCCGAGTGATCGCATAAGTGTTCCCTTGGACCAATTTTGGTACGGAACACTAAAAATGTAGTCAAATGGAGAAAAAATCAACGCAAAAGGTTAAATAATCACGAAGTTATAAGTGTCTAAAGTTTTAAGAAGGGGTATGTTCTGTCTCTTTTAGCAAAACGCAACTTCATATGAAACGATGACGCTAATAGATTGTGACGTTAGTACAGACGGCGACGTGCCGCGCCCCGTCGTGTTCGACGCGGCCCCCGGCAGCCTCGTGTAATGTGACGTCACACGCTGTTTGCGTTTTCTCTCTCCAACAAGCAATATTAAAACGGTTGTAGCTTCGTCATTCTTTGAGATATCTGAATAGGATTTTCGTCGCTAGCCATATTTTTTTGCGTTCTTTCTTTTGGAGTAACACTGCATTTTGCGTCTACACCCGTATTGTCCAGGAATACAAAGAATATGTTTGCGAGAAGGGTCCTCAATTAAAAAACGCGACTTGCATATATTTTTGGAGAAAAAAAAAAGCTCGCTTACGAATGAAATGATCCTTGGATAAGGGGTTCACATGTAAATCCTGCGCAGGTGCTGCGCTGCGGTTATGGCGTTGCACTGCGGACATATCTTTTTAGCTTTGAGCGATTCCAGCCAGCACACCTGGAACGTTCAACATATATATTGAGCTATTGATGACTAAGGCACTGGTCCCACCGCCGGCTAGTAAGCTAGAAAAGTTGGGCGAGTAGCATTACATTGCGGATCTGTAAAGGTCGATTGATCACACTGTGCCTGGTTAGCACGAAATGAACCGTTACTCGCCCAACCAGTGCCTTAATCCAAATCTGTCCTAAAACAGACACTTATTTCAAAAGTATATTATAAGATAAACGATTATCTTATAATACAGAGTGTACCAAAAATGGGGTGTGAACCGATCAAGGGCATAACAGGTATCGTGTTCTGGTAAGGAAAAAAACGAAAAGATTTTTTTTTGATAAGTTTATTTTTACATTTGTATGGAGCAGGTCGTCCTAGTCGGCCAAAACGTCGGTAAAAAAAAACACGTAAATAAAAAATCTTATTTATTGTATGTATTTCTACTCCCATTGTCTCTGTGTCTTTTGTGTAGTGAATAATCCTCTTTCTTTCATTCTTATTTTTGTCTTATCAGAACATGATACCTGTTATGCCCTTAAACGGTTCACACCCCATTTTTGGTATACTCTGGTACTATTATTTTTGCCATTATTATCTTCGCCTATTATACAAGCAAAGTCTATTATTCAAGCAGTGTCAAGAAGGGAGACACCATCAGGACTGTATTTTTTCCATACTAAAAGTGACGTTTAGAGGGGTAACCACGTAACGTTTGGAACGCGCGTTAGGCAGATCCAACTGTCATTTTTCAATATTAATATTGACATTTGGATCTACCTAACGTACGTACAATACATTACGTGATCGACCAGCGATCTACCTGACGCGCGTACAATACATTACGTGATCGACCAGCGATCTACCTGACGCGCGTACAATACATTACGTGATCGACCAGCGATCTACCTGACGCGCGTACAATACATTACGTGATCGACCAGCGATCTACCTGACGCGCGTACAATACATTACGTGATCGACCAGCGATCTACCTGACGCGCGTACAATGCGTTACGTAATTGACCTGCAGGTCGACCACGTAACGCAGTGTACGTACGATCTGACCGTCATTTTTGATATAGAAAACCTACAGTTGGATTGTCCTGTCGCGCCTTCGAAACGTTACGTGATTGCACATTTCTGGCAGCATGTGCCTGTTTCACGCAACCGACTGCCACCTGACCTTCCGACCCAGAGGGGAAACTAGACCTTACTGGGATTAGACCGCTTTCCTTACGATGGTTTCCTTTACCGAAAAGCCGGCGACTTTCAATCTCGTGGGTTCGAACCCCAGCTCAGTCCAGTCAGCATCAAAAGTAGCTACGCAAACGGAGATGTCAAAAGTGTAATATTCAGAGCAATGACGCGTAGTTGCAGTGCCCAAGAGGCAACCGGATGGCTCGCGGTATTTGAGCTCCCGAAGTGTTGTGGAACCGCCCTGTGCAACCTGAACTGAGCCAACTTGGACTGGGGCAGAAATAGAAAAAGATGTATGGAAAAGTTTGTTTTCACACCTTTCATTCAGAAAAGTAAGTTTTGTTCCACGAAGAGAGGGATCAAAATGCTACTTTTCTGTTCAAGCTACTTTCTTAATTTATTCATTGGCATGTAGCATTTACGCAATGTGCCAATTGAACACGGATCTTAATAAAATAATCGTTTGTAATTTTACATCGTAATCGATTAAAAACTAACAATTTTCAAAGTTAACTTTAACAACGTTGTATGAAAATATATGATTTTTTCGTAATATTTAAAAATTAGTATTAAAAATTAAGAAAATTTGTTAAAACTTGTTAAGGAAGTTAGAACAGCATCTTTTTTAAATTTCCTCATAGTCGGTGTGAAAAATAGTATGTGTCACTCGGTAGCAAAATTATCTTCGGCTCGGGCGTTAACACTTGTATCCCTCACTACGCTCAGGATCCTATGTTAGAATCCCTCGCTACGCTCAGGATTCTATTGTAGGATCCTTCGCTACGTTCGGGATTCAATACACCGCCCTCGCCGTAAATATACTATTTTGCTCACTTGTGACACAAATAACTATTTTCGCCGCGAGGCAGTCGATTGAAACAGCGATTGCCTGAAAGTGTGTACGCTGTTTATATAATGAAACACTGTTCCAATTGCGGCCCCAGTCCAAGTTGGCTCAGTTCGGGTTGCACAGGGCGGTTCCACAACGCTTCGTGAGCTCAAATACCGCGAGCCATCCGGTTGCCCCTAGGCCACTTCAACTACGCGTCATCGCTTTAACTAGTAGGGAAATGGACATACCTCGCAGTAGACATGCCAGCATTGTATGGACACGGCGGGAGAGCTGTAGGCCCCCAGGCAAATCAGACACTTTGCCTGCAAACACGTACATGGGTCATTGTCAGATTTAGGTTAGCGTCTTTTCGGTGGACATTGCCAAAGCTAAGGGCTTTAAAGCCTAATTTTTGGTTGAACTCTGAATCCGCATAAGCGGCGTCGCCTCTTCTATAATTCTATGCGATAAAAACATATTATATATAACCATAAGCCCTTACTATTGCCCATTGAAAAGACGATTTTTGTTGTACTGACTGACAATGACCCACATACTGGGTGTTATTTTTAGATAATCCTTACATAATACACTCGCGGTCAAATATTTCGGGTCACCCTAAACTAAATAACTGCAATAGGTTCTTTAAAATATTGAACATTTGTTTTATTTACATAATATGCTATTCTTTACAATACCCAACTGTATTAGCAATTTCCTGGATCCTATCATAAAAATATCAATATTCAAAAATCACGATTTTTGCGATATCTCGCTCCGTTAACGTTGTTTCTTTTCATGGGTTTTTACGAGTCCGATTTAAACCTGGTAACGTTATATTTTTTACTGTTATTTTAGCAGTTTAGATGTAAAATTAAACAATGATCATGACAGTATTAAACAAAGCTAAACCTTGCACTATTTTAGGAAATATGACGGTATTTTACCAACCCGTATTCTTTGTCCGCGAGTGTATTATAAATGCGAAAGTGTGTGTGTGTGTGTGTGGTGTTTGTCCTTCTTTCACGTCGCAACGGAGCGTCATATTAATGTGATTTTTTGTACGGAGATAGTTTAGAGGCTGGAGAGTGACATAGGCTTCTTTTCCAGCGGGAAATATCTAATTCCCACGGGAAAATTAAATATGTTACATTTTCCTATAACCACGCGGGCGAAGCCGCGGGCATCAGCTAGTTTACTATAAAAACAATTTTTTAACCGACTTCAATTTAGTCACGTAAACTATTCCACATTTCTTTACCAATTTACCACATGAACTGATTTCAGAGAGCAAATGCGTTGATTATTAGAGAAAAAAAAAACAAAATTGGCTCGTAAATGACGGAGTAAAAAAATACGATCGAATTGAGAACCTCCTTTTTTTGAAGTCGGTTAAAAAAGGAACATTAAGGTGTGATGCTGATGCGTTTTAATATATTTGACACCTGGGCCCTATTTCACCACCTTGACAATTGTCACCTGACAATGACAATTGCACGCACATTGCTGGGTCATTAAGCTGTCCAGCAACCAACTTAACCTGTCGACGCAGCCATGTAAAGCGAATTGTCATTGTCAGGCGACAGTTGTCGATTTGGTGAAATAGGGGCAGCTGCCTGTCGAGCTCGCGAGTGTTTACTGTCATTTTACACAAATGGAAAACCGTCAGAAGAATGTAAGAGCCTCTGCCCCTTCTCAACTTAGTCAAGGTAAATTGACCTGACCTGAGACCTTTATCCCTTTTGGGCATTCGCTAGGACTCCATCTATTAAATTTTATTTATTTATATATTTATTTGGCTCACTAAACAAGTTACAGGCAATTACAGAAATACAATATTAGCATTTATTTTAATTAATTTATTTATTTATTTGCCCATACATTTCACAGCATGACAGTAACACCAAAGCACTGTGAAACAAAAGAAATATACATATATACACAAAAGAAACAAATTATCATTATTATAACACAGAAGACGGTCGTGCATCCATCCTCTCGCAGAACGTCAAACATTCATCACACACATCTATCTATCCATCGGCTAGCAAATATATCAGTTTGGTGCTGATTCAAGCAACGAGTTTATGAAGTGCAGAGCTCGAATAAGTGGAGACTTTCTGCGAGACAACGTTCGCGCTGTCGGCGCCGCTAGTAAATGTTGACAACGAGGACGAAAATTATATCTAGAGGGCGAGGGAACATACAGGCGCACCAACTGAGCTACTAATTCGGTCTGAATCACCACGCAAAATGCTACCAGCTAAGGTAAGAAGACCGAAGTTTCGCCTCACCTCTAGTGAATTTAAACCTAAAACGCCCAGCAAAAAATTTGTAGGGTATAGAAATGGGTAGTAACCGTAATTTTTTTTATACAGAAAACAAGAATACTTTTTGTACCTTTTCCAGAAGCAAGATATATGTTGTCTCATGAGGATTCCAAACAATAGCATAAAGGTTCCGATCTGGACTATAACTCTTAACATGTGTGCACAGAAAGAAAGAAAGTTAAGGCAAAGTAAGGGCGCTAATGAGGTAAGATGTGTAACTAATCTAAACTGCTAAAAACTAAAATAAACAAAAACAAATCACAATATTATGGGTGAAGGATTGCGAGATTTGTATCGAGTTAAATCCTCTATCTACGGTGCTGAATGACAGTAAATCCTTGTGAGATGTCAAATATATGAAAACACATCTATAATTTATACTGACTATTTTTAACCACCATATTTTATACAGAATGTGAGTACTTACTTCGGAAGCGCTATTCTGTTTGCTCTCCAATTCTCTTATTCTAGCTTTCAGGGCTTGTATTCGCGTCTGCAAAAAACAAAGCGTTCTTTATTAAACCGTCCTTCTAAAGGTGGTTGATTTCCGTACAAAACGTCTTACGACATTCGCAGGGTAACTGCGTGATATTTTAAGAAAGCCATGACAAACTGTGACCTGGTAAATGTCGCGGGAGTCCGCCGGATGCGGGTGGCGCAGGACCGGTCATTGTGGCACTCTTTGGGGGAGGCCCATGTCCAGCAGTGGTCGTCTTTCGGCTGATATGATGTTGATGAAACAAGCTTTCATAAATTGGCTTGCCATTTGCGCGAACTTGTATAAACTAAAATAATGTGAGAAATTCGTTTCGGACATCATGATACTTTGAGAAAACAATTTTTCTCAATGAATTCTGGTTTATACAAGTTACATACGTTTCTTAAAATATCACCTCGTTAGCCTGCGTTTTGTATGGACATCGAACCACCTTATCATTAAAACTTGTCCTGAGGCTCTAGTATAAGTTTTACCGAAACAAAACTTTACGATCGCGTTTGCGTTTTACCCCCAATTTGTATGGGATTTGACAGATAAACGCAAACGCGGTCGTAACGTTTTGTTTCGGTAAAACTTATACTAGAGCCTCTGGCCCCGTATCACGGTCGGCCTTATCACGCGATAAGTGACAAAATGAGAGCGTCGTCTCGTTCTATCGAACGGTGTCAGCCAGTGACGGACGGCTCTATCTTGTCACTTATCGTGTGATAAGGCCGGCCATGATACGGGGTCTGCACTGTATGTGGACAAGTTCTGACAAATCGATTATACGACATCATCCTACCAGCGTTATCCCGGTTGTGCCCTAAAGGAGCCCGGGGTCCGCTTTGACACCTAATCCCAGGATTTGCCATAGGCACTAGTTTTACGAAAGCGACTGCCATCTGACCTTCCAACCCAGAGGGGAAACTAGACCTTATTGGGATTAGACCGGTTTCCTCACGATGTTTTCCTTCACCGAAGAGCTAGCGGTCGATTAGACATCTCAATCGTTAAACTCCAAACATGTCAAAAACTATCCAGGATTCGGTGTAGCGCATCCGGGTAAAAGTCAATCATCATCATATCAGCCGAAAGATGTCCATTGCTGGACATAGGGCCCCCAAAGAGTGCCAGAAATTCTTAAATATAAAAGAAGTTAGATTTTTAACTTAACTTAACTTCTTTCTGCTTCAACAGTTGCATTGTGTGAATTAAGGAAAAATTATAATAGTTCAAGTATCATTATCATTTTATCGCGTTGTACACGGTGTTGCAACACGCTGTTTTTTATAAATTTGCCACTCTTTTCTAGGCTTATCTTTCCCTGGCCGGACTCGTATCAATCCATACTAATCTTATAAATGCGAAAGTGTGTCTGTCTGTCTGTTACCTCTTCACGCTTAAACCGCTGAACCGATTGAGATGAAATTTGGTATGGAGATAGTTTGAATCCCGGGGAAGGACATAGGATAGTTTGTATCCTGGAAATCATCCCCTGAGGCACCCCCTGGGGGATGAAAGTTTGTATCGAGCTACGATATAATCAAGTTCCACGCAGACGGAGTCGCGGGCAGAAGCTAGTAATGAATATGGGTTTACCCCTCTCTTACCGACAAACGTTTCATCGAATGAATGTTTCCGAATTTTTACTTCAATGAAAACATTTTATTCAGAAACCGTAAACTTTTCAGAATTGTTATAAAACAAACCTAACCAAACCTAATGGGTTCTACACAATTAGCTTTTAGCTTTACCTAAAAAGTTTACGGTTTATGAGAAAAAAAAAGTTCGTTGAAATGACAATTCGATGAAACAAAGCATACGGTGAAACGTTTGTGTGTAAAATGAGGGGATCCCATCAATACGAGTTATAATTGTCACGGTACAATAAACGTCAATGATGACATATGATGACATAAATTGTACTGAAATGACAGCTGTCAAATATTGGACGTAAGGGCATTTTTAACCCCCGACGCAAAGAGAGGGGTGTTATAAGTTTAACGTATCTGTGTGTCTGTGTATCTGTCTATGGTATCGTAGCTCCCAAACGGATGGACCGATTTGAATGCGGTTTTTTTTATTAGAAAGCTGATGTGATCCCGAGTGTTCTTAGCTATGTGGCATGAAAATCGGTTTAGCCGTTTTTAAGATATTGGACTTTAAAATGAAAATGTCGGGAGTTTTTCAACTTTTCTAAGTTGCAGTTATTTCACTATAACTACCTCTGCACTGGCCTCCACCAGTCCATTCGGCTTGCTCGGCGGAGGCTCCGTAAAACTGACGTGGACGCCAGAGATGTCCCTCTCTGCGATTCCGTTCTCTGAACTCTGCTCTTCGGACGCTCTCTCTAGTGGCGTGATCTCTGCCTGCAAATGCAGCAATTCAAAGTTGCAGTGTCAGTGCAACCGGATGGCTCGCAGTATTTGAGCTCCCGAAGTGTTGTGGAACCGCCCTGGCAACCCGAACCGAGCCAACTTGGACTGGGGCGGAAATAGAAAAAAATATGGTTTTTACCCCCCCCTACAATTTCCGCCCCAGTCCAAGCTGGCTCAGTTCGGGTTGCACAGGACAGTTCCACAACACTTCGGGAGCTCAAATACCGCGAGCCATCCGGTCCTCGGATACTGAAATTACGCGTCATTGCTAAATAGGGATGGTGACACCAAATGAAATAATCAATAAAGTTAATTAAAAATATAGACACATGGAGAAAAAAGTAACACAAGACAATGACAAAGTTACAAGAGAGGGTATACTCTGTCCCTTTTCCACAAAACATGCCTTCACATAAAGCTCTTGTCATTTACTATGACACCTGAGATCCGTGACGTGACGAGTCTTAAGCAATATTAAAACGGTTGTATCGTCGATATTTTTCGTGATATTTGAATAGGATTCTCGTCATTATATTTTTTGCCTTCTGTCTTTTGTGGTAATAATAAAGTTAGAGTCCCGAACCCTATTACTGAATATTAGGCACATCTCTAGTATAGTAAATAGACTTGTCTACACCGAGCCGAGGCATGCGGTCGAGCATCCACATGCCTCGGCCGAGCACGCCTCGCCCGAGGCAGGCGGCGAGCATGCGTCCGGTGCAGACGCGGCTGATGACGCGGCTTACATCTGCTGCGATCCTGGAGGGCGAGTACTGCGGTGGGCCGTAGAGCTCCGTATCTTCATCCCCGTCTACCACCTGAAACCAGTAAACATATTT
This sequence comes from Epinotia bilunana, assembly GCA_947049275.1. NCBI lineage: Eukaryota > Metazoa > Arthropoda > Insecta > Lepidoptera > Tortricidae > Epinotia > Epinotia bilunana. Next base: position 1,356,734 of record OX346277.1, on the reverse strand, counting down.
TTATCAAAAATGATCGGCAAAGTTGACTTTATCGGTAAAAAATCAGGACGTCAAGTGCACAGTTTATGGTTAGTCAAAATAAAAAAAATAAAAACCTTGCCGGCTCGATTTTGCTCGACAACAATATTGCATGCAAATTCTATTATTTGTTGTGGTGCAAATTTTTAAAAAGCTAAAACGACCATATAAATAAAAGGCGTAGGTCCCAAACAGCCCAAAACGGAAGATCAGTAGCTGTGACTGATCGCGACTTTTTAACACTTGTTTTATTTACATAATATGCTATTCTTTACAATATCAATCAATCAATCAATCAAAACATTTATTCCTGACAAACACAACACAGATAATAATAAAAAAAGCACATTTCCTTTTTGTCACGAAATGGACCCAGCTCAGCATGTTGCTAGCTTTGCAGCCAGCGCTGGTCTTCCGCAGGGTCCATTCGGTGAGAGCACGGAGAGTAACAAACAAAACAATTAAAAGGAAATACCTATATACTTAACTAAAATACAAACATAAAAAATAAAAAATAAAAATAAAAAATACACAAAAAAGCAATGAACGGTTTTTTTTAATAATATTAAATAATAAATGTTTGTTGGCCTGTCAGTAGTTTCATCCCAACAAACCACTACGTGCGTATGGGCCTTAATGGTAAAAATGAACGCAGCCCATACATGAACAGTACCACTAGCGCCAGTGAAGAGAAGACAAGACAAACTAAACTCTAAACGTCAAACAAAACAGCATGGACATGAAATTGGGCTTACAAAAACAATACTTAATTATAAATTAAACTACGTTGACAAATTACATATTAAATTACGTTGTCCAGCAACCGTATGGCAATGAAATGAATGAATTGCAGAAGGGGCATAACCAACAGGTGAGGGAGTGTTAAATGCAGCTAGTTTCAAGACAGAGATTCTCCTGTTTATGCTGATGTTCTTGCATGAATTTTTTGAGATTAATTCTAAATCTATTAACGTCCGACGTTTAGTTGAATCAAATAAATTATGGCATTTTCGGAAAAAAATATTACACTTACAACTTATTATTATAAATGCAAATACAAATTTATTTAGATCTATTTAAAAAAAGAAAGATGAAAGTAACAGTAGATATAGAAACCAACTAGCCATACCAAACTCCAAGCTAACTATGTGTAGAATAGGCCCACACTATTGTTGAATCGTCATAAAAGCTTAACATAAGGCTTGACTGTTAGTCTTAATTATATGCAATAAATATATAAATAACAAACAAACCACCAAAAACATTACATGTAAAGTGACGCCAAGACTCCATAGCTCATACAGCTTTCAGCGTGAAAAAGATATCAGATCGCAATTAGCGCCAAGGTTCCTACTCCACACGGCGAAACTCTACCACTACCAGCCACGCTCTACAAATTCTATATCTTGGCTAAAAAGTGTAGCTTTGTTGGGCACATCCCGGTCGCCGCATAGACTTTCACGCCGAATGAATTTATGATGATATTAATAAGTGACGGGTCTATACTTTCTACCTACCCACTAAACCTAATTTCAGAGAAAAAAGTTTCTAACAAAACATGCTTATTTAAACGTATTCTTTACGAAACAGTCATAAAAAATATAAAAACTACATGCCATAATGACACACCACAGTGGTAACTAGTTTCCCTTTCAAATGTATGTCTGGAAATGTAATTATTTATATGGCTGGATGTTATTGATTTGGTCTCTTAGACGTAATTCACTTTAAAACGATGTTTAACCACCATTAGTACGTTGAAGTATATGCCTTAGAATATTTATGAATAAATCCTCCGCCCTCGTGCTGGGTACTGACCAGCTGCCGGTCCTGGCTGGCGCGGCGCTGCGCTGCAGTGACGTCACGCCGGCCGCCCTCGTGCTGGGTACTGACCAGCTGCCGGTCCTGGCTGGCGCGGCGCTGCGCTGCAGTGACGTCACGCCGGCCGCCCTCGTGCTGGGTACTGACCAGCTGCCGGTCCTGGCTGGCGCGGCGCTGCGCTGCAGTGACGTCACGCCGGCCGCCCTCGTGCTCGGTACTGACCAGCTGCCGGTCCTGGCTGGCGCGGCGCTGCGCTGCAGTGACGTCACGCCGGCCGCCCTCGTGCTCGGTACTGACCAGCTGCCGGTCCTGGCTGGCGCGGCGCTGCGCTGCAGTGACGTCACGCCGGCCGCCCTCGTGCTCGGTACTGACCAGCTGCCGGTCCTGGCTGGCGCGGCGCTGCGCTGCAGTGACGTCACGCCGGCCGCCCTCGTGCTCGGTACTGACCAGCTGCCGGTCCTGGCTGGCGCGGCGCTGCGCTGCAGTGACGTCACGCCGGCCGCCCTCGTGCTCGGTACTGACCAGCTGCCGGTCCTGGCTGGCGCGGCGCTGCGCTGCAGTGACGTCACGCCGGCCGCCCTCGTGCTCGGTACTGACCAGCTGCCGGTCCTGGCTGGCGCGGCGCTGCGCTGCAGTGACGTCACGCCGGCCGCCCTCGTGCTCGGTACTGACCAGCTGCCGGTCCTGGCTGGCGCGGCGCTGCGCTGCAGTGACGTCACGCCGGCCGCCCTCGTGCTCGGTACTGACCAGCTGCCGGTCCTGGCTGGCGCGGCGCTGCGCTGCAGTGACGTCACGCCGGCCGCCCTCGTGCTCGGTACTGACCAGCTGCCGGTCCTGGCTGGCGCGGCGCTGCGCTGCAGTGACGTCACGCCGGCCGCCCTCGTGCTCGGTACTGACCAGCTGCCGGTCCTGGCTGGCGCGGCGCTGCGCTGCAGTGACGTCACGCCGGCCGCCCTCGTGCTGGGTACTGACCAGCTGCCGGTCCTGGCTGGCGCGGCGCTGCGCTGCAGTGACGTCACGCCGGCCGCCCTCGTGCTGGGTACTGACCAGCTGCCGGTCCTGGCTGGCGCGGCGCTGCGCTGCAGTGACGTCACGCCGGCCGCCCTCGTGCTGGGTACTGACCAGCTGCCGGTCCTGGCTGGCGCGGCGCTGCGCTGCAGTGACGTCACGCCGGCCGCCCTCGTGCTGGGTACTGACCAGCTGCCGGTCCTGGCTGGCGCGGCGCTGCGCTGCAGTGACGTCACGCCGGCCGCCCTCGTGCTGGGTACTGACCAGCTGCCGGTCCTGGCTGGCGCGGCGCTGCGCTGCAGTGACGTCACGCCGGCCGCCCTCGTGCTGGGTACTGACCAGCTGCCGGTCCTGGCTGGCGCGGCGCTGGGCTGCAGTGACGTCACGCCGGCCGCCCTCGTGCTGGGTACTGACCAGCTGCCGGTCCTGGCTGGCGCGGCGCTGGGCTGCAGTGACGTCACGCCGGCCGCCCTCGTGCTGGGTACTGACCAGCTGCCGGTCCTGGCTGGCGCGGCGCTGGGCTGCAGTGACGTCACGCCGGCCGCCCTCGTGCTGGGTACTGACCAGCTGCCGGTCCTGGCTGGCGCGGCGCTGGGCTGCAGTGACGTCACGCCGGCCGCCCTCGTGCTGGGTACTGACCAGCTGCCGGTCCTGGCTGGCGCGGCGCTGGGCTGCAGTGACGTCACGCCGGCCGCCCTCGTGCTGGGTACTGACCAGCTGCCGGTCCTGGCTGGCGCGGCGCTGCGCTGCAGTGACGTCACGCCGGCCGCCCTCGTGCTGGGTACTGACCAGCTGCCGGTCCTGGCTGGCGCGGCGCTGCGCTGCAGTGACGTCACGCCGGCCGCCCTCGTGCTGGGTACTGACCAGCTGCCGGTCCTGGCTGGCGCGGCGCTGCGCTGCAGTGACGTCACGCCGGCCGCCCTCGTGCTGGGTACTGACCAGCTGCCGGTCCTGGCTGGCGCGGCGCTGCGCTGCAGTGACGTCACGCCGGCCGCCCTCGTGCTGGGTACTGACCAGCTGCCGGTCCTGGCTGGCGCGGCGCTGCGCTGCAGTGACGTCACGCCGGCCGCCCTCGTGCTGGGTACTGACCAGCTGCCGGTCCTGGCTGGCGCGGCGCTGGGCTGCAGTGACGTCACGCCGGCCGCCCTCGTGCTGGGTACTGACCAGCTGCCGGTCCTGGCTGGCGCGGCGCTGGGCTGCAGTGACGTCACGCCGGCCGCCCTCGTGCTGGGTACTGACCAGCTGCCGGTCCTGGCTGGCGCGGCGCTGGGCTGCAGTGACGTCACGCCGGCCGCCCTCGTGCTGGGTACTGACCAGCTGCCGGTCCTGGCTGGCGCGGCGCTGGGCTGCAGTGACGTCACGCCGGCCGCCCTCGTGCTGGGTACTGACCAGCTGCCGGTCCTGGCTGGCGCGGCGCTGGGCTGCAGTGACGTCACGCCGGCCGCCCTCGTGCTGGGTACTGACCAGCTGCCGGTCCTGGCTGGCGCGGCGCTGCGCTGCAGTGACGTCACGCCGGCCGCCCTCGTGCTGGGTACTGACCAGCTGCCGGTCCTGGCTGGCGCGGCGCTGCGCTGCAGTGACGTCACGCCGGCCGCCCTCGTGCTGGGTACTGACCAGCTGCCGGTCCTGGCTGGCGCGGCGCTGCGCTGCAGTGACGTCACGCCGGCCGCCCTCGTGCTGGGTACTGACCAGCTGCCGGTCCTGGCTGGCGCGGCGCTGCGCTGCAGTGACGTCACGCCGGCCGCCCTCGTGCTGGGTACTGACCAGCTGCCGGTCCTGGCTGGCGCGGCGCTGCGCTGCAGTGACGTCACGCCGGCCGCCCTCGTGCTGGGTACTGACCAGCTGCCGGTCCTGGCTGGCGCGGCGCTGCGCTGCAGTGACGTCACGCCGGCCGCCCTCGTGCTGGGTACTGACCAGCTGCCGGTCCTGGCTGGCGCGGCGCTGCGCTGCAGTGACGTCACGCCGGCCGCCCTCGTGCTGGGTACTGACCAGCTGCCGGTCCTGGCTGGCGCGGCGCTGCGCTGCAGTGACGTCACGCCGGCCGCCCTCGTGCTGGGTACTGACCAGCTGCCGGTCCTGGCTGGCGCGGCGCTGCGCTGCAGTGACGTCACGCCGGCCGCCCTCGTGCTGGGTACTGACCAGCTGCCGGTCCTGGCTGGCGCGGCGCTGCGCTGCAGTGACGTCACGCCGGCCGCCCTCGTGCTGGGTACTGACCAGCTGCCGGTCCTGGCTGGCGCGGCGCTGCGCTGCAGTGACGTCACGCCGGCCGCCCTCGTGCTGGGTACTGACCAGCTGCCGGTCCTGGCTGGCGCGGCGCTGCGCTGCAGTGACGTCACGCCGGCCGCCCTCGTGCTGGGTACTGACCAGCTGCCGGTCCTGGCTGGCGCGGCGCTGCGCTGCAGTGACGTCACGCCGGCCGCCCTCGTGCTGGGTACTGACCAGCTGCCGGTCCTGGCTGGCGCGGCGCTGCGCTGCAGTGACGTCACGCCGGCCGCCCTCGTGCTGGGTACTGACCAGCTGCCGGTCCTGGCTGGCGCGGCGCTGCGCTGCAGTGACGTCACGCCGGCCGCCCTCGTGCTGGGTACTGACCAGCTGCCGGTCCTGGCTGGCGCGGCGCTGCGCTGCAGTGACGTCACGCCGGCCGCCCTCGTGCTGGGTACTGACCAGCTGCCGGTCCTGGCTGGCGCGGCGCTGCGCTGCAGTGACGTCACGCCGGCCGCCCTCGTGCTGGGTACTGACCAGCTGCCGGTCCTGGCTGGCGCGGCGCTGCGCTGCAGTGACGTCACGCCGGCCGCCCTCGTGCTGGGTACTGACCAGCTGCCGGTCCTGGCTGGCGCGGCGCTGCGCTGCAGTGACGTCACGCCGGCCGCCCTCGTGCTGGGTACTGACCAGCTGCCGGTCCTGGCTGGCGCGGCGCTGCGCTGCAGTGACGTCACGCCGGCCGCCCTCGTGCTGGGTACTGACCAGCTGCCGGTCCTGGCTGGCGCGGCGCTGCGCTGCAGTGACGTCACGCCGGCCGCCCTCGTGCTGGGTACTGACCAGCTGCCGGTCCTGGCTGGCGCGGCGCTGCGCTGCAGTGACGTCACGCCGGCCGCCCTCGTGCTGGGTACTGACCAGCTGCCGGTCCTGGCTGGCGCGGCGCTGCGCTGCAGTGACGTCACGCCGGCCGCCCTCGTGCTGGGTACTGACCAGCTGCCGGTCCTGGCTGGCGCGGCGCTGCGCTGCAGTGACGTCACGCCGGCCGCCCTCGTGCTGGGTACTGACCAGCTGCCGGTCCTGGCTGGCGCGGCGCTGCGCTGCAGTGACGTCACGCCGGCCGCCCTCGTGCTGGGTACTGACCAGCTGCCGGTCCTGGCTGGCGCGGCGCTGCGCTGCAGTGACGTCACGCCGGCCGCCCTCGTGCTGGGTACTGACCAGCTGCCGGTCCTGGCTGGCGCGGCGCTGCGCTGCAGTGACGTCACGCCGGCCGCCCTCGTGCTGGGTACTGACCAGCTGCCGGTCCTGGCTGGCGCGGCGCTGCGCTGCAGTGACGTCACGCCGGCCGCCCTCGTGCTGGGTACTGACCAGCTGCCGGTCCTGGCTGGCGCGGCGCTGCGCTGCAGTGACGTCACGCCGGCCGCCCTCGTGCTGGGTACTGACCAGCTGCCGGTCCTGGCTGGCGCGGCGCTGCGCTGCAGTGACGTCACGCCGGCCGCCCTCGTGCTGGGTACTGACCAGCTGCCGGTCCTGGCTGGCGCGGCGCACGCAGGTGGCGGCGCGCGCGTCGCTCGGCTGCAGCGCGGCGGCGCGCACGCGCCACTCCCCACACCACTGGTATTCTGCGCCGAACCCGCCAGGCGAGTCGTTCTGGAAATTAGAAAAAATCTGTAAATGTATGTCATTTAAAATCCACTGAACCCGCTAGGCGAGACATTCTGTAAATGTATGTACATTTAAAATCTACTGGATTGCTAGGTGTCGTTATGCAAATTTGTGGACTCATTAAAAAAGACACAAACGAGAATTGAGACGCACGGAAAGGGCGAAAGCGAAAAAAGTATGCAATTCAATTTGTGACATTCTGCCCGGGCAATAACTCCAAACTAGCATAAATGCAAAAGTTGTATTTTTGCTGGCGATGATCGATCGAAAGTCAGTTGGTGCACATACCTCTACATCAATGCTCTCGTCAGAACTAGTAGGCACATCTTCATCCATCGAGGCCCCAGTGCGCTTCAGACAGCGCAGCGCGTGCCGCTGCAGCCGGGAGGCGGGCATGCTGGCCGCGCACACGGGGCACTCGCCCGTGGCCGGCGCGGGCGAGCCGCGGCGGCGCGCGCGCAGGCGCCGGAGACGGTTCGAGTGGACGCGCTGGGGAAATTACACGCTCTAGATCCTGTAATAGCCGTGTCTATACCGGACGCACGCCTTGCCCGAGCGTGCGCGCTCAGTGTAGACGTACCTCGGCGAACCACGCCTCGCCCGAGGCATGCGGCCGAGCATGCATCCAGTGTAGACTAGGCTATTGATTACTTTCCCAAAGGACTTGCTCTTATCTGTATAAGAGTGATTATACACAGTATAAGAGCAGTATTGATACAGGATGGCCCACAAACTAGTCTATTTGTTTTGAAAAAAAAAGGCCTTTGGGCCACTAGACCCCGGTAGTGGCCTAGAGAGCCACTGGCTATCAAAAGATTAAACTTAAACGTAGAGGAGAGTATACAGTCAGAGGACTCAGGGGTATTAATATACATATATAGATAAGGAATAAAAATATCTGTACACGCCTTTATGATGACATTGGCTATAGTCCTGTACAGATATGTATGTCCTTACTTATGTACAGAGTAAGGACTTAGGTATATGTATAAAAAGAAAGACATTCAACACTTGTATTCTCCCATGCATGACATATGGGTGCGAGACCTGGTCACTCACAGCAGAACACAGGGATAGACTCGCAAAATGCCAACAAGCTATGGAAAGGAGTATGCTGGGAGTGAAACTTAAGGACAGATTCCGGAACCAAGAAATAAGATCGAGGACCAAAGTCACCGACATACTCACATGCATGGACCAGCTGAAGTGGAGGTGGACAGGCCACATGCTGCGTGATCAAAAGGAAAAATGGAGCAAACAAGCGACCCACTGGCACCCGATTGATTGCAAGCGCAAAAAAGGTCAACATAAAACAAGAAGGGAAGACGACATAAAGAGAACACTAGGACCACGCTGGACCAGGGTGGCCTGGCCAGGGTGGACAGAAACCAATGGAAGGAGATGGAGGAGGCCTATACCGACAGGCACTTATCACTAAGGGATATTTTTCTATATTCTCTGAACATGTTACTATAACAAAGAAAACGAGCTACGAAGAAAACAATCTCTTAGCGAAATAAAGGCTTATTGATTGATTGATTGATTGATATGTACATAGGTCGGAATTTTCGTGGCACTTTTGAGCTGTCATAGGGACTTCTCGTTTATCAACTTCAGATTATACATATGTATATTGATAAATACAGAATATAATATATGTAAAATATGATTACGAGTGATGGGTAAACAACATGCAGTCTTATCGCGATTGGGCGATCTCATTTCTAGGAAATTATAAATAGAAGTTAAAATAATAATATTTTAATGTTTCTTATAAGTACAGACTTTGAACATGAAATTAATAAATGTTAAAACATTGAACCGAACTGATAACTTTCAGATCTCATTGTTTTCATTGCAAATCTCTATTTAACAATTTCAGACACTCAAAAGTTATCTAAACGAGATCTTTAGCGGCAAGACTGCCTATTGTTTACCTCTACTTTTAATCTTGTTTCATATTCTATAATTTATCGATATAATTATGAATATTGGTAGTCGATAAACGAGAAGAAGAAAATTCCGACCTCTGCTTATATATGTATAGTAATAACCCTGACTGTACCTACATGTCTTTATTACATTGTTGTGTTACAGTAGTGTTGAATACCTGTTCATTCTCAATAGAAACGAAAACTAAGCTTTGTTTATAAAACGCACAATTTTGAGCTTACCTGATATACGTCACTGCCGGTGCACCCAGAGACATCCACTTCCTGGTCATCCGGAACGTCCTCCGTACTTGATCCAGGTAAAGGATTCAAGCTAGAGTTACTACAACTATTTACACTCAACTTCCTCTTCGAACCGCCATTCGAAAGCTTATAAAGCCGATCCAATTCTAAATTCAAATGTGACTCGAGTTCACCCTGCCTGATAGTGCAACTGCAAACCGGACAACTCGCCGTTTCAGACACCTTTTTACGACTCCTAACCGAGTTTAAAATCACATTATCGTCATATAATTGTCCGAATGCGTTATTATTGAGCGAATTAGAACTCCCTTCCATGTTATTAAAAAGTAAAGCGGGTAACATTTCAGTGTACACTTTTGTTATTGCGGATAGGTGCACTTCAATCTAAATGCATCGCAGATTACGCGGGACGAAAATAGAATTAAATTAGTTTTAACGTTTTATAAAACTTCGATTTTACCGCGACAACTCTTCTTGTAGTCATTTTTGGAGTAATTATTGTAATTTGAGTACGTAATACATATCAACAACAATAAATAAATAGTTCGTTAAAGTGTTGCCAGGTTACTTCATCTAAAAGTTTCGTCGTTATTCCTGAAAAGTTCCATTTTAGGTTGAAAAGTTCCGTTTTTTTACATACATACATACATACATTCACGCCTTTATTCACAAAAGGGGTAGGCAGAGCACATGAAACGTATGCTCCAGCGCCACTTTTAGCATAAATGTGGGTATAAAAGATGGACAAAATGTGATATTGCAGTGATAGGTTGCTAGCCCATCGCCCACAACACACTTCAACCCTGGTTCCTTAGTCGACTTTTACGACACCCACGGGAAGAAAGGGGGTGGTGAAATTCTAACCCGACACCACAGGTTTTTTAAATCATGAAATACCTATAAATAATGCAATTTAAATAGATATACCGTTTATCCAATATTTTTATGAAAAAGTGTCGCTGTCGCCTATCTAGAAACAGCTCTACCGCGAAACGAAAACAAACGAAGTTCGTGTATCTCGCTCTCCTCTGTCGTTCGAATATGCAAGTGTAAGAGGAAGATACACGAACGTCGTTCGTTTTCCTTTCGTGGTAGCAGCTCTGACCCTTTCGACGTTCGACCAATCAGCGTCCACGACCACGGCTCAAGCTTCGTTTGTATGCTCGCTTGATTAGCCGGTTTGGATCAGCTGTATTTTTGTGATGGGAACATAAAACATGATTAATTAGTTTTAACAGAAAAATGAGTCTTTAATTTTTTGATGAATATTTTTAGTGTGTATTAAATATATTAAATAAATTAATGCCGGGACCCTAAAAGTTTCGAAAATTGTCCTAAAATCTAAAGTACCTTCCAAGTTTCGCCGGAGTGTCAAAAGTTCCGAAAAACGGAACAAACGGAACCAAACGGCAACACAGGACTACCATAGATTAATACTTAGTTACTCGAAGACATATTTGGTAGTTGTCAAATATTTATGGATGCGTTCAGAAATCATAACTTAAAAAAGAGTTATTTATTTCAAAATAACGACAGTTAATAAAAATAAACAAAACTTAAACCTTAAAAAAATTTAAAAAGAGTTATCAAGCTATATAAAATTAGTTGATTTGTGACGTAGTGGTTAAATTCTCTTTGGATTTGTGCTGTGAGCGTAATTCGGAACACAGCACGTACGTAATAATGTGACATTTATTCAAACAATAACCGCTTCGCTTCTGTCTGTCGCAACCATGTCGCAACAGCAACAGACAGAATTAAATTAATTTAGATGGTGTTTTTAGAGATGTATTTATGGATTTTTGCATACCTAAAACTATGTAGTAACTATTGTGTGATTGCCAAGTCACAAAATTTTATTTAGCTAGCAACTAAAGAATAATAAGAATGCTTGAGACTTGGTACTACTAAGTATCCCACAACTTTTTTGCGGTGGAAGAGTTTCGAGACTTAGCCTCTTTTTAACATGAAATGTTTTTATGGGATCTCATTTCTTTTTGGGTTATTGTGTCAATATCCCATTCTTGATTTTTGTCCCAATTACTGCAAATATACCTTTGTAATCATATATGTTTATATAGGATTACAAAGTTATTTATGCAGTTTATTTTTTGCCCCATTCACTGCGAATATAACTTTGTAATCAAATAAACTCTGTACTAAATTTCAGCTCTCTGAGTTTATGGGAAGTACTAGTTCTATTTTGATAATTATGAGTGAGTGAGTGAGTGTCATAAATGCGAAACTGCTTTCGCTTAATTTCGGAACTAAATGACCTACAGATTTGAAATTTCGGATTTTAAGTATGTGATTATAGCTTACTGGATGACGAAAATTTCTGTGTTCGGGTCTTATCCAGAGGTTCTCAAATAGAGGCCTGAAAATGCGGCGAAATGGTTCCAGTAAAGGATGGTACGGGAGGGTTTGCTTCGCGCTCGACTTGGCGGGGGCACTGCCGTGCCCCCAGATTTTATTTCCATATATGGCGCCTATACCACAAAACTTTACAAGTCTACAATTCGACAAAATTGTACTATTTTCCATAGAAAAGGTAAATTTTGACAAATTTGACGCATTAGAATTGTATGGCCTATCGATCTGCACGGCTAGCACGCGACGGCGCGCGAGCTCTCTCGATTTTTCTCGCACTATCCATCTCTCTCTTATTAGAACACTTAGAAGAAGAGGTATAGTGCGATAAAAATCGAGAGTATGTCGCGGCCGTCGTGTGCTAGACGTGCTGGTGAAATAAAGGCAAGCCCGGCGCGCTGTCGCGACGCGGTTCAGCAGGACGCGACGACGAGAGCCCGGACGATTCCGGCGCGCTTTCACGACTCAGTTGGGCGGGACGCAGCGGCGATGGCGCGGCGAGAAGCCCCGGTGACTGAGAGTGAGATGAATCCTGGTGCCCTTCTATTCCCTCGATACTCTCTCTTCTTCAGGCGTAATATTATGATCAGGAAAGATTGATGTTTGACAAACTGGAGTGACAGAAGGAACCAAGGGACCGCAGCTTGATTAATTAATTTATTTATTTATTTAATCAATAACTTAAATCTATCATTACAGGCTTATTACCTAATGCGATAGACAAGTGAGTGATAACTAATACTAACACATTTAAATAAAATAAATTAAAAATATAATTACTGACTGTAGCACAGTACAAACATAGTGGCCATGCAATAACGCCTAGGAAAACGGCATACGAGCAAGAGGGAGGTGTTGACGCGCAGATATAGTATTTGCAATTGCAACCTTCAGAAAGACATGTAAACACTGCCTGCCTTGCTGGTAAATGTTGGTTTGGCTGTTTCGTACATCTCCTATAATAGTGATGGTTACTAACCAAAAATGTAGGTACATATACGTATTTGTTGATATAATGCCTGTTATACGATTGTATAATCCGTAACGTGAAAAAAAACAACAAATGCATATATGTACGAGGGCTGTTTGATAAGTCATTTTAAAAAGTAAAAAAAATATATTTTAAACAATTTACATTTATTTCTCAACACAGTCTCCTTTGAGGGCCAAACACTTGTTCCAGAGAGTTTTCAATTTTTTGATCCCCTCCAAAAAATACGTTTTGTCGAGGTCTTCAAAATAGTAGAGCTGCACGGCTAGCACGCGACGGCGCGCGAGTTCTCTAGATTTTTCTCGTACTATCAGTCTCTCTCTTATTAGAAAACTTAGAAGAAGAGGTATAGTGCGATAAAAATCGAGAGTATGTCGCGGCCGTCGTGTGCTAGACGTGCTGGGTCGTTTCGACTTTTCCGTGAAACGAAACATAACCGTTTTTTATTATCACAGAACTGTTTTGAGAAACAGTTTCAAAAATAACTAGTTTTTCCGACTCCGTGCGTTGCCGCCGTCACCGGTCGCCATTCCGGTCGCCAAACGAAGTGAAACGAAACTGTTCGAGTTGCGTTTTCACGTTTTGCATTGCAACCGTTGCGTGCGACTGTCGCATTCTACTCGTAGCTCCTTGTCATCGTTTTTATAAAAACTTTTCCGTTACTGTACGAGAAACTGTTTTTGAAGACGCTTATGGGAAAAAACGCCCTGCTAAATAGCCGTTTACACCCGCGATGCAGTCCTCATTTGTCAAAAGTTTTTGCCCTCCAAGCGATCTTTTCAGATTTGGGAATAGGTAATAATCGCACGGAGCTAGGTCCGGCGAATACGGAGCATGCGGAACCAGCTCGAAGCCCAACTCGTGGATTTTGGCCATTGCAATAGCTGACGTGTGCACTGGGGCATTGTCTTGATGAAAGAGGACTTTCTTGGGGGACAATTTTGGTCGTTTTTCCAACAATTCGGCATAAAAACGGTCCAATAACTCTGCGTAATAACGGCCAGTGATATTCTTTCCCTTTTCCAAGTAATCAATCATAATGATTCCTTCGCCATTCCAGAAGACTGTCGCCATCACCTTCCCAGCTGACAAAACAGTCTTGGCCTTCTTTGGAGCACGTTCACCAGTCGCCATCCATTGTTTTGATTGCTGTTTTGATTCAGGTGTATAATGATGGACCCAAGTTTCGTCGACAGTTACAAATAGACTCAAAAAATTCCGAGGATTACGCTTCATCTTATCCAAATATAGTTTTGAAATTCGCTTTCGTTCGCGTTTTTGTTCGATTGTCAACAAACGTGGCACCCATCGTGCAGACAGCTTTGTCATACCCAAATCTCCATGCAGGATTTAATATACTCGCTCACTGGAGATGCCTGTGTTCTCAGCTATTTCACGCACCTTCACTCGGCGGTCCTCCATGGTAGCTCCATACAAACTTTCACTCTCCATTTCATCCCATCAAGTTATGAATTCCGGGATAAAAACTATAATATATCCTTACCCGGAAGCCAAACTGTCTATATCAAATTTTATTTACATCGGTTCCGCGGTTTAAGCGTGAAGAGTCAACAGACAAACGCACTTTCGCATTTATAATATTGGTATGGATATGGATGGATTAGGCGGATATCCCGTTGCGGTGTGCGGAGTCGTACTTGTCGTGCGGTGCAGTTTGTGGTACCGTGCGGATTTTATTCTAATATACAAACTGAGGGACTTGTATACGAGAGAACCGTGGCTCCGCACACCGCAGCGGGATGCGGCGGCAGTGCTATACTCGCCTTACCCGATACTTACATTTTTAGGGTTCCGTACCCAAAGGGTAAAAACGGGACCCTATTACTAGGACTTCGCTGTCTGTCCGTCCGTCCGTCCATCTGTCTGTCACCAGGCTGTATCTCAAGAACCGCGATAGCTAGACAGTTGAAATTTTCACAGATGATGTATTTCTGTTGCCGCTATAACAACAAATACTAAAAACAAAATAAAAAAATATTTAAGGGGGCTCCCATACAACACTTTTTTGCCGTTTTTATAGATAATGGTACGGAACCCTTCGTGCGCGAGTCCAACTCGCACTTGGCCGCGATTGGAACATAATTCTGTGAGTAAAAATACCAATGCTATTGCATAATATATTTCCTTAAAAGACAACTTTGTACAATTAAATATTATGAATACACCATTTTCGATACAATATCATACATTTATCTCGAATATCTTACAGGGTAATGGCAAATACTCGTGAATATAGATGGGGCAACGAGAATTGTGTGACAATAAATATATCAGTCCAAGCTGTGACTAGGGAATGCAAACCGGTTTTAACCGAAAACGAACACCTGTTATATCCGGTTCTAGGAATTTTGAATAACCGTTATACCGATTATGCTTTTCCTTACTTAAATTATCAAAATAAATTAAGTTTGTTACATTATTTCTGTGATTTTGACAAAGAAGTAAAGTTTCAGTGGTAAATTATTGAATAATTGCTACAAAACCCTAAAACAGCGCGCTCTTGCTTGCTAGTTTTGGTTTGACTAGATGCCTTCACAGTGAAACTCAAACTACACTGCTTTTCATTTTATGTATAAATGAGAGCGGGTATTTGGGTTTCCACATTTTGTCAGAATGGTCTAGTATTTATTTTCTGGCGTTTAACCGATAATTTCCTTGTTATTAACATTAAATAACCGTAACCGGTTATAAAATATGACCGGTTATTACATTCCCTAGCTGTGACCCGTTTTAAGAGTCTACAAGTTACAATTTTAAAAGTATACTAGTCTAGTCTTGTAGCTTCGTAAAACGGGCCAGTGGCGATTCCCGGCCGCTCCAAAAAGCCAAAAGAGCAGCGCCAAGACCGGTCCATGAAGTTCAAAACTAAAGCGTTTAAAGAATGGACCCATAATACTCTGGACAAGCTATACGTGTTGCCACAACGAGGGACGGAAAGGCTCCTATGCAGCTAAATTAAGAACTGGTCTTAAAATGGCTGATGTCTTGCCATAAACAAACGTACTTAATTTACTTCTTCGTACTTAATCAGTTGCGTCAAATCAAAAAAAGTGGATCTATGACAGGGACAACGAATGACATTTTCCTTTCTATCACACTTACCGAGATTTGTATGCCACCATCTCGCTCGCCGTGGTATTATTATTACCGTAGCCTATCCAGCGTATAGGTCCATGGCTTAAAGATAGTTTAGTTGGCGCGGCCCGTTGGATATCCAAACGGTGCGTTGTATACCTAAGTGCCATCCGAATGGAACAGTCGCGAATGTCAATCAATGTTGGGATATCACCGTCAATAAAACCGCGCCGCGTCAAAATGTGTCTAGTGACTAGTCGCCGAGGCAGAGATGGTGCGCTAGTAAATGTGGAAACAACACGACCACGAGCTAGCCAGTGACGCTACGCGCAGCACCCAGCGACGAAAAAGCCATAGAATGCGAGCTCCCTACAAATTTCTACCCGAACACGTGCCTAAAACCGGGTATGCGCATGTTCGAACTAAACGGCTGCCTGGCATCGTTTTGACTATGGATCCGATTCTACGTACACAAGGCCTAAAACTAAATTGTCTTATTTTTAGACATAATTTAGGCGGCAGATTAAAAACGACATATTTAGAATAGCATTTAGGCAGCAAGTTGAAT
Organism: Epinotia bilunana; assembly: GCA_947049275.1. NCBI lineage: Eukaryota > Metazoa > Arthropoda > Insecta > Lepidoptera > Tortricidae > Epinotia > Epinotia bilunana. Next base: position 1,340,806 of record OX346277.1, on the reverse strand, counting down.
AGACCACCTTAAATAAGAAACGTCAGTTTCAAATTAGCGCTGTCATTGGATTATGACAGCTGCTCGTAGAATACCAAAGTGTTTTAGCGACACCTAAATAAAATTAGGAAGTTTAGAAGCCACTGTAGAATCGGGTACATTCTACCCCCATCCCCGCGTAATAGCAATGGCACCCATTCTGTGGGGCCATTTTGCGGCGCTACTTAGACTTCTATGGTTTTTTCGTTCGCCGGCAGCAACACGCACATGACGGCGCGCGAGCTCTCTCCACGGATAAGTCTCTTTCTAAGTTTTGTAATATGAGAGAGACGGATAGTGAGAGCTCGAGAGAGCTCGCGCGCCGTCTTGTGCTAACCGTGCTGGTCCGCAGGTAGGTACGCATCCTGCTCAGGGCGAAATATTTTTAAATTTTTCCCTTTAATTCGAAGACGCTTGGGCAACCTTGTATGAAATAAAATAAGGATGTTTTCTTTATACTCGTTTAGAAGACCTCTTAACACGTTCACGGACACAAGACCATCTCGAATTATTTATGGTGCGACACATACATTCTAAATACTTTTACTTATTCATTTTTGGGACAAGCTTTTATTGCCGACTGTACTTTTCTGTATACCATCATCAACTGCTCATTGAGACGATTCTAACGAGCCCAAACTCGATGGGGTTATGTGGTTTTATTACGGAGCTCCTATGGCCACCTTCTGTCTCCATCATCAGATCAGCTCGATGGTACCATAATATTGAATTGTCATCCAAACTATACTTATACCCATAATTTCAGCTCAATCAGTCACCGGGAAGTGGGTCAAATTTAACTTGCAAGATTTGACGGACAACTTACATACTTTTATACTTACATAGGAAAAAGACAATATAATATAAAGCTCGTAATAAAAATGGCATTACATCCGGGGACGGATTGTCGTATTACTTCGTTTTAAATGTTTGTGTTACGGCACTAACGGCCACAGACGAAATCGGCTACAGATATTGTCCGTCCACAGACTGGTGTCACAACACGTGCTTCGTCAATGTGCGCGTGACAGGTAACTTGTGCAAAAGCAGGCGTGTTTGCTGTGACACTGGCGGTTTGTGTTACAGCCCAAAACGCTTCCTATAAATACTATGACAAATAGTCGGCCGTGGACGGAGCTTTGGTGACATTTAAATTCCCGTGTTCATCCGTAGTGCCATATTGCGAGGGTCTTCGTCTCTCGGCGTACTGTCTGTGAACGTGTTACGCCATCTACACTAATATTATAAAGAGGAAAGATTTTTTTGTCTGTTTGTTTGTATTGAATAGGCTCCGAAACTACTGGACAGATTTGAAAAATATTTTACCATTAAAAGAAATTTCATAAATTTCAGACGTTTGATATTCTCCACGAGACATTTTGTAGTTTCAAACGATTATCTTTACAACGTATTTAACAACTGTAATACAACTTTATCATAACTGTAAGTTTTCTGGCATTCAACTCAAAACTTTTAATGTTTTTAATGTTTAGGTTTAAATATTCCGATTAAGGAAACTGTAAGTCCATAATTTACTACTTTTTACTTAACCATATGAGACTGTTTGTTTCTTAATAAATAAATAAATAAAAGCCGACATTATCCCTAATGAACATAGGCTACTTTTTACCGCAGGGAAGCTAGTAGATACAATTAAACGCGTTTTACAATATCGGAGCCCAGATATTTAAGTTTTGTTTACAACTCTTCTATATGACCTGCGGGAATATATGCAAATACCTCGGCTACGATGCATTTTAGATTTAGAGTATTACATTTTATGACAGAATATGTTTGTTTTGAATAAATCTATCATAATCATAATCGGTTTGTTGCTTTGTACTCGTAGCTAATTTTCTTTTCGCATCTTTTCCCGAACGCGTGGCTTTTATCCTCTTACTTTCCCCTCGTGTTGCTCCCGTACCGTATTTTATTGCGTCTCAATTTTTCTTCCCTGTAGGATACCCAGTGTAATCGCGAAAGAGTAGGTAGGTTAGGTTCGTTAGGCAGCTTCAGATCAGATGCGCGAAGGCCAAACTGCCCAGAAATGGGCTCCGTCGAAACGGTTCGATTGCGAATAACATTCATTGTTGAAAAACGCGTTTGTAAACTTATGCGAGCTAAAAAATTGGCTACCATAATATAGAGAGGAAGGTAAATTTTATGAATGGGAAATTATGCAACTAGGGTTAATGGCGTAAGAAAAATTAGCTACAAAGAAAAATAGCGGTTGGGTAACCGATCTACCAAATCGGCGTTATACATGACTGGCAGTCGGCTCTGTGGTCGCTTACAACGGCGACGTACGTACATATATATATTATGTCAGCAGCGCGTAATTCGGTCGAGTTTGTGTATATAATTATGTATGCCAATGTCACTAATGTCTCATTCTGCTCTGCGGTAGCCACCGGCACCGTACGTATGTCAGTCGCGTTTGTTTATATAATTATGTATGCCATTGTCAGTAATGTGTCATTCTGCTCTGCGGTCGCCAACGGCGCCGTAGGTATGTCAGCAGTGCGTATGTCAGTCGGGTTTATGTACACAATTATGTATGCCAATGTCAGTAATGTATTTTTCTGCTCTGCGGTCGCCAACGGCGCCGTAGGTATGTCAGCAGTGCGTATGTCAGTCGGGTTTGTGTGTATAATTATGTATGCCAATATCACTAAGGTCTCATTCTGCTCTGCGGTCGACACCGGCGCCGTACGTATGTCAGTCGGGTTTATGTACACAATTATGTATGCCATTGTCAGTAATGTGTCATTCTGCTCTGCGGTCGCCACCGGCGCCGTACGTATGTCAGCAGCGCGTATGTCAGTCGGGTTTGTGTGTATAATTATGTATGCCAATATCACTAAGGTCTCATTCTGCTCTGCGGTCGACACCGGCGCCGTACGTATGTCAGTCGGGTTTATGTACACAATTATGTATGCCATTGTCAGTAATGTGTCATTCTGCTCTGCGGTCGCCACCGGCGCCGTAGGTATGTCAGCAGCGCGTATGTCAGTCGGGTTTGTGTGTATAATTATGTATGCCAATGTCACTAAGGTCTCATTCTGCTCTGCGGTCGCCACCGGCGCCGTACGTATGTCAGCAGCGCGTATGTCAGTCGGGCGCCCGCTTGCCGCGGCTGCGCGGCGGCGCGGGCATCTTCTTGTGTACGTATTTGACGTGCGTATGCACAGAGCCGGACTGGGTGAAAGTTTTCCCGCAGATGTCGCACGAGAAGGGCTTTTCTCCGGTATGGACCTGCGGAACAAACATAGACACACTTAGAGCATAAATTTATACAGCGGAGCTATACGCGTTGCTACAATAAGAGACGGAAAGTCCCCCTTAAAATGGCTGACGGCTTACCATAAACAACCTACTCAATTTGGGCGGGTAATGGTTTATTTGCGGCAACCTAATACTAACTCAGTTGCGGCAAATAAAAAAAAACCGGGCAAGTGCGAGTCTGACTCACGCGCCGAGGGTTCCGTACAAACTTTCATACCTACATTATTTTGAACCAATTTCGATAATTCTTTTTTCATTTGAAAGAAGACTTTTTCAGAATACTTTCATACAAATTTAAAGAATGAATATCAAACACAAAAGTGTTAAATCACAATCTTGTTTCAAATTTTTTTTTTTTTTTTTAAATAAAAATAAAACCCTAGATAGAGGTTGAATTATAACTTTCCGGTGATATGCACGTTAATCTCAATCCATTCTTCCACTAACTACTACTAATATTATAAATGGGAAAGTGTTTGTGTGTGTTTGTTTGTCCGTCTTTCACGGCAAAACGGAGCGACGAATTGACGTGTTTTTTAAAGTGGAGATATTTGAAGGGGTGGAGAGTGACATAGGCTACTTTTTGTCTCTTTCTAACCCGCCACTTCCTTAAAATGCGGGGTAAAAATTTGTATGGAGCTACGATATAAACGACTTCCACGCAGAAGGAGTCGCGGGCAGAAGCTAGCCTTATATATTTATTTCAAACTTTTCACTTGGTAAACTTCGGAGATAAGATTTTCTCAACAATTTCCTTTATGAATCAAAATTTTACCACTGTAGAATAAAAACGAAAAACTGTTTTAAAATGTCCAACTCAAGCCCTTTCATATGATGCCCCACTTGACCCACTAACTAAACTTTGAATTTTTTCCCTCCCTCTTATCCGTAATTTTAGATAAAAAAAATCATGTCCCATACACCTGGCCTCTATTTCACCAACTTGACAATTGCCACCTGACAACAACAATTCCCCGTACATTGCTGGTTCCACCAGTAAGCTAGCAACCACCTTAACTTCTAGAACAAGCAATGTATGGTGAATTGTCAGTGTCAGGTGACAATTGTCAAGGTGGTGAAATAGGGGCCTGGATTAACTTTCTCTAAAACTATTCCAAATTTCAAATAGATAGCATTGGTAATTCCTGAGATTATGTAACTTTGTGACAGACAAACAGACGGACAGAGTCGCACCATAAGGGTCCGTTTTTACCTTATTGGTCCGGAACCCTAAAAAGTGAACGAATGCTACATCTCTTTCAGTCACAGTTATTAAGATTTGTACGTATACGTCCATCTCGCTCGGTCGTGGGCCGTAAACTAACGTAGAGTAAGGATACACGGGGCATCAGATGGGTCTGTAACAAAGATCTGTACCTTTAGGCGTCAGCTTAAGGCGATGCCTTGATTTGATTCGAACACGCCCCCTAGACAGAGACACGCTGATGCCTTCCGCGCACGAGGAAAAGATATGTAACACTCTTCGGGAATGGCTTTTTTGGAAGAATATCGATAAATACCTAAGTTAGAGAAGTTTTATTTAAATTTCATAAAATGAGATTTTAGATGAGACAAAATACTATAGTATTAACTTGATTGTGTCGTAAAATAATGTATCGTTTGAGTAGGCTGAGTAAAAAAAGGAAAATACAGACCCAACTTATAATATTACGGCTAAAAATAGCAGTGGATTAACGTTGGTACCCGCACTAGGCGTGCCTGTATCGCGGGGACCAATAACAGGTGGTGTGTCATACATTATGAACCTTATGTATCTAAAATGAATAAAGTGCATTTTATTTCATATCCTTTAATTTAATTACTAGCGGCTTTATACATATTTGAGCCGTTCCGCGTAGAGACCCTCGGCCCGTGGGGACCAGGCGCACCGAATCTTCAATGGTTTGTGCAAGCGCTTGGTCGAGGCTTTACGTACCCAGAACGCTGGCTTTTACCTCGCCCAGAGGATCAGCGTTGCCATACAACGTGGCAATGCTGCCAGCTTTCTGGGCACACTACATTTTTTTTTACCTGTAGTTTTATTTGTTTTTTCATTTATTAGCTTAGTTGTTTTTTTTTTGTTTGTACTTCATTAAATTCACAATCCAATATTAAATGTTTTACTCCATTAAGTAGTTGTTCGAAATGACGACCATTTTGTCAATACATCATTTAACTCGTTTAGGTAACGATTTTACTAGTACAGTTTAACAGCACATATCGCACGAGCAGGGTTTCCACTTGTCTTTATTCCATAGACACTGTAGAGAAAGGATATATAGTGGGACTCGCATATGGTATCCTATCGCGATCACCAGGCAGCCCGTACGCCTGTTTGCCACCGTCGTAGTATCAAAACTTCTGTCAAAAATTTCATTTTTAGTACAAGCTTTTATTGATGTTCCTTTTTTGTTTTGACGCTTAGAGACCGTATACATCTCTTGGAATATTAGAATAATTATTAATTGTATTTGGACGCTCAGAGACCTTATACATTTCTGCAATACTGAATTAATATCATTAACTTCTTGTTAATGCTGATACAGATCTTATATCGAATGTAATGGTCATATTTTTCAATTTTGTTTTGTTTACATTAACTTAGTGACATTTAGTTTGTTAACCTTTTATATATAATTTTAAATTATTATTGTGTAAGATTATTATTATTATTTTATTGTAAATTACCGTTTGACATGTAAAAGTGCCCTTGCGGCCTATTTGCAGAATAAATAATTGATTTTGATTTTGAAATAAAAGCTTGTAAAAACGTAGTTAGTAAGTATGTATACGTATGAATTCTTGTTAGTATATTTGCTTTTGGTATTCGGCTGATATAATCGTAGTAACGCTCTTCATGTTTTCTTTCTCACTGCACCCACCTTAGCAAGTTTCAGTTTTGCCCTACGGTTGACTGGTAGAGAATGCCTTGTGGCATTAAGTCCGCCCTTTGTGTACTTACTTTATTTGTACAGTAAAGTTTAAATAAATAAATAATAAAAAGACATTACTTACCGTCTTGTGTTTCTGCAGCATAGTTTTTTGTGTAAAAGCTTTTGGGCAGATTTCACATTTGAATGGCCGCTCCCCCGTGTGTTTCAGCAAATGCGTCTGCACAAACGACATTACATATCACATTATATATACTAGTGGGTCTGTGAGGTGTACATACAACTCGCGAGTCAGTATTGTAGTTTTTTTTAAAAATCCAAGAACTGAATCGACAGTAAAATCTACAAATGTCATCATTGAACATATTTTTTAAAATGTTTATTGTCATCGTTGATTGACATGCGAACGAGGACATAAATAGGGGTGTAGATGTGGACACTAAATAAAATAATAAATTTTGACATATTTTCTCGAAAAAGGATTAAAAATGTAGTCAAATGGAGGAAAAAGCAACGCAAGAGGTTAAATATTATGTTGCTGACATTCGCATCCGCAACCGCGGAAGTTCCGCACTAATTTTAACATCAGCATCCGCACCCGCATCCGCCAAAATCGATGCGGAGTTTTTGCGGATGCGGATTTAGTGCAATTCACAACAAATTAAAGTTATGCCACCCCTTTCTTTGCGTTGGGGGTTAAAGAAGAGCCCACTCGGCGCTTACCGTACGCATTTTACAAATTTTCGCCATTAGTAAAAAGAAAACTTATTTTCGTTTCTGTGACCAAGAGCAAACGCGTTTTTTATTTGTTCGCTACGATTGTAATTTAGTCTCAACGTGTTTGATGATCGCGTGAATGGACGTTGTTTATATACGCTTTTTAGTGTTTGACCCCAAAATCCGCATCCGCGGATGTGTGCCCCCAAATATCCGCATCCGTCTCCGGATCCGCGGATGTCTAAAAAATCGCATCCGCTGCATTCCTGGTTCTGAGTAGCTGACGATGTTTTATCGTCATGAAATTAAATTAACTCTCATTTGATGATACAATGAATCGGGGGGAATGTCAACTTTTAACAGACGTAAAAAACTGAGGAGGTTCTCAAGTTGACGCGTATATTTTTTTATGTATGACCATTGACCACGCATAGCTTTTCACAGAGTGGTCCGATTTTGATAATTCTTTTTTTATTGGAAAGGGTATACCTCGAAGTTGGTCCCATATAAATTTGAATAAAAAACAACTCTAGGGGTAGGAAAATAGGGGATGATTGATTGTTCACTCACTGATTGTAATGTATGACCAGAATCTAACTATGAACAAAGTAGTAAAAAGCGCAAAACATAAAATAAATGAAGTACCTATCACTAAAAGGTGTGACATAAAACCTAAAAACCCGGTACGCGCATGTTCCAACTAACGGCTGCCTGGCATCGTTTTGACACCCCCGCCCCCAACCCTACATAAGGGCTATGGCACCCATTCTTTGGAGTCATTCTGTGGGGCTTTTTCGTTCGCTGGTTGCTAGTTCGCGGGCTAAGAGGAAAAGTCTGTGAGATTGTAGCTTTGCAAGTTTGTGTGTTTGGGGGTAATCTCCTGAACCACTGATAAGTTCTTTTGCCTATGTATAGAATGGACTTTTTGGATGGATATAGGCTATATACCGTGGGTTCGCCTGCGTTGTTTGCAATTGCGCGGGCAGCACGTCTGTACTGATATTATAGGGGCGACTTGGTCCGCGTGGTTCACTAATGTTAGACCAAACAACTTTTGGCCAAATGTTTCATTTGACCTAATGCATTTTTTTCTTAAATAGAAAAGTTTATAGGATTATTATAAAACGACCTCACCTAACCTAATGACTTCTATTTGATGATATTCAAAGAATACCCGAAAATACCACTGTTTTGACGAAAAATGCATTAGGTCAAATGATACATTAGGCTAAAAGTTGTTTGGTCAAGAGACAGGACCCCGGTCCGCGTAGAATGATTGAACCCCCCACTCATCCCAATTCACCCTCAAGAAATGATTTCCGGGATAAAAACTATCCTATGTCCTTTCAATTACAAAGTTTAATCTTAATCGCATAAGTGCTTTAAGCGTGAAAGGGTAACAGACAGAGTTTTTAAAAGAGATGTTGGTTGACACGAATAAAAAAACCAATTATTTTGAACATTTGACGACCGGTTAGCCTAGTGGGTAGTGACGCTGCCTACGAAGCTGAAGGTCCTGGGTTCGAATCCAGGTAAGGGCAAATATTTGTGTGATAAATAAATAATAAATATTAGGGGACAATCTTACACAAATCGACCTAGTCCCAAACTAAGCAAAGCTTGTACTATGGGTACTAGACGACGATATACATACTTATATAGATAAATAAATACTTAAATACATAGAAAACATCCATGACTCAGGGACAAATATTCATGCTCATCACACAAATAAATGCCCTTACCGGGATTCGAACCCAGGACCTCTTGCTTCGTAGGCAGGGTCACTACCAACTAGGATAAAGCGGTCGTATAGTGATGAGCATAAATATTTGTTTCTGAGTCTTGGATGTGTTCTATGTATTTAAGTATTTATATCTATTATATATATCGTCGTCTAGTACCCGTAACACAAGCCTTACTGAGCTTACTATGGGACTAGGTCGATTTGTGTAAGATTGTCCCCTTATATTTATTTATTTATTCTCGAAAAAGGCTCAAAAATATAGTCAAATGGAGATAAAAGATATCACAAAGTTGTATTCGTAAGTGTGCAATGTTTTAAAAGGGTATATTCTTTGACAGCGGTTGGTAGTGACCCTACCTGGGAAGCCGGAGGTCCCGGGTTCAAATCCCGGCAAGGGCATTTATTTGTGTGATGAGCACGAATATTTGTTCCTAAGTCATGGATGTTTTCTATGTATTTAAGTATTTATTTATCTACTATCTTATGCCCGCGAATTCGTACGCGTATAAATTATGGTTTACATGATATTCTTATGTTTAACTGCAAAAATTGAAAATGACGATTTCATTTCCGTAGAATATGCGTATTCAAATTCTCTTTGGATCTAAATAAACACCCACATAACATATACTTTGTCCTCAATAGTATTATATAGTTATACGCACAAACTATTTTTTTTATCAAATGTATTTTTTGTTACTTATGTTAATTGCTTAGGTTTATTTTGTTTCTTCATAGTTAATACCAATTGCTGGCGTTTGTGTCGCCACTTACAATAGTTTTAAGTTAGGTCCCAACCGAAAATCAGCGCCTTGGCTTGCTGTGTCTTGCCGTGGCATTATGCTTGGACCCTGTTTAACGTCCTCGTATTGAAGTAATTTCTTTTTCTTGTACTTTTCCAATTGTGTAATTTGTGATATTAAATAAATGTATTTGCTTTCCTTCTTTCTTCTTTCAAAGAACCCTTTTAGAGAGCGCTTCCTATGCGAGCCCCAGAGCCGAAGGCGCGAGGGCGAGCCTCCACGGACACTTACTATCCCCGGGAGTTTTGCAAGCGAAACCTAAGGGCAGTCCCAAAGGTGAGCGGCGAGGTAAGCGAGGCCGACAACCGAGCTTTTCGTTGAAATGAAAAGTCCAAAGCAACCCCTAAGAGAGCGCTCTCAATGCGAGCCCCAATAGATACTCGTTATCTCTGGTGTCTTGCAAGCGAACCCTGAGGCCCGAAGTCCTGAAGGTAAATGGAGAGACAAGCGAGGCTGAAGGCTAAGCTTTTTGAATGAAAGGCCCAAAACATCCCTTTCGAGAGCGCTCCTTATATCCCTCTTATTATTTCTGCGTCACAGGAGTTTTCTACATAAAAATTGGTACCTACTCAATTCTCCGCGGAATGCCGTTGTGTCCAAATTTTATACCCACATCCCTTGTCGTTGGTGAACTATTATAATCCTACTAATATTATAAACGCGAAAGTATGGATGTTTGGATGTTTGTTACTCAATCATGCTTAAACAGCTCAACTGATTTGGATGTAATTTTACATGAAGATAGTTTATAGCCTAGATTAAAATAGAGGATAGTTTTTATCCCGGGTACACGCAGTTGAAGTCGCGGGCGGGCTAGTTCGACATTAGTATCCAACTCAACCTATCAAAAAACTTAAGATGACCTTTGAATTCTTAGAAAACATAGGAAGGCGGAGATCAAGGTCACCGGTTTTTCAATACCAACAGCGACGTCGTTAACGACGGAATTTCTAACATAATTAGGTCTCTAATGTCTAACAGTAACTATCGGTTGAGGTACCAAACAGTTTTGGTTATTATATAGCCTAGCACTATTTTTCATCCAGTGTTTTTTCACGTTTTGTTTATATTTTGCTTAAAGTTTGAATGGAGTTCTATTTACTGCCCAGTCAAGTTTCCTGTCTACAGCTCATAAATTAAAGGAGTTCCCATACAAAGTTCAAGCCCCTTGCTTAACCCTTCATGCCCAAATTTGTATGATGCTTATTCCCTATAAATTTTGATTCCCTTGAGTGTCGAAATATACGTTTTTTGCGGCATAAATGGCCGTATCTTTTTCTTATGTTAACTTAGAAATTGGATTTTTTACAGCTTCAAGGGATTGTAGACCTCAGTATATGGTTTCAAGATCAACTCGATACCTCCGATATAAAAGGTCTTGACAGATAGACAACAAAGTGATCCTCAAAATTGCACATTACTATGACGCTCGAGGTTCGTGACGTCACGGAACTCGAGCGTTTTATCTGTCTAACTAGCAGCTTTAAATCGTTGTAGCTTATAAATTTTTAGAGACATTTGAAGTGGATTTTCGTCACTAGGCATATTATTCGCTTTTTTTTTGGGCTATATTAAAATTTGAGTCAACAACCCAATATTTGTATGGATATGGATTAAATGTACCTGCAGTCCTTTGTGTGTCGCGTAACGCAGGGGACAGTGGGGGCAGGCCAGCGGCTTGTCGCCCGTGTGGGACCTGATGTGGTACTGCGCAGAAAAACAAGCGTTACTCGCCAAGGGCACAAAAACAACCTTGTAGGCCGCAAAATTGTCAGTTTACGCCCAGAGCCCAACATTTCCTACCGGCTAGTGTTTATGAATGAGTTGCTGTCAGAAATTACATTTTCGGTACAAGTTTTTGCCAAGTGTACTTTTCTGTATACCGCCATCAACTACTTATTGAGACGATTCTAACGAGCCCAAACTCGACGTTACGTCGGTTAAGTACTGAATTCCCATGGTCACCTTCTATCTCCGTGATCAAATCAGCTCGATGGTACCAGCCTATTGAATTGTCATCCAAACTATACTTATACCCAAAATTTCAGCTCAATCAGTTGAGGTTAGCTGGATCAAAATTCAGTTCCAGGGTTTGTCCCGCACTAAAAATCTAACAAACGAACAGCGGGCGTAGCACGGTTGCCATTTTATTACTTATCGTTGTGGATAAGGCATCCGTCACTCTCGCACTCGCATACTTGTCAGAGCGTGATGAGCGTCTTTACCACAACGATAAGTGATAAAATGGCAACCGTGCTACGCCCGCTGGTCAAGTTACCTAAATAAAAGCTTCTAAAACATTTGATACCTATTAATTATACTTAGAATAGAATAGATTAATTCATTAAAAAAATATTTTACAAATGATATGCTAAAATGTTATATTAAGTCCGCAGTAAGCTCGGCCGAATTTCACCTTCCCATACAAACGGAGTTTCGTTCTCATTTTGAAACTACGTGTTGGATTGTAACGAAACTTTGCATATACAATGACATGAGGTATATCTAGGTCTGTAATTAGTTTTGTTAGCTACAGTTTATAAAACAAACGAAATACAGCAAAAACCAGTTTTGTATGAAAAACGTAAATTCGCTGTATTTCTTTTTTACTATGGTATCTGACTACATTCTAAGTATAAAGTTTCAGAGCAAACTAGCTAGTCGTTTTAAAATGAGAGCGTAACTACGTTTCTATGGAGAATCGAGCTTACTGCGGACTCTTAAGGGATAGTTCAGTATCAATCCTACTAATATTATAAATGCGAAAGTTTAGATGTTTGGATGTTTGTTACTCAATCACGCTTAAACGGCTGAACCGATTTGAATGAAATTGCACTAAGATAGTTTATAGCCTGGATTAAAATATAGGATAGTTTTTATCCCGGGTCCACGCGGACGAAGTCGCGGGCGGAAGCTAGTAAACAATAAACAGTTACAAGAGCCTGAACTAGGATTCCCTTATATTATAATCGGATCTACGTGCACTTCATATACCCACCATATATCTTATATTACATACTGGCTGCCCGCGCGACTACACCCGCGTATTACAGAAAATCCAAGCAACGCCGCAGGATAAAATATAGCCTATGTCCATCCTAAAAGTTCACTCTATATACTGGTATAAAGTAGTTCTAAATCGGACAAGTGTTTCTGGAGATTACCGCCTATACACGAACTTACAAATCCATAAGCTCATAGACTACTTCATAAGTTTAAAGGCTTGTTAAAACATTTAATGTTGTATGTGATTTTGTTCATGGATTTGGTCAAATATTGAATTGAGGGTTATTTTTTATTTTATTTTAATGCCGAATTTCGATTTTTTTTATAGGTAATATGCATTTGTTACACACGCAAATTAATTTAAAGCCATTACCTAAGTTAAACTTAAACACAAACATTTATTCGTGACTAACAATTATACACAGACCCGTTGTGAACTAATGAGTGAGTGTGAGTTTATGTCAGTATCAGAGTCAGTGTGAGTGTCAGACACAGTTAATATCATTGTCTGTACCAGCGTTAATGTAAAGTCAGTGTTTCTGTGTGCAGAGCTACGGGGCCGGAGTAGTACAGTCAAGGGCACCAATATGTATTCACTCAAAGTTTCATAAATATGTATACTACAACCTTATTGTTGCAGAAATAAGGTATGTGTACATATTTTTGAGACTTTGCAGCTTTGTGGTGTATATATATTGGTGCCCTTGACTGTACTTCGGGCAGTTCCAGTGTCAGTGTAAGTATTAGTGTCCGTGTTCGTACCTGTAGAGCGACGGGCGTGGAGTAGTGCTTCGGGCAGTGCGGACAGGCGTGCGGCTTCTCACCAGTGTGCGAGCGGATGTGGTACTTTAGGGCGATGTTATTCTGTAACAAATGCGACAGCTAAATCATTTGAGCTTATTGCTAACATAGTAATCATACGAGTCTATACAGACCGATAGTGCGGCCAAGGAATCGCCGCAGGTACAATACAATACAATACAAATACTCTTTATTGCACACCTCACACAAACAAAGCAGTTAAAAAGAAAAACAATACAATAACATGTAGGTAGAGGTAGACAACAGGCGATCTTATCGCCAGGTACATACAGGGTGTACCAAAAATGGGGTGTGAACCGATCAAGGGCTCAACAGGTACCGTGTTCTGATACGAAAAAACAAAAAAAAAATGTTGACGCGTTTTTTTTTACCTTAGTATGGAGCGTTGGCCGACTGGGGCGACAAGCTCCATAGAAATGTAAATAGAAAATCGCGTCAATTTTTTTTTTCTTTTTTCTTATCAGAACACGATACCTGTTAAGCCCTTATCGGTTCATACCCCATTTTTGTTACACTTTGTATTATGCTTTTTGAGTCTAAAAGTCAACACAATGGGCCATCATGGTTCATGATACGGAACGTAACAATGCAGGGACAAAGACATATTTTCAGCTCATTCCACAGTAAGTATCGTGCGGCCATGATGGCCGGGATGGGATTTTCGGATAGATTAATACCTACACTTTGGCAGCGGCGGTGATGTGTCTAGTTGTGTGGAGACCACCTCAATACAATTTAATTAATCAAATTCCGTTTTTTTTTTTAATAACTTACCTGCAACTTATTCAAGTAACGAAGTATTAGTAGCAAATTAGCTTAACGTAAAGTTTTATCTCAAATATAAAACAACGATATGAACTAGCAAGTATTTCTGTTAAATTAAAATAAATTATCAAAAGCCAATTCCATACTTGCTTAAATTTTCAGTGAATATGCCAACTTAAGGCATTTATCTATCTGATTATCCGATCCCTGGTTATAACTGGTGTATGATAAAATGAAGGTGCATATTATTGTAACAGCTGTGTCACCTGTTAGTCGGCTCGTTACATGTTGGTGCCGTGACCAGGATATCAGTACTGACCTGGCATTTCTTCCCGCACATCTCGCACATGAAGTGGTCGCCATAGCGGTCGTACTTGCGCCCCGATTTAGGCAGGCAGCGCCGCACCTTCACCTTGAGGTGCACCCGCTCGTAGTGCACACTGCGGGACGCCTCGCTTGCAAACGTCATGTCGCACTGGACAAAAATATATAAAATAGATATTTCGATATTTTGGGGATGGTCTTTGTCCACAGCCCCAACGCCAGTTGGAACCGTTTTACGAGTATCTACCGAACTACCTTTGAATGGGTTCTAGTGTACTACATCATTACATCAAACTTTGTCTAAAAAGGGCCTCTACGTGTTGGATCTATATACCCACGCACGCCATCTTAGTAACCGGGATTTATCATTTAAAAATTGTTTGTGATTTAAAAAATATTGAATGCAATGAAAAAATAGAAGAAAAAATTAAAACAATAAATAAGTCTTGGAACAGTAAAAGTCTCTCTGTCATGAGCAAATGAGCAGATGCAATTTTTATGTTGAGATGGTCGAGGGAGAGCATACAAGCCAGATAACCGGCCTATCGCACGCGCATTTTGGCGCAATAAAGTACTAGCTTCTACCCGCGACTCTGTCCGCGTGAACCTCGTTTATCTCGTAGCTCCATACCCCATTTCCCCTTCCGGGATTAGAACAACATCTTATGTCCTTCCCCGGGACTCAAACTATCTATAGAGATATTGCTAGCAAATTTCATATAAAACGGTTCAGCGTTTAATCGTGAAGAGGTAACCGAAAGACAGACAGACAGATGCACTTTCGCATTTATAATATTAGTATGGATTGTTTTGTACAAGAACATTTCAATAAATGTGTAGCTTTAATTGTTTTACTTTTGACAATAATTAATTTTTACTCACATACGTTTTTTTAAATCTTATTTTGTGAATAAAATGTACATATTTGAATAAATACATACAATCTTTTACTGGGATTTGAATCGGAAACCGTCAGCTTCACAAGCAGGATCACCCGCTGGGCTAAACCGCTCCTAAAAAATGTCCTGAATCAGACTAGCACGGGACCGGGATAAGCGGCGTACTCGAAGAGAGGTATTATGCTCAACAGTTGGAGCGATTACAGAATTGAGGGTGATGATGATGAAGTATACCTCTAAACACTGCGTCTCGCGTTGTTGGTGTCTCTCTCTCGCATGCGCCTGCAGGGCCGCCTCGTCCTTGAAGTTCTCGCCGCACAGCGCGCAAGCCCTGCACAAAACTCGCACATTCAGCCAGTAATGGCCGCCACTAAACGCGACCACTCTTCCGCACATTAAGACAGTAGTGGCCGCCACTAAACGCGACCACTCTGCCGCACATTAAGCCAGTAGTGGCCGCCACTAAACGCGACCACTCTGCCGCACATTAAGCCAGTAGTGGCCGCCACTAAACGCGACCACTCTGCCGCACATTAAGCCAGTAGTGGCCGCCACTAAATGCGACCACTCTGCCGCACATTAAGCCAGTAGTGGCCGCCACTAAATGCGACCACTCTGCCGCACATTAAGCCAGTAGTGGCCGCCACTAAACGCGACCACTCTGCCGCACATTCAGCCAGTAATGGCCGCCACTAAACGCGACCACTCTGCCGCACATTAAGACAGTAGTGGCCGCCACTAAACGCGACCACTCTGCCGCACATTAAGCCAGTAGTGGCCGCCACTAAACGCGACCACTCTGCCGCACATTAAGCCAGTAGTGGCCGCCACTAAACGCGACCACTCTGCCGCACATTAAGCCAGTAGTGGCCGCCACTAAACGCGACCACTCTGCCGCACATTCAGCCAGTAATGGCCGCCACTAAACGCGACCACTCTTCCGCACATTAAGACAGTAGTGGCCGCCACTAAATGCGACCACTCTGCCGCACATTAAGCCAGTAGTGGCCGCCACTAAACGCGACCACTCTGCCGCACATTCAGCCAGTAGTGGCCGCCACTAAACGCGACCACTCTGCCGCTCATTAAGCCAGTAGTGGCCGCCACTAAATGCGACCACTCTGCCGCACATTAAGCCAGTAGTGGCCGCCACTAAATGCGACCACACTGCCGCACATTAAGCCAGTAGTGGCCGCCACTAAATGCGACCACTCTGCCGCACATTAAGCCAGTAGTGGCCGCCACTAAACGCGACCACTCTGTCGTACATTAAGCCAGTAGTGGCTTCCACTAAACGCGACCACTCTACCGCACATTAAGCCCGTAGTGGCCGCCACTAAATGTGACCACTCTGCCGCACATTAAGCCAGTAGTAGCCGCCACTAAATGTGACCACTCTGCCGCACATTAAGCCAGTAGTGGCCGCCACTAAACGCGACCACTCTGTCGTACATTAAGCCAGTAGTGGCCTCCACTAAACGCGACCACTCTACCGCACATTAAGCCCGTAGTGGCCGCCACTAAATGCGACCACTCTGCCGCACATTAAGCCCGTAGTGGCCGCCACTAAATGCGACCACTCTGCCGCACATTAAGCCCGTAGTGGCCGCCACTAAATGTGACCACTCTGCCGCACATTAAGCCAGTAGTAGCCGCCACTAAATGTGACCACTCTGCCGCACATTAAGCCAGTAGTGGCCGCCACTAAATGCGACCACTCTGCCGCACATTAAGCCCGTAGTGGCCGCCACTAAATGCGACCACTCTGCCGCACATTAAGCCCGTAGTGGCCGCCACTAAATGCGACCACTCTGCCGCACATTAAGCCCGTAGTGGCCGCCACTAAATGCGACCACTCTGCCGCACATTAAACCAGTAGTAGCCGCCACTAAACGCGACCACTCTGCCGCACATTAAGCCAGTAGTGGCCGCCACTAAACGCGACCACTCTGCCGCACATTAAGCCAGTAGTGGCCGCCACTAAATGCGACCACTCTGCCGCACATTAAGCCAGTAGTGGCCGCCACTAAATGCGACCACTCTGCCGCACATTAAGCCAGTAGTGGCCGCCACTAAACGCGACCACTCTGTCGTACATTAAGCCAGTAGTGGCCTCCACTAAACGCGACCACTCTACCGCACATTAAGCCCGTAGTGGCCGCCACTAAATGCGACCACTCTGCCGCACATTAAGCCAGTAGTGGCCGCCACTAAATGCGACCACTCTGCCGCACATTAAGCCAGTAGTGGCCGCCACTAAATGCGACCACTCTGCCGCACATTAAGCCAGTAGTGGCCGCCACTAAACGCGACCACTCTGTCGTACATTAAGCCAGTAGTGGCCTCCACTAAACGCGACCACTCTACCGCACATTAAGCCCGTAGTGGCCGCCACTAAATGCGACCACTCTGCCGCACATTAAGCCCGTAGTGGCCGCCACTAAATGCGACCACTCTGCCGCACATTAAGCCCGTAGTGGCCGCCACTAAATGTGACCACTCTGCCGCACATTAAGCCAGTAGTGGCCGCCACTAAACGCGACCACTCTGCCGCACATTAAGCCACTAGTGCCCGGTGTGAGCCGATGCCATACAAAATATATGAAAGATCTCGTACGCAGTTTCCGACGGTCACTAGTGGCTTAATGTGCGGCGGATCTATGCTGTAGAATCACCTAAGTGTCTGCGACAAATCAATGAACGTAATATTTTGACTACATTCACGAGCGCACCACACAGCTATCATTTCGTCGTGGTCGTGTTTTGTTTCGATATTCACTGGCGCCGTGGCGCCATTTGTCTCTGCCGCGTAAGGGCAGCTCTTCAGAAGGTGTTCGATTTCGTCTTACTGGAAGGGAGAACGCTAAACGCATGAAACAGAGGGGTGGTGGTGCTGTTCTTCAAAAAGGGTGACAACTCCCTGCTGAAGAACTACAGACCCATCTCTATTCTGAGCCATGTCTATAAGCTGTTTTCGAGGGTCACTACAAATCGTCTCGTACGCAGGCTAGATGACTTCCAGGCTCCCGAACAAGCCGGTTTCCGAAGAGGCTTTAGTACCGTAGACCACATCCACACGCTTCGTCAGGTTATACAGAAGACCGAGGAGTATAACCTGCCCCTCTGCTTAGCGTACGTGGACTGCAAGAAAGCCTTCGATTCGATTGAAACCTGGGCTGCACTACAGCCTCTCCAGCGGTGCCAAGTTGACTATCGCTATATCGAAGTGCTGAAGTGTTTGTACGAGAACGCCACTATGTCAGTCCGACTCCAGGACCGGAACTCGAAACCTATTCCGCTGCAGCGGGGAGTCAGGCAAGGAGATGTTATTTCTCCAAAACTGTTCACCGCTGCACTGGAGGACGTTTTCAAGACTGGACTGGAGGAGGCTAGGCATCAACATCAACGGCGAGTACATCACTCATCTGTGGTTTGCTGACGATATAGTAGTCTTGGCTGAGACCATGGAGGACTTAAGTACGATGCTCGATGACGTCAGTAAAGCTTCCGAGCGAGATGGTCTAAGAATGAACATGGATAAGACGAAGATCATGTCAAATGCCCATATATTACCAAATCCCACGATTCGATTGAAACCTGGGCTGCACTACAGCCTCTCCAGCGGTGCCAAGTTGACTATCGCTATATCGAAGTGCTGAAGTGTTTGTACGAGAACGCCACTATGTCAGTCCGACTCACGGACCGGAACTCGAAACCTATTCCGCTGCTGCGGGGAGTCAGGCAAGGAGATGTTATTTCTCCAAAACTGTTCACCGCTGCACTGGAGGATGTTTTCAAGACTGGACTGGAGGAGGCTAGGCATCAACATCAACGGCGAGTACATCACTCATCTGTGGTTTGCTGACGATATAGTAGTCTTGGCTGAGACCATGAAGGACTTAAGTACGATGCTCGATGACGTCAGTAAAGCTTCCGAGCGAGATGGTCTAAGAATGAACATGGATAAGACGAAGATCATGTCAAATGCCCATATATTACCAAATCCCACGATTCGATTGAAACCTGGGCTGCACTACAGCCTCTCCAGCGGTGCCAAGTTGACTATCGCTATATCGAAGTGCTGAAGTGTTTGTACGAGAACGCCACGATGTCAGTCCGACTCCAGGACCGGAACTCGAAACCTATTCCGCTGCAGCGGGGAGTCAGGCAAGGAGATGTTATTTCTCCAAAACTGTTCACCGCTGCACTGGAGGACGTTTTCAAGACTGGACTGGAGGAGGCTAGGCATCAACATCAACGGCGAGTACATCACTCATCTGTGGTTTGCTGACGATATAGTAGTCTTGGCTGAGACCATGGAGGACTTAAGTACGATGCTCGATGACCTCAGTAAAGCTTCCGAGCGAGATGGTCTAAGAATGAACATGGATAAGACGAAGATCATGTCAAATGCCCATATATTACCAAATCCCATAACAGACTATCCAGTTAGGTAGGTTCAACTTCGAGAAAGAGGTCAATCATCGAATCCGACTCGGCTGGCCAGCGTTCGGCACATCTTTTCTTCGAATATTCCGCAGTGTCTCAAGACGAGTCTTTGTCCAGTGTGTGTTGCCAGTGATGACATATGGCACTGAAACGTGGTCGCTTACTATGGGCCTTATAAGAAGGCTCAAAGTCATCCAAAGGGCCATGGAGAGGGCTATCTTGCGAGTTTCTCTGTGTGATCGCATCAGAAATGAGGCTATCCGTAGCAGAACCAAAGTAACCGATATAGCCCTCCGAATCGGTAAACTTAAGGGGCAGTGGGCGGGGCACATTGCACGTAGAACCGATGGCCGTTGGGGCGGAAAGGTTATCGAGTGGCGACCACGTAACGTACTCGAAGGCGCGGCGTGGATAGGCCTCCTACAAGGTGGACTGATGACGTGGTAAAGGTCGCGGGAGTCCGCTGGATGCGGGTGGCGCGGGATCGATCACTTTGGCACTCTTTGTGGGAGGCCTATGTCCAGCAGTGGACGTCTTTCGGCTGATATGTGACGACGATGATTCAAGGATCGATTCTGGCGCAATACCACTCGGTGGTGGAATGGTCATAAATGATAACAACAGTGACAACAGACAAAAAGCCAGCAATGACCTTAAGAATCCGCAGTAAGCTCGGCCGAATTGCACCTTCCCATACAAAGGTAGTTACGCTCTCATTTTATAACTCCGTGTTGAATTGTGACACAACTTTGCATATACAACGACATGAGGTATATCTATGTCTGTAATTAGTTTATATGGTTCCAGTTTATAAAAAAAAACGAAATACAGCAAAAACAGGTTTTGTATGAAAAACTTAAATTCTCTGTATTTTTTTAATATGGCATTTGAAGCTACATAAACTAATTACAGGCATAGATATACCTCATGTCATTGTACATGCAGTTTCGTTACAATTACAATCCAACACGTAGTTTTAAAATGAGAGCGTAACTACGTTTGTATGGCGAATCGAGCTTATTGCGGACTCTTAAATTGGTGGTTTTTAAAAACTCTGGCACGAACCTGGTGTGCTGGCAGCCCTTGGCTGCGAGCGCGACGTGCCGCTCGCGCGCATATTCGCTCTCGAACCGAACGCCGCACCGCCCACATTGCGCGGAGCCGGTCTCCACTGCCTGCAACAGACATCCACATGAACTAATACATCTAATAAGTAGTCTCGAAAAGTTTATAGTATTCGAACATAGTGTCTACCTTTTTGCACATACCTTATACACACATTCGTGCAGCTTTGTAGGGCCGTATTTATATAGAGGACCAATTTTATATCAGAAATCAGAAAATGTATTTGCTTCAGATACAATCTACTATGTAGGGTTCCGGACCAAAAAGGTAAAAACGGAACCCTTATGGTGCGACTCCATCCATCTGTCTGTCTGTCACAAAGTTAAATATCTCGGGAACTACTAGCGCTATCAATTTGAAATTTGGAATAGTTGTAAACAAAGCTAATCCAGGTGAATGGAAAATGAAAAATATATTTTTTATTTGTATAAAAAGTACGAATAAAGAGGTGGGATATCATATGAAAAGGTTTGAATTGTACATTCTAAAACAGATTCTTTTTATTTCGACAGTGGAAAAAAATATTTATAAAGGAAAATGTTGAAAAAAATACCATTCCAATTTGAAAATAATATATATGATTGATTAATATTAACGTAAATATTACCGGAAAAGTGTAACGAGACATCTATCTAGCTTAGTAAAGTTTGTAAATGAATACTTCTGTTCAATTTTTTTCCTTTAAATAAGTATGAAAGTATTTCGGAAGTAACATATACTATTCAACGATGAAAAGAGTGACGTTGCAGTATTATCTGTGAAATCTTAATACACAGATTTTAATCGACGAGTAAAAAAAATACATTGAAATAGGCTGACATTTTTCGAACCGATACGCGTTTATTAGCTTATAAAGGAAAATGTTGAAAAAAATACCATTCCAATTTGAAAATAATATATATGATTGATTAATATTAACGTAAATATTACCGGAAAAGTGTAACGAGACATCTATCTAGCTTAGTAAAGTTTGTAAATGAATACTTCTGTTCAATTTTTTTCCTTTAAATACGTATGAAAGTATTTCGGAAGTAACATAAACTATTCAACGATGAAAAGAGTGACGTTGCAGTATTCTCTGTGAAATCTTAATACACAGATTTTTATCGACGAGTACAAAAAATACATTGAAATAGGCTGACATTTTTCGAACCGATACGCGTTTATTAGCAGGTTGGGTTCGGTGTTCGGTCGGCACCAAAATGTAACGACGCCGAATACCTGTCGATGTGACTTCTTCTTGTGTAGCGCTAGCCCGAGAGCGCCCAGAAACGTCTCACCGCAGACGTCGCGCGACTTGTTCTCGTTCGGGTGTTAAAGGTTCTATTACGATATCGTATCCTGGTCTAGGCACCAAAATGTAACGACGCCGAATACCTGTCGATGTGACTTCTTCTTGTGTAGCGCTAGCCCGAGAGCGCCCAGAAACGTCTCACCGCAGACGTCGCGCGACTTGTTCTCGTTCGGGTGTTAAAGGTTCTATTACGATATCGTATCCTGGTCTAGGCACCAAAATGTAACGACGCCGAATACCTGTCGATGTGACTTCTTCTTGTGTAGCGCTAGCCCGAGAGCGCCCAGAAACGTCTCACCGCAGACGTCGCGCGACTTGTTCTCGTTCGGGTGTTAAAGGTTCTATTACGATACCGTATCCTGGTCTAGGCACCAAAATGTAACGACGCCGAATACCTGTCGATGTGACTTCTTCTTGTGTAGCGCTAGCCCGAGAGCGCCCAGAAACGTCTCACCGCAGACGTCGCGCGACTTGTTCTCGTTCGGGTGTTAAAGGTTTTATTACGACATCGTATCCTGGTCTAGGCACCAAAATGTAACGACGCCGGTTACCTGTCGATGTGACTTCTTCTTGTGTAGCGCTAGCCCGAGAGCGCCCAGAAACGTCTCACCGCAGACGTCGCGCGACTTGTTCTCGTTCGGGTGTTAAAGGTTTTATTACGACATCGTATCCTGGTCTAGGCACCAAAATGTAACGACGCCGAATACCTGTCGATGTGACTTCTTCTTGTGTAGCGCTAGCCCGAGAGCGCCCAGAAACGTCTCACCGCAGACGTCGCGCGACTTGTTCTCGTTCGGGTGTTAAAGGTTTTATTACGACATCGTATCCTGGTCTAGGCACCAAAATGTAACGACGCCGGTTACCTGTCGATGTGACTTCTTCTTGTGTAGCGCTAGCCCGAGAGCGCCCAGAAACGTCTCACCGCAGACGTCGCGCGACTTGTTCTCGTTCGGGTGTTAAAGGTTCTATTACGATATCGTATCCTGGTCTAGGCACCAAAATGTAACGACGCCGAATACCTGTCGATGTGACTTCTTCTTGTGTAGCGCTAGCCCGAGAGCGCCCAGAAACGTCTCACCGCAGACGTCACACGATTTGTTCTCATTCGGATGTTGGATGCGCACATGGGTGCCGTACGTTGACCGTTTTCTATAAAAAAAAATGGAATGATTGCTTATTTTGAACAGTAATTCTAGTTTTAGCTATCTAATTTAGTGTTCTGACACAAAGGAAGAACAGCTATGGTAGCCTAGTAGTTTAGGCATGCGGCTGTCAAGCGGCGGTCGTGGGTTCGAATCCCGGTTCATGAGTTTTTCGGAACTTATGTACGGAATATTTACCGTTAGCTTTTCGGTGAAGGAAAACATCGCGAGGAAACCGGTCGAATCCCAATAAGGTCTAGTTTTCCCTCTGGGTTGGAAGGTCAGATGGCAGTCGCTTTCGTAAAACTAGTGCCTATGCTAAATCTTGGGATTAGGTGTCAAAGCGGACCCCGGGCTCCTTTAGGGGCATTTCCGGGAACGCTAGGGGGATGATGAAACAAAGGAAGAACAGCTGAACAGAAAGGAAGAAAAACAGTTTTGAGGTTGTTTGTTTTCCTATCAAGGAGAGAGCCGATGCTACCGCAGCCAAATAGAAGCGAAAGTTGCTGTCGAGTCGTACGAAGACGTCAAGAGGGTGGCAGAGGGCAAGAATCAGTGGCGGTTACTCCACCTACAAGAGCCTATTCTATTTATAAATTATTCTATTAATGTTTATATTTCATTCATTCATTTATTTTTACATGACATCTTAAATAATTTCATTTTAAATGACAATTTCAATAAATTATAATCATGCCTGTTTTATTATATCTAGTTCTATTGACGAACGCTTTATCCTAGTTGGTAGTGACCCTGCCTGCGAAGCAAGAGGTCCCGGGTTCAAATCCCGGTAAGGGCATTTATTTGTGTGATGAGCACGAATATTTGTTCCTGAGTCATGGATGTTTTCTATGTATTTAAGTATTTATCTATATAAGTATGTTGATCGTCGTCTAGTACCCATAGTACAAGCTTTGCTTAGTTTGAGACTAGGTCGATTTGTGTAAGATTGTCCCCAAATATGTATGTATAAGAATATTAAGTTTCATGTGCTCTGTCTACCGCTTTTGGGAATAAAGGCGTGAATCTATGTATGTATGTGTGTATTATTTTATTTATATATTACTCTGTACCAAACATATAAAAATAATGAACATTATTTATTGTACAAACGACAACACTTAACTGACCATCCTGTGTTTATATAGAACGTTATTACAATGCACTTAAGGTGCACCGATGGTCAGTTACCTGTGTTGTCGATAGTACGCCATGTAGAATTAGACCTAAAACTGAGTTACAATGACAACCCATTTCGGCCAAACAGCAATAACTATGAAAAAGGTTATGTACCTCGTCTAGTACCCATAGTACAAGCTTTGCTTAGTTTGAGACTAGGTCGATTTGTGTAAGATTGTCCCCAAATATGTATGTATAAGAGTATTAAGTTTCATGTGCTCTGTCTACCGCTTTTGGGAATATAGGCGTGAATCTATGTATGTATGTGTGTATTATTTTATTTATATATTACTCTGTACCAAACATATAAAAATAATGAACATTATTTATTGTACAAACGACAACACTTAACTGACCGTCCTGTGTTTATATAGAACGTTATTACAATGCACTTAAGGTGCACCGATGATCAGTTACCTGTGTTGTCGATAGTACGCCATGTAGAATTTGACCTAAAACTGAGTTACAATGACAACCCATTTCGGCCAAACAGCAATAACTATGAAAAAGGTTATGTACCTCGTCTAGTACCCATAGTACAAGCTTTGCTTAGTTTGAGACTAGGTCGATTTGTGTAAGATTGTCCCCAAATATGTATGTATAAGAGTATTAAGTTTCATGTGCTCTGTCTACCGCTTTTGGGAATAAAGGCGTGAATCTATGTATGTATGTGTGTATTATTTTATTTATATATTACTCTGTACCAAACATATAAAAATAATGAACATTATTTATTGTACAAACGACAACACTTAACTGACCATCCTGTGTTTATATAGAACGTTATTACAATGCACTTAAGGTGCACCGATGATCAGTTACCTGTGTTGTCGATAGTACGCTATGTAGAATTTGACCTAAAACTGAGTTACAATGACAACCCATTTCGGCCAAACAACAATAACTATGAAAAAGGTACATAGGTAGGTATTTGATTATTTCGCTATCTATAAAACTAGAACATTGGATTAAATCATAATTCATAAATACACAACAATTTGTAAGCATTTTCTTGTTGTTTGTTTATTTCTTTATTTACTTATTTCAAGGAGAACCAATATTTATAAAACTTATTACTAGCATGAATATTAACCGTTTTAAGAGTCCGCAGTAAGCTCGGCCGAATTTCACCTTCCCATACAAACGTAGTTACGCTCACATTTTAAAACTACGTTTTGGATTGTGACGAAACTTTGCATATACAATGACATGAGGTATATCTATGTCTGTAATTAGTTTATATGGTTCCAGTTTATAAAACAAACGAAATACAGCAAAAACAAGTTTTGTATGAAAAACTTAAATTCGCTGTATTTTTTTACTATGGTATCTGAAGCTACATAAACTAATAACAGACCTGGATATACCTCATGTCATTCTACATGCAAAGTTTTGTTACAATCCAACGCGTAGTTTTAAAATGAGAGCGTAACTACGTTTGTATGGAGAATCGAGCTTACTGCGGACTCTTAACCGTATCCCAACACGTTCAATGCCAAAAGCCCGATCCCTTGGTTTTCCCCGTTTGTAGCGGAAAGCGCCTACGGCGCCCGCTAGGCGGGTTCCCGGCAGCGAAAGTGTTGAGTAACGATTTCCTCACTCACTTGAAACTGTCTCCGCAGTACTGGCACTCGTACCGCAAACCCTTGTGCTCTTTCGAGTGGGTCATCGCGTGCGATCTGCAACAATAACCGACAACAACCGACGAATAAAACAGACGTAAGTAATCTATAATATCATATCTAAGATGGAGTCTTGTAATTGCAACTAGGTATATCTGTCTGGTAATTGCAACTAAATTTAATAATGCCCCGTATAATCACTATCCTAGAGGGCATTTTTAAATTTAGTTGCACTTACCAGACAGATATACCTAGTTGCAATTACAAGACTCCACCTTACACTTATATCCTTACTAATATTATAAATGCGAGTGTGTCTGTTTGTTTGTTTGTTCTTCTTTCGCGTCGCAAAGGAGCGTCGTATTGATGTGATTTTTGTATGGAGATAATTTAGAAGCTGGAGCACTCTCCAGCCCAGCCCAGCCCAGCCTCCAGACATAGGCTAACTTTTCCAGCGCGAAAACATCTAATTCCCACAGGAAAATTCAATATGTTACATTTTTCTATAACCACGCGGGCGAAGCCGCGGGCATCAGCTAGTATATGTTATAAAGAGGAAAGACTTGATTGTTTGTTTGTATCGAATAGGCTCCGAAATTACTAGACCGATTTGATAAATTCTTTTACCATTAGAAGCCGACATTATCCCTGAAAACCGGCCAAGTGCGTGTCGAGCCACGCGCAGTGTATGGTTCCGTAGTTGCCTGTCTGTCTTAGTTACATAGACGTGCGGTGCGGTTGAGTCGGCCGAATTTGTACGAAAATTGGCCTTTTCAATTACACATTAAGTTGGTCGACTATTACTCGGTAACTACTTATGCCTACTTGTTTATTTATTTATTCACAATACATTGAAAGCTTACAGTGTAAACACCAAATCGCTTACATGCTAAAATAACAAAAAAAAAAAGATAAACATTCACTGGTAAAAATGTCACAAA
The DNA here is from genome assembly GCA_947049275.1 of Epinotia bilunana. Lineage (NCBI taxonomy): Eukaryota > Metazoa > Arthropoda > Insecta > Lepidoptera > Tortricidae > Epinotia > Epinotia bilunana. The sequence continues at coordinate 1,313,777 of OX346277.1, read as the reverse complement.
TCGTAATTGTAATGTCAATCGTAATTATAATGTCATTCCATTCATTAAATGCCAATTCAAAAATATCCTAGCAATATTGCACAAGTATGTCAACCGATCAGCGAACATGTCAGCGTGTTCGTGCTGAGTGAGCATTCGATGCAGCCACGTCATGGCACGGGCGGTAGGCGCGTACTCGCGGACGGCCGCGGCCGCCGCAGCAGGCCCGGCCGGCGGCGCGGCGCCCCCGCCCCCGCCCCGCCCGGGTCCGCGGGTATCCGCGTCCACACCACCAACCCGATCCGAGCCAACACCGAGGCACTATCAACTCGGTGATGGACAATTGACAGATAGTGGACTAGTAGCAATAGCTTTCTTCGCAGCGCCAGCGTGTCCAGCCCGACCATGCCCGAGACAAAGATGGAGGGATAGAGGTACGGGTAGTAACCGTAGGCTTTTTTGTACAGCCAGCGAGCAAATTTGCGTTGTACTTTCTCAATCATGAGAGAGTATTTGCTCTCGTACGGATCCCAAACAACAGCACCGTATTCTAACTTGCTCCTTACAAATGCGCTAAAGAGAATCTTAGCCACTCCGAAATGAAATAGCCTGCTTACAAATGCCAGTTACGTGCTTATGGAAGTCAAACTTATCATCTAATATTAAACCTAGGTCACGAATTTCACTCTTTCCAGTGTCGTCAGCTAAATGGTACTCAGTTTGGAGTGGAGAGCGCTTACGTGAAAATGTGATCAACTTACATTTATTGACATTAAAAGGCAGTCGATTTAAAATACTCCACTCGGCTGCCGCGTCAATGTCAGCCTGTAACGCTGCACTATCAGCCGTACTACCGATACCTCGGAACAGCTTCAGGTCATCCGCAAAAAAGCAAACTCTCGGCGGTGCGAGTCACATCAGGCAAGTCGTTAATCATCAGGAGAAACAGCGTAGGCCCTAGAGTACTGCCCTGACTTACTCCTGATAGCGTGAAGTAACGGTTTGACTCATAACCACCCACCCTGACATACTGCTGGCGGTCAGACATGTAACTAGCGAAAAAATCTAGAAGCTTTGGCGTGAAGTCTGCTAATGCTAGTTTTTCCAGCAAGATGTCATTGTCAACCAGGTCAAATGCTTTCCTGAAGTCGAAATATGCAGCATCGACCTGGCGGCCCGCATCCATCTCCTTACAAACGTAGTCAGCGAGGGCAACGAGGTTTGTAGTGGTCGAACGGGATTTTCGGAAGCCGTGCTGACTGGGGTGCAAACGGTCAGCTACCTGCAGACTGATGCAGCGGTTAACGATCATCTCAAATACTTTTCCAAACACGGGGAGAACTGCTATCGGCCTAAAAGAGGTGATATCAGTATCAGGCCCGCCCTTAGGAACCGGCGTCACTCTCGATGCTTTCCAACAATTTGGATAAATGGACTGATTAATTGAGAGGTTAAAAACGTGTAACGAACGAAACGAAACGTTGTTCGTGATAGTTTTCCTTTTAAATTCATTATATGTACTACTACCACGATTTTTTTCACATCCCCAGTATTTAGCCGGCAGGGCGGGGGTGGGGGGGGGGACACATGACTCGAACTAAAATTAGGGCTTTAAAGCCCAATATCACGCAAATGAATTACTGATTTGAAAAATGGTTTTAGAAAACCCATAATATTTTTGAACGACACATGGGTTTGACGAGAAAAAAAAATTACATGCCCGCTTTAGGTTTAGGGGAGGACCCTAAAAAAATCTTTTTCCAAAATGTATTGTACTGTTTTGTCGGCGTGATTGGTTTATATACCCACGCCGAATTGCAGTTTTCTAGTTGTAAAGGTTACTGAGCTAAGCCGAAGCCGGACAGACAGACGGACGGACATGGCGAAATTAAGAGGGTTCCTCGTTGACTACGGAACCCTAAAAATGACTAAATTACTAGAGATTTATAATTTTCCTGCTCTCAACTCAATTATATAAGATTGTGTACAAGTACATGTTGCATGCTGTAAGGGATTTTTAGATTTAAGACGCTGTCAACACCAAAATGCCCTTGAGGATTTGCGATAGCGCGCACACTGTCTATTTGTATCGGAGTAAACGAGAGCGAGTGTTACTGGGCGGCCCGTTTTTTGAAGATAATAATAAATCAATGATAAAAAAAGTGTGGATTATTTGTGAAATATGTGGTAGTTAGCGGTTTAGGTATGAATATGTTGACTTCTTAAGACCCACCTTGCAATTATTTTCTATCGAGCCGATTTCGTCCAATTATGTATCGAGCCCGTCCACGGTCTTTGAAATGTTAACGTATTTTTTTTGTTGCTAGAACAAATAGTTTTTCTAAAACTGCTTAAATACCATCAAGGTCTTGTCAGCCTCTTAAGATGTACATTTTGCACGCTGCAGGTCAGCTAAATGTGTGATCCTTTCAAATTATAATACTTAAGACCTTTTGTTAACCACATTTAATGCAATAAATTGCTTACTTACTACACTAATATTATTAAACAGGTTTGTTTAAACGCTTTGTTTTTACCAGAAAACAGTCCCCGCGAAGGATACGGGCGACTGAATCCGCGATTACTTTATGTTAAATGATTTCTAATGTAATAACTGATTCTATGTATGAACGGTGAGTGATGGTTCTAATGGATTATGAGAGAAATGAAGAGTGAACTATGTGCCATTGAACTTTTTCAGGTATCATAAAGAGGTGCGAGTTTGTTTTGCAAGTTTGTATGTAACAGCTAATATCCGGAACTCATCATCGTCACCATCATATCAACCGAAAAACGTCGACCGCTGGACAAAGGCCTCCCCCAAAGAGTGCCACAATGACCGGTCCTGCGCCACTCACATCCAGCGGACTGCGACCTTTACCTTTTCGATGAAGGAAAACCTCGCGAAGAAAACCGGTCTAATCCCAATAAGGTCTAGTTTTCCCTCTGGGTTGGAAGGTCAGGTGGCAGTCGCTTGCGTATAAATAGTGCCTATGCCAAATCTTTGGATTAGGTGTCAAAGCGAACACCGGGCTCCTTCAGGGCACAACCGGGAATAATGCTAGGAGGACGATAACACGTACCTGTCTCTAGCCGTGAATCCACAGTGCTGGCACAGGAACCTGAGCCGGTGCGTGGCTAGGTGCCTCCGCAGGATGGCTGGAATACGGAACCGGCACAGGCAAAGCTCGCACTCGTGAGGGCCCACGCTCTGAGAAACAAACACGCTTTGTGAAACGTATGCATTTTTAATGCTAATCAATAATCATTCCACGGTTCAATTCACGTATTAAATGTAACGCGGGCGATATGTTTCGATTGATTACGCTTAAACGGCTGAACCGATTTGAATGAAATTTTGCACGAAGATAGTTTATAGCCTGGATTAAAATATAGGATAGTTTTTATCCCGAGTCCACGCAGACGAAGTCGCGGACGGAAGCTAGTGTTGGTATAAAAGATCGACAAAATGTGATATTGCAGTGATAGGTTGCTAGCCCATCGCCCAGTACACACTTCAACCCTGCTCCCTTAGTCGACTTTTACGACACCCACGAGATGAAAGGGGGTGGTGAAATTGTAACCCGACACCACACGGGTACTGACTTATAAATTCTGAATTTTGATATTTTAGGTTATCCTGACGCAGAATCGTCACTCGTTGGGAATTACCTACTTTCCGCACTTGTATCATAATTCATAATCATTTACATAACCGCATAACTTTCATTTTTGTTTTTGATTTTATTAATTACTAGCTGATGCCCGCGCCTTCGCCCGCGTGGTTATAGGGAAATATAACATATTGAATTTTCCCGTGGGAATTAGATGTTTTCCCGTTGGAAAAAGTAGCCTATGTTACGCTCCAGCTTCTAAACTATCTCCATACAAAAAATCACATCAATACGACGCTCCGTAGCGACGTGAAAAAAGGACAAACATACACACTTTCGCATTTATAATATTAGTAAGGATTGTTATATTGTGTATTGACGATACTCTTAGAACCTTGATAACTATGACATTACACTATACATTAAAAGTAAGTGGACATAATTATATTTTAATTGTTATTTATTCAAGCTGTTATCTTGGTAATATTTTGTTGCACAAGTAATGAGATAATGACAGTAGCATAGTCATAGAAACGTTTAACGTATGTAACATTCTTAATATCTAAGTAAACTAAAATACATCTCAGTGAGAACTGTTGAGGAGGTAAATGCATGTTTGTTATGTGGTTTATTAATCTTAAATATTCTGTATATTTAACTCTGTTGTTCTCCTAATAAATACAATTCATAAATTAAATTATTATTCTCCTTATTAACTAAAATAAAATAAAAAAATTTGGCGGGACTCTGCTGAATGCGGGCGGCGCAGAACCGGTCATTGTGGCACTCTATGGGGGAGGCCTTTGTCCAGCAGTGGACGTCTTTCGGCTCTTATTATTTTTATTGAATGTAATTGACGATCACAATAGGGATTCTTATAAAATGACGTAAATTCTCGTATTGTGAATAAGTGTATCTAAATCTGAATTTACACGCTCCATTCCGCCCCGCCGGGCGGGCACAGTTTATGTTTATGTGTTTATGTTGACCCATACAAATGCGCACTTTAGTTACCTAGGGCGGTGAAACAAAGAAAGTCGCAGATCGCAGTTACTTGACGCCCGAGCCGATGCAAGGGCGATAAATGTGCGATCTGAGGCGTTTTTTATTACCGCTTGTGATGGGTACAAAGTTCTAAACGTCTCTCCCTGACCGGGAAGTGGTATTTTCCGCACGCGTCGTGTGCGGTAATTGCTACTTTACGGCCAGGCATGACGTAAAATGAGAGACTGACCGCATTTGAAATGTGGGCATGGAGAAAGATGGAATGTATTCGTTGTACGGAAATAAGAACAAACGAAGAGGTTCTAAATTTGATAGTGGAAAGAAGATGTCTATTAAAACCTATTGAAAATAGAAGGGGAATAATGCTGGAGCACCTGATACGACATACATGACAATTACATAAAAACTATAATTAAGAGTCCGCAGTAAGCTCGGCCGAATTTCACTTTCCCATACAAACGTAGTTACGCTCTCATTTTAAAACTACGTGTTGGATGGTGACGAAACTTTGCATATATAATAACATGAGGTATATCTGTCTGTAATTAGTTTATATGGTTCCAGTTTATAAAACAAACGAAATACAGCAAAACAAGTTTTGTATGAAAAACTTAAAATCGCTATGGTAATTTACTATGGTATCTGAAGCTACATAAACTAATTGCAGACATAGATATACCTCATGTCATTGTATATGCAAAGTTTCGTTACAATCCAACACGTAGTTTTAAGATGAGAGCGTAACTACGTTTGTATGGAGAATCGAGCTTACTGCGGACTCTTAAAGGAAAGATAGAAGTAGAGGCACGGGAAGACCAAGACCTGCGTTTATGGACCAAGCTAAAGAGAAAGTCAATGTCGTCCTAGCTCAAAACGGTGGCAGAGAGAAGTACAGAATGGCGATTATTCCACCGACAAGAGCCCGGCTCTTAAGTTTGTGATGATGACGTAATAGTTATTTGTGTCACAAGGGAGCAAAATAGTATATTTACGGCGAGGGTGGTGTATTGAATCCTGAACGTAGCGAGGGATCCTACAATTGAATCCTGAGCGTAGCGAGGGATTCTAGCGTAGGATCCTGAGCGTAGTGAGGGATACAAGTGTTAACGCCCGAGACGATGATAATTTTGCTACCGAGTGACACATACTATTTTTCACACCGACTATGAAGAAATTTAAAAAAACTGCTGTTACAATTAGTTAAAAAAAACTTAATTTTTATTACAAACTTAAATATTACGAAAAATTCATAAATTTTCAAATAACGTTGTTATAGTTAAAACTTGAAACATGATCGTTTTTAACCGATTACGATAAAATTACAATCGATTATTTTATTAAGATCTGTGTTCAATTGGCACATTGCGTAAATGCTACATGCCAATGAATGAATTACAAAAGTAGCTTGAACAGAAAAGTAGCATTTTGATCCCTCTCGTCGTGGAGCAAAACTTACTTTTCCGAATGAAAGGTGTGAAAAATTATGTTCACCTCGTGGTGATGTTTCACGTTGTGGTTGGCGAGCGTGGCCTCCGTGTAGAACCCCTTGAAACACTTCTCGCACTTGAACGCAGAGTTCATATAGTTGTCCCTGGTCTTCCGGGCCGCCAGGTCTTCGATCTGAAATCATCACATGTGTAGCTTCTGCCCGCGACTCCTATGTCCTTTCCTGATTCAAACTATCTCTATACCAAATTTCAGCTACATTGATTCAGCGGTTTAAGCCTGAAGAGGTAACAGACAGGCAAGGCAGGACAAAATAAATAAATATTAGGGGAAAATCTTACACAAATCGAGCTAGCCCCATAGTAAGCTCAATAAGGCTTGTGTTACGGGTAATAGACGACGATATATTTAATAGATATACATACTTAAACACATAGAAAACATCCAAGACTCAGAAACATATATTCATGCTCATCACACAAATATTTGCCCTTACCGGGATTCGAACCCAGGACCTTCAGCTTCGTGGGCAGCGTCACTACCCATGGACGCTTATAACTGAGATTATTTAATCCCCTGCTTTAGTTTTTTCTCCATTTGATCTCCCATATGTTGTAATCTTTTTTCGAGAAAATTCAACATTTTTGGTTATTTTCTTCGGAGTACCCCCGGAGTATTGAGAGAGATAATGATAAAATATGATTAAACTTGGTAGAATGCATTATGGAGTGTGTTGGCATACTATTGATGTTTGATGTTATTGTAAAGTGAAAGTTTACAGTTAAATGTATCGCTCAGTACAAGAAGCTCCCTTCACCTCCATGTACCTATAATACTCAGGAAAAGCTATGGTAATAATAATACCACGTCAGAGCGAGATGGTAGCATACAAATCTCGATAAGTGTCCTTGTCATAGTTACACTTTTTTTATTTGCCACAACTGATTTAGTATGAAGTTGTGGCACATAAACCATTACCCGTCCAAATTAACACGTTCGCAACCAAGAACCCGCCTGGTAGGCACACGTAATGTTTGCTCAGATGCCGGCTCGGCCCGCCAGGTGGGCAGTAGTATGAACCTACACGCCTAGCGAGTTCTGTCGGTTTCTGGTGTATTGTTCCATTTTTAGTCCGGTTGCGAGTGTTAAGTAGGCTTATGGTAAGCCATCAGCCATTTCAAGAGCAGTTCTTAGTTTAGCTGCATAGGAAGTTTGTTCGACCGCTTACCCCAAACGCAATTTTTCTGTGTAGCAAATTTTCTTTTCGCATTTTATCCCGAACGCGATTATTCAACTTTTTTTCACTGCAGCTTTTACTTTCTCAGTCGTGTTGCTGCCGTATCGTATTTAATCATCATATCAGCCGAAAGACGCCCGCTGCTGGACATAGGCCTCCCCCAAAGAGTGCCACAATGACCTGTCCTGCGCCACCCGCATCCAGCGGACTCCCGCGACTTTCACCAGGTCATCAGTCCACCTTGTGGGGGGCCTACCCACGCCGCGCCTTCCGGTACGTGGTCGCCACTCGAGAATCTTTCCGCCCCAACGGCCATCGGTTCTAATGTGCCCCGCCCACTGCCCCTTAAGTTTAGCTTAGCGATTCGGAAGGCTATATCGGTTACCTTGTTTCTGCTGCGCATAGCTCTCGTATTTAATTACGTGTTAATTTTTCTTCCCTGTAGGAAACCCATTGCAATCGCTAAAGAGTAGGTAAGTTAGGTTCGTTAGGCAGCTTCAGATGCGCCAAACTGCCCGAAAATGGGCTCCGTCGAAACTGGTCGATTGCGGACAAAATGAATGTTGGAAAACACGCTTATTGTAAACCTATGCGAGCAAAAAAGTCGCTACCATGATAATATAGTAAGGAAGCTAAATTTTAAGAATGTGAATTTATACGACTCGGGATAAACGCGAAAATTTGCTACAAAGAAAAGTTGCGTGTGGGAAACCGATGTGGCAAATCGCTGGGATCCGTCATTGTGGCAACCCGTATAATGTCTACCATAGTTAATGCGTCAATGGGGTAAATGCGTCTTTAGAAGATATAAAAATTCAAAATTCAAAATGTTTACTTGTAAACATAGGTTGTAAGGGTGTTGCATTAATTCTGGGTATCGCTATGTTTTGCCGTTCTATCTTCAAAACGCAACCTTTTTAACCCCCTACGCAAAGAGAGGGGTGTTATAAGTTTAACGTGTCTGTGTATCTGTATCTGTGTATCTGTCTGTGGCATCGTAGCTCCCAAACGAATGGACCGATTTGAATGCGGTTTATTTTATTCGAAAGCTGATGTAATCCCGAGTGTTCTTAGCCATGTTACATAAAAATCTGTTAAGTCGTTTTTGAGATATTGGACTTTGAAATGAAAATGTCGGGGGTTTTTCAACTTTTCTAAGTTTTAGTTATAGAACTACTAGCTTCCGCCCGCGACTTCGTCCGCGTGGACCCGGGATAAAAACTATCCTATATTTGAATCCAGGCTATAAACTATCTTCTTGCAAAATTTCATTCAAATTGGTTCAGCCGTTTAAGCGTGATTGAGTAACAAACATCCAAACATCTAAACTTTCGCATTTATTATATGAGTAGGATTACAGCCCTCGATATTCAAAGTATGGTTACAGAACTTTCAATATAGGCGATTGTAATAGTTCTAAAATGTTCAGTTTCGGAGATATCATCAATTGACGCATTGACCCCATCGACGCATTTGCCCCGCTTGACCATAGCTTGTCCTCAGTAGTATAAGCCCATGTCCAACCCCTAACTCACCTGCTGCTCACGCGAGAGAATGACAACATCGAAGTTGTACTCTCTCTCGAACTCCGGGAAGTCTTCGTCACGTATCTTCTCCGTTTTTCTCCGTTCCCTCTTCTCAGTCTTCGCCTTCTTCGTCTGCGGGCAAAGAATATGGTTTAAATCGCGGGGTAGAACAATAATTTTCTCTGTGCTTTTGTACACGGTATAAGTTTGCCTATCTCGTTTTACCTACCTTCCTCTCAATTGCTCACAATCAGTGTACAATAAAGTGCTTACATACATACATACATACATAATAATAATTTATTTCAAGCATCTATAAAGGCCCATAGCAAGAAATACCATAAAGACTCGACTCAGAAACTTAACTTCTATATAATATTAGTGTTAGGCAATGAAATATCGAGATATTTTACGAGATTCAGTCTCGCACATTTTTTGTACGATAACTCGCGAGATTGCGAGATTGGACTTTTCATATAAAACATTAGATAGCAAAAGTTTCGTCTGACTGACAAATTAAAACTTACTTTTATGCGATTAAAATGTTATTCCTATTAATTAAGTATATGAAAACCTTATGGTTAAATAAATAATAATCAGAAAACGGTTTTAAAATATGTTTTACGTCACTCTGGGCGGTAAGTTAAATTTAACGCCTACGGGCGCAGCGGTAAATCTCACTTCACACCCAGGAGAAGACGTAAAATTGTGTACGCACCACGGGCGGTAATTCGTAACGCCCCAGATCGCATATTTGTGGCCCTCACCTTCGGTTTGGGCCAATTCACCGCCTACGTCGCGTTCTTTAATTTACGACCCTTTTCGCAAAAATATTCTTTGTAGTCCCTATACAAATCGACACGATTGTCAACCTTAAGTGGGTCCCAAATTAAAGTTCGCAACTGTACGTAATGTACTATTCAAAAACTGATATTATAAACCACATGCAGACTAAATTTTTATTTCACATGTGTATCATTCATAATCATTCAATGGAATTCATAGCCTAACCTAACCTAACCCTATGGACTTCAAGTCTGAAATAAATAAATAATAATAATAATAGCATTTGATCTCCTGAATTTCGAAATCTCGCAAGATAGATACGGTAGATATATATGGCTACAAGTAGTGAAACAAATTCATACAAACCGACGGGAAACACTCAACCAGACACGCGTGATACAGTAAGTTTAAATTCAAGTCGGGGTAGTAGGCACATCAGTCCGCGTGCCGCACGTGCGCCTCATAGAACTAGTTTTAAAAGGAGCGCAGATAGGTAGACTGCTTATGCTTTATTTAAGCCTATAGCCTGCTATACTTTCGCCACTATACAGATGCCGGCAAACAGCTTGAACATCTAGGGGATCGTCCTAATCCTAATACAATACAACAAAAAATAAGAGCAAATTCAAAAGACTATTAAAAACGCATTACCTAGACGTATACTACTCAAAAGAAAATAGGGGCCACAAGTAGGGTGATCGTTACGTGAAAATTATATTAAACAGTAATATATTTTTTTTCTAGCTTTTAGACTTGAACTCCAGCATGAAAGAGTTTAGATTCTGCCTTCAGAATACATTCGTATCCTTATACGGGAGTTCATTAATTAGCCACTTATCAATTAGTTTATGTCCAATAATTACAATGGCCCTTATTTTGTTTTCAGCAGTATTATATTAGTATGTATAACCGATTTATGGACGGTATATTAAACTGTTATTTTTATTAATGTATGTATATTAGACACTATTAGACATTGTGTGGTGTTACATAAGTACATCTAGGTAAGGCGTTTTTAATAGTCTTTTGAATTTGCTCTTATTTTTTTGTTGTATTGTATTAGGACGATCCCTTAGATGTTCAAGCTGTTGTCTAATAACCTAGATACTGCCGCTCCCACAGTCAAACTGTTACTACAGTTTTGTGGGGCTATGTTTTAATTTTTAGTATTTAATAAAATGTACTTATTAAATAAATAATAAATAAACGCGACTACGCGATTATCGCAAGTTCGCGCGATCAAACATATTGGACTCGAATAGGCGTCCTAATTGACATCGCAAGTTCGCGCGATGTGTGATCGCAAGATGCGACGATTCTAAGGGACATCACACATCTCACCACACGTTTTTTTCATAATATATACACTCCTTGTCGACCCATAGTTACACCTTATATTTTGTCATTTTTATTACTCACCTATCACACAGATCTATTTTATTTATTCGATATTATTTGCTAGCTTTATTTATTTATTATTATTTTTATGTAATATTTCACCTGCATCGCGACCCGAGGTACTGGCAGAATATCAGTGCTAGCTCACACGAGCAAAGCAAAACTGAGCCAGTACCTTTTTGGCATTATTGCTACGCACAAGTACGCCTTAATTTAATTTATTATTCTATTTCCGCACCACAATTGTTTTACTTGTTCTTTTATCGTTATTTTTTTCTGTATTTTTTATTTTTATTTTGTTGCAAAATATCTATCAATTAGGACACCTATTCGAGTGCAATATGTTTGATCGCGCGAACTTGCGATGTCAATTAAGACGCCTATTCGAGTCCAATATGTTTGATCGCGCGGACTTGCGATGTCAATTAGGACGCCTATTCGAGTCCAAATTCTCGCGAACTTGCGATAATCGCGTAGTCACGTTGCATTAGGACGACCCCTTGGACGTTACCTTATGTTTCCTTACAACTTTCTTCTTCTCCCTCGGCTTAAACTCCCGCAACTCGCTCAGAGCCACGTCATCGTTTGAGTCGTCTTCGCACTTGACGCTGTGCTCGTCCTTGCAGGAGACTGAAGAGGGGACTGGAGAGGGGACTGGGGAGGGAACGGGAGAGGGAACAGGAGAGGGGACTTGGAAGGCAGGGGAGGGAGGCAGCAGAGGTACCTCCACCTGTAACAGATTATCTCAACTCCAACATTTATTCATGACAAACATTCATACATGCAGAGCACATGAAACGTATGTTCCAGCGCCACTTTTAGCATAAATGTAGGTATAAAAGATCGACCAAATGGGATATTGCAGTGACAGGTTGCTAGCCCATCGCCCACAACACAGTTCAACCCTGGTCCCTTAGTCGACTTTTATGACACCCACGGGAAGAAAGGGGGTGGTAAAATTCTAACCCGACACCACACGGACAAACACAGACAGATAATAAAAGAAAGAAATACAAAAACAGATAAGACATCCTCAACCTCCTAGCTGTATTCCCGGTTGTGCCCTAAAGGAGCCCGGCGTCCGCTTTGACACCTAATCCCAAGACTTGGCATAGGCACCACTTTTGCGAAAGCGACTGCCATCTGACCTTCCAACCCAGAGGGGAAACTAGACCTTATTGGGATTAGACCGGTTTCCTTACGATGTTCTCCTTCACCGAAAAGCTAACGGTAAATATTCCGTAGATAAGTTTCGAAAAACTCATTGGTACGAGCCGGGAATCGAACCCACGACCGCCGCTTGACAGCCGCATGCCTGAACCACTAGGCTACCGTAGCTTGTTTGCCACCGTCGTTGATGAAAACATGATAATGATAAGCTTGTTAATACGGGTGTAGACTCGAAAATTATTATTACTCCAAAAGAAACAAGGCAAAAAAATATTCTTAGTGACGAAGATACCATTCAGATATCTCAAAGAATTACGAAGCTTCAACCGTTTTAATATTGTTTGTTAGAGAGAGAAAACGCAAACAGTGTGTGACGTCACATTACGCGACGCTACCGGGGGGCCGCGTCGACGGCGGCGCCGAACACGACGAGGCGCGGCACGTTGCCGTCTTCTAGTGACGTCACATTCTTCGCATCACCGTTTCATATGAAGTTGCGTTTTGCAAAAAAAGGATAGAACATAGAACATACCCCTTCTTAAACTTTGGACACTTATAACTTCGTGATTATTCAAACTTTTGCGTTGATTTTTTCTCCATTTGACTACATTTTCAATCCTTTTTCGAGAAAATATGACATTATTGATTACTTTTTTTAGTGTCTGCACCCCTATTGTTATATGTAGCTTGGCATTTCGGTGGTAACGTACCTTAATCAGCTCCTCAACTTCTTCATGTTGAAAGTAAACGGGCTCTGGACACACCGACACGAGCAGGGGTAGAGTCAGTCCAGAGGCTCGCCGATCCACTGTTTTGATCAGGTTCGTCGTTATCTGGGGGGCAACAACCTTGTGACCTATGATTTTTTTACAATGCTATTCGAACCAGGTTTTGGAGAGGAACAAATGTTTGTATGGGAGCAATTACAATATTAAAGAACATAAATAGATAATTTCCAAAAGTGAGGACCAAACTTGTAGAGAATCAAATTTCCTACAATTTTTGTTCTCACGGTTTTACTGTGAAATCAAAAATGGCCGATTTATTCAAGAAAAACCGTTTTTCCTGAATGATGAGCCTGATTCAGTCTATTTTTTAACCGGCGAAAAAAACGGAGGAGGTTCTCAAGTCAACGCGTTTTTTTTATGTATGACCACGCATAACTTTTTACAGAGTAGTCTGATTTTGATAATTCTTTTTTTATTAGAAAGGGTGTACCTCGAAATTACTTAGGTACACTTTGATTAATTTAAGAACAGTTATTAAGGTTAATTAAAAACTCAAAATAATTACAAAAATATATACTTAGGTATACTTACAATAGTTTAAGAACTTAGTTATTAAACGATAAAAAAAGGTTTATTATTTTTTTCTTTTCAGTTTTTTTTCGGCGGTATAATTTTTTGTTAAAAAGTTTTTTGAATTTACACTCCCAATGACCCCTCATATTCCACCTACGAAAAAATAATCCAAAAACGAATTATTCACGGGTCTATAATGACTGTACAAACGACAAGACTGTTAACTGACCATCCTGTGTTTATATAGAACTTTATTACAATGCACTTAAGGTGCACCGATGATCAGTTACCTGTGTTGTCGATAGTACTAGAGGTGCTTCCCCAGTTGGGCTGCTCCACATTCGAGCGGAATGACATTTCGCTGTGCCCTACCTCACCTAAAACTACTACTGTGTTTTGTATTAGACTAGTGAGTAGTGAGTTTCGGCGTCTCCTTTCATTTGTGGTCATAATCTCCGAAGAGCGCATTTCCTAGAGCGGCTCCCGCGTAACGAAAACCACCGTATCACCCTCACTGTCGCTCGAATCAAAAACTCAACGAGTGCGACAGAGATCAGCTACTGAGAATGTGTTTTGTTGAGAGTGAGCAACCCGCGTTCGTCTCTAGCTATCAGCACAACGAATCGTCAAATCAATAAAAGGTCGGCAACGCGCTTGTGATTCTTCTGGAACCGCAAGAGTCCATTAGGCTACGGTGTCTGCTTACCATCAGGCAAACCGTATGCTAGTTTGTCATCATGGTAGTATAAATTAATTAATTAATGTATAATTAAATAAATAACGGTTTACACAAATAGAGCTGCGTACGAATTTGAGCGGCTCAGCCTGAGGCATGCTCGCCCCGCGCGGCAAGCTGCTCGCGAGCCAATTTGGTGCACATAAACATGCGCGGGCGAGGCAGCGTGCTCGCGGCGAGCCGACTTTGTGCGTCGTTCAAAATGGCGTCGGACACGATGACAGCCGCGGCTGCGTTTATCATATTTCACCGAATTGTATTAATACATTTACGAACAAACTCTATTACACATGCACGGCTCATCCACTTGCTCAAATTCATACGCGCCTCGCCCACAAACAAGTCGGAACGTGTCGCTCTGTCCGCGGCACGCTCGGATACACGTCCAAATTACGCGAGGCACGCACACTGAGGCGCCTTTGAGCGCGGTCAAAAGACCGCCTCTGGACGGCTCGCCGCGCGCCGCTCGCGGGCTACTCGCGCACAGCGCGTGAGCGCGTACGAATTTGAGCGAAATAGGTGAGCCGTGCGTGCCTCAACCCGAGGCTGCTCTGATTCGTACGCAGCTTTACACTTTATAAAATAGAGGGGCATGCACGGACGAGCTTCGTTTTCGTTTCGCGCCAGCTGCTAGACGCTGCTAAGGCTGGGTTACATCAGACCGTCTGGAATCGTAAGCGGTGTTCGTTCAAATCTGAATGTGTGGAAAGTTTGGGAAGTTTCTATGTGATGACAGCTGCGACACAGATTATATAATAGTTCTACGAACAGATACTCAAGTCTGAATAAAAATGACAATACCTACTGCTTTAAATGCCTACGAAATTTATCAATGGAGCGACCTTGAACGGGCGGGCCCGCACGCGCCGGCCGTTCGACGCTAGGGTTGACACCGCTTGAAATTATTTTATAATGAATAGTTGAGTGAAATAAAAAACTAATTATTTTAATATTATTTTAATAAAACATTTCCTAGTAAGTACCTATAATAGTTGCTAAACTGCACTAGGTTGGTAGGTGCTTATACAATATATGTATAGTTACAAGCCTATTCGGCTCCTTTTGATATCGTGGCACTGGCGGCTCGCTGTCTTCATACCTACGAGGCGGCTTCCTTTGACGTAGCGAGTGAGAGCGAGCGAACACGACAACGGCGCGGCCTTGAAGCCGTGTCCATCATTCCCGAAGGCTAACTTAACGCTACTAACGTAAGTAGGGTAAACCACCCTAATATCGGCCCCGTCAACGTTTTTCTGACTTCAACTACACATAATATGTAAACCAGTTAAATTTCGTGTCATGTAATTTTTTTTCCTAGTGTGATATTTAATTGGCTTTCTTTTTGTTACATAATATTAAAAAATAACTTTGTCACATAATTATTATGATTTATTTTATCAAGCCACACCGCTTTTCCCTAACATCGGCCCACGTGTGCCTAAATCCGGCCAGATTTTTGCCTTATATCGGCATATGCAAACAGGATGGTGACACACTGGTTCCAAACAGTGGACAAAATTGGAAATTCAAATTAAAAAATGTGCGCTGTAAATACAATTGTTTATTTTTACGCTGTATATAAATCAGTCTTGAAAAATTCTTGGCATTATTGAGATAAAAAAAATAATGTCAACAAAGTAATGTTTCTTAAAAAAATCAACAAGAAAATAGCTTTACATTATTAATACAGAACACTAATAAATAATATAATTTTAAAATCAGCAACAAATAACCGGCTTTATATTCTAAAATGATTGAGATCAACAAAAATACGCATTAAAATTATACGCAGCATATGTTTAAATTATCGATTTTCATAGGAACAAAATATGGTTTAGAGGGGTCTAAACCCAGGGGCCTCCTTTGATTTTCAGACTTTTTTTACCACACTGAACTACACTGGACAAATTTAGAGGAATGAAAAAAATTGTTTTCTACGCTATTTACTGTCACAGGTACCAGGTATAAAAACCAAATAAAAGAAATTAAAAAAAGATTTTGGTTGTTTTTATTCTAGAATCCACATTTTGAATAAAACAGCTTTAATCATCAAACATTATTTTGTCTTTCCTCTAAATTTGTTCCCGAGTGTATAAGGTCTACAAAATAAAGTATCTAAAATCAACAAGAAAACAACTTCTAACATTAGAATCATACTATACAACAAAAATAGTGCTTCCAATATCTAAAGGTTACACTTTATACATAGAATAGCAAAAAAATAATAATTTAATAATCAACAACAAATAACTGGTTTCGTAGTTTAAAATTATTGAAATCGACAACGATATCCACAATTATCTATTTTTAATACTAGTGGGTCGCCCGCGACTACGTCCGCGTGGAACTCCTTTATATCGCGGGGGAGGAGGGGGGGGGGATAAAAACTATCCTATGTCCTTCCTCGGGGTTCAAACTGTCTCCATACCAAATTTCATCTCAATCGGTTCAGCGGTTTAAGCGTGATGAGGTAACAGACAGACAGACAGACAGACACACTTTCGCATTTATAATATTAGTATGGATTTTACAGCTAAAGCATACAAATCAATATAATGTATCTAAATCAAATTAATTACATATTGTATTGTAACCCAAAAAACAGCAACGAAAGAAGAAAAATATGATTTTGACCTCAAGTATTCACTTTGACCCACTGTGCATCACAGCTGATTATTATTGCTGTCAAATATCAAAGGAAGCCGCCCCTGCCGGTTTTAGGAATCGTGGGAAAAATATGAATTTCTAATACCGGCCGGGGCGGCCGATAATTAGATTTAGTACCAAAACCTGAGGCCTAAACCCGGCCCCTTAAAAATCACCATTTAGCATGAACATTTTAATGAAATTAGTATGTCAAATGATTCTTTGTTTCAATATCTATCGAAAACAACCAATAAACACCACGTCAAAAGAATATAATACAGCCAAATCGCTTACCCAAGAATGTCCTGCGCAGTCGGGATAGAGGTAAAATTTTGGCGAATTATGACATGTACGGACCTGTCCACGTTCAACGGCCGACTGAAGTCTCGTAAGTGCACCGATCGGCCGCCGTGCCGGTATTGTCTATGGCGTATGAAATAAGGTCTATTTTGGTACATTAATAGCCTAACATTATTGGACCTTTTATAATTTATGCCACGATTTGTGAGACACGGCCGGTATTAGGAGGGGGCTGGATTTAGGGTGGTTTACCCTATATAAATAACGTAATATTGTATAATAGTTTATAACTAGCATTAAAAACTTGAAAGTAGTCACTAGGCATAAGTTGTTTTAATGTTTTGTTCTCGCGAGTGCATTCCAGCCCTTCCAAAAAGTCATAAATCCCTATAACAACGACGATGTTTATGCCCTTTCTTAGGCTGCCGTGCAAATCTTACTAAGTAAACTATTATACTAAGTATTTGCTGTTAGACAGAGATAAACATAAACATGAAATATATGAAAACAACTAAATCATTTGGACAGCATGGCAGTGACGGCGTAAACTTGCCGCAGGCTCGGTCGGGGTACAATATTACCGAAACTAAAGCAGGCCTTACAAATTAATTACGTATATGAAATAGGTATTAAAGATTCAATGTTCCAAAATAAAAATCAATCGATCGAATACATCGTCAGTCAGCAGCTAAAAGAAAAGTAAAATTTCTATTCGTTTTTCCGTTCTCACATCCTATAACACTGCAGTGAACCGAACATTTTCGTGCCGAAGTCATTTTTTTAATAGCGCGCATAAGCAGCGTCCCGCCGTGAGCGCGTGTGCCAACCAACTGGCTGAATGAACCGACCTCGGTTTCCAAAGTGTAGGTATAGATCTTAGTTCCCACGGTGCAGTTAGGTAGCACTGGCTGCGGCGCCATTTTATACGTTGTAATCGTAGGCTGGTACAATTCAGCCTAAGTGAGTAGTGACTCACCGTGTGGTGCAGCATGAGCACGCGCTGCAGCATGGCGTGCGCGCGGCGCGCGCGCGCGCGCAGGCCGGCGGCGCGCCGCAGCAGCACGCGGCACGCCGCGCACACGTGCTGCGGGTAGCCGTCCCATGCCGACAACTGAAATAGAAAAGCATCTTTGACCAATAGCGTCAGCACAGGATAAAGGAGAAGCATCGCTACTAGTCCTATTAGACTTTTCTCGCGCGTTTGACACAATTAACATCTCGCTGCTGCTATCCAAGCTTGCATTCTATGGTTTTCGTAACAATACGATAAAGTGGTTTGCTAGCTACCTGTCTGGTCGCTCTCAACAAGTTGGGCTGAATAAACCATCCGGTTTAACGGATTTCTCCCAAAATACTCCTGTGAACTGCGGAGTTCCGCAAGGTTCAATTTTAGGTCCCGTGCTGTTTATCCTGTACGTGGCTGACATAACTAACTGCTTTAGGAATTGTGACTATCACATGTATGCGGACGATTTACAAATTTACAAAAATTTTCACCCCTCGGAGACGTTAAGAGCAGTAGACTTGTTAAACGAAGACTTGTTGCGCATTGATAACTGGTCTAGAGACTGTGCCTTAGTTCTTAACCCGCTCAAGTCTAAATTTCTAGTAGTTGGCACTAAAGGCCAGGTAGGCAAAATTTCTAGTCTCAACCTTGATGTGATGTTGGGAGGGGAACGTCTTGAGCGTGTTACCATGGCGCGCAATCTTGGCCTACTCATGGACGATCAGCTACGTTTCGAACAACATGTACTGGATACCGTTAGGAACTGCTACTATAGGCTAAAAGTGTTGTACTAGGTTCGGGCGTACCTTAGTGTTGACGTTAGGATCAAGTTATGCGATACATTAATCCTGTCCAAATTAAACTACGTCGACACGGTAATTAACGGATGCCTTCTAGCTCGCTCAAGAACGCTTATTCAACGGATCCAGAATGCCTGTGCCCGTTTCTGTTTCCCTATCCCACCACGCACTCACGTCACACCCTATCTTAACCAAGGCGGGATGTTAAAAATGGAGGCCCGTCGTTCTCTTCATTTTGCCACTCTGCTTTTCGGTGTAGTGTACGATCGTCAGCCTCAGTATCTATACGAGAAGCTGACCTTCACTGCCCGGCCGACCAGAGGTGCGATCCGTCTTGTATGCCCAAGACACGGTAAATCGGCAGCATTTCGTGGCAGTTTTCGCTACTCAGCCACGAAATGCTGGAACAACATCCCTCCGCCTATTCGTAATTCGTTAACTGTAGGTACTTTTAAGCTCCACTTCAAAAAATATCTATTTACCCTACAACTCTCCTAGCCCGTGTTGTTAACTATTTCTTTTTTTTTTTTGTTAGTCGTATATAGCTTTATAGCGTCACGTTAGTCTCGAAAATCCTCATAATTTATCCCATATAATTATTATCCAATATTCTGTTATATAGTCAGTTTCCTAAATACGCGTAGTACTTAATATGCATGCAACTTGCCACGTACAAACCTACTCCTAACTCTTCTTATAAGTAATTCAATATTATATTCTTAAATAAAATTAATGTAGGTATATACTGGATATGTAAACGTTGATTCATCATTTTAATCCCTAAATGTAGGTTTTAGTACCACGTTTTCCACTTTTTGCTGTTCAGAACTACCTTACAGCCCTGGGCTCCACGGAAGACCAGCGCTGTGGCATTGTTTAATGTCAGAGCATATGCTGAGTGGTGTCCACTTGCGGCCACTATAGCAGCACCACCAGACTTCCTTACGTACACGTTATTTTTAGTTTAAGCTGGTATTTATTAAGTTTCTTTTTATATATTGTGTTTTCTAATTAAGAACGAAATTATGATGTGGTGTTATTTTGGCTGGCAATAAATTCATTTCATTTCATTTCAATAATATCAGTTTCTTTAAAATAATATTTTAGAATTCCAAAAACTGCATCGACAAGAAAATCTATATAATTACTAGCTTCCACCCGCGACTTCGTCTGCCTGGACCCGGGATAAAAACTATCCTATATTTCAATCCAGGCTATAAACTATCTTCGTGCAGAATTTCATCCAAATCGATTGTGCCGTTTCAGCGTGATTGAGTAACAAACATCTAAACATCGACTTATCCAAACTTTCGCATTTATAATACTAGCTTCCGCCCGCGACTTCGTCTGCGTGGAACCGGGATAGAAATTATTCTATATTTTAATCCATGCAATAAGCTATCATTGTGCAAAATTTCATCCAAATCGGTTAAGCCGTTTAAGCGTGATTGAGTAACAAACATCTAAACATCCAAACTTTCACATTTATAATATTAGTAGGATAATCCTATCCTTGTATAGTAGGATTAGTAGGATTGAACCTGCTCACAAAATTTGACGAGAATTGGGAAATGCGACTATCATTTTTTACTTTGCTCAGCAGTGGGAGTTAACAGGCTTCATAGATATAATAACATGTATTTAGATTATTTTTGTTTTAAAGGGCCTCTGCGCTCTTGGAGTCGGCCCCACGCATGCCTTCCAAAAGTCCAAAAAACCCCATGGTCCCAAGATATGGAAAAATATCGGCCAAGTGTGTGTCGGGCCACGCGCAGTAGGTATAGGGTTCCGTAGTTGCCTGTATAGACAGGCAACTACGGAACCCTAAAATAGCTTAGTTACATCGACACGCGCGCGCTAATTAAATGGTGCGGTTGCGTCGGCGGCCGAATTTGTACGAAAATTGGTCTTTCTAAGTGCATTTTAGTTTGTCGACTATTACTAGTTATGCCTATTTGTCTGTGATAGTTTTCCTTTTAAATTCATTATATGTACTACTACCACGATATTTTTCACATCCCCAGTAGTAGCCATTTAGCCGGCAGGGGGGGACACATGACTCGAACAAAATTAGGGCTTTAAAGACCAATATCCACAAAAGAACACCGAGTTGAAAAATGGTTTTAAGAAACCCATAATATTTTTGAAACGATAACCCACACAGTTTATAGAGAAAAAAGTTAACATCTCCCCACTTTACGTGTAGGTGAATTACCTGAATAAAATATTATTTTCATCATTTTATTCTACTGTTTTGTCAGCATGATTGATTTATATACCCATGCCAAATTACAGTTTTCTATTTGTAAGGGTTACTGAACATAGCCCAAAAGGGTCGGAGGGACAGACCGATGGACATGGCGAAACTATTAAGGGTTCTTCGTTGACTATGGAATGCTAAAAAGGGTAAAATCATAACGGGGGCGGGCGACGTGTTTATCGTCATACCCCGGCACCTGCACGCCACGCGGAGTACTGAGTTAAGCAGTCAACTTATTGTATAGTGGTTGCATCTGATAGGAACCTCTCCCCCCCCAGTATTATCAAACAACAATTAAGAATGGGATCGGAAAGGATACTTTGTGATATACATTTTTTTTTTAAGTTTGCTGTTTTACATACATGTGTCATGTGTCTGTGTGTGTGTGTGTGTGTGTGTGTTTTATATACATGTGTCACAGATAATAAGAACTGACAGCTAATCTGATCTTAAACACAGCACTTGAGTAATAATACTATAACACTATTGACACTTATTTAAATACATATTTCTAGTAAACATATTTCTCGCAAATACAAAGTTTTGAGACTGAACCTATATATACAAAAAAATAAACATGAAATAACATATTTATGTAAAAATAAATAAATAATGTACTGTAATAAAATAATGTAACTGTTTTCTCTTAAAACCTTCTTTATATCTTTTGATAACCTTTATCATATGTTATTATTTTATCTTAACAACTGTTGTGTTGATTCATAATATAGCTTGTCACTAATCCAGGAGTTTTATTTTCTCTAAATGATAAATTAGTTTTATCAAATAAATGTATCGAATTTAAACTTTCGTGAGACGTGATGTTGAAATAATACAAATAATCACAAGGTTAAACTCACGTATTAACATTCCGCCTAGAGTGACATTTAGTATGTAATTATTAGTATTTTATTGGTGTATTTTAGAGTTTTATTTCTCATTAAATCTTGGATTGTTTTATATAAAATTATATATAACTTCCATATATCGGCGTCTAGTACCCATAACACAAGCCTTATTGAGCTTAGGGCTACGGGGCTGGTATAAGATTGTCCCCTAATATTTATTTAATAACTAAAACATTCCAGCAAATTCTGACGATATATAAAAGACTAGTTAAATGTACAGTAAACTAATATAATCATATCGTCTAACTCACCGCGGAACCAGTTACATCCATAAAAGCTTCATCCAAGCGGTGTTCTATAATCCCGTACAACTCAATGTCAGTAGCAAGACAAATTCTACACGCGAAGATGTCGTCTGAGTCCTCCAATTTCAGGCAGTTCAACATTTTGAGCCTGCTAACTCATTAAAACGGCGGTTTTTTGAGACTATTGTTATAAATCTTTACATGTAAAATCGATAGGTAAACACTGTTGTAGGTTGTAGGTGAACTGACTGGACTGACATGTCTGTAGCTTAGCTAATTTAACTTGGTTTTATTTTATAAACGAGGTATGTGTAAATTAAAATGATCTTTATCAAATGTAGTTAAAGTTTAAATTATCTCTAGTCAAAACTATCCAGCTTAAAAAAATAATGAAATTATATTCTGACGAACATGTTATGTTGCCATAATCTGTTTTAAATTTCTACCATTTCATTTACCTTTTAGTAGTACTGTTTTTTTTTTTTTTTTCCTACCTATCTTTCCAAGTTGGGCCCCGAAGGGGCCCTTAACTAATTACCTATAACTATAATACCTTAAAACCTAATAAACAAGTAACACCGCAGGGCGCGCAATCGACACCACACCTTAAGTGCGGTGATAACAATAACGCGCCCTGCGGCGCACAGGGCACGCCCCTGCCCCGCCTCAGCCAGCCGCCATGCGGCAGCACAAGACGAAGCGAGAGAGCGCGAGCCGTAGGCGAGACAGTATATAGCCGCTCGACCCAGACATAATATACAAACTTAAATCTAATGTGCAAACCATGCACTATAAAACTAACTAAGTAATGTACAAACCTTAGAATCTAACATATAAAAAATATACAGCCAGAAGGGTAACATGCACACAAAGTAAGTATACCTATGTACAGAGAGTAGAAATTAACAAATAGAGTTATTTACAGAAACAGAAGGAGGATGGGTGTAGTGTCGGACGCTTTTTGATCTAAAATAGCGCCTCGCCAGTGAGGGCCTGTATGGGAAGGAAGGAGAGGAGGAAGAGGGAGAGGGAGATCGCACACTCCCATCAATATCAGGAGGTTGGTGGGAAAAGCTGCGCGCAAACTCTCCCACCAAGTCCTCGTCCGTATTTAAATCCACAAAGGATAAGCCAGTGAGCCCGTCCTCACGCGCTGCCCCACGGCGCCTCTGTTGCCGTTCCCGGGCGCGGAACTCAACATCGTATTCGAGTTCGGCCCTCCGCTCCATGGTGATGACATCGTCCGGGTAGCACAGGACGTGCCTAGGCCGGCGGTCCCTGAGCTTGGGGTCCGGCCTAGGCACGTAATCAATTGCCTTTCTAATGAGTGGACTTCCACTAAGTGCCGCCTTAGTAGTACTGAGTCTGGTTTTCACAATGTATATAGCCCGACAAGTCCCTATTTAACCCTAAGGTAGTGTCGCTCTAAACCGCATATTAAATATTCCTAACATAACTGAGGCGCGCGAGCTCTCTCGATTTTTCTCGCACTAAGTATACGTCTCTTATTAGAAAAGTTAGAAGAGAGAGGAAAAAGAGGCGCGCCGTCTTGTGATAGCCGTGCTGGGATCAAAAAGAAACTTGTCAGGCTAAACGAATAAATTATATTTTAAAATCGAAAGTTGTGATGTAAAGACAGGAATAAGAAATAAAATTACTATTCACGTACTGTATCGCATCGCAGCGCCACCAAAGCGCTTAGTTGGGCCGTCGGGAAATCATAATATTTTTGAACAAGCTATCCAACGTTACCCCACACTTTAACGAGAAAAACATTACATTCCCACATCAGGTGTAGGGACCCCAAAAAAAAATTCTTACGTGTAGGTGAATTACCTGAACAAAAAATTATTTTCATCATTTTATTCCTCTGTTTTGTCGGCGTGATTACGGACACGGCGAAACTATAAGGGTTCCTTGTTGACTACGAAACACTAAAAAACTGTAACAATGCTTTGTGTGTGACCGTTTGTTTCATATTTACATAAATAAAAGAAAAAAAAAATTGGAAAGCCGGTAGGAATTGGCTAGCATGCGCTCCGCCTTTTTTTAAAACGCGTTGATTTCTTTCTGTAAATCGAGCCTCGTTATTGGTCAAAATTCATTTTAGTTCTGTGTACAATTGAATAATAATTATTTCGATTGTCCATAGAGCATAAACTTTTGCATGAGAATAAAAGTATTCAATTGCGTTATGGTTCTCGAGGTTCTAATTTAAAGATTATAGTAAACGAATATAAAAAGTAATTTGTTAACTACTACTTGTAGGTACAAAAGCACTGTTTCGCTCGGAACATGCTAGCTGGACAAAATTATTTTCTCTAATATTAAGCTTCTAATAGGTCTGTCTAGATGAAATATAATGTTATTCATAGTAAAATCTCCAAAAATTGGATACACCAAAAAATAAAAATAAAATTGTATGGAAAAAAATATATTTACACCACACTACAATACTTAAGCCTAATGACGTACAAAAATAATCTTATATGTCTAGGATAGCTTGAAGTTTAATTTCTGCACGCGTTTCCGTTATTTCTACGTGTTCTTCTGACAGTAAACAGGCTTTTATGGCATTCCGAAGGCAATAAAATGATGGAAATACCCGATGACCCGCACGCATACTCCACTTCCTGGTTTGTTTGTACGAGTGAGACGTAGATTTGGAGTCCACATAATAAGCCAAAGCTTCATCACTCGTCAAGCACCTTTGCTGCTTCTGCTGCTGGTCGCTGCTCTTCCGATCACGCAACTTGTCAGGACTCTCACTGACTTCTTTTATCAATTTAGCAACGTTTCGCTTTCCAGATAGTCGAGACGATATTTCGGCAGCTACTAATAATTCTTCTGAACTACGTGTC
This sequence comes from Epinotia bilunana, assembly GCA_947049275.1. NCBI lineage: Eukaryota > Metazoa > Arthropoda > Insecta > Lepidoptera > Tortricidae > Epinotia > Epinotia bilunana. The sequence goes on along the minus strand of OX346277.1, from coordinate 1,288,553 downwards.
GAGATCAAATCATCAACACATCGACGTTTTGTTTTGGCACTCGCATCTTCCATGTTTAGTGTAGGTCTTCCAGGGCCCGGTTGAGATTCCTTGGAACTACAACATGCCTCAGCATGATCGTACGACACAGTAAATGTCAAATCACCTTGGAGCCATTCCTTATTGCTTGCCAAAAAGCGTTCCCGAGTTCTATGAGAACCTTCCCATTTTTCCGAAAGTTTCGATGAAAATCGGGAAATCACGGTCTTGATTTCCTTCATTGAATCTTCCATTATTCCGCTTATGTCCTGTATTTTTGAAATGTACGCGAAGAGAGCACCATTTCGTTCATTCTTGGAGTTTTTGAGCCATTCTTCAAAACAAGCGATTTTCGGCACGTTGAAAGTGACCTAGAAAAAAAAAAAAAAAAACAGGCAAAATCGGGCCAGAAAAATAAAGACCCTCGTTATCAATGAGGTTATAGCTACTTCCTAAAAAATATTCAGGTCGGGGAGAAGAGGGGATTTTTACTTATACTCCAATGAATTCGAAATGGAAGTTTTTTTTTCTTAAATTTGTAACATAACGATATATTTTTCTAGGTTACAGGTTAAAAGGATCAAAATATAATAGTGTACTTACTCTTAGTAACAGAATCCATCACAGCACTTAACCAAAATTAATGAAATATACTTGTGAGACGTTATCGCAATCGGAGCTAAAATGCAACTAAATTCATGCAAATAATGCAATTGTTTTATATACTTACCCCCATTACAAAAAAATAAATGATTTACGACAAATCATTACCTACCCGTGTAATCACCAACTAATATACTAATTACCCTCATTAATGGTTTCTGAATTAGGTGATGTTGTTTTTGTCCAGCTAGCTTGTTCTACTCGACATACAGTGAAAAGGTTCAAATATCGACCAAATTCCGCTTCAGCCTTGCAGCCACGGCAATAGAGAGCTCTCAGGGACCGAAGTCCCAATGAGAGTTGTTTTGATTATAAGTATACATAAGCAAGTGATCTATGAAACTTCTATAGCGCGATGCAGAACACGTCAGATTCGACAGCTGACAGGAGTGACGCCACATCACATCAGCCCCCCTTCGAGGGGTCAGCGATGTATGAAGAGTGCAGCTTACCAGTGCTCAGAGCCAGGGTGGCGAGCGAATAGGGAGAGAGAGAGTCTGGTTTGCTGAGAGAGTTGGGCGTTAGTCAGGACCCTCAGAGTTGCGCTTATGTCCATTGTCGGGGTCACCAATGTAGAAGTCACGGCAATAGAGAGCTCTCAGGGACCGAAGTCCCAATGAGAGTTGTTTTGATTTTATACATATGCTAAGTGATCTATGAAACTTCTATAGCGCGATGCAGAACACGTCAGATTCGACAGCTGACAGGAGTGACGCCACATCAGCCCCCCTTCGAGACAGAGGGGTCAGCGATGTATGAAGAGTGCAGCTTACCAGTGCTCAGAGCCAGCGTGGCGAGCGAGCGCTCAGAGCCAGGGTGGCGAGCGAATAGGGAGAGAGAGAGAGTCTAGCTTGCTGAGAGAGTTGGGCGTCAGTCAGGACCCTCAGAGTTGCGCTTATGTCCATTGTCGGGGTCACCAATGTAGAAGTCACGGCAATAGAGAGATCTCTCAGGGACCGAAGTCCCAATGAGAGTTGTTTAGATTTTATATATATGCTAAGTGATCTATGAAACTTCTATGCAGAACACGTCAGATTCGACAGCTGACAGGAGTGACGCCACACCAAGGTCACTCCTTACCGGATTTTCTGTGACCTTGCTTGGCCGTCCGCCGATTTAGCAGGATTGTCTTCGCCTTATAACGTAAGCCTTCTAAGCCCAGAAGCACTGGGTGTTCTCAGCCAAAATCACTTTTAAGGAAAATAATACATGTACCATCTGTATCAATACTTTATTTACATTATTCAATAATTTATCCAACTTCATCATCATATCAGCCGGAAGACATTTACTGCTGGACGTAGGCCCCCCCAAAGAGTGCCACAATGACCGGTCCTGCGCCATTCGCATCCAGCGGACTCCCGCGACCATTTACCCGGTCATCAGTGCACTATGTGAGGTCTACCCACGCCAATGAATAGTACAATATTCACTTACAATTAATATGACTAATATGCCTTTACTTAAAAGTACAATAGTTCCTGTCTACAGCAATACTAACAACTATTGTATTACATTGTTAAAATTAAATAACAAATATGCGTTGATTTGTTGCGCGTTAACACATTTCATAAATGACTAGAATGTTCTTGCATACAGACTGTTCCAAAATGGGGTGTGAACCTGGCACGCTCTAAGGCATGGTCGTCGCGAACGGGCTAGCACTTGTCCTTCCCCCGGCGCGGCGGGCGCGGCGGGCGCGGCGGGCGCGGGGGGCGCGGGGCGCGCGGCGGCGCGGGCAGCTTGAGGTGCACGGTGTTGACGTGCAGCTTGAGCGACGCCGCGTGCGCCAGCAGCTTGCCGCACACGCCGCACGGGACCGCCGGCCGCTGGCCTAGGTGCACCTGCGGTGTAATCAATTGTATTTTAAACAATCGTTACACAATGCGGGCTCTTAAAATAGAGTACCGTCTTTAACTATAAGTAAGTTACAAGAATTTAAGAGCTTATTGTGTAACTATTGAATACATACATATATGTATATAAAGTCAGCGTCATATAGTTAGTAGCAGCCAAGGTAGCCAAATATTTCGGTACACGTCTTTATTCCTGTAAGAATAAGGGTGTGTTACGCGTATCGTGAGACGTGTGAGAATTGATGGATGGCAGTAACTAATATATATATATATATATTAATGTATAATAATTATTCCTGTAGTATATAATTCGTAAGGATTTAATTCAACAAGTTTTGTATTTGATAATAAATAAATACATTATAATACAATACTTTTTACGAGTCAACTGAAATAATTAAACAAACTTGGTATGTATTGGAAACCTAAGCCCTGCTGAAACGAAAGCGCAGCCCACCGGGCACCGGCTCAGCGTTTCGTTGATGTATTTTGATCTATGACCAAGACGACATTCCATTGGTCAAATTCATTATTGTTCAGTAAAGGCGGCACGTGATTGGTCAATTTATTATAGTCGTCTAAACCGTTGTATAATAATTTATTATAGTTGAGTTGGAAGCTCCATAGAAACAAGTATGTGATTATAGTTTGGTGTGCGAAGTCTTAATTCAAACATTAAAGTCGACGAGTATAAAAATAATAAGATTAAGCCTTTATCGCTGGAAATGTAACATATTTATTTTTTCACTGAAATATAGTTCAATTTTTTTTTAATATAAATTATTTCATTGCATTAATTAACGTTACAACGCTGCTTCTGTTATATTATATATATTAAATTGACTTTCGATGTGTGTAATAATGAATTTGGATTGTTTACATTACATTAAACATTTTAAGATCCTTTATGTGATTAACATATATTCAATTGACTTTGGATGTGTGGAATGAGTTTGGATTGTGATATAGTACATTAAGTTGACTGACCACCCGGTGGTGTTTCTCCATGTTGTCCTTCTTGGCGAACCGCAGCGGGCAGCCGGGGCAGGCGTGCGGCCGGTCGCCGCTGTGGGCCCGCAGGTGCACCGCCAGAATCGACAGCGACTATATGTATGTGTAGGAAAAAATATACAATAATAAAATAGATAAGCGAGCTGGCGAGTCACCGCCTGCCTTTATACAATTTTGAGACTCATTGTCACGGCAGGTGGTCGCCGGTCTCCTCCCATAACCCGTTTTCCAGACACCGGTAGTGCGGAATTTTATCAAGAAGAGCATACGAACACATACATTGTTCAAATATTACTAAAAATTATAAAGTGTCATAATAAATACCTAATAAATGAATAAATATGCAGACATAAATACAACCAAATAGTAGGGGGCAATTTTACACAAATCGAACCATAGTAAGCTCAATAAGGCTTGTGTTATGGCTACTAGACGGCGATATATTTTATTATATACACAGAAAACCTCCAAGACTCCGAAACAAATATTCTTGGTCATCACACAAATATGCGCCCTCACCGGGATTCGAACCCAGGATCTTCAGCTTCGTAGGCAGCGTCACTAGGCTAACCGGTCTAATTCCGTTTTTTGTAGCTTTATTAACAACAACGGCTTTAAGCTATACAGTATCCCATATTTACTTCAAAGTTCATTGTTTTGATTTGGTAATTAAAGTTGAACAATTTTAGTCCAAAATACCGGTTTTCTGGCCATAACTTTTGTGTTTAAAATGAAAACCCTGGACCAGTTTTTAGAGACGTCACAGACGAACCCAAATATGTAGATTTCGTATATGTTAGATCTTTCACGTCAATAGAGATACGAAATGTGTCTTCTTAGACAATGTTTAAAAAATCATACAAAATTAGGTATTCATTTGTTTCAAAATCCGGTGGACCAAAATGGAGACAAAAGATTGAAGAACCGATAGCCGTTTGATTTATAATTCTATCTGTAGTGCAAAAGTAGGAGATACGATTCAAAACTTGTCAAGAATCGATGAAAACCTCGGGTAGCCCCTTAATAAGATTGGCTTATTAGTCCTGCACGGCTAGCACGCGACGGCGCGCGAGCTCTCTCGATTTTTCTCGCACTATCCGGCTCTCTCTTATTAGAACACTTAGAACAAGAGGTATAGTGCGATAAAAATCGAGAGTATGTCGCGGCCGTCCCATGCTAGACGTGCTGGCAGTTCGGGTCTTTACGGCGGGGTTGTAACGCAACACTAGTCGGGAGAGATTGGGTGACGGGGCGACGAGTGTGCCTTAAGGGGATACTTTGATTCGAGTCGACCACGCCCTCTTGACAGACACATTTCGATAAATACCTAACTTACTGAAGTTTTATTTATATTTAATTAAGTGAGATTTTAGATGAGATAAAATACTATATTATAGTATTAACTTGGTTGTGTCGTAAAATAATGTTTAAAAAAAAGGAAAATAACGACCCAACTTTGGAACTTTTTTCAATCGAGGAAACTTTGTATCGATTAAATCATATAGTCAAGAATCATATATCTGAAAATCAGACCTTATTGTTTCTCAATCTAGTGAGAACGGCGTTTCAAAGCACGCGATAATTTCCAATGCACCCCTTTAACCTTATAGTCCAGTAAATGAACTGACAAGTCGTATGGAAAAAATGTCAATTTTGGAAATAATTTATAATAGCTTACTTTTTATGTGTAACGGATATATTATCAATTAAATAGTTACCCAGCGACAAAATCCGACAAAATTTCAGACATCAAAAAAATGATAAATTAACTAACTTCTGAAAAGTCAGAAAAAATATTAATAAATATTTTTGTCTTTATTTTGGTTTATTTACATTTGCTCTATAATATTCAAGATAAATCTTATAAAAAAGACAATGCATGCTTCATTTAAATCTACATAATTACTTCCGGGTGGAAAGTTTGTCGGATTCTTGAATATATCATCTTAGAATAACATTTTCAAATGAAATCAACAAAAAAAAAGCTATTATAAATTAATGTTTTTCAAAACCGTATTTTGCCTGGAGTATTAAGCTTGCTATCCACTAGAGGCAGCCTCGAGCCGAGCGGCTGTCTCGGCCCGAGGCAGCCGCTCGGCTCGAGGCTGCCTCTAGTGGACACACGGCTTGGCCACTCACCGTACAGCTCTTCCCGCAGACCTCACAGATGAAGCCCTTGCGCGCCACCAGCGCCGGCGCCGGGGGGTCTGGCATCTTCATGTTCTTATTGCACTACACACAAAATAAATACATTGCACCTAACATGGAAATTTCATTGAACGAATCAGTCAAATTTAAGGTTAAGGTGACCGCTTCGCATGGCCAGCGAGTTGTGTCACAAAATCCTACTTCCTACTAATATTATAAATGCGAAAGTTTAGATGTTTGGATGTTTGGATGTTTGTTATTCAATCACGCTTAAACGGCTGAACCGATTGGAATGAAATTTTACACGAAGATAGTTTATAGCCTGGATTAAAATATAGGATAGTTTTTATCCCGAGGCCACGCAGACGAAGTCGCGGGCGGAAGCTAGTAATATAATAAATAAATAATAATAAATAAATCAGCCTATATACCGTCCCACTGCTGGGTGCAGGTCTCCTCTCACGGATGAGAGGGAACGGGCAGTAGTCCCCACGCTGGCCCAGTGCGGGTTGGGGACTTCACATACACCTTTGAATTTCTTCGTGGATGTATGCAGGTTTCCTCACGATGTTTTTCCTTCACAAAATAATATTAGGAGATAATCTTACATCTGAAGTAGACCCACAGTAAGCTCAATAAGGCTTGTGTTATGGGTACTAGTACTACCCGACGATATATACATGTGATTAATTATGTATTAAGCAGTAACGCTGCTAATGTAATTATAAATTTAAATTAAAGGGAAAATTGAAAAATGTAATGCTCCGAGCCGGATTCGAATCGGCGACCACAGGCATTCATGGCCCGTCGCTACTGACCAACTGAGCCATCGGAACAATCTGTCTCGGCCACCAAATCTTGCAATCAGTTCCTTCCTACAACGCCATAGGCACTGGTCCCACCGCCGGCTAGTAATCTAGAAAAGTTGGGCGAGTAGCATTACATTGCGGATCTGTAAAGGTCGATTGATCACACTGTGCCGGGTCAGCACGCAATGAACCGTTACTCGCCCAACTTTTCTAGCTTACTAGCCGGCGGTGGGACCAGTGCCTTAGGGAGGCGTGTAGCGACATCCACCAGAAGACTTAGGCTTATTAACGGCACCAACGTCTCAAATTATATTAAGAACCGCACGCGTTTTCCTTTAATTTAAATACATATGATTACTGAAATACATAGAAAACCTCCAAGACTCAGATACAATACAAATATAATACAATCATTTATTTTACATGTCAAAGAAAGAAATAATAATAATTTTAGGTCTCATAACAGTTGCATAAATATTTTAACAATGCATGCAATGTGTTGACATTTTGTTTATATAAGTATGTACATATATTTATTTTTTGGGCTTGCGAACCAGTTTTCAATTTACTATATATTCTAATTCTAATTTAAATGTTTCCTGCTATACAAAGGTTGTCTGGAAGAGATCGCTTTAAAGCGATAAGACCGCCTGTTGTTATACCATTATTTATTAAGCAATATTTTTTTTATAAGACGTTTCTCTCCTGTTGTGGTGCAATAAAGAGTATTTAGAAAGAAAGAAAGAAAGAAAACATTTATTCGTGGACAAAACAATGGGTATAAAAACAAAACACAGTAACGTAAAAGTAGCAGGGTCCACGAAAAGGCCCCGACTCAGCATGGTGCTAACCTAGGAGGCCAGCGCTGGTCTTCCGTCGGAACCTTTACATGAGTTACCTCGTGGAAGGCAACACAAAACAATTTATTATTATTATTATTATATTCAATTTACTATACTTACTATTGTGATCCGTCTGGCACTCGAAAAAAGGCATCCAGGCAGTAGTAGGCCTCCCTTAATCATTTTCCCTTAAGAATTTCGTGACGAAAGAGTGGCTGCTAGTGGCATTTTTTATTTCTACTGGGACTGCCTTGTAGATCTTTTGCCCCACCGTGTGCAGACACTTCTTCGACTTGGCGAGCCGCGTTCGTGGTGGTCGCAGTTACAGCAGCAGCAGATACAAATATTCAAGCTCATCACACAAATATTTGCCCCTACCGGAATTCGAACCCGGCAGCGTCACTGCCCACTAGGCTAACCGGTCGTCAAAAGTGCTGAGGCTGAGACCTTACCAACATCTAAACTCAGCGAGCTTAAGCCCCCACAACCAAGCTCCGGCACTGGATTACGGTATCTACTTATCACCAGGCAGACCGCATATTTGTTTGCCACCGACTGACCTTCTTGATCTGGTGCAGTTTGAGTCCAGGAGGACGCTTGAAGCTCTCCCCACGTGCTCAACGCGGGCTCAGACGTCGCGTGGTACATGCGCACGTGCGTGTAGAATGTTCACTTCTTGAGACACATTCCTTTTCGAACCCTGATGGCATCTACAGTGGATGACTCACCTTCTTGATCTGGTGCAGTTTGAGTCCAGGAGGACCCTTGAAGCTCTCCCCACGTGCTCAACGCGGGCTCAGACGTCGCGTGGTACATGCGCACGTGCGTGTAGAATGTTCACTTCTTGAGACACATTCCTTTTCGAACCCTGATGGCATCTACAGTGGATGACTCACCTTCTTGATCTGGTGCAGTTTGAGTCCAGGAGGACCCTTGAAGCTCTCCCCACGTGCTCAGCGCGGGCTCAGACGTCGCGTGGTACATGCGCACGTGCGTGTAGAATGTTCACTTCTTGAGACACATTCCTTTTCGAACCCTGATGGCATCTACAGTGGATGACTCACCTTCTTGATCTGGTGCAGTTTGAGTCCAGGAGGACCCTTGAAGCTCTCCCCACGTGCTCAACGCGGGCTCAGACGTCGCGTGGTACATGCGCACGTGCGTGTAGAATGTTCACTTCTTGAGACACATTCCTTTTCGAACCCTGATGGCATCTACAGTGGATGACTCACCTTCTTGATCTGGTGCAGTTTGAGTCCAGGAGGACCCTTGAAGCTCTCCCCACGTGCTCAACGCGGGCTCAGACGTCGCGTGGTACATGCGCACGTGCGTGTAGAATGTTCACTTCTTGAGACACATTCCTTTTCGAACCCTGATGGCATCTACAGTGGATGACTCACCTTCTTGATCTGGTGCAGTTTGAGTCCAGGAGGACGCTTGAAGCTCTCCCCACGTGCTCAGCGCGGGCTCAGACGTCGCGTGGTACATGCGCACGTGCGTGTAGAATGTTCACTTCTTGAGACACATTCCTTTTCGAACCCTGATGGCATCTACAGTGGATGACTCACCTTCTTGATCTGGTGCAGTTTGAGTCCAGGAGGACCCTTGAAGCTCTCCCCACGTGCTCAACGCGGGCTCAGACGTCGCGTGGTACATGCGCACGTGCGTGTAGAATGTTCACTTCTTGAGACACATTCCTTTTCGAACCCTGATGGCATCTACAGTGGATGACTCACCTTCTTGATCTGGTGCAGTTTGAGTCCAGGAGGACCCTTGAAGCTCTCCCCACGTGCTCAACGCGGGCTCAGACGTCGCGTGGTACATGCGCACGTGCGTGTAGAATGTTCACTTCTTGAGACACATTCCTTTTCGAACCCTGATGGCATCTACAGTGGATGACTCACCTTCTTGATCTGGTGCAGTTTGAGTCCAGGAGGACGCTTGAAGCTCTCCCCACGTGCTCAGCGCGGGCTCAGACGTCGCGTGGTACATGCGCACGTGCGTGTAGAATGTTCACTTCTTGAGACACATTCCTTTTCGAACCCTGATGGCATCTACAGTGGATGACTCACCTTCTTGATCTGGTGCAGTTTGAGTCCAGGAGGACCCTTGAAGCTCTCCCCACGTGCTCAACGCGGGCTCAGACGTCGCGTGGTACATGCGCACGTGCGTGTAGAATGTTCACTTCTTGAGACACATTCCTTTTCGAACCCTGATGGCATCTACAGTGGATGACTCACCTTCTTGATCTGGTGCAGTTTGAGTCCAGGAGGACCCTTGAAGCTCTCCCCACACGCGCCGCACGTGCTCGACGCGGGCTCAGACGTCGCGTGGTTCATGCGCACGTGCGTGTAGAATGTCGACTTCTTCCTGAGACACGTTACAACTTTTACGGCTATTACCTTTACCGGTAGCGTACTCGAACAGAAACCAATATCGAGGCTTATCATCAGCATATCAGCCGAAAGACGTCCACTGCTGGACGTAGGCCTCCCCCAAAGAGTGCCACAATGACCGGTCCCGTCCGAGGCTCACCAGAGGATAATTAAGGGCTGAAAATGATGATGATGAAGAAGGTATTTCCTGGGTATGGACAGTGGGTCCCATGGCTTTGGCGACTCTTCGGGGTCGTAAACACGGTTTTTTCGAATTTTGTGGTAGCCTATCGCAATCACTAAATTTCTTTTCCCAACTGTGTTTGTCCGAATTTTCATTGCAGCAAAAGGCCAGTTTTCTCGAAGACGGCAAATTGTTTTTTTTTTTAATACTTATCGCGTAGAAACGAGTAGATAGGTTAGTTTGTTTTATAATAATCCAGAAAATGTCATAGTTTCAGAGACGAATTACTTTTTGCCGTAATGAAAATTCAGACAAAAGATTCATAAAAATAGTAAAAAAAAACAAAGAGTGGCATGCAGCTAAGAACTAAATTTAAATACGAGTTAAATACAAAACCATGTGTCGTGGCATAGAAAAGGTGATGGCTCAGCATAATGATGGGGCTAGCCACATCGCTGGTATTCTGCCAAGACCTTATTACTTACTTGAATGTGCGGGAACAATGGCCGCACTCCCAAGTCTTCCCGGCGTGGTACTCAGCGTGCAGCAGCGCCTCATGTCTGCAATGTACGCTTGGCATTACAATTTCTACTATTTCCTACGTTTCTACCATGGTCAACACATTGCTACTGTTTTCTCCGTTTCTACCATGGTCAACAAATTCTACTATTTTCGCCGTTGCTACATGATCAACACATTTCTACCATTTCCTCCGCTTCAACCGTGGCGAACACATCTCTACTATTTCCTACGTTTCTACCATGGTCAACAAATTTCTACTATTCCTACGTTTGTACCATACTCAACACATTCTTACTATTTCCTTCGTTTCTACCATGGTCAACACCTTTCTACTGTTTTCTCCGTTTCTACCATGGGCAACACATTGCTACTTCTTAGGCTCAAATTTTCTACCGAGTAGCAAATACTGTTGTTCACACCTATGAAAAAAAATTAAATCCTTAATTGAGGGCAATGACTCTTTCCTGAACATCAGGATTATTCACGATCAGCACGTCTATCATGAGACGGCCGCGACATACTCTCGATTTTTCTCGCACTATATATACATTTCGTTCTAAGTGCTCTAATAAGAGGGAGACGGATAGTGCGCCGTCTCATAATATACGTGCAGGAAGAAAGGAACAACGTTGATTCCTTATTTGAGGGTAACAATGTATCTTTTTTGAATAGCAGATATGAAATACTACTCAAGGGAGCAAAATGATGTTTATTCATTTAAAAAAACACGCCCGAGACATAATTTTTCTGAGTGGCGTTTAATAACTGGCCACCGTTTAATAACTGGCCACCCCATACTAGAAATGAACTCTATTCACCTATAATAGAATTAATTTTTAGTATAAGATCATAATTACTAAATTGAATTCTGTTAGAGCACAGTTAATTTTTAGTATGAGGGGCACTTACTGGCTATTTACCCTATTTGTATAGTTAGAGAAAGACCACCTGCCCTTGACGATGCGCTGGCACTGCTTGCACACGTACTTGTGCTGGTGGGTCTCAATCATGTGCGTGCGCAGGTTATTGGGCCACTTGAATCGGCAGCCGCACCAACGGCACTCATTCGGGCCTGAAACCGCCTGACAGACCAAAAAAAACATATAATCACGCCTGAAGTCCGAAAAGGGGTAAATAATAAATAAATAAATATTTGCGGACAAGCTCACACAAATCGACAGAGTCCCAAACTAAGAAAAGCGTGTACTAATCTTATTTTATTTACTTAATCTTATTATTAATTATAATTTATTTTCATTTAAATTTTAATTTATTTTATAGAAAATAGATTTTTACTGTATTTGATTTGACATTTAATTCAATTTTCTAAGGAATAATTGATGTAATTTATGTTGTTTTAATTTTTAATTCTGAGAATTTAGATTCTTTGACAATTAGCAATTAATAATATTTCACCTGTTGACATTAACGATTTTATAATTTATTTCCAATGTCCAATTTTAATTGTATGATTTTATTTTATGTTTAATGATGCGCCGGTCCTGTTCTCTTTCCCTTCATTAATAATTTGAATGGGTACATAAAGTACTAACATTAATTAATTTAAGTCTGTACTTACTAACAACTATATGGGCCACGGCCTGAAATAAACGTTTATTTAATTTAATTTAATTTAATTTTAATTAATTTAAATTTAGTCCATAAGCTACGATGTCTGCTTATCATTAGAGATGCGCCGAATATGGGTTTTACCGAATACGAATACCTACTCGGCCGAATGCTCGGTCCAGCTTTTGCCGAACCGAATATTCGGCTGAATTATTCGGTTCAAAGTAATGCCGTATGGAACGGCCGAAACCGAAACACTCATTTTCCTGTCGTAAAAATATTGTTGATCTTTAAAGTGAAATATTTACAGAAAAAATAGTTAAATAACAATACGAATCCGTTTTTCACAGTGCAATGACTATGCAAATCCCAAACCGTCTGTAATCGCAAGCGGTGTTCGATCAAATCTGAATGTGTGGAAAGTTTGTCAATTTTCTAATGACAGCTGCCGGCGCCATAATCAACAATACAATACAATACAATACAATACAAATACTCTTTATTGCACACCTCACACAAACAAAGCAAAAGCAAGCAATCAACGTTGATCGTGTAATCGTAAGTTGGCAAGTCGGTCAAATTTTACTTGTAATACCTCGCTTTTTTATAGTAACGAAAGAACTATCTTTGAAGTGAACACTTCTTTAGCGGCGCTGTGCACTTTTTGCGCTGGGGAACAATGTTAAACTCGCAACAGGTCACATGACCGTGATTCGACTGATTGAAAATTCGTAAGACGGACACGTGACCTGATCGAAAAACTGTTACAATGTCATTGAGTTTTCACTTCAGCCGGCACTCCCGGAGTGCAACCCGGTCTTTTTTTTTGTCGCGAGGCAGCCGATTGAAACAGTGGTTGCCTGAAAGTGTGTACGCTGTTTATATAATGAAATGCTGTGTCAATCGAATACCTGATATTTTTATTTTCTCCCCCAGTCCAAGTTGGCTCAGTTCGTGGCACAGGGCGGTTCCACAACGCTTCGGGAGCTCAAATACCGCGAGCTGAAACTACCCGTCATTGCTTCAACTATTTCGGCTCTGCTGGTGTATACCCCGCCTACCTAGGGTATAAAGCCTGTATACACCCTCACCGGATCATGCACCTTCAGATGGTTCTCATAAGTGAAGGCCGACAGGAACCCCTTGCAGCAGCGCTCGCAGCGCACCAGCGCGCTAAGGTAGCTGTCCGCGCGGCGCCGGGCCTCCATCTCCGCCGCTTGCTCATCTTCAGACAGACGGATCACCTGCCCATACAAAAATCATCATCCTAGCTGTTTCCCCGTTTGTGCTTTAATAGAGCGCGGGGCCTGCTTGGGCTAATCCCATGATTTGGCGTACGCACAAGTTTTATTCATACTCATTCTTTATTGGAAACTTCTGCCCGTGACTTCGTAATAAATATTAAAGGAGATCGACCTAGTTCCATAGTAAGATAAGATAAAATTTATTTGCATAGAATAAGTCGTTTTTTACAGTGTCCATAGTGTGTATCGTACGTGTTACAACAGTGGTACATAGACAATAGGTTGCTTATTCTGCTATAATGTATATTAAATACTAGCGTGCAAAATTTGGTTAAGCTCATCAAGGCTTGTACTATGGGAACTAGACAACGATATATTTAATAGATAGAAATACTTTAATACATAGAAAACATCCAAGACTCAGAAACAAATACTCATGCTCATCACACAAATATTCGAACCTAGGACCTCCAGCTGCTCAGGCAGCGTCACTACCCACTACGCTAACCGGTCGTCGAATAGACAGACAGGCGAATGGCAATTAGTGATATGCAAAGAGAACTATCTTTATAAAACAACCAGCTGCCTTCGCCCGCATATTGCTAAGATCGCAGGCAAACCTAAGGAATGAAGCAACCTATGTCCATCCAGAACGTTCATCCTTACTTAATATTATAAATGCGAAAGTGTGTGTGTGTGTTTGTTTGTCCTTCTTTCACGTCGCAACGGAGCGTCGTATTTATGTGATTTATTGTACGGAGATAGTTTAGAGGCTGGAGAGTGACATAGGCTATTTTTCCAGCGGGAAAACATCTAATTCCCACGGGAAAAATCAATATGTTACATTTTCCTATAACCACGCGGGCGAAGCCGCGGGCATCAGCTAGTTGCGAAATATTTTTAAAAATCGGTACAGTGGTTCTGGAGGTCACCCATTACAAACTTATAAACTTAAAAAGCTACAATCTCACAGACATTTCCTCTTTATAATATAATTATAGATAAAAAAAACTGCTCACCTGTATATTATACTTCTCTTCAAACTTAACGTAATCCTCATCACACATGAAATACCTTTTAAACCCCTTTTTCTTCCGCACTGGTTTCTTTTTTACCACCCATTCAACCTCTGGTTTCGCTTTTACTTTAATAACCTTCTTCCTCTCATTCTTAGTTCTCTTCTCTTTCTTCACATTACTACTATTTTCTACTATTTTCTCCGTTTCTACTTTTTCCACTTCAGCCATGATGTTTCTACCATTTTCTACCGTCATTTCCGTTTCTACCATCGTATCTAAAGGCTCGACGTCGCTTTTAGCATCATGGTCGCTAACTGAATCGGGGAAGGTGTATTCAGTTTCGACAGGGTATTCGGCAACGTGTGTCTTATCGAAATTGTCAAGAATGTGCGTCTTGTCGAAATTGTCGAGAATGTGCGTCTTCACGTCGGCGACTCGGAGGGCTGTGCGGTCGATGCCGCGGATGTCATCGGTGGTGATCTGTAAGAAAAAAACATGTCGGAGCATATTACGAAATCTCATACTTTCACTGTCAGGAACAGGTTTTTAAGACATTTACTTATGTTTATAATGTTGCCTCAAAAATAGTACGTAATGTTCCCTAATGCTTGGTGTTTGTGGCAAACACCAAGCTTGTGGCGCCGGCATCAGGAGGGAATAAATTAAAATAACTACAACTTCGAAAAGTTGAAAAACCCCTGACATTATCATTTCAAAGTCCAATATCAAGTAAAACAAAAAGCTGTATAAGAGCTGTTTATTAGAAGCTGAAAAAATTAGATGAAGAAGAGCTGAAAAAGCGCTTTTTCAGCCGTTATTCATCTTAATTGGGCACAAATTGTACAGCCTTAAGTTCACATGGCTGTTTAATAGCTTAATAGTGGCTGTATTAAGGGTCACACAGGACAGACGACTGAATATCGACTGTTTAAAAGAGCACGAGTGACTTTGTTCACGTCTCGTCGTTGCATAAATATTTGATGCCTTTGCTGATGTTGATAATATATATATATCTGACATGACATCACTGATTCAATGGTGAATGGCGGAATATTATAATATTAACTGTATACTTAAATTTTCGTTATATCAGCGAAAAATGATTGCGGGCTCTATTTTACTGTGAGTATACAGGGTGTTTTTTTTAAATGGGACAGTATGGGGAAATCCGAATCTAAAGGAGATAGAGGAAAAGTGCCCAAGGGGACATTAGTTGTTTTTTTATGTAAACAAATTTGGCTCGTTAAAATTTTTGGTCAAGCGTGAGTTGTTCTTAAAAAATTATAAAGTTGGTCAATTTTTTTTTGACGCGGGTCGGCTCTGTTTCATGTAAGGATTATTTCATTGTATGGAAAGAAAAAAATCTAAACAGCAGAAGTTGGTCAAATTTAACATTTACTCAAGTAATAAACCAACTGTATGAAGATTAGTTTTCATTAAATTTGACCAACTTCTGCTGTTCAGATTTTTTTCTTTCCATAGAATGAAATAATCCTTACATGAAACAGAGCCGACCCGCGTCAAAAAAAAATTGACCAACTTTATAATTTTTTAAGAACAACTCACGCTTGACCAAAAATTTTAACGAGCCAAATTTGTTTACATAAAAAAACACCTAATGTCTCCTTGGACACTTTTCCTCTATCTCCTTTAGATTCGGATTTCCCCATACTGTCCCATTTAAAAAAAACACTCTGTATATACATATTATCTAAGAAAATTTTCACGCACTCCAAGAATAATGCATTTTTGTACAAAATAAATGGCAAATGTACACCGAAGAAAAATATACCAAAACAGTTTTCATTTTTTTAAATCAAGAATTGACCAGAAACGGTTGCTAACTGGTCTTAGAAGAGTAAATATTAGAAATGTATTAATACTTTATGATAGAAATATCCTCAAAACCAACGATAAAGTATTATAACTTAAAGTTTATAGAAAAAATGGTGACTTGAGTTTTCTGCACTGATGTGAACCACTTTTATTCTATATTTCAGCTATAGGCTACAC
The DNA here is from genome assembly GCA_947049275.1 of Epinotia bilunana. Taxonomy (NCBI): domain Eukaryota; kingdom Metazoa; phylum Arthropoda; class Insecta; order Lepidoptera; family Tortricidae; genus Epinotia; species Epinotia bilunana. The sequence continues at coordinate 1,272,280 of OX346277.1, read as the reverse complement.
AAAAAAATCTGTCTTAAACATCGCATGTGAAACATTATTCAGCAGAAGGCGTTAATTTGATTCACTAATATTATTCTAAACAGCTATTAGCGTTCCGGTGAACTTCTAAACAGTCACTATGCAGATTTTATCAGTAGGCTGAATAAAGGCTGACTAGTAGTATAAAGATCAGCCCTAAGCAATAGTTACGTACAAATGTAGCTCACTATACCTCTATTGACGTTATAATAGTTCACAAGTGGTACCCTAAAAAGGCAACGTAATGAATATTCACATGTGATGTTTTACACAGCATTTAGCATAATGTTCTCTACTAATTTACCCTTAAACAGCTAATAGTGTTTAAAAATGCTTAAAGCTGAATAAAGACGAAAATGTGTACCCTTTCTATACCGTAATACAGCTCTTATTCAGGCTGAGCTGTTTAATTGTCACTGAATGCTATTATGCAGCTATAAGTTCACAGGTGAACTGTTGTAAGAGTTCATATCAGCATAGAACTGTATATAAGACCACGAGTGAGTAGTTATATTGCTTACTGTGTTACTTGGGATATCTCAAAAACGGCTGAACAGATTTTCATGAAACATGGCTAAGAACACTCGGGATAAACTTATCTATGACACAAATAAAAGCGCATTCAAATCGGTCCATCAGTTTGGGAGCTACGATACCACAGACAGGTACACAGATACCCTCTCTTTGCGTCGGGGGTTATTAACAAACGACTCACATAATGTTGTTTGTGCATCAGCTGCAGCAGCAGCTCGTGCGCGGCGCTGCTGCGCGCGCGCAGCTCCACGGAGCGCCGCAGCGCGCCGCCGCACGCGCCGCACACGCGGCGCGGCAGCCCGTCGCCCGCGGACAGCTGGGAACATTCAGGGTTGGCAACGCGCGTGTAGGGTAGACAACATTAAGCCGGAATTACATTACGTTAAATAATTATTGTCGGGAAATCCACAGTATCGCAGTGTTCATGGCCCCATGAAGTTAGTTGCATGACACAAATTTTGCCAAAAAATCATGTAGGGCACGAAATTTATTTGCATTGATTTAATGCGTGTATTACGAAAATATTAAATTACACGTGAAGTGAAACTGTTGGTAAAAGTAAAGTAATGTGTGTGTTGGTAAATTCACACCACTAATTTTGTATATGTAATGCCGGCTTAGTATGGGGTTCTTCAAGAAAGGAGTGTACTGTGAAACCTCCCAACTATAGTCCAAATTACCTAACTATGGTCTAAAATTTAAGTTACATAATTCTGTATGACTACTCGTATTATTGTGAATGAACTCTATGAGAGCTAAAGAAACAATCAAACAGCAACTGAAAAAGAAGAAAATAATGTTAATGTTTTTGTAAAAAAATACATTTTCAGTACTTTTTTTTAAATTATTCACTGTACTTTTCTTTATACCGTCATCGACTACTCAATGAGACGATTCTAACGAGCCCAAACTCGACAGTTACGTCTGTTAAGTCCTGAATTCCCATGGCCACCTTTTGTCTCCATCATCAGATCAGCTCGATGGTATTTAATCCGAACTATATTTAACCCAAAGAATAATGAATAGTGCCTAAAGGTACAGAAGATCCACTGGGTCATGTGCAAAATAAAGGTCCCTAACTAAAAACAAACGTGTCCACATACTTTGAAAAATAATTAAATTACATTAAACAAACAATTTACGGTAGCCTAGTGTTTCAGGCATGCGGCTGTCAAGCGGCAGTCGTGGGTTCGAATCCCGGCTTGTACCAATGAGTTTTTCGGAAATTACGTACGGAATATTTGCCGTTAGCTTTTCGGTGAAGGAAAACATCGTGAGGAAACCGGTCTAATCCCAATAAGGTCTAGTTTTCCCTCTGGGTTGGAAGGTCAGATGACAGTCGCTTTCATAAAACCAGTGCCTATGCCAAATCTTGGGATTAGGTGTAAAAGCGGACCCCGGGCTCCTTTAGAGGCACAACCGGGAATAACGCTAGGAAGATGATGATGATGAAACAATTTGGAGTAACAGGTTTAGATAACAGGGACCAACAACTATGATATTTAACATTTCGAGGTTTTTTGCGAAAATGTATGCAAAATAACATTTTTCAGTGATTTTTTTATTTTGCATTGCATAATCTCTCCAGTGCTGCGTAAGTGATTACGTTAGCTGTTGTTTTTTGAGCAGAGCTCTGTCGAAAACTCGAAACTGAATAGATTTATGCTGAGGTTTGAGAAACATCCATCATCCTCCTAGCGTTATTCCTGGTTGAGCCGGGGCTCCGCTTTGATACCTAATCCCAAGATTTGAGGTTGGGGAAACATCAAACAGGGAAAAAAATCCAGCAGTAAAATTAAGCAGATGGTAATACAGATGCACGGGTCCCAACACTTAACTCTTAACTTAACTCCATAGTGTCAGTGATCGGTCCTTGCGCCACCCGCATCCAGCGGACTCTCGCGACTTAATACATACTCTCATGTTTTAATATACTCACAGGAATCCCCAAAATATCAGCGAAGGCATCATTTAGTTTATGCTCAGTAATTCCGTACAGTTTCAAATCCGTCGCGAGACATATTCGGCACGCCAATAATTCCTCTTCTTCCAATTTAATCGTTGTCATTTTACTTAATTTTATAGTTTTAATTCATAAAAATATGAAAATCACTAATAACAACAAATGAAGTCGCCTTTGACACTTAAATTCGGTGAATGTGTTGACAATCCTGCACATATTTTCTACGCAGTTACATAAATTGTCAAAACATTTTATTCATTATCCAGTAGTAGTAGAGTTTAGTTTAAAATATCTAGGAAGGAAGAATTAACGAAATTTGACGTTTGTATAAAGATGGCGGAGCGTAGATAAAATGTTGCCATATACTTATTATACTCTTTTGTTGCCATGTACCTCTCGCTCGCTCCCGATCCCATTTTCCACTATTCACCTAAGTATAATACTCACTAATGAGCTATTCACGTTCCAATTCATATAGTTTTTTCTTTAACCGATTCGTTAGCAAGCAAGATGCCCGAGCGCTTTATGAGTAATCAATATTCACTTTGCTCGTGAGTTCTACGTGTCCCCAGTTTGTGGACACAGAATGAAAACCCTGTAATGCTACTTTTCATAAATGCTGTGAAACCTTTTTTGTTTTAATTAGAAGTAACAAATTTAATTCCAGATAAACAACAGATAAAGTTAGCATACTGTATCATTATTAACACGAACAAGATGAAAAGAGATGCCTGTATGAGTGTGACACGCATGTTAAAGACAAAACTGTCAAAAGGGGGTGTGCGCGTGTCTACAGGCAACACACACGATCGGAATCGGAATAGTTGAATGTCTGATTTACCAGCAGTTAGGCATATTATTAATACTCCAGGCAAAATACGGTTTTGAAAAACATTAATTTATAATAGCGTTTTTTTTGTTGATTTCATTTTAAAATTTTATTCTAAGATGATTTATTCAAGAATCCGGCAAACTTTCCACCCGGAAGTAATTATGTAGCTTTAAATGAAGCATGCATTGTGTTTTTTTGTACGATTTATATTGAATATTATAGAGCAAATGTAAATGAACCAAAATAAAGACAAACATGTTTATTAATATTTTTTCTGACTTTTTAGAAGCTAGTTAATTTATCATTTTTTTGATGTCTGAAATTTTGTCGGATTTTGTCGCTGGGTAACTATTTAATTGATAATATATCCGTTACACATCAAAAAGAAGCTATTATAAATTATTTCCAAAATTGACATTTTTTCCATACAAGTTGTCAGTTCATTGACTGGACTATAAACTGATCGGACTATCAAGTATCAAAATTGCAACTTTAGGATTTAAAAAATAATAAATGAAACCAAATTTACATCAACATAGCATTTAATCAAATGTTTGAAGTGACTATATACCGTTTGTTAGTATACACATGTGTATGTAAACCCAGTAAACGCCGCCTCACATTGTTCTGCACGTCTATCATGCGACATACTCTCGATTTTTCTCGCATTATATCTCTTGTTCTAAGTGTTTTAATAAGAAAGAGACGGATAGTGCGAGAAAAATCGAGAGAAATCGCCCACCGTCGCATGATAGCCATGCTGGACTTTTCGTAACATAGCAATGTGTCGGCACGGCTATCACAAGACGGCGCGCGAGCTCTCTCAATTTTTCTCGCACTATTCCTCTGCTTATAAGTTTTCTAATAAGAGAGAGACGGATAGTGCGAGCCGGACCCATGCACCGCAGCCAGGGCTACCGGCCTGGTCGTCACCGCGACCCCCTCGACCGGAGCAGCCAACGAACGATATGCTAGAAATAGCACAATCTGAATTCTATGAAAAATAAGTATACTAAAATAGACGTATTGTGTTTATTCGAAACATTTATTCCATCAGAAACCGATGTACAGATACCAATGCACAGATACCTAACTTTAAGCTCGCCGCACACTAAGGGGGCGGTGTTTGTATTTTGGTTCGCCCCTGGATTGAGTTTATAAAACTGGACATTAACGAGATGGCCCTAGCGAACGATTTTCAATGTTGCGGTGTGGAGATCAAATCAATTAATAGCATCATAGTCTGTATATATACAATACCGCAATGTAACGAAAATAAGTTTATTAGACAGTTTTCTATACAATATTACTACAAAGAATTATGGCGTCACTCCTGTCAGCTGTTGAATCTGACGTGTTCTGCATCGCGCTATAGAAGTTTCATAAATCAGTTGCATAGATATAAAATCCGAAACTACTCTCATGGGACTTCGGTCCCTGAGAGATCTCTCTATTGCCGTGACATCTACAGAATAAAAACAATAATATTATTATATGCGGGAATGTAAACATAAAAACACCATTAAAAATACTACAATCTCGAATTCCATGAACTCTAGACTGTGTCTCATTCGCTGTATTTTCCTGTCGTAAAAGTTGTAATTGCTTCTCAGTCGAAGCAAGCGAAATGGATATCTATAAAGGACTCAAATAGTGCACCAAGCGTAAACGCTTATTATATTTCAAAGCACGTATGGATCCTAGAACAGAAAATAAACTGACTTTTAAATCATATGCAAATACATTACGCAGATGCATATGATCAGTCCAGAAATCGAGCAATTACCGCTATATCTATAGAGCTAAGAATGCACGTCGGGTCACATGAGACATAATAAAAAAAAAGTTGGATATATTCGTCAATCCAATCTGGTTAAATATATCAAACAAATTTCATCAAAACTTCAGGCCATCTGTAGACTTGGACTTTAGTCGCTGTTCAGATACCATATTTTGTAAACCCACAATCCCATTAGAGATATTTCAAATTATACAAAAGCTAAAAAACACAAATTCATCTGGCTACGACGAAATAAACGCAAGAATTTTGAAACTGTGTGCTGAAACGATTTCGGTACCTCTAGCTCATATCCTTAACCTTTCGATAGAACAAGGCACGTTCCCAGATGGCCTTAAACAATCATTCATTAAACCATTATACAAAAAGGGACAGAGAAACGATGTGGGCAACTATAAGCCAATTGCCTTGATCCCTGTTCTTTCTAAAAATCTTCGATAGTCATATGTGTAACTAAGACTTACTAACTTTGCAAACAGATATTTCCTTCTAGATGAAAGACAACATGGTTTTAAAAAGAACAAATCAACCTCAACTGCTGCATTTTCAATTGTCAAAGATATCTTACATAGTGTTGAATAAGGGGCAGCCTGTAACAGCCGGAACCGGTGGTTCGCGTGGTCGCAGGCCTTTTCCCGGAAAGGGGACCCCACCAGCCGCCTATAATGGCGCCGGAGGCAAGGCCGAGAGAGGACACCGTCCCACCAATTCGTCCTGCCGAGCTGGGCGTAGCGATCAACCGGCTCCGTGCTAGAAACACGGCCCGAGGTCCTGATGGCATTCCGGGCCGTGCCTGGGTTTTGGCCATGGATGCCTTAGGACCGAAGTTGCTGCGTGTCTTGACCGCGTGTCTGGAACAGGGTTGCGGTTCCGTGCGCTCGATGGCACTCTATGGTGCCCCAGTATGGGTAGACGCGCTCAACAGCCAAAATATCGCTCAGGTGCGCCGACCGCAGAGAGTGATGGCTCTGAGGGCAATCAGAGGATACCGCACCGTAAGCGCGGAAGCCGCATGTGTGCTAGCCGTAACCATGCCTTGGGACCAGGACGCGAGGGCCCTCGCGGACCTGCATCTGTGGCGCGTAGAGGCGCGAGACCAGGGGGACTTGCTAGCCCCACAGGAAATAAGGAAGCGGCGAACTGAGCTTCTGCAGGAGGCGATGAACGTATGGGAGCAGAGACGAACGGCCGAGCGCCGGCTCCCGCACCGCACCGTAGAGGCGGTTCACCCAGTCCTCCATGACTGGGTTGAAAGACACTTCGAGGTTCTCACCTTTCGGCTGACGCAGGCTGGACACGGCTGTTTCGGCAGTTTCCTGCACAATATCGCACAGAGAGAGCCGACCCCGAAATGCCACCAGTGCTGAGCCGATATAGACTCGGCCCAGCACACATTGGCCGAGTGTCCGGCTTGGAGTGCAGAGAGACAAGAGTTGGTCGCCCGAATAGGACAAGATCTGTCGATGCCGGCCGTGGTGCGGGCTATGGTGTCCAGCAGTGGCCTGGAAGGCGATGCTCGATTTCAGCGAACACGTTATGGCCGAGAAGGAGGCGGCAGAGCGAGAGCGGGAAGCCCGGGCTAAGGCTGACCCAATGCGCCGCCGCAGAACTGGGCGCAGGCTTGGTGCGCACAACCGGCGCTTGCCGCCTTAACGTAGACCTCAGGGTGGCAATCACGGGGGCGACTGCCACCCATAGAGGTCCTCGAGTTGGAGGGCGTGTCGGGTGTTCGGACACGCCCCTGAAATAATGTTATTCTGGGGGAGTAAAGATCTCCTCCTCCCCTCCAGCGATGGGTCTCACATAGGGACAGCTGCTGGTGGAGTTGCGGATGTGTGCGCGAACGTTCCCGTGGCTCCGCCAAAAAGCAGCGCGCAGAGCACCGTGGGGTTTTAGACGGTAGTCCGGGCGGTTCCCGGGAGTCCGTCATACCGTTCTGGTTCCCCAACCAGGCCTGATGCGTAAAGACATTTCCCCACGAAAAAAAAGGGGCAGCCTGTAAGCGTACTTTTCTTAGATATGTCCAGATCATTTGACCTGGTATCTCACGATAGAATGTTAAAAAAATTGTAACTGTACGGTGTGAGGGGGAATATGCATTGCTGGCTACAGTCATTCTTAAAGGACCAAACACAATGTCCAGAAATTATAAGAGAAGTAGAAAACGCCATAGTTAATTATAAATCTGGTTTCAGAATAAATAGATTTGGATTACCCCAGGGAAGTGTTCTTTCGCCATTATTATTCTCTTTCTATATAAACGACCTCCCAAAAGAAATAGCCTACCCATCAGTATTGTTCGCGGACGATACAGTATATTGATACCATGCTCAAATGTCCAAGGATATTAGCAAGAAATAAATCAAGCTCTACATAAGACAATTCAATGGATAGAGAACAACAAGCTATTAATAATATAAGCAAAACAAAACATATACAATTACTAGGAAAGGCGTACACAAAAATCGGAATATTCATGATAGTGGCGATCCCGTGGATACAACTACCAGTACAAAATTTCAAGGTATACACATGGGTGAATACTGTGATTTTAAAACACACGTAGAAAAAGTATATAATAAACTAAATAGTTCTATTTTTTCATTACGAAAACTACGTCAGACTGTGTCACAAGATGCTGCCCTCGTAGCATACCATGGACATGTTATGTCTGTCCTCCGCTATGGGCTCATTATATGGGGCAACTCATCAAATGGCAATGGCAACCAACAATACTTCAAACAGAATTGCGAAGTCACAAATTATTACGGCCGGCCGCGTGTCCAGGCAAAGAAACCTTGTTGCTACTAGCCCATATTTAATGTGTATTAAGATATATAATAGGCTTCCTAGAGAGATAAAAGCTCTTCCACTAAAACAGTTCAAAAAGAAACTATTTGTATGGTTATGCGAGCAGTGTGTAAGCGAGTTTTTACTATCAAATGTAAAAATAAGTAAATTAAAAGTAGCCTAGGTTACATTTAAGTCCATTATAAGTAGTAACTTATGGAGCAAAAGCTGCTGCTGCTTACTCAAGCAGAGTATGGTGGACCATAAAATTATTGTAACTACCTAATGTGTATATACAATAAACATTTCATTACATTTACATAACACTGATAGTTCACTAACACTATATAATCCGTTAAGAGGCACGTCCTTACTCATTACACTAAGCACTTGTTCAGAAAACTTTGTATAACATTTAAAATGATAAATCAGATTCCACGGTATCTGCCTTCTCTGGCTCTGACAGATTGTCGTCGTACTGTCTCTACAGTCTCTCCATTCTCTTGGCTTCCATGCTTTGTGGCGATGGAGGCGATCTTGTTTGTTTATTAGTCGGCAGTGTGTTCTTGGCTCTTGTTAAAAGTATAATCTTGTGGGCCGGACACCCCTATGATATCAGCCCACTGAGAGGCTGGGGGAGTGTAGTAAGACTTAAATGGTCTTCCTCCAATGTGTGTCTCTCCCTCTTCAATGTGTCGTCTCTTGTGAATTTTTAAACTTGCCTTGTGAATGCATTTGTAGTCACAATGGCTACATTCAAGTGGTTTTTCTCCTGTGTGTCTCCTCTTGTGATTTTCTAAATAGTCCTTCCGACTGCACTTGTAGTCACATTGGCTACATTTATATGGTTTTTCTCCAGTGTGTTGGCTCTCGTGATATTTTAAACGTGTCTTTTGACTGCATATGTAATCACAGTAGCTACATTTAAATGGTTTTTCTCCAGTGTGTATCCTAATGTGAATTTTTAAAGATTCCTTCCGACTGCACTTGTAGTCACAGTGGCTACATTTAAATGGTTTTTCTCCTGTGTGTCGGCTCTCGTGCCTTTTTAAATATGACTTTTGAATGCATATGTAATCACAGTGGCTGCATTTAAATGGTTTTTCTCCAGTGTGTAGGCTCTCGTGAATTTTTAAATTTGTCTTTTGAATGCATATGTAATCACAGTGGCTACATTTAAATGTTTTTGCTCTAGTGTGTATCCTCATGTGAATTTTTAAAGATTCCTTCCAACTGCACTTGTAGTCACAGTGGCTACATTTAAATGGTTTTTCTCCAGTGTGTCGACTCTCGTGCCTTTTTAAATTTGTCTTTTGAGTGCATATGTAATCACAGTGGCTACATTTAAATGGTTTTTCTCTAGTGTGTATCCTCATGTGAATTTTTAAAGATTCCTTCCAACTGCACTTGTAGTCACAGTGGCTACATTTAAATGGTTTTTCTCCAGTGTGTCGGCTCTCGTGCTTTTTAAATGTGCCTTTTGACTGCATATGTAATCACAGTGGCTACATTTAAATTGTTTTTCTCCTGTGTGTGTCCTCTTGTGAATGAACCCCTTTTGGGTTGAATCACGTGAAGGTCCTGATAAGTGAGTGTGTATGTGTTTCCTTAAAACTGACTTATATCTGAAAACTTCACCACACTCGTCACACTGATAGGTCGCGCTGCTCGACGTGTCGGCGTCGTCGCGTGGGTCGCGCGTGCGCCGCAGCGGGTACGTGCGGAGCCCGACCCCGCACGAGCGCCGCTCCGCGTCCACGAGCAGGCGCTCCAGCCTGACCGAGCAAGCCCGCCCGCGAGCCTCCTCTGCGCTGGTCGATGCCGCTGCAACAGCACATCATTCAGATCAGATACACATTCACTAACATAGCTGCAGATACAACAGAAAATTTAAATTCTTCTGTGGCAAAGGCTAGTTTTTACCTGGGTTCAATAAAAAATAAACAATGTGACAATGAACTTTATTTTCAATATACTGACCCCCATGAGATCATTAAAACATTCAGATCCTTGAAATTAAAAAACTCTGAGGACCTGTGGGGCATCTCTGTGAAAGTCATGCAATCCATTATTGATATTGTGGCACCGCATTTAGCGGTTGTGTTTAACTCCTGTATCAGTGAGTGTATGTTCCCCGACCTAATGAAATACAGCAAAGTTATTCCGTTATTTATATCTGGAAGCAAGGAGGAGCTTGGAAATTTCCGACCAATTTCTATATTACCTGTTCACAGTAAGGTGTTTGAAAAAATTATACTGAACCAATTGCTTCGTCATTTTAATAAACATGAACTACTTCACACTCAGCAATTTGGTTTTACAAGAGGCCGTTCGACTACAGATGCCGCCTCTGTGCTCATCAAGCACATCTATGATGCTTGGGAAAACTCACAACATCTCTGCGATCTCTCCAAGGCATTTGATTGTGTGGAGCATGATACGCTGTTACACAAGCTGAATCATTACGGATTGTCAGCTGAAGCCCTAAGCCTTATTATGTCTTACATAGGCCAAAGAACTCAAAAAGTGGTCGTTGACGGGATTGAGTCAAGTGGCACGACTGTGAAGCTCGGTGTACCTCAAGGTTCAATTCTGGGACCTTTTCTCTTTCTTGTAAAAAAAAAAAGATAAACGACCTGCCGTATTTTATAAACAATAAATGTGACATAGTCTTATTTGCTGATGACACCTCACTAGTTGATAGGAAAATACGTGACTTTGACCATATAAATTGCAATTTTGAAGGAAGTGCTTGAATGGTTTACGGCAAATAATTTACTTCTAAATGCAAAGAAAACGAAATGTGTGAAGTTCACGTTGCCAAATGTAAGGCAGGTTGAGACAGCTATAATGTTAAATGGAGAGAAGCTGGACCTTGCCGAAAACACGCTTTTTCTGGGGCTCACCTTAGACTGTAACTTACAATGGGCAACCCATATTTCTGCTTTGGCAAATAGGCTCAGCTCTGCCGCGTACGCTGTAAGAAGAATCAAGCAATTCACAGACGTGGAGACGGCTCGCCTAGTTTACTTCAGTTATTCCCACAGTATCATGTCATATGGCTTATTGATCTGGGGAAAGCAGCTGATATGGAAACTATCTTTGTCCTTCAAAAGAGAGCGATCCGATCGATTTATAATCTTGGCTCTCGAGACTCGCTGAGAGAACGCTTTAAGGACTTAGGTATCCTCACAGTAGCTTCTCAGTACATACTGGACGTGATTATGTATACACACAGAAATATAAAGTCCTTCAAGAAGCAGTCTGATGTCCATAGTAGAAATACACGAAACAAACATAAATTAGCTGTCCCAAAATTTCGTTTGCAGAAAGTCAATAAATCATTTTTAGGCAACTGTATAAGGTTCTACAACTTCTTCCTTATTATTCATTTAAAAAATATATGAAAAATGCTCTTTTGAAGAGAGGATACTACTTGTAGTAAATCGTACTACTTGTGTAAGATCGAAGAATATATGGAAGACAAAGAAACCTGGAAAATCCTTCGGTCTCAAAAGCCGTCGTAACTTTTTAGTCGTGTCCTGGAGAGACTCGTGTGCTGCTTGGGACGCCGTTGTTACTGCCTGTCTCAACTCATGTCTATTTTGTTGTAATATTGTAATTTCTATTTAGATTATGAATTATTTGACCAGGGACTCTTTACATCTCAGTTATTTTATTTTATTTGACGCTGGAGACTTTACATCTCCATTATTATTATTATATTTCATTTTGACGCTGGAGACTTTACATCTCCTTATTTTTATAGAATAAGATTATTGTGATAATGGACCCGGAGACTATAAATCTCCCGGAAAATGTGTGCCCAGGGATTGTCTATGTTTTCATTGTGGCTATGTATTAAATGTCATTTCATGTTAATTAATTGAATTTGTAAGCTCGGACATGTGAAAGAGCCATTGAGGCCTACTTACAGAATAAATATTTGAATTTTGAATTCACAATACAGAATCTTCTTTTTCATTTTGCTTGATCTAAAATCAAGTAATGTACTAATTACCGACTTAATTTTAATTGGCATTGTCTACTGGTAAAGTATAGAACTTCCGGTTGTCTAAGCGAAAGGTCACGTAGTTCGTCGCGCCCGAGTATTTCATAAAATCTTGCGAAAAAAGTGAATACTGTGCGTGAAACTGTGCAAATAATCAAAGACTGGGTGAAGACAGTCCTTGTGAACACTAAAACATCAACTATGACTAGTGGAAAATAAAAAATTTCACTATGCAAAAATATATCCGAAAAATTTGAGGTTATTTATTTATTTATTTAGTAACATTTATACCTTAACAGCAAGGCCAAAGCGGTACAAACTTATGAATATGTAACATTAAGAAAAAGAAAAAGAAAAACATAAACAACAACGACTCTTAAGTGTATTAAACTATAGTACTCGCAGGCATCTCGCATTCTGCCACCTTCCTGCATCCAATCATCAGTCGCGCGGTCGAACTCGCAAACAGATCACACTGTGGGTGCGCTCGGAGCACGGAGTTGAGGAACGCTAACGCGCGCGCAATGGGATCGTGCGCGTGCGCCCGCGTGCGCGCGCCCGGCACGGCCAGCAAGGGGTGACTTCGCGCGCGACCGTACCGGTCAGGGACAAAGAGACGCACGAATGCATCTATGAGACCCACACAATCGACCTTTCCTCGCACTAGATCGATGCTAAATTTAGCTAAGGAGAGTAAGCGACGCAATTGTAGTGACTCATAGCCTAAATGCCCTTGCAAAAATAAGGTAGGGTACATGTATGGGTAATAAAAGTGAACCCTCTTGTACAGCGCCCTTAAGAACATTTTCTGGACCTGTTCTAATATAAGAGTGTATTTGCTCTCATGTGGACTCCAGACCACAGCATTCGACTCCAGCACGCTGCGCACGAGCGCCGCATACAACACGCGGGCAGCGTGGACGGTCAGAGGTGCAGAATTGCGCAAGACGAAACCGAGTCTCCCCGATGCGGTTTTGGCCACAGCTTGAATGTGATCATTGAACGTGAGCCCCGGATCGAAAAGGACACCTAAATCCCGCACACTTTCCGCACGCGCTATTGGAACGCCACCAATTGTGTACTGAAATTCGTCGAGAGTTTTCGACCGCGTAAATGTCAGCATTTCGCATTTTTCCGCGTTAAAATAAAGTTTGTTACGGAGACTCCACCGATACACCGCATCAATGTCCCTCTGTAACTCCACTCGGTCACTCTGGCTTTGAATCAACTTCACCAGCTTCACATCGTCAGCGAACAGCAACACCATGGAACCGCGCACCTCGTCGGATAGGTCGTTTATGAGCAATACGAAAAGAAATGGTCCTAGGTTTGATCCTTGGCTAACACCAGAGCGCGTGAGATAGCATTCTGATTCGTATGGGCCATACTTTACATATTGCTTCCGATCCGACAGGTAGCTCGCGAACAGTTTCAGTAGTCTGGGTGTAAATCCCATGGCTCCTAGTTTTATCAAAAGAGTATCATTGTCCACACGATCGAAAGCTTTCTGGAAGTCCAGGTAGATAACGTCTACCTGACTTTTTCCATCCAACTCTCGAGACACCGTCCGTGTAAGAGTGAGAAGATTCGTGGCTACGGACCTTCTTGGCAGGAAGGCATGCTGTGCGCTGGTGATGTGAGGCAGGCATTGGGGGAGCAGAACACCTTGCAAAGCCGATTCAAAGACTTTAGCTATGGCACTGAGAATTGCAATAGGCCTATAGTTTTCTATTTTTACCTTGGACCCCTTTTTTGGAATTGGAGTCACCCGAGACTTTTTCCACGTAACTGGGTAGACTCCAGTTCGGAGAATAAGGTTAAAAATAAACTTGATTGGAGCGACTAGGTAATCGACGCAAGCCTTGATCACAAACGCGGGTACTCCATCAGGTCCGGGTGATGCTCCTGGCTTAAGTTTCCTAATTGCGGACCGAATGTCACGCTCGCTAAATCGTCTGATATCGACACGACGAGCGTCAGCTGGTGGGCAAGCGCTAGCTAGATGCGGGTCTAAAATCGGTTGATCCGCTGAGAAAACCGAAGCAAAATGCGTTCCGAATGCTGCGGCGGCACTAGCACCAGAGTAGTCGACATTCCCGAGCGTGACCTTTGGTTCGACCCCACCTTTACAGCGTAGCGAGCTAACGTGCGACCAAAACTGAGTTGGATTATCGGCTAATCGTCGGGATATGCGTTGCGAATAGCAGACATATTCTTTACTAATTTCATCTTTGATTTTGGCGCGCATTACACTGTAGGCCTCATACGCCGATCTATCATTAGTCTGCTTCCACTCCCGGTGAAGTTTGGCTTTCGTTTCTATATCACGAATTATGCATTTTGTATAGAAGACTGGGTAGGTACGACTGTACGAATTTCTCCGTATTTTGTTTGGAATACAGCGTTTAAAAATGCAGTAAAGTATATCATAGAAAAAGTCGACGGCGTCGTCGGTTTGCTGGGTCTCAAAGATACGGTCCCATTCGGCGTCTCGAATTTCACAACACAATAGGTAAAAATCCGCTTTAGAAAAGTTCCAGTCATTCGGGCTACTTACGTTGGAGGGCTCCATTAGTACTGGTCTCGATGTGAAACTGTAATGAATCCGGGCTATAATGGGTGGGTGATGAGGATCAATTTTAGACAGCACCTCTTGCGGGTCGGCCTGCCGCACGCATACCGCTTCACTCATCTCCGTGCTCGCCAACATTACATCCAACACTCTACCATTCATATTAATCACGCTATTATACTGATACACGTTACAAACATTAGTAAAGCAGTGAAAACACCTTTCAATATTCGCACTAGCACTATATAAATTTAAATCTCCGACGACAAGCACCTTGGAGCTACCATGCTTTAGATAAGCTTTCTCCACAGTGTCAAACAACTGAAGATATAATTCGTCGGGTGTTCGAGGGGGCATGTAAACCACGCAAATATAAACATAATGCCCGCCAATATCAAATCTTGCCCAGAGATCTTCACAGCAGTCAGTCTCGTAGCACGTTAACCGCTCAGGACGAAAAGGCGCGCGCGCTGCCAATAGTACTCCGCCGCCGGATCGCCCGCCGCCGCGGTCGCGCCGCAGCACGTTCCACTCGCCAGTATCTCCGCACAGCTCGGCATCGTAGACTGACTCGTCGAGGTTCGATTCCGTGACAGCCACCAAGTTCAGGTCGTCCGATGTTATTAGACTGTGTCTCCACAAATCTAGCTTACTCCTTAACCAGCGCACGTTTTGATAATAGAGATTAATGGAGACAGTCTTAGGCCTTTGTGTTAATACCTGATTCCTGACTTCGCTGGACCCTCCGAAAAAACCACTCTTTGACGCGAGCATTTTCCGGCCAACACTCTGCGGATAGGCATTTATCGTAGCAATCTAAGGGAACTCCAATCTTAAATGACTTATAATCGCCTCTTGGTTTCAGTTCGTCTACCGTACACGGTCTCTCTGAGCACAGGCTCTGTAGATACGCACGTATTTCTTCCGCGCCGGATAACATATTCCAGAGATGGATAAACTTGCGCTGTTCCACTGCCTTCAGCGATGTAACATCAGGACCCGCAGTACCACGTATAGACGCAGCACGTCTTTGCTTTCGGGTGCCTCCCGCCCGCCATACCTGCCTGGATGCCTCAGCATCATCTTCGACAGGTACCCCAGGCTGCATCATGGTGCCATCGCTGTTGTCAGCCGGGAGTACCCCCACATCCACAGAAGGTTCCTCCACTATCGCGCCGGTCGCTACACCATTCGGGTTATCCGGCTCCTCTGTCACCGGCGGCGACGGCCGTGACTCCCCCACTCCACGTTTTAGACTCCGTTTCCTTTGTCTCGACTTGGACTTGGATGAGACTTTGTTTTCCTGTGCGGTGATTTCAGGCGATATCGGTTCCACAGCGCAGCGGCAACAACCGGTTGGGGCAACCTCTAGGTTAGCTAGTTTATTTGTTAGCATTTCGAGTTTTCCCTTAAGGTCCTTCAGCTCCGTATGATATTGTGCAATACTGGCGACGGCACCGGTCAGCTGCTCGGTTATCTGGGAAATCTGGCACTGCAGCAGCTGCAGCTCCGCTGCTAGTTGTCGAACATGGTCCGTAGATAATTGTGTCGGGTGGGACGCCCCACCGTTGCTCCTACCTGAGATGCTCTGAGCGAGATCATGCGTGTCCGACTGTGGAATACTCTGCTTGCCACAGTCTTTGTGGTAACAGGCGTGCCAACAGGGGTATCGCAATTTCGCCCAGTCTTCTTACGCGCGATGCAACATTCCGGGCATACCCAAGTATCTCTCTCCTCCAGCGTAAGCTTTTTGTTGGTACATAGGTAGTGGTAAAGCTTGCGACAAGCCGTGACCTTACACTGCAAGTACTGTTCGCCAACATCGATGTCCGCCCTGCATGCCTCGCAAACCAGTTCAATACTACCTGAACTATCCATAGCGATGTGCCCGTAATCGTAGATACAAACTGGAAATATGGTGTGATGTGTGATGATGCGATGTCACGTGATCAATACGGCCGATGTGACGTATATACGGCTGCAGCTACACAGGCCGTGCGCTACCAGGATTACAGAAGCATAAAGGGGTACCGGCGATACAGCGGCGTAGCAGTTCCAGCGTAGCAGTTAATGTGTAGTGGCTACGGCGTGGGCGTAGCAGATGCTGCGCGACGCAAACTCGCCGCTATGTAGTCCGATGTACCAGGGCGCCAGGAACCGGAGAGGTCTTACGAGGTGCTCCGGCGCTTGTAGCGATTACCGCGCGGTTTATGCACTCCTATTATTTCGCTCGAATTAAATGCGATTTAAAATTGAATTTTAGTATACTAGGACAATAAAATTAGCGCGGAAACTATGACACGTCTACTCCTTACGGAGGTCCGAGGGGGAGGAGGTTATACAAGTGAAGAACCATAAATAACTTCATGTGTCAAAACAACAACATACCAACCTAAACATAAAGTTCCGGTAGTGCGTTTGGATAGTGCTAATTGCTCCATAAAATAAAAGATAAAATGGTGGATCAAATGTCATCATTGTTTAGAATGCTAAAAGAACAACTTGATATACAAACAACCACGATCACAAATGAAATGCACTATACATTAGAGGAAAGACTGAAACCAATTATAGAAGAAAACACGAATATGAAAAGCGAGATCGAAATACTTACCAAGAAAATAGACTTCTTGGAATTAAATGCGCGGAAAAACAATCTCATACTTCACGGCATCCCAGAAACAGAAGAGAACCCACAAGAACTTAGTAAATTAGTAATAACAGAAACAATCAAAAACTTGGATCTAACAATAAATAAGTATGAAATTGATCATGTGCAGCGGCTCGGGAGGAAGCAAGATAATGGGAAAGTGAGGCCAATTCGCCTAGCCACAACAACATTACAAAAAAAGATAGAAATCCTTCGGAATAAAAGGAAGATTACACGTAATACATATATAACGAAAGACATACCTAAAGGTCTCCTACAAAAACAGAAACAACAACAACAAGATAAAAAACGCAGAGAAAACAAGAAAAGAAAACGGTCAACAACTAGATCGGCAAGTCCAAATTGCAGCAACTATGAAACAAGTGCGAAATCCGACCCAAAACTGCAAAAAAGATCTAACACAAAGTTACCAAGCCCGAACGACAATAGTGATGAAGAAAATGCACGAACGGACCCGAATAAACATACAATGGACGCTTTCGAATATATGAGAGCCAAAGCATATTCATTATCAGAAAAAAAACAGGTCTATATATGGTGGCATAAAATTGTTGGTCCTATTATTTTGTCGCATACCAACTTTATGCCTAATAACGTATGAAATAAACATTGTTGTGCATATTTTTTATTTGCCGAAATTGTTGTTCCTAATATCTATTGTCCTAAATATTTATTGTCCGAATGTTTATTGTCGATCTTTTTTTTTTGAATGATTGATGTGCAAAACTTTAATGTGCTAAAAGTGTTGTGCATACATTTTGTTACGCATATATATAGATACCTATATTAGGTAGTAAAAAAGTGTTCGGTTCTGGCGCTTCGCCGGCCGCTGCCGCGACACGCTCGCTTCGCTCGCTCGGCTCGCGCGCTGTAAGGTCGCTGTTCAACCTAACACTCCTCCTCGCTTCGCTCGTCGTCGTATCTACACAAACCTGCCTTAAGTCTACCAAAAAATATTATGCTAACTGTGCATTAGAAGAAATAAATCTATAACCAGTTGTTGGAACCAGGGAATTGGCCATTAAATGTCGAATTTAGCGAATGGATTTGGTTTCGGAGGGCCACAAATGGAACCAAAGACGGAAAATAATAGCATCGAAATTTATTA
The DNA here is from genome assembly GCA_947049275.1 of Epinotia bilunana. Taxonomy (NCBI): domain Eukaryota; kingdom Metazoa; phylum Arthropoda; class Insecta; order Lepidoptera; family Tortricidae; genus Epinotia; species Epinotia bilunana. The sequence goes on along the minus strand of OX346277.1, from coordinate 1,253,982 downwards.
CCAAAATGCACGAGGTCTCAGAACGAAATTAGATGTTTTCCATAATAATGTAGAAGGTTCAAGTTCAGATTTGTTTGCCATCACTGAGTCGGGCTGTAACGCATCAATACAAGATGCAGAAATTATTCCACCGGGATATCAAATAATAAGATGTGACCGAGCGGATGGGCGGAAGCAGGGCGGCGCGTTTCTCGTGGCCACACAGCGATTCGAGCTGCGCCCGGTACAGATACCGGGTGACGTCATCGTAGATAACTGGGCGTTTGAACTAGTAGGCGCTGCAGTTTATTTAAATAAAAGATTTTTGTTTTTATGTTGCGTGGTTTATATTCCACCTAGAAGTAATGAGCATGAATATATGTTGTTATTTAGAATCTTGGAAGAATGGTGTACTAAATTCAAATGCTACATAATATTAGGGGATTTTAATTTGTACTCGTGTAGTGATAATATTAATAACTATTTTGAATATTTTAGAGTGTTTTGTGATTTTGACCAGAAGAATAGGGTATCTAATTGTAATGACCGGCAACTTGATTTAGTTTTATGTGGGAAGGACACGGCAGACGAGGTGTCAGTGCGGGAAGCAGACGAGGCCCTGGTGCCGGTGGACGCGTACCACCCGCCGCTGGCGGTAACTGCGCGAGGTCGCCGTGCCCCGCTAGGCGTTGTTCATACTTCCCGCTCCCCTGAGGTATTGTCCCCAAACAAACAGGAAAAGGCAGAACAGTGGAATTTTGCTAAAGCCAATTTTGATAATATGTATGCGTTGCTAATAGCTATCGACTGGACCCCCCTATATAGTATGGGCGAACCAGAAGATGCATTGGAATATTTTTATACTTTGGTATACCGTATTATGGATGATTGTGCCCCAAAAAAGAAGCCGAAAGTTTTAAATGGCAGGTACAGTTATCCGGAATGGTATACCAAAGATATTATCAAGTGTATCCAACAGAAAGCGAAGCTACATAAATTGTATAAATCCAGCGGGGCGAGCGATGACTACTCCGAGTTTTCGGCCTGTAGATCCAAGGTTAAGGCTATGATAACAGAGGCCCATAACCATTACCAGGAGCGGATGCAGAGCCAACTGACTAGAGATCCAAAGTCATTTTGGAACTTCGTTAAATCTAAACGGGGAGCAAGAAAACATAGGGCCGTAACTAGGAACGGAAAGAGTTTGGCGGAATCGGAATGTGCGGAGGAGTTCGCTAACTATTTTCACTCTATATATGGAAACTCTCCGGCGAACTTGAATGTGGAGGACGCAGTACGGGCAGGGGGCGCCAGCGCCGCGCGCGTGTCGCTGCCGAGACTAGCGTTGAGCGAGGTGCGTGCGGCGCTTGCGGCGCTTAAGCCAAAGCGCTCGGCGGGGCCGGACGGCATTCCTGCGTTCATCGTAAAAGATTGCAGTAGAGTTTTGGATGAACCGCTCCTTCACATTTTTAACTTATGTCTAGAAAAATCATACTTTCCGAGGCGGTGGAAGGTTACGCGAGTGATCCCTATACCCAAAGGGGGTGCAGGGTCGGAAATAAGTGGCTTTAGACCCGTAGCGATACTTTCAACGCCAGCCAAGGTGTTTGAGTCGGCAGTGCAACGTAGCATCCGAGACCAGGTATCAGCGCAGCTGTCGGAGGCACAGCACGGGTTTCGGAAGGCAAGAAGCACCTCGAGCAATCTTCTGAACGCCATGTCATACCTGATTCCACAAGTTGACGAGGGGGTGCAGGTAGACGCCGCGTACTTCGACTTCAGGAAAGCATTCGACATGGTCGATAACGACCTCTTGTTGTCGAAGATGGCGGCGGTGGGCTGCACTCCCAAGTTGCTACAGTTCTTTGCTGACTACATGAGGGACCGGCAACAATACGTAGAGTACGCGGACTGCAAGTCTCAACCGTATTTCACCAGAACCGGGGTAAGTCAGGGTAGTAATTTGGGACCGCTGGAGTTCATTATTATGATTAATGATCTACCAGAAGTGGTCAAGGAGGCTAAATGCCTGTTATTCGCGGATGACCTCAAGTTGCTCTTGGCAATCAAGGATGAGGAAGACTGTGAGCGTCTCCAGAGGGACATAGACAGAGTGGTGGAGTGGAGCCAGAGAAACAAACTGCACTTCAATGTGGATAAATGCGTTTCCATGACATTCACTCGGTCCAAAACTCCTATCAACCACAGCTATGAGGTAGCCGGAGCTCAGTTGAAAAGAGTGGACTCCGTGAAGGATTTGGGAGTGCACATGCAAAGCAGCTTGTGCTTCAGGGGCCATGTTGTCAGTGCGTGTAAAAAGGCGTTCAGAATTCTGGGCTTTGTACTCCGCCGAGCAGTAAGCTTCTCAGACATGAAAGCCGTCTCGGCGCTGTACAATGCTCTTGTAAGAAGCCAATTAGAATGTAACGCGGCAATATGGGCTCCGCATGAGGCCAAATATAGCATCATGATGGAAAGGATACAAAATAAGTTTACCAGATACTTATACTGGAAACGGTATGGAGTGTATCCTTTCTATCCGCTGATGTATCCCACACTTTTTGTGATTGGCATGGTCGGTTACGACAAATTAGAAACTCGCAGGAATCTGGTGCTTGCGTGCTACTTGCTTCGGGTTCTCCGCGGTAGTATCTGCAACCCGGACATGTTACAAATGTTCAAGCTGTGCGTGCCTGACAGGTACACCGAGAGGAGGCGGCAACCGCAGCTGCTGGCAGAGCCAACCGGCAGAACGAATCTGCTCCGTAAGGCACCTCTCAGCCGTACTATACACGTTCTGAATCTCGTTGCCGACAAGACAGATCTTTTTTATTGCCCTATGTGGGAATTGTCAAAAACGTGTTTATATGTATTATGCTATGTAATGGATTGACATTTAATTTGAATTATTGTGTAATGACATATTGAAACCTAAATTGACTATTATGCATTGTAATAAATTGAATTTTTAATTTAAATTATTTAGTTAAGTAGTAATAAGGATGATTTTTAATGTAAGGTTAAGGCACTATTGTATTAGGGTTACCTGTAAAGATAGTTGCTGTGTGTGTAATAAATAAATAAATAAATAAATAAATAAATAAATAAAAAAAAATAAGCATTATATAATTTGTTCATTATAGGAAATATGCATTCTACTTAAAGTATATTGTATTAAATGTTATTACATTTTAATGATCATTTGATCTTTACATAAAATGATAATTATATCGTATGTAAATATATTAAGTGTTGTTATATGACTCAAGAATTATATAAAAAGAGTATTATTGCGACTAATATTATTTCTTTTTTTTTTAGAAGCATCGTTACGCACCCGTAGGTCGGGTCTGCTCAGTTTAAAAATAGTATAAGATTTAGGAAAAAAATAGTATAGGTAGTGTAATTTTAGCTAATTTAATAATAGGCAAAATAATTACTATGACAATGAAAATTAGGACTATAACTTTTTAGGTAATTCGATGTTCGGGTAATCAATATTAGGATAAACATACTTTAGGACTTTTAAATTTGTATGCGCAAAAATGAATAGGCTAAATAAGTAGTATGCCACTCAACATTATGCCAAACATTCTCGGCCAAAAATTTTTTAGGACGATCAACATTAGGTATTTTAAGCCACGCCCTAACACCCGCCCGCGGCCCGCACCCCGCATTAAGTCTCATTTTTATACATGTTACACACACACAAACACACGCGTTCCGCTCACGTCACGTCACCTAGCGTGACAGTAGAGACTTTTGAAATTTGACGCTCATCGAGAAGAGATCAGTTATGTCATGCGATACATTCGTCCCTTTCATTTCGGTCCCGACGTCATGGAGTCTTCATCTGTTCCTTTGAAAATCGCTTCTTACACATTTCTATATATTTTAACTTTACTAGACCAAGTGTAAAGTAAGTTGTGGGTGTGGCAGATAATTCATTGTATGTACCAAAATAATGAAATATTCGCTGAATGTGATGTGACATTATGAGCATGAAATGAGCGTCGTAGCGACGCCGTAGTTCAGTTCCTTTGCTCATATGAAAAAAAAAACTAGAGGGTAAAAGTAAGTATGTGTTTACAGCGGTAGCCCAAAAGTTGCCATAGAACCACGGAAATTGAAGCAAGTCCCACTTTTCAGATGGACTTGTTTAAATTAATTAATTAATTTAATTTAATAATTTATTAAAATGTAGTTACCTAATTAAGATAATAGTTATAAGGCAGGCTCCTTAACACAAAAATCTTTTGAATTTAAGATTAGTAATTAAGACGATAATTTAACCCCTATTCTTTTTTATTGAAATAAACAGTTAAATTTTTTTATTTTTTTTTATTCAGGATTAAACTTATTTCTATTAACATTTTCTTCTGCCAAACCACAATGCGGTTTGTTGGCAGACGATGCTCCAGTTTTTTATGTATTGAAAAATCCAAAGAAAAATACTAAGTCAGTCGCACAATTTACAATTTATCACAACATGTAGGTAAATGAAAATATTTCTTATTTATCTGACTGCTCTGTTATAAGCTGTGATATTCTGTAGAACAAATTTGACACTTAAATTTAGGTATTAATACGGCCAGTATTTTTCAATCACAACACCTGATAGAAACATTTTCAGCAAAAAGTATTAATGTCAAGTAACTGCTTAGCACACATTATAAATTTATTGCGCATGTGTGAGTGCGATTCTAGGAGCGCCCAAGCCCATTACAAAAAGACCTCCGGCACGTTTCGGGTTGAATGGCGCCGTAGGCCTACATATACTGGTGTATAATTATAATTCGTAAGTAATTTTGCGTCGCTGAATAACATAGGTCCTGCCTCGAAGACGGCCGGTCGCCGAATGAGCTTAATGGGCGGTCCGCGCGACAGAGACAAACTTACGCCAATAACGTTTGACAGACAAGGAAACAACATCCTCAGAAAGGGGTGTTTGCTTTCAAAAACGCGAAATCAGTAATGATGGGATTATTCTAAATATTATTATGAAGGGAGTATATTTTATAAAATCAGATTCAAGACGAGTAATAGATCATCATTTCAATGAAGTTTCGCCGCTTGATCTCATGTTGCTTACGTACACTGGTTAAAAATCTAAAAATTAGGACGCAACTTTGGTTTTTTTTTCTATTGAGGAAATTTTAAGCAATCGTGTATCGATCTGGTTGGATCAACAAACATATAATCAAGAATCATATATCTGAAATTCAGGCCTCATTGTCTGCTAGTATGGTCAGAATGGCGTTTCAAACAACTCGATATTTTTCAATACAGGCTCTTAACGATTACATCATGTATATTGTATACTTTTTCGAAAAAATCTCTCAGTTTTTAATGCCAGTGCTTCCCATAGCATAGGTTTTCTTTCCGCACTGCTGGTAGTTTAACGACATTCATAGGTGCATGTAATATGCCTAAATTGAAGCATAATTAATTTCGACTTTGAGGGTCAGACATGAATATCCAACTGACCTGGAGATGCAGAAGGCACACAAGGCCGGTGCAGCTCCAGGGGGCCCAGCACAAGCTCGTCCTTGACCTGGTGGCCCGCATACAGGTCACACAAGTCTGGGTTGTTCTCACACTCCGCCTCCTCTTTTACATGTGCCCCGGTCTCCTCATTTTGACACACCTCACACACCTCCTCCGCCTCCATCTTCACACACAATGTTTCTAGTGACATGGTACTTTGTGGTTAAACGTAGCAGTGACTGTTCAACACCTGCAATGCAAGCATAATATTTTCAGTTATGCTATCATACAAGATCTATAGTTTCTCTTAATTTGTTACAAGTTACTTTGAAACCTAAACAAAAACAATATGTACCTACGGCAATGAGGTCAAACCCCCTTAACTAGAGGTGTGTAACTCAGGAGTGAGAGATTCAAATGAACTGCATTTTTTCGTTTATGTCACTCGCTCACTCGTTCACTGAAGGATGAAACAACTCACTAACTCACTACGTCAGTTCAGTATGCGTCCTTCCCCCGCTCTACCGCTCTCAACTCAACTGTACGAGTGGGTTGCGCTCTTCGCACTTACGAGTCGAAGCCATAAACCTATCTCACACTCACGCGTGCACGCTTACGTTACTGATAGAAAAACATGTCAATGTGTGAGTCACTCATTTATACTTGTGTGTGGGAGTGATTTAGAGGAGTCCACAAATCAACTGAGCGAGAGCTGTTAGGAGTCTATAGATGAACTGAGCAAATTGAAAGAAAAGAGTGATACATATTCATATTCATTTATTGATGATATCATTAATATTACATGTCAATTTATTCCAATATACATATTAGGTGAAACCAGTTGGTTAGTAATTGATAAATTCAGTCCATCATAAAAATTCCATTGGAAGTTATACTAGCTTTAGTTTAACAATTCGTCAAAACTATACAATGTGCGCTCGAGAAGCCAAGCCTATAGTTTCGTTTTGAAACATTGCAGTGAGGGGGCCGAGGTGACTTCTACCGGTAACTTATTATATATAGTCGGTCCCATTACGTGCGTCAACTTTCCGGACTTCGCCAGCCGTCGCTTCACCGGGAGAAGTCTATTAGGGTCTCGCAGCGAGCAGTTTGAGTCTGCGCGTTTTTTGAAGTCGCATAAATGTGTGTGTGTGTAAATTGCAATCTGTGCAATAACAATTGCTGGCAAAGTTAATATGCCTAATTCTTTAAAATAAGGTCGAACGGAGGTATCCTGGGTTACCTGTACCACAGACCGCACGGCTCTTTTTTGTAACCGGAAGGCACGTTGCCAGTCTGCGGCGCGTCCCCACATCTCAGCACCGTACTGCAGGAGTGAGTGGACGGTCGCGAAGTAACTAGTCCTCACAACATGCTGCGGCACGACTCGAGCCAGACGACGGAGCGCAAAGCATGCACCACCTACTTTGCCACATAGCTGGTCTATATGGGTTGCCCATGTCAGTTTGCGGTCTATTTTGAAGCCTAAGAAAGTAGTGGCTTCCACTTGATCCAAGCCGACTCCTCCAGCTTTAATCTTCAGTGACCTCGGTGCACGGCCGCCGACGTAGAAGTGGAGGAAGTGTGTTTTGGTCAGATTTAGAGCCAGGCCATTTAAACTGAACCACCGAGACAGCTGGTTAGCAGCGTCATTGAGACGGGTTTCTAAGCTGTCAACATTTGGGGCGGATATAATGCCAGCCACATCATCCGCATACATTAAAATATCAGCGGCTGGTATCGCCTCTGGGAGGTCGTTCAGTAGCAGGGAAAACCTATCTTTACGACATGAAGATATGAATCGCTCCTTTCACTTCAGTGACACATTTTGCGCATCTCTACCCTTAACCAACCCACAAAACCTTGGTTCAATTGGATGAAACAAAACAAAGGAAACAAACAGGGAGAACAATGTTTGTTTGTGTGATATGTGAGTAGGTATTGTGAGTGCAATAGAGATGGAAATACCCGAACTTCGAATTTCGGAGTTCGTGGTTAAAGCTCACTGCATGCATTCACTGAGAACGATTTTATTAACAGGCATAGGTTACAACAAAGCCTACCTACTTTTTGTAGTTACAAGCCGTCACATCTATGGGTCACAAGAAAACACACGACCGTCGCAGCCGCGTATATCCACGCCACGGCAACAACAGTACCGATTGTATCACAGGCTGCAATACTTCATATCCTTCGACTGAATCAAAAATATATTATTTCTGTAGATATTCTGATAGGCCTAACCGCGAATCGAAAACGCACACCACACCACGCAGCAAACAATTCCACAATCCATTCCTAAGAGACACACAGACTAATAAGAGATTATGTATGATCCATATCCATTCTTTCATTCTGACAGTGACATTATCTATCACCGTTCGGAAACCTAAAAGATAATGGTTGCTTCCAAGAAGCATAAACGTAGTTGATGTATAATTAACTCACAATTAACTTAAGTACCTACTTAATTTTAGTATATACATATACTACTACTTATAGTAATCATATGTGCACGTTTGCCCTAAGCATAATTTTCGATTTTAACAAATGCAAGTGCGTTCTGAAATCAAAAGCGATTGATGCTATTCAATTCAGCACACTGTTTATCTTCGCTTTTTTAAAACAAGATTAATAAAATATTAAATCTGGATTTAAATACAATCAAGATTTCAGTTTTTAAATCAGACGTTTCGACAATAAAAAAAAAATCACAACCTTGCTTTGCTTGTCCACGCGGATCCTGCGCTAGCGCGTCAAGGGACTAGTCTCGCGCGCACACTGCGTACGAATTTGAGCAGCTCAGCCTGAGGCATACTCGCCCCGCGCGGCGCGCTGCTCACGAGCCTTGTTACACGTAAACATGCGCGGGCGAGGCAGCGTGCTCGCGGCGAGCCGAAATTGTGCGTCGTTCAAAATGGCGTGGGACACGATGACAGCCGCGGCTGCGTTTATTATATTGCACTGAATTATAGTAATAAATTTACGAACTAACTCGATTACACATACACGGTTAGTACACTTGCTCAAATTCATACGCACCTCCCCCACAAACAAGTCAGAACGTGTCGCTCTGCCTGCGGCAAGCTCAGACTCAGATACACGTCCAAATTACGCGAGGCACGCACACTGAGGCGCCTTTGAGCACGGGCAAAAGACCGCCTCTATACGGCTCGCCGCGCGCCGCTCGCGGGCTGCTCGCGCACAGCACGTGAGCGCGTACGAATTTGAGCGAAATAGGTGAGCCGTGCGTGTCTCAACCCGAGGCTGCTCTAATGCGCACGCAGCTTATCATAAATTTCCGCTTTTTGGCAAACGCGTCAATGCAAATTATTACCTATATAAGTAATAAATTATCATGACAAACCTCACTATGATGAAAAGCATCGTGTGTTCTTCTCGGGAACTCCAACTACAACCGTAAAATACTAATAAAAATCCGTTATCGTGTTTGGGTTAACCTACCAAACAGTATTTCATAAAAAAGGTAACTACATCAAATGAATAAAGGGTCGGCAAAGCACTTGTCCTCATCTAGATAAGGTATCTAGGTAAGGCACATGACTTTTTTAATTCAAGTTCTTTTTTTCAAGATGTTATTGTACGTGAACGTGATTGATTTATATTGACTACAGAACCCTAAAAAGGAAAGGAATTTTTCCTTATCTACTCGTACTTAATTTGCAAACCAACGCTACGGAATCAAGTACAATCTGAACCATGACTCTAAAGCAAAAAGTTCGGTGCAAAGAAGGCGCTATGACGGGAGAGCTGCCCCCGGCCCCGGGCTTGGGAGTGTCTACGGTGGCTCATCGGTTACGCTGACGGTAAACTAGCTAAAGCTGCCCCCGGATTGCACCTGACTACGCCTTGGCCTCGTGAGTTGAAGGTGAGACGAAAGGCAGTACTGTCGCCACGCCCCCAGATCCGGATAGGCCGAGCCATCATGGACACCATAACCACCGGATCCAGAGCGTGGTGAAGTTCTTAGCCAATAAGGGTGCCTGGATCTTACCTTAAATTCTAGATCCCGTCCTGTCTCTCATCTCTCTCCCTTTCTGCTGTCTCGTCCCATCTACCAGACCTGCCTGCCCCACCTGTAGTTTGAAAGGTAGATTTTGACACCTACTGTCTCCAAGTACCCCAAGGGTTTGTCATATTGGTTGTAACTTAGTGAGGATATATAGTTATGGCTTTAACTACAGGTCAAGTCCTAAGGTATGTCTGTCTTGGTCAACGAGCATTATCTTTCTACTAAGTAACTACTTATAATCCTAAGGGTGCAATTGCTGTCCACACATTTCGTCTGTGTAGATAACATGCGGCTGATAATCAATGCCGATAACGGCCATGCCTGTCCCTAAGCATGATGGACCTCACAGGGTCTTTACGCATTGCCCTCGGGGGGTCTTAATCCTTGTACCACACAGGGTACTTCAGTCCTTGTAGCATCACCTCTATCTGGTGTTACTGCAAGGGATAACAGTCTGGGACACAAAGCTCACGTACGCGTATGCTGTCTTGCTCATATTGGTACCTTGTCCGCTAAGGCTCAAGCATAGTACGAATCTTGCTACCTGGCCAGGCTTTACCTCAGAGTACTCTGCAGCCACTCACCAAACTGAACTCCCATCCGACACAGGGACGGGCAGCTCTTTAGCTCGTATAGAAAGAGAGGAAACAAATTCGACACGTACAATGTGTTAAAGCTCTTCTATTAGTTAGGGTTATCAGGACGGGCATACGATCTATCAGAATAAGTAACTCTATTACTGTTAGTTACAATACTAGGGCAATAAGACGTGGTAGTTAGCTCTAACCTCAACATATAATTGGAAATAGACATAGTATTAGAATATATGAAAGAAAAGGGGTTCCACTTAGCTCTCAATCCCTAAGGCCGGGCCGTCGGTGTTCTCATCACGAACCACAATATAACCACAAATATATACATATCACGTGGAGGGCGCCAATTTAAACCGGCGCCCGTCGTCTGACAGAAGGGCGTGGTTAACATAGATATTATAGTTCACTCACCATAGACAGCCCCTACTTCCACTTGGGTTGCCAGATGTACATTGTTGTCATCGCGAACCATAGGCATGATTCGCGACACTCCCGGCGGCCAACAGAAGTGTGATCAGGGAGCTCGTCCACTGCCGGATCTTCTCTCTGGCTCTGATGGCGGCTTCCCGCTGTGGTCGCAGTCCGGGAGAGGCGCCAGTGGCGTCGTCGGCGTTTGTCCAGCTCATGTCTATATTAATAGGCGAACCTGCCCTTATTGGGTCAGTCTCTATACTGATACCTTCTGTATCAGTAGGGTTTACCTGTTCCCTTTTATGAATGCGTGAGTTATCAATCATTTCAACGTCTTCTATATTGATTGTTATGTTTCGTCTTTCTTCAATGTCATTTGTTTTATCTTGCTCCTCTATAGGTAGTGATGCAGTATCACCATTGGTGTCATCTTCAACTTCGAGCGGGTATAGATGTGCTATTGACCTTGTATACTCTGTATTACCTACTTTAACTCGAGCAACCCTGCAGTTATTGTCAGCTCCTTTAGTTAGAGATATGATTTTTCCCACCTTCCAATTTTCCCTATTCTTACTGTCCCCTTTAATTTGAACAATCTGTCCTTCAGATGGTTCTAAAACAGAAGTACACCTCGGTTGTTTAGTCGAGTGTGAGTACCTCTCTCTCAGGCTCAAAAGGTATCTGTTCGTAAACATTTCCTTGAATTCGTCAAGGACGATGATGCCTTTTCTCCAGCTGTTTACGAGGTCAATCTTCGACTGCGTGCCTCGAGGTAGAGGTCCCTCACAACCGGTATCCATGACGATAGTTCTTCCCATCGCGATGAAGTCTGAAGGTTTCAGGATGTGTGTTAATTCCTCGTCGACATAAGTGAGTGGTCGCGAGTTAACGACCGCCTCTATTTCCTTAATAATGGTATTTAGCTGGGTATCAGTAAGTAGATGTTTTTGTAGGGTTCTCTTCAAGCAGTTCTTGACTATACCTACGAGTCTTTCATAAAAGCCTCCGAACCATGGTGCAAGTTGAGGAATAAAGCGCCATTTTATTTTATTTTCTACGCAATATGGCTGTGACAAGACCTCGGACATTAATTTAAAGTTTGAAGCATTATCTGAAGTAATCACCGCAGGTACGTTCCTAGTTGATACGAATCTTCTTAATGCCAGAAGTCCTTCCTCCGCAGTTAAGTCTCGTACTACTTCTAGATGTATCGCTCGTACTGCTAAACAGGTGAACAAACAAATCCATCGTTTTTCTGTTCCTGTTTTAGTCTTAATTGATATTGGTCCAAGGTAATCGATACCCGTAAACGTATACGGTTCTGTATAGTTAACCCTTTCTGGGGGTAAAGCTGGCGTAGGAGGTAGCTTGAATGGGCCTCCTCCGTGTTTGATACATTGAGCGCATTTCCTAATGACTTTGTTGACCTGTTGTCTTCCTTGCGGTATCCAAAAGGATTGACGCACTATACTGAGGGTGTGACTAGCACCCACGTGATAGTTGTCGTTATGCGTCTTCATAATGATGTTATCAGTGTATTCACTGTCCTTAGGTAGTAAGATTGGGTATCTCTTATCATACGTCCAATTAGCGTTTTTAAATCGTCCTTTACACCTCAGTACTCCATCTTCATCTTTAAACAGGTCCAGGTTCCTTTTCATATTGGTTGCTTTACCAGCCAATTCCTCTGGAAAGTATTTCATCTGGATATCCTTTATCTCTTCTACCGTTGTATAAATTATTCCACCGTCATTGTCCATTACTTTTTTAGATGTAATTTTAGGATTAACCGTCACCTCAGGTATTGTTTCGACCTCTGTGTCTTCCACCATTGGTGTATCCGGTGGACCCTCCCCAGCCAGAAGAGAAACATTCCTCTGAGGATGGTTGGGCCACTCCGTAGGCTTCTTGGACAAGAAGTCTGGCCCCTCCAACCACGTTTTCAATTCCCCCTCTGGTTGAGCGGGTCTTGTGGCCACATCCGCAGGATTCAGATGAGTAGGGACATACCGTACCGTTAGTTCCTTATTTCCTTTTACTTCTTCTATTCTTCTAGCAACGAAGGGTGCTAATAACTTATCAGAGTTATACCAGCTGATTACTATCTGGCTATCCGTCCAGAGTACTTGTTGTGTCACGTTACATGGAAGATATTTCTTAACAAATTGGATTAGACGATGGCCAATAAGAAATGCAAGTAACTCAAGACGAGGTATTTTCAGATTGTCATGGTCCTTGACAGGAACCAAGCGTGACTTACCTATCACGAAATTTCTCTTGTTTCCCTGTACTATATAAACTACTGCCGCGAAGGCCTTGATTGAAGCGTCTGCAAAACAGTGAAGCTGGTAGGCCCTGCTGTGTAAGTTTCTTACATAGCAGCGGGTTACATATACCTCTTTTAACTTCCGGAGGTTTTGCTGGATATCATTCCATTTATCAGTCATATCCTTTGACAGCGGTGTATCCCATTTGATCTTCATTTTCCATAGGTCCTGTAGGAAAAGTTTAGCAGGTAACATGACCGGCGCAACATAACCACTAGGGTCGTACACTGACGCGATACATTTAAGTACACCTCTCTTGGTGTTGGCGAACTCAGTTACTTTATACCTTAAATGAAGTGTATCGGTTCTTAGGTCCCAGTCTAATCCTAATACTTTAACGACCTTGTCTTCACAAGCATCTGGAACATGTTGAATGAAACTTCTTGAGTTTGAGCTCCAATCTCTGAGATTCATGGACATATGATTGAATTTCTGCTTCGCATTTTCATACAAGTTGACAGCTTCTTCGGTGGTCTCAGTACCAGTCACCATATTGTCCACGTAAATCTCTTGGGCTAGGTTTCTCATGGTGTCCGAGCTCGACCGAGACAGATGGTATTTAATGGTCGCATTCAAAAGGAAGGGAGAGGAAATTACTCCAAACGGGATCCTTTGAAAGCGCATGTGTAGAATATTAGAATCATCAACTGGTAATTTTATGTCCTTGATCCACAAGAAGCGGGTGACGTCACGGTCCTTCGTTTGTAGACCAATCTGTAGAAAGGCCTTTTCCACATCCGCACAAATACCTATATTATGGGTTCTAAATTTCAATAAAAGACCAGTCAAGTCCTCCAGCATCATTGGTCCACAGTAAAGGCACTGATTAAGACTTTTATTCTCCTTTATATGGGATGAGGCGTCGTAGACAATGCGCATAGGCTTATTGACTTGCTTTACTCCATGAAAAGGAAGATAATGTACTGGGTGATCCAAAGCATGGATGTCACTCTCAGGTACCCTCTCTATGATTCCTAAATTTTCTTGTTCCATAATAAGCTGATTATATGAAGTTAATGTATCTTCGTCAGATCGCCTCACTAGAGTAACTAGACGTCCCCGTGCCAGACCGAAGTTTGGTTTCAGATCTGGTGGATACTCTATCCATGGCCAAGAGACTTGGTATCGGTTATCCTGGAACTGTGTGGTTTCATTGAAATGGCGTAGAGCTTCTTCTTGTCTGTCCTCTTTGGGAGAGTCGGAGATACCGATTGCTTCAAGTTCCCATAGTTCCTTGACACTAGTCTCAATTAGTGGAAGATCAGGTTGACTCAGCTTCATTTCCAAATTTGTCTGAAAATATGTGACAACCGACAGTTCATTGACTGGTGTAATGTCCGTCTTTCCGCTTATAATCCAGCCCAACTCAGAGTTTACTAAATATAGGTTGTCCTGTATCTTGATCTTCTCTGTCAACATCAAGGAGAAGTAATAATCGTTTCCGATGAGTATATCCACTCGATCAGCTAGTGACCCGTCATCTGCTATGTCGAATCTGGTTGGCCAATCCTTCTGGTCCACATGAAGACATGGAATGCCATGAGTAATCATAGGGACGACATTAGCTGTCATAGCTATGGATGCACCAGAGCGGGTACTTATATAGATTCTCACTCGCGGGCTTTCTATTTCTTGAGGTACATCGGCTCCAAAGGTGAACACAGTCAACACGTTTTCTTCCAAGGTGGTAAGGTTAAGTTTTCTCGCTAATTCCTTCGTGACGTATGACCGTTGGCTCCCTGAATCTAGTAGAGCTCTGCTCTTAACTTTATCATGATATCCATATCCCTTTACATTAAGAACAGCAGTCTGCAGAGCAGTTACCCCGTTGTCTTTTATATGGAATTGTCGGGTTGTATCCTTTCGCGTTGTCCCCTTATCACCCGTCGATTGTGTAACGACTTCCCTTTTAGCGTCACCTTTAGCAGTTCTATAAGGGCAAAGGAGGTCAGCATGATCCACCTTCTTGCAGATAAAGCACAGCTTCTTAGAATAGCATTGGTTGATAAAATGCCCTCTTCCTAGACATCTGTAGCAACGATCAGAGAGTCTCCGTCTCCTTTCACTGTTTGTCTTGAATTGGTGACAGTTTATACTTTTGTGGTTACCCGAGCACAATATGCACCCTATTTTAGGTTTCTTAAAAGGAGGTCTTATCGACGATGGATGGACGTCACTCGCTGCACCATAGACCGCATCTATCCTTCTTTTGACATTCTTGTTATGACGTGGAGGATGAGATGCAGCTCCACTAGGTTGTCTGACTTGATTTTTGAGCGGAGGGTTGTTGCTATAAGTCTTCTTAAAGCTGCCTTTTCTTGGTCTGTCCGAAACGTGTAATGCCTCCGTAGTGTAGCTAGCATTGGTCTCCTTTCCTTTAGTTACTCGGTTAGCATCCTCTTTAGCGGAGATTAAACTTTCCAACTCCTTCCTAATTTCTGCCACTGAATCCCCTTGAGTCCTTTTCTTCAATTCGTACACTACCTCTTCAGGAAACTTCTCCAGTATCAGGAATCGAAAGTAGCTGTGAGTTGTATCCTCACCTAAAGCGCTGAGCACTCTGAAGTGTCTCTCCAACTCGTTAAGTACTTGTCGACAATCCGCTACGGTAGCACTGGCAGGTGCTATTTTATTTAAAGCGGAATAATGCGCGTCTTTGACTAGCTCTATTCTGCCGTATCTTGCCTTCAATATTGCAACAGCAATATTATAGTTTTCGTTAGTCGCTGCCAGTCCCTCGACCAGTTTCTTAGCTTCTCCGCGCAAGACTGAAGACAAATACAGGAATTTGTCGACATCGCATAATCTTCGACTGTCCACTAATGATGAAAACTGGTCCCAGAATTGGTGCCATTGAAGGACATCACCATGATACTCTGGCAGAGTCAGCTTAGGAAGTTTCCCAGATGTTGTTGCCGCGTTCTCAACTGATGTGGAAGGCTTGTTCCGCTGGACCTTAACTCGGACTTCACATAACGTTTCTTCAGCTTCCAGTTGTAAAGATGTAATCCTTGATATATCGTCTACGGCTGGCTCGTTCACAAACCGAAAGTAGTTGTTTAAATCATTTCCTAATTTCTTTAAACCACTCTCTAATTTTGACGCATTCACTTCAGCTTCTAAGATAACATTCTCCGGGATACAGGTACCAATTAAATCATTAAATTCCTTCACCTTATTCACTACTTCCTGAATACGAGCAGTAGTGAGCTCTAAAATTTTCATCATACTATCCTCCATCTTGACATGTACTAATATTGACCTGCAATGGACATTTCATCAAGTCACACTTAAAGTTAAGCAGTGCAGATCATTCCAGAAGTAAAGTATTTAAAAGTTAAAAAACTTGTAAAACTCTCATATGTATACAGGTCCAAGATGTCTCAAAATGGGTTATCCTCAATTAATTTGAAGAGTTTACATAATGGAAGGTAATAGAAGGCACACGCAGCCATATTTCCATAAATTGAATTAAAGTAGCAAGCATTAATTCAAGTCAGCACTCAACATTCAACATAAAACATGGCTTTAAGTCCAAATTCAAATTAACACCACAAGCTTAAATGCAACCTCCCCTGCAAATATTCAATTTCTTTAGCATTAAGTATCTTAGTAAAGAAGTATGACAGGCAAAAGGAAGAGGTATAGCAGTATATTAATGAAAGTTGGAAACCAAAGCTCAACACCCCACTGCACTTATTTGTCATTAATGAAAGCATTAATTATATTTATCTTACAATGTAATAATTAAAATGAGATTGCATGTAAACCAACATATTCATCAGCCTACACTGACATTTACAAATACTGTTTAAATAAACATTTAATTAATAACTGAATCATTTGCAACAATCTCTTAATCGACCTGAGGCTATGGTATCCGCTTACTATCGAGCGGACCACTACTTCTTTACAAATTAACACAAATAGAATGACAAATGGCAATGAGGAATTGTCAGTCATGACAACTCGTCATACCACAATACTTTTAAACATCCAACACATAGTTATATTCGCATCTACACGCTCAACATAAATGATAAATCAACGATCTACTTTCGACCATAACTAACTATCATTAGCTCTAATATTTCGGCTGGTATGATGTTAAGCATCCAATTGAATCTTATTCCATAGCAGATGGATGGAACGAAGTGAATTGAAATGACATTTAACGCAAAGATGAGACATGGAAATAAATCTAAAAGATGATAATAGATATTCAGTGCAGTTACCCTGACACGCAATATTTAGTTTGATAATTAAATTGGAATTGTAATCACCAAATACTCACAGTTACTATGCTGGCGTTTCGCTTCGGACACCACCGGGCCGACAACAGAGCCGTGGGCTAAGGTGAGACACGGGTGCAGGCCTAAAGGTACGACACGAATAACATTAGAATAAAATTACTACTACGTTCCTCCTGCACGGACCCATACTCCTTGAGCCCAAAGGCTAATCAATAAAGAGATACCTATACACTCGAGAACCTGCTTCCTGGTGATATCAAGGCTACCCAGGCAAGCTAAATGAATTCCGGGCTTCTCCATCTAACGTAATTAAAAAACCACTGTTAACCCAGTTATCTCCCGGTTTCCTTAACAAATATATGTTTTAAATGCTAGGAAATCAACTTTAAACACAATAAAGAAGTATCTGAGTGCTCACCTGGCAGCTAGAACGATAAACAGCAGAGACGAAAGTTCAGTTGCACGGAATCTAAGTCAAAGTAAAATGGCCGTTCCACCGGCGTCCGCCCGCTTATTCACACGAGACTGGAATAACAGGCTCGAACTTTCAAGACTTTGGATTTCGAACCTTAACTCATTGACAATATGGTTCATTATTACAAGTTCGACCTATCCATATAATCTGTAATATTCATTATAAATCGCGTATCACTTCGCGAATTACGACTTATACTTATTTTACGCACTTAATTTAATTATAGTACTATTTATTTAGCGCAAATTCTTGTGAAAATTTCACATCGTCTTATAAATAACATCATTTGATTATCCGCGTAGTTCCTGGCGGGTGTTTGCTCGACATTTCCTCCAATCAGAGAGCTCCATGTTGACGCCGTCGCGCTCACCATATATCAAATAACTTTCCATTAATGTAAATATTCCTCAGACGGTAAAAACTTATTCATCGCATTCGTAAGTATTAATATTTATAATTTTCACGTTCAAATTAGGATATGACATGAGTTTTAATCGCCTATTTTCTTATAATCCATATATGCGCTTCTGTGTGAAAAGTGCATACGACCGCCATCCAGTGGTTTACATCAAAGTTAATCGATCTCTATGTTGAATACAGCGCCATCTTGTATTTGGCGTATAACGACAACCTTCACGGTAACTCCGATTTGTAATACGGCTGTCTCCTTAGCGCCACCTATAGTTTGATATTTTAACATTTGCCCACTAAATTAAAATAGCATAATCATTGCTATTTACTTATAACAATGATATAATTATATATAACATATACAGTACTAATTATAAGATTTACGAATTCTCTTTACAACTCTCATTCGTATAAATTTGCTTTCATATTTTAGAAATGAATTATTAGCCCTTTTATAAGCCCATGAACTTGGTATAGATCCAAGCATCCCAGCCATCACCACCATGTCGCCACGCCCCCAGATCCGGATAGGCCGAGCCATCATGGACACCATAACCACCGGATCCAGAGCGTGGTGAAGTTCTTAGCCAATAAGGGTGCCTGGATCTTACCTTAAATTCTAGATCCCGTCCTGTCTCTCATCTCTCTCCCTTTCTGCTGTCTCGTCCCATCTACCAGACCTGCCTGCCCCACCTGTAGTTTGAAAGGTAGATTTTGACACCTACTGTCTCCAAGTACCCCAAGGGTTTGTCATATTGGTTGTAACTTAGTGAGGATATATAGTTATGGCTTTAACTACAGGTCAAGTCCTAAGGTATGTCTGTCTTGGTCAACGAGCATTATCTTTCTACTAAGTAACTACTTATAATCCTAAGGGTGCAATTGCTGTCCACACATTTCGTCTGTGTAGATAACATGCGGCTGATAATCAATGCCGATAACGGCCATGCCTGTCCCTAAGCATGATGGACCTCACAGGGTCTTTACGCATTGCCCTCGGGGGGTCTTAATCCTTGTACCACACAGGGTACTTCAGTCCTTGTAGCATCACCTCTATCTGGTGTTACTGCAAGGGATAACAGTCTGGGACACAAAGCTCACGTACGCGTATGCTGTCTTGCTCATATTGGTACCTTGTCCGCTAAGGCTCAAGCATAGTACGAATCTTGCTACCTGGCCAGGCTTTACCTCAGAGTACTCTGCAGCCACTCACCAAACTGAACTCCCATCCGACACAGGGACGGGCAGCTCTTTAGCTCGTATAGAAAGAGAGGAAACAAATTCGACACGTACAATGTGTTAAAGCTCTTCTATTAGTTAGGGTTATCAGGACGGGCATACGATCTATCAGAATAAGTAACTCTATTACTGTTAGTTACAATACTAGGGCAATAAGACGTGGTAGTTAGCTCTAACCTCAACATATAATTGGAAATAGACATAGTATTAGAATATATGAAAGAAAAGGGGTTCCACTTAGCTCTCAATCCCTAAGGCCGGGCCGTCGGTGTTCTCATCACGAACCACAATATAACCACAAATATATACATATCACGTGGAGGGCGCCAATTTAAACCGGCGCCCGTCGTCTGACAGAAGGGCGTGGTTAACATAGATATTATAGTTCACTCACCATAGACAGCCCCTACTTCCACTTGGGTTGCCAGATGTACATTGTTGTCATCGCGAACCATAGGCATGATTCGCGACAAGTACAACAAAAACCATTTTATTGTGATACATAATTATTTGTAACCCTTAAAGATAACAATGAAACAATAGCTGGCAGTAATAATAAGTATAATAAAATCATTTATTTCAGACTCATTGAATCCATGTTACATTATCACCACATAGTATAAAACAAAGTAGCTTCCCGCTGTCTGTCCCTATGTATGCTTAGATCTTTAAAACTACGCAACGGATTTTAATGCGGTTTTTTTAATAGATAGTGTTTCAATAGGAAGGTTTATATGTATAATATACCTATAGTATCCGTGCGAAGCTGAGGCGGGTCGCTAGTTACATATAAGAAGAAATAAACAAAACAGGGTACTATTATGAAATAAAATTAAAATTCCGATCAACACTATAACGAGCAGGGAAAAGCTCTAAATTATTTTACCCTCCCCGTCACAATGTCAACCCAGTGCCTCAGCATAGGGCAGTCCATACGTCCTCCCAGCACCTCCAGGATGCTGTTCTCACTTCCTCTCACTCGTCGCAGCAGCGAGGCGACCCTCTTGCGTATGATGGCATGGATGCCTTCAGTGTGCGCTTCGGCAAATACGCCTGACGCACTGCAGTGACGAGGCAGCTTGAACAGCATCCTGAAGATGTTGTTGTACTGGACTCGTACCATGTTATAGACGCGCCTCGTATGCTTCACCCATAGACTGCACGTGTAGAAAGACGTACAATAGGCGTTGAAAAGTGCCAGCTTGACTTCCCTTGTACACCGTGCAAATCTACGGATGAGAATTGTAATTGGGAAAAATTGCCTACATCACTACTTATATGTTAGTTAAGGCATCCTCTGTACGACTTAAAACAATTGTTATGTATAAATATCTGTATTTGAGCATGTTACCCCTGATCCCTGATTGCTAAGGCTCTTCTCTCCCTTTCAATGCCCAGGCCATCTTCCAGGTGTTCCGTAACTAAATGGCCCAAATATTTAAACTTACTGGACACTTTCAGAGCCACACCATTCAACATGAGCGAAGGTACATTTTGCGGATAGTATTTACTGGCTTTAAAAATGACCATCTCACTCTTATTAGCATTGTGTTACATAACTAAGACCATGTCGATCAGCGTAGCTCTCACAATCACTTGCCTTATGGCGTTGATTGAAGGTCCAAGCAGCACCATATCATCAGCATAGCTAATGTTGTTCGATATGTAGTATAGTAATGGTTGCATGTTTTAAGTACTTTTCGTCATTTTAACTGGAACAAACTATAGAAGTAGAAAGTCAGATATAAAATAACATAGCGTAAAACATGGTCTAAGCTATGCATAAAAGGTGATATATATATAACTAGGCAGAAGCTCGTTAACTAGAATAGCGTGGTCCTTAACAAGACAGCACGTCAGCTCTCTGACACTATCCGTATCTCTCTTATTAGAAAACTTAGAATGTGAAAGTGACGGATAGTGCGAGGGAGCTCGAGAGAACTCGCGCGCCGCCTTATGTTAACCGTGCAGGTGGTATAGAAGTAAGAAAGTCAATAGAACAAAGCTTCAGAGGTCCATGTAGCCAACGCCCTAGCGACAGCCAACACCAGCCCCGCTAGCACGATAGGTTTTATCGTCACGATTCACGGCCAAAATGGACAAAACATCACGCAAAACATAACGATTAGATATGGCGGATCCCGCTGTGCATAAAAACTTCATTTTAGTCCAGTGTGCATTTATAAAAGGAGAACCAAACTACTTTTATATGGAGAACCGAGCGTTCTGGCGACCTTTTATTGAAATCCTCTCATGAGCCTGCTGCAACACTAACCAAACCAAAGGTTGTCTGGATGATATCGCTCTTTAGCGATCAGATCGTCTGTTGTTACCTTCGTTTCCCTCTATAACTGTTTAATCTTTTGTACCTCCTTTATTTATGGCACAGGTATGGAATAAAGAGTACAAACATACGAATACTCTCAGACAGTAAATCGGTACTACAAGCACTGAGCAGTGACAGCATCACAGATGTGATGCTGTGATGCTTGTAGTACCGATCAGCTAGATAGCTTGATATACGAATGCCACCAAATCCTCACAGAAGTGTGTGCAGATAAAAACAACGTTACTATACAATGGATCAAGGGGCACAGTGGCTCAAGAGGAAACGATGCAGCGGATGAATTGGCCAGAAAAGGCTCAGAAACAACGGCATACGGACCGGAGCCAATTATACCCCTGCCGCAAAGCTACATATATAATCAACTGGAGCTATACACCAAAGACCTACACTAAAGATACTGGGGGGAGATTAGACATATGCAGACAGACTAAAGAGATTCTGTCGAAACGTGACAACAAACTCATAACCGTACTACGAGGACACAGAGAAGCCAACTACGCAAGATAGTTGGAATAATAACAGGACACAACACTCTGAACACTGAACAGACCTCTACAACTTAAGCATCACAGACAGAGACAGCCCCACATGCAGAGCGTGCATGGAAGCAGAAGAAACAATCAAACACATTCTACTGGACTGTAAGCAGGTAGAAGTATACAAACCAATTCCACAAATTCCACCCCAACGGCCATCGGTTCTACGTGCAATGTGTCCGGCCACTGCCACTTAAGTTTAGCCGCGAGGGCTGCAAGCGATAATTTTCAATATTTTTCACCAGTGTGTCATCTGGCCTAGTCGCATGATACTTTTTACGTGACAGTACGTTTAGGGCTTAAAACGTGACCATAAAACCTATCGTGCCAGGCTAGCCGGGCTGGTAATTCGTAAGTGGATGCGAGCTCGGGCAGCGAGGCCGCCCGCAGCTGGCGAGTCCCCTGACGCGCACGGTGCACGCCGCCATCTCACTCATGAATAATGTGCTGATCCGGGTCCCGGATGCCAATATTTTTGCCGACAGAATGAGCAAGTTTTTGCATACAACTTTGTCCGCCTTAAACTCCATTGCAACTAAATAATATATCTACTCAACTGTGTTACCTATAGCTATTATCTCTGATTGGAATATTTGTTCATGATATGGGGCCATTCATAAATTACGTCATCGTTTTTTTGACGATTTTTGATTTTTGATCGTCATCCAATGGCCAGACCCCCTATTTTGAAATGACGTAATTTGTGTGAATATCGTTATTTTTAATTTGTATATTGTTACATAATATGTTACCGTGTAAGCGTTTTGGTGAAATAATTGTAAGCTTATATGTGTGTCTATAATAAATAAATAAATAAAATAGTGTATGTTAACTTCATATGATTTGAGGGTATATTATGCGTTGCTTATTAAAATATGCCCACATTCATTGTACGAATAGAGCTAGCATTGACTTAGTGTTTATGTAAATACTCGTCATGTTTTGTGGGTATTCTATTTTCAATGTGTGTAATATCACCGTCCGTAATTCTAAAAGGATATGTTTAAGTATCATCATCATCATATCAGCCGAAAGACGTCCACTGCTGGACATAGGCCTCCCCCAAAGAGTGCCACAATGACCGGTCCTGCGCCACCCGTTTAAGTATACTCTGTATAAAATAGTTGTGGGTATATTCGTTTTAGTATGTGAAACACTACCCTCGTTCGTTGGTTGATTATTGGCATGCCAAGGAATCACGTTGGTCTTGTTCATTCGACGGTTGGTTCACTAGATGTTAAGACATTAGTAATTATGCTGTGAAGTGATACAATAAATGTATGTTGTAAACTGATACAATAAATATTGTTTATCGGACATCTCAACCTTTTATTCAGTTTTCACCACCGAGTGTTATCATGTATCATATCACAGTGACCGAAAAAGGTTATATATGCCATAAAAGTCAATTGTTATTTTCTATTTCAGCTGGTAATACACTGGAAAAAATATGGGCCCTGGAGGAAAACTGCCTTAAATCCTTTAGTTAGCTCACTTTCAGGAAACATTCCTTTGTTTTTTAAAGAAACAAAACTGCATTCAAAGATTTTCTAAAATTCGCTGGTCTCAGCTTGAACCAGCTAAAAAATCAAGTAAAGGATTTAAAGCAGTTACAATCCATGTTTTTTTCCACGCTGTATATGCCGTGGTGTTTTCTCTCATGACTTCGCAAGTGTTGAAGCAATCAGCGCGTTTGTATGAGCACGCTATGAGCGCGCATGGGTGAAGGCTCTAGAGGTTAGGCTAGATGGATTGTGAAATGAAAAGATACTACCTTTACTGTGCTGTAGCCCCCAGTTTATTATATACATACATATTTTAAATATGTATAAACTATATACTTAGCCGAATACTACATAATAATGTACAAATTATAATTAAATAACGGAGCTAAAATTATATGCGTCCGACATTGACGGAAGATGCAGGAGAAGGGACGTTGCCAGAGCAAAAGCAAAACTATCAAAGCTACATTACTAGCATACCATGTGTAAAAATTAAATGTTTCAACATTAAGTACCTAGTAAAGCTTACTTGCTTTTTTTCTTGATCAATATGTTAAGCTGATTTGTTGACGAATGACTTAGAGACTTGTATTCGTAGTGGCCAGCGCCTCTACCGTCCTTTCGCAAAACATTATTCCTCTCCAGTCGCATCTCAGTAAGAACAGGTTGTAAAAGTTGCGTTGCCAGGGGATTAAGGTAAGGTATGTACAGTCGAGGTCAGAAATATGTTTACACTTTTGCACCTTATTACAAGGCAATAAGGTGCAAAAGTGTAAACATATCTTTGCCCTCGACTGTACACATGCTGTTTAGTAGCAAGCTTAATTGAGCGTGCTCAATTATTATATATGCAAATAGCACGCTACTTACTAGCAACTTTACATTTACACATGCTATTTGCTCGAAACTAGCATGCTTTCGTGTTACTAAAGAGCATGTGTGACAGTACCTTTAGGGTTCATAAATAGGCACTTTGCATTTTATTTTTCAATTTCTCCCGGGACTGTCACTACTTCGAGCTGTTTATGTATGTCGCCGTTCTTGGAGACCCAGCCACGGAGCGTTCGCTATAGTGCGCTACCATTTTGTACGCGTTGTAAGTACAGAATGTTTGATTTGCTGGCTATGCTCCAGAGCGGAATACCTTAGGTTTTAGTACAGAGTTGTAAATAATGAGTTTGTTGTCAACGGAGAGAACAGAGTTTCTCCCCAGAGACTAAGATAGGTTACTGAACTTTAGGTTTATCCCGTTTCTTTTTTAGTGCATTTAACAAACTTTTTACTGCTGTGACGCCTCGCCTGATGAGTACGTAAGTGAGTTTTTCGACTACACCTGTAGTCACAATCGTTACACTTATAAGGTTTTTCCCCAGTGTGTATCATCTGATGGGATCGCAAGTGTGTGTTCTGACTGCTCTTGTAATCACAGTAACTACATTTAAAAGGCTGCTCTCCAGTGTGCGTCCTGTGGTGAATCACTAAGTCTGCTTTCCGACTACATCTGTAATCACATTTGTTACATGCAAAAGGCTTCTCGCCGGTGTGTTTTCTCTGGTGAATTCGTAAGTGAGGTTTATGGCTGCTGGCGTACTCGCAGTGGTCACATTTGTAAGGTTTAATACCAGTGTGCACCCTCACATGAGCTTGTAAGATAATTTTTTTATTGCACTTATAATTACAGTGGCTACATTTGAAAGGTTTTTCTCCCGTATGAATCCTCTCATGTATAGGTAAATATGATTTACGCCTACACTTGTAGTCACACTGGCTACATGCAAAAGGTTTATCTGCAGCGTGTATCCTCTGGTGATCGAGTAAATTGCTTAAATACCTACAGCTGAAATTACATTGGATACAGTTCACAAGTTTTGTCACTGAATGAGTTTTTGAATGCTTCGGTAAACTTTTCTTTAAATATTTTGAAGGTGGTGACGAGTGCGAGTGTTTGTGTTTCCTTAAAACTGACTTATATCTGAAAACTTCGCCACACTCGTCACACTGATGGGTCGCGCTGCTCGACGTGTCGGCGTCGTCGCGTGGGTCGCGCGTGCGCCGCAGCGGGTACGTGCGGAGCCCGACCCGGAACGAGCGCCGCTCCGCGTCCACGAGCAGGCGCTCCAGCCTGACCGAGCAAGCTCGCCCGCGAGCCTCCTCTGCTCTATTTAGAGACGCTGCAACATGATAGTAATACATCTTCAGATCCGATAGCTAATAGGCATGAATGACAGTAATTAAAAAGTTACACAGTTAATCTAGTGTCCTTAGATTCCTTCCTTTAGGTATTTACTTATTTAAAAGCCATTAACAAACTGTTATTTTACAAAATCCAGGTTTTTTTATTATAACAGATCATGTTCCTATACTCTTTAGGCCTAGGCCTTGTCTGAATCACTTTTTCTATTCTTTCAAGTTGCAGGCAGTTGAAACAACTGATGCCTGTATCCAAGTAATTTCAAGGTGGTTAGAATAATTATTTAGAGAATAATCGTTTTCCCAAAGTATCACGTGACAAACTAATTTCTCAAATTATTCTAGTTCATACAAGTTTATTCCAGGAAAACGGGAATTTCGCGCAAATGGAAAGCCAATTTATGAAAGATTGTTACATAAGTTTCTTAAAATATCACGCTTAGCCTGCAAATGTCAAAATATGTCCTGTATGGTTGTCGAACCACCTTAAGTTTGATGTAATTTGTTGAGCTATGATGTTACTTTTGTACAAATGTGCTTGTCTAATTTGTTCATGAATTGGTTGACATTGAGAGCTGAGACCACATTGTCTGGCAGCTCGTTCAAAGTTTTCACCCCCCATGCTTAAAAAAATAAAAATAAAAATTGTTTATTAGAAAGAAAACCTTAATAACACAAATTATCAATATCCTGTGGCTTCACGTTCGTTCGTTTTAAAAAGAGATTAATTACTAAAAGATACAGTATCAAAATATCACATTTTGTCGATCTTTTTTATATCCACATTTATGCTAAAAGTGGCGCTGGAACATAAGTTTCATGTGCTCTGCCTACCCCTTTTGGGAATAAAGGCGTGAATGTATGTATGTATGTATGTAGATACAGTATTCTTCGGCTACAAATAGGTGAGGTTCACTTAGAAACAATGCAAACACATTTGTTAGAAAAGAGAGGAAAAAGCTAATTAACTTAGTACGCACACAGAGGATTATGAGTGTGTGTGTGTTGTGATACCTGCGAGTTTGTGTGTTGCGTACGTGTGTGTGTATACCTTCTGTGTGTGTGATTGTGTTTTTTTTTCTATGATAATGGTGGTGATTAAGTAAGGCTACGGGATTACTAAACGTACAAAACATTAAGTTGAAACCTTCAACAGTATCTCGGTTTGGCTGTAGCTAAGACCTTTCAACCAGTTTTGAATTGTAGTTTTTGCTTCGCGAGTGGAGTTATTAGATATATTGCAGGCCTTCTCTACAGCGGCAGCGTTGTAAATAAACGGGTGCAGGAAACTGGGAAAGCGCCTTGGAAATGCGGTTTTCGTGCGGTGGGAAGGAATTTTAAAGATTCGTTTACGGAGTAGGGCCGGATATTCTTCCGACTGAATAGTTTTTTGGTGCACCCGAATTGTAACTTGCAAAATCATTAGTTGCCTCACACTAAGGACGTCCGCAACTTTGTAAAGGGCGACAGTCGGAATCCACCGAGGCTTCCCAAGCATGACCTTGAGCACAAACCGTTGGGCCCTTTCGAGAGGCAGAATTGCAGAGCTAGTGGACCCACCCCACACGCCTATGCAGTATGACAGTATCGATTCACACGTCTATATGTATACAAGCTTTAGCAACTCCCTCGCCGCCGAATTTCTCAATAACTTCATGATGAACACTACCTTTCTGACTCTGGCCGACACTACCTAGATGTGTTTTTTGAAGTTGTGATTTTTATCAAGCGTAATCCCCAGGTACTTTACCGTGATGCAATTACTAACCACATCGCAACTAGAACTATTGCATGCAAGCTTGAGATCTGGCCGCGAGCTGGGGGCAGAGGAAGCAGTTTTATGAAAATAAATGTCGCGTGTCTTAGATATATTTAGTGAGAGCAGATTGTCAGCGAGCCATTTCGCGATCACCGACAGGCCACTCTCCGCTGCCGCGAAGCATTACTCCCAGGAAACATCACGAAATAACAAAGCAGTGTCGTCTGCGTAACATATAATCTCAGCCTGTCTGATGGGCAAGGAAATCAAGTCATTGAGGTATCAAAAATGATGCTTAGCTGAGGTACACCGAATGATATTGGTACTGGGTCACTGACTAACGCGCCAAATCTTACACACTGCCTGCGGTTTGTAAGGTAACTTTTGAACCAGTTCCATGCGATACCACGAATGCCCAGTAGTTCAAGCTTTTTAAGCAATATCGGGATTGAGACCGTGTCAAACGCCCTAGCCAAATCCAAGAAGAGTACAAGCTTCTCCTCTGTCAAGGTAGGAAGATACAAGATTAATTAATAAGGTGGCAGCTTGTTCAGTAGACCTGTTCTTTCGAAATCCAAATTGTCTTGGGGAAAGCATGTGTTCACATTCTAGGAAATTGATCAACTGGTTATTAACAATCTTTTCCATAATCTTAGACACACTGCTAAGTAGAGAAATAGGGCGGTAATTCCCGGGGCAGCTCTTATCGCCTCCTTTATGAATGATGGGAACCACAGCAGCTACTTTCCAGCCTTCCGGGAAGGAACCCGTTGAAATGCTGAGATTAAAAATATGAACAAGTGGCTTGACGATAAAGCCACTAAGATTTTTTAGAATGCGTGTGTTTATTTCGTCGACACCGGAAGCGCTGTCAAGTTTTAAGGACATAATCAATTTCTCCACTTCATTTTCGTCCGTTGGCTTTAAAAACATAGACATTAAGGGTGAATTTGTTAACGAAATTTTGGACGCCAGTGAGCCTTCCGTCGTATTATTTTGAGAGAGGATATCATTTGCTACGTTAGGAGTCAGTCAGTAGCAGATGTTTTACTAGTAACATCCTGCCAGTCTTCGTGTTCGAGTTCCGCTCTGATAGCCTCAAAATCCTGCTTGATCATGGTTCTGGTTGGCTTGGCAGGGTTACATTTATTGGGGGCCGTAACACCGACCATAACTAGGTCATGGTTGGTAATATCCGAGACACAGACTACCGACACCATATCCTTCGCTGACCTCACAAAAAAGTGATCCAGGCATGTGTTTTTCCTCCTAGGCCTATCAACTGCTGGCATAAACCCAAGGCCTGCCAACATACATAAGTACTTGGATGCACAGGGGTCAGAACAGGGGGAGTTGATGTTAATATTAATATCACCCCTAACTATGAAGCAATTGGGGCTTAGTGTGTCATTTTTAACAAAAGATTCTAGTGAGTGTACGGGGATCGGATCTACAAAACAGGGGGAACGGTATAAGCACAGCAAAGAAAACATCCTGGTACACATATAAAAAGGCTATCTGTATTCCGAATAATATGTTTGGTGACTGTAGCGTTTAAGTTTTTTCTTACATAGGCAACCACTCCACTAGCCTGGTTGTGAGATCTTAAGGTGCTTGCTCAAGAAGTGTCTGTGGGGATGTTGCACCTGTGAGAAACCAGCTATTTATCTAGCATTTTCTTCCATGTTTATCTGACCATTGCTACTTATTTCCAGCCACTGCCTACTGTTTCTAATAGGTCTTTTTCTCACTTTTCATGCCTTTGGGTCACAGCTCACTAGACCCACCCGGCACATGCACCGCACCGCCTCCTGACCCTTTACTTCAACTTAGATGCACAAAATTAAATCACAGCTTTTATGCGAGAAATAATTTTCAATCAGTAAACCACTGACTTTAAATGCAAAGCTACTACCTGGAAGACTGGAGAGCACACAAGGCCGGTGCAGCTCCACGGGGCCCAGCACAAGCTCGTCCTTGACCTGGTGGCCCGCGTACAGCTCACACAAGTCTGGGTTGTCCTCACACTCTGCCTCCTCCTTTACATGTGCCCCGATCTCCTCAAATTCAAACACCTCAGCCTCCTCTTTCACTCGCACCACCTCCACCTCAGTCTTCATACACAATGTTTCTAGCAACATGGTACTTTGAAGTTTTAAACACTTAGTGATTGCAGTGACTGTTCAACATCTGCAATGAAAGCACAATATTTTCAGTCATGTTATCATACAACTAGATCTATAGTTCCTCTCAAAACCTGGGGTAAATTGGATTTGACAAAACAAAGTAAATAAACAAGGAGAACAATGTTTTTATCACACAAATCCGGAAATTACCAAAGAAGCTATCTCACTCCGCGTCCACGAGCAGGCGCTCCAGCCTGACCGAGCAAGCCCGTCCCGCCCGCGAGCCTCCTCTGTGCTGCTCGGTATATATCAAAGAGTATAAAATATATACTGGTATGTCACCACGGCAACAACAGTAATAAGAGTATCACAGGCTGCAATAATGCATTTCCCAAGGCTAAATTAAAATTATATTATTTATGTAGACATTTCTAGACAGCAAACAGTTTTAATTTAACAATTTAATTATTAGTAGCATCATAACCTCAATTCCATTCTTTCATTCTGACATTTCTGACAATGACATGACATGAATGATTGAATTACATGACATTGACACATGACATAGGATAGGTATGGTATTGTATGGTATGGTATATGATGACACTTGCGTTTGGAAACTATGATTGTTTCTTTCTTTCTATCTATCTATGTTAACTCACGTCTATCTATCGTCTATCATGGGACGCCGCGACTGACTTTCGCCAAACACCTTAGTGTCGTGCGGGACAGGGCGTCTTTTTATCTAAGCAGATTGTTCCACCTCCTTAGGCCGTCCAGCAGCTTGTCTGCACGTCTAGCACACGACGGCCGCGATATATGCTGTAAGGAACAAACTAACTAAATTGGCAGTTGGCACTTGACGTTTGACGTTGACACTTACAGTAAAGTGTTGCCACAGTGCCCTAAGCCCCTAAACTACGTAAAATATAGCTTGATCCCTATAACAGCTGTCATCTCAGTACAATTTTACGTTTTAAGGTTATAAATTGTACTGAGATGACAGTTGTCGCAGGGCTCAAGCTATATTTTAGGTAGTATAACTATATTAAAAAACGTTCCATTATACGGGTACAGAATTAAATAAAATGTATTTTAGTGCAAATGTATTTTAAAAAGTAAAGTATTTGAAATACAAAATACTAAATACATGTGAGTGCGGTATTTGAAATACCAATTACAAAATACTTCTCCAATATGTATTTGAAATACAAATACATAATACGCATTTGTATTTCAAATACATGTAATTGAAATACTGCCCAACCCTGTGTGTTAGCGTGAAAATATGATCCGTGGTGGAGTAGTTTCGCCGAAATCCTGCTTGCTCTCTGGGCTGGTTGCTATATCAAGCACTTTCGATACTTGTTTCAGTAGTACTGTTGCGAAAACTTTATACACTGCCTGTTGTAAGCTAATAGGTCTGTCATTTTCCAAGATGGTAGGATCTCCTTTTTTGTAAAGTAGGTAGGGTTATAATAGATAGTCCCCATTCTTCTGGCATTCTTTTCTGTATCAGTATTTCGTTGAATAGCTTGGTTAGAAATGGTGTGTGGATCTATAATTGCTTTCAGGATGTCATTTGTAATCCCATCGTCGCCTGGGCTTTTCGTAGTTTTCAGCATTTGTATTACGTTTTTTATTTCAGTCTCCAGAAATGATGGAATACTCTCGCAGCTCTGACGGCTTGTATTTTCATAGCTTAGTTCTTCATTTTGGTACAGATGTTTATAAAAATCCGTTGCGGTCTGGATGTCTTGTTCTCTGTTTGTTATATTTTCGTTGTTGTGACGTAGAGTCATGAGCCATGGTTTAGAGTTATTTAATTTATATTGTGCTCTTTTCGATGAGGATCTCTTTTCTAATTCCTCTTCTATTATTTTGTAGTGATAGTTTTTCCAATTCCGATTTATTTCTTTTTTAATAAGTTTGTAAAGGGCTTTGAGCTGATTTCTTTCAGATCGTGTTATATCTTCTGTGTTTTTAAGTCTATTTCTTTCATTTATGAGTTTTTCTATGGCGGGTGTAATCATGGTGACTTCAGTTTTTGTCCTTTTAGGTGGTTGTTCACTGCCTGTTTTATGTTTGCGATTAGTTTCTGGTATGCTAACTCAATGTCGTCGAATTCGATGTCGTTGATGTGGTCCGCAATTATGTTCCTTAATGATTCTTTTTCAAGTGGGTTTAGGTGTTTAACTTGGTTTCTGTATCCATTTCGTGATTTTCTTCCATCCGGTTGCTGTATCATACTCGCTCTAACTAACCGGTGATCAGTAGAGAATGTTGTATTGAAAATTCAATTTAATTTTTTACGTTTCCGCCCAGTGAGATCCATGTCCATTTTCGTTTCGGTTTCTTCTTGAAAAGCGAGTTTGTGACGGTGAGTTGATTTTCAAAGCAGAACTGTATAAGTGTTTTTCCCCTGTTGTTTCTCTGTCCATATCCCTATGGGCCTAGTACCTTTTTATCATCTGTAGTCGGTTCACCAATCTTAGAGTTGGTTGAAGTCTCCCATTATTATTATATAATTGTTTGTGTTTTCTAAAGAAGTTTCAAGTTGTTCGTAGAACATCTCTAGGTCTTCATCATTTGAATTTTTTGTCGGGGCATAACACTGTATTATGTGAAGGGTTTTTTGGTTTATACATATATCAAAACGGATAACACGCTCCGTTACGTTAGCCTTAAGGTACTTTTTAACAAGAAAACCCACTCCATTGGGTCCACTTCTCTCACCATGGTAAATCATTACATGGTCTTCATTTTCAATGATTGATTTTCCTTCTTTTTTCACTTCTGAACAGGGATCGGAAACCGATATTTTTTGTATGGGAACGAAAACGTTATTTTTTCGTTCTTCGTTAATTATTTCATTTCTAATTGGGCAATCTAGTAATACGCAGTCGTTACCTCAAAACACAACTGAGTCCTGCATATGAAATATAAAACATCTCGAGATATGTGGTTATTTCGAGGTTATTGCAAAAAACCGGTTCCGATCCCTGCTTTTGACAGGCCTATTATGTTCCACTTAAATTTCGTTAGGCTATGTTTGAGTTCTATAATTCTTGTTTCTTTGACTAATGACCTTACATTCCAGGTACATATATTAAGGTATGCTCTTGTCCGTTTTTGGAGATAAGCTGAAGGATGGTAGTCTTCTTCCCCCACGGTGACTAACCGGCTTGGGGTGCTATTTTCTAAAGTTTGTGCTGTTACTTTGCGTTTCTTGGTGTTTGTGACTTTTGGCAGTTTTTGCTATATTATCATTTCCAATTCGCTCATCGTAGTTCGGTGTATTCGGTCGGACGATATCTTTGACTGCGATTTCGTGTATTTGGTGTGTTGGAGTGTCTGGCTTGTGAATTTTAGCTGGTCCTTGTCGGTGCGACGTCGAAGGGTTAGCTTGTTAAGGAGAGTGTGAAAGGGCTCTCTTATTGTTGTTCTTCTTTTCTTTTATTATCAATTTATTATATTTTATAAATGCAATATTCCTTCAATTTACTCTCTCTTTCAACTTTCTTCTCTCTTCGAGTACTTCTCTGGGAAAGTCTGCAGTTATATATACTTCCTTTTGTTTTAGGTTTTTGTTATTTTTCAGTATCCAATTCCTTTTAGACTGGGATGTTAAGTTTATAAGTACCGGCTTTGGTCGGATTTTCCTAATATTCTGGTGTACTGTATCTCCTCACGTAGTAGGGTGACGCCCATATCCTTGTTGATAATATCGAGGACTTTCTTGTCTTTCTTCCAGTCCTCAACCTTTATGCCGTGGAATATGATGTTGGGTTGTCTATCTCTGTTTTCTAAGAATGCGATCTCATTTTCTAGTTTTTCAGCTTTTGCATCACTCTTCCTGTTTCTTCTGCATTTGCATTAACTCAATATTTAAAGAATCCATGAGTCGGTTGTATATAGTTTCTGTTAGTTGGTTCATCTCGTATCTCATTCTCTGGAATATTTTTTCAACGTAGAATCTGATAGATCCATATTTAATCAATTTTGGAACGGACACCTCTGATGGCCAATTAATATGAATCCGGTTGTTTTTACTTGCAACACTGTTGGCTGTCAATTTAAGTTAAGAATATCAGAAGGGATTGAGGGTGTCTTTTTTATATTAAAGGACTGCCAAGAGTATATATAATAGCATTTTCACAGTGTCCAGAGTTATTTTCTTACACAAAGACAGTATTTTCACAAGGATTTGCGCAGTTTTGTACACAAAATACGTATATTTCCGCGTGCGAGTTTCCACCTTGACAGGTCACTTTGACGTTTTTGTCTCAATGCTTTATAGAAGCGAGCATTTCCCAGACTCCGCATCCGCAGTCGTTAATATAACACCATGCAGAAACCATAAACACCAAGACCAGAGTCAATAGTAAATTCACTAAGCTCCTGGAAAAGTGGCCCGAATATTTACCTGTATTTACTGACTCCTCCAAGATGGATCCAGCAAGGTGTGTTGGAGCAGCAGTAGGATCCCAAAATATAACATTGTGCTATCTCTGAAATGTCCTCCACAATATTCACTGGGGAGTCGGTTGCAATCCTGGAAGCAGTATCATATTTAGAATCGCATCATAACAAAAGCACTTATTTTCACTGACAGCAGGAGCTTCTTGCAAGCCTTAGTGAGCAATCAGTTTAAGGACCAAAATAAGTCCCCTCTAATTCTGAGCATTAAAGAAAAACTTTTGCAATATGAGACCCAGGGCCTTGATATTGTTCTCGGGTGGATCCCTAGTCATTGTGGCATCTCCGGCAATGGATGCATGGACACTCGGGCAAAACAGTCAATTGAGTCAGACACACAACTCCATATTATAAGCCATTTGTTTCCTTAAATAAAATATTGTTAATTACAAAGTTAGGTACATAAATTCTTTTGTACTCAAATTTTATTTAAGGACCTCTCTACGAGTAAAGGCCTTTACACAACTCCATAACAAAGTATATTCTTCAGACCTACTCAAACCAGCTTGTCTGACTCGTGGCAAAACTTGTGTGATGCATCCAAACTACATACAGGACAGTATTACGGTGGCATTCAACCCGTGATTTGCTGCAAACCATGGTTTTTTAATTTCCGGAGTGACCCCAAGTGGGCTACATCAACCATCTGCCGCCTACGACTCAGTTTAGTTACTCAATGTACAACATATTACCAAAGAAAATCCCACCCCCTATAAATTTCTACTCGCTTCTTTGTTCAATGGACTCTCCCATAAATACATTCAAGTACACAACAATAGACTTTAAAACATACTCCACTGTGCATGTAATTTCTTCTTCTATTCAACATTTTAATATATTTCTAATGATACATTTTCCACTATATCCGTCATGTTGGCATGATTAAATGTCATGTGATTGTCTGTGATGTCCATAAATTTTATTTGTTTTAGGTTTCCGGACTGATCCTTCCCAAAAAAACCGTCAAAATTAAACCGAACATTCTCCTCGTGTGTAAATATGTCAAAAAACTGATATTGGCAAATCCACCTTGCTAAAACAGCCAGAGGTAAGCCATACCTAAAAAAACAAAAAAAAAAAATTTATTATTTAATTAGTTTACACGGCCTTACAGCCGAGAAACCAGATTACTTAATTATTTACAGTAAAAACTTTTGCACATACAAAACACTGGATATATATATATTATACGTACGCGGAGGATTGCCTGTCATCCATCGCCTCACAAAATCTCAAACATTCCTGGCACACGGTTACCCATCGCCACGCAAAAAGGTCACATTCCGGCACCGATGCCAAGAGCATATTGAGCAGAGTCAGCGCACGCGGCAGCGGCGCGCTACCGTGCGAGCCTCCGGCACCGCCAGCAGCGGGCGCGCGCGCGCACGCAGCTGGACGCGGGGGACGTCCGGGACGCAGAGCCGGAGTACGCTACCAATAATATAGACTCTCAATCAGGTCGGATCTGTCGATTGTGACGGTGACGACTTTAGACGTCGACGAGTGGGAGGTGGAGCTGTTCCCGGGGTTGGAACCGGAGACCGTTAATGTCAAACAGATTGCTCAGTCAGAGCAGATCTCGGTGATGGGACCAGAGGACAAGCAGATTGCTCGGTCGGAGCAGATCTCGGTGAGGGGACCAGAGGACGAGCAGATTGCTCGGTCGGAGCATATCTCGGTGATGGGACCAGAGGACGAGCAGATTGCTCGGTCGGAGCATATCTCGGTGATGGGACCAGAGGATGAGCAGATTGCTCGGGCGGAAGAGGGTGTCAACTATCCTCCGAGGTTAGTCACCCTGCTGGTGCATAGGCTCTGGAGACTGAACAGAGTGACATAACAGATGGAAGCATATGATAGTTATTTAAATCTATTTTTATTTATTTATTATTTTGTAAAGCCATGTACATTGTAATTAAGGTGTTACATTCAGTATTCAGGTCAGACCATGACGCCCTGTAAGGGCGCACAAAACTTAGTACTAGCATGCGTAAGATAACAACATTAAACATTTTTGCATTACATACATATTCATACCTTAATTATAAGTTTGATTTCATTTCATAATATTTTTTAGTAATATAATAATAATAATAATAGATTAATTTATGTAATAATATTTTCCCGTTATATTCTTCACAATAGGGACTAACAATATAGGTATGTCATTTATAAAAAAATTAAAGAGCCGTCATTTAAAAAATCGTCTACTGAGTAATAGCATTTCTCAATTAATAATTTCTTTAATTGGTTTTTATATATTTTTTCGTTACATTCTTGTTTAATTGGTTGCGGGATTTTATTTGTAATTAGAGTACATTTATAATGTGGACTATTTTTATACATTGCCAAGTTAGCTTTTGGTAGCAATAGCTTATTCCTATGCTGCGTTCTGGTTGTCTCGACATCTTTTTTCTTTTGAAACAGATATGGATTTTCACGGACAAAAAGAGCGGCTTGTAATATATAAATACACGGCACAGTCAACAATTCGAGTTTAATAAAGTATGGACGGCGACTGTTGGAGATGCGCACGTTAGCCAAGATACGGATGCACTTCTTTTGCATCACAAACAGTTGCTGGGCCATCGTACTACCTCCCCAAAGCACCACACCATATCGGAGCCACGAATGCTACTATTTATTTTCAATACGTTTAGTGCATATTCAAATTTACATAGTTTGGTTTTAATATTCTGAATATGAGCTTTCCAATTGATGCCGGAGACAATAGTTATGCCTAATAAATTAAATTCTTTAACCTCCTCTATATTATTACTAGTACTCGTGATTGTTTTTAAGTTTAATTCTAAAGGCTTTTTTAGCGTTGGTTTAAATTGTATGATTTTCTTTTTTTTTTTATTCATTTCTAAATTGTGATCACAGCCATTTTTTTGTAATTTCAAAATGTGATTGAGCTGTAAGTTACATTCAGTACTATTTTTACAGTTAAATAACAATGATACGATGTCAGCGATCATAACGCAGGTAGTGTTTGGGTTTAGGATTGTAGGTAGGTCGTTTATGTATGCTAAAAATAGGAGGCAGCCGCATACACTACCTTGAGGAATGGAACACGTAAAACTTTTACTTGTTTAGTTGTTTTATCGTAGTAATCAATTACCACGGATTGTTTACGATTATGGAGGTAGGATTGAAACCATTTATGGAACAAACCGCGTATACCATACAGCTTACTAAGTAAAATTTGATGGGTGACTTTTTCATATAAGTACCTTAGTCATATCTGGCAGCAAATAATTAATGAGAATGACATGCGTGAATAAGAACGTTGTTATCGTCCACCCGCAGCATTCTACTATGGTGCTGTTGGGATATGTAGTGAGAGTGTAGAGCGTGAGTAACATACTGACTTAATTACTCATATTGAAATATTTCCAAAGAAGTGCCTATCAATATCATAATGACTAAGATGCATCATTATCTGCTGTCAATGTATCACAGGAATAACTAATTATGAATATTATGTATTATGTATTGTTTCTTATATACATCAACGACTTGCCAGTGACTGTAGAACATCCCATGATTCTTTTCGCTGATGACAGTACGATTGTATTTACTGGAAGCGATCCACACATATTGCAGATCAAAATAAATAACGCATTGGATACAGTACTGCCGTGCTTGTGATAAGTGCAATAACTTAATTCGAAATATGAATTCAATATTTACTTTATTATATTACATTTATGCACACATTTGAATTACATTTCGATTGAAAGTTATTGCACTTTACGTTAGGAGGGCAGAGTAATAGAATGGCTGAAAAACAATAATTTACGTATCAACTTGAATAAAACAAAAATTATGAGTTTCAAGCAAAGAACTGAAAGAATACCTAATCTTACTGTGACATACAAAGAACACCAAATTTATGAAACGCGGACGTCACAGTTTTAGGATTAAGTTTAGAGAATAAGTTGACTTGGAAGAATCAGATTGACATTGTATGTAAGTAGCTTAATAAATTTTCGTATGCATTATATAACCTTAGTAAAATAGTAAGCCAGCCGACTGTATTAACTGCCTATCACGGGTATGTTACTTCGACTCTGAGGTACGGCATCATATTCTGGGGTAATTCCACAGACTGAAAGACGGCCTTCAAGGCTCACAAAAAATTTCTAAAGTCGCCGTCAATGGAATTTGCTAACTGTGTAAACAAACCGCCATAGTGAAAGACAATTTTAATATGGCGGCTTGTTTACATAGCAAATAAGAGAATCGTCTAAAACACATTTCATTCGGCACAACATACTGACATTACCATGTCTATATATATATATGAAACGGTTCACTAATGTTAGACCAAACAACTTTTGGCCAAATGTATCATTTGACCTAATGCATTTTTTTCTTAAATAGAAAGCTTTATAGGATTATTATAAAACAAACTTACCTAACCTAATTAGTTTATTTATGTAACACCAGTATCGGAGATAATTTTGTGATGTTATTGTTGTTTACTGTTTACGATTTTATTGTGATAGACGTATTAATCTTTGAAAAATATGTCTGCTCATTTGCGAATTTCAATACTTTACTGTTGTTTTCTCCAAGCGAATACTTTAATTTTGTCGAATGATATTATATAATGTTTTACAGGTATGTGTCATTTCCATCACTTAATTGTTTTCTTTTTATATTGATGCTGTTTGCGAGTGTTTTCTTTTGGTTAATAAATTTTTGCTTTGTGTGTATATCAAATCGTTTTATTTATACATCAACAGGTACCTAGTAGGTGAAAGAAAAGAAAAAAAACAATAGGGTTTGAATATATATTTTTATTTTAAATACATAGTTACAGTACAAATAATCATGTGATAACATTGTTCTTATCAATCCAAGTTTTTTCGTTTAAACTTCACGTATTCCTTAGTTCCCTTGCGTTTTAAAACCTTTTCAACGAGGTGACTGCCAAGTCACAAAATTGTATTTAGCAAGCAAATAAAGAATAATAAGGATGCCTGAGACTTGGCTCTACGAAATATCTCACAACTTTTCACGGTGGAAGAGTTTCGAGACTTGGCCCCTTTTTTACATGGAATTTATTTTTCATTTTTAGTCCCATTCACTGCAAATGTAACTGTAAATAAATCTTATATATTTAATAGGATTACAAAGGGATAGGATTATTTATGCAGTTGGTGTATCTAGAAAACTGGTATTCAGGCTTCTAGTATTATCCATAACGAAGTTATAGGGGGTTCGAAAATGGCCTGAACTGCTTCGAGAAAAGTATGGTACGGCAGTGCCGCTGTTCTGCTCGACTTGGTGGGGGCACTGCCGTGCCCCCCAGATAAAATTCGAAAACTTCAATCATAAAAATGAAGGTTCCTTTTATTATCTACGCAGATTTCGAGTGTATTTTATCCTCGATCGATAGAAAAAGCAGCGACGTCAAAAACATGTTTAATATTAACGAACACATCCCATGCAGCTTCGCATACTACTTTACAGTCAGCATCAGTCACCAACTATGTGATGCCACACATCCATTGAGAACATGATGAAACTGTTGAAATGCGTGTGTGTATGCCTTAACATTAGATAGTACCAAATATGTCGCATGCTGGCAACACTCTCTTTTGTCTCCGCCTTTCCTAAGATAAGTTGTGTCTGTCCCAATTATTTTATTTTATACACTTTTAATATAACAATTAATATACAAATGATTGCCAATATTACATGTATCAGTGTCTGTAATCGTCGCCAGTATTTATAAAGAAATATACACGATTATTTACCAGCAGTGCATTTTACTTGGTCGGACGTTCTCTCACGCTCTTCCACTGCCGGGGCACGCTCTAGCTCCAACAGGTTATGGGCCCAGACAACGAAAGAAGATCACGAAAGAATTATTAAACGTGAGTAGAATAATATATATCAAATATGAGTCCGCCAAGTGATGCACAGGGACCGACTGCAACGAACACGTGCAACATAACCTCCACAAGTATAGAAAAACTTGCTGGGATAGACAACTGGATTAATTGGAAATTTGCCATTAGAATGGTTCTCACTTTAGAAGGATTGTGGAATTGTGTCGTAGGCGAGGACACGGATGACACGCGGATTGCCCGCGCCTTAGCGAAAATTTGCTTGTCGATTCAG
Source organism: Epinotia bilunana (assembly GCA_947049275.1). Classification (NCBI taxonomy): domain Eukaryota; kingdom Metazoa; phylum Arthropoda; class Insecta; order Lepidoptera; family Tortricidae; genus Epinotia; species Epinotia bilunana. Next base: position 1,213,694 of record OX346277.1, on the reverse strand, counting down.
CCGAACTTATACCAAATTGTTAGAGAATCCACAACTGCTAAAGAAGCTTGGAAGCAATTGACGGATACATTTGAAGACAAGGGACTGTATAGACGTGTACTACTTCTTCGACAACTACACCGCGTGGAATACAGCCAGTTTTCATCTATGTCTGCATATATCGAAGGAGTCCTAAAGCTAGTGACACAGTTGTCGGATATTGGTAAGAAGATAGACGACGAGGAAATTGCTGAAATTCTTCTTTCTGGACTCCCAGAAGAGTATAATGTCCTAGTGTCCGGTCTCGAGACAGCCAACATCGGTGGGAGCCTATCGAGTGAAATTGTCCGCAGTCGACTACTCCAGGAGGACCATCGGCGAAGTAATTCCAGTGCCACAACAGACAATGTAGCTTTTCTAGCTAATGACAGAAGAAAGAAAACCAAGCTTGTATGCACTTACTGCAAAAGAAATGGACATACTGTAAAACGTTGTTTTAAAAAGAAACGTGAAGACGCGAAGAAGAATGAAGAGGAACATACCATGTACGCATCGGCTTACTCAGCTTCTGAGTCTAAAGAATTCATAATCGACAGCGGTGCATCTTCCCACATGTCTGGGGACATTTCTCTTATCCATGAAGCTGCAGAGAAGAAGTGTGTCATATCAGTAGCTAATGGACAGCATTTAAATAGTGAATTAATTGGTAAGACAGTACTTTCTTCTGGAATTTCTTTAGATAATGTTCTTTATGTGCCTAATTTATCAAAGAACTTAATGTCTGTTAGTGAAATAACCAGTAAAGGTTATATTGTTGTGTTTTCCGATGACAAATGTAATGTTTATAGTTCTTGTCAAGTCACAGGCAAACAGGTATTGACTATTTATAAACATAATGGGCTCTATAAGTTGAAAGTAAATAAGCAAACGCGACCTGACCCCCAATTAGGTGACTCTATGTCTCTGCAAACAAGGCAAAGATCCATGAGTGCCAATGCTGTTGCTGCTGTGCCTTTTTCCACTTGGCACAAGCGCCTAGGTCACTTGAACGCAAAAGGTATGTCTGTACTTGGTGGAGGGCATAAGTGTGGTGTCGTTTTTCAGCCTGAAGACGGCGTGCCCACTCGCTGTATCGCCTGCCTTACGGGGAAGATGTGTGAAACATCGTTTCCTCGGTCAAGTGCGGGGCGGGCAGCTCATCCTCTGGACCTGGTACACAGTGACATCGCCGGACCAGTTCATGTACCCAGCTGGGGCGGAGCTCGTTATTTGCTGACGTTTACTGACGACCGAACTAGGAAGACCTTTGGATATCTTCTCAAGAATAAGTCGGAGGTGAGTTCCCATTTTGTTCATTTTAAAAATTTAGTCGAAAAACAAACTGGTTTGCATATTAAAGTTTTAAGGAGTGACAATGGAACTGAGTTTTGCAACAGTCAATTGTCAAACTATCTCAAGAAAGAAGGCATTATTCACCAGACTACTTGCCCTTACAGCGCTGCGCAGAATGGTGTCGCAGAACGTGCTTTTAGAAGTATTTTTGAGAAAGCTAGAGCCATGTTACAGGAGTCACAGTTACCTGATCGCTACTGGGGCGAAGCTGTTATGACAGCCATTTACCTGAAAAATAGGTCGCCTACCAGTGCATTATCAGATAAAATTCCTGAGTGTGAATGGACCGGATCTAATATAGATCTTCGTCATCTACGCGTTTTTGGCTGTGTAGCATACTCACATGTACCTAAGCAGAAAAGGCAAAAACTGGATGCTAGGGCAAAACAATACATATTTGTAGGATATGGTGAAACGTGCAAGGGATACCGCTTGATAGATCCAAATAATCCTAAAAGGGTAATTTATTCGAGAAGCGTTGCTTTCCTTGAGGACAAATTTATAGGAAATCTTAGGATTGAGGAGCAAAGAGCAAATTTTATTATTTTTGATAATTTTATTAATGATTTATATGTGAATAATAATTCTACAAATAACAGTGAGGACTCTAATAACTGCAATAATATTTTAAATAAGAAGAACTGTGATATTAATAGTAATAATACTGACTGTGATAATATTCCTAATAGTTATGAAAGCCATGATGACAATATAAATGATACAAATCCTAATCAGAACTCTTCGACGGTTTCAGAGGAGGCGATCAGTTCACCGGTGCTGTCACCTCTGTCTGACCTGTACCGCACTACTGAAGACGCTGATGCTGATGACATCGAGGCTGGTGATGAGGATGTGGTGCTGTATAGCCCTAACACCTCTCTGCCGCCCGCTGCGTCTCCAGAACACGAGCCGATGATGACGGAGGAGCCTACCGTCTCGTCCATCTCTCGTCCTGTGCGGAATACTAGAGGCATTTTTCCTGAAAGGTATAATGATTATCATTTATCGTCACTGTTGGCCGCAGCGAGTCTGTCACATGAACCACTTACATTCCGTGATGCCATGAATTCTCCTGAAAGGGATGAATGGTATGGTGCCATGGAGAGTGAGCTTAACTCAATGGTTAAGAATGATGTGTGGAAGTTAGTGGAACGTCCACAAAATGTAAATGTTGTCAAAAACAAATGGGTATTTAAGAAAAAATATGATACAACTGGTAACTTCACAAGATTTAAAGCTAGACTAGTCGCTTGTGGTTACAGTCAAAAACAAGGAATTGATTATTCCGATACCTATTCACCTGTGGTTAGACATTCAACATTACGCATTTTGTTTGCTATTGCAAATCAGTTGGATCTCTCCATGGATCATATTGACGTCACCACAGCATTTTTAAATGGCGAATTAGACGAAAAGATCTACATGGAGCAGCCGACCGGTTTTCAATCCGATAATAATAAGATATGTTTGTTAAGAAAAAGTATATATGGCTTAAAACAAGCTAGCCGAATGTGGAACAACAAAATCCACACATTGCTCTCTCAAAACGGGTATAAACAAAGTAAATGTGAGCCATGTGTGTATACAAAGAAAAATCAAAATGAATATGTAATTATTGCCTTATTTGTTGATGATTTTTATGTCTTTCATAGTAATTGTATTGAAACAGTTACATCATTGCTAAAACGGCACTTTGATATACGTCATCTCGGTACTTTAAAGAACTGCCTAGGCATGAATGTGACTAAATACAATAATGTAACTGTTCTAGACCAGCATGATTATATTGGGCGTCTGTTGGAAAGATATAACATGACAGATTGTAAACCAGTTTCAACCCCGTTACCTTTAAATTGTAAACTAGAAAAGTCTGGCAAGCCTTTAGATGACAATACTTATCAATATAGGCAGCTACTGGGCTCATTATCATTTCTTAGTGTATGTACGCGCCCAGATATTGCCTATGCCTGTAGTCAATTAAGTCAGTACAGTACATGTTTTGATGATAGTCATTGGCGCACTGCAAAGCGAGTGTTGAGGTACTTGGCCGGTACAATCAATTATGGCCTTTATTTCGAAAAGGATAAGAACTTCGAAATAAATGCTTTTTCAGATGCAGATTGGGCTAATGACGTAACAGACCGCAAGTCATATACTGGCTTTGTAGTTAAACTAGGTAATAATGTCATCAATTGGGAAGCAAGAAAGCAAAGATGTGTGGCGCTTTCTTCGACCGAAAGTGAATTTCTTTGTATAAGTGATGTAGTCAAGGACATTTGCTTTATCAAGAATTTCTTGTCGGAAATAATTGATAAAAATTTCAATGTCACTGTATTTAATGATAATCAGAGTGCACAGAAATTGTTATTAGTCAAAGAATATTCCCATAGGAAAACTAAACATATAGACTTGCGGTACCACTTTGTGAAAGACTTAATACATGAGGGAAAAGTCAATGTAAAATACCTATGTACTGATGAAATGATTGCTGATGTTTTAACAAAACCGTTGTGTTCACAAAAGCATCTTAAATTTGTCAAAAGTCTAAAACTGAAATGTATGTCAACAGTAGACTCTAAATAGTTGTGATGTTTCATGTTTAAAGATAGTCACTTTTATTGGACTTAGTTTTCTTTTTCAGTACTTGTGCAATAATGTTTTGTTCCATATTCCATTGTAGTATCATGTTGTAAGTTTGTCTAATGTACAGCATAAGTAGGGGTGTTGAAATGCGTGTGTGTATGCCTTAACATTAGATAGTACCAAATATGTCGCATGCTGGCAACACTCTCTTTTGTCTCCGCCTTTCCTAAGATAAGTTGTGTCTGTCCCAATTATTTTATTTTATACACTTTTAATATAACAATTAATATACAAATGATTGCCAATATTACATGTATCAGTGTCTGTAATCGTCGCCAGTATTTATAAAGAAATATACACGATTATTTACCAGCAGTGCATTTTACTTGGTCGGACGTTCTCTCACGCTCTTCCACTGCCGGGGCACGCTCTAGCTCCAACAGAAACGCTATCAAAATTTTTCACATATCGTGGTGAGGATTGTGTGATACAATTTATCAAAAAATTCTATACTGACGCAGGGAAGATAGGCAACATCCTGCGGCGCTACCACGAAAAACGAATCTCGAAGTTCGTAGACATGCATCCCTGTCACTCGAGTATAGCGAGTGCGACAGAGATGGAAATACCCGAACTTCGAATTTCGGAGTTCGTGGTTATAGCTCTGAAAACAGCCGACCGCCCGATGGATATGAATAGTCTAATGGAAGTAGACTGATATATGCATGGATATATGTCATATTTGTGATGAACCGCTAGATGATTGTCATTGATCATTGTCATCTGACTGGAAAAGTACGCGGTAAAGCCCCTGTAAACACCTGTTCTGGTAGCGATTTCCATACAAAGCGCTCATTTTTACACTTTTACTACTTGCAGTCCTGCCGATATCGGCCAGTGCAGTGTAGCGTCCCATACGAAAGTATTTAGATTTTCGAACGCACTCGCAAATGTCAAAATAAACAATTCACTACTCCAGCACGGCTAGCACGCGACGGCGCGCGAGCTCTCGATTTTTCACGCACTATCCGTCTCTTTCTTATTAGAACACTTAGAAGAAGAGGTGTAGTGCGATAAAAATCGAGAGTATGTCGCGGCCGTTGTGTGCTAGACGTGCAGTCGCGTGTCACTTCTCGCGTTCTAGCCGTGCTACACGGCTAGCACGCGACGGCGCGCGAGCTCTCGATTTTTCTCGCACTATCAGTCTTTCTCTTATTAGAACACTTAGTAGAAGAGGTATAGTCCGATAAAAATCGAGAGTATGTCGCGGCCGTCGTGTGCTAGACGTGCTGCCCACCTAGCATACTAGGTTTTATGTCCGACGTAAAGCATTTGTCTCTCTCTCGCACTCGCATATTTGCCAGAAAGGGACGAATGCTTTATGTCCGCCATAAAACTTAGTGTGCTAGGGGGTCTGCACCCCTAGCACACTGGGGGGCTAGTACGCTGTTTTATGTCGGTCGGACATAAAACCTAGTGTGCTAGGGCAGTGATGACTGGCCAAATGAAATTATATTTACTGAAGACGAGGCAGGAGGCAGTATGGCCCATGGTCTTAGCCTGTCCGAATGGTCGAATTAAAAAAAAACAATTCAGAATTGAGGTTAGGTTATGTTTGCTAACTCATCATAAGGACAGGGACAGGACATAATTATCTAGGCGTAAGGAGACGCTGCTGCTTTGCTGCTGTTATGTCAAAAACTACCGTTGAATTTTAACTACAGTTTAATTTCGTCGTGAGGTAGAAATGCATATTGCAGTATTTGCAGTTTGTGACCACTGATCACTGATTGTTGGCGTGGCTACTCTGACTGCTTGTGTCCGACAAAGGCATTTTTGTAAGTTTACGTGTCGCTTGTTCACAGTTGTTAACGAGTTAGATTTATTGGTCATTTCTCAATTTGTGTATCACAGAAGTGTGCTCCTTGTGTGTCCATTTTGTTTTGTGCAGTTTACATACGGTTTTGGAAGTTGGTCTTCGCAGTGAACCTCATATAAAAATAATGATCATAATATTTACTGCAACCATGGTATTTACAGATCTTAAAAATATAATACAGTGTCACATGGGCCCTGATAGGGCATAGCATGAACAAAATACATACAAGGAATAAATATTTAAATTACTTTAATTTGTACTACTAAATTTGAGAGTGGAAGATTTAGGTAATTAACGTCAAGATTAGAAGAACATTTAATTGTAATTAACAGCCCCCCTAGCACACTAGGTTTTATGTCCGACGTAAAGCATTTGTCTCTCTCTTGCACTCGCATATTTGCCAGAATGGGACGAATGCTTTATGTCCGACATAAAACTTAGATTACTAGACCCCCAGAGGGCTTTCACAATTTTGCTGCACACATTGTCTTTGTTTTAGTTTTAGAACAAATTCTGACACATCAAGATCTCGGATGTTTTTGTAAGACAGTATCACCAATATTGTTATAGTGCTTACATTGCAGGTGTTGAACTGTCACTGCAGCCACTAAGTGTTTAAAACCACAAAGTACCATGTCAATAGAAACATTGTGTGTGAAGACTGAGGCCGAGGATGTGTGTGTGAAGGAGGAGGTCGAAGAGAATTGTCAAAATGAGGAGACCCAGGCACATGTAATAGAAGAGGTGCAGTGTGAGGACAGCGCAGACTTGCGTGACCTGTATGGAGGCCACCAGGTCAAGGACGAGCTTGTGCTGGGCCCCGTGGAGCTGCACCGGCCTTGTGTGCCTTCTGCACCTCCAGGTTGGTTGCTTTACTTTAATAGGAATTATAATTATATATTGATATTCTTTAATTTAAGATTATATAATTATTAGATAGATTATTAATTATAAGATTATATATTAAGTAGTAGGTTATAGACATAACCTTATATTACATAAATTTATAATACTGTTGACATTAAAATTATAATGTATCCCGTATGGTTCTCTATTGTATGGGCAAAAATGATTTCCCAGTGTCACTTCCCAAAATTTTTTTCCCAAATGTTCATTTGGCAAAAAATCACTAGTCAAATTATTGTTTCGCATTTTATCACTTGGCATTATCTCCTATGGCAAAATATTACTTCGCAAATTATTGTTTGGCAAAGGTTTATATAGTCAAGTTTCATTTGGTCAAACATATTATTTGGCATGATATTCTTTTTCCAAATTATTGCATGGCATACGATTTAGATCCTAATTAATTAATATGTATTTGAGTGAGATTACATATTTTGCTAAGCGGGTAGTTTTGTACTGCGTGTCTGGTAAATGCATGCAAGCAAGCCCCAAGTCGGTTTCGCCCTTTTCATCGAGAGTCTCCAGCGGTATCTATTTCTGGTCTGAGGGACACAAGTGAACCCTAACCTACCCGACCTAAGACAGTGTTTGCTTATGACAAGGCATTTTTGCCCTTCCATATACCTAATGCACGACCCAATTTGATTTTTGTTTTGCATCTTGTTCATTTGGTCAAAATATCATCTGGCATCATTTTGCTTTGTCAAGTGTTATTAAAACAAAAGTTTATTAAGCAAACACTTTGTTTGGGCTAATATTGTTTTCCAAACAAAACATTTGTTAAAATTTTCATCTTGCGCACTTCACAAAACATTAATCTTTGGAAATTAAAAATGGCCAAGTCAGACGCCTCCAAAGATTGTTGTTTTTTTAGGACTTAGAAAGTTTGGGTCAAAAAATATTCACATTATTGCTCCTTTTTTATTAGAACGTTAAATAACAAATAGCTTTAAATAAGCATCTTTTATTGAATATAATTTTTTTGCTTATTGTGACGTGTTTTATACGTTACAATCATCAAAAATATGTCATAATAAAACCACTCGATGAAAGTCCCAGCTCCCTTTATTCATTACAAGAATTCTTTGACTTAAATAAATATTATAAATAATATTCAGACTGAAATTCAGAGATTTATATTATACTATAAAGTGTGTTACCTAAAGGTATATTACTATAGTTTTAAGTTTTCGATTTTAATAGTTGCAATACCCTTACAGGGTCCCATGTTGTACTGTTAATTTTGTAAGACCACCTGTATGCCAACATGACAGCAATATAGTTATTAGCCGTGTCCACACCGGCCGAACGGCTCGCCCGAGCCATCAAAAACGCTCGCCTGAACGGTTCGGGCGAGCCGTCAAAAGGGTCGGCCGCAAGCGCTCGGTCGGTGTGGACGGGCGTTCGGGCAAACGCGCGCGGCTCGCCCGAGCCAGACCGGCTCGGGCGAATTTACCTACCGATAGTTGAGCTCACGATCACGATGAAGCCGCGCGTGCGCACAGCTGTCGCTGCGACAACGTTAATTTTGCTTTTGCTGGTTAGAATTCGAAATCGCAAGAAATGTATTAAAAGCCGCAAAATGTGGATGCGCAAAATTTTTGAGAACCGAAAAGAGGCCGGGATAAAATTATTTGATCAATTGTGTTATGATCAGAGCGAAGACGCCTACCTATTGAAATTCCTACTAGGTAGGTACTACTCAATCTACCAATCCTTCCAGCTGACAAACAAACCCATGCGTGTCGAACTCAGTTACGCAATTCCCAAATCCGCCTCAACTCGTCTCACTACCAAGTTACCAACCGCCATCGCCAGTAGGTATAACTTGATCCCTAATTTCCCAATATCAATATGTAATGTAGGTATTCAGGGGTCAAGCTAGTTTTACCTTTTCCAACGCAGCGACTTCGAATGAACTTTAATAAGTTACCTTGATAAAAAAAGACCGGGTTGCATTCCGGGAGTGCCGGCAGAAGTGAAAACTTGAATAAATTTAATTTTTCAAAAAAAAAATCCCTTCCTCCCCCCTCTCTCCCCCTGCGTGCCAATATATCTAATAACAACCTTATTAGTAGTACGCTATAGTTCAACCTAGGTGATGGTGATGGTCTGAAGGGACGCCCGGCCGGTAACAGGCGGGCGGTCGATCGCTTGTCGCGTTCATTCAGCCCAATTCCCTAAGTTTGGAGCCTCAGGTTACTGTCCCGGCGGCGCTCCCATATCAAACGCATCCTCTTCTTTTCTTCTCGTTTTCCTGCAGAACAGAAGGACATCTTTAAGGCTGACATCCCTCAGTTCCCTCTCCTCTAACACGTCTTTACCGAATGTATTAAACCGCAGTGCTGCGTACATAATACATTCCGCTAGTACATGCTTACTTGTTTCCTCCTCCCCACAGTGTGGGCAGGAGCCATCATTACTAATACCTATTACCTTCAAGTGTCTATTTAGAGTATTGTGACCAGTCACGATACCAGTCAACAGTCTCAGATTGCTCTTACCCAGTTTCAGCAGATACCTGGTTCTTCTGTGGTCCATACCTCCTATCATCATCTTTGTCTGTCTGCATCCAGACGCCTCTCTCCATTCTCTCTCCCCTTCTTGTTCTTTTAGCCTTTCTATGACCCCCTTTGTGACTTGAGCTGAGAAGGGAAGGGCCGGTTCTGGGCCTATAAATTCCCTACCCGCCCCCTCCCTTGCCAGCTCATCCGCCCTCTCGTTACCCGCAATCCCCTGATGTCCCGGCACCCATGCCACCGTGACACCCGAGTGTGCTCCTATCTTGTTTAGCTCCTCCTTACATTCTCTTACCAGGGCGGATGTTACCGATGCCTTTCCTAGCGCCTTCAATGCTGCCTGACTGTCCGTGTAGATCACTACCCTTCCGGTCTGCTGCGTTGTCTCCTTTATTATCTGTGCACAACTCATTATCGCGCACACCTCTGCCTGGAAAACGCTGGCATACCTCCCCAGTGGGATGGATACTCCTTCACGTAGTTTGGGTATAAATATACCCGCCCCCGCCAGCTTTGTTGATGTCCTTCTTGATCCATCCGTGAAGCAGACCGTCATCGGGTGTTCAACGTCTACTTTCCAGTTGTCTCTTTCACCTATGTGTATTCTATACTTCTTGTCGAATATCTCCTGCCTTTTTATAAGGTCATTACACTATAAGGTAGTTCAACCTAACTCAGCAAAACTGATGAAGGAGACGAAGAAATAAAATACCAATTTGTTTTTGCCATTGCCAAATATTTTTCAAAGCTTTATCTCTTAAGGAATAACGTCCAAATTCGAACTATTCGAATTTGCTCAATAGCAAAACGGTAAAGGACGCGTGGACAAAATTACTTTATTGCATATTCTATGCAATTGCAAAAAGTGTCTAACGGCTTTATACTCTTACGAATAGCGTTCAGTTTTGAATGAAGTCGAATCGGCTAACAGCAAAATATAAAAGTGTGATGTGAAAACAAAATGGAATTTGCATTTACGAAAAATGTCTTACGACCTTATACTGTTAACAATAAAGTACAAATTAGAATAATAATACGTAGGGCAAAAATCGCCCTCGCCTTCTGTCGTTCGGCCGAACAAAACCACCGTCCACATAGGCTGAGCCGCTCGCGGCTCGGGCAAACCTTTCGAGCAAGCATTCGGGGGCTCGCCCGAACGGCTCGGGCGAGCCACCGTTTGCCCGAATCACGTCCACACCGGGCGAGCACGTTTGGGCGAACGGTGTTCGGGCGACCCGCTCGTTCGGTGTAGACACGGCTATTCTATTCTATTCTATTCTAAACATCAATCTTTGGGTGCGTCTAACTCGGCCATTTTAGTTTTACTACAAACTAAAATGAAAAGAAACAAATGCAAAACATTTCGTATGCACTACACAATTAGGATCTAAATCGTATGCCATGCAATAAAATGGAAAAAAAATGTTATTAGTGCATGTAGCACCAATGAATGTCTATAACCTACTACTGGTTCAGAAAGAAAACCACTGCTATAAGATGAACCAGTTTAAATAACTCGGCAAGGTATCATTTATTCAAAACAGTATTGTTGCCCATACAATAGAGAACCAATGTGTCATACATTGGTTCTCTATTGTATGGGCAAAAATTATTTGCCAGTATCCCAAAAAAAATTCTCAATTGTTCATTTGGCAAAAAATCACTAGGCAAATTATTGTTTCGTATTTTATCACTTGGCATTATCTCCTATGGCAAAATATTACATTGCAAATTATTGTTTGGTAAAGTTTTATATAGTCAAGTTTCACTTGGTCAAACATATTATTTGGCATAACATTTTTTTTCCATTTTATTGCATGGCATACGATTTAGATCCTAATTATGTAGTGCATACGAAATGTTTGGCATTTGTTTTTTTTCATTTTAGTTTGTAGTAAAACTAAAATGGCCGAGTTAGACACACCCAAAGATTGATGTTTAGAATATAATAGAATAGAATAACTATATTGCTGTCATGTTGGCATACAGGTGGTCTTACAAAATTAACAGTACAACATGGGACCCTGTAAGGGTATTGCAACTCTTAAAATCGAAAACTTAAAACTATAGTAATACACCTTTAGGTAACACACTTTATATTATAATATAAATCTCTGAATTTCAGTCTGAATACTATTTATAATATTTATTTAAGTCAAAGAATTCTTGTAATGAATAAAGGGAGCTGGGACTTTCATCAAGTGGTTTTATTATGACATATATTTTTGATGATTGTAACGTATAAAACACGTCACAATAAGCAAAAAAATTAAAGTTTTGTGAAGTGCGCAAGATGAAAAATTGAACAAATGTTTTGTTTGGAAAACAATATTAGCCCAAACAAAGTTATTGCTTAATAAACTTTTGTTTTAATAACACTTGACAAAGCAAAATGATGCCAGATGATATTTTGACCAAATGGACAATATGCGAAACAAAAATCAAATTGGGTCGTGCATTAGGTATCAGGACGGGCAAAAATGCCTTGTCATAAGCGAACACTGTCTTAGGTCGGGTAGGTTAGGGTTCACTTGTGTCCCTCAGACCAGAAATAGATACCGCTGGAGACTCTCGATGAAAAGGGCGAAACCGACTTGGGGCTTGCTTGCATGCATTTACCAGACACGCAGTACAAAACTACCCGCTTAGCAAAATATGTAATCTCACTCAAATACATATTAATTAATTAGGATCTAAATCGTATGCCATGCAATAATTTGGAAAAATAATATCATGCCAAATAATATGTTTGACCAAATGAAACTTGACTATATAAACCTTTGCCAAACAATAATTTGCGAAGTAATATTTTGCCATAGGAGATAATGCCAAGTGATAAAATGCGAAACAATAATTTACTACACTACTTCTAGTGATTTTTTGCCAAATGAACATTTGGGAAAAAAATTTTGGGAAGTGACACTGGGAAATCATTTTTGCGCATACAGTAGAGAACCATACGGGATACATTATAATTTTAAGTATAGTAGTATTATACACTAGTATTATAAGTTTACATTGCTACAGTATAAAGCCTATTTATAGTATTTATTTCTTTTTGCGATAGACTGTGCTCCTACAAGTCGCTATCGCTATAATTACTGAGACATCATCTATGGACCATGTTTACTGGCTAAAACGCGTCGTCTCGTTCAGTGTGTGTGTCATATTACACCATACCTTAATAAAAGTTCCATTTTAAATATGTCATCACGTCGACACTTACACCTCGCCTGTTGTTTGATGTTCTTAAATACCAAAAACCTGACTATCTGTTCAGAAAAATAAGGGTCTCGTCTTTTCACTCACAGCATGGCACTAGGTCAACACGGCGTGTATCTTAGAAGTACACCCCTACAGGATGGTCGCCTTTACTGGCTTCTCAGCTTACCGTATGAATATCATAAAATATCGATAGTCAAACTCATATCATATCCCTATTCCGTTATAACCAAATAGTCGATCATGATACGTATTTTGGAGTACATGCGACTTTTTGGTTTCAAGCGGTCGCATCTCCATATTTTTGAAAACACCGCCATCTTGCGTCGAGTAGCCGAACGACCACGTCTTGCAAGTCTTGCAAGGCATATGGTAATGGACGTAAGAAATATTTACTTGACACTCTAAATTAGACCTTAAGTTTAGCGATTCGGAGGGCTGTATCGGTTACCTTGGTTCTGCTGCGGATAGCCTCATTTCTGATGCGATCACGCAGAGAAACTCCCAGCATAGCCCTCTCCATTGCCCTTTGGGTGACTTTGAGCCTTGAGGCCCATAGTGAGCGACCACTGGCAACACACACTGGTCAAAGACTCTCGTCTTGAGACACTGCGGAATATTGGACGAAAAGATGTGCCATAGCCTCCCAAATGCTGCCCAGCCGAGTCAAATTCGACGGTTGACCTCTTTATCAAAGTTGGACCTACCTAACTGGACAGTCTACAACTTTGAGCTGGACCCGGGTACGTCCTAAAACTACGACCAAGACCACCGGGGGATGGGCAGCAGCATCCCTGGAGTGCGGTGGAAATACTGCGATCGCCAACCCGCATGCCAAGCGTGGCGATTATGGCATATACCCCCTAATGATAGGTACAAAAAAACCACGGCCCCGAGGTTCCGGCGACCCCCAGTACCACGGAATAAAGAATCCATTGGAAGTGGTGAGTGGGCGTTCCCGTGTCGCCGAACATGAGCAATAATAAGCATACTTCTTGCACAGATTATTGTCAGTCACCTAGCGACCGCACGCAGCGTATGACATGAGTGAATATTTGTTTATTTTAAGAAAATGCCGTATTGCGTTATTGAAAGCTGCTCCAATAACAGCACATAAAAAACTTGTCTCATGGAGGTATTTCCTATCATCGTTAAGTAATATTTTAGAATACGTATAAAATAATATTTAATTTTCAATTTCTTAGACACAATTTGCGCCTGTAGTCAAGGAAATATCAATTCTATTTTCTAACAATAAAGTTCATAATCCTGTGTATTATTTCACTACTCAGAACGTGAATGCACGGCAAATTTCCCGAAGGTTCGCTACTCAAATGCTGTGGCTAAGGTTAGATTATATTTTTATGAGTAATATGCAGAGCCCGGAATTCCCAATTCCCCGGAATTGAATTAATCAGAAGTCGATAGACGAGAAGTCCCTATGACAGCTCTACAGAATTCCGGGCTCTGGTAATATGTATCTGAATATTATGTCATACACAATAACATCCATACTAATATTATAAATGCGAAAGTGTGTCTGTCTGTCTGTCTGTCTGTTACCTCTTCACGCTTAAACCGCTGAACCGATTGTGATGAAATTTGGTATGGAGATATTTTGAATCCCGGGGAAGGACACAGGATTGTATTTATCCCGGAAATCATCCCCCCGAGGGGGTGACATGGGGGATGAAAGTTTGTATGGAACTACGATATAAACGAGTTCCACGCGGACGGAGTCGCGGGCAGAAGCTAGTAACTATTATAATTTTATAGTTTTCCTAAAGACACAAATACAAAGGAAAAATGATAGATGCCACGAGGAGGAAGGATTGGTTTCCGCAACGATTCAACACCATTTGTTCGAAACATTTTGATGCAACTGATATTTGAGTTTCGCCAAAAGGAAATCGCTTCATTCATGAAGATTCACGCAGAGTATTGTATGTAGCGTAAGTACCAGTGATCGGAATAGGCAGAGTATATTTACCTACACTTGGTAGAACAAAGTCATGAAGTGGAGACTTCCTTGCGATAAAAAAAATTTCCGGGACTTCCCGGATTTAAAAATCAGTAAAATAAATAAAATCTCACAATGTATCCCCAATGTACGTTAAATTAAATAGTAACCATAACACTACAAGTTTGTACTAGTTTACAGGTGATAATATAACATTATTGTATTTATATTATTTCAAACTTGTCCGTCTCTTTTACACCAATACCAGCTGTGTTTAAGTGAAAGAGATAGAAATAACAGTATTACTATCAACTATGTTAATTGTACTTTCCATTGTTATCGTCTAAAAGACAAAGCAGATGTCGTTATCACTTATCGCTGTTACCTGCTACCCTTTTTATGCATTACTTAAATAGAAAGTTGACATCAGTTTCTTACTATCCCTTGTCGAGTACGTACGGAAGTGTAGATACTGTGTTTTTTCGATATTTGACATTTGCTTGTTTACTGGAATTTCGCCTGCTATACTTGATTACACACGGCCTGAACTCGGACACCGATTTTGCTTTGATTGGATTTGGCGATTACTGGACACTGAAAACACCACGGATACTGCAAAACTACCAAGTTTCAAGGTAAGATATATAAAATATTATAATATTATTTATTATTTAAAAAATTTACCTTTTTCATATATGGTCACGAACTATGACTATTGACTTAAGTCACTTACCTATGCTCATAATTTGGCCGTGTAATGTATTAAACCTACCTACATTATACTTACCGTACTGTACATAAATAGACACGTGTAAGCTTGTAAAGATTTAAATCATAAATATATGCGAAAAACACTATATACTTGCCAGACTACAACTAAATTTGAGAAAACGGTTGTAAACTGTACTCGGAGTTTGAAGTTTGTACCTTAAAATGGGGTTTTGTATTATTTGCAAGTTTGCACGTGTTGATTCTGATGGGAATTTGCAGCTTTGCTACACAAAGTTCAGCTCTTCGATAATGCGCGTCTCAAATATTTTTAATATTTCTACAAATGTGTTTTGTACATACTGCCGACCAAAAATCGCTCGTTAGTATGAACATGCGTACGCGTCTTCATACTAACGAGCTATTTTTGGTCGGCTAAAGCCGATTTCGCGTCGATAGGTTTAGAGAAACCTTACCCTTCATTCTGAAATATTTAAAGCTCATTGCTAACACTTCGTATAATTTATTTCAGGTACGCTTCGGAATATATTATATAATTTTTGTTGTCGACATGGCGAACAAAGTGAGACCCGAACTAGTCACTAGTTGGATTGTTAATAATCCGGAACTTGTATATGACGAAGCAAGTGGTATCATATTTTGCACCAAATGCGAGACCTCTTTCAAAGCCACGAAGAAAGGCAACGTTGATCGGCACATCAATGGAGCCATACATCAAGGCAGGCGACAAAATACTGAGAAAGAATACTACTTCGACTTAGTAAATTTTTTAATTTTGTGTAACATCCCTTGGTCGCTAGTTAATAATTCTGCGTTCCAATCTTTTTTTGGCAAATATGTTTGCTACAGTGGTTGTTGTGTGTGCGTAGAAAAGAAAGTGCCATCTGAATCAATATTACGGAAAAAGTATCTAGATGAATTTTATAAAGATCGATTGAAACATATATACGACACAATAGGAAACAATAAGGTCTGGATATCTCTTGACGAAACAACTGATTTTTTAGGAAGATATGTGGTTCATTTATTAGTGATGCCTTTAATAAAAAATGTAGCGACTCGACCGTATTTAATTGCATGTAAAGTGCTACAAAAGGTAAACGGGGAAACTATAGCAAATTTTGTGAACGGATCATTAAACGAAATGTGGGGAGAATCATTTGAAGAAAAATCTAACAATGTGCTTATGTTATGCTCTGACAGCGTGGCATACATGTTAAAAGCCGGACGTTTGTTAAAAATCGATTTTCCAAATATGTTGCACGTAACGTGCTTAGCACATGCCCTTAACAGAGTGGCAGAACAAATACGTTCTCAATACGAAAACGTTGATGATTTAGTAGCCAATGTAAAAAAGATATTTTTAAAATC
This sequence comes from Epinotia bilunana, assembly GCA_947049275.1. NCBI lineage: Eukaryota > Metazoa > Arthropoda > Insecta > Lepidoptera > Tortricidae > Epinotia > Epinotia bilunana. Next base: position 1,197,154 of record OX346277.1, on the reverse strand, counting down.
ACCTAACAGAGTAAGACTACTTAAGGATATGTACCCTAATTTACCGCTACCTCCTCAACCAGTAATTACTAGATGGGGTACATGGCTAAAGGCAACGTCGTACTATGCGGAACATTTTCAACAAATATCGGATGTTGTAGGTAATCTTAATAGCAATGAAGCAATATCTATAAGAAAAGCAAAAGCCGCGTTTAGAAAAGAAAATATTCAATCCCAACTAAATTTTATTCACGAAAACTATCGAATAATTCAAGTAGCACTTACAAAATTACAAGTCTAAATTATCGCTAGCAGAATATTTTGATATTATTGACAACGTTAGATGTGTTTTGAACTGGTCGTCGAACGAAATAATAGAAAATAAATTAGAGAAAGTTATAGAACGCAATCCTGACTATGACGTTGTTAGAGAAAAAAGTGAGAGAATTGTTCAAGGGATCGATGCAGATGATGATTCGATTTATAATTTTGCACCACTCACATCTGTACACGTTGAACGGTCATTTTCTACATACAAGTGGATTTTAAGCGTGAAAAGAAATAGACTGAAAATTGAAAATGTGGAAAAAATTATAGTAATATATTTCAATCATCTCCAGGAGAATAATGATAGTATTGAAATGAATAAAGGTTATGATTATGAATTTGATTCTGATAGTGACGAATAATTTTTTAAATTAAATGAAAACTGGATTTAATCGCATAGCACTTACCCTAGCATAAAAGTAACTAATGAAAATCAAGTGCGGGTAATTCCAAAAACTCGTATAGTTAGAAAATGTTGACACAACTCCCTACCAGTATGCCTCTGACTACGGACGTAATACGTAATGTGACATCCGAAACCTTGGGCCAAATATAAATATAAGTGTTACGCGATTAAGTCCCGTTTTCATTTAATAATAGGTATGTGTGAATATGGTGTTAGTTTAAATCAATATAATAATTTTGTATTTGTAGATTAAGTTGCAATGTTATTTATATTTAGATTTAGTAAAATAATAATAATTTTGTACATAAAGAGAGTTTATTAAAAATAAATATAGAAGAATTCGTTTATATATTGGTTGTTTTATTTTATGCCTATTTATTGTATTGAAGCAGTTTGTATTGTTTTTTGTACTATTCAGAACAATATTAATTATTCGGTAAATTCCCGGGACTTGATCCCGCAAAAAAATTTAGTCGTAAGGAAGTCTCCACTTTTTATCTATGTTCTACCAAGTGTAGGTAAATATACTCTGCCTATTCCGATCACTGGCTAAGTACAATTGATTCAATTCGCAAGACGCATGGCGCACTACTGACATTTAGTTTCCTGTTATCCCACACAACGAACATATTTGACGGTAAATTCTCACTAGACCGCACTCGCACAACGTCGTCTGTGTAGATTGCTGGTTAAATAATTCTATATAGTATTTGAGATGTGCTTGTATTAAATTAAACAAATTATATTCTTTGTTTATTAGAAATCTGTGTTTCATTGCTACTACATTTATAACAAAAGTAATTTAGTATAAATGTTACCTACTACTAATTATATAATAAACAAGATTTTATTAGAAACAATTTGTAATATAACTAAGTCTTAGCTTAATATTTACCGTATGAATATCATAAAAATAATCGATAGTCAAACTCATACCATACTCACATCCCTATTCCGTTACAGCCAAATAGTCGTATCATCATACACATTTTGCAATACATGCGTCTTTTTGGTTTTATGCGGTCGCATCTCCATACTTTGAAAACACCGCCATCTTGCGTCGAGTAGCCGAACGACCACGCCTCTTGCAAGTCTTGCAACGTATATGGTAACGGGCGTAAGAAATATTTACTTGACACTTTAAATGAGACCGTAAATAGTACCAGTTAAAGTTGATTTTGCGTATAAAATTTGCTACCGTTAACAACATATTGTCACAGTACGCTTTAACAAATCGAAAGCGTATTGCACTTGTATGTTCGTGTATTATTGAAGTGTGGTTGTGTGCGTGCGGCGACAGTGGTTCTCTATGAAAATCGGTTGAATGCCACTTCCAATGGATTCTTTATTCCGTGCCCAGTACCCTGGTTGTGGTAGCGGTCAGGGTACCGGCGGGGTCAGGGGTGCGAAGAATCTCCGGCGAAGATCCTGCTACCACCACCGACGACCCCTGGCCCTGGCAACGTGTAAAACGACCGAAAGGATAGCGGAACTGGAGGAAGGGTTGAGCAAGTTGCGTTGGGATGTCATAGGGTTATCTGAAGTCCGAAGAGAGGGGGAGGACACAGATTTCCGGGAGTGCGACCAACAGTCGTCGTCCACAAGTCCCTCGTGAATAACGTGGTGAAGATCGAGAGTGTGTCGACTAGGGTGGCGTACCTAATACTCAGAGTATCCAACAGGTACTCATTGAAGGTCATACAGATTTACGCGCCGACCTCGGCACACTCCGACGAAGAGGTGGAGGCTGTGTATGAAGATATATTAAAGGCCATGCATAGTTCCAAAACCTACTTCACCGTTATCATGGGGGACTTCAACGCAAAACTGGGCAAGAGAGATGGTGAAGAGCTGAGTAGGGAAATTTGATGGCGATTCGATTTTAGTGGCGCGGTGCCGCAAGGTGGCGCATATTTCAGCAACACCTAACCGCGTTGCGATACCGCAACGCTGCTCAAAACACAAAACTGGTGATATTCGCTGACGATGCTAACGCGGTGGTGACGGCAGAGAATATGACGCAGATAAACGAAAGAGTGAACTTTGCTTTGGAAGCTCTAAACACATGGTTTAGCGCTAACAAACTTCTACTTAATTGTACCAAGACTAATGCGTTATTATTCAAAACGACTGCGAGAAGCAATGACAGCCTGGAGATATCATCAAATGGGATAAAAATTCAGCAAGTAACTTCGGTGAAATTTCTCGGTATCTGGATTGATTCGAGTTTAAATTGGAAGGATGAACTGTCTTCATTAGTCAAGTCTATCAGCTCTGCTTGTTATGCGCTTAAAAGCTTAAGAGAGGAGGTAAAGTTGCCTCAACTAAAAATGGTGTATTATGCCTTGGTGGAATCGAAATTAAGATACAGCATTAAATTTTGGGGCAACAGCTACCGTTACGACATTCAGTCCGCGTTTGTGGCCCAGAAAAGAGCCATCAGAACCATGGCCCGAGTATGTCAGACTACATCTTGTAAACCGTATTTTTCGGAATTTCAAATTTTCACTGTTCCTTGTCTATATATACTTGTACTTCTTCGTTATTTAACCAAGGCCCTAAACTGTATTGAAACACCGTAAGACAGACTGAAGCGCCTAGCAACAAGAAGAATGGACTTACCACGAATGTTTACCACCAAACTCAATGTTGTCAAGCACTCTTCGGGATACCAAGCGATTGGTCTCTTTAATAAGCTACCCGCTGAATTAAAATGCATTCCTAATTTAAACACATTTAAAAATAATCTAAAGGTTTTTTTGTTGCAGAAATGTTTTTACTCGATTGAGGAATTTTTGTCAGCATAGGTTTATGAAATTAGGTATGAAATTTGTTTGACATGGTATTAACATTATATTAGAATTTTTGACATTATTTTTAAATTATAGACGTATTATTTTCAGATTGTATTTGATGTATTTTATTTTAAATGAATTTATGCTTAGTTATGTTTTTGATTGTGATTCTATTAATTTAACTGTTTGTGATTTTTTTTTTTAGTTTGGTATCTACGTTCATAATAATTATTATATTAAATTATTGTACTCAAACATAATGTATATTGTTACTAATGACTAACGCTAAAATCAGCAATGGCGCCAGCGCCGATATTAGCGGAGCGGCGCGGCACCGTGGCGCACATTCCAGCGTTATGACGTTATACTTGTTGACAATGATTCAGTTTGTTTCTATCACTCTTGCAAACAACACGCGTCAACCCAGAAGCAATTTTAAAATGTCTGACGTTGACGATTTATCTAAATCTTTGGTTCAGGAACGCCCTTGTTTAAGGATTTTAGTGACGAAACTTATAAAGACAAATTTATAAAACAAGACGCTTAGAAAAGCATTTGTGAAGTCATTTATGAAAATTATAACGAAAAAGACGCTGCCGAAAAATCTAAATTGGGTAAAATATAAAATAAAAAATAAAAAAAGGGCTGTTAGTTGCCTCACGCTCACACTTATGCTTGTGTGAGCGAGAAACAAATAACAGCGTCGCCATTTTCAGTCCCTTTCTTTAAAAATCCGAGTTATAAATAAAAATATTTAATGGTACACAGAGAATTTAATCATTCGTTTAACAATCACAGAACACAGGACTAGTACTTTGTTTATTAAAAAATATGGTCCTGGGTATATGGTGCTCTAATCCTAAAAGGTAAACAAATACTATAAATAAGATCCTAAATTGAATAAGGGTACCCACATCACTAGAAAAGTAATTACAATATGTATTTCTTATTAAATGTGGGCTCATACTACTTTCATTAGTTGTCGGCGAATGCAACATTTGAAGATCAGAATCATAAACGATAATTTCATCAGCCGCTTGTACTCAAATCTCGATTCAAAACAAAGTTGTGTAGTACACAACATGCCTTAATAATGTCTGTAGCAAATTCATATTGCACATTCATAGCTCGGTGTAATATGCGCCATTTATTAGCTTGTATGCCGAAAGAGCACTCCACATCTTCGGGCACGACTCAACCGATAATTGAATATTCTTTGTTGTACCGACAAATGCTTCCCTGAGTAAGGGCGCATGGCGTTATTCGAGATTGCGAATGCTTCATCTGCCACAAAAACAAATGGAGTTGCATTTTGATTACCTGGTAAGGGCTTTGGTGCTGGAATAGGTAATTTATGTGTCATAATCAAATCATAAAGTTTCGAGTTCTGGAAAACGATGGAGTCACATTCCTTTAAATGTGCTCCTATATCGACAAAAATGAATCTATATCTCGAATCAACAAGGGCTAATAAAACTATTCAATTATAGCCCTTATCATTGTAAAATAGTTATCCACTGCGCGCAGGACACCAAATACGGACATGTTTACCATCGAGAGCTACTATGCAGTTAGGAAAATTCGCTTTATTGTCAAACTCAATAGCGACATCTTCTAGAAGCTGTTTTGTTATAGGAGGTATATTCTGACTTGATAGATGTTTCCATATAGCGCGACAAACAGCTCACAATTTTCGATATTGTACTTGATCCTCGGTAGTAATTTTTATACATGATTTTGAAGTCACTGCCGGTTGCTAGAAATCTGAATTGAAATAATAATTAGTAGGCATGTAATAAAATAATAATAATTAGTAGGCATGTAATAAAATAATAAAATGTAGGTATAATAAGTAATACAAGGTGCTATTAATTTATCTACGCAAACTGCTACAGGTGATTAGTATTGCTAAATTTGAATTACTTTTCCAAAGACACATGTACAAAAAAAAATACATTTTGCTTGTTCAAGGCAGTCAATCAGATTTTACTTACCTAAATCAGGAACAAGCAGTTTTTTTCTTTTTTGAAGTTATTCAGTTTCTACAACATTTTCACCTGTGAAAGTTTGCGTACCTACATAATTTTTAAAGCTCCTTATTTATTTGGCGATAAAACCGTTTTTTTTTTTTTACTATTATTTATGTATTCATCTTCATTACTATTTTTCATTTGTGATAGTTTCTGTTTCGGGTAATGAATTGAGAAGTGGAAGGCCTTAAAGGATAATTTTAGTAAATATTTAAAAAAAAATGCTAATCGGTCTGGAGCTGGAGCTGCAAAATTTAAAGAATATCACTAGAATAAACAATTACCGTTTTTTAAAAACGTTTCACAAAATGATTCCAGTATAAATGTAGTGGAAGGAGATAGTGACACCCAAAATGAAATAACAGCATTGCCTCCTTACCGAAGTCAATCACGAAAACGAAAGGCAAATGAGAGGGATGACTGAAGAAAATATTTTTGAAATATTAAAAACACCGGAGAATAGACATTTGCATTTTTTCAAAGGGATTTTACCATCTCTTCAAACATTGTATGAACATCAAACATTGATATTCCAAAGTCGGGTGCCGCAAATACTAACGGACATTCTTCGGCCTTCAATTCAGCAATATACACCTCAAGGCTATTCTCAAGGTTATCGGCATCAGGGATATTTAACTCAGAGAGATGATAATACTTTTCAGAATGGCTACCACACTTCTACTCCTGGAGGTTCGAATCCTGCAACGAGGACTGCCACATCCTCACAGATACATTCCGAGCCATCAAACCAACAACGTCCAATAAATTCACCATTTACCCTGGACGAAACGTCAGGTACACAATCCTAATGGTACACAAGACGATGAGTTTGATTTTTCTTTGAAAGACCAATTAAGTGTGCCGGCAAGGCACATTCTATTGTAGCGATAAGGTATTCTTAAATACGTGCGTAAGATTAGCTATAGATTAAGTGCGTGCGAGATGTATGGATGATTATGCATGTAGCTACGTGTATATATACTGTGTTGATTAATGGATAAATATTAACATTGTACAGACATTACTTCAGAGTATCTCTCCGAGTGTGGACTGCCATTAACCCCTCTGGGGTGCAGTCCACACTCACCCTCTCAATTTCCCCTAAAGTGGTGACCCCGATTGAAACAAGAAGAATACGCAATCACTACAGAGCAGCCGGAGCAGCAGCAAGCAGGAGTAAATGTCTACGATTTTCAATACTTACTGGTCGAGATATACCGACAAAGTTTCCTCGCCGTATTTGATTTCGTCAAGTTTCTGTACGTTACTATGTCGCCGCCGATTCCGCAAAAGAGCACTAATACAGAGATGTTGGAAGTTGCCAACGATGTCAACAGCTGTTTAGCAGACGTAGTGACACAGCTCGCAGAAATGCAATTAGACATAAATGAGTTGCGGCACATGCAAAATAATTATCGTCGACGCAGCGCTGAGCGTAACACATTCCGTCGGCCTTATTCAAGATCAGGGTCGCAAGGCCGTAATGACAAATTATGCATATTTCATCACCAATATCGGGAGAGAGCAAGACGGTGTCAGCAGCCATGTGCATGGAAACAGGAGCTACAACATGTTCCAGGGAAACTAAGTCGCGCACAAAGAATGGCGGACCTTTGTGCCATGTGCCCTAGTACCCGCCTTACAATTACGGATAGAAAGAGTGGGAAAAATTTCTTGTGGACACAGGAGCGACGATTTCAGTGATTGGTAGGACCTGCGGGAGAGCTAAAAATGGCGAGAAAGATTTGACACTTAACATCGGCCTGCGGCGGTCCTATACTTGGACATTTGTGATTGCCGACGTCAAGCACGCAATTTTGGGAGCAGATTTTTTGGAATATCACAAGATTTTAGTCGATATTCATGGGCGCAAATTAATAGACAAGTTACAGACCTTACGACGCCTGCAACTATTGTTAAAATAAGCCAGCAGTCCATTCGGACAATTGATGAAGAGATGGAGCCCCGGGTGAAAGGAATGTTAGAGAAATACGTCGACGATTGTTTGATAGCATCGCGGAACGAGGTCGAGCACTACGAGCATTTAGAAATTGTGTTTTCGCGTCTTCATGAGAACGGGATAACAATTAACACTGGAAGTGTGATTTTTTCGAAACGGAAATGGATTTCTTAAGTTATCATATTCCTGACAAAGGTGTTCTAACTCATCCATCAACTATTTCCTCTAAACGTAAACGTACGACTAACGTAGGTAAATATATCGATAGTTTTTATTTTATCAAGATCAAGGTCGCGGATTCGTGTCGTCAGCATACTTTTATAAGCGAGCATGTCAGTTTCCATTTTTCAAGTTAATTTAGGTTCTTAAGGTGCTATTTTTAATTCTGTTATTTATTTTTAGGCAACTACTGTTTTTTGTATTTTCTATGATTGTGCTGTATGTAATATAATTGCCCTGGAAGACGAATGCCCAGGATGGGATAAGCTAGGCTCAGAGCAGCTCATGTAAGCTTCAATTTATTTTTATTATGCTAAGCCAACTTGTAATTAACCGTAGAGGTGATTTCAGCTATGGCACGACACACACACGATTATGTATTGCGCTACATTGGCAGGTGATTTTATTTCTCAAGTGTCCGAAAAGGAGCTTAGGAATACCTACCTGTGCCGACATATTGTTATATGTATTTATGTTGTTTTGTATTCATATTGTTATCGTATCATATTGTTTTCTATTCTAATAGCTAATTGTTGTTTCATATTGATAATGTAAGTTTACCTATAATTTATTGACTCATTTAAGTAGGATTCCATCCCATTTTGTTGTAAGGGGGGAGATATGTGCCGGCAAGGCACATTCTATTGTAGCGATAAGGGTATTTTAAATCGATGGATAAGGTATTCTTAAATACGTGCGTAAGATTAGCTATAGATTAAGTGCGTGCGAGATGTATGGATGATTATGCATGTAGCTACGTGTATATATACTGTGTTGATTAATGGATAAATATTACCATTGTACAGACATTACTTCAGAGTATCTCTCCGAGTGTGGACTGCCATTAACCCCTCTGGGGTGCAGTCCACACTCACCCTCTCAATTTCCCCTAAATTAATTATTCTAAGTATAAGTAGTTAAGTAAGTATAATGCAAAATCCTTAATTTGATTCCTAGTACCATAAATATCAATAAAAAAAAAGTATTTGTTTTACTTTACCTTACTGTCAAGCCCAGCATTTCCAAAGTAGTAACCGGTTTCCTTCCTTTAATATTTTTTTAAATGTATATTCTGATAACCCGCTTAATAGCTCTTTAAATGATGATACACTCATTCTAAAGTAGGCGAAAAACTTTTTTTCGTTTATCTTTAATGCTTTGTATTTTCGAAAATAGTACTCGACATCGGGATTTATAGCCTTATTAAATGGATGTATCCAGTATCTTCGTTGTCTTTTATTTAACACAGAGTAATATCTTCTTAATAACAAATAAGCAATAAGTTTCTCACGACGCTCCATGGCAGAGAGACACGTCTATCCACAATCAAAACCCACGAGGAACTGGTTACCCTACTAGACAATAAAACGCTCTTTTTCGCGAAGCCACAACGCAAACTGCCGATTTTAGCGTTGCGGTGCCGCAACGCGGTGAAATATGCGCCGAATGGAACTCCAAAACCGTTTTGATTCAAAGTCAAAAGTCAAAGTCAAAATCATTTATTCAAAATAAATTCTTAGAGAACACTTTTTGAAGGTCAGGGGTTAATCAATATTATATATTTACAGTCTGCTTCGGTATAACGATGGCCTTTGCCCATATGTCTTTATCGTCTAAGTATTCGCTGAGTTTATAATAGGCTCTTTTTTCCAGCGTTTGCTTTTCAATTGCCTTAAATTTATTTTCTGACATAGTCAAAATTTGGTCAGGTAGTTTATTGTAGTAGCGTGTACAGAGACCCACAAACGAATTTGAAACTACTTAATCTAGTTGAAACTGCTAAGTATTTCTATTTTATAGTATTTCTATCATGAATGTCACAACCTCTTCGAAATAGCGCTTGGTTTTTTCTTACGTACATAATGTTTTCGTAAATATATTGACTTGGCACGGTCACGTCCTTTCAAACTGTATATGGCGCGAATTGCTCGCTTTTCGTAAATATATTGACTTGGCACGGTCATAATTGCAATTTTTTTAAACACCTCTCTGAGAGAGTCACGTCCTTTCAAACTGTATATGGCGCGAATTGCTCGCTTTTGTACAACAAAAATGGACTCGCTGCTCTGCCATATAGTAACATGCCATAACACATAACACTATGAAAGTAGCTAAAATAAACAAGTCGTGCAGTGGTTACGTCAGTTTTTTTGAGAGAGCTACAATATGAGGTCCCCATTGAAGTCTAGAGTCTATTGTTATCCCCAAAAAAAACAGTGTTGTCTATTATTTGTAGCATTTCATTATTGATTTTCAGTCCTGTAATATGATTGTTAACATTTGGTAACTTGAAGTTTATACACTTTGTTTTATTCGCATTTAATACGAGATTGTTGGCATTAAACCATTCGTGAATCAGTTGAAGGGCATTATTTATGTCGGATACGTCCTGGGCTAATCTATTGATTTTAAAAATGAGTGGTGTCATCTGCAAAAAGAATTATTCGAGATAGGTGTTCCGCCTGTCCAATGATGTGAAATATCTAGGTGTCACTGGATAAGGAACTGAATTGGAAGAAGCATACAGATCTCACCATTACAAAGGCACTCAGGGTATTTGGAATGTGTAGATCAGCGTATGGCAAAACATGGGGACTGAACCCAAAGGTACTGAAGTGGATCTACACCATGATGGTGAGGCCCATAATATTGTACGGTAGCCTGGTATGGTGGCCAAGGACTTTAATGAGCACATGCAGAGATGCCCTGACGAAGGTACAGAGATCGGCATGCATGGCTATAACAGGGGCGTTTCGAACCACGCCTACAGCGGCGCTAGAAGTCCTACTGGACCTACCGCCACTTCACATGGTGATTAAGTCAGAGGCGCGCAAATCGCTCTACAGACTAAGAACTCTTGGACTGTGGAGCGACAGCAAGCCAAAGACTAAGCACACAAACATGGAGACTGACAGTCTCTTAGACAGAATAACAAACATGGGATGTGACAAAATGCTACCCAAGTATGTATTCCATAGGAACTACACAACAAAAGTTCCATCCAGGGCCGAATGGGCCGAAGGTCTAGAACCACCGAGATCTGGTGTCGAAGACAGTATATGGTACACGGACGGATCTAAAATGGGATCCGGTACGGGAGCAGGCATTTATGCGATTGACTACAGTAGTAGTGTAAGCATGGGTAGTTTGGCAACCGTCTACCAGGCGGAGACATACGCCATAATTGCCTGTGCACAGGAGAATATAGACAGGCAAACCAAAGGGCAGACCATCTATATCCTCAGCGACAGTCAAGCGGCCCTTAAAGCGCTTACGGCAGTGGATTCTAGACTAGTCTATAATGGCGTCCAGGCACTGAACAAGCTTGGGAAGCACAATAAGGTGCAACTAGTTTGGATACCGGGGCACGAGGGCTACATCGGCAACGAGAGAGCGGATGAGCTTGCGAGAGGGGGGTCTACAAATCACTTTGTAGGTCCAGAATCATTTGTGGGACTCTCGCAGAGAACCATAACTTCGGCCTTTAAAGCCTACGCCAAAACCAAACACCAACACGAGTGGAGGAATGAGGCGGGCTTAAGGCACTCTAAGCTCTTCATAGAAGGAGTGGACTCGGGCTGGACTAACAAGCTCTGGAAATCCAGTAGGAAGCAACTCAGAATCATATCTGGGGTGTTCAAAGATCACTTCGGGGTCAAGGATCTCTTGGCCAAGATGGGACTGTCGGACAGTTTAGACTGTAGAATGTGTGGCGAGGAGGATGAGACCATGGAACACTTACTGTGTGAATGTCATGCCCTTGCCAGACTAAGAATGAATTACTTTGGTAGCGACTATCCGCAACCAAGGGAGTTCAAGGTGCTCCCGCTGAGCTGCATCATCCGCTTTGTGGAAACGATGGAGCGAGCTTGGGAGTAGGCATAAAGGAGAGGGCAAATGCACAAAAGATCCCGCTGGGTCGAAGTGTATCCGAAAGGGCCCTCATCTAGATAAGATAAGATAAGATAGGTGTTCCGCCATAAAAGGTAGGTCGTTGTCGTAAACCAAAAAAAGAAGAGGAGCTAATATCGAGCCTTGAGGCACGCCGATTCTAACCTCTGACCCCGCCGACCGAGTCCCATTCACTAGCACCTTTTGAACTCTGCCTGATAAGTATGATTGTAACAAGTTCAGAGCTTTTCCTTTAATTCCGTAGTGATTTAACTTGGTCAGCAAAGTGAGATGATCTACACAGTCGAACGCCTTCGATAAGTCACAGAAAATGGCGACGGCGTCCTTCTTTTCCTCCCATGCTTCGAAAACATTCCTGATCAGAGTAATTCCCGTGTCAGTGGTAGACCGACCTCTGGTAAAGCCATATTGCAGAGAATGAAACAGTTTGTTCCTATTGAAATGATTAAGAAGTTGTGTCATTACTACTTTCTCTAATATTTTACTTAGCACCGGCAAGACAGAGACCGGTCTATAGTTACCAGGGCTTTTGGTATCACCAGCTTTAAACAATTGAATTACCTTGCTTTCCTTCATTGCCTAGACGGCGATGTGGACGAACTGAACAACCGTTCCACTGGGACTAAGTTCTTCAAGGCCCAAGGGACCAACTAAAAGGCTCTCTAGCTCCACTCAGAAGCTCATGAAGGAAAGGAGTGAAATGATTCTACAGTCTTCAGCCGATGCGACCTTATACCGTCAATAAACAGATCTCCAAGTCCCTCACCCGCGATCTGCGCCAATTCAATACAAATCGTATTGAAGAGGCCATCAAGTGTAATAAGGGCTCTAAAGTGTTCTCGAGAGATCTGTCTATAGTGCAGAGCCAGCTTGCGAAGACCCGAAGTTGGTCGGGCGGAAGACCCTAAAGCTAGACTAACCCGGCACTATACCGACGACATCCCGGACATCAGCCTGTACGAGATTGTAATGGCTCTTAAACAGCTCAAGAACAACAAGGCACCCGGTGAAGACGGAATAACGGCCGAACTCCTGAAGGCGGGTGGAAAACCGGTCCTTACGACCCTTCAGAAGTTGTTCGATTCCGTCTTACTGGAAGGGAGAACTCCAAAGGCATGGAACGGAGGGGTGGTGGTGCTGTTCTCCAAAAAGGGTGACAACACCCTGCTGAAGAACTACAGACCCATCTCACTTCTGAGCCATGTCTATAAGCTGTTTTCGAGGGTCATTACAAATCGTCTCAATACGCAGGTTAGATAACTTCCAGCCTCCCGAACAAGCCGGTTTCCGAAGAGGCTTTAGTACCGTAGACCACATCCACACGCTCAGTCAGGTTATACAGAAGACCGAGGAGTAAAACCTGCCCCTCTGCCTAGCGTTCGTGGACTACGAGAAAGCCTTCGATTCGATTGAAACTTGGGCTGTACTACAGTCCCTCCAGCGATGCCAAGTTGATTATCGCTATATCGAAGTGCTGAAGTGCTTGTACGAAAACGCCACGATGTCAGCCCGACTCCAGGACCAGAACTCGAAACCTGTTCCGCTGCAGCGGGGAGTCAGGCAAGATGTTAGAATTATTTCTCCAAAACTGTTCACCGCTGCACTGGAGGACGTTTTCAAGACTCTCTGGACAAAAGGCTAGGCATCAACATCAACGGCGAGTACATCACTCACCTTCGGTTTGCTGACGATATAGTAGTCTTGGCTGAGACCATGGAAGACTTAAGTACGATGCTCGATGACCCTAGTAAATCTTCCGAGCGAGTTGGTCTAAGAATGGACATGGATAAGACGAAGATCATGTCAAATGCCCATGTAGTACCAACTCCCATTACAATCGGACACTTTACGCTCGAAGTTGTAGACGATTATGTATACCTAGGACAGATTATCCAGTTAGGTAGGTCCAACTTCGAGAAAGAGGTCAATCATCGAATCCTACACGGCTGGGCGGCGTTCGGGAAGCTCTACGGATATACAAAACGGATATCTTTTCGTCCAATATTCCGCAGTGTCTCAAGACGAGAGTCTTTGACCAGTGTGTGTTGCCAGTGATGAGTTGATGACATGTCACTGTCGTAAGCTGCAGGAGGACATCGATAGGGTTGTGCACTGGAGTGTGCACAATAAACTGTCCTTCAACGAATCCAAATGTACTGTGATTTCGTTCAGCCGTATGCACAGCTCGGTGCACAATCACTGCGATGTAGATGGAAAGCCAATGCAGCGAGTGACAGAGGTGCGGGATCTCGGAGTTCGCCTAGCAGCTGATTTATCATTCCGTGACCACATTATTGCTATCTGCAAAAAAGCATTTCGTAACCTGTTTCTTGTTGCGCCAAGCGAAGGACTTCACAAACATCTCGGCGATAAAAGCTGTGTATGAAGCTCTCGTAAAGAGTCACCTTGAAGGTAACGCTGCAGTCTGGAGTCCACGTGAGACTAAATACAAGCTCATGTTGGAGCGTATCCAAAACAAGTATGTTAGGTATCTCTACTTGAAGCTATATGGTGTGTATCCGGGATATCCTCTGTTGTACCCTACTCTCTTCGTGTTAGGAATGGTGGGGCACAACAAATTAGAAGTGAGGCGGGAACAGGCCCTCGCTACATATGTAGTGAAAGTACTACGGGGTGAGTTATTCAACCCCGGGGTGGCGGGCGCCTAACGCCTGGCGCTAAACGTGCCGGACCGGTTCGTGTGGCGTCGGCGCCGGCCGCCGCTGCTGGCCGAGCCCGCCGCGCGCACGAAGCTGCTGAAGGACGCACCGCTAACACGGGCTATTCGTAACTTAAATAAAGTCGCAATTACGTTGGACATATTTACATGCTCCCTGAACGACTTGGCAAAGGGCACTATGTTTGTACTGTGCTATAGTCAGTAATTATATTTGTAATTTATTTTACTTAAATGTGTTAGTATTAGTTATCACTCACTTCACTTGTCTATCGTATTAGGTAATAAGCCTGTAATGATAGATTTAAGTTATTGATTAAATAAATAAATAAATAAAAAATATGGCACTGAAACGTGGTCGCTTACTATGGGCCTCATAAGAAGGCTCAAAGTCACCCAAAGGGCTATGGAGAGGGCTGTGTTGGGAGTTTCGCTGCGTGATCACATCAGAAATGAGGCTATCCGCAGCAGAACCAAGGTAACCGATATAGCCTTCCGAATCGCTAAACTTAAGTGGCAGTGGGCGGGGCACATAGCACGTAGAACCGATGGCCGTTGGGGCGGAAGGGTTCTCGAGTGGCGACCACGTACCGGTAGGCGCCCCACAAGGTGGACTGATGACCTGGTAAAGGTTGCTGGAGTCCGCTGGATGCGGGTGGCGCAGGACCGGTCACTTTGGCACTCTTTGGGGGAGGCCTATGTCCAGCAGTGGACGTCTTTCGGCTGATATGATGATGATGATGACAACTTTGAGCGTAAAGTGTCCGAGTCGGTCATTTGTACATAACTTGGCTTTAAATCCAGCAAAATTAAAAAGAAGGTGTAACTTGAACTGATCTAAATGATGTGATGTTGCAGCGACACCGACCAGCGCAGAGGAGGCTCGCGGGCGGGCTTGCTCGGTCAGGCTGGAGCGCCTGCTCGTGGACGCGGAGCGGCGCTCGTGCCGGGTCGGGCTCCGCACGTACCCGCTGCGGCGCACGCGCGACCCACGCGACGACACCGACACGTCGAGCAGCACAGAGGAGGCTCTTGGGCGGGCTTGCTCGGTCAGGCTGGAGCGCCTACTCGTAGACGCGGAGCGGCGCTCGTTCCGGGTCGGGCTCCGCACGTACCCGCTGCGGCGCACGCGCGACGCACGCGACGACACCGGCACGTCGAGCAGCACAACCTATCAGTGTGACGAGTGTGGAAAAAAAATCAGTAGTAAGGCTGTTTTAAAGAAACACCTACACAATCACTTGCCGGGATATTTACGTAATTCAACTCAAATAGATTTTGCTTGTGATCTCTGCGATTCTAAATTCAGTACTAAATTGCTATTATTAGAACACGAGAAAAACAAACATGGTATTACAAGTTCCATGTCGTCAACAGTTATCAAAAATATTTCGAAAAGCCATTTAAAAAGTCACACAATTTACCTTTTTTGTTGTAATGATTGCAATTATTCTACTAGAGTTAAGAGACGTTTGCTGTATCATATAATGAAACATTCTGATAAGAAACGTTTTCAGTGTGGGCAGTGTGATTACAAGTGTAATTATAAATCATTGTTACAAAGTCACGAAATAATACACACGGGAGAAAAACCATTTGAATGTATCCAATGTGACTACAAGTGCAGACGTAAATCAGAATTGAATAGTCATCAGAGGACACACACTGGAGATAAACCTTTTCAGTGTAGCCAATGTGATTACAAATGTAATTTTAAATCAATATTACAAAGTCACGAAATGATACACACAGGAGAAAAACCATTTAAATGTAGCCACTGTGACTACAAGTGCAGTCGTAAAAGCGATTTGCAAATGCATCAGAGAACACACACTGGACTGAAACCTTTTCACTGTAGCCACTGCGATTACAAGTGTAAATTTACATCAAATTTAAAAAATCATGAGATACATACACATACTGAAGCAAAACCATTCAAATGTAGTCAATGTGGCTACAGGTGTAAAGCGAAACAACGTTTACAGCGGCACCTAATGATACACGCTGGCGTAAAACCTTATAAATGTAGCCACTGTGACTACAAGTGTATTAATAAGACACAATTAGATCGTCACGAGAAGACACACACAGGAGAAAAACCTTTTAAATGTAGCTACTGTGACTACAAGTGCATACAGAAGACAAGCTTACGACATCACGAGAGAATACACACTGGCGAAAAACCATTAAAATGTAGCAAATGTGACTACAGGTGTAAAGTAAAATCACAGTTACAACGCCACCAGAACATACACACTGGCAAAAACCTTTTGAATGTAGGCAAAGCGACTGGACTAGAGTTACAAAATCACGAGAGGGCACAGACTGGTAAAAAAGGTTTTAAGTGTAGCCACTGTGATTTTAAGTGCAGTCGAAAGGTACAACTTCAAAGTCACGGGAGGATGCACGAAAACCCTTCGGTTTAAACTAAATCTTTCCACGGCACTAAGGAAGTGGACACACCTTACGAAAGCACTTAAAAACGATACTTTTCGGGGAAATTCTGACAATAGGAGACGCTACATAGGCCGATATCGGCCGGACTGCGTGCAGCTGCTATTAGGAGCGCTGGCTACAGCTACGAAATTTGTCGGACGGCCAAGTAAGGTCACAGATAATTTAGTATTGAGTGACCTTGATTTGGCCGGCCGCCGTGCTTCCGTCACGTGTCCACACGGACCGAATCACGCGTCGGCCGGCATGCAGTCCTGCCGATATCGGCCCGTGTAGCGTCTCCTTTTGAGCTTGTTCACATTGCACGATTTACATTGTTCCCTGGAATCGAGCTTGGTCAGGTAACTGGTAATCTGTAAGGATTTTTTTTCCTGCTAGCTTAAGCCTACTACAATTTATTCAATTCATTATTTGCGATATATTAACAAAAATTGAGGCGCATTGTGTTAATTTAGGGACCACCTATTATAAACTAGACGTGCCCGCGGCTCCACCAGCGTGAATGAATTATATGAATGTATTTGTCACAATTGCATTATGTTCATGAGCTCTGCTTAGCCGTTGCTAAGCATCATGACGATATGGAGATAAAAAAGAGTATATATTTTCATATAAGTACATTTTATTAAAATGTTAACATGAAACTCAGTAATACGGGCGTAGACAAAAGAAAGAAGGCAAAAAAATATGCCTAATGACGAAAATCTCATTCAGATATCTCAAACTACAACCGTTTAATATTGCTTGTTAGAGAGAGAAGACGCAAACAATTTGACACATCACAAACTGAACACGATGGGATGGGACACAGCACGTTGCCGTCTTCTAGTGACGTCACAAACTGCGAGAGTTAATTGTTTAGCAGAATATACAAATTATAAAAAGCAGAACTTTACATAAGTATGTAAGTCGTCTTCTCTTCACTAATTTTGCGGTACCCAACAGGGTCCACAATTAAATTTTATTCTCATCACTTAGCAACTAAAACTTAAGTTTACCTAAAACCCTGTTAACTAACATTGTGGAATGCAATAAATGATTGAGTATTGAGTTTCATATGAAGTTGTGTTTTGCGAAAAAGGGACGGAATATACCCCTTCTTAAAATTTTGGACACTTTTAACTTCGTGATTATTTAACCTCTTGCGTTGATTTTTCTCCATTTGACTACATTTTTAATTCTTTTTAGAGCAATAAGACATTATTGATTATTTAATTAAGTGTCTACACCCCTATTAAAAAAACCTCTTGTACTCTGCGGCCACCAAAGAGTATTCGGCAACGTCAACAGCCCAAGCGCGAGCTATAGCCGTATACGCTTTAAGGCCACATCACAGTGGCGCAGCCTGGCCGGAGCGGACCATAGTAAACTTGCCATTAGCTGTCAAATTTACTATTGTCCGCCACCACAGACCGCGGCAGGGTGTTGCAGGCCTTACATACGTGCATACAGGTAACCTATCGAAGGTTCGAAAAACACTTGCCCGATTTTCACTTGTCCGAAAACGGTTAACCGAATTCTTATAATCCATATACTTTGTTTACCATACTTTTGAAATATCGCTGGTTTGTTTTCCCACATGGTCGTTTTCCCGAAACTCAATAACCCGACGAACGATTGCCAACTTTATTATTTGACAACCGAATTGTTTACCACCTTTTCATAATTCCGATGCTACGTAAAATCGAAATCTCATTTTACACGATTAAAAAAACATTCAGATATGCTAAAAACCCTAAAGAAGTGCATTTTAAAATTGCAATGCGAAAATAAACTTTAACTAATAAATGGGTTAGGTTACATTTAAAACTGTGACCTTAAAAAATAAACAATTGATAGAAAAGGCGCTTAGGTCCAAACATTTGCACGAGTTCTCAAAACGTGCAAAAGGGGGTGGGGGCTCGGGGGGCAAAGCCCCCCGCAGTAAAAAAACAACAAATGACCCTAAAAATGGTATTATTTGTAGGTTAGGTTAGGGTTAGCTTCTGTCCCTTAGAGCGGAAATAGGCACCCCGCGAAGCGGGGTGACGTCGACACGCTGGCGGTTAGGTTAGGTTTAGGTTAGGTTAAAGTGTCTGTATTCACTTACCCACACTAAGGGTCAAGCAATTAATATTGACGCCTACGCTGATAAAATAGCAAACCAATGTATCGAGGATTTGCATCGACATGCTACAATTTCGATCTTTTAATATAATAGCGGATAATAATATTTCGGACTTAATACTTTTCGGCACTTAAAACTAGTTGGCAAATGATCCTTCGGAATCTTAATAAGTGTCTATTCGAAACATAAGCGAAATAAAATTACAACGAACTGAGAATTGGGAAAATAATAATATGGGAAAATAAATTTCGGGCAAACAAAAATTCAGCCAACTGATAAAAAGGGAAACGTTTTCGGGATTTTAATATTCGGTAATACGATTTTCGAGTTTATGATAGGTAACCGTGCATACATATTTATTTCCTTTTTTTATCTGCATAGCACAATGTTTTGAACTGGAAATTTGGAATCTTCGCACTTTGATTGCGCTTACTGAACACAAAATTCCAATTCAAGACACTCACTATTTCATTTATCAACCGAAAATAATAAAAACAAAATTTAAATTATTACATCTTGTATTCGAGGTGTCACAGGAAATTTATTTATTTAAGCTTTATTTTTTCCATATTGTTAGTATTCACTA
This sequence comes from Epinotia bilunana, assembly GCA_947049275.1. NCBI lineage: Eukaryota > Metazoa > Arthropoda > Insecta > Lepidoptera > Tortricidae > Epinotia > Epinotia bilunana. Next base: position 1,177,702 of record OX346277.1, on the reverse strand, counting down.
ATTTAAAAAGTTGTGTTGTGTTAATGTTTTTATACAAATACGAGCTTCCGCCCGCGACTTCGTCCGCGTGGACCCGGGATAAAAACTATCCTATATTTTAATCCAGGCTATAAACTATCTTCGTGCAAAATTTCATTCAAATCGGTTCAGCCGTTTAAGCGTGATTGAGTAACAAACATCTAAACTTTCGCATTTATAATATTAGTAGGATATATGTTTTCTTATATGGACCCCATTTGGGTAAAAGCCTCCTCCATCTCATGACATTTTTCCTGATCTTTGGCTAAATTCATCCAGCTAGGTCCGGCAACCTCGGTTATGTAGTCTGTCAAAAACAAACACCGGGCAGAGCAGAAATACATTAGAAATTGATACCATCGAACATAATACTGGGTTGGTAAAGGATCCACAAGAAATTTCCAACGCATTTAACGATTTTTTCATTGACATAACCCATAATAATATTAAAAATCAACAATGTGTCTGCCATTTTGATAGTCTGAACAAAACAATTTTTCTTGAACCCACAGACCCTTATGAAATAGGAAAAATAATAATGTGCCTGAAAAATACGAGATCAGCAGGGATCGATAATGTAAACACAAAAGTTCTCAAAGTCATTGCCAATAATATAGCCGAGCCTTTAGCTCATGTTATCAATATATCAATGGAAGAGGGTCATTTTCCAAATATCTTAAAACATACAATTTTTAAACCCTTGTTCAAAAAAGGCAAGAAAACAGACATGAACAACCAGACGTGGCGCTTTTGCCTGTTATATCCAAGGTGTTTGAAAAGGCTATGTATGCGAGAATTCTAAAGTTTCTTAATAAAAATAGCGTCCTTTCTCGGAACAAAACGGATTCCGTAAAGGAAGGTCAAATACAAATGCTGCTTTCGATTTGGTTCGAAGTGTACTGGACGCATTAGATGCGAGCGACATGGTGGTTGGCCTATTTTTGGACTTGAGCAAGGCATTTGATTTTGTTAATCACACAATTCTTTTAAATAAAGCTGAAAAATATGGTATAAGGCGACCGGCATATAGATGGCTAAGCAGCTATTTATCGGCCCGTAAGCAAGTAACACGAATTTCCTATACATCCACAATAAATAATGCCACGCAGTGTTGACTCTACTCCTAGAATAAATTTAAGTGGGGTACCCCAAGGTAGTATATTAGGACCATTTGTTTTTGTTGTATGTTAACGATCTTCCTGCCTGCATAAAGCATCGCTGCCTTCTTTTTGCAGACGATACAATCGTTATTATTAGAGGGAAAAGCTTTACTGAATTAAAAGCGAATATACATACCACTTTGACGGAAATATCTGCTTGGCTCAATAATAATGGTTTATGTATGAATGCGTCAAAGACAAAACTAATAAGATTTGCTACTTATAATAGCAAAATACTGACATTGGATGTAACCATTGATAAAGGGATTGAACAAGTATCACACACGAATTTTTTGGGCATAGTGATTGACGAATATTTTAATTAGAAACAACATGTAAACACGATTTCAGCGAATATTAACAAATTTATCTATGCTTTCACACACTAACCCTGCTTTCACGGCACAAAAAAAGTGCCATAGGCGGTAAAAAATGGTCAGTCATGTAAGCCGTTGTTTAAGAAGTATGGGATCCTGACAGTTCCGAGTTTATACATATTAGAAATTTGTAAGGAACAACTCGGCACTATTTGACGAGAAATGTAATGTTGGAAAGCGTACAGTTACGCATAAGGCTTTAGTAGCGCTAAAAAGCCGATTACAAATTAATAAAAAAAACTGTTATTACATGGCTATTAAAGTTTATAACTCGCTGCCTATTTCATGGACTAAACTCCCCAAGAACCAATTTATCTTTAAGCTTAGAACTTTATTAAATAATGAATGTTTTTACACTCTGAATGAATTTTTCTGTAATATGAAATTTATTGAATGAGAAACGTGAGTAGCAATAAGAATAATTAATGTTGATAAATGATAATATAATGGAATTTGAACTGACGTAATTTAATATTGGTATTTTATGTTTCAAATGTATTTTAATTTTAATTGGTGGATTTATACTTTTAGTGATTGACATGTTTTATTATTGATTTTTTAGTGCAATTGTTAATTATTGTATACCGTACAGCGGTTGATTGTGACACACGCAATACTTTTATGTATCATCTTCTGTACTCGCACAATTTGACAATAAATGATTTCTGATTTCTGTCCAATATCTTCGTGTGTTCTAGTGCCCATCTTTTCTCCTTATATGTGGCGATATGGCCTGCCCATCTCCACTTAAGGCACAGTGCTTGGTGAAGTGGATCTGTTATTTTTGTACATTTTCTAAAAACTTCATTTCTGGTTTTATGTATGTGTATGTTGGCTCTCGTTGGTATGTGTTGTGTTGGCATATGTTATTACACAGTGCATAAAACAAAATTCGTCTCTCCTGTGGTCAATAATGAAGAGCTCATGTGCATATAAAAATGTTTTTATCACATAGTAATATAGAAGAGGCGACTCCGTTTATGCGGATTAAGAGTCCAACCAAAAATCAGGCTTCGTAGCCCTTAACTTCGATAATGTCCACAGGAAAGACACGAATCTAAATCTGTCTATGACCATCATCATCATTTTCAGCCCGTAATCGCCCACTACTGAGCATAGGCTTCGACCACGCCACCCATCCCTATCGTGAGCTAATAATCTTATCCAGAAGTGACCCGCAATCTTCCTAATATCGTCCACCCATCGAGCTGGTGGACAGCCGACGCTCCTTTTACCTAGAGGTGGCCACCAATCTTACACCTTTTTGGTCCACCTACCATCATTCAGCCTGGCAAGGTGTCCTGCACAACTAATAGTATCTCCAACATCGAGCACCTTAGTGCGACGTCGGATCTCAACATTCCTCACTCGGTCTTGTAGTTTACTACCGAGCATGTCGTAAATAACCGAATCAAGGTCCAGGTGAGAAAACAATAGGTCCAGCGGTCCAGCACTTCAATCAATCAATTTTTGGGGCTATATGGCTCCATCAAAGCCTTGATGATTCTGATTCCGCCAATGTCAAGTTTGGATAAGACACGGCCAGTATTTAATCTTGACGGTGGACTACAGGTAGTATTCGGTAGTATATCCGACCGATCGAACATCAGAGCACTTTTTGCACACGATAACAAACAGTGACAGTGACGGAAGGTTGAACCTCGGAATAAGGATAAGCATGGAAACCGCGCTAAAATAGGTAGCAGAGACGTATACCTATCCTGTACTTCCTTACGACATACTAACGCGGCGCATGTATATATATTTGTTATTCCTCAATTGTGTAGGTTGTCACAAGTTTTATGCAACCCGGTAGGGCTGTCGCGACGAACGCGAAAGCTAAAACCACTCCTAATTTCCAGTGTAGCAACACTGACTAGCGCCACCTAGGGTGGGCAGCGGTAAGTAAATTGAAATGGCAACGGTTAGTTAGTTACCGCCAATATGGCTCCAAGTGTGAACGTTCTGAGGAAGTGAGTTGAGAGTGAAAGTGCTATGGTTGCCTACAAACTATCCAGAACCATTGAAGCTAAGTATATTTGAATATCTTAGTAACGCTCACAATGGTTGTATGGTTTTCTCTAGACAACTAACGTATGTGTATTTTATTAGCTACGTAATCCATGTTATGGAAGAAATATCTGAGCTCATCTTAGGTATGGCGGAAAAGGCACATCGTAACTCGGTGCCGCGGTGACCTGTTCTGTAGCGGGACTCTGCCCGCATGTCCTAGGTGCCGCGGCTTCGTCCGCCGTGACCTAATCATGGACTGTTCTGTAGTGGGACTCTGCCCACATGTCCTAGGTGCCGCGGATTCGTCCGCTGTGACCTGACCATGGACTGTTCTTGTTGGAATTATCTTGGATCACCTGACAGTTACTTAGGTATGGCGGAAAAGGCACATCGTAACTCGGTGCCGCGGTGGGAGGCTAACAAGAACAGCGGTGCGGTGGCAAATTAAACTCACATACAATGTTCCATACGAAGTATATTTACTTACAAATACTGAGGCTTCATGGTCGTTGATACAGGACGATCACATATTAAATAAGTACTAACTATTAGATAGTTTTAACAATTAACAAAGCAAGCAAGCGGGCGGCAGCCATCACGAGGAACAGAGACCAGAACAAGAGTTACCGGAAGAAATACGTCACTAGACAGTCCGGTGTTGCCATGGTTGAGAATATAATTTCCAACACTTCCCCTTATTCTCAACAATAGCAACATTCATATATACCTATACAAACCTCTCAAAATAGTATATATGAAGTTACATGCCAACAAGACTAATATAAATTGTACACACAATATTATGCTGGCATTCATAATAACATTCCAAATAGCAAATACACAATAGTGCGCAACATGTCAATGATATAAAATTCAATTAAAATATTATCTCAGGCAAAATTAACTATATCACATAACTTATTTTCATAATATCACAACTCGTTTCAATAAAATATCACAACCTACAATTGTTTATCCTTTAAGTTTAAATCCTTCATAAATGTGTGATGTTTTGTTGAACATAATTGTTTGGTAAATATGTCGGCTGTCATATTGTTAGTAGGCAGATATTTTACAGTTATACATAGCTTTTGAATCAGGTCTTTGACAAAATGATATCTGATATCAATATGTTTGGTACGTTTATGTGAATACTCTTTGGCCAACAACAATTTTTGAGCGCTTTGGTTATCATTGAAGATAACTGTATTATAGCGTTTATCAATAATTTCATACAAGAAATTCTTAATAAAACACAACTCTTTAGCGACATCACTAATGGCTAAATACTCAGCTTCCGTGCTGGACAAGGCCACACAACGTTGCTTTCTGGATTCCCAGCTTACAACATTCATGCCTAACTTTACTACAAAGCCTGTATAAGATATCCTATCACACAAGTCATTAGCCCAGTCAGCATCAGTAAAGGCTGTTATATCTAAGCTCTTACTCTTGTAGAAACATAGACCTAAATCTATGGTTCCAGCCAAATATCTTAGAACACTTTTTGCAGCCACCCAGTGACTTTTATCAAAGTTACATAAAAATTGGCTTAGCTGACTACAGCTGAAAGTGATATCAGGCCTTGTACATACTGATAAATACATAAGACAGCCAACTAATTGCCTGTATTGATAAACATTATCTTCTAATGGTATAGAGTCTGATTTTAACAATTTACTGTTAGCTACCAAAGGTGTGGATACAGTTTTACATTCCAACATGTTGAATTTCTCAAGTAATCTACGTATATATTCTTTTTGATCTAATATTAATACATTTTTGTTTCTTGTGACTCGCATTCCCAAACAACTTGTCAATGAACCCAAATGCTTCACATTAAAGTTTTTCTGTAGCAAATTATATAATTCTTTTGTATCACATGTAGAAAAAATGTAAAAATCATCCACATAGAGAGCTATAATGGTAAGGTCCTTATCACACTTACGCACATAAACACAAGGTTCATTTTTGCTCTGAGTATAACCATTTTTCGAGAGCAAATCGTGAACCTTGAGGTGCCACATGTGACTGGCTTGTTTAAGCCCATAAATGCTCTTCCTCAACAAACAAACCTTACTTTCATCAGACATGAAACCCTTAGGTTGCTCCATATAAATCCTCTCATTCAAGTCGCCATTCAGAAATGCCGTGGTGACATCGACATGCTCCATTGACATATTGTATTCATGAGCCAATGAGAATAGAATACGCATCGTTGAATGACGCACGACAGGAGAGAAAGTGTCTAAATAATCAATACCTTCTTTTTGAGTAAAGCCGCGAGCAACTAAGCGGGCTTTATACCTTTCTAAATTTCCTGACGTGTCATGCTTCAGTTTGTACACCCACTTACATTTAATAACATTTACATTAGTAGGCTTATCAACTAATTTCCACACATTGTTCTCTAATAATGAATTATATTCTATTTCCATAGCCTTTTGCCATTCGTGACAGACTGACAGTTACATGATGCTACAGCCTCATCATAAGTTTGAGGTTCATTAAAAATAGAGCTGGCAAACATACCTATCTCGTAGTCACCAAACCTAGCCGGTGGTAAACCACGAGTGGTTCGTACGGGGCGGCCACTGACAGTTACAGGATCCCCTGAACTAGTCGCAACGCCTTCCCCTCCAACTGCAGCGTTCCCAGCGGGTGACGACTCCGCGTCAAGTGCCGCATCGGGTGTCCACTGCTCGGCAGAGGACTCCTCGCCGCCACTGCCCTTGCCAGACTCAGCATCTGTAAATCCATACGAAAAATTATAAGTATGGTTCTGTTCACTATCGGATAATTCATTTATTTCTTGACTAGAATTTTCTTTTGACTGACTAGAATCTGAATCATTACTTGAACTTTGTTCAACAATTTTTTCCTTATTACAATCCTTGTTAGTGGGTCCATTCAATTCATTAAAATATTGCACATAAGGAATTAATAAATTATCATTTAAATTAATATTATTTGAGTCAATTTTAAAATCTCTGTAAAATCTGTTCTCTAAAAAGTTAACGTTCCTTGATAAAATAACCTTAGTAGGATTTGATGGCTCAATAAGTCGGTACCCCTTTGTTGTCTCTGAATAACCGACAAAAATACACATCTTTGACTTTGCAGACAATTTACTAGTACGCGTAGGCTCTGGCAGAAGAGAAAATGCTATGCAGCCGAAAACACGAAGGTGTCCGAGACAAACAGTGTGTCGGGACCAAACCTCCTCAGGCAAATGTCCTGACAATGCCCTAGTTGGACAGCGATTCTTGAGGTAAATAGCAGTCATAACCGCCTCGCCCCAAAATCGATTGCAGAGACCTGCCTGCAAAAGCATGCACCTAGCTTTCTCCAAAATAACTTTATTCTGCCGTTCAGCCACACCGTTCTGCGGTGCTGAATATGGTACTGTCAGCTGGTGAAGAATGCCCTCCTTCGCTAAAAAAACTTTAAAAGGCGCATTGCAATACTCACCACCATTGTCTGAACGTATGCATTTAATCTGCAAACCAGTCTGCTTCTCGATTACATTTTTAAAATGAACAAAACAGGACATTACCTCAGACTTCTTCTTCATTAAGTATCCAAAAGTTTTCCTGGAGTAGTCATCAGTAAGGGTTACGAGGTAACGCGCACCATTCCAGCTGTTGTCACTCATCGGGCCACAAACGTCCGAGTGCACCAGTTCGAGAAGATTGCTTGCACGAGTAGCTTCGCCTTTCAGGTACGCCTTGGCCACAGGCTTCCCCTTCAGGCATGCGACGCACTGTTGTATGTTATCATCGCCCATCTGAAAACAGACACCACGTGCAGCACACTCTCTCACCGCACGCATTCCATTCAAGCCGAGATGACCTAACCGTTTATGCCACAAAGAAGCATTCTTTACTTCTGACGCAGCCAACTTTGCAGTCTGTGATCCCTGCACTTGATGCAGAGTAGCCATCGACTGCTCCTTTGCACAAATACCTCGCAATCTATAAACACCCTTACATAAATCAGCTGACATAACAGGTTTGCCTTCCAAAGTGCATTTCTCATAAATTAAACAGCCATCACTTTTAAATACCACAACCAAACCCTTCTCACACATTTTACTTACCAACAGCAAATTTTCTGACAAATGAGGTACATACATGACATTCTTAATGAGTCTAATTGAATTGTCAAAGCTTACTTCAACATCTCCAACGCCACAGCTTTCTAATTTAAAAGATCTGTCAGCACAGTTAATATGAATCCTATTTTCCTTTAAATTATCTATAAGATTACAGTTATTTATCATATGAGACGTAGTACCACTATCCACAATAAAGTTCACATTTGTTTCCTCCGCTGAAGCCATGAATGAAGACACAACTAGGGTCTTCTCTTCTTTGTGGTCTTCCTTCTTCTTTCGTTGAAGCTTGAAACAGCGGGACTTCAGGTGTCCAGGTTTGTGGCAATAATGGCAAACAATCTTCTTTTTATTATTAAAAGTCTTACTGACAGCAAAAGCGCTACTTCCATTTGCACTCAATCGTCGAAAATCTTCTTGGAGAAGCCTGGCTCGTACTAACTCTGATGTCAAAGAATGAGATATAGATGCAGTTCCAAGAGCTGAAACTAAGGTGTCATACTCCTGCGGGAGACCACTCAGGAGAATTTCTGCTATCTCACCGTCTTCGATTGTCTTTCCTATGTCAGCTAGCTGGGAAACCAATGTAAAAATTGTATCAATATAAGCTGTCATGCTAGCACATTGTTGCAGTTCGATTCTATGCAATTGACGAAGCAGGCAGACACGCCTATATAAACCTTTGTCTTCAAAAACTGAGCTAAGTTTTTCCCATGCTTCTGCTGCTGTATCAATGCCGTGTAATAGTTGAAATAGGGTTGGTTTAAGGCTCAAGGATATCCTGGCTAATGCTCGCTGCGACTTTAATGGATCGTTGTCAGTTCCCGATACACATGGCCAAAGTCCTTCCAAAATTAGGACGTTTTTACACATAAATTTCCATGCGCTGTAATTACCAATGCCATCCAGTTTTTCAATAATCATGCCGCCGCCAAATCCCGAAGGTGAGGGGATAGGGTTCTGGTTGCCCTCTGCCATCTTGCGCGACGAACACGTTGACAAGTGAGGTTATAATTTTACGTAATTTGCCAACCGCTTATAGCTTAATACTTTCTAGTCTTGTGCCTTAATACTGGGCCCATAACCTGTTGGAATTATCTTGGATCACCTGACAGAGTTACTTAGCAGGGATGACTGGCGTGGGAGGCTGACAAGAACAGCGGTGCGGTGGCAAATTAAACTCACATACAATGTTCCATACGAAGTGTATTTACTTACAAATACTGAGGCTTCATGGTCGTTGATACAGGACGATCACATAATAAATAAGTACTAACTATTACATAGTTTTAACAATTAACAAAGCAAGCGAGCGGGCGGCAGCCATCACGAGGAACAGAGAACAGAACAAGAGTTACCGGAAGAAATACGTCACTAGACAGTCCGGTGTTGCCATGGTTGAGAATATAATTTCCAACAGTTCTGTAGTGGGACTCTGCCCACATGTCCCAGGTGCCGCGGATTCGTCCGCCGTGACCTGACTATGGACTATTCTGTAGTGGGACTCTGCCCACATAACGTTGATAGGTACCTTCCTCCGGCCGGGTAAGATGAGGCTCTCCTTAGAGTAGAGAAAAGAAGAGAAAGAGAGATGCGTTGTAGAGAGACTACCATACTTAAATAGAGCCTTTTTCCACAGACCAAGGAGAGGCTCCGATTCGACACTTTAAGCGAAGCAGATAAGAGCGGGCTATTAATCCCCTTAGAATACCATTGAGTCGACCATTAGACCAACACCATCAAGGATAAGGAAAGGTACGCTATGCATTCTATAACACACTATAAACAATCACTCCACTGAGTTACACCCCCATAAAACCATGTCGCCGTCTTCCCTCGGCGGTCTCATGATATTACCGTATGAGAGAAGGAGGGAGGCGGCGACAAGGGCTAAAATAAAAGCTTGGCAACAGCTACCTTATTCACTTGCGTATATCTATAGTTGGCGTGAGAGCGAATGAAACAACAATCCGTACTCGGTTTCACATTTTCGTAGGTTGTCACTAAAATTAACTCGGGAAATGTCAAATGGATCTCTTTTGTATCTCTTTTAGTCCAGCGAAATCAAATATGTCATCATTGTTTGGTAGTAAGTGTTATAACGTCACTCCTTAACTTGCTCGCATTATAGCAGCTGTCATATTTTCTATAAACAAATGGACCGTCTGAGGGAAAATTAATTAATTTGCGTATTGTCCCGCGCTAAATCATTGGAATACAGTAAAATTTACTTTCTTTATAGTTTACTGTAGAATATAAGCAAATGTCTTGTGCGATTGAAGGTTGTACGTCCCATATGGGAAGAAAAGAAAATGTTCAGGGACCATTAAGCTTTCACCAGTAAGTTTCAATAGATTTTGATGTTATTAATGTAACGATCTAAGCTAAATTTAATAATCACTATTAGAAGTTTTTGTAAATATCATCATGTTCAATTATTCGTGCAAAATCGGCAAGTAAATAAGACTTTTATGTGGATTAAAGAGGTTATGTTTATTTACATAGTGATGTGTATTTTTTATCGAACTCGGAACAATAACTTATTGATATTGACATGGATCTATTTATCAGTATATAGAAAAATTTGTGTTGGAACATACGAAATTACAAGTTTGGTGAAGAATGACAACAAAATGGCTTTCTGGTTGTCCCATGTATAATTATTCGTGCAAAATCGGCAAGTAAATAAGACTTTTATGTGGATTAAAGAGGTTATGTTTATTTACATAGTGATTTGTATTTTTTATCGAACTCGGAACAATAACTTATCGATATTGACATGGATCTATTTATCAGTATATAGAAAAATCTGTGTTGGAACATACGAAATTACAAGTTTGGTGAAGAATGACAACAAAATGGCTTTCTGGTTGTCCCATGTATTGAAGACTTACAATTTAGTGTTACATTTAGGAATTATTTAACAAAACTTGACTTTTTGTGTTTAGTTTCCCAAAGGATGGAGAAATTAAACAAAAATGGTTACTACATGTTAGAAAAAGAAATTGGACATGGGAAACCCATAGTTGCGTGTGCTCAATACATTTCACTTCCGATTCTTTTTTAGCTCATAAGAAATTTAAATGGAGACGACTCAAAGCAGATGCTTTTCCGACATTATATTTGTCTGCCATTACAAAGACGTACATCAATATGAATGTTACACCTAGAAGTATGAGTGAAAAATGTTTTTACATAGACCATATGAATTTCAATCTTACTCTTTGGCAATATGCGGCAAAATATGGCCGGTATATACTCGTATAGTTCGATTTTAGTTGAGCTCAAAGAGATTGTATTTAAGTAGGTATTTGATTTAGATTTCAACTTTATACCTCCACGCGTTCCTGAGAAAAAAGATTATTGAATTTTTGAGTTGTTTGAGAGACGGGCTGATAGACAACGAAGTGATCCTAGCATGCAGAGAAATCTAGTATGGTACTCCATAGAAACCACCTTGATTTGGTTGGAAGCCCTGCTTCCGACAGGTATCGACACGTGCCAAATCACGCTTCAGCTAGGACTGCATGCTGGCCTGCCGATATCGCTCGTGTAGCGTCTCCTTATGATAATAGTTTGGTATGATTTCTGGAAGTATGCTACTTAAAATTATACATTTTGTTTTTATGACTGAAGGAACCCGTTTTTCACAGTGCATTATTTATTAAACTACATATATAATTACAATTTCGTTTGTATAATTTATCGATAAACAAGTCGACACAGTAACATCCCTAGCAAAGACCAAACACTTCCGAAGACCGAACATTTCCGAAGATCGGCAGGCCAGGCCGATTTCACTCGTGTAGCGTCTCCTTATGATAATAGTTTGGTATGATTTCTGGAAGTATGCTACTTAAAATTATGCATTTTGTTTTTATGACGACTGAAGGAAACCGTTTTTCACAGTGCATTATTTATTAAACTACATATATAATTACAATTTCGTTTGTATAATTTATCGATAAACAAGTCGACACAGTAACATCCCTAGCAAAGACCAAACTTGCATAAAACTTGTGACAACCTACACAATTGAGGAATAACAAATGCATATACATCTCTTTCTGCCGCGTTAGTATGTCGTAAGGAAGTACAGGACAGGTATACGTCTCTGCTACCTATTTTAGCGCGGCTTCCATGCTTATCCTTATTCCGAGGTTTTATGCAAGTGTGGTCTTTGCTAGGGATGTTACTGTGTCGACTTGTTTATCGATAAATTATACAAAATAAATTGTAATTATATATTTATAGTTTAATAAATAATGCACTGTGTGAAAAAAGGGTTCCTTCAGTCGTCATAAAAACAAAATGTATAATTTTAAGTAGCATACTTCCAGAAATCTTACCAAACTATTATCATAAGGAGACGCTACACGAGCGATATCGGCAGGCCAGCATGCAGTCCTAGCTGAAGCGTGATTTGGCACGTGTCGATACCTGTCGGAAGCAGGGCTTCCAACCAAATCAAGGTGGTTTCTATGGAGTACCATACTAGATTTCTCTGCATACTAGGATCACTTCGTTGTCTATCAGCCCGTCTGTCAATAATCTTTTTTCTCAGGAACGCGTATAAAGTACATACAATACATTTCACTTCGGACTCTTTTTTAGCTCATAAGAAATTTAAATGGAGACGACTCAAAGCAGATGCTTTTCCCACATTATACTTGTCTGCCATTACAAAGACGTACATAAATATGAATGTTACACCTAAAAGTATGTGAGTAATATTTTTTACATAGACCAGATGAATTTCAATCTTACTCTTTAAATTCTTAATCTTAGTATTTCGCTCATGTAGCGTCTCCTTATGATAATAGTTTGGTATGATTTCTGGAATAAGAATAATAAGAATAAGAAAAATTTATTCACTTAAACAACCCTTGCTTTACAGTATTTTCTTCTGCCAAACTGCAGGACAGTTTGTTGGCAGAGAGACTCCCTTACAAAAAATTGATGTGTAGGCTTAGCTATTAGCTAGTTACTTAAGTTACATAATTTTGTTTTCTAATGTAATGGTACAGCTCACGTGATAACTTTACTTAGACTACATTAAGTATGCTACTTAAAATTATACATTTTGTTTTTATGACGACTGAAGGAACCCTTTTTTCACACAGTGCATTATTTATTAAACTATAAATATATAATTACAATTTAGTTTGTATAATTTATCAATAAACAAGTCGACACAGAAACATCCCTAGCAAAGACCAAACTTGCATAAAACTTTTGACAACCTACACAATTGAGGAATAACAAATGTATATACATTTCTTTCTGCCGCGTTAGTATGTCGTAAGGAAGTACAGGACAGAGGGGCTACCGCGAAACGAAAACGAACTTCGTTCGTGTATCTCCCTCTCTGTCACTCAAACAAGCAAGTGCGACAGAGAGAGGGAGATACACGAACGAAGTTCGTTTTCGTTTCGCGGTAGCCCCTCAAGTATACGTCTCTGCTACCTATTTTAGCGCGGTTTCCATGCTTATCCTTATTCCGAGGGTTGAACCGCGTACGTTCCATTTCATGTAAAATTCTCTAACCGCAATTTCAAAGTTCAGTTTTAATCATTATTATTTATAAACAGTATGTTTTTAGCCAAATCAATTGTATAACGATTATACTAACATGGAAATGTAGTCTCAGATATAATCAACATACGTAAAATGGAATGGAATGTGATTCGTACGTTAGCCGAACATTTCCGAAGATCTCCGAACAATGGCCTACGTTTAAAATTGTTAATGTTATCGAGATTTCATTACGTGATTGTAGAAAAAATACACAACAGAATCGGGAGCCTTTATGCTCTTATTCTAAGGTAATATCCAGAAAATTGATTCTAATTCTAATTTGTCGTGTTACTTGCGTTGTTTTTGAGAAACGTGTCGCCGGAGATCGTGTTTTTTGTAAGGCGCTATCTCGCTCGTTCCTTCGTGTTTTATCCCGTTCTGGTTTTTCGATTTTATATAACAGATAATATTGCAATAATAAATCAGTGTCTCATGGTCATGATTGTGATGTTATGTTACTTATTCCTTTGGCCATAGTGTCTTCCAAGCGGGCTTCCTATAGCAGATTATCACTTTCCCTCCTTTTTCCTAGAAAAAACAAACTCTTAACCAATCTGATTTGGAAAGATAAAAGTCAGTTGTAGCACGCGAGCTAGCAACTGATTTTCATGACCAATCAACCCCCGTGCGATAACTTGCGAGAAGGTTAATAATGTTGTATCATGAAGCCCCGTGGACGTCAGCTGCGGCTCCGTTGGTGGGTTGACAGCAGCAACCACTCAAACGCGTAAAAACAAAAAAAAAGCCATTTAGCCCCGATTCATTTCATCATTTTATGACGAAAAAAAATCGTCAGGCGACTGTACAGTGGCGGAAAACCCGTCACGTCAGCTGGGCAGACGAAAATCTTGAAATATATTCCTACTATAAACGCGCGGTTAAAGCGACGGCGACGCCATGCACTTTAAAGCAGATTAACGCCTGTTAGCAGCTGACGTCCACGGGCCTTCTCACAAGTTACCGCCCGGGGGCAAGTGACTGACAAAAAATGCTCCTAGCTCGCGGGCTATTGCTGCCTGGTACTATCGACAACACAGCTAACTGACCATCGGTGCACCTTGTCGCGAATCATGCCTATGGTTCGCGATGACAACAATGTACATCTGGCAACCCAAGTGGAAGTAGGGGCTGTCTATGGTGAGTGAACTATAATATCTATGTTAACCACGCCCTTCTGTCAGACGACGGGCACCGGTTTAAATTGGCGCCCTCCACGTGATATGTATATATTTGTGGTTATATTGTGGTTCGTGATGAGAACACCGACGGCCCGGCCTTAGGGATTGAGAGCTAAGTGGAACCCCTTTTCTTTCATATATTCTAATACGATGTCGATTTCCAATTATATGTTGAGGTTAGAGCTAACTACCACGTCTTATTGCCCTAGTATTGTAAGTAACAGTAATAGAGTTACTTATTCTGATAGATCGTATGCCCGTCCTGATAACCCTAACTAATAGAAGAGCTTTAACACATTGTACGTGTCGAATTTGTTTCCTCTCTTTCTATACGAGCTAAAGAGCTGCCCGTCCCTGTGTCGGATGGGAGTTCAGTTTGGTGAGTGGCTGCAGAGTACTCTGAGGTAAAGCCTGGCCAGGTAGCAAGATTCGTACTATGCTTGAGCCTTAGCGGACAAGGTACCAATATGAGCAAGACAGCATACGCGTACGTGAGCTTTGTGTCCCAGACTGTTATCCCTTGCAGTAACACCAGATAGAGGTGATGCTGCAAGGACTGAAGTACCCTGTGTGGTACAAGGATTAAGACCCCCTGAGGGCAATGCGTAAAGACCCTGTGAGGTCCATCATGCTTAGGGACAGGCATGGCCGTTATCGGCATTGATTATCAGCCGCATGTTATCTACACAGACGAAATGTGTGGACAGCAATTGCACCCTTAGGATTGTAAGTAGTTACTTAGTTGAAAGATAATGCTCGTTGACCAAGACAGACATACCTTAGGACTTGACCTGTAGTTAAAGCCATAACTATATATCCTCACTAAGTTACAACCAATGCGACAAACCCTTGGGGTACTTGGAGACAGTAGGTGTCAAAATCTACCTTTCAAACTACAGGTGGGGCAGGCAGGTCTGGTAGATGGGACGAGACAGCAGAAAGAGAGAGAGATGAGAGACAGGACGGGATCTAGAATTTAAGGTAAGATCCAGGCACCCTTATTGGCTAAGAACTTCACCACGCTCTGGATCCGGTGGTTATGGTGTCCATGATAGCTCGGCCTATCCGGATCTGGGGGCGTGGCGACATGGTGGTGATGGCTGGGATGCTTGGATCTATACCAAGTTCATGGGCTTATAAAAGGGCTAATAGTTCATTTCTAAAATATGAAAGCAAATTTATACGAATGAGAGTTGTAAAGAGAATTCGTAAATCTTATAATTAGTACTGTATATGTTATATATAATTATATCATTGTTATAAGTAAATAGCAATGATTATGCTATTTTAATTTAGTGGGCAAATGTTAAAATATCAAACTATAGGTGGCGCTAAGGAGACAGCCGTATTACAAATCGGAGTTACCGTGAAGGTTGTCGTTATACGCCAAATACAAGATGGCGCTGTATTCAACATAGAGATCGATTAACTTTGATGTAAACCACTGGATGGCGGTCGTATGCACTTTTCACACAGAAGCGCATATATGGATTATAAGAAAATAGGCGATTAAAACTCATGTCATATCCTAATTTGAACGTGAAAATTATAAATATTAATACTTATGAATGCGATGAATAAGTTTTTACCGTCTGAGGAATATTTACATTATTGGAAAGTTATTTGATATATGGTGAGCGCGACGGCGTCAACATGGAGCTCTCTGATTGGAGGAAATGTCGAGCAAACACCCGACAGGAACTACGCGGATAATCAAATGATGTTATTTATAAGACGATGTGAAATTTTCACAAGAATTTGCGCTAAATAAATAGTACTATAATTAAATTAAGTGCGTAAAATAAGTATAAGTCGTAATTCGCGAAGTGATACGCGATTTATAATGAATATTACAGATTATATGGATAGGTCGAACTTGTGATAATGAACCATATTGTCAATGAGTTAAGGTTCGAAATCCAAAGTCTTGAAAGTTCGAGCCTGTTATTCCAGTCTCGTGTGAATAGGCGGGCGGACGCCGGTGGAACGGCCATTTTACTTTGACTTAGATTCCGTGCAACTGAACTTTCGTCTCTGCTGTTTATCGTTCTAGCTGCCAGGTGAGCACTCAGATACTTCTTTATTGTGTTTAAAGTTGATTTCCTAGCATTTAAAACATATATTTGTTAAGGAAACCGGGAGATAACTGGGTTAACAGTGGTTTTTTAATTACGTTAGATGGAGAAGCCCGGAATTCATTTAGCTTGCCTGGGTAGCCTTGATATCACCAGGAAGCAGGTTCTCGAGTGTATAGGTATCTCTTTATTGATTAGCCTTTGGGCTCAAGGAGTATGGGTCCGTGCAGGAGGAACGTAGTAGTAATTTTATTCTAATGTTATTCGTGTCGTACCTTTAGGCCTGCACCCGTGTCTCACCTTAGCCCACGGCTCTGTTGTCGGCCCGGTGGTGTCCGAAGCGAAACGCCAGCATAGTAACTGTGAGTATTTGGTGATTACAATTCCAATTTAATTATCAAACTAAATATTGCGTGTCAGGGTAACTGCACTGAATATCTATTATCATCTTTTAGATTTATTTCCATGTCTCATCATTGCGTTAAATGTCATTTCAATTCACTTCGTTCCATCCATCTGCTATGGAATAAGATTCAATTGGATGCTTAACATCATACCAGCCGAAATATAATGATAGTTAGTTATGGTCGAAAGTAGATCGTTGATTTATCATTTATGTTGAGCGTGTAGATGCGAATATAACTATGTGTTGGATGTTTAAAAGTATTGTGGTATGACGAGTTGTCATGACTGACAATTCCTCATTGCCATTTGTCATTCTATTTGTGTGAATTTGTAAAGAAGTAGTGGTCCGCTCGATAGTAAGCGGATACCATAGCCTCAGGTCGATTAAGAGATTGTTGCAAATGATTCAGTTATTAATTAAATGTTTATTTAAACAGTGTTTGTAAATGTCAGTGTAGGCTGATGAATATGTTGGTTTACATGCAATCTCATTTTAATTATTACATTGTAAGATAAATATAATTAATGCTTTCATTAATGACAAATAAGTGCAGTGGGGTGTTGAGCTTTGGTTTCCAACTTTCATTAATATACTGCTATACCTCTTCCTTTTGCCTGTCATACTTCTTTACTAAGATACTTAATGCTAAAGAAATTGAATATTTGCAGGGGAGGTTGCATTTAAGCTTGTGGTGTTCATTTGAATTTGGACTTAAAGCCATGTTTTATGTTGAATGTTGAGTGCTGACTTGAATTAATGCTTGCTACTTTAATTCAATTTATGGAAATATGGCTGCGTGTGCCTTCTATTACCTTCCATTATGTAAACTCTTCAAATTAATTGAGGATAACCCATTTTGAGACATCTTGGACCTGTATACATATGAGAGTTTTACAAGTTTTTTAACTTTTAAATACTTTACTTCTGGAATGATCTGCACTGCTTAACTTTAAGTGTGACTTGATGAAATGTCCATTGCAGGTCAATATTAGTACATGTCAAGATGGAGGATAGTATGATGAAAATTTTAGAGCTCACTACTGCTCGTATTCAGGAAGTAGTGAATAAGGTGAAGGAATTTAATGATTTAATTGGTACCTGTATCCCGGAGAATGTTATCTTAGAAGCTGAAGTGAATGCGTCAAAATTAGAGAGTGGTTTAAAGAAATTAGGAAATGATTTAAACAACTACTTTCGGTTTGTGAACGAGCCAGCCGTAGACGATATATCAAGGATTACATCTTTACAACTGGAAGCTGAAGAAACGTTATGTGAAGTCCGAGTTAAGGTCCAGCGGAACAAGCCTTCCACATCAGTTGAGAACGCGGCAACAACATCTGGGAAACTTCCTAAGCTGACTCTGCCAGAGTATCATGGTGATGTCCTTCAATGGCACCAGTTCTGGGACCAGTTTTCATCATTAGTGGACAGTCGAAGATTATGCGATGTCGACAAATTCCTGTATTTGTCTTCAGTCTTGCGCGGAGAAGCTAAGAAACTGGTCGAGGGACTGGCAGCGACTAACGAAAACTATAATATTGCTGTTGCAATATTGAAGGCAAGATACGGCAGAATAGAGCTAGTCAAAGACGCGCATTATTCCGCTTTAAATAAAATAGCACCTGCCAGTGCTACTGTAGCGGATTGTCGACAAGTACTTAACGAGTTGGAGAGACACTTCAGAGTGCTCAGCGCTTTAGGTGAGGATACAACTCACAGCTACTTTCGATTCCTGATACTGGAGAAGTTTCCTGAAGAAGTAGTGTACGAATTGAAGAAAAGGACTCAAGGGGATTCAGTGGCAGAGAATTAGGAAGGAGTTGGAAAGTTTAATCTCCGCTAAAGAGGATGCTAACCGAGTAACTAAAGGAAAGGAGACCAATGCTAGCTACACTACGGAGGCATTACACGTTTCGGACAGACCAAGAAAAGGCAGCTTTAAGAAGACTTATAGCAACAACCCTCCGCTCAAAAATCAAGTCAGACAACCTAGTGGAGCTGCATCTCATCCTCCACGGCATAACAAGAATATCAAAAGAAGGATAGATGCGGTCTATGGTGCAGCGAGTGACGTCAATCCATCGTCGATGAGACCTCCTTTTAAGAAACCTAAAATAGGGTGCATATTGTGCTCGGGTAACCACAAAAGTATAAACTGTCACCAATTCAAGACAAACAGTGAAAGGAGACGGAGACTCTCTGATCGTTGCTACAGATGTCTAGGAAGAGGGCATTTTATCAACCAATGCTATTCTAAGAAGCTGTGCTTTATCTGCAAGAAGGTGGATCATGCTGACCTCCTTTGCCCTTATAGAACTGCTAAAGGTGACGCTAAAAGCGAAGTCGTTACACAATCGACGGGTGATAAGGGGACAACGCGAAAGGATACAACCCGACAATTCCATATAAAAGACAACGGGGTAACTGCTCTGCAGACTGCTGTTCTTAATGTAAAGGGAGATGGATATCATGATAAAGTTAAGAACAGAGCTCTACTAGATTCAGGGAGCCAACGGTCATACGTCACGAAGGAATTAGCGAGAAAACTTAACCTTACCACTTTGGAAGAAAACGTGTTGACTGTGTTCACCTTTGGAGCCGATGTACCTCAAGAAATAGAAAGCCCGCGAGTGAGAATCTATATAAGTACCCGCTCTGGTGCATCCATAGCTATGACAGCTAATGTCGTCCCTATGATTACTCATGGCATTCCATGTCTTCATGTGGACCAGAAGGATTGGCCAACCAGATTCGACATAGCAGATGACGGGTCACTAGCTGATCGAGTGGATATACTCATCGGAAACGATTATTACTTCTCCTTGATGTTGACAGAGAAGATCAAGATACAGGACAACCTATATTTAGTAAACTCTGAGTTGGGTTGGATTATAAGCGGAAAGACGGACATTACACCAGTCAATGAACTGTCGGTTGTCACATATTTTCAGACAAATTTGGAAATGAAGCTGAGTCAACCTGATCTTCCACTAATTGAGACTAGTGTCAAGGAACTATGGGAACTTGAAGCAATCGGTATCTCCGACTCTCCCAAAGAGGACAGACAAGAAGAAGCTCTACGCCATTTCAATGAAACCACACAGTTCCAGGATAACCGATACCAAGTCTCTTGGCCATGGATAGAGTATCCACCAGATCTGAAACCAAACTTCGGTCTGGCACGGGGACGTCTAGTTACTCTAGTGAGGCGATCTGACGAAGATACATTAGCTTCATATAATCAGCTTATTATGGAACAAGAAAATTTAGGAATCATAGAGAGGGTACCTGAGAGTGACATCCATGCTTTGGATCACCCAGTACATTATCTTCCTTTTCATGGAGTAAAGCAAGTCAATAAGCCTATGCGCATTGTCTACGACGCCTCATCCCATATAAAGGAGAATAAAAGTCTTAATCAGTGCCTTTACTGTGGACCAATGATGCTGGAGGACTTGACTGGTCTTTTATTGAAATTTAGAACCCATAATATAGGTATTTGTGCGGATGTGGAAAAGGCCTTTCTACAGATTGGTCTACAAACGAAGGACCGTGACGTCACCCGCTTCTTGTGGATCAAGGACATAAAATTACCAGTTGATGATTCTAATATTCTACACATGCGCTTTCAAAGGATCCCGTTTGGAGTAATTTCCTCTCCCTTCCTTTTGAATGCGACCATTAAATACCATCTGTCTCGGTCGAGCTCGGACACCATGAGAAACCTAGCCCAAGAGATTTACGTGGACAATATGGTGACTGGTACTGAGACCACTGAAGAAGCTGTCAACTTGTATGAAAATGCGAAGCAGAAATTCAATCAGATGTCCATGAATCTCAGAGATTGGAGCTCAAACTCAAGAAGTTTCATTAAACATGTTCCAGATGCTTGTGAAGACAAGGTCGTTAAAGTATTAGGATTAGACTGGGACCTAAGAACCGATACACTTCATTTAAGGTATAAAGTAACTGAGTTCGCCAACACCAAGAGAGGTGTACTTAAATGTATCGCGTCAGTGTACGACCCTAGTGGTTATGTTGCGCCGGTCATGTTACCTGCTAAACTTTTCCTACAGGACCTATGGAAAATGAAGATCAAATGGGATACACCGCTGTCAAAGGATATGACTGATAAATGGAATGATATCCAGCAAAACCTCCGGAAGTTAAAAGAGGTATATGTAACCCGCTGCTATGTAAGAAACTTACACAGCAGGGCCTACCAGCTTCACTGTTTTGCAGACGCTTCAATCAAGGCCTTCGCGGCAGTAGTTTATATAGTACAGGGAAACAAGAGAAATTTCGTGATAGGTAAGTCACGCTTGGTTCCTGTCAAGGACCATGACAATCTGAAAATACCTCGTCTTGAGTTACTTGCATTTCTTATTGGCCATCGTCTAATCCAATTTGTTAAGAAATATCTTCCATGTAACGTGACACAACAAGTACTCTGGACGGATAGCCAGATAGTAATCAGCTGGTATAACTCTGATAAGTTATTAGCACCCTTCGTTGCTAGAAGAATAGAAGAAGTAAAAGGAAATAAGGAACTAACGGTACGGTATGTCCCTACTCATCTGAATCCTGCGGATGTGGCCACAAGACCCGCTCAACCAGAGGGGGAATTGAAAACGTGGTTGGAGGGGCCAGACTTCTTGTCCAAGAAGCCTACGGAGTGGCCCAACCATCCTCAGAGGAATGTTTCTCTTCTGGCTGGGGAGGGTCCACCGGATACACCAATGGTGGAAGACACAGAGGTCGAAACAATACCTGAGGTGACGGTTAATCCTAAAATTACATCTAAAAAAGTAATGGACAATGACGGTGGAATAATTTATACAACGGTAGAAGAGATAAAGGATATCCAGATGAAATACTTTCCAGAGGAATTGGCTGGTAAAGCAACCAATATGAAAAGGAACCTGGACCTGTTTAAAGATGAAGATGGAGTACTGAGGTGTAAAGGACGATTTAAAAACGCTAATTGGACGTATGATAAGAGATACCCAATCTTACTACCTAAGGACAGTGAATACACTGATAACATCATTATGAAGACGCATAACGACAACTATCACGTGGGTGCTAGTCACACCCTCAGTATAGTGCGTCAATCCTTTTGGATACCGCAAGGAAGACAACAGGTCAACAAAGTCATTAGGAAATGCGCTCAATGTATCAAACATGGAGGAGGCCCATTCAAGCTACCTCCTACGCCAGCTTTACCCCCAGAAAGGGTTAACTATACAGAACCGTATACGTTTACGGGTATCGATTACCTTGGACCAATATCAATTAAGACTAAAACAGGAACAGAAAAACGATGGATTTGTTTGTTCACTTGTTTAGCAGTACGAGCGATACATCTAGAAGTAGTACGAGACTTAACTGCGGAGGAAGGACTTCTGGCATTAAGAAGATTCGTATCAACTAGGAACGTACCTGCGGTGATTACTTCAGATAATGCTTCAAACTTTAAATTAATGTCCGAGGTCTTGTCACAGCCATATTGCGTAGAAAATAAAATAAAATGGCGCTTTATTCCTCAACTTGCACCATGGTTCGGAGGTTTTTATGAAAGACTCGTAGGTATAGTCAAGAACTGCTTGAAGAGAACCCTACAAAAACATCTACTTACTGATACCCAGCTAAATACCATTATTAAGGAAATAGAGGCGGTCGTTAACACGCGACCACTCACTTATGTCGACGAGGAATTAACACACATCCTGAAACCTTCAGACTTCATCGCGATGGGAAGAACTATCGTCATGGATACCGGTTGTGAGGGACCTCTACCTCGAGGCACGCAGTCGAAGATTGACCTCGTAAACAGCTGGAGAAAAGGCATCATCGTTCTTGACGAATTCAAGGAAATGTTTACGAACAGATACCTTTTGAGCCTGAGAGAGAGGTACTCACACTCGACTAAACAACCGAAGTGTACTTCTGTTTTAGAACCATCTGAAGGACAGATTGTTCAAATTAAAGGGGACAGTAAGAATAGGGAAAATTGGAAGGTGGGAAAAATCATATCTCTAACTAAAGGAGCTGACAATAACTGCAGGGTTGCTCGAGTTAAAGTAGGTAATACAGAGTATACAAGGTCAATAGCACATCTATACCCGCTCGAAGTTGAAGATGACACCAATGGTGATACTGCATCACTACCTATAGAGGAGCAAGATAAAACAAATGACATTGAAGAAAGACGAAACGTAACAATCAATATAGAAGACGTTGAAATGATTGATAACTCACGCATTCATAAAAGGGAACAGGTAAACCCTACTGATACAGAAGGTATCAGTATAGAGACTGACCCAATAAGGGCAGGTTCGCCTATTAATATAGACATGAGCTGGACAAACGCCGACGACGCCACTGGCGCCTCTCCCGGACTGCGACCACAGCGGGAAGCCGCCATCAGAGCCAGAGAGAAGATCCGGCAGTGGACGAGCTCCCTGATCACACTTCTGTTGGCCGCCGGGAGTGTCGCGAATCATGCCTATGGTTCGCGATGACAACAATGTACATCTGGCAACCCAAGTGGAAGTAGGGGCTGTTTATGGTGAGTGAACTATAATATCTATGTTAACCACGCCCTTCTGTCAGACGACGGGCACCGGTTTAAATTGGCGCCCTCCACGTGATATGTATATATTTGTGGTTATATTGTGGTTCGTGATGAGAACACCGACGGCCCGGCCTTAGGGATTGAGAGCTAAGTGGAACCCTTTTCTTTCATATATTCTAATACGATGTCGATTTCCAATTATATGTTGAGGTTAGAGCTAACTACCACGTCTTATTGCCCTAGTATTGTAAGTAACAGTAATAGAGTTACTTATTCTGATAGATCGTATGCCCGTCCTGATAACCCTAACTAATAGAAGAGCTTTAACACATTGTACGTGTCGAATTTGTTTCCTCTCTTTCTATACGAGCTAAAGAGCTGCCCGTCCCTGTGTCGGATGGGAGTTCAGTTTGGTGAGTGGCTGCAGAGTACTCTGAGGTAAAGCCTGGCCAGGTAGCAAGATTCGTACTATGCTTGAGCCTTAGCGGACAAGGTACCAATATGAGCAAGACAGCATACGCGTACGTGAGCTTTGTGTCCCAGACTGTTATCCCTTGCAGTAACACCAGATAGAGGTGATGCTGCAAGGACTGAAGTACCCTGTGTGGTACAAGGATTAAGACCCCCTGAGGGCAATGCGTAAAGACCCTGTGAGGTCCATCATGCTTAGGGACAGGCATGGCCGTTATCGGCATTGATTATCAGCCGCATGTTATCTACACAGACGAAATGTGTGGACAGCAATTGCACCCTTAGGATTGTAAGTAGTTACTTAGTTGAAAGATAATGCTCGTTGACCAAGACAGACATACCTTAGGACTTGACCTGTAGTTAAAGCCATAACTATATATCCTCACTAAGTTACAACCAATGCGACAAACCCTTGGGGTACTTGGAGACAGTAGGTGTCAAAATCTACCTTTCAAACTACAGGTGGGGCAGGCAGGTCTGGTAGATGGGACGAGACAGCAGAAAGAGAGAGAGATGAGAGACAGGACGGGATCTAGAATTTAAGGTAAGATCCAGGCACCCTTATTGGCTAAGAACTTCACCACGCTCTGGATCCGGTGGTTATGGTGTCCATGATAGCTCGGCCTATCCGGATCTGGGGGCGTGGCGACACACCTTAAGTACATTTTAATAAGGTTCTATATAAACACAGGATGGTCACTTAATGGTGTTGTCGTTTGTACCACGGGCAAACATAAACCCAAACACGATGTTAACGCCAACTCTTTAAGCTGACAGCATTATTAGACATGTATTTATTATTTAGTCGCATTACAAAAATCATACCAACAAGACGTGTTTTCGTTCCTCACACAACTATGAACCTTACTGCAAACAACATATGGTCCTTCGAACCGGATTGTGCATCAACCGAGATGCGGCCGGTGGCAAGGAGTAGCCGCGAGAACAAAAGAAGGTGATTAGCGTAGCCGATAAAAACAAGTTCAAGTGCACGGTTTAACGCAATTTAGATTTCATTACTTTAACAACTCGCTTCAAAACATTGTGTTTACTTGCTGTTATACGAGACTTATACGGAAAGTGATTATACGAAAATGTCTACGGCGGATCAATTGATGACTGTCTTAGAAGATACGGCAGGTTTACTACGAAAAACTCAAGTTAATTTGAAGAAATGCCCTAAGGTACGACTAACAAGAGGTTACATTGAGGCGAGGTTAAATTGCATACAAGAATACTGGTCCACATTTAAACAGACACATCAAGAGTTAATAAAGGTTATGCCACGGGAAGTACGAGCTGTGACGCAATATTTCATAAATGAAGATTATTTTCTTTACGAAGATTTGTACCTAAACATCGAAGGTGACCTCAAGGACTTGTTAAACAACACACAGCAGGTCAACCCCGTTACAAGTAATGCGGATAACCAATTAGGGAAGTTGCCACGAATTAATCTTCCCGTTTTCTATGGTGGATATGAACAATGGCCAGCGTTTAAAGACTTGTTTATGTCAATCGTGCATAACAACACATCGCTTAGTAATGTACAAAAGTTACATTATTTGAAAACCAGTGTATCCGGCGAGGCAGAGGCGATATTAAAACACGTTCAAGTTTTGGAAAGTAATTACGCACAAGCATGGGACATTCTTCAAAAGCGCTACGGGAATAAAAGGTTAATTGTCAATTCTATATTAAAGAGATTAGTCATGCAAAGGAAATTAAGTACTCAGTCGGCCACGCAATTAAAATCATTGTTGGACACTACAACGGAATGTTTGAAAAGTTTGAACAATTTGAACATAGCCACCGACTCCTGGGATCCTATAATCATGTTTCTGGTAGTGCAGAAATTGGACTCGGAGTCACATAAGGATTGGGAGGAGTACGCTCACAAGGATAATTTTGAGGAATTACCTAAGTGGACAGACTTCGTCAAGTTTCTGGAGGGCAAGTTTAGAACATTAGAACTCATCACCGCCACTTCATCTACATCAGCCCCGCGCGAGAGAATTACTATGAAAGAACGCTCGTTCCATGCCACCGATACTGAGAAGAGTTGTGTTATGTGTAAAGAGAACCACACACTCGCTCATTGTAAGAACTTTACAAAAATGTCAGCTGCCGAGAGATGTGAATATGTAAAAAATAATAGGCTTTGTTATAATTGTCTGGCACCAGGACACACTGTCTACAGGTGTCAAGTGCCCTTGTCTTGTCGCATATGTCGAAAGCGACATCACTCCCTCGTCCATGTTAGTAAGAGTGCTGAACCCACAGAGCAAGACAACCAAATACAATCAGCGCTCTCCAAGGTCGACGAAGGCGAACCAGCAGCACAAGTACGAGTACAAGCGTCCATGGCGCTTGCATCTCACCATACTGCCAGACAAAGTGTTGCCTTATTAGCAACTGCTATAGTGAATGTTCGAAACAAACAGGGACATTCCATTGCACTCAGGGCACTCATCGACCAGGGGTCACAGGCCTCATTTATTAGTGAGAAGGCAGCTCAATTATTAAAGCTCACAAGAGAACCAGCAAGAGGCAGTATAGTCGGAGTAGGTTCCACGAAGACAAGCATAAATCAAGTGGTTCAGCTACAGGTTTCGTCGCACTATCAAACGTCATTCAACATGCAGCTTCGAGCCTATGTGATATCCAAGCAGTTGACCACTCAGATGCCTACGCGCACTATACCTGCAAGCAAATGGACTCATATACAAGATCTGCACCTGGCCGATCCGAGTTTTCATACACCAGGTCCGATAGATCTACTTCTTGGAGTCAGA
This sequence comes from Epinotia bilunana, assembly GCA_947049275.1. Taxonomy (NCBI): domain Eukaryota; kingdom Metazoa; phylum Arthropoda; class Insecta; order Lepidoptera; family Tortricidae; genus Epinotia; species Epinotia bilunana. The sequence continues at coordinate 1,150,941 of OX346277.1, read as the reverse complement.
GAATATGCACAAATTATTGAAGACGACATAATCAGAGGTCCACCAGGTACACCATGTGCTCACAAAAGAAGCCTTGGCTGGATCTTATTCGGAGAAATAAATACAAGTACAAGTGATAGGTCATTATTCGTCATGCACCATCAAGTCGATGTTGAAGATTTATTGAAAACAATATGGGAAGTAGACACGGAAGAACCAAGAACTTGGACAAAAGAAGAACAAGAGTGCGAGAAAATATACGATAATACCTACACCAGAAACGAAGAAGGAAGGTATGTTGTCAAACTACCGTTAAAAACAGAAGTACCACGAGCATGTGAAGGAAATACAAGGGAAATAGCACAAAGAAGATTACTACAATTGGAGAAAAGATTTTTGAGAAGTCCAAGTTTGAAAGAAGAGTACAGAAAGGTAATTGAAGATTATGTCAAACTGAAACACATTGAAAAGGTACCATATGAAGAAATAAATACAAAAAAGAGTGTATACTTGCCACATCACCCAGTAGTCCGCGAGGATAAAGAAACGACCAAAACGCGGATCGTATATGACGCGTCTTGTAAAGGTACTAATGGGTCTTCGTTGAATGACGATCTTCTTGTGGGACCAGTATTACAAGAAGACTTGAGAAACGTGATAATGAGATGGCGGATGCACGCTGTATGCTTCGTGTCAGACATTCACAAAATGTATCGAATGGTGTTGACAACCAAAGAAGATGCAGATTATCAACGAATATTATGGAGAAACAAAAGTGACGACGAAATTGAGGATTACCGCCTACTCACAGTAACATTCGGTACAGCAGCAGCGCCTTATTTGGCAATAAAAACATTGAAACAACTGGCTATAGACGAAGGAGGCAACTACCCAGTTGCAGCAAAGAAGATAACTGAAGATTTCTACGTCGACGACCTGATGTCTGGATGCGATACCACAGAACAAGCAATTGAAGTTAGTAAACAGTTGCAAGACATTTTACAAAGAGGTGGATTTCAACTAAAGAAGTGGTCCTCCAACGATGTTGACTTCATGCGCAGTTTGAAACCTGAAGACCGATCGGTCAACGCACATGTCGATCTAAATCTGGATGGGACTATCAAAGCACTTGGTATCCAATGGAATATGGGAACAGATCAGTTTGAATACAATTTCCGTCCCCCAGAATGGAAGAACCATATCAGCAAGCGAACAATTTTGTCTGACATTCAGAAACTGTTTGATCCCTTGGGATGGATCTCACCGTGCATTCTCATAGCTAAAATACTAATACAAAAGCTATGGATGGCGAGAGTAAGCTGGGATGAGGAAATCAGTCAACAGTTGAAAGATGAGTGGATCAAATTGAGAGCAGACCTAAGACACGTCAACGTGAGGTATTTGAGACAAAACAACCGTCTTGTTTGCGAGCTAGTTTATTACTGACTTAACCAAACGGCGCAAGCGCCTTATGACTACGTATACATATACATCATCCCTCTACCACTATTTAAAAACTAGTTTAAAACTATTAAACTTTATATCTAACTTCCTTTCTTGGACGCAACTGGTGACGCACAGAATAAGGCTCGTCTGAAACAGTTATGGGGGGGGCCGTAGGCACGGCTGCGCTCGGCGCACGCGCCGGCGACGCCGGTGCCGCGGCGGACTCGTGCGCAGACGGTCCCCGTTCACCTGTCTCTCCCTCATCCATTCCGATTTCATTCCCTGTCTGCTCTTGTCTCGTTTCCTCTATCATAGTTTCAGTGGGAACTACATTGTCCATTGCAGAGTCGGAAGCTAAAATTGACATATCTTTTTGAACAGACGGGGAAAGAAAAGAGGGCAGTGGTACACGGTCATTGGACACTACATTATCCTTCATATGTGTATTTGTAATAGAATGTCCCTTATATTTTAAAAGTTGGTCTACATGTCTTACACAATAAGAATCATATTTGTTTACAAATATTTTAAACATTTTGTTACCTATCTTTTCTATAATTTCCCCTAATTCCCAATTTACTTTTCTCGCGCTGTACCACCGCGCCCAGACAATATTACCTACTTGAAATTGACGCTTATGAATACACAGATGTTGCCGAGTTGTCATCACTCGCCCTCGTAGGCCGGTCCGAGGGTAGTATTAAATCAAGACGAGTTTTTAATTTCCTACCGAACATAAGTTTGGCTGGGGTCTCCCCAGTAGTACAATGCACCGAATTTCGGTAATTAAACAAGTAACTTAATAATTTCTCGTGCACTAGGTGCGTGGTTACATTTTCGTTTAAAACATGTTTAAGCATTTTTTTACATATGCGTACCGAATTCTCTGCCTGCCCATTGCTGTTTGGGTGATACACTGGTGAATTCATATATTTAATACCATTGCTAGAACAAAATAAACGAAACTCGACGCAATGTATTTTAACATCGTTGTCTGAAACTAAAACTTCCGGTATACCAAATATTGAAAATAAATACTTTAATTTAGATATTAATGATTGAGTGCTAGTACCATTTTGCATGTGTAGGCATTCCACCCATTTACTGTAGGAATCCACCACAATCAAATATACCCTTTGCCCTATAGACATATAGTCGATGTGTACGCGATTCCACGGGCCAGGCGCGCGTGGCCAGCGGGCCTAAGATGGTTGCCATTTTATCACTTATCACGGCGTGACAAATGACAAGTCACGTGATTTGTCTACTTAATCACTCAAATTACCGATTCAAAACATGGTTGCACGTGTCAAAATGGAGTTATCCAACTATGACATATGACAGCGATATAATGACAAATGAGAGCATGGTACGTGGTTAATGTTGTAATTTGACGTCTCAACTTAGTTTATTTTATCTAAATGCGTCCGAGGTATTAACGATAACCTATTTTAAACTTGGTTTTCACCAAAACTACCAGTGAATGTTCGATTTTCTAGTGACTGATCAATCACAAAATTGTCTCTTGAACACACCTATTATTGAAAAACTAGTGAAATTTCATCAGGGAGCTTTCAACAAAGCTCTTGGCCCTTGTACTTGGGAGTTCCTAAATCAGAAATTTCGCTGCATATCAGGAGTAAGGTAAGTAATGCTATTTGAGTAATTGATAAATTGTATGGACCCCGAGGCTCGTTTGGGTACAACGGGGAAAACGCTAGCGGAGGATGGCGTTTAGAGTAGGGAACAACGTTAGCGTATAAGTAATACAAATGTAGCCAGTGATTATTTTATTAAACCTAGGTACTTAGGTACTGCAATCAACATATACTTGGGAATCAGAGAGTCATTCCTTAAAACATATTTGTCATTCTTGTTTATATCTTAAACTAGCTTCTGCCCGTGACTCCGTCCGCGTAGAACTCATTTATAACGCATCTCCATACAAACTTTCATCCCCGTATGGACTGATTTCCGGGATAAAAACTATCTTTTGTCCTTTCCCGGGACTCAAACAATCTCAATACCAAATTTCATCTAAATCGATTCAGCGGTTTAAGCGTAAAGAGGTAACAGACATTATCTGTTACACCTTGTACCTACTCGAATTCCTACTTTGGTAAATAAGATAATTATCATTTCATAAATGACAAAAGATGTGCGCGCGGCTCCACCCGAATTAACATGCGTAATTGTGTTTCAGGTTAAGTACTCATTGACCTGTATTTTATTTTCTTTTCAGATCTATTAGTGAAGAAAGAAAAGAAGATTATAACCGATGGTACTCAAAACATCACACGTGTTCAAAAATCTAATTACATAAATACATGAATAAGCCATACCGTTTCATTTGAATTGATTGATTCCTTTACTTATTATGCCACCTATATGCAGGGAGTGTTTGAAAGGTGGGGTTCAAGATGGAGGACAAAACGAGTCAATACTAACGCGCTCTACCATCTCAACCTTCAAACACTTTGGGCATGACAACCATTTTTTAAAGATATTCTCAAGAATTTTAAGAATCTAACATTCGTGACACAACACAACACAGTATTACAAAACAAACACAAAATAAATTTATTGATGTCCTTTCTTGAACAACTACATACGAGTACATAGAAGGAGAATCGGCAACGCAATTTTCAAGCTTCAACAGGCTACGATGCCCGTTTACCACCAAGCGGGCCGTATGCTTGTTTGCCTACGATATGGTATTAAAAAATACACAATATAATGATCACATTGGATTTATTACTTTTATTTCAATTTGACTATTGTACAAAATAAACTCAATAGGTATACAATTTACAAAATGAGAAAGAGAATGTAAGAGTAGGTACAAACGCAGATTTATCCATTTCAAGTCACAGTACAGGCACCTTTGAGTAGATTTGAGTTAATTTTAATGCTTTCTTTAGGTGTCTTAAAATTTAGGTTTCATTTCCACCATTCTGAAACATAAAAGTATTGTTAAGTACATTTTTAATAATATTAATAGACTGACTTTTACAAATACTTTTAACACAGAATCCTCAATTCAATCTTTACCGATCAAGGATTCAATCTTGGATTCCTTTGAAGTTGCAACCAACCATAAAAGTGTCTGCTTATCACCAGACCAGCCATATGCTTATTTGCCACTCTTTGTCCAATAAAACTGCATGGTATGGGAGTCAAATTGATTAATAATACAGTAGTCTAGAAACAGATACGAAATAAACTACAGAGTAGCGGCTACATTATATTTATAATGACAAAATAAATTTTAGTTTTATTTCACTAATCCACAGTTGACTGGATATTTATATCTTACCTAATCCAATATAATTTAAATCACAAAGTTTTTAATGATACATATTTTTTTACAAGTAATACCGGTGAAATATGACTACATGGATACATATTTCACAAGTAGACAAATATTTCTAATATTAAATTAACTTACATAGATAATAACCAAAAAGAGTTTATTTATATTTGATGCAAAGGATTGTTATTAATTTAATTTTAAATTAAAAATATAATAATTTATAATATTAAATAAAATGAAGATACAAATAAAAAAATAAAGAAATTATTCAGTTAATTGGTACTTATTATGTGTCACATTGTATGATGATATTATTATGGATCAGTAGGTGACATCTAAATGTAAATAGTCATCTTGAATATATTTAGAAAATAAAGTAAATATTAAGTAAAAATAAGATTGTGAAAAGTTTCTGTCGCTGTAAATCTTTCAAAGAAATCATGTATGACAGCCAGAAACACAAAGATAGTGTAACAATATAGCTTTCTTTTACCACCAACTTCTACAGTTTAATCAAAATTAGTATTGAAACTGTGTAACACAATTTGGTACACAAAAATTGTATTTAGCCAAAATCTTAGAACTTAAAGTCTAGTACATTTACCTACTTTATATGCTATCTAAAGAATGTAAGTATGTTCAACTTGCCTGGTTTTTTTACAAGGAATGTCAGGTTAACCATTTGGGACTGAAAAAAGTATTACACAGCAATTCTATTTTTTGGTAGTAGAATCACTGTAAATATCAACTTACCAATTCATTCTTGATTAAAACACGTGAACTGCCTTTATCGAACTCAAAGGCAATGCAACATGTAAATGTTTTCGTGTTTTCAGACTGGATTTCATTTCATTTATCCATCATATTATAGGCCTTTCTTTGAACTGCAGCACACTTAGCCTCAATAAAATTGTTATTTCTATCATAGTCTTGAAGTCTGTAAAAAGAGGAAACATAGCTGTGAACTCGGTAAATAAGCATACTTTTGATTAAATGTGTTGGTAATAGTAAACTAACCTCTGAATTAGCTGTATTTCGGCTCGCTTAATCCGGCCTCGCTTTTAAAGCACTGCCTTTCATTGATCCGTAACTCATATTTGCCATAATTATGTGCAGGTATAGCAAAATATTATTCTAAATAAATAAATAATCCAGCGTAACAGAAGCATATTCAACATTTGACATTTTTCAATTTTGGCGACATCACGCGTCACTAGCGCCTCTAGCGGTGCTTCACTCGTAATTCCTTATCGTATCGTATCGATTTGTTTATTTTATCCATCATCCGAACATGGTTTTCATGTATGATAAATTTAAACAGTCGACGATGTGACATATTGTCACGAAATGTGACAGTTGGCCGTGCTTCAAAAATTCTAGCCATAAAGCCTTTTTTATACATTTGTTGGTAATATTGGATGACTGCTTGCTCATAAATAGGACGTTTTACTATAATGCCATCAAACTGAGAGATAATAGAAATGTTACACCTTCACTCATACTTCACTAACTTTCACAATATTTGGGTTTTTATTGTATTTTGCATCTGTGTGATGAGACCCTTTCTTTTTCTAAGGCTTGACATTGACAGCAAAATAAACCGTCGTCGTGAACTCCGTCGCTATCACATCAACATAAATAAGAGTAATTCTTCATCCTCCTAGCGTTATTCCCGGTTATCTCAGTTTAATACAGTATATAAGTTAAATTCAGTTTACATGACGACGAAATTTTGCGAAAAATGCAACCAAAAGTGTAAGTAACAAACAAAATAAGTTAGTTTATTATTTCAACGTTGGTCGTCTTACTTATTTGTGTGATTAATACGTTTTCAGCCGTTGCACTCCGGCTCCAAAGAGGAAGCTTTGCGAGTACATGGCGACGCACGCGCTTTTTGCCAACGGCGAGTACGGTGGCACGAGGTTTCAGTGGCAGGAATTGGCGGATTCGCTGAGGGAGTTCGGCCCTGAAAACTCGGTGGCAGCGTTGAAATTGTAAGTAATCAACAATTATCTATATGATTCATGAATATATCATGAAATCGTAATGAGATTTACTTACTACCGAGTATGATATATTAAATTTATACGTATATTTAATCAAGGCACTATACTTAATCTGTTTAAGAGAGTAAAAGTGTGTTTTGCTTGTATTTCAGTGAGCATACAGTGCAGTGAGAAAGGATTCAGTTCAATTATGAGTATTTGCATTCCTATTTGAGTTATGACAGAGCTGTCTATCCCAGTACAAATTATGTCATCATTGACGTTTATTGTACTGAGATGACGGCTCTGTCATAATGCAAATAGGTTTCGTGGAGGGCCGTGACAAATTTTGAATGAAAACAAAAGTAAATGCCACCATGAGGTTTTATTCGGCAATACATTGTTACATAAAAGTGTGGCGGTTAAAACGCTCCGCGGCCTTACCCAGCTAGACACCCTTGTTATATAAAGGTATAATGTCCAAATATCATACATTTTCATTATGTTTACAGTCCAAGTCACCAAAACCATGCATGCTCAAAGATGCATTCAAAAAGAGCTCAGAGGCCACAGATCTAAATGAAGAGCTCCTGCAGGAGAGGGATGAGAATGAAGAGGAAGGTCATGTGTGTTGTTAGGACGAACAAGACCCTCAAAGCTCAGCGCACTGAACAGGATGTTGGTTCAAAGAGTTGTTGAGCCAGCGGATCGAACTTCAACTATCCGTGGATCGGTTCCAGCAGTGCCAGGAGATACATGAGCAGGCGTATTTGGGATCAGGAGCTGGAACCGGAAGAGCTGCAGGCAAAGGAGATCACTACCTGCCGTGCAAGCAGGCTCCGCCCGAGCCGCCGTAGAACGCCGTCGAGCCGACACGAACCGGTAACCCCGCGCTGACCGCCGTGTACATGGACTGTAGTATAAGAAAACTACATAAAAATGTATGGCGCAGACGCCGACGTAGGCAGCGGGGTTACCGGCTCGTGTCGGCTCGACGGCGAACTTAATGGAGAACTTTTATCAGGATATGTAGGTTATAGAGCAAAGTTTAATTTTATCTACTCTCCCCCCTCCTCCGGGGTGAACTTCACCCCCCTCCCCCGTGCCCATGAAATTGTCCCGGAGCGCGGTATTTTCTATTTTAAAAGACAACCGTACAAGATACATAAAAAGTATGTAGAAACAAAATAATCCTTGATAAATTTACTATAAACCATTTATACATACAAAAGCGATATCACTTATAGTTTTATCTTAATCAGCCACCAAATACAAACGTTTTTGATGATTTTGCTATTTTTTTTACTGTACTTTTAGTATTCTTAAAAACTTCACACTTTATCGCCAAGATATGTATGACTGAAGTAAAGAATAGAATATGCTCTTTATATAAAGGTATGATTTATTTCTAAACTCTTTCATTTACCGTTGCTGTGCTACTTTTTAATTTCATTCAGTGAAATATAAATATTCGTACTGTTATATTTATATATTTATTTATATTTATTTATTTATTTATTCACAATAATACATTGAAAGCTTACAGTGTAAGTTAGTTGGTTATACTGGGCGTTTTCCGCAAGTCCACATCCAGTGAGCCTATTTTGCGTGAATCGGTGAGGTAGCGCTACTCTAACCGCCCCGGCTCCTCCAGAAAGTTTGTGAGTGCCTTGGTGTTGCTGACTGTGTCCCGTAGTGTGTCCGGAGACCCTAGGTGCTTTTTTCTGTATACTTGAATTAAATTTAAAAAATAGGACCCGGTAGGTGGCACTGCAGTCGGTATGTCACTGATCTCCTCCAAAAGCTGCATACGAATTTGAGCGGCTCAGCCTGAGGCATGCTGGCCCCGCGTGGCGAGGTACTCACGAGCTAATTTGGTGCACATAAACATGCGCGTGCGAGCCAGGCGTGCTCGCGGCGAGCCGACATTGTGCGTCGATCAAAATGGCGTCGGACACGATGACAGCCGCGGCTGCGTTTATGCACGAGTTACCTCACCGAATTATTACCAAAAAGAAGAGAAAATCGCCTCTGTGGTGGATTACTCAGATGTACTAAAATCGTAATACATGTGGTGCACATTTACTTCACTAAATTACATCGTTCTGCCCGCGGCACGCTCGGATACACGTCCAAGTTACGCGAGGCACGCACACTGATATTTAAAGCAATGACGCGTCGAGTGTCCAAGAGGCTCCGTCCGCGTGGAATTCGTTTATATCGTAGCTCCATACAAACTTTCACCCCCCATTTTAGGGAAGTGGGGGTTAGAAAGAGACAAAAGTAGCCTATGTATAGTACTCTCCATCCCTTCAACTATCTCCACTTAAAAAAATCACGTCAATTCGTCGCTCCGTTTTGCCGTGAAAGACGGACAAACAAACACACACATACACTTTCCCATCCATACTAATATTATAAATGCGAAAGTGTGTCTCTGTCTGTCTGTCTGTCTGTCTGTTACCTCTTCACGCTTAAACCGCTGAACCGATTTAGGTGAAATTTGGTGCAAAGATAGTTTGAATCCTGTGAAAGGACATAGGATAGTTCTTTTCCCGAAATTCATCCCCTAAGGAGGGGAAATGGGAGGTTAAAATTTGTATGGAGATTCTTAAACCGCTAAACCGATTGAGATAAAATTTGGTGCAGAGGTAGTTTGAATTCTGGGAAAGAACATAGGATAGTTTTTTTTCCGAATTTCATCCCTTAAGGGAGTGAAATGGGGGGTTAAAATTTGTATGGAGATACTTGAACCGCTGAACCGATTGAGATGAAATTTGATTCAGAGATAGTTTGAATTCTGGGAAAGGACATAGTATAGTTTTTTTCTCGAAATTCATCCCCTGAAGGGTGAAATGGGGGGTTGAAATTTGTATGGAGCTACTTAAACCGCTGAACCGATTTAGATGAAATTTGGTGCAAAGACAGTTTGAATTCCAGAAAAGGATAAAGGATAGTTTTTTTTCCGATATTAATCCCCTAAGGGGTTGAAATGGAGGTTTAAAATTTGCATGTAGCTATTAAAACCGCTGAGCCGATTTAAATGAAATTGGATATGGGGATATTTATATGTAGTTCCGAGGAAGGGCATACGATAATTTTTATCCCGAATATTGGTGAGTGATGGGTGGAAGAGGAGGGTGTCACCAGGCTGTATCTCAAGAACCGTGATAGCTAGACAGTTGAAATTTTCACAGATGATATATTTCTGTTGTTGCTATAACGCCAAATACTAAAAATAAAATAATTCATACTATACTAATATACTTAAATACCATATCCATACTAATATTATAACTGTGAAAGTGTGTCTGTCTGTCTGTCTGTCTGTTACCTCTTCACGCTTAAACTGCTGAACCGATTGAGATGAAATTTGGTATGAAGATAGTTTAGATCCCGGGGAAGAACATAGGATAGTTTTTATCACGGAAACCATCCCCGGAGGGAGGGAGAAATTGCAGATGAAAATTTGTATGGTGCTACAATATAAACGAGTTCCACGCGGACGGAGTCGCGGGCAGAAGCTAGTTTATAATATTAGTATGGATGCTGGTCTAAATTGAATACCGGTGACATTTTATTTTCACCCCCCATCCTCCAATTTCCGCTCCAGTCCAAGTTGGCTCATTTTGGGTTGCACAGGGCAGTTCCACAACGCATCGGGAGCTCAAATACCGCGAGCCATCCGTTTGCCTCTCGGACATCGAAATTACGCGTCATTGCTTTAACTATGAGGCGCCTTTGAGCACGATCAAAAGACCGCCTCCAGGCGCATGAGCGCGTACGAATTTGAGCAAAAGGGCTTGTGTACAAATCACGCGAGGTTTTTTCGGCTACTTTTTGACCTCAAAGACCTGACCTGAAAGATCAAAACTGTTATCCTCAGATTCAGATAGCGATAACGAGATTTTGCTCTTACTTGCCCTATGGCGAAACAAAAAGAAGAAATCTAAACGGTCATCGGGGCGTGAAGTTGTAAAAATATACAACTTGCTGCACCGCTCTCAGCACGCCTCCGCGCCGCGCCGCGCCGCCACCGCCGGTGCGCGCCGGTGCATTGGCAATACTACTTCCCGCCGCAAAACCGCCCCGCGCCGCGCTCGCCTATCTGTGCACGCGTATCACCGCCTCCGCGCCGCCGCCGCCACGCTTTTTTCCCGGCCGGTCTTCTATGCGGACCCTTTCATTTAGCTCATACATTACAACCGGTACCGCCTCCGCGCCGCACCACGCCGCTCCGCCACCGCTGTCAGTGCGTTTCGGCCTTTTCGTTCACTGTAGAAAAATACACGTGACGTGAGGTCTCCTTAACGTGATCTGTCGTCATTTTTTCCTGCTGGCTGTTTAATTATTCGGCATTTGACGTACGGTTACATGCGGAAGTCACTTGCCTCATTAACATTTTTTAGAATAAATTGTGTAGGTAAAGTCGGTATAGTACCTAGTATATATATGTATATAGATATATTAAGTAAAGTAGGTATCATAATGAAATGCAGCGGTACACAGGATAAGTATTATTAAATTTGACCGCTTCTCCTAGTTAACCACGACAGTAGCCGCCTCTCTCCGCGCCCTCTGCTTCCAGCGTATCGAAAGGTCCACCTTCCACCAGCGACCTACAAAAGAAAAGTGTGTCTCAATTAGATCCCTCAAATCCGTAATGTGTGACTTATTAAACTATTTTTTGTAATATTCATCCCATAAAAACATTCCATGTAAAAAAGAGGCCAAGTCTCGAAACTTTTCCACCGCAAAAAGTTGTGAGATATTTGGTAGTACCAAGTCTCAGGCATTCTTATTATTATTTATTTGCTAGCTAAATAAAATTCTGCAACTTGGCAATCACACAACTTTACAGCATTTATGGATTTTTGCATACCTAAGACTATGTAAAACAATGCGTGCTTGGTTAATGAAAATGCAGGATTCTAGTTTTATCCACAACGAATTTATAGGGGGGCCGAAAATGGCCTGAACTGCTTCGAGAAAAGGATGGTACGGCCGTGCCGCTGTTTTGCTCGACTTGGCGGGGGCACTGCCGTGCCCCCAGATTTATTGTTTATATTATTGACCCATGGATTATTGCTAATAAGGCTGAATTAGATAGAACAAATTCACATTTGCAAATTTATTTTGCAACCAATTATGCATTAAAATGCAATCGGTGCAATCTAAGATTGGGAAATGTTTGAATCACTTACCGATAGTGCTGCATTATATATTGTACAGCACACAACAGGTAGTCTATCTATGGGCAGCAATTTCTACTTAGAAGTAGGTTGTGCTCCCCTATGTGACTGTCGTGTAGCCTCTTTAATTCTGCTTTAACGGCACAATTGTTTAAAAATGAAGGAGTCCTGCACTTGCCCAGGAAATCTCGCGTTGACAGATTATTTTACAGTTAACATCCGCAATCTGAAACGTAATGGTACCTTCAATCAATGTGTATAGAAATCATTTATTTTAAAATCAATCTCGTGTCAACATTGTTTGTGATATTTGGTATTTAAAGTGGTTATTAGGTAATGATCTTTCTAAAATACTGCTGCCAATTCCAAATGCCTCTCATGTACTAGAAAGAAAGGGGTTATAGCTAGTAGTTATAATCTACTACTATGTAGTGATACTAATATTATAAAGAGGTCTGTGAGATTGTAAGTTTGTATATTTTGTATGTAAGTGCCCCTCCGGAACTACTGAAGCGTTTTCAATAGTTATTTGTGTCACAAGGGAGAAAAATAGTATATTTACGGCGAGGGCGGTGTATTGAATCCTGAACGTAGCGAGGGATCCTAAAATAGAATCCTGAGCGTAGCGAGGGATTCTAACGTAGGATCCTGAGCGTAGTGAGGGATACAAGTGTTTAGAAGAGGGTTAAGATAATTTTGCTACCGAGTGACACATACAATTTTTCACACCGACTATGAAGAAATATAAAAAAGATTCTGTTAAAATTACTTAACAAGTTTTAACAAAATTTCTTAATTTTTGTTACTTACGCATTTTTAAATATTACGAAAATCATAAATTTTGATATAACGTTAAAGTTAAAACTTTAAATATGTTCGTTTTTAATCGATTACGATGAAATTACAATCGATTATTGTATTTAATGTGTTCTATTGGCACATTGCGTAAATGCTACATGCCAATGAATAAATTAAAAAAGTAGCTTGAACAGAAAAGTAGCATTTTGATCCCTCTCGTCGTGGAGCAAAACTTACTTTTCCGAATGAAAGGTGTGAAAAAATATTTTCCTCCCTTCTTTTCTTTTGAAGTCTACCTCTTCTCGTTTCTACTGAAAGGGTTACTGGAAGAGATCCCTCAAAGGGATAAGTTCGCCTTTGTACATCCCTTCATCATCTTTTTGTTAATTGTTTACTGTGTTTATTTTGTACAATAAAGTTGTACTACTACTACCTTCTGGATGGACAGTTTAGCCCGCGGGTTTATTCCTTTGCAATACGCGGACGAAACCGTGCGGGCAGCTACTGTATGTTTGTATATTTAACAATTCATTTATCACCCAAGATGTGCAGCAACCCCCTTGAGCCTCTAAAAAGGCAAGTCCTGTGGATCGCCGGGACCAGTCATTGCCGGGAACGCTATCCACTTTCTCATGACCCTATAAACAAAATAATAATATTAGGTATAAATGATATTGTGACATCCCTTTGTAACTACTGTATGCTATGCTAATAAATACATAAAAAAATAGTTTTGAGCGTTATTTTTATGTAGAATTCAGTAACATGGTGGGTTACGTTTAGTACAATCTGTATTATTTAAGATTATTTACTAAACTTTTATTCTTAATAAATAATTATAAATATCTAGGTATATAACTGGGCGCCTCAATGAAAATTTACTTAATAATATTTTTAGTTTCTGTAGGTTTACTCTCTATGTTATTTAAACAAATTCGATTTGATTTGATTTAGTCCGAGTGACCATTCTATTCGAGAAACAATATACCTAAGTTACCTTTATATGGAGCGGCAACCCGTCGGCGTAATGAGAGCGGAGATCCTCGCCCAAATTATCAAATAATAGTGCCATCTCCTTGCGCACTCTATATATATATATATATATGTGACAGAATTCAGCTCGGTTCAATTCGATAGATCAAAAAAATAAAATCTTGACATATATCAATAAATAAAATGCAATAATTACATATGACGTATATATGCGTTTTTTCAAGTGTTTTTATGTTATTCTCGTATAAAAAAATATACTTAGTTACTTGAAAAAGTGCGGAAGTTCAGGTTTTCTTGATCCACAGTATAGGTTATCGTTACTATAATCCAAAAAGCATTACTTACCTTAAGTACCGCTTCGATAAGCGTGTCACCCCCTTGCGCACTAATGATATGCAGCGAAATGTCTGCTTTAGGAACTCCTAAGTCCAAGGTCCAACAGCATTTGTTCAAGACTCCCTGATGAAATTTCACGTCTTCTTTTTCAATAATAGGTTTGACTTCAACCAACAAACAAATCTGTTTTATTATAGGGAAAAAATACCATAGCGCACTTATCACAGTAACTATCATTATTATATCACTAAAAAATAGAGTATAAATTCACTCGTAGTTTTGGTGAAAACCAAGTTTTATTACATTCGATATAGCTTATCGTTACCTCGGACGCACTTAGATAAAATAATTAAATAAACTAAGTTGAGACGTCAAATTACGATAATTTATCACATTAACAACGTACAATGTTATGCAAAACGGTAACGGCTGTCACTTGTCATGTATACCTGTCAAAGTTGGATAACTCTATTTTGACCATTGTGAATCGGTAATTTGAGTGAATAAGTAGACAAATCACGTGACTTATTATTTATCGTACCCTTATTGCTTGCGTGCCTGTATTTAAGTTCCCTTATATTTATTTATCTATTTACTAGCTCCTGCCCGTGGCTCCGTTCGCGTGGAACTCGTTTATATCGTAACTCCATACAATTTTTCACCCCACATTTCACACCCTTAGGGAATGATTTCCGGGATAAAAACTATTCTATGTTCTTTGCCCGGATTGGAACTATCTCTATACATGGGCGCTATGAAAATGTATCTCGAACCATACATTTTAAAAAGTAACTTAAGAGTATTAAACTCAAGTCATTTCTAAATCGTCTTAATTTGGTGGTATAATAAATAAAGCATCCTATTTTTGTGCAAGCATTCATCCAATATCACCGAAATAGGCTCTATGGCTAGAGTTATCACTTATAGTGCTATAAGCAACGAGCTTTAACACATATCGTGGGATAAACGACAAGGTTTGGTTAACGTATCAGATGCGATAAAGAATCATATCCACTATTGCGTGACAAGCGATAGCAGCCATGGTAGCCCCGCAGGGCGCGGGCGGCTCGCGCGGCGGCGCCGGCCGCAGCGCCACGCACGGGCCGCAGGCGCCCGCACACCGCTCGATGTCACCGTCGATGCCTGGCCACCACATTCTGGTGCGCGCGTTACATTTCATTTTAACTATACCCAAATGCGTGCTGTGCAATTCACTTAACATGCGTTGCCTCAGTGACAATGGAATTACGACCTTGTGCCCTCTTAATAGGGATCCGTTTTCAAGTTGTAGATCGGTTCTGCAATTAAAATAAGGTTCGACCGATTTACAGTTTATTTTACGCGGCCAACCTTGGTGCATATATTTGATTACCGTTTGAAGGGTTATATCGCTATCGGTGGCCTTTTTAATGTCATCCGAGGTAACCGCTGGTGAAACCGAATCTAAGAAATTTAGCGCACAAAGTGTATCGAACTCATTATCACTGTCACTTGACGTGCTCGGCAATGGCGCACGGGAAAAATAGTCTGCCACCAAGTTATTACCACTGGAAACATATTGTATTTTATATGTATACGCGGATAATATGATGGCATACCTTTGGAGACGCAAGGCCGATGTGGCCGATATTCCATTTTGGGTATTGAATATTGAAACTAACGGCCTATGGTCCGTTTTGAGTATAAAAGGGTCACTACGACCATACAGGTATTGGTGAAAACGCTTCACCCCAAAAATAATAGCCGTCGCCTCCTTTTGGATCTGGCTATAATTACGCTCGCTTTTAGTGAGGGAGCGCGACGCGAACGCTAGCGGGCGCTCCTGTCCATCGGCGGTACGCTGGGCTAGCATAGCACCTAGACCACCGGGCCCCGCGTCGACGCTCAGCACCAGCTGCGCGCTGGGCTCGAAGTGCGCCAGCACACGGTCCGAGACCAGCTCGTGGCGCACCGCGTGCACGGCGCCGCGCTGCCTCTCACCCCACTCCCACTCAGCGCCTGCGCGTAAAAGCTCATGTAAGGGACTCATTAACGTAGCGGCCTTAGGAATAAAACTTCTGTAGTAATTAACTACACCCAAGAAACGTTTCACCTCTGTCACATTGGTCGGTTCTGGTGCGTTTAAAATAGCCTGCACCTTGTCTGGACACGTCTGTAGACCTTCTTTACTAATAACGTAGCCTAAATAAGTAACGTTGGGTTTGAAAAATTCACATTTTTCTTTCTGTACCCTTAGTCCCGCGTCGTTAATTCTGCTCAAGACTTCATTTAACCTCTTTAAATGCAAGATTTTGTTCGGACCAGTTACACAAATGTCATCGAGCCAGCAGCTCACGCCATCAATACCAGTAAGGAGGGTTTCCATGGACTTCTGGAAGACTGCTGGACCGTTTGACAGTCCATATACTAATCGCGTATATTTGAATAGTCCTTTAGATGTATTTATGGTCGTGAGCTCCTGCGACGACTCGTCCAGCATAAACTGGTTATACGCATTTTTGAGATCGATTTTACTGTAGTGTTCGCCACCGCCTAATTTGGCAAATACCTCCTCAATTCTAGGGAGCGGGTACTTGTCAACAACTAGGTCCTTATTAAGCGTGACCGAAAAGTCGCCAGCTATCCTGACCTTCCCACTCTCTTTCAGCACGGGCACAATAGGTGTAGCGTACTCCGAATGATTTACGGGAACTAAAACACCCAACTTTACTAACCTATTTAGTTCCTCCTCGACTTTGTCTTTTAAAGCAAAGGGTACAGTGCGTGGTTTAAAAAATTTTGGGCATGAATTTTCCTTCAAACGCAAGTGCACCTTAAACTTATTAAACGCACCGAGCTCATCGCGCCAAATGTCCGGATATCGTTCTAACAATTGGTTTACATCAATGTCATTGCCGTCACAAATACTATTTACGTTTGTTGTTAGCGCCATACTAAAAGCAGACATAAAATCTCGTCCGAGTAAGGGCGGACCCCCATTAACTACTACAAAAAAGTTTATTTTTCTTGTTTCACCGTTATAAGTAGCCCCGGTTTGGAAATAGCCGAGTGGCGAGATTTTGTGCCCATTGTAAAAACACATCTTAATGTTACACTTTTCTAATCGGTGCTCAGAAAACATTTCGTAATATAATTTATCGCCTATGACGCACACCCCCGATCCCGAGTCTAGTTGCATCGATATATTTTTACCTCCTAAAATTACATCTAAGATAATCGGTTTATTTGACACGTACCTTAAATTAAAATTATGGCATTCCGTGCAACATTCTTCTACTTCTTCTATCACGTTCTGCTCCGGTTCACTTGTTATGCAGTTTACGCGGGAGGACTTGCTTTTACACACTTTTTTTAAATGTCCTATAATTCCACATTTCTGGCATCTATAGCGCTTGTAACGGCAACTGTCTGCGTCGTGGTTTCTCATTCCACAAATGGAACAACGTAAATCATATCGCTGGGGCTGATTTCCTCCGCCCGGTCGCGTCACGGTGCCGCCGCCGCCGCGCCGCGCTTTGTCCCAGCCGCCCCGGCCTTGTCCGCTTCCACTAGCCCCATAATATACAGGCTCCTCCTTGATAGTGACTGCCATCTCTGTCTTGGCTTCCCTTGCCACCGCCGCTTTTTCTGCTATCTCCAGTGCCGCCGCCATTGTCAACGTCGCCGTATTTTCGAACAATTTATCTCGCTCCGGGCCAGAACCCAAGCCAAGGATGAAACGATCTGCCAAATTCGCTTCCAGGGCGGCACCAAAGTTGCAAAAAATCGCTAACCCTCGTAGTCGCGCTGCCCAGTCCCCCAACGTCTCGCTTGGTCCCCT
The DNA here is from genome assembly GCA_947049275.1 of Epinotia bilunana. Taxonomy (NCBI): domain Eukaryota; kingdom Metazoa; phylum Arthropoda; class Insecta; order Lepidoptera; family Tortricidae; genus Epinotia; species Epinotia bilunana. The sequence goes on along the minus strand of OX346277.1, from coordinate 1,133,079 downwards.
TGTCGCCGCATAAAATCTGGCTTTGTCCGCGTACGTACACTGCTTCTTCTTAAAGTGGCCGTCGAGTAATCTTACTAGCTCCTTAAACTCAAGCTCCTCCACCACGTATGGATGTGCTAAGTTCCGTAACAAGCGGTAGGTATCGTCCGTAATGTGCGTAAACAATAGGGCGCGCTTATCTGATTCCTCTTCTACCTTGTTCACCACAAAAAACTGATTCAATTTGCTATGAAATATCTGCCACTCGCTAGTTTTGTAATCAAAATTCGTTAAATTTCCAAAAAACGCCATATTTTTTTTTCTTATGCGCGGGTACTTTTTAATCCTCGATCGCCAGTGAGGTATTTGAGACAAAACAACCGTCTTGTTTGCGAGCTAGTTTATTACTGACTTAACCAAACGGCGCAAGCGCCTTATGACTACGTATACATATACATCACAACGACATCCGCATTGATCGATATGTAGATACATTGAGCACTGAGATAGCAAACATTCAAATACACGGCTTCAGCGACGCGTCGATCTCCGCTTACGGTGCATCCATTTATATCAGAGTGTTAAAATTGAATGGCACAGTCACGACAAAATTGATTGCGTCCAGAACGAGAGTCGCACCAGTTAAGACTGTTTCATTGCCGAGACTGGAACTCTGCGGAGCTGTTACGTTATCAAAATTGTTAAAACAAGTCAGCCGTGCTATGAGAATACCAGCTTCACAAGTATTTGCATGGACAGACTCATCTATAGTACTTGCATGGATTTTTGGTGAACCACAAAAATGGAAAACGTTTGTGGCAAATAGGGTTGTAGAAATTACGAACAATGTAAATAAAGAACAGTGGCATCATGTCAGTTCAGACGACAATCCTGCTGACATTGCCTCCAGGGGAATGTTAATATCAGAATTAAAGACTTCAAACCTGTGGTGGAGAGGGCCGAAATGGTTAACAGAAAAAGAGATTGAATATAAAAAACCTAACATCATCACAACAGATATGGAACAAAAGAAAAGTATACAGGCAAATGTATCTTCACACGAAGACGGAACTGAAGGGTGTTTATCTGAAAAATTTAAAGACTTTGATAACTTAAAAGAATTGGTAAAAACTATCACACTCTGCCGCAAATTTATAAACATGAAAAAACTGCACATCGATAATCTAAAAATCAATACACATGATTTGGAGAACTCTCTACATATATGTATAAAAATAGTTCAAAAGGAAGAATTTCCAGAAGAAATAAACAGATTAAAATTGAACAAGCAAGTACCCAAACGGAGCTTAATAAAATCTTTAAATCCTTATTTAGAAGGCGATCTACTGAGAGTTGGAGGTAGACTAAGGCTTGCAACCATAAATGAAGACATTAAGCATCCTATAATTCTAGGAAATAAAAATAATTTAACCCCGCTAATAATAGCCGACGCACACGTAAAAACTTTACACGGCGGTATAACACTGATGATGAGCTATCTGAGAACTAAATATTGGATACTAAAAGCAAAGAATCTAGTGAAAACCCATGTTAATCGATGTCTAGTGTGTGTCAGACACAACGCTGCTCCTAAACCACAGCTCATGGGAGACTTGCCAAAAGAAAGAGTCACTCCCACTAGACCATTCTTACACAGTGGAGTTGACTTTGCAGGTCCTTTTGCCACTCTCATGTCAAAAGGCAGAGGTGCGAAGACAACAAAGACGTACGTGGCGATATTCATTTGCTTATCCGTGAAATGCATACACCTTGAATTGGTTGGCAATCTTACATCTGAGGCGTTTATAGCTGCCTTCAAGAGGTTTGTTGCCAGAAGAGGGAGATGTACTCATTTGTGGAGTGACCAAGGAAGAAATTTCATGGGCGCTAATAAAGATTTAATCACTGCATGGAAAGAAGCACAACTTGAATTTACGGGAGAGATCTCCGACTCACTAGCTCGAGAAGGTACACAGTGGCACTTCATTCCAGCATACAGTCCGAACTTTGGAGGTTTGTGGGAGGCTGGTGTAAAATCTTTAAAATACCACCTCAAAAGAATAATTACCACGCACCTTACATTCGAAGAAATGATTACCGTACTTTGTGAAATTGAGGCTTGTCTGAACTCTAGACCGTTAAGTCCAATCAACATTGATGACATAGACAGTATAGAAGCCCTAACGCCTGGGCACTTTCTGATCGGTGAAGCACCAATAAATGTTCCATCTCCCGATTTGAAGGCCACCAGGATAAGCTCGCTATCACGATGGCAGCACACGCAGAAAATGGTCAGAGATTTCTGGAAGAGATGGCAGGAAGAATACCTCTCACGTTTACAACAGCGACCAAAGTGGTTAAAGAGAGTAGAAGAATTGAAACAAGGACAAATCGTTTTAATAAAAACTGACAATCTTCCACCCGCCAAATGGGATCTCGGCCGCATTGTTGACAAACATCCAGGACCAGACGGCATTACAAGAGTGTACAGTGTCAAAAGTGGTGACAGTGTAGTTAAAAGACCTGTGACAAAATTATCTCTGATGCCAATAGAGATTAATTAATGTTAATAATCGACACAGAATGTGGATACATTCTGTGTCGATTTTGCATGCATGAAAGTTACAATTGTTTATTGTAAGTGCTAGTAAAGGACTTAGTAGTCCTTTGGCCGGCGGTATGTTAACGCCAACTCTTTAAGCTGACAGCATTATTAGACATGTATTTATTATTTAGTCGCATTACAAAAATCATACCAACAAGACGTGTTTGTAGGTGTAGCTATGTACGATCTGCGTATTAAATAACTACAAACTTACGTGCAGGGTTCGGAAGGTTTGCAGGTCCAAATAACACACACCAGTTGTATCCTTAAGCGGTATAATGTTCCACAAGCACAGACAAGCATTAGGCAAGCACACAGTCAAGGAGAGGCACAATATAAACGTAAAGAAAGCGAAAGAGTAGCAGCGCAGAGCGGCATGCGTCCAGCGTCGAGGTGAGATTCGGACTGCTCGTGCACGCGGCCGGATAGCCGCGGGCGCATGGCTTGTAGGCGATGACGTCACAGGGTACCGTTGGTGCGCGTAGGCACCGCGGTCGACACAGCCCGGCGATGGTGCGTGGAGCGAGTGCATATGTGTCGATGTTTATATATTTACTGTTTAGTTATGACTATGTATTTATCTGTGCTTATGTATGTGTATATATGTATTTATGTATGAACTTATTGTGAATGTAGTAAAATATCTATCTATTAATACCTATGAGCTTATTTATATTAAATATGCATTGTTAGTTATATGGTTGTGTTTTGTATATAATTAAGTATGTCTTATTTATGTATATAAGTAAATAGTGTGATTTATTAGTATATACATATAGGTGGCACCGCCACATCAGTCCCCCCCAGAGACCGTCTCACGGGCGATAATAGTCTGGGAAGGTAACTCTTCGGCCTGATCTGGTTTGCCTTATAACCTTTTCTTTCTCTAATTCTCTTAATTTCTCTTTTTCAGGTAGTCTCCTCTCTTTTTCAGGTTTACTTTCCTTCTCTTTTTCAGGGTGTACCTGCTTTGTTGGTTGCGTTCCAGTCCATGGCATCGTGTCGGAGAGCAGATATGCTGGTTTCAAACGGTCAATAGTTACGGTTGTGGTCTTTCCGTTTACTCGTATTTTGAAGAATTTCTCTCCTCTTTCTAGCACTTCGAGTGGTCCTCTGTATGCTGCCTGTAGCGAGCCACGCACAGCGTCTTCTCTCAGGAAAACGTGGGTGGAGGATGCTAGGTCTTTAAATATAAAAGTCTTCTTCGGACCATGCCTTGAGGTAGGCACAGGTTGAAGCTTCTGCGTTATATTCTTTAGTCGTGCAGTGAAGACCGTAAGGTCGGATGTTGTGTCGGTGCTAGGTTGGAAGAATTCCCCAGGCAGTCTGAGTGGTTCGCCGTATACCAAATCTGCGGATGATGTTTGCAACTCTTCTTTATAGGCACTCCTTACTCCCAGTAGTACTAACGGTAAGGCTTCTGTCCAGTTCTCTTGTGCATGACAGGTGATTGCTGCCTTCAGCTGCCTGTGAAATCGTTCGATAAGACCGTTAGAGGCGGGGTGGTATGCAGTGGTGCGTCGATGCTTGAAACCGGATATCTTCGCCAGGTACTTGAAAAGAGCGGATTCAAATTGTGCTCCTCGGTCCGTTACGATGTCAGTAGGGCATCCAAATCTGGAGATCCAGGTAAGGAGAAGAGATTTAGCCACAGTCTCTGCCGTTATATCCACCATTGGTATAGCCTCGGGCCAGCGCGTAAAGCGGTCTATGGCTGTGAGGCAATACCGGTAACCTTGCGATGTAGGCATCGGTCCAATTATGTCAATATGCACAAGGGTAAATCTAGCTTTAGGTAACTGGTAGGTACCCAAAGGTGCTTGGACATGTCTGCTGACCTTTGACTTTTGGCAAGCTACGCAGGCGCGAGCCCATCCGCGACAGTCTTTGTTTACGCTCGGCCACACAAAGCGTTCAGTCACTAGTCTTGCGGATGTCTTAATCCCTGGATGACTGAGTGAGTGTAGGCTGTTAAAAACCTGTCGTCTGTGTTCGGGTGGTACGTATGGTCTGAGAGTCGAAGTGCTGTCATCGCAGTATAGTGCTGTAGTGGTTCCTGGTATCATTAGTCTCTTTAAGTTGATATTATAATCTTTTTCCCCATTCAAGATTTACTTGAGCTCCTGATCTGAGTCTTGTGCTTCAGCGAGTTGTGACACGTCGACTGGCCTTTCGAGTTCCTCGATCCTTGATAGCGTGTCCGCGACGACATTGTTCTTTCCTGAGATATGTTTAATGTCAGTCGTAAATTGGGAAATGTAATCAAGGTGTCGGAATTGCCTCGGTGAACAATTTGATTTTTTTGTTGTAAATGCGAAGCATAGGGGCTTGTGATCTGTGAAAATTGTAAATACTCGCGCCTCCAACATGTGGTTAAAATACTTGATCGCATTATATATCGCCAGCAGTTCTCGATCATACGGCGAGTATTTCTGCTGTGCTGTACTAAGCTTCTTGGAGTAAAACGCGAGTGGCTGCCAAGAGTCTCCTCTTCTTTGCTGAATCACAGCCCCAACAGCTGTGTCGGATGCGTCTGTTACTAAACCGAGGGGAGCGTTGCAGTCTGGGTGGGCTAAAAGTGCTGCTTGGCAAAGGCTAGTTTTGCAGTCGAGGAAAGCCTTAAGTTGTTCGTCTTTCAGGTCGACTGGATGTGATCCTTTTACGGAGCCGGTGAGCAGCTTGTGCAATGGGACCTGGAGTTGAGCAGCCTGAGGGATGAATCTACGATAGAAGTTTATCATTCCTAGGAACCTTCTTAGCTCTCTGACAGTTTTAGGCGTAGGGAATGATTGGATGGCTTCAACTTTAGTTTCCAGGGGCTTTGTGCCATCGGCTGAGATGTGGTACCCCAGGAACTTGACCTCAGGAACTCCAAAGACGCATTTGGATGGATTGATGACGATTCCGTATTCCTTCAACCTCGTGAATAGCTGCCGCAGGTGATCTTCGTGCGTTTCTTCATCAGGCGAGAAGATGAGAAAGTCGTCAAGGTAGGCGTATATGAAGTCCATTCCTCGTGTGACTTCGTCCACGAAACGCTGGAACGTCTGACCAGCGTTCCTTAAACCAAATGTCATATATGGGAACTCGTAAAGGCCAAAGGGAGTCGCTATGGCGCTTTTAGATATGTCCTCATCGTTGATAGGGATCTGGTTGTACGCCTTCACTAAGTCGATCGTGGAGAAGATTTTGCATCCGGCAAGCTGATGGGCGAAGTCATGAATATGGCGAATTGGGTAGCGATCGGGTATTGTTCGTGCATTCAATTGCCTATAGTCACCACATGGTCTCCAACCATTATCCTTTTTGGGTGCTAGATGTAATGGTGAAGACCAAGGGCTTAACGACGGTCTCGCTGTTCCACATTTGAGCATGGACTCAAATTCTTGTTTGGCTATCTTGAGCTTATCCGGTGCTAACCTTCTGGGTGTGCAGTGGATTGGAGGGCCATCAGTGGTTTTAATGTAGTGGACCGTGTTGTGTTTCAGCTCCTGGTGTACTCCTGGTGGGCGAGTGATCTCTGGGAAGTCTCGCACTATGTTATTGTACCTCGTTTCCCCAAATGATGTCTTGATGGATGATATGGTGTCTGCCGTGGTGGATGATACTGCCATCGTCGTGAGTGACGTCGTGTTGTCCACTAAGCGTTTATGTCGGCAGTCGACAGCTAAATTGTAGAAAGATAGGAAGTCGACCCCTATGATTGCTTTCGTCACGTCAGCCACAACAAATTGCCAACTGAATTCCCGACGGAGGCCGAGATCCAAGTGTAGTTGTGCGTGGCCGTAGGTGTTGATGACTGATCCGTTGGCGGCAAAAAGTTGGTACGTGGTTTTAGGCCGGTGTTCACGCAGAGCTGTCCGTGGAAAAACGCAGAGGTCGCTACCTGTATCTACGAGGAACTGCATTTTAGTACGACGGTCTGTTACGAACAGGCGACCGGAGCTTGAGCAGTCGTCGGCCGCCATTATCGACTGCTGTGTCCGTTTCCCGAACCGAAATCGCACGGCTTGACGCATTTCGTTGCTTGCGACTGAAATTTTGAATGGTACCAGCATACTGGCCATCTGCGATAGCTTGATTGCGACCGACTGTCACTAGCTCCACGACTGCGGCTACGATGGTGCCTCTGGGATCCATTATGCCTACTCTTGGGCCGAGATCTTGAGTTCAGCTCTGCTCGCATATCATGCATTTGCCTGGTCAACTCGGCTATTTGATTAGCCATGAAGTCAATTGTAGCATTCTGGGTCATGGCGCTGGAGGACGTGCTTGCCACCTGCGGGCTAGGGGGTGTGAGGTCCCAAACTCGGTCCGCGGTACTTGCCAGAGCTTCGAGTGTCTGCGGCGCCGGCTGCGAAGCTATTGCTGCTTGGATATTCATGGGTAAGCGATTTATCCATATGGTTCTTAATAGCTCGTCATGCACCTCTGGACCAGCGAGATGTTGAAGATGACGCAGGAACTGTGACGGTTTACGGTCCCCTAACTCTTCATGTATTAAAAGTCTCTTCAGTTCCTTTTCGCGGGATGCTGACAACCTAGAGATGAGCTCAGTTTTAAGCTTTTCGTACTTGTTGGTGGCAGGCGGGTTGACAATAATATCTTTAATCTCCGCAGCATACTGATGGTCTAGCTGTGACAGTACATAATAAAATTTCGTTGAGTCGGCTGTGATGTTTGATATCATAAACTGACCTTCTACTTGTGCGAACCAAACGGCTGGTTCTTGTGGCCAGAACGGTGGCATTCGCACTCCGACACGGAATGTGTCGGCACCACTGGACAACTGCGCGGCGGAATTTTCCATTGCAGGTTGCTGCGGCGGTAGTGTTTTCGCTGACGTGTTTGGACTCTGGTCGTCTGTATTTACTTTTCCGTCAACCATTTGCACTGCTCAGTAAGGTTGCGTACTAAGTTCAACCAAAGGGGTCACCAATGTAGGTGTAGCTATGTACGATCTGCGTATTAAATAACTACAAACTTACGTGCAGGGTTCGGAAGGTTTGCAGGTCCAAATAACACACACCAGTTGTATCCTTAAGCGGTATAATGTTCCACAAGCACAGACAAGCATTAGGCAAGCACACAGTCAAGGAGAGGCACAATATAAACGTAAAGAAAGCGAAAGAGTAGCAGCGCAGAGCGGCATGCGTCCAGCGTCGAGGTGAGATTCGGACTGCTCGTGCACGCGGCCGGATAGCCGCGGGCGCATGGCTTGTAGGCGATGACGTCACAGGGTACCGTTGGTGCGCGTAGGCACCGCGGTCGACACAGCCCGGCGATGGTGCGTGGAGCGAGTGCATATGTGTCGATGTTTATATATTTACTGTTTAGTTATGACTATGTATTTATCTGTGCTTATGTATGTGTATATATGTATTTATGTATGAACTTATTGTGAATGTAGTAAAATATCTATCTATTAATACCTATGAGCTTATTTATATTAAATATGCATTGTTAGTTATATGGTTGTGTTTTGTATATAATTAAGTATGTCTTATTTATGTATATAAGTAAATAGTGTGATTTATTAGTATATACATATAGGTGGCACCGCCACATGTTTTCGTTCCTCACACAACTATGAACCTTACTGCAAACAACACACGACATTGGAATTTTTTCGCATTTCATGGTTGCCATTGAGTTCCGGAGAAGAAACACGGTCACACAACATTTTTGACCATAGTGAGGCTTGTCATTATAAATTCTATTTCATAACTACATGACAAAAACTGTATTCAAAAATATTAATTTGCCCTCAATTTCACCGGTTACCCAGCGGATGTAAAATGTCACCTGATTTTTATGAAAATAGTGGTATGTCACCTGGACAACCATGTTTTCTGCTAGAATACGTTTTTTTGCGAGATGCAACAATATATGTTTAAATACGAGTAGACTGTTTATCAATCAACGTACACATGTTTTGCAAAGTGATAATGAAGAAAACACGAAGGGTCAAGTCAAAGTTAATTGACACACAAATGCATTCAGGCGTTTATAAATAACGGAAAATTGTATGATGCCTGACGCCCTAGTGTCGGATCTGCATTGAAAGGGTTGTCAAATGAAATTGCATTTGTTTTAAATCAAAATGAATCTATTATGTCAGTCGAGTTTAACTACAACAGAGTTATTATCGAAGTGAGTATAGTATGGTATTATTTCATCACACTTGCTCGTAAAGGGCTACATAAGGCGCAAGCATACAAAACTATTATTAATTGAATAGGTTTACCAACTATTGTTTACACCAGTGTTTACATGACTTCTTGCAATAACAGCTTTATGCTAGATGTAACAATCACTCAATCTTTTTTATATGACATCATTGTCTGTAATCTTAAGCGGTGCTCGTCGAAATCCGAATGTATGGAAAGTTTGACAAGTTTCTTTAGATTGACAGCTGCCAGCGCCATATTTAACGTCAATCGGCCTGTAACTGTAAGTCGGTGCAACACGCCTTAAGAGTCGTGTCTGGCAGTGCGCTTGTCGCGTCGCCGGCGCGGCGCGGGCAGCTTGAGGTGCACGGTGTTGACGTGCAGCTTCAGCGACGCCGCGTGCGCCAGCAGCTTGCCGCACACGCCGCACGGGACCGCCGGCCGGGTACCCAGGTGCACCTGTCATTAAATAATAATAATAAATAGAAAAGCTCGCCGCCGGGCACGCGTCACTGTGTGACCAAGGCTCTATGGTTATACTCACGACGCGGTGGTGGCGCCGCATGTTGTGCAGCGTGGCGAAGCGCCGCGCACAGCTCGCCGCCGGGCACGCGTCACTGTGTGACCAAGGCTCTATGGTTATACTCACGACGCGGTGGTGGCGCCGCATGTTGTGCAGCGTGGCGAAGCGCCGCGCACAGCTCGCCGCCGGGCACGCGTCACTGTGTGACCAAGGCTCTATGGTTATACTCACGACGCGGTGGTGGCGCCGCATGTTGTGCAGCGTGGCGAAGCGCCGCGCACAGCTCGCCGCCGGGCACGCGTCACTGTGTGACCAAGGCTCTATGGTTATACTCACGACGCGGTGGTGGCGCCGCATGTTGTGCAGCGTGGCGAAGCGCCGCGCACAGCTCGCCGCCGGGCACGCGTCACTGTGTGACCAAGGCTCTATGGTTATACTCACGACGCGGTGGTGGCGCCGCATGTTGTGCAGCGTGGCGAAGCGCCGCGCACAGCTCGCCGCCGGGCACGCGTCACTGTGTGACCAAGGCTCTATGGTTATACTCACGACGCGGTGGTGGCGCCGCATGTTGTGCAGCGTGGCGAAGCGCCGCGCACAGCTCGCCGCCGGGCACGCGTCACTGTGTGACCAAGGCTCTATGGTTATACTCACGACGCGGTGGTGGCGCCGCATGTTGTGCAGCGTGGCGAAGCGCCGCGCACAGCTCGCCGCCGGGCACGCGTCACTGTGTGACCAAGGCTCTATGGTTATACTCACGACGCGGTGGTGGCGCCGCATGTTGTGCAGCGTGGCGAAGCGCCGCGCACAGCTCGCCGCCGGGCACGCGTCACTGTGTGACCAAGGCTCTATGGTTATACTCACGACGCGGTGGTGGCGCCGCATGTTGTGCAGCGTGGCGAAGCGCCGCGCACAGCTCGCCGCCGGGCACGCGTCACTGTGTGACCAAGGCTCTATGGTTATACTCACGACGCGGTGGTGGCGCCGCATGTTGTGCAGCGTGGCGAAGCGCCGCGCACAGCTCGCCGCCGGGCACGCGTCACTGTGTGACCAAGGCTCTATGGTTATACTCACGACGCGGTGGTGGCGCCGCATGTTGTGCAGCGTGGCGAAGCGCCGCGCACAGCTCGCCGCCGGGCACGCGTCACTGTGTGACCAAGGCTCTATGGTTATACTCACGACGCGGTGGTGGCGCCGCATGTTGTGCAGCGTGGCGAAGCGCCGCGCACAGCTCGCCGCCGGGCACGCGTCACTGTGTGACCAAGGCTCTATGGTTATACTCACGACGCGGTGGTGGCGCCGCATGTTGTGCAGCGTGGCGAAGCGCCGCGCACAGCTCGCCGCCGGGCACGCGTCACTGTGTGACCAAGGCTCTATGGTTATACTCACGACGCGGTGGTGGCGCCGCATGTTGTGCAGCGTGGCGAAGCGCCGCGCACAGCTCGCCGCCGGGCACGCGTCACTGTGTGACCAAGGCTCTATGGTTATACTCACGACGCGGTGGTGGCGCCGCATGTTGTGCAGCGTGGCGAAGCGCCGCGCACAGCTCGCCGCCGGGCACGCGTCACTGTGTGACCAAGGCTCTATGGTTATACTCACGACGCGGTGGTGGCGCCGCATGTTGTGCAGCGTGGCGAAGCGCCGCGCACAGCTCGCCGCCGGGCACGCGTCACTGTGTGACCAAGGCTCTATGGTTATACTCACGACGCGGTGGTGGCGCCGCATGTTGTGCAGCGTGGCGAAGCGCCGCGCACAGCTCGCCGCCGGGCACGCGTCACTGTGTGACCAAGGCTCTATGGTTATACTCACGACGCGGTGGTGGCGCCGCATGTTGTGCAGCGTGGCGAAGCGCCGCGCACAGCTCGCCGCCGGGCACGCGTCACTGTGTGACCAAGGCTCTATGGTTATACTCACGACGCGGTGGTGGCGCCGCATGTTGTGCAGCGTGGCGAAGCGCCGCGCACAGCTCGCCGCCGGGCACGCGTCACTGTGTGACCAAGGCTCTATGGTTATACTCACGACGCGGTGGTGGCGCCGCATGTTGTGCAGCGTGGCGAAGCGCCGCGCACAGCTCGCCGCCGGGCACGCGTCACTGTGTGACCAAGGCTCTATGGTTATACTCACGACGCGGTGGTGGCGCCGCATGTTGTGCAGCGTGGCGAAGCGCCGCGCACAGCTCGCCGCCGGGCACGCGTCACTGTGTGACCAAGGCTCTATGGTTATACTCACGACGCGGTGGTGGCGCCGCATGTTGTGCAGCGTGGCGAAGCGCCGCGCACAGCTCGCCGCCGGGCACGCGTCACTGTGTGACCAAGGCTCTATGGTTATACTCACGACGCGGTGGTGGCGCCGCATGTTGTGCAGCGTGGCGAAGCGCCGCGCACAGCTCGCCGCCGGGCACGCGTCACTGTGTGACCAAGGCTCTATGGTTATACTCACGACGCGGTGGTGGCGCCGCATGTTGTGCAGCGTGGCGAAGCGCCGCGCACAGCTCGCCGCCGGGCACGCGTCACTGTGTGACCAAGGCTCTATGGTTATACTCACGACGCGGTGGTGGCGCCGCATGTTGTGCAGCGTGGCGAAGCGCCGCGCACAGCTCGCCGCCGGGCACGCGTCACTGTGTGACCAAGGCTCTATGGTTATACTCACGACGCGGTGGTGGCGCCGCATGTTGTGCAGCGTGGCGAAGCGCCGCGCACAGCTCGCCGCCGGGCACGCGTCACTGTGTGACCAAGGCTCTATGGTTATACTCACGACGCGGTGGTGGCGCCGCATGTTGTGCAGCGTGGCGAAGCGCCGCGCACAGCTCGCCGCCGGGCACGCGTCACTGTGTGACCAAGGCTCTATGGTTATACTCACGACGCGGTGGTGGCGCCGCATGTTGTGCAGCGTGGCGAAGCGCCGCGCACAGCTCGCCGCCGGGCACGCGTCACTGTGTGACCAAGGCTCTATGGTTATACTCACGACGCGGTGGTGGCGCCGCATGTTGTGCAGCGTGGCGAAGCGCCGCGCACAGCTCGCCGCCGGGCACGCGTCACTGTGTGACCAAGGCTCTATGGTTATACTCACGACGCGGTGGTGGCGCCGCATGTTGTGCAGCGTGGCGAAGCGCCGCGCACAGCTCGCCGCCGGGCACGCGTCACTGTGTGACCAAGGCTCTATGGTTATACTCACGACGCGGTGGTGGCGCCGCATGTTGTGCAGCGTGGCGAAGCGCCGCGCACAGCTCGCCGCCGGGCACGCGTCACTGTGTGACCAAGGCTCTATGGTTATACTCACGACGCGGTGGTGGCGCCGCATGTTGTGCAGCGTGGCGAAGCGCCGCGCACAGCTCGCCGCCGGGCACGCGTCACTGTGTGACCAAGGCTCTATGGTTATACTCACGACGCGGTGGTGGCGCCGCATGTTGTGCAGCGTGGCGAAGCGCCGCGCACAGCTCGCCGCCGGGCACGCGTCACTGTGTGACCAAGGCTCTATGGTTATACTCACGACGCGGTGGTGGCGCCGCATGTTGTGCAGCGTGGCGAAGCGCCGCGCACAGCTCGCCGCCGGGCACGCGTCACTGTGTGACCAAGGCTCTATGGTTATACTCACGACGCGGTGGTGGCGCCGCATGTTGTGCAGCGTGGCGAAGCGCCGCGCACAGCTCGCCGCCGGGCACGCGTCACTGTGTGACCAAGGCTCTATGGTTATACTCACGACGCGGTGGTGGCGCCGCATGTTGTGCAGCGTGGCGAAGCGCCGCGCACAGCTCGCCGCCGGGCACGCGTCACTGTGTGACCAAGGCTCTATGGTTATACTCACGACGCGGTGGTGGCGCCGCATGTTGTGCAGCGTGGCGAAGCGCCGCGCACAGCTCGCCGCCGGGCACGCGTCACTGTGTGACCAAGGCTCTATGGTTATACTCACGACGCGGTGGTGGCGCCGCATGTTGTGCAGCGTGGCGAAGCGCCGCGCACAGCTCGCCGCCGGGCACGCGTCACTGTGTGACCAAGGCTCTATGGTTATACTCACGACGCGGTGGTGGCGCCGCATGTTGTGCAGCGTGGCGAAGCGCCGCGCACAGCTCGCCGCCGGGCACGCGTCACTGTGTGACCAAGGCTCTATGGTTATACTCACGACGCGGTGGTGGCGCCGCATGTTGTGCAGCGTGGCGAAGCGCCGCGCACAGCTCGCCGCCGGGCACGCGTCACTGTGTGACCAAGGCTCTATGGTTATACTCACGACGCGGTGGTGGCGCCGCATGTTGTGCAGCGTGGCGAAGCGCCGCGCACAGCTCGCCGCCGGGCACGCGTCACTGTGTGACCAAGGCTCTATGGTTATACTCACGACGCGGTGGTGGCGCCGCATGTTGTGCAGCGTGGCGAAGCGCCGCGCACAGCTCGCCGCCGGGCACGCGTCACTGTGTGACCAAGGCTCTATGGTTATACTCACGACGCGGTGGTGGCGCCGCATGTTGTGCAGCGTGGCGAAGCGCCGCGCACAGCTCGCCGCCGGGCACGCGTCACTGTGTGACCAAGGCTCTATGGTTATACTCACGACGCGGTGGTGGCGCCGCATGTTGTGCAGCGTGGCGAAGCGCCGCGCACAGCTCGCCGCCGGGCACGCGTCACTGTGTGACCAAGGCTCTATGGTTATACTCACGACGCGGTGGTGGCGCCGCATGTTGTGCAGCGTGGCGAAGCGCCGCGCACAGCTCGCCGCCGGGCACGCGTCACTGTGTGACCAAGGCTCTATGGTTATACTCACGACGCGGTGGTGGCGCCGCATGTTGTGCAGCGTGGCGAAGCGCCGCGCACAGCTCGCCGCCGGGCACGCGTCACTGTGTGACCAAGGCTCTATGGTTATACTCACGACGCGGTGGTGGCGCCGCATGTTGTGCAGCGTGGCGAAGCGCCGCGCACAGCTCGCCGCCGGGCACGCGTCACTGTGTGACCAAGGCTCTATGGTTATACTCACGACGCGGTGGTGGCGCCGCATGTTGTGCAGCGTGGCGAAGCGCCGCGCACAGCTCGCCGCCGGGCACGCGTCACTGTGTGACCAAGGCTCTATGGTTATACTCACGACGCGGTGGTGGCGCCGCATGTTGTGCAGCGTGGCGAAGCGCCGCGCACAGCTCGCCGCCGGGCACGCGTCACTGTGTGACCAAGGCTCTATGGTTATACTCACGACGCGGTGGTGGCGCCGCATGTTGTGCAGCGTGGCGAAGCGCCGCGCACAGCTCGCCGCCGGGCACGCGTCACTGTGTGACCAAGGCTCTATGGTTATACTCACGACGCGGTGGTGGCGCCGCATGTTGTGCAGCGTGGCGAAGCGCCGCGCACAGCTCGCCGCCGGGCACGCGTCACTGTGTGACCAAGGCTCTATGGTTATACTCACGACGCGGTGGTGGCGCCGCATGTTGTGCAGCGTGGCGAAGCGCCGCGCACAGCTCGCCGCCGGGCACGCGTCACTGTGTGACCAAGGCTCTATGGTTATACTCACGACGCGGTGGTGGCGCCGCATGTTGTGCAGCGTGGCGAAGCGCCGCGCACAGCTCGCCGCCGGGCACGCGTCACTGTGTGACCAAGGCTCTATGGTTATACTCACGACGCGGTGGTGGCGCCGCATGTTGTGCAGCGTGGCGAAGCGCCGCGCACAGCTCGCCGCCGGGCACGCGTCACTGTGTGACCAAGGCTCTATGGTTATACTCACGACGCGGTGGTGGCGCCGCATGTTGTGCAGCGTGGCGAAGCGCCGCGCACAGCTCGCCGCCGGGCACGCGTCACTGTGTGACCAAGGCTCTATGGTTATACTCACGACGCGGTGGTGGCGCCGCATGTTGTGCAGCGTGGCGAAGCGCCGCGCACAGCTCGCCGCCGGGCACGCGTCACTGTGTGACCAAGGCTCTATGGTTATACTCACGACGCGGTGGTGGCGCCGCATGTTGTGCAGCGTGGCGAAGCGCCGCGCACAGCTCGCCGCCGGGCACGCGTCACTGTGTGACCAAGGCTCTATGGTTATACTCACGACGCGGTGGTGGCGCCGCATGTTGTGCAGCGTGGCGAAGCGCCGCGCACAGCTCGCCGCCGGGCACGCGTCACTGTGTGACCAAGGCTCTATGGTTATACTCACGACGCGGTGGTGGCGCCGCATGTTGTGCAGCGTGGCGAAGCGCCGCGCACAGCTCGCCGCCGGGCACGCGTCACTGTGTGACCAAGGCTCTATGGTTATACTCACGACGCGGTGGTGGCGCCGCATGTTGTGCAGCGTGGCGAAGCGCCGCGCACAGCTCGCCGCCGGGCACGCGTCACTGTGTGACCAAGGCTCTATGGTTATACTCACGACGCGGTGGTGGCGCCGCATGTTGTGCAGCGTGGCGAAGCGCCGCGCACAGCTCGCCGCCGGGCACGCGTCACTGTGTGACCAAGGCTCTATGGTTATACTCACGACGCGGTGGTGGCGCCGCATGTTGTGCAGCGTGGCGAAGCGCCGCGCACAGCTCGCCGCCGGGCACGCGTCACTGTGTGACCAAGGCTCTATGGTTATACTCACGACGCGGTGGTGGCGCCGCATGTTGTGCAGCGTGGCGAAGCGCCGCGCACAGCTCGCCGCCGGGCACGCGTCACTGTGTGACCAAGGCTCTATGGTTATACTCACGACGCGGTGGTGGCGCCGCATGTTGTGCAGCGTGGCGAAGCGCCGCGCACAGCTCGCCGCCGGGCACGCGTCACTGTGTGACCAAGGCTCTATGGTTATACTCACGACGCGGTGGTGGCGCCGCATGTTGTGCAGCGTGGCGAAGCGCCGCGCACAGCTCGCCGCCGGGCACGCGTCACTGTGTGACCAAGGCTCTATGGTTATACTCACGACGCGGTGGTGGCGCCGCATGTTGTGCAGCGTGGCGAAGCGCCGCGCACAGCTCGCCGCCGGGCACGCGTCACTGTGTGACCAAGGCTCTATGGTTATACTCACGACGCGGTGGTGGCGCCGCATGTTGTGCAGCGTGGCGAAGCGCCGCGCACAGCTCGCCGCCGGGCACGCGTCACTGTGTGACCAAGGCTCTATGGTTATACTCACGACGCGGTGGTGGCGCCGCATGTTGTGCAGCGTGGCGAAGCGCCGCGCACAGCTCGCCGCCGGGCACGCGTCACTGTGTGACCAAGGCTCTATGGTTATACTCACGACGCGGTGGTGGCGCCGCATGTTGTGCAGCGTGGCGAAGCGCCGCGCACAGCTCGCCGCCGGGCACGCGTCACTGTGTGACCAAGGCTCTATGGTTATACTCACGACGCGGTGGTGGCGCCGCATGTTGTGCAGCGTGGCGAAGCGCCGCGCACAGCTCGCCGCCGGGCACGCGTCACTGTGTGACCAAGGCTCTATGGTTATACTCACGACGCGGTGGTGGCGCCGCATGTTGTGCAGCGTGGCGAAGCGCCGCGCACAGCTCGCCGCCGGGCACGCGTCACTGTGTGACCAAGGCTCTATGGTTATACTCACGACGCGGTGGTGGCGCCGCATGTTGTGCAGCGTGGCGAAGCGCCGCGCACAGCTCGCCGCCGGGCACGCGTCACTGTGTGACCAAGGCTCTATGGTTATACTCACGACGCGGTGGTGGCGCCGCATGTTGTGCAGCGTGGCGAAGCGCCGCGCACAGCTCGCCGCCGGGCACGCGTCACTGTGTGACCAAGGCTCTATGGTTATACTCACGACGCGGTGGTGGCGCCGCATGTTGTGCAGCGTGGCGAAGCGCCGCGCACAGCTCGCCGCCGGGCACGCGTCACTGTGTGACCAAGGCTCTATGGTTATACTCACGACGCGGTGGTGGCGCCGCATGTTGTGCAGCGTGGCGAAGCGCCGCGCACAGCTCGCCGCCGGGCACGCGTCACTGTGTGACCAAGGCTCTATGGTTATACTCACGACGCGGTGGTGGCGCCGCATGTTGTGCAGCGTGGCGAAGCGCCGCGCACAGCTCGCCGCCGGGCACGCGTCACTGTGTGACCAAGGCTCTATGGTTATACTCACGACGCGGTGGTGGCGCCGCATGTTGTGCAGCGTGGCGAAGCGCCGCGCACAGCTCGCCGCCGGGCACGCGTCACTGTGTGACCAAGGCTCTATGGTTATACTCACGACGCGGTGGTGGCGCCGCATGTTGTGCAGCGTGGCGAAGCGCCGCGCACAGCTCGCCGCCGGGCACGCGTCACTGTGTGACCAAGGCTCTATGGTTATACTCACGACGCGGTGGTGGCGCCGCATGTTGTGCAGCGTGGCGAAGCGCCGCGCACAGCTCGCCGCCGGGCACGCGTCACTGTGTGACCAAGGCTCTATGGTTATACTCACGACGCGGTGGTGGCGCCGCATGTTGTGCAGCGTGGCGAAGCGCCGCGCACAGCTCGCCGCCGGGCACGCGTCACTGTGTGACCAAGGCTCTATGGTTATACTCACGACGCGGTGGTGGCGCCGCATGTTGTGCAGCGTGGCGAAGCGCCGCGCACAGCTCGCCGCCGGGCACGCGTCACTGTGTGACCAAGGCTCTATGGTTATACTCACGACGCGGTGGTGGCGCCGCATGTTGTGCAGCGTGGCGAAGCGCCGCGCACAGCTCGCCGCCGGGCACGCGTCACTGTGTGACCAAGGCTCTATGGTTATACTCACGACGCGGTGGTGGCGCCGCATGTTGTGCAGCGTGGCGAAGCGCCGCGCACAGCTCGCCGCCGGGCACGCGTCACTGTGTGACCAAGGCTCTATGGTTATACTCACGACGCGGTGGTGGCGCCGCATGTTGTGCAGCGTGGCGAAGCGCCGCGCACAGCTCGCCGCCGGGCACGCGTCACTGTGTGACCAAGGCTCTATGGTTATACTCACGACGCGGTGGTGGCGCCGCATGTTGTGCAGCGTGGCGAAGCGCCGCGCACAGCTCGCCGCCGGGCACGCGTCACTGTGTGACCAAGGCTCTATGGTTATACTCACGACGCGGTGGTGGCGCCGCATGTTGTGCAGCGTGGCGAAGCGCCGCGCACAGCTCGCCGCCGGGCACGCGTCACTGTGTGACCAAGGCTCTATGGTTATACTCACGACGCGGTGGTGGCGCCGCATGTTGTGCAGCGTGGCGAAGCGCCGCGCACAGCTCGCCGCCGGGCACGCGTCACTGTGTGACCAAGGCTCTATGGTTATACTCACGACGCGGTGGTGGCGCCGCATGTTGTGCAGCGTGGCGAAGCGCCGCGCACAGCTCGCCGCCGGGCACGCGTCACTGTGTGACCAAGGCTCTATGGTTATACTCACGACGCGGTGGTGGCGCCGCATGTTGTGCAGCGTGGCGAAGCGCCGCGCACAGCTCGCCGCCGGGCACGCGTCACTGTGTGACCAAGGCTCTATGGTTATACTCACGACGCGGTGGTGGCGCCGCATGTTGTGCAGCGTGGCGAAGCGCCGCGCACAGCTCGCCGCCGGGCACGCGTCACTGTGTGACCAAGGCTCTATGGTTATACTCACGACGCGGTGGTGGCGCCGCATGTTGTGCAGCGTGGCGAAGCGCCGCGCACAGCTCGCCGCCGGGCACGCGTCACTGTGTGACCAAGGCTCTATGGTTATACTCACGACGCGGTGGTGGCGCCGCATGTTGTGCAGCGTGGCGAAGCGCCGCGCACAGCTCGCCGCCGGGCACGCGTCACTGTGTGACCAAGGCTCTATGGTTATACTCACGACGCGGTGGTGGCGCCGCATGTTGTGCAGCGTGGCGAAGCGCCGCGCACAGCTCGCCGCCGGGCACGCGTCACTGTGTGACCAAGGCTCTATGGTTATACTCACGACGCGGTGGTGGCGCCGCATGTTGTGCAGCGTGGCGAAGCGCCGCGCACAGCTCGCCGCCGGGCACGCGTCACTGTGTGACCAAGGCTCTATGGTTATACTCACGACGCGGTGGTGGCGCCGCATGTTGTGCAGCGTGGCGAAGCGCCGCGCACAGCTCGCCGCCGGGCACGCGTCACTGTGTGACCAAGGCTCTATGGTTATACTCACGACGCGGTGGTGGCGCCGCATGTTGTGCAGCGTGGCGAAGCGCCGCGCACAGCTCGCCGCCGGGCACGCGTCACTGTGTGACCAAGGCTCTATGGTTATACTCACGACGCGGTGGTGGCGCCGCATGTTGTGCAGCGTGGCGAAGCGCCGCGCACAGCTCGCCGCCGGGCACGCGTCACTGTGTGACCAAGGCTCTATGGTTATACTCACGACGCGGTGGTGGCGCCGCATGTTGTGCAGCGTGGCGAAGCGCCGCGCACAGCTCGCCGCCGGGCACGCGTGCGGCCGCGCGCCACCGTGCGCTCGCTGGTGCGCCGCTAGGCTAGACCCTGACTGAAAATCATATTGTCACTTAGAAAAGGGAAGAAATAGTTATTTGTGTCACAAGGGAACAAAATAGTATATTTACGGCGAGGGCGGTGTATTGAATCCTGAACGTAGCGAGGGATCCTACAATAGAATCCTGAGCGTAGCGAGGGATTCTATCGTAGTAGGATCCTGAGCTTAGTGAGGGATTCAAGTGTTAACGCCCGAGACGAAGATAATTTTGCTCCCGAGAGTCCCGAGTGACACAAACTATTTTTCACACCGACGATGAAGAAATTTAAAAAAGATACTGTTAAAATTACTAAACAAGTTTTAAAAATATCCTTAATTTTAATTGAAAAAATTACGAAAATAAAATACGAATTATATATTTTATTATTATTATAATAAAATTACGAATATTACGAAAACTTCATAAATTTCCATATAACGTTGTTAAATTTAAAACTTGAAATATTTTAGTTTTTAATCGATTACGATGAAATTACAATCGATTAATTTATTAATAATATCTGTGTTCAATTGGCACATTGCGTAAATGCTACATGCCAATGAATAAATTAAAAAAAGTAGCTTGAACAGAAAAGTAGCATTTTGATCCCTCTCGTCGTGGAGCAACACTTACTTTTCCGAATGAAAGGTGTGAAAAAACATTTGTTCCATACAGCACACATAACATAATTTTAAAAAAACCTAGACAAATGCTAAAAACTCAACTCCTTCGTTTCAAATATTATAGCCTATGTGACTCGCCTTATTATGAGGAATCCAACGACACCTCATATGTCAAAATCCATCAGGCCGTTTGGCGTGAAATAGAATGTTCTTGTCCATATACATACATACGTACGCTCGAAAAACTTAACCCTCCTTCTGACGCAGTCGGATAAAAAGGCACATAGAGGTGTGCACATCGCACAATGGTGCCAGCTGAGACGCAGCACGTGTTGCTATTTGCGAAGCATGCAACGCTGTTATTCTGCCTCAGCCTATGATGCAGCCTTTTAAGAGCCGTCGAACATTGGACCACTGGTGACAGCGTGCGCTGGCTTGATTGGACCACTAGTGGCTGCGGCGGTTCCTATGGGCCCTCTACACAATCGGCCACCATGGCCCATCCCACAGCACGGAACTATACGTTAGACGGAAGACATTATTCCATCGCATTCCGACGCAACGCATACCTGTCCTGCATCATGACAGCCCGTTGTGTGTAGTAGCCACAAAAAAGCGAAGTCGCACCCCCAAGCCGCGCAAGTCTTAAGCCGCGTCCGCTGCACCATGTTTTCGTGTGCTTTAAACGTCAAAATGTTTTGCCTATCAAAACAATACGCTATTTGTTTGCCGAAACTGACGAACAACATGTTAGATGTAGGTATAAAAACATCGAAAACATTGGCGCAGCGGACGCAACTTTAAGTCTATTGTTTTCGGCATTCGTATGAATGGTGACAAACTGGAGTTCAAGTAGGTGGCGGCGAATGGGTTAAGTGTCTTCTACATTACACGCGGCAGGCGCGCGCAAGGTAGCCTAGACGCCGGTCACGAAACTGCAGCAAAAAACCATAATGCTACATCCCCAACAACCCTGAAAATTACTTTCATTTTTTTACTTTAGAATACCTCGCTAGCTGTTTCTCTAACGTATATTATTAACTCATCAGCTAACTATTACAAGACCTCTAATTCCCAAATTCTACTTTTGAATCCCTCGCTTCGCTCGTGATCTCTTGGTCTCGCCGACCACTCAGCCGTGCAGCGGGTATCGTAACCTTGATCAATTCCCTAAATTCTGCGTTTGAATCCCTCGCTTCGCTCTATACCCACTCACCGAGCACTCAGCCCCGCACAGTTCACAGATGAACGCCCTAGTACTCCGCGCCCGCGACCGAGGTGGCTCCTTCATGCGGATGTTGAGGTGTATGCGTTGGTAGTGCGTGTCGTACGATGCTTGGTCGACGAAGGTCTGGTCGCAGTCGCGGCACGGGGTGCCCGTCGCACGGGGATTCAGGAGCTGTACAGGTGGATATACAGAGTGTAAGTAACAACGTAGCGTAGTGTCATCTACTCGTAACACCCTGAATCCAGACCTTATAAATGTATAAATAATTGAAGAAAACCAAATTTCCTTATCCTCGTTTATCGGTTATAATTGTAAGTTATAACCGCTTTGACACCCCGCCCCCGGCCCCGCATAATGGCAATGGCACCCATTCCGTGGGAACATTTTGCGGCGCTACTTAGACTTCTTTGGTTTTTTCGTTCGCTGCATTGAAAGCGTTCCTCGAAAAATTATACGTTTTATAGGTTGCGTTACGGGAAATTAGCAATTGTAATTAGAACTGCGAAGACAGCATCCAACATAATCTCTTTAGTCTACAAAAGAACACAAACTTTAACAAAAAGAAACAAAACTACCAGAATCTACTAATTAAACTAACAGAAACTGCTGGAGCATTTGCAAAAACTACCAACATTTACCAACGACACTTGAAGAAAACTACCAGAATCTACTAGAGAAACTGAACTACTAAATGCCGCCATTTTAGATTCCATTCTTTATTGGCACGGTAACGTATCAAATTAACTCAACTGATTTTTTTAAGTCACCAGTCAATTAATCAATCAATCATTGGATATTGTGGCGCGTCTTCGGAGAGACCATGTATGCAACTATAATATTATGTAATCTGTAGGTATGTGGTGTTGTTCCCTGGTGGTGAGTCAGGTCGCCAGAGCTGCCGGGGATGTATTGGGACCGAGGGGCCCGCGTTCGTCTCTAGCTATCAAAACAACAAATCCTCGAATCAATAAAGGGTCGGCAACGCTGTGATCCTTCTGGAATCGCAAGCGTCGCTAGGCTAAGGTATCTCAGGCAGACCGTATGTTTATTTGCAGCGGCTCTCGGGTGATATCATAATTTTGTATTAAGAGTCCGCAGTAAGCTCGGCCGAATTTCACGGTTCTACATGGTTCCAGTTTATAAAAAAAACGAAATACAGCAAAAACAAGTTTTGTATGAAAAACTTAAATTCGCTGTATTTTTTTTACTATGGTATCTGAAGCTACATAAACTAATTACAGACATAGATATACCTCATGTCATTGTATATGCAAAGTTTCGTCACAATCCAACACGTAGTTTTAAAATAAGAACGTAACGACGTTTGTATGGAGAATCGAGCTTACTGCGGACTCTTAAGCAGTAACGCTGCTAACGAAATTATAAATTGAAATTTAACGAAAAAAGATATATATTTAATGCTCCGAGCCGGATTCGAACCGGCGACATAATATATTACTAATAATAGTAATAATTTATTATGGCGATATTTTTAGTATGGGGTGGCGCATCGTTGCTGAAGATTTCTTAATATAATTTAAGACGATGGTACCGTGAGGCCTAAGTATTCTGGCAGATGTCGCTACACGACTGTCTCAGGTTTTGTAAGAAGGAACTGATTGAAAGATTTAGTGGCAGATTTTTCCGACAGCTCGGTTGGTTACAAGTGACGGGGCATGAATGCCTTGTGCTCGCCGGTTCGGAGCATTACACTTTTCAATTTTTCTTTTAATTTAAAATGATGATGAAAATGTATCACCCCGTACCGTGTTCCTGTGTACCCTCGTCTTGTGGTGCCGCAGCCCGTTCTCGCCCACGAACGTCTCGCCGCACTCGTCGCATGCCACATTCATGGCGGGGTGCCGGCGCCGCACGTGCGTCAGATACGATGTGTATTTGCTATAACAGATATTTTTTTATGACCGCATTCAATGCGGCGTTCCCGGTTGTGCCCTAAAGGAGCCCGGTGTCAGCTTTGACACCTAATCCCAAGATTTGGCGTAGGCACTACTTTTCCGAAAGCGACTGCCATCTGACCTTCCAATCCAAAGGGAAAACTAGACCTTATTGAGATTAGATCGGTTTCCTGACGATGTTTTCCATCACCGAAAAGCTAACGGATGCTAACGGTAAATATTCCGTACACAAGTTCCGAAAAACTCATTGGTAAGATCCGGGATTCGAACCCACGACCGCCGCTTGACAGCCGCATGCATGAACCACTAGGCTCCCGTAGCTTTTATGACCGTATTCAATAATATAAAAAAGAGATAGACACGTTGTCTATACGAAATTCCGTGCTTAAAAATGGCCAACACATGTGACACTTTACGTTTCCATTGACGACGCGAAACTGAGCCAAGTTGGTGCAATTGACTCAGTTTTAGTGTGCCACTTTTATGACCGCTTATAACTAATCTACCTCTCTATTATATTCCATCATTGACCGTATTCATAAACGTCCAAAAACCTACTTCTGAGGCACTTCAAATATATGGACCAAATCTGAGGAAATCCGAGGCTATCAAAGAAAAGGATCAAGAGAGCAAGTTACATCGAGATTGCTCCACCAATAAGAGCCTAGCTCTTTAGTTTATGATGATCGACTTACGTGAAGGCAGCGTCGCAGTGCGGGCACTGGTGGGTGGTGCCCGAGTGAGACAGATAGTGGTTCTTGGCTATAAATCTGTAACAACAAAAACGTAGTGAGGTAGGGCACAGCGAAATATCATCCAGCTCGAATGTGTAGCAGCCCAACTGGGGAAGCACCTCCGCCTTGCAGAAGACCACAGCCGTAATAACACTACTGCTTGCTCTGTAGTAAGTAAGTAAGTTTATGAGTATATTTTACTCTTCTGGAGTGACATAAGTAACCTTTTCTTTTAAAACACAAAAAATATCTTAAAAATAAAAATGCAAAAACGATTATGTCTCATTCATTACACGATATTACCTCAAAATCTGCATTGACTGCTGTGGTGTGATCCCGTGGTGCCAAGTTACATTACTTGGAGGTCATAACATAACTTTAGATTGAAATTTCTCCGAATTAAAAAAATCAATAAATAAATGGACACAAGGGGGTTACCGCTGATGCTCTTAAGAAGCGTCATTTTGAATATTTGCTTCTGTTGCAGGGCCCACCCCGTATAATACTGAATAGGTTCAACCCTAAACTATTGTACACATATTAAAATATAATGAAAAGGGCCACACGTCGAGCGATTTTCGACATAAAATGCGTGACCCGTTTTTATTATATTTTAATGTCTGATTCTCACGGGGAGTTTTCTATATAAAATACTAGCTTCTGCCCGCGACTCCGTCCGCGTGGAAGTCGTTTATATCTTACCTTAGAAAGAGACAAAAAGTAGCCTATGTCACTCTCCATCCCTTCAACTATCTCCACTTAAAAAAACACGTCAATTCGTCGATCCGTTTTGCCGTGAAAGACAGACAAACAAACATACACATACATTTTCCCATTTATAATATTAGTATGGATAATGAAAAGGGCCACTCACGTCGTCGAGCGATTTTCGACATAAAATGAGTGACCCCGTTTTCATTATATTTTAATGTCTGATTCTCATGGGAGTTTTCTATATAAAATATTGTACACACTATTGTAACCAACTAAAGATTTTTCATTTTCATTGTAATGTGTCGAATGAAGTGGGCAGTCCCGTTACCTGGTGCGCGTGAGGAACCCGCAGGCGTTGCAGGTGAAGCGCAGGCGGTGCGCGTCGGCGTGCACGTGCGCGCGCGAGCGCGTGCGGGAGCGCACGCCGCACACGCCGCACGCGTGCGCGCCCGCGCTCTGCACATTGTAATGTGTCGAATGAAGTGGGCAGTCCCGTTACCTGGTGCGCGTGAGGAACCCGCAGGCGTTGCAGGTGAAGCGCAGGCGGTGCGCGTCGGCGTGCACGTGCGCGCGCGAGCGCGTGCGGGAGCGCACGCCGCACACGCCGCACGCGTGCGGGCCCGCGCTCTGCACATTGTAATGTGTCGAATGAAGTGGGCAGTCCCGTTACCTGGTGCGCGTGAGGAACCCGCAGGCGTTGCAGGTGAAGCGCAGGCGGTGCGCGTCGGCGTGCACGTGCGCGCGCGAGCGCGTGCGGGAGCGCACGCCGCACACGCCGCACGCGTGCGCGCCCGCGCTCTGCACATTGTAATGTGTCGAATGAAGTGGGCAGTCCCGTTACCTGGTGCGCGTGAGGAACCCGCAGGCGTTGCAGGTGAAGCGCAGGCGGTGCGCGTCGGCGTGCACGTGCGCGCGCGAGCGCGTGCGGGAGCGCACGCCGCACACGCCGCACGCGTGCGCGCCCGCGCTCTGCACATTGTAATGTGTCGAATGAAGTGGGCAGTCCCGTTACCTGGTGCGCGTGAGGAACCCGCAGGCGTTGCAGGTGAAGCGCAGGCGGTGCGCGTCGGCGTGCACGTGCGCGCGCGAGCGCGTGCGGGAGCGCACGCCGCACACGCCGCACGCGTGCGCGCCCGCGCTCTGCACATTGTAATGTGTCGAATGAAGTGGGCAGTCCCGTTACCTGGTGCGCGTGAGGAACCCGCAGGCGTTGCAGGTGAAGCGCAGGCGGTGCGCGTCGGCGTGCACGTGCGCGCGCGAGCGCGTGCGGGAGCGCACGCCGCACACGCCGCACGCGTGCGCGCCCGCGCTCTGCACATTGTAATGTGTCGAATGAAGTGGGCAGTCCCGTTACCTGGTGCGCGTGAGGAACCCGCAGGCGTTGCAGGTGAAGCGCAGGCGGTGCGCGTCGGCGTGCACGTGCGCGCGCGAGCGCGTGCGGGAGCGCACGCCGCACACGCCGCACGCGTGCGCGCCCGCGCTCTGCACATTGTAATGTGTCGAATGAAGTGGGCAGTCCCGTTACCTGGTGCGCGTGAGGAACCCGCAGGCGTTGCAGGTGAAGCGCAGGCGGTGCGCGTCGGCGTGCACGTGCGCGCGCGAGCGCGTGCGGGAGCGCACGCCGCACACGCCGCACGCGTGCGCGCCCGCGCTCTGCACATTGTAATGTGTCGAATGAAGTGGGCAGTCCCGTTACCTGGTGCGCGTGAGGAACCCGCAGGCGTTGCAGGTGAAGCGCAGGCGGTGCGCGTCGGCGTGCACGTGCGCGCGCGAGCGCGTGCGGGAGCGCACGCCGCACACGCCGCACGCGTGCGCGCCCGCGCTCTGCACATTGTAATGTGTCGAATGAAGTGGGCAGTCCCGTTACCTGGTGCGCGTGAGGAACCCGCAGGCGTTGCAGGTGAAGCGCAGGCGGTGCGCGTCGGCGTGCACGTGCGCGCGCGAGCGCGTGCGGGAGCGCACGCCGCACACGCCGCACGCGTGCGCGCCCGCGCTCTGCACATTGTAATGTGTCGAATGAAGTGGGCAGTCCCGTTACCTGGTGCGCGTGAGGAACCCGCAGGCGTTGCAGGTGAAGCGCAGGCGGTGCGCGTCGGCGTGCACGTGCGCGCGCGAGCGCGTGCGGGAGCGCACGCCGCACACGCCGCACGCGTGCGCGCCCGCGCTCTGCACATTGTAATGTGTCGAATGAAGTGGGCAGTCCCGTTACCTGGTGCGCGTGAGGAACCCGCAGGCGTTGCAGGTGAAGCGCAGGCGGTGCGCGTCGGCGTGCACGTGCGCGCGCGAGCGCGTGCGGGAGCGCACGCCGCACACGCCGCACGCGTGCGCGCCCGCGCTCTGCACATTGTAATGTGTCGAATGAAGTGGGCAGTCCCGTTACCTGGTGCGCGTGAGGAACCCGCAGGCGTTGCAGGTGAAGCGCAGGCGGTGCGCGTCGGCGTGCACGTGCGCGCGCGAGCGCGTGCGGGAGCGCACGCCGCACACGCCGCACGCGTGCGCGCCCGCGCTCTGCACATTGTAATGTGTCGAATGAAGTGGGCAGTCCCGTTACCTGGTGCGCGTGAGGAACCCGCAGGCGTTGCAGGTGAAGCGCAGGCGGTGCGCGTCGGCGTGCACGTGCGCGCGCGAGCGCGTGCGGGAGCGCACGCCGCACACGCCGCACGCGTGCGCGCCCGCGCTCTGCACATTGTAATGTGTCGAATGAAGTGGGCAGTCCCGTTACCTGGTGCGCGTGAGGAACCCGCAGGCGTTGCAGGTGAAGCGCAGGCGGTGCGCGTCGGCGTGCACGTGCGCGCGCGAGCGCGTGCGGGAGCGCACGCCGCACACGCCGCACGCGTGCGCGCCCGCGCTCTGCACATTGTAATGTGTCGAATGAAGTGGGCAGTCCCGTTACCTGGTGCGCGTGAGGAACCCGCAGGCGTTGCAGGTGAAGCGCAGGCGGTGCGCGTCGGCGTGCACGTGCGCGCGCGAGCGCGTGCGGGAGCGCACGCCGCACACGCCGCACGCGTGCGCGCCCGCGCTCTGCACATTGTAATGTGTCGAATGAAGTGGGCAGTCCCGTTACCTGGTGCGCGTGAGGAACCCGCAGGCGTTGCAGGTGAAGCGCAGGCGGTGCGCGTCGGCGTGCACGTGCGCGCGCGAGCGCGTGCGGGAGCGCACGCCGCACACGCCGCACGCGTGCGCGCCCGCGCTCTGCACATTGTAATGTGTCGAATGAAGTGGGCAGTCCCGTTACCTGGTGCGCGTGAGGAACCCGCAGGCGTTGCAGGTGAAGCGCAGGCGGTGCGCGTCGGCGTGCACGTGCGCGCGCGAGCGCGTGCGGGAGCGCACGCCGCACACGCCGCACGCGTGCGCGCCCGCGCTCTGCACATTGTAATGTGTCGAATGAAGTGGGCAGTCCCGTTACCTGGTGCGCGTGAGGAACCCGCAGGCGTTGCAGGTGAAGCGCAGGCGGTGCGCGTCGGCGTGCACGTGCGCGCGCGAGCGCGTGCGGGAGCGCACGCCGCACACGCCGCACGCGTGCGCGCCCGCGCTCTGCACATTGTAATGTGTCGAATGAAGTGGGCAGTCCCGTTACCTGGTGCGCGTGAGGAACCCGCAGGCGTTGCAGGTGAAGCGCAGGCGGTGCGCGTCGGCGTGCACGTGCGCGCGCGAGCGCGTGCGGGAGCGCACGCCGCACACGCCGCACGCGTGCGCGCCCGCGCTCTGCACATTGTAATGTGTCGAATGAAGTGGGCAGTCCCGTTACCTGGTGCGCGTGAGGAACCCGCAGGCGTTGCAGGTGAAGCGCAGGCGGTGCGCGTCGGCGTGCACGTGCGCGCGCGAGCGCGTGCGGGAGCGCACGCCGCACACGCCGCACGCGTGCGCGCCCGCGCTCTGCACATTGTAATGTGTCGAATGAAGTGGGCAGTCCCGTTACCTGGTGCGCGTGAGGAACCCGCAGGCGTTGCAGGTGAAGCGCAGGCGGTGCGCGTCGGCGTGCACGTGCGCGCGCGAGCGCGTGCGGGAGCGCACGCCGCACACGCCGCACGCGTGCGCGCCCGCGCTCTGCACATTGTAATGTGTCGAATGAAGTGGGCAGTCCCGTTACCTGGTGCGCGTGAGGAACCCGCAGGCGTTGCAGGTGAAGCGCAGGCGGTGCGCGTCGGCGTGCACGTGCGCGCGCGAGCGCGTGCGGGAGCGCACGCCGCACACGCCGCACGCGTGCGCGCCCGCGCTCTGCACATTGTAATGTGTCGAATGAAGTGGGCAGTCCCGTTACCTGGTGCGCGTGAGGAACCCGCAGGCGTTGCAGGTGAAGCGCAGGCGGTGCGCGTCGGCGTGCACGTGCGCGCGCGAGCGCGTGCGGGAGCGCACGCCGCACACGCCGCACGCGTGCGCGCCCGCGCTCTGCACATTGTAATGTGTCGAATGAAGTGGGCAGTCCCGTTACCTGGTGCGCGTGAGGAACCCGCAGGCGTTGCAGGTGAAGCGCAGGCGGTGCGCGTCGGCGTGCACGTGCGCGCGCGAGCGCGTGCGGGAGCGCACGCCGCACACGCCGCACGCGTGCGCGCCCGCGCTCTGCACATTGTAATGTGTCGAATGAAGTGGGCAGTCCCGTTACCTGGTGCGCGTGAGGAACCCGCAGGCGTTGCAGGTGAAGCGCAGGCGGTGCGCGTCGGCGTGCACGTGCGCGCGCGAGCGCGTGCGGGAGCGCACGCCGCACACGCCGCACGCGTGCGCGCCCGCGCTCTGCACATTGTAATGTGTCGAATGAAGTGGGCAGTCCCGTTACCTGGTGCGCGTGAGGAACCCGCAGGCGTTGCAGGTGAAGCGCAGGCGGTGCGCGTCGGCGTGCACGTGCGCGCGCGAGCGCGTGCGGGAGCGCACGCCGCACACGCCGCACGCGTGCGCGCCCGCGCTCTGCACATTGTAATGTGTCGAATGAAGTGGGCAGTCCCGTTACCTGGTGCGCGTGAGGAACCCGCAGGCGTTGCAGGTGAAGCGCAGGCGGTGCGCGTCGGCGTGCACGTGCGCGCGCGAGCGCGTGCGGGAGCGCACGCCGCACACGCCGCACGCGTGCGCGCCCGCGCTCTGCACATTGTAATGTGTCGAATGAAGTGGGCAGTCCCGTTACCTGGTGCGCGTGAGGAACCCGCAGGCGTTGCAGGTGAAGCGCAGGCGGTGCGCGTCGGCGTGCACGTGCGCG
Source organism: Epinotia bilunana (assembly GCA_947049275.1). NCBI lineage: Eukaryota > Metazoa > Arthropoda > Insecta > Lepidoptera > Tortricidae > Epinotia > Epinotia bilunana. The sequence goes on along the minus strand of OX346277.1, from coordinate 1,103,084 downwards.
CGCGAGCGCGTGCGGGAGCGCACGCCGCACACGCCGCACGCGTGCGCGCCCGCGCTCTGCACATTGTAATGTGTCGAATGAAGTGGGCAGTCCCGTTACCTGGTGCGCGTGAGGAACCCGCAGGCGTTGCAGGTGAAGCGCAGGCGGTGCGCGTCGGCGTGCACGTGCGCGCGCGAGCGCGTGCGGGAGCGCACGCCGCACACGCCGCACGCGTGCGCGCCCGCGCTCTGCACATTGTAATGTGTCGAATGAAGTGGGCAGTCCCGTTACCTGGTGCGCGTGAGGAACCCGCAGGCGTTGCAGGTGAAGCGCAGGCGGTGCGCGTCGGCGTGCACGTGCGCGCGCGAGCGCGTGCGGGAGCGCACGCCGCACACGCCGCACGCGTGCGCGCCCGCGCTCTGCACATTGTAATGTGTCGAATGAAGTGGGCAGTCCCGTTACCTGGTGCGCGTGAGGAACCCGCAGGCGTTGCAGGTGAAGCGCAGGCGGTGCGCGTCGGCGTGCACGTGCGCGCGCGAGCGCGTGCGGGAGCGCACGCCGCACACGCCGCACGCGTGCGCGCCCGCGCTCTGCACATTGTAATGTGTCGAATGAAGTGGGCAGTCCCGTTACCTGGTGCGCGTGAGGAACCCGCAGGCGTTGCAGGTGAAGCGCAGGCGGTGCGCGTCGGCGTGCACGTGCGCGCGCGAGCGCGTGCGGGAGCGCACGCCGCACACGCCGCACGCGTGCGCGCCCGCGCTCTGCACATTGTAATGTGTCGAATGAAGTGGGCAGTCCCGTTACCTGGTGCGCGTGAGGAACCCGCAGGCGTTGCAGGTGAAGCGCAGGCGGTGCGCGTCGGCGTGCACGTGCGCGCGCGAGCGCGTGCGGGAGCGCACGCCGCACACGCCGCACGCGTGCGCGCCCGCGCTCTGCACATTGTAATGTGTCGAATGAAGTGGGCAGTCCCGTTACCTGGTGCGCGTGAGGAACCCGCAGGCGTTGCAGGTGAAGCGCAGGCGGTGCGCGTCGGCGTGCACGTGCGCGCGCGAGCGCGTGCGGGAGCGCACGCCGCACACGCCGCACGCGTGCGCGCCCGCGCTCTGCACATTGTAATGTGTCGAATGAAGTGGGCAGTCCCGTTACCTGGTGCGCGTGAGGAACCCGCAGGCGTTGCAGGTGAAGCGCAGGCGGTGCGCGTCGGCGTGCACGTGCGCGCGCGAGCGCGTGCGGGAGCGCACGCCGCACACGCCGCACGCGTGCGCGCCCGCGCTCTGCACATTGTAATGTGTCGAATGAAGTGGGCAGTCCCGTTACCTGGTGCGCGTGAGGAACCCGCAGGCGTTGCAGGTGAAGCGCAGGCGGTGCGCGTCGGCGTGCACGTGCGCGCGCGAGCGCGTGCGGGAGCGCACGCCGCACACGCCGCACGCGTGCGCGCCCGCGCTCTGCACATTGTAATGTGTCGAATGAAGTGGGCAGTCCCGTTACCTGGTGCGCGTGAGGAACCCGCAGGCGTTGCAGGTGAAGCGCAGGCGGTGCGCGTCGGCGTGCACGTGCGCGCGCGAGCGCGTGCGGGAGCGCACGCCGCACACGCCGCACGCGTGCGCGCCCGCGCTCTGCACATTGTAATGTGTCGAATGAAGTGGGCAGTCCCGTTACCTGGTGCGCGTGAGGAACCCGCAGGCGTTGCAGGTGAAGCGCAGGCGGTGCGCGTCGGCGTGCACGTGCGCGCGCGAGCGCGTGCGGGAGCGCACGCCGCACACGCCGCACGCGTGCGCGCCCGCGCTCTGCACATTGTAATGTGTCGAATGAAGTGGGCAGTCCCGTTACCTGGTGCGCGTGAGGAACCCGCAGGCGTTGCAGGTGAAGCGCAGGCGGTGCGCGTCGGCGTGCACGTGCGCGCGCGAGCGCGTGCGGGAGCGCACGCCGCACACGCCGCACGCGTGCGCGCCCGCGCTCTGCACATTGTAATGTGTCGAATGAAGTGGGCAGTCCCGTTACCTGGTGCGCGTGAGGAACCCGCAGGCGTTGCAGGTGAAGCGCAGGCGGTGCGCGTCGGCGTGCACGTGCGCGCGCGAGCGCGTGCGGGAGCGCACGCCGCACACGCCGCACGCGTGCGCGCCCGCGCTCTGCACATTGTAATGTGTCGAATGAAGTGGGCAGTCCCGTTACCTGGTGCGCGTGAGGAACCCGCAGGCGTTGCAGGTGAAGCGCAGGCGGTGCGCGTCGGCGTGCACGTGCGCGCGCGAGCGCGTGCGGGAGCGCACGCCGCACACGCCGCACGCGTGCGCGCCCGCGCTCTGCACATTGTAATGTGTCGAATGAAGTGGGCAGTCCCGTTACCTGGTGCGCGTGAGGAACCCGCAGGCGTTGCAGGTGAAGCGCAGGCGGTGCGCGTCGGCGTGCACGTGCGCGCGCGAGCGCGTGCGGGAGCGCACGCCGCACACGCCGCACGCGTGCGCGCCCGCGCTCTGCACATTGTAATGTGTCGAATGAAGTGGGCAGTCCCGTTACCTGGTGCGCGTGAGGAACCCGCAGGCGTTGCAGGTGAAGCGCAGGCGGTGCGCGTCGGCGTGCACGTGCGCGCGCGAGCGCGTGCGGGAGCGCACGCCGCACACGCCGCACGCGTGCGCGCCCGCGCTCTGCACATTGTAATGTGTCGAATGAAGTGGGCAGTCCCGTTACCTGGTGCGCGTGAGGAACCCGCAGGCGTTGCAGGTGAAGCGCAGGCGGTGCGCGTCGGCGTGCACGTGCGCGCGCGAGCGCGTGCGGGAGCGCACGCCGCACACGCCGCACGCGTGCGCGCCCGCGCTCTGCACATTGTAATGTGTCGAATGAAGTGGGCAGTCCCGTTACCTGGTGCGCGTGAGGAACCCGCAGGCGTTGCAGGTGAAGCGCAGGCGGTGCGCGTCGGCGTGCACGTGCGCGCGCGAGCGCGTGCGGGAGCGCACGCCGCACACGCCGCACGCGTGCGCGCCCGCGCTCTGCACATTGTAATGTGTCGAATGAAGTGGGCAGTCCCGTTACCTGGTGCGCGTGAGGAACCCGCAGGCGTTGCAGGTGAAGCGCAGGCGGTGCGCGTCGGCGTGCACGTGCGCGCGCGAGCGCGTGCGGGAGCGCACGCCGCACACGCCGCACGCGTGCGCGCCCGCGCTCTGCACATTGTAATGTGTCGAATGAAGTGGGCAGTCCCGTTACCTGGTGCGCGTGAGGAACCCGCAGGCGTTGCAGGTGAAGCGCAGGCGGTGCGCGTCGGCGTGCACGTGCGCGCGCGAGCGCGTGCGGGAGCGCACGCCGCACACGCCGCACGCGTGCGCGCCCGCGCTCTGCACATTGTAATGTGTCGAATGAAGTGGGCAGTCCCGTTACCTGGTGCGCGTGAGGAACCCGCAGGCGTTGCAGGTGAAGCGCAGGCGGTGCGCGTCGGCGTGCACGTGCGCGCGCGAGCGCGTGCGGGAGCGCACGCCGCACACGCCGCACAAGTGCGCGCCCGCGCTCTGCACAATGCAATGAGATGCGTTCAGTAAAGTGAACAGCAGTCAAAACTCTAAATCATCCTAATAAATGTCTGGCTATACGTACTGAGGCCCGTAACATAATAGTTACCAGTTTTGACACTGAAATGTAGTATTTTAAAATTGATCCGATTTTGCACCAATATTGTCTTTCAAGGTTACCGCACAAACTGAGAGGAGCAGTCTGAGGACCGATATCTCAAAATAATCTTTATTCCAGCAGGCCTAGTAACATGCACTTTCAAATCGTCCATTAGAAACATAATCTTAAGCTATTATTTAGAGCAATTTATTAATTTAATTATTGTTCTTCGAATATTTTGAATTGATATATGCAGTAGGTGGCAAAATAATAAATAATAATTTCGCAATAAGATCGTCGCAACATGAAAAACAAAAATTGTATAAAAATGTACAAGTCCAGAATGTTTCTAATCGTCAGTTTTAGTACTTTTAATTCAGAACCACTAATAGTAAAGTTGACATTTATAGCGTAACTTAATGCCAAATTATATAAAGCTCATCATTGGCTTTTAACGTCTATAGAAGATGATTTAACCCATCCGCGACTGCGGACGCGAGTAACAGTTGTCTCCCCTTTGTCAAGTGAGTGGCCCAAAGGCCTCTACCTTATCGACTACTGTCATAGACAGCAGCCGGGACCAACTGCTTAGTGTGCCTTCCAAAGCACGGAAGCGCTCATTTATATTAACCACTCAAACATGATGATTGCTACCTAACATGCCCGCTATGAGAATCACATATAACCCCTTATTTGGTGGCACTACACGATGCGTGATTTCGGCCCGTGTGGATACGTGCCGAGAGCACGGCCGGCCAAACCGAGATCACTCCGTACTAGGTTTACTGTGACCTTGTTTGGCCGTCCGCCAATTTTTCTCGTTTGGCGCCGCCTATTCACTTATCAAAGTCAACTCACCACGTCGTGTTTCATCATATGCGCCTCATACACCTGCTTCGTCGCAAACCCCTTCCCGCAGACTTCACATCCGAACGCAGCGAGTGTATAAATCGTCGCCATCTTCCTCGTTTCGATCTCTCTCGTCTGCTCCTCTATCGACAATATATCTATCTTCACATTATATTTACTTTCAAACTCTTCGAAATTGAAATCGGGTAAAAATCCGTTGTCGGCCATGCGTCTTTTGACGACTCTTTTAGTTTTAGAATCTGGTATGATTTTGGTTTCATTGGTAGATTCCAGTAGTTTATTAGTTACTTTAGTAGATTCTGGTAGCTTCCTTTTAGATTCTTTAGCAGACTCAGGTAGCTTTCGTTTAGTAGCTTTAGTCGATTTTGGTAGTTTTCTTTTAGTGCTCTCAGTGTCTGATAATTTACGCTTACTTGGTATGCTATATTTAATTTCTTCGTTACCACTAGCCTTAGTATTTTCTTCGTTTATACTAGATTCGGTAATAGCATCATTTTCAAACTCAGGTGTATTTTCAATGAAATCGTTTTCATAATTTATAACAGAAGGTTCACTAATGAATATGTTTTCCGTAAAATCCGTTTCTTCTTTGACTTCTTCTAGTTTGACTTCTTGGAGTGTGGAGTCTGAACTGTAGACGTGGCAGGTTTTTAAGTTAAAACACAGCTTCTCAGCTACACGGTCTATAGTCCGAATATAGTCCAATGTTATCTGTGGAAATAATATAAGCCTGGTCAGCACGTCTAGCATGCGACGGCCGCGACATACTCTCGATGTTTATCGCACTATATATCTTGTTCTAAGTGTTCTAATAAGAAAGAGACGGATAGTGCGAGAAAAATCGAGAGAGCTCGCGCGCCGTCGCATGCTAGCCGTGCAGACTACGATGTCACACATAAGGAGATGCTATATGGGCCGATATCGGCAGGACTGCATGCAGGCCGCCGCATGATTCGGCCCGTGTGAATACGTGTCGGAAGCACGGCGGCCAGCCAAATCAAGGTCACTCCATACTAAATTATCTGTGACTGCTTGGCTGTCCGACAATTACGTAGGTGTAGCGTCTCCTATAGATAGGTTAAACTTATAACAACCCTCATCGCGGGGGTTAAGAGGGAACCATTAGCTGAGGGCCTACCGCGAATATCCCTCTCTGTCGCTCGAACTAGCAAGTGCGACAGAGTAGGGAGATACACGAACCAAGTTAGTTTTCGTTTCGCGGTAGGTCCCCTAAGCCCTTTTTCATATTTACGGATTCTAGATAATTATTTCTGTCACGCTAACGTAGATGGGGCCGCGCGCTAGTAGACAGCTGCAGCGCCGACTAAAATTGTTAAGTGAAAAGCTCAAAAATCGAGCTTTCGTTCTCCTCCGAAACTTTAGGTACCAATCGTAACACCTTTTTTGAAACTGAATAAGTAGGTAATATTTTTGAGGCATATTAAAATAGGACGTTTTAAACATTGTTTGCAGCTACCTAGTAGAAATCTCGGAGGAAACAGTCGGGAACGTTTGTATGGAAAAATGACTCTCATCTTCCTCTTAAAGAGATCTTACATAGTGTGTATGCTTGAGCGCAGCGTTGAGCAGCGCCTGTGCGCGGCGGGCTCGCGAGCGAAGCGCGCCTGCGCGAGCGAGCTGCGCGCGGCACACGCCGCACACGCGTTCCAGCCCGCACACCTTCACGAACATGTTATATTTATTGTATGAAGAATTCGGGAGATACAGATTCGAAGGTACAGTCACCCGCAATAATATAAGATTAAACAAGCCGCTCAAAAATATCAGACTGAACTCTATTTCTAGAGATTTATGGGTGTGTTAGATTTTTGTGTCCTTAAAAACCGGCAAAAACAGAACCTTATAGTTTCGTCGTGTACGTCTGTCCGTTTGTCCGTATCACAGGCATTTTACTCAAAAAATATAGGGTGTATTTGAATGAAATTGGGATTATATTATATGCATTTTGTTAGCCGCTACATAGTTTCGTAATCCAAAATTATTATTATTTTTTTTTTATGGGGGAACTCCATACATGTGATTAGAAGTAAAAAAAATATCACTGTAGATCAATCAATAAGATAAATATCAGATTTTTTTTTGATTAAGTAAATATATTCAGAGATAATCGCTCCGAAAGTCACTAAAATTGTGTCCTCTAACTTTGAACCATGTAATAGAAAACATGAAAAAAAATCATGGACATAATAATAAATACTTTCAACGAATATTACTTTGACCAAGATCGGTTCAAAGGCTTTGGAGTCACGTCCACACCGGACGAGCACGTTTGGACGAACGGTGTTCGGGCGAGCCGCTCGTCCGGTGTGGACACGGCTATTGCTGAAAAACTGCCTTCCTTAACGAACAGGAATTAAGTGTCTTAAGTTTCTTATCATTATCAAGATAAGACTTTTTTTAACTTACGTTATCCTAGTGATTCCTAACGTGGGTCAGCTAGTAGAAGGTACCGAACCCTTCATTGTACGTGGTCCGACACGCACTTGGCCGGTTTTTCGTCCGGTATTGATGTAGGTGACTGCACGATGACAATATCGACGAATACAAATTCGACAACCGCTTTACAGTTGGAAGTGACACTGCCTATGAAGCAAGAGGTCCCGGGTTCAAATCCCGGTAAGGGCATTTATTTGTGTGATGAGCACGAATATTTATTCCTTTTATTCCTGGGTCATGGATGTATTCTATGTTTTTAAGTATTTATTTATCAATATAATATTTAGTAATTTAAATAATAATAATAATAAGCCTTTATTTCTCACATTAAAAGTTATGTTAAGTACAGTTTTCTAGTGAGGTACCCATTTTTGGGCAAAGGCCTCCTCCAGCTCCTTCCAGTTTAACCTTTCCTTGGCTTTTCGGGTCCATGCCAGTCCGGCTATTTGAGCGATGTCGTCAGCCCACCGCCGCCGCGGGCGACCGCGTGGGCGCTTCGCGTCTCGTGGGTGCCAGTGTAGGATCCTGTCGCTCCACCTATTGTCGGTTGTTCGCGTTACATGGCCAGCTCATCTCCATTTCAACCTACATGCTAGTTCAGTGGCATCTCTGACCTTTGTTATTTTCCTAATTTCACTATTCCTCTTTCTATCACTCTGATATTCTGATATTCAGCATGCTCCTCTCTGTCGCCCTTTGAAATACATGTATCTTCTGGATGATGTCTCTGGTAAGTGCCCATGTTTGGCATCCATACAATAGTTGTTAGTTGGTAGAACTATTGAGTCCATCACTTTCCTCTTTAGGTATTGGGAGCTTTGACTTAAATATGAACTTTATGAACTTTAAGTTATTTAAGTTATTGAAATAAGAACTACTTATTCTCATATTCTAACGCTATCTGTGAGATCCTATAATTGTTAATATTCATATTAGTAATAAGTTTTATAGCTGTTGGTTCTCCTTAAAATAAATAAAAATGTATAATAATAATAATAATAAACCATTTATTTCAAGCATCTAAGGCCCATAGTTACAAATACCTTAACCCAACATACATACAATTATAAAATGAAAAACAAATGATTATTTAGGCAACGAAACAGAGTGGCTCCGTTGCGTCGTCCAATGTAGAATTTGGTAGGTTGTATTTTAGGAGGAACAATTGTAGAGAAGTAACATTTGTATGGTATCTGCTTTATTTTTCTCCCTGTGGTGTCAGGTTAGAATAGAACCACCCTCTTTCTCCATGGGGGTGTCGTAAGAGTCGACTAAAGGAACAAGGTTGAAGTGTGTTGTGGGCGATGGGTTAGCAACCTCTCACTGCATTATCCCATTTTGTTGATCTTCTATACACACATTTATGCTAAAAGTGGTACTGGAATACAAGTTTCATGTTCTCTGCCTACCCCTTTTAGGGATAAAGGAGTGAATGTATGTATGTATGCTTTTTAGCATTAAGATAGCCTATTGTTCGCCTCTGATTAAATTCACTGTGTTTATCCTACATTTATTACGGTGTGCAATAAAGTGTTCCTATTGTTCGTTTGTAAGATATAATCCTGAAATTACTTATCTAATATTTAAATAAATCAGTAACATTTAAGATGAACCTGAGGTGGACAATGTATCTGTAACTAATGAGTACTAAAAACTGTAAAACAAGAAGCCTTTGTTGGAACTCGGGCAAACGAAGCAACGGGAAACACTTATACATATTATATAAACATTACAATTGAATAATACTTTTGTAGAAGTATAGTATACTTTAGTATTTACTTGCCTCTTTGCCCATAAGATCAACAAAAGTATCCATCAACTTTTCATCCTGTATTTTGTACAGTTTGATGTCCGTGGCAAGACATATCCGGCATGCTAACAGCTCCTGCCGTTCTTCCTTCACACTCATTATGTCTACCATCAACAATTCGATCTAGAAATCTTATTTTTTCACGAAAAGTATTATTTACATATATATTCGATCGATCATCTGTTCGGGTACGTTCAGATATTAAGATTCAGAGAGGAAAGCGACATTATCAAGATTTGAAAAAAAAGAACCTCATTTTAAAGATAACTTGTGTTCTTGACATGATTTATTTTACGTTTAACGTATCTCTGGATTATTTATTTTCGTTATATTTAAAGTCCATCATGCAGAATGATGAGATGTAATTGGAATAAAATCTTGAGATATCGGAACGAATTCGACTTCCTTCATTCTGACGTTAGGCACAGTGTTGCCCACGATCGCTATTCAATTTCTACCTTTTCTACCACTACGTTCGAATAAATGTCGTAATATTTTACTTATTCTGTGATTTTATCACTAGGAGACGCTACACGGGCCGATATAAATAAATATTAGGGGACAATCTTACACAAATCGACCTAGTCCCAAACTAAGCAAAGCTTGTCCTATGGGTACTAGACGACGATAAACATACTTATATAGATAAGTAAATACTTATATACATAGAAAACATCCATGACTCAGGCACAAATATTCGTGCTCATCACACGAATAAATGCCCTTACCGGGATTTGAATCCAGGACCTCTTGCTTCGTAGGCAGGGTCACTACCAACTAGGCTAAAGCGGTCACAATCGCGGCGGACGTTACTTTAAAAACAAAGTTTTAACCAACTTCAATTAAGCGCTTCACCTTATTCGAAGTTCCCTCAATTTTGCCAGGATTTCACAACAAAAAAAACAAACAGGTCTAGGCGTCTTTGAGTAATCGGATAAGTGTCTGTCTGTTACCTCTTCATGCTTAAACTGATTTAGATGAAATTTCGTATGGAGATAGTTTGAATACGGGGGAAGGACATAGGATCCCGGACATCATCTCCTGAGGGGTGAAATGGGGGATAAAAGTTAGTATGGAGCCACGATATAAACAAGTTCCACACGGACAGAGTCACAGGCTAGTAAAAAATAAAAGATTTTGACGAATAGAGAATCTTCTTGTTTGAAATCAGTTAATGAACTATATCTAATTCTTCACTTTTAACAGGTGTTTCAGCTGGCTCTGGTTTCACCAAGCTTGGTTCAACTGTGAAGGGTGGGTTGGTGAGTGCCGGGTCCCGCTCGCACGTTGTCTTTTTCCTTAATGCATCTGAAGACAATACGTAATTTGCGATTAAATGAGTTTCTGTCAAAAAAAATATTTTTGGTACAAGCTTTTAGTGCCGTACTTTTCTGTATACCGTCATCAACTACTCATTGAGCCGATTCTAACGAGCCCATACTACTGCCCACCTGGCGGGCTCAGCCGGCATCTGAGCACACATTACGAGTGCCCGCTAGGCGGGTTGTTGGTTGCGAACGTGTGAAATAAAAGCTTGTAAAATAAGTTTCTGTCAAAAATTTCATTTTTGGTACAAGCTTTTGTTGCCGACTGTACTTTTCTGTATACCATCATCAACTGCTCATTGAGACGATTCTAACGAGCCCAAACTCAACAGGGTTACGTCGGTTGAATACTGAATTCCCATGGCCACCTTGTGTCTCCATCATCAGATCAGCTCGATGACACCATAATATAATAAATTTTCATACACTTATACCCAAAATTTCAGCTCAATCGGTCACCGGGAAGTGGGTTGAATATAACTTGCAAGATTTCATTACAGATACCGGGACAGGTGAAACTAAATAAAAACTTGTAATAAATGGCGCTTTTTTTGCTTGGTTTCTCCTTTTTTTTTACGTTGGGGAAACGTCTCATTTTGAAACTACGTGTTGGATTGTAACGAAACTTTGCATATACAATGACATGAGGTATATCTATGTCTGTAATTAGTTTATGTAGCTTCAGATACCATATTAAAAAAATACAGCGAATTTTCATACAAAACTGGTTTTTGCTGTATTTCGTTTGTTTTATAAACTAAAAATACAAATACAAATCGTTTATTCGCAACCAACCATAACCAACTGCAACTGGAACCATATAAACTAATTACAGACATAGATATACCTCATGTCATTGTATATGCAAAGTTTCGTTACAATCCATCACGTATTTTTAAAATGAGAGCTTGTATGGGAAGGTGAAATTCGGCCGAGCTTATGCGGACTCTTAAGGGATCTTCAAAATTATGATATGGAGCTAACGGAATATAAGCTGTTTATGACCGTTCGGACATCTTAAAAACATACACATCCATTGCTATGATTTTTGAAAGGTACTTCTTCACATACCTGCATGATCCTTAGATGATCCTATATCAAGTGTTTTCTGGTTGAGCTCTCTCATTTCCTCATCCTCGAACTCGACTTTCACACATTCAAGCTTCAGCTCTGCCCCTTCGACTCTCTCTTCTAAATCTCCATCCAATTTACCGCAGGGTTCATCTTCTATTTTGAAAAACCAACTGCCTCCGTCGTTATGTACTTCTCCTTTTCCGTCCTCATTGTCAAACTCTATTGGTATCTCGTATAGACTTATATTAACAGCACTGTTCACGAGCTCCTTGGCATTTGTTCTATTCTGAGCATTAACAGCCTTAGGTTTTCTAGAGTAGCTCCGCATCGGCGCCCCATGCGACCTACTGTGAGACGCCGCAGCGAAGGTATCTTCAAACGTTTCTCTACAGATCTCGCACCTATATTTCGGTTCTGGACGCTGTTCATTATGCTCAGAAAGCTCATCCGAATTAAGGAAGCACGCACCACAGTATATGCAAGGAAACTTCATTTTAGTAACATGGTTGACTAAGTCGGTTTCGTTCGTAAACTGTCTGCCACACGTCGGACAATGTCCGAATATCTCTACGTGGGTTTTCTGATGCGTCTTGAAATCTCTAGTATGCGCAAATTTCTGACCACACTTGCAAGTAAATACTCTACGGCAGCCGTTGTGGTTACCTCTCGTGGAAGGCTTATTACAAGCCTTGCAGATGCAACAACTGTGTTTTAGTAAAAGCCTTTCGGAACTGAAAGGTATTTTACAGGTTGCACACTCGTAGTCGTGCGAGAACGAGTGTTCGTTGAGGGTGAGTCTGGTTGGGAAACGACGTCCGCAGATATTGCAGGGGAAGGAGTTTAAAATCTTTTGATGATTGCGTGGCTTGCATATGTCTCGTGGCTGGGCACTGGGCTGGCTGGGCTGAGTCTGCTTACTAGAGCCTGCTATCATTGCATCTGGAATAAAAAAAAATGAATTAACACCTAGTTTCCGGGGCGCGTTGTCCGCATGGGCGACGATCGTGAAGTCCGAAGAGCGTACTGCACGGCTATCACGCGACGGCACGCGAGCTCTCTCGATTTTTCTCGCACTATCCGTCTCTCTCTTATTAGAACACTTAGAACAAGAGGTATAGTGCGAGAAAAATCGAGAGTATGTCGCGGCCGTCCCATGATAGACGTGCTGGTAGGGTGACGAAGTCGAAAAAGACCTGAACGAGCTCTGGGCCGTCGATTGGACAGAAACGGCATTGGACAAGGGAGCCTTTAGTGTTGGATCCATTTTAGGTCGTTGCGCCACAGCAGTAAGTAAGTAACACTTAGCTTGGGACTAGAATGGTTTGTGGGACAAACAAATTTAAGACAATAATGTGGTTTGTGTGCTTTTCTTTTTTGTACAAATGTGCTTGTCTAATTTGTTCTTGAATTGGTTGACATTGAGAGCTGAGATCACATCGTCTGGCAGTTCGTTCCAAGCTTTCACCACCCTGTTGCTCAAGAAGTGTCTATCGGGTTTGTGACCTGCGAGCAACCAGCTTTAGGTGTTATTCTTCTGAACATATCCTGGAAATCATAGTGCCCGGTTAATATCTTGCATGTCTCAATCAGGTCACCAAGTTCCCTGCATTGCTTTAGGGTTGCGAACTTCACAGCTTGCAGTCCGTTTTCATATGGCAAATTATTGAGTTTCTTTGGCACTTTTGGCAGTTTGGTGAAGCTATACTGAACCTTCTCCAGCATCTCAATGTCAGCAGAATTGTAGAATTAAGGATTGTCATCGGTGAACTTTTTGGATGCATGCTCCAACAGAATGAATTCATGATGAGTACAAATTGTTAACGATGATATACAACTACAAACAACGACCTTGACCGGCTTTTTATACACTATGTCAGTTTGTCTATATCACTTTACCAACCTTCCACTCCATTGCTAAAAGGTTAGCTTAAGAGATACCTTATAGGGTTAAGTTCACCAATATACGTATTGTGACATATGTTTTACCCCGTTATTGTCTATACGTATATTGTAAAGAGGAAAAGTCTGTGAGATTGTAGCTTTGTAAGTTCGTATGTAATGGCTAATCTCCGGAACCGCTAATCCGATTTCAAAAATTCTCTCACCTGCGTGTAGAATGGCTTTCTGGATAGTTATAGGCTATAATTTATCCCTGGGTATGCCTGCATTCTTTGCAATACGCGGCCGAAGCTGCATGGGCATCTAGTGTACAATAAAATGCTAACATACATTTACTATAATTGAATTTAAACTTGTGAGACATGTCTAAAATACTAATAATTAAAGCATGGCTGTCAGGTCAACAGTATCCTGCAATTCTTTGAGTTTGCAGGACTTGACCAAGAATTGTGGTAAGTGGCGATCACAATAGATCAGCGATTGGTTGCACTGATATAAGGGCTCTCACATTCCGGAAGCCACTACCAGAATAATAATAATAATGTTTGTTTCAGGATGAGTGTTTTCGCGGCAATGTTGCTTCAATCACTGCGCGCACAGGGGGGCAATCTGGCACTGGAGTTGTTGGCTGCAGCAGGATGTTGTCTACTCAAATCTTCACATTGCTCACATGACATTTTCTAATGCTAAACCCACAACTAAAAATAAAATAAACAATTTTGCAAGCAAATAAAACCGCCCACCATTCACATCTGCCAGAATTTATTTTGTTGTCTGTTTTGTGTCACGCAACGTTTACTGTCTGGACTTAGTTTTAGTTATTTGGTTTTAATTTTAGCAACTTATTGCATCTTCTGCTTATAAAAAGCAGCCTGTTTCAATGTGTGTAGGCGGTAAGAACATTATTATTGTTATAAGCCATTTATCATTTATCCCTAATACTCCAGGCAAAATACGGTTTTGAAAAACATTAATTTATAATAGCGTTTTTTTTGTTGATTTCATTTGAAAATGTTATTCTAAGATTATATATTCAAGAATCCGACAAACTTTCCACCCGGAAGTAATTATGTAGATTTCAATGAAGCATGCATTGTCTTTTTTTATACGATTTATCTTGAATATTATAGAGCAAATGTAAATGAACCAAAATAAAGACAAAAATATTGATTCATATTTTTTCTGACTTTTCAGAAGTTAGTTAACTTATCATTTTTTTGATGTCTGAAATTTTGTCGGATTTTGTCGCTGGGTAACTATTTAATTGATAATATATCCGTTACACATAAAAAATAAGCTATTATAAATTATTTCCAAAATTGACATTTTTTCCATACAAGTTGTCAGTTCATTTACTGGACTATAAATAAACTATTTTAAATAAAGTTGTGTATATAAATTCTCTTCTACTCGAATTTTATTTAAGGACCTCTCTATGAGTAAAAGCAGCTCTATGAGGAGGTAAGAACATATTATGTTCTTGATGTTTTAAAGTCTTCTAAACACTTAATTAATAGTATTAATAGGAAACCAAAGACGAAGTATTTAAACAAAAACTTAAAGTATAACTAATTAAAAAATGTTATTATTCAATTGATGAGTTATTTAATGATACATCCAGAATTAATGTAAATTGATAAAATAAAATTATAATAAACTAATAATTAAATAATGTAATTAATTAATGTAAATTGATAAAATAGTAATAAATTAATAATGAAATAATTCAATTAATTAATTAATGTAAATTGATTAATTGTGTATTCAATTGATATAATGTGATTAGATTATGTTGCATGATAACTTTAGTCTTAAGTAAATTGCTTTATACCCTAACAGGGTTCATGTGCACTTCAACTGTAAAGTATTTTACATTTACTTACTTTTGACAACAGATGCGACGTCGGGCAGCAGCGCTTGCAGCACCACCGGAGGCACCACGATCCCTTGATTGACCTGTAGGACGCGACGAGCGCGTTTCTTGCCCTCTTTCATATTTACGCTTAGTTTCAATCTAACCTACACACTGAGTTTACTAATCTCTTGTGACAATATCGATCATCTTTAAATGTCTAGTTTAGGGTTTCGATGTTGACACGTTTTGGTTAAAACTGGAATTATATGGGATTTGCGAGATATCATAAAGATTTTGCTCTGCAGAATCACCTATTGATTGACTATGACTATTGACTTGACGTATAGCTGACACTGCTGACAGTCAACGTTTTTTTCTCCTTTAGGCCTGCAACACACTGGCGCAGCCTGCGGTGGCGGACAATAGTAAAATTGACAGCTAATGACAAGTTCACTATTGTCCGCCGCGGCCAGGCCGCGCCAGTCTGTGGGAGGCCTTAATCGTTCCATTCGGACAGGCTAAAGACCAAAGAGTAAAGTAAGTATATAGGTAAAGAGTGCCCTCTTGAAGCGTTTAATGGAAACCTTTTTGACAGCGCCATCTTTAAATTGCATCCGAAACTAACTATGCATGTGTGCGTGTAGAACCAGTACCTACGAATACATGCAAAGCATATTTTACTACTAATTGGGCAAACTTTTCTATCATTGTCGATTTTTTTCCTCAGAATTGGATAAATCTTTTATAGGTTGTAAGAAGCTCGTGATTCTGTACACTGTCCTACATTGAGTCACAAATCGCATGGGATATTCTTAACTCAATGGGATTCTTAGAATCAAAAGCTCTTCAAACCTACCGAGTTTCATCCAATTCTGCCGAAAACTTGAAATGGACAACGATAGAGAAATCGGCCCAGCCCCGACATACAATTTCGCTTTTTCTCACACTATCCGTCTCTTTCTTATTAGAACACTTAGAAAAAGAGGTATAGTGCGAGAAAAATCGAGAGTATGTCGCGGCCGCCTCATGATAGCCGTGCAGGTACGCTTTAGAGCAAGTCGATTTTAATTATTCCAACCACAAATCCTTTTGTGGTCGAAAGAAATTACATCGACATGTTTAGCTCCAAAGTAGAAAATGCATTCGAAAGTGACAGTGTAAGTGAAATATTAACACGAACAAATAAAATATTGGATAAAATGTCGTCAAGCAGATGATTCTTCATTTCTTTCACGAAAAAATTACAATATATGCATAAATAACCAACTTACAAGAATTCCTACCATGGTGATTGGTTGATTCTATCCTGTTGTTCCTACAAACAACATATTTCATTCGCAAAATATACATACACACATAATACGCCTTTATTCCCAAAACATATGTTCCAATGCCACTTTTAGCATAATAGTTGGTATAAAAGATTGACAAAATGTGACATCGCAGTGACAGGTGGTTAGCCCATCGCCCACAACACACTTCAACCCAGCTCCCTTTGTCGATTTTTACGAAACCCACTGGAAAGAGGCGTTGAAATTCTAACCCGACACCACACGGGGGCAAAATATAGTAGGCAGGTACATAAAAAAGCAACTGAATAATAATAATCTCAAATATCACAATTGAATTTACATACCTACTCTGTGCTGTGACTGATACGAATTTTATTTAACATTATCATATAATATTGTTTAAGGTAAAACTCTTTGCACCGTAAAGCCAGATTTAGTGCTGGCCGCCAGTAAAACGAAATTGTATGTATAGCACTGGCTGGCGGGAATATAGAGCGCCGGCCTATTTTTCAGTGCTGGCTCACTGGCTTCGTCTAAACCTGACTTAACCTGCAAATAATGGCAATGAAACAAATACCAGACGTTTTTATATTACAAAGGTACGATATTTACTCAAGTCAAAGTTATTTATTCATCAAATTAGACATATTAGATGCACCGATGAATGTCGATAAACTGCCACCGGTTCGGAAAAAACCTCAAATCGGAGTTTTTAAACAAAAATTAACATTTATGTCAAAATTAACTTGTTTCACACTTAAATAACACGTAACATTCACTACATAGCATAAAACAAAGTCGCTTCCCGCTGTCTGTCCCTATGTATGCTTAGATCTTTAAAACTGCGCAACGGATTTTGATGCGGTGGTGTGTTTCAGGCATGATTTCCGGGATAAAAAGTATTATATACGTTAATCCAGGCTATACACTATTTGTATACCTACTAAAATGTATCATAACTCGTTAAGCGTTAGCGTGAATGAGTAACAATCATCCAAACTTTCGCATTTAGAAGCGTCATCAAGGATTAATAAGGAGCATGCAGACCTATGCCGTGGAAGGTCAAATGGGCTCTGGGGCCGATATCACGTGGAGGGTCGCCACAGTCACTTGTCTGGTCGCGCCATTAAAATAAAGAAGGTTTTCTACGTATTTCAGCTGAAACTTACCAGGTAAATAAAGCGAAGCCACTGCTAATCTATTTAACCAGTTCTTATGATGGGTTTTGTCAGCATCTGTGAAATGCTTATCACAAATGATTTTCTTCCTATAATAATCATAATCGGATGATGTCTCTAACTTTCCACCAACACGAGCGACCCAAGATTTGAATTGCTCAAAAAAGTTATGGGGATTTGGGAAACGATGGGTTGGTATATCTGAAACAGTAAACGTCCGTGGGGTCCGTCAGTTAACAGCTAGTTTACTGTTACTGTTGATACTCCAGGCAAAATACGGTTTTGAAAAACATTAATTTATAATAGCGTTTTTTTTGTTGATTTCATTTTAAAATTGTATTCTAAGATGATTTATTCAAGAATCCGGCAAACTTTCCACCCGGAAGTAATTATGTAGCTTTAAATGAAGCATGCATTGTGTTTTTTTGTACGATTTATATTGAATATTATAGAGCAAATGTAAATGAACCAAAATAAAGACAAACATGTTTATTAATATTTTTTCTGACTTTTTAGAAGCTAGTTAATTTATCATTTTTTTGATGGCTGAAATTTTGTCGGATTTTGTCGCTGGGTAACTATTTAATTGATAATATATCCGTTACACATCAAAAAGAAGCTATTATAAATTATTTCCAAATTGTCATTTTTTCCATACAAGTTGTCAGTTCATTGACTGGACTATGACTGTTATTGTTGTTAACGAATCATTTAATACGCAAAATATAAACTTACCATTGGTTTTACAGCAAAAAGCACATAATTTGGGCATTTTATATAACAAAATATATAGCGTCCATTACGCGCAAAACAACACAGTAACAAAATAAAGCTCTCAACCGCAAGGCGAAGGAGCACTGGGTTCGACTTAACGCACTTCCTGGAGTATTACCTGGGTTTTTTATTCTTATTAAACCACAATACGAAAAGAAAAACTCCGACGAAAAATCACATCCGACAATTCAATTTGGCGGCTGCCGTCAAAACCAAAGACTATCAAAACCATAGCGGTCGGTTAGGGAAATGTGGCCAAGTGAAAAATAAAATTAATATAACAAATAACTGAATTAATTAAAATTATATTAATAAATAATGTTATGTTATTTCACTGCAAAATACTATTAACGAATAATATCTAAAACAATTTATGACTCATAATTTTACATGGATTTTATAGCGACATCCTGTGACATTATTTAAGTAACCTAAAATCTACTTTGCGCAATAGTAGGTTTATGGATGCACCTGAAGATGGTAGATCTATCGATATCAAACGTCAACGGGTATGTCACTGTCCCCCCCCCCCCTGGAGTAACTCCAATTTTTTTCAACGTACGTCTGGAAATTCGCCTAGAGGAAAATATTGTGTCGATTGAAAAGAACTAACCCGCAGAAATCAATTTAAAAAATTACAGAAAGCAGAATAGTTTAAACACCAATACCTTAGGTTAATTAATAAAGCCGGGTCCGATGCGCCCTGACTTCGATGTTTTTAAATATCTATTAAATATCCGTCAGTTTCGGCAAACAAATGGGTATTGTTTTGATTGGCAAAACATGTTAGATGTTTAAAAACATCGAAAACACGCCGCAGCGGAACCGGCTTAACACGTACACGGTTTTCTCTTTATTTTAAAGTCAAGCCAGCACAGACAGCCTGTGACCAGCACCAGACGGGCCTGCGTGGCGGACTGCACGTGCTATATGAAGCTGTAAGATAAAGAGGAATAGGGATATGAAATATATATTTCCAGTCTCGCCCTATCTCATAGGTTAATAACGCTCGTCTCGTGCAGTCCGCTTCGCACTTCGCAGGCAATTTTCGCTTCCTTGCCGTTAACTGGCCACACTGAATGAAATTGTAGTCGCAGATTGTCACGTACAATGAAGTACTGACAAATTGTGGTAAAATCACATAATTTGTAGAACCCTTAAGTGGAAATATCTTGTTTATCTTGGCGCTTGAAAAATTAAGTAGCAAAATAATATAATGCCAAAGACACTGTGTTATGAAAGCTTCACACACACAAAAACACTGGCGTCCATAGTCAAACTAAGTAAATTGTGGTATGCTGCTGCCTCTCCTATGGTCGCGATCGAGCTTGTGTGCTGCCCCATGGACCTATAATACTGAGGACAAGCTACGGTAATAATAATACCACGTACAAGCGAGATGGTAGCATACTAATATCGATTTATAGTACATTATTGCAGAGGCCGGGAAGTGGCGATTCATGGATTCGTCTCTATTGTCGGATTCAGCAAGTGTGGCAGAAAGGGAAAAACCATTTGTTGTCCTTGTCATAGTTCCACTCTTTTTTAATTGCCACTACTGATTTAGTATGAAGTTCTGACAAATAAACCTATACCAGCTCAAATGAAGTAGGTTGTTTTTGGCAAGCCATCAGCCATTTTAAGAGCAGTTCTTAATTTAGCTGCATAGGAGCCATTCCGTCCCTCGTTGTGGAAACATGTACCGTAGCGTATGTCCTGAGTATTATAGGTCCATGGTGCTGCGCATTTCATTCCGGATGACTAATTAAAGAAATAAAATAAAATAATTATTTATTGCAAGAATATAGTATTATGTTGATGGATTGAATATATATAAAATCGTGCTTATGTTCTACCTTACAGGCCTGCAAAAAATATAGCCAATTAAGTCATAACTAATAACATTAAACACCATTATTTAAAAAAAAAAACAGTTGTTACTGAGAACTCGGTGTTACGTTTAGACTAGTAAAATTGTATCTTCGTAAAACGGGGTCCAGGCTGGCTTGTTTGCCACCGTCGTAGTACAAAAACGCATGCATATTCAAGTTCCACCCCTTCCTCTAGTACTAATTCGTTTATGCTTCTTTAAAGTATTCACTCTTCCAAAATCTTCATTGCAGATATCGCAACTATAGGGTTTCCTATAGTTGCGATATCTGCAATAAAGATCCTGTTTCCAAAACGGCTCAAGCTAATAAGGAGTGCGGCATCCTTGAAATAGAACATCGGAATCAGAAAATGATATATTGCCATAAAATTATACTAAAAGTTACAAAATAAAACTAAGTGTACATTACAGCTAGCGTTACATTTTTGCTAAGGTAATTTGAATTTAGTTACATTATATAAGTCGGAACGAATTTAATTGGTTCGATTAACCAACAAAACCAGAAATGCTACATTTATTTTATTAAGAGGCCGCAGTAAGCTCGGCCGAATTTCACCTTCCCATACAAACGTAGTTACGCTCTCATTTTAAACTAAGTGTTGGATTGTGACGAAACTTTGCATATACAATGACATGAAGTACATCTATGTCTGTAATTGGTTTGTATGGTGCCAGTTTATAAAACAAACGAAATACAGCAAAAACAAGTTTTGTATGAAAAACTTAAATTCGCTGTATTTTTTCTACTATGGATCTGAACCTACATAAACTAATTACAGACATAGATATACCTCATGTCATTGTACATGCAACGTTTCGTTACAATCCAACACGTAGTTTTAAAATGAGAGCGTAACTACGTTTGTATGGGGAATCGAGCTTACTGCGGACTCTTAAAGGTTCATATCACATTGAAGTAAGTAAGTATCTTTATTCGCATAAGACAGAGTACAATGGGTGTTCTTAGTTATAATATATAGAACTATCTATCTCGTCACGCGGTGACATGCAAAATTTAAGTGAAATGGAGTGTATGTTGTAATGTGAATTAACACGCTGGCTGCCATGAGAATCACCAGTGGGATCAAAAACTAATTTTTCAGGGTATTGGGTTGGGCGTGGGAGCAACACTTTAGGTGAAGTATGGTGGGCAGCCAAAGTGTTAAGCAATAAGGGTGTTCACTCGAAAATTATTATTACTCCAAAAGAAAGAAGGCAAAAAATATGCCTAGTGACGAAAATTCCATTCAGATATCTCAAGGAATTACAAAGTTGCAACCGTTTTAATATTGCTTGTTAGAGAGAGAAAGCGCAAACAGCTTGTGACGTCACAATCTGCGATGCTGCCGCTTCACGCGTCGCGCGCGCGGCGGGCCGCGTCGACGGCGGCGCCGAACACGACGGGGCACGGCACGTTGCCGTCTATTAGTGACGTCACTAATTGCGAACGTCATCGTTTCATATGAAGTTGCGTTTTGCGAAAAAGGGACAGAACATGCCCCTTCTTAAAACTTTGGACACTTATAACTTCGTGATTATTAAACATCTTGCGTTGATTTTTTCGCCATTTGACTACATGTTTAATCCTTTTTCGGGAAAATATGACATTATTGATTATTTTATTTAGTGTCTAAACCCCTATTATGCGGCCGTGGCCATTGTTCCCGTATCGGCCTTAAATGTCACTGAAGCAAGTGCTGCACCCTTGATGATGATGAACACACAAGGGTTCAAACTCCCCCCGTTGCCCTTGCATGAATTCGTTTATGCTTCTTCAAAGCATTCGCCCTCCCGAAGTCCTTATTGCAGATATCGCACCTATACGGTTTGCCACAAGTCGGCTCGTGCTGCTTCAAATTACCCGGATTCTTAAACTCTTTGCTGCATACCCTGCAGACCCGTCTCTCCTCTTTCATATGGATGCGTTCGTGCTGCTTTAAATACGATAATTTTGAAAACTCCTTCTCACAAGTCCCACATGGGTACGGCTTTTCACCAGTATGACTCCGCATATGTATATTCAATTGGCACAACTGTCTAAACTTCTTTTGACAGATCGTGCAAAGAAACCTCTTTTCCTTAGTATGAACTATCTCGTGCTCTTTCAATTCACTCAACTCCGTGAACTTTCTTATGCACTTATCGCAGGGATATGAGTTGCTTGTGTGGATCTGCTTATGCGAGTTTAAAGCGCTCACTTGTCTAAACCGCTTCTCACACACATCACAGCTGTAGGGTTTTTCTCCAGTATGAATCATGTCGTGTTTCTTCAAGTCGTACGACTTTGTGAATCTCTTCTGGCAAATATTGCAGGCATATGGTTTCTCTCCAGTGTGCCGACGTTCGTGCGCCTGCAAATGGCTTAGTTGTGTGAAGCGTTTCTCACAAGATCCACAAGCGTAAGGTTTTTCACCAGTGTGAATGCGTACGTGTACTCTTAATGCGCTCATTAGCGCAAAAGCCTTTTGGCAGATGTCGCAAGAGAATATTTTTTTTCTGGCGCTGCGAGTGGTTTTGGGGGTCCGTGTGCCCTGCTCTTGCTGCGAGACTTCTTCGCCTGGAACAATACGGATAAATAAATAAATATTAGCGGCCATGTCATTCCGGACCATAGAGGAAGAATAGAATAGAGGGATTCACATACGTACATATCCAACTGAATTGTGTTTTCTGTGTTCTCGATATTGTCTTGTATAGTAAATACGCGTTTATTCTGCTAGTTTGCGTAGAGATTCGAACCCAGGACCGACCTACCCACATATACGGCTGGGACAGTACCTGGTCCCGATTTCACCAAACTGTCAGTTGTCACCTGTCAATGACGCCTTACCTTTGGGACAAGGTGGACTGATGAACTGGTAAAGGTCGCGGGAGTCCGCTGGATGTGGGCGCAGGATCGGTAATTTAGGCACTCTTTGGGGGAGGCCTATCTCCACCAGTATAGGGAATAAGGCAAGGATGATGATATTGATCACACAATGGTTAACAACACAATATAAATTATTTTTAAGTTAACCATTTTGCTGTTCAAATTCAGATTCAAATTTTTATTCGTGAAACATAGGTAATAAAAAATTGTTCTTACATCATAAGTATAAACGAACCTCTATGTTTTGCCGATTGGCATACAAACATCAATGTCAAAGAAATTAAAAATTAATAAGATTATTCACTACTTTAACAATGTCTATTAGATTATAAATTACTAGCTGATGCCCGCGGCTTCGCCCGCGTGGTTATAGGAAAATGTAATATATTGAAATTTTCCCGTGGGAATTAGATGTTTTCCTGCTGGAAAAAGTAGCCTTTGTCACTCTTCAGCCTCTAAACTCCATACAAAAAATCACATTATTACGACGCTCCGTTGCGACGTGAAAGGAGGACAAACAAACACACACACACACTTTCGCATTTATAATATTAGTAAGGATGGATGTGTCATTCACAAAATCCTGAGTAGAGTAGTAATCTTTTTTCAACTAGTAACATCGTAATTAATTTAGGTTCTGCTGTTAATTCCTTTTGAATTGAAACAAATTATTAAGTACTCTACAGTGACTCCAGAGGCCAGAAAAACGTTGCAATGTTACGTGAAATTTCGTGAATTACCTTTCGACTCTTCCAACTCCACTGTCTCGTCGCCGCGCGGGCCTGCGTCCTCTCGCTCGGTCTCGCTCTCGCACGGGCTTGCTATCTCGCTCCCAGGTTCCTCCTTGACACGCCCTGTCTCTTCGAATTCCGCTTCCACTTTGATGCACACTGTGAACAAGAGGAGACAATAATTAAAACAATCGTGAGTCGTGTTCAGACATTTAAATTATCTTTTAATTATCAGTATTAAAAAAAAAAACATTTTTTATATTCGAAAAATGGAATTGACAAAATCACATCACTACATAGTATAAAACAATGTCGCTTCGAGCTGTCTGTCCCTATGTTTCCTTAGATCTTTAAAACTACGTAACGGATTTGGATGAGGTTTTTTAATAGATCAACGCCATTTTAGTTAAAATAGGCTATTACAACTTTTTTTTAAATATGAAAATATTGCGTACCTTAAATATATGCTCTCCAGGCCAATCGAGAATAGATCATATGTATAGTCAAATAACTCACCAGTCGTCCTTTCCAAGGTGCCGTCCCTTTTGGCCCAAAAGGGACGGCACCTTGGAAAGGACGCCAACAGGACGGTATGGCATTAAAAGGGACGGAAAACCGTCCATTTTGGGACGATCTGGCAACACTGTAACTCACTGTGCTCCGTGAACACCAAGTCTTGTGGCAGGACTCCGGCGCCGGCTTCACATGGTCCTTCTACAGGCTCCACCTTCACTCTCACAGCCTCCGCACATGCCTCCTTTCGAAGTTCTGTGTCCTCCGCTACTTGCCCTGCTAAAAAACACATGAACTCCATGCATTATTGATTTAGTGCCAATGTGACCGGTCCCGCGCCACCCGCATCCAGCGGACTCCCGCGACCTTTACCAGGTCATCAGTCCACCTTGTGGGGGGCCTACGCACGCCGCGCCTTCCGGTACGTGGTCACCACTCGAGAACCTTTCCGCCCCAACGGCCAGCGGATCTACGGGCAATGTGCACATTTATGTATATGTAAGTACTTTATTGTACACACAAAAATGTCCAAAAATACAATACTAAGGTACAATATCATCCCAATCATCCGTACTAATCATATATCTGCAAGTGACATAATGGACAAGGAAGTGGACAGTAGAATTGCGAACTCCTGGAAACGGTGTTGGGGCCTAAAAGAAGTGATGAAGAACAACCTGTCCATGGCGCCTAAACGCAAGCTCTTCGACACTTGCATCCTTCCAGTACTAGCTTACGGACGCCAAACATGGGCACTCGCCAAAAAACAACTGAGTAAGCCAAAGGTTTGTCGGCACTCCATGGAGCGAAGCATGATTATGGCTGTGGTCTTCTGCAAGGTGGAGGTACTCCCCCAGTTGGGCTGCTCCACATTCGAGCGGCATGCCATTTCGCTGTGCCCTACCTCACCAAACGGACTTGATGATATTAGAAGACAAACAAAGATTGAAGGCATAACTGTAAAGATTAGAAAACTAAAATGGAAGTAGACAGGACACATGATGTGAGGAAAGGAAAAATGGAGTCTCACTGCCACAATATGGTATCCTAGAGACCAAAAGAGGAAGAGAGGACGACAGTTCAAGAGATGGGTGGACGAAATCGTCCAAGTAGCTGGGAAAACCTGGACAAGACTAGCAATGGATAGAGTTAAATGGAAAACGTTGGAGGAGGCCTTTGCCAAAAGGCAAACAGACAAGTAATGTGTAATTAAAAGTAACTGTAATAATGTGTAAAAAAAAGTGAATTTGTATTTAATAAGAAATTAGTAAGAACATATAAATAAATGTATGTCAAACTAATAATACTAAATTTAAAACTGCCATCAATCTATTAAATGATAGGATTATGCATGTTTATAATTTGTCTGAATAAAGGGCAGTTTTTATATTTTTTTATTTATCCCTGTAAAGGATCTCTTCCAGTTAACCTTTGAGCAATCGAGTTAAGAACAAATACCATTTATGCCTGTTAAGGGATCATATGATGATGATAATGAATGGAACACAAATACCTAGCAGTATTAAGCGCAATCCGTTACTGCTATGGATAGGGCCCAGCATCCGTATTACACCTCCTTTTCCAAGTGACTCCGGTTTAGGTTTCCGGACTGATCCTTCCCCAAAAAACCGTCAAAATTAAACCGACCATTCTCCTTGTGTGTAAATATGTGAAAAAACTGATATTGGCAAATACATCTTGCTAAAACAGCAAGGAGTAAAACCCATACTTAAAAAAAAAAGTGACTCGTGTTTGATCAATTTGATTGATCTCTTAATTTATTTTATAGTATCGGATATGACATATGTGGAGTCCCCAATCTGCACTGGGATAGTGTGCCAGTTCCATCACATTCATGAGAGGCCTGTGCCAGCAGTGGCATGCATACTGGTGCGGATGACAATGGCTTATATACACCACTAGATAAAATTAAAAAATTTGAACTACACTTGCGGGCAAAGAATATGGGTCGGTAAAATACCGTCATATTTCCTAAAATAGTGCATAAGAGGTTGTACAGTTAATCCTGTCATGATCTTTATTTAATTTTACATATAAACTGCTAATAACAGTAAAAAAATATAACGTTACCAGGTTTAAATCGGACTCGTAAAAACCCATGAAAAAAAACCAATGTTAATGGAGCCAGATATCGCAAAAATCGTGATTTTTGGATATCGATATTTTTATGATAGGATCCAGGAAATTGTTAATACAGTTGGGTATTGTAAAGTAACACATATTATGTAAATAAAACAACAATTAAATATTTTAAAAAACCTATTGTAGTTATTTAATTTAGGGTGACCCATATTCTTTGCCCGCGAGTTTATGTAGGTGTCAACTTTTTTCACCTAAACCTGCAATTTTATGGGTTCTTACTGACCAAATGGGTTTGTTCTCCTGGCTTACACAATAGAATGACAACCAGAAATAGTTGTTTGACCAAGTTACAAATAGTTTCTTTTTGTATTTAATTTGATTTTATTAAGAAACGCACAGTCTTGAAAAACACATCAGCAACTTAGCTATGGCTGTGTGAGTAATACTGTAATAGATCTATAGTATCTTTTTTTCCAAATTTACAGGTTAGAGATATAAATTAAAATAGAAAGTATGTTTAAAACATGACCAAAAATTGTTGAAATGCTAAGATTTTATGCCTGCCTCACCATTATCAAGCAGAAGGGGCCTCGCCGCACACTCGTCGTCCCAAGACGGCTCCTTCTTCACAATTACTGGCTCCATCTGTGCTATAAACTATTTAAACCGTACAATGTACTTTCACACGTATTGAACTTTGAGAATAAAGTTACCAGTGACGTTTATAAATCAATTAAGAGCAATCGATGAAAAACTGTGTAGCAAATAATAGCGTACACGCTATAAACTACACTTAATATACTTAACTAATACGGAACAGGTTTACGCTATGCAACATCAATGAAATGTTTTTATTTGTCCATCTGGGCAGACTATCATAGGCCACACAGTAATCAAAAAGTGGCAGCCTCAATGGTACTTTAAACTAAAAGGTACAATGGCAGTTTTACGACGATATGTACTACAATTTCTATATTTTTGATATCCATTCCTAAATGAGAATTCAGAAGCTTGGTTGGGAAGCGAAGTGACCTGCCAAAGTGACAGTTAAAACTGATTTATAGAGTACGTTCGGAAACTGGAATATTGTGTTCGAGATTAAAGACGCGTACACTTCGAGTGCAGCAGTGCAGTCCTGTCCTGCCGAGTGATTCCGTCTGGATTGATGCCGGAAGCACGGCGTCCTAAATTTTATCCTTATCTCGTTTTATCTTATAACTCCTGCCATGCGTAGTATGTAGTATCTTCTTCGTAGTATCACAGAATAATAAATAGATAAATAGTACCTAAAGACCTGGCGTCCGCTTTACTTGCCTCCGATGCGGACTAAAGTAACTAAGTAACCAAAGAGAATATTATCACTGACTACTAACTGTCGAATTCACCCACAATCCACCGAATCGTGCGATATTTGATAGCCCAAAAGTCGCACGGTTCGAAGCGACTTTGTAAGTTTATTTTATTGAGAAATTGAGATTGTTAATTTGTAGTTTTAATAATTTATAAGATGTATATCATAACAATTGTTTTTATTTTAATTTTATGTATATATATGACGACCCGTCCCGGCTTCGCGCGGGTGCAATGCTAACCGTTGCCGTTATGTCCCTGCATTTTAAATCAGTAATATCTTCGAAAATATTCATTTAAATTACATGCTGTAAAGGGCCATATTATTGGACTTGGTACTTAATTGGATAAGGATTAATTGCGTAAAATCGCTAAAGGATAAAAAATGGTTATTGTAAGTTATCCTTAAGAGATAGATATATACCATCACGGACTTTTTTGTAGATCTTTTTAAGGTGTACAATACTGTGTACATTATTTTGATCTACTCGTAGGGTTCAGCCAGCGTTTGCAATGTAAGCGCGAAAAATGTGTTTATTTACGACATCACATTAGAAACATTAATTTTCAGGTTCTCTACTAGATTATGCATGTATTATACATATAAACCTTTCCTATTTAAAAAACCGCATCAAAATCCGTTGCGTGGTTTTAAAGATCTAAGCAGACATAGGGACAGACAGACAGCAGGAAGCGACTTTGTTTTATATTAGTAGTGATGATTTCCATTTGTTAGATGCCACCAAAGATCATAGACCAATATAGATCGATATCTCTTTGGAAACATCGTAGTAGTTCAGAAAGCATTTCGCGATGGCGCTACTAGGCTCGCAATGAAAAAAGTATCGTTGAATTCGTCAAAATGTTGCATTTTAGTGTCCTAAATCATCATATTAATCAATTTGAAGGCATAAAATACATCGTTGCAACAACATAACACGAAAATAGCAAAATCAAACAAAGCAATTTTAAGTCAGTCACTAGTTCCATTCATTGCAAGTTTATCTAAGCTGAATGGCTACGCACGTGTATTGCCGTCCGCTAGATGGCGCATATTTAAAAATAACGCTCAAGAGTCCGCAGTAAGCAGCGCTCAACTCCGAGTTGAGACCACGCGCTAACGAACGGTTTAAAATGTTGTTGTTTCACCTAAAATGAGACAGGGCGCTATAAATAAAGCAAGAGCGCGCTAGCGGGGAGGCGGAGCTAGCTAGAGACGTCACAGTAAAAATATCGCAGTAAAATATCTTCATACAACGGCTAAATTTTTGCGGTAAGTAAAATATAACAGTAGAACATCTCCATACCAAGATTATATAAACATTATTACCATATTACCGTACGCGTAGAGGGCGGTACAACTCACATTTTGGCAGGTGTGGCGTAAAGTATAATATGTATAGGCTATAAGTTTTGATTTGCCAACAAAATGAGTAGTTACAACAATTTTGTAACTTTTAACGACCTAGTTACGTCGACCGTGTTTCTGATACCTACTATTACTGATGAATTTTCGGTTCCTTTAATTATTGTTCCATAAGGCTATGGTTATTGAAAAAAACCCTAATTTAGGCTTAGATACCTTTAATCAGCGAATAAGCCAGTCTTATCTTATCTTATCTTATCTAGATGAGTGCCCTTTCGGATGCACTTCGACCCAGCGGCATCTTTTGTGCTTTTAATAAGCCAGTCAGTCAGCGACCAATTTTTTCGTGAAAATAAATAAGTCGGTTTTGTGTAAAGATACAACCGAACATTTTTAAATTGATACTTTTTATGTCACCTCTGTCAAATCAATGTTATAGCATCAACTGTCACTTGGCCATACTGACAAGCGGTCATAGGTGGCCAAAATGGCGGTAATTTTAATTTGGCGTGGTCCGATTACTTTTAAAATCGATATCCCGTTGTTTTATTTTATATACTACTTCGGTGACAAATAAGGGTATGTTCCACCAGATATCAAAATGATGATCATATAAACATAGACTTGATAGGTTGAAAATTGGGTGTATTGGATAAAATAAAACTGAATCATACAATGTTGTGTTTTTATTTTTAATGAAAGTATAAAAATGCGCTTATTTTGAAGAACTCTCACGTATCGGTAACTTTCTAGGTAGACGTGGATCTATAATTTCAGGTAATATGCATTCCAATAAAAATTTCTCATTTTATTAAATATGCTGTCCCAGAATCCTGTATCCTTTTCAATTTTTTCGAATAATATTCCCTTTGGAGTCCACACCACGAAGATACAGTATCTTTTTTTTGAAATATTTAATTGACCTTGGACTTGATAAAAGTAGTTATGGTTTCGCTTCAATTTTATCTTCTGAAGATCACTTTCGTCCATCACACAGAAAGTATTTTTTTTCTTTAAAATTGCTTCTGTTGGCGTCATATTAGCTGCCGAAGCTGGGCATTTGATTTCCACAATTGTTTCATTGTCTATGACTCCGTCGGGACTCGCGCCTAAATACTGGTGTTCCTCGAGGATGTATAACCCACAAGGTGATACTTGCACTCCGAGTGCAGCTTCAGTCTCTTATAGAGCGATGGGCTCATTCTCATTGCCGTATTTCGTATTATTTATTTAGTGCCGGCAGTCCTCGAACCCAGCGGGCTGGCCAGGGACGACGGCAAGAGACCTGACGGAATGACGCTGGTGCCTTGGAGCATGGGTCAGCCGCTAATTTGGGATTCTACTTGCGTTGATACCCTGGCACCGTCCCATGTTCCAAGCACCAGTGCCGCCGCTGGCGCTGCGGCATCCTCGGCCGAAAGCCTCAAGCGCCGCAAATATGCCGTCCTAGGAAACAGCTACATGTTTGCGGCGTTTGGCGTTACCTTGGGGCCATGGGGCCAAGTGCGCGTCGGCTTTATAAAGATTTGGCGACGCGCTTAATAGAAGCCTCGGGCGACTAGAGGGCTGGCCACTATTTCTATGTTTCTTGACCTCTACGTTTTTGTTACTAGCAGCAGCGCATACAGAACAATAGGAGTTCCGTATTCCCAAAAAGAAAACCTTTTTAGTTTCATACCCAATAATGCACGCTACCCCGGATAAAGAATTATAATTGCTGGTACGATACGATCTCTTGCCCCATGATGCGTCCGCTACAACAGTGATGCTAGGAACGCCATCAGCATCTACGTTTCCTTTTTTAATTGCCATCTGTTTTTCTTCGAGTCCTGCCTCATACATGCTGTTTAAAGAGATCTTTTAAAACATCTCCTAGCAACATACTCTCTTTCCCAAATGATTTCTCCGCCATACATGGTATATCTAAATGAGCGCAAAGCTCATCTAATTGGGAAAAGCCACTACCTGAACATACGACTGCTTGAACAACATTTGTATTAATTTTTGACTCTAGTTTTTCATTTTTAAATGCTTCTTTTTTGCCACACATTTTGCATATGAACAGAAAAGTTGACTGGAATCCGGATCTCAACTCCTTCACAAAATCCATATCTTAAAAACTGCAATTAAAAGGACTATGATCCACAGCCTTCATTTGTTCAAATAAGTATTCAACATTGAAGATTCGTCGACCAGTAAGTTCAGGTATGACTTCCTCATTGTTACCATCATCAAATTCTACTTGTAATGATGGTGTCGAGGACGGAGTACTCGGACTCGAATTTCTGAAAGGAAAAAAGTTAGATTATATTTACATCCATCACGCAAAGGTAAACGGTGAAATAAAGATATTTGATACTGCATTATGTTATGAGGCGTACACTACTACAGACAACTCCTAACGGCGGCGACGCTATGCAAAAAATAGGTTTCGATTTTCGGTGCGCATATTTGCGCTCGACTACACCTGGTCCCTATACCACAAAACTTTACAAGCGTACAATTTGACAAAATTGACAACTTTTTCTATGGAAAATTGTACAATTTCGTCGAATTGTAGACTTGTAAAGTTTTGTGGTATAGGGGCCTGTACCGTACACTGTGTGCGCAACGATGTTTCGGTCGGGCACGTGCGGAGCCCGGGGGTGGGGTGAGGTATGTCTGTGCGTGGTTATTCTGTATGGATTTGTTGGGTAAAAATAATAATAATAATACTAACCTGCTAAAATTTAGAGGTTGAGGCGTAGGATCGGTATTGTTATTACTAGACCCCGGATTGTTGTGGCACTGATGTCACAATAGGGTGATTTGGGGAGTAAATGAAACAATATTTGTTAATACGGATTTATTAAGATAAGATAATATAAAAAATACCATATAGTGTTAATGAATACGAAATTGTACTTATTATTTTTTGGTATACATATTATTGCGAATCTTCCTATAAATAAATTGTCAGTTGATTAAAATATCGACGTTGCTCTCAGGGCTTCAAATAACGTTAAAAAGTTGGAATCGTTACCACTGTCAGACAGATTTAACGTTAACTGGTAACTAACGTTAAACCAAGTATCGTTACCTATACTACTTTTTACCGGTAAAGAAATGGTAACGTTACCTAACACCTACCTGCATTGAGCTAACGTTAAGTCAAAGGTATCTTTAACTGTTTTTAACGTTAGTAGGTAACGTTAATAGCAGCTTATTTAACTTTTTATTCCATCGTTAGTAATAGAGCCAGTGCCAGTGTTCATTCACGTGCATGCGTCGCCGAGTGCGGAATTTATATTAGTACCAGGAGTTTATTTTTCAACATGAATGGATTGCCAGAAATGGGTAAGTGCAGTACCTATTCCTATCCTATCCTATGCTATTAAACGAGCAATATTTGTATATATATATATTTCAATCAGGTTCTCGGAAACGGCTCTAACGATTTCGATGAAATTTGGAATATACGGGTTTACGGAGGCGAAAAATCGATCTAGCTAGGTCTCACGTCCGGGAAAATTAGTTTTCTCCGTATTTTCCCTATTTTCACCCGAGCTGAGCGCGGTCGCCCAGGGACTTAGTATGTAACAAGCTACTTTACTTGGCGGCCATTTTTATTATTCTTAAATCATTTAATACGAATTACGAATCCGAGGTTGGATTTTCAGTGACCGCCATTTTGAAATTCTTTAAATACGGTCCGAATTCGTTCAAAATCGATACCGGGGGGTCCGAGGGACCTCTTAACACGAAACCGAGCTTGGATTTTAAAAAAAGTCGGCCAACTTGAAATTCTTTAAATACGGCTTGATTTCGTTCAAAATCGATATCTGAGGGTCCGAGGGGCCTCTTAATACGAATCCGAGGTTCGATTTTCGAAAAAAGGCCACCATCTTGAAACTCTTTATATACGGTCCGTTTTCTCTCAAAATCGATATCTGAGGGTCCTTGGGGCCTCTTAATACGAATCCTAGATTGGGTTTTGAAAAGTGGCCGCCATCTTGAAATTATTTTAATACAGTCCGATTTCGCTTAAATTCGATATCTGAGGGCCCGAGGGGCCTCTTAATACGAATCCTAGGTTGGATTTTCGAAAAGTGGTTACCATCTCTAAATTATTTGAATACGGTCCGATTTCGCTTAAAATCGATATCAGAGCGTCCGAGGGGCCTCTTAATACGAATCCGAGGTTGGATTTTCGAAAAGTGGCCGCCATCTTGAAATTATTTTAATACGGGCCGATTTTGCTTAAAATCGATACCTGGGGGTCCGAGGGGCCTCTTAAAACGAATTCGAGGTTGGATTTTCGAAAAGTGACCGCCATCTTTAAATTCGTTAAATACGGACCGATTTCGTTCAAAATCGATATCTGAGCGTCCGAGGGGCCTCTTAATACGAACCCTAGGTTGGATTTTGATGTACAAAACCGAATGATTAGCGGTATATTCGATATATATATCGAGATTGCATTCCGTATATCCATACCTACTGTTCTTAAAAAACCTAGGTATACGGTAAGTCAAAAATTCGCAACATAGATGCATGTGGAAAAACCCTTTAAGAGTACGGTACGGAACCCTAAATTTGTGCTTGTTCCGACAACCACTTGACCGTTTTCTTATTGTTATCGATACAGTATTAATAATAGATACCTATCAAGGTGGTTTTCCATCGGAGGGGCGAGACGAGACGAGGCGAGACGAGAATTGAAACTTATATGGGACTTACTCGCGCGCGCGCGGTGGAAATAGGTAGTAACTCCCATACGATTTCAAATCTCGCCTCGCCTCGTCTCGTCTCGCCCCTCCGGTGGGCAACCACCTTTAGTCGTAGTTAATATAGTCACAATAATACAATGCAACCACCAGCACTACTCGGAACAAGGTCCCTATTTTTGACAAAATAAACAATGATTACTAACCTTCAAAAGCTTTTTACATTCGCCTATGATGCAAGTTGCCGTACGATCGTTGTGAAGGTCGTAAACCCTGTACACCGCATTTTTTTACGGCCCATGTTAAATAAATCACAAGTTCACAACTATCACAAGCACAAGGCACAAGACAAGACACGAGTCACAAACTGTGTGACCTCACAATAATCGCACAACCGGCACAACGCAAATCCGCCCGCATACAACTAGATAGTGAAGCGAATTGAAATGAAATGTATTACTACAGGTTAGGATTTGTAGGGTAGGTATTGTAGGTAATAGGTATACGCTCTCTCTTCACGCTCATAGTCGATTCGATAGCCAGTTCACGTCCAGTGTACGAAATGGCAACAACGCCAATCAACCAGCGCCGCGCGGTGAGCGCGCGCGCGTCTATCGGTAGCGCGGTGTGGCAACGTAGCATTACCGATTAATAATTGAATATTAGTATATTACATTACTAATACTTACCAAGGGCTGTAAAAGAGAGAAAGGCCGAAATCGCAGCACGGCTAGCACGAGACGGCTGCGACATACTGTCGATTTTTCTTGCACTATACCTCTCTTACTAAATGTTCTAATAAGAGAGAGACGGATAGTGCGCGAAAAATCGAGAGTATGTCGCAGCCGTCTAGTGCTAGGCGTGCAGGTATTAATATGCGATTTCGGGCTTTCTTGTTCACTGCCGTGCTGATTACACAATTTTACGTTTTCACCTGGCCATAATGCTAGTTTTACCGTACGGGTAGCGTGCGGTAAACCTCGCATTATGGCCAGGTGTGACGTAAGTACATTACGTACCTAGGGCGGTAAAATTAAGAACAGCTCATATCGCGGACATCTGTGTCCTGAACTTCGGTAAGGGCCATAAAAAAAAAAGCGATCCGAGGCTTTTTTTATTACCGGCCTTGGTGCGTAAACAATTTTACGTCTTCTCCTTGGTGCGAAAGTGTGAAGTGAGGTTTGCCGCTGCACCCGTGGGCGGTAAATCTCACTTACCACCCGGAGTGACGTAAATACGTACCTAGGGCGGTAAAATTAAGAACAGCTCAGATGGCGGATATCTGTGGCCCAAACCGAAGGTAACGGCTATAAAAAAGCGATCCGAGGCTTTTTTTACTACCGCCCTTGGTGCGTACATACACAATTTTACGTCGTCCCCTTGGTGCGAAAGTGTGAAGTGAGATTGCCACTGCACCCGTGGGCGGTAAATCTCACTTACCACCTGGGGTGACGTAAAGTACATTATACGTACCTAGGGCGGTAAAATTAAGAACGGCTCAGATCGCGGGCTTTTGTGGCCCAAACCGAAGGTAACGGCCATAATAAAAGCGATCCGAGGCTTTTTATTACCGCCCTTGGTGCGTACACAATTTTACTTCTTCTCCTTGGTGCGAAAGTGTGAAGTGAGATTTGCCGCTGCACCCGTGGGCGGTAAATCTCACTTACCGCCCGGAGTGACGTAAAGTACATTATATGTACCTAGGGCGGTAAAATTAAGTACGGCTCAGATCACGGGCTTTTGTGGCCCGAACCGAAGGTAAGGGCCATAAACAAGCGATCTGAGGCCTTCTTTATTACCGCCCGTGGTGCGTACACAATTTTACGTCTTCTCGTGGGAGTCCTGGGTGTAAAAGTGTGAAGTGAGATTTGCCGCTGCACCCGTGGGCGGTAAATCTCACTTACCGCCCGGAGTGACGTAAAGTACATTACTAAGGGCTGTAAACAGGCGAGGGTTGTAAATATGCGATTTTTTTCGGGCTTTCTTTTTTACTGCCCATGGTGAGTTGAGTACACAATTTTACGCCCTCACGACGCGCGAGACTCACATTATGCTTATGGCCAGGTGTGACGTAATAGTACATTACGTACCTAGGGCGGTGAATTCGTGAATGGCCCAGATCGCTGGTGTTTGTGGCCCAAACCGAAGGTGAGGCTTGTACGCTGCGCGTACGGTAAAACTCGCATTGTGGCCAGATGAAGACGTAAAATTGTGTACTTACCACGGGCGGTAATTCGTAAAGCCCCAGATCGCATATTTATGGCTCTCACCTTCGGTTTGGGCCACAAACACCTGCGATCTGGGTCATTCACGAATTCACCGCCCTAGGTACGTAATGTACTATTATAGAACCAAATTGTGTCTGAATTTAATTCAACTATACATATATTATTAAAGTACTACATGAATCCTACAGAAAAAAGGTTTATGTAAAGCATAATACACATTTACAAAATAATCCTGTTTAATTCTGCAATTGAACTTGAACTCTTTCCGCGTGTATTAACGATCACATTCGCTCAAATAAAGAACTGCAAAGGCACGCCTCGAGTGGTTTGCAGTTCGCATTCAAGGTCGCACACATTACCTACCTACGCAGATTATTTGTAATATTTATATCGTCTCCGACGATCGATGTACTAGTAGGAAAATGCGACTATTCACGGTGTAATAATGGCGTAAGCGGAAAAAAGCGCTAACAATTAATAAAATAAACATATTTTAGTAAAAACATGCCAAGAATTTAGTACATTTCTATGTTTGATGTCTCAATGCTTCATAATTATTTAATGATAAATGTCATCATTATAAAACACAGACGACCAATTCAACAGGTGATTTCCTACTTAAAGTAGTTTAGTGTCAGTTTAGCAGACTAAGTACCTAGTTTGTAATTCGAGATCCATCTGCAAATCATTGTAGTAACGGAAGTAGGTAGGTACTATCGACAACACAGCTAACTGACCATATCGGTGCACCTTAAGTGCATTGTAATAAGGTTCTAAATAAACACAGGATGGTCAGTTAACAGTGTTGTCGTTTGTACTTTATTATTGGTATGGTTAAGAAAGAAAACGCTGCTAAAATACTGCTAAGCTAACACTATACTATACAGGGTGGAAAAATCTATGGCCCTGAAAGAAAATCAACTTAAATCCTTAACATTAGTGGCGTGCTCTACATAAAGAAAGTCAGAATGTGGGCTATTTCGATTGGACTTTTTCAAAAAGTTACATTTTGGAGCTGTTTTTTTTTCATGATATCTTAAAAGCCTTATTAACAACTTTTGTAATTTTAAAATATTCATTTTTTTATTCAAAATAACACGTATGGGCTTGTCCAGAAATCATGTGATCATATTTTGCCTACTTTTGACCCCCCTTTCCAGATCACGTGTATTCATCATATTTGTATTAGTCAATTTAAAAAAAAATGGTTTTAATTTAAGCCATCTCACGCTACGTCATCTAATCTAATCTAATCTAATCATGGACCTATAATACTCAGGACAGGCTATACGGTTTGCCATAGCGAGGGACGGAAAGCCTCCTATGCAGCTAAATTAAGAACCGGTCTTAAAATGGCTGATGACTTGCCATAAACAACCTACTCAATTTGGACGGGTAATTAACACGGGGAACTATGACACTGACAATTAGTGATATTTCCCTTTCTGTCACAATTATCGAGATTTGTATGCTAGCATACCAGCTCGCTCGTACGTGGAATACCAAGCACAGCCTAAAGCCACAGGCTAAAGCCAGAACCCTGAATGTTCAGTTACATATAGGGCATAATATAGTTTAAAGGTTTTAATGAGTGGATAATTCATAAAAACTTAAAAATACTGCAATTTCAGATTCACGTTTCAGATTTACAAATTTAATAAGTTGGTTTACAAATACATGCGATTGCAAAGTTACTTTTGTAGTTTCTGCAAATAGTAATAACAAGGTAGGTACAATGCACTATACGATGTATTTGCATGCGGTTAGTGTTAGGTGTACAATACACTAGAAAACTATACGAACGTTATTTGTGGTTGGTAAAATAACATTTCCATACAGTCTATGAAAAAATATTATTTCCAGTTACATTCATAAATTTGTATTTATTGATAATACAATAACCTACAAAAAGAAGTGACATCCCAAAAAAAACTCCATGTAATAATTACAACTTAGAAAGCTCACAACAGCTTTCGAATAAGAAAAACCGCATTCAAATCGGTCCATCCGTTTGGGAGCTACTATACCACAGACAGATACACAGATACACAGACACACATACACGTTAAACTTATAACACCCCTCTTTTTGCGTCGGGGGTTAAAAATAGGCCAAGTTTCATAACTCGTCCACAGTAAAAAGTTGTGAGATATTTCGTAGAGCTGTCAAACATTATTCAGGCAAACCAGGAGAAGCGTATGTTTAACTGCGACCTTACAGCGCGCGAGCCGAGCGAGAACCGCCAGAAGCGATTTTTTTACAAATACTTACATCCGTAGTATCCATACGTAGGATACTTAGGTTTAGGACCAATGGCCATGAGGATACATACTTATTATGACAAATAATATTAGGGATAACACAGTAGGGCAATCAAATTTCATCCAAAATAAATGAAGCTAATCATAAATAGGGTCCTTGCCTCCTAAAAACGTTAAGACAAATGATCGTTATGGCAGACAGCGGTATGGATGGAATACAAAAATAGGATGAAAAACGTTATGGATTACAATATAAGCAGAATATAGAACGTAGCCATGTTGAATGTTTCCTTAGTTCGGTGATAAAAGCAAGGTCAAACTGACAAAAGGAAAGTTTAGGTAAGATAATAAATAATACCTATCTCAAAATTTCTGTCTACCCTATCTAAAAGCTGCGCCACTGATTAAGATTAGCTCAATTTACACAGAGGAAATATACTTGTAATTTCTCTAACTGATAGAGTAACCTGCAAAATCATTTGGTACACATAACATATACAAAGAAAAAATTAACCGTGATCGCATGTAGCCTAAGGCTAAATTATAATGAATAAAACTGCATTCACTGATTTTGTGAAAAGCTTACCCGAACTGACTGAACTGAAATATTCACTGCACTATTTAATTCTACTAAAACATAAAATCAATATTAAGGATAACATCTATCCAATAAACATTTACCCCCTTATACATAAAACTTAAAATGCCTCTGCTAAATAAAATGTGCTATGTCCCTTTCTTACGAACACAAATGTCAAAGTGACAGATAAGGAGAAACGAATTTTAGCGCCATTTTAGTTAAAACGGGCTTGTAGTACGTTTATGAATACGGCCGTTAGCCTTTAAAATAGAATTAAGTCTAAGGTAAAGCTTACCTGAACTGGACGAATCGTTATCCTTAATATTGATCCTATCGATTAGTAAAATTTTACATGGTGATTATTTCTTGAAAATGAGAGCGAGAGAATGAGCTGTCAAGGGTTTCCCTTCAGGGTCCATAGATTTTTTCACCCTGTATATTATCTAACATGTAATATTGGGCATAATAAAAATCAAAAACAGGTAAGGGTATAAATCTCTCTATTTTGCAATTTTAACGGATTTTGGTCTATTACAATTTAATTACAACACGCCCACAATCTGTCTACTTTGCGCAAAGGTTGACTGGTAGAGAATGCTTACGGCATTAAGTCCGCCTTTTGTACGATAAGTTGTTCTTAAGTTCAATAAAGATTAAATAAATAAAAAAAAATTAACCGAAAAATTAATTAATGTAAACAAAGCAAGCATCTTCCTCTAGTCTTGAACCAGTCCATCATATACTACTTATATAATAAAATAGGATACAGAGTAGGGGGGCTTGTGTGATACCGTGCGCGCCGTCGGCACGGCCGGCCAACAGCGGGCGCGCCCGCGGTCTCAAGCTCATGCGAGAAACCTCCGGAACGTACAATCTCACTAGGTACACGATATAATTAACAAACCTGCACGGCTAGCACGCGACGGCGCGCGAGCTCTCTCGATTTTTCTCGCACTATCCGTCTCTCTCTTATTAGAACACTTAGAAGAAGAGGTATAGTGCGATAAAAGTCGAGAGTATGTCGCGGCCGTCGTCGTGTGCTAGACGTGCTGTGAGCGCGGCTATCACAGGACGGCCGAGCTGTGTCGCGGTGAGATAAGACTATCCGTCTTTCTCTAACTAGTAACTAAACAGGCTAGCGTGTTTTCTTATAAAAAAAAACTTTTTTAATTTCGGAAAAGTGACGACAAAAAATGCTCACAAAATTTCACGAGAATCGGTTGAGAAATGCGACCTGTAGAGGAGAACAGCCGGATAGCGGAACACCGGACTTCGTGACAGACACCGGACATACGAATGATTTTCGACCCAAGCTGCATGCGAGCTGATGCATAGAACTTCGTTCGCTTCACTCGCTCGTTCGATAATCAAATCACAGAAAGCTAATACGGCATTCAACATGGCGGTCAAGGGAGGTCAAGGCCAAAAGCGCTCCAAATTATTGTATGTGCTCTGCCTACCCCTTTTGGGAATAAAGGCTTGAATGTATGTATGTATGTAATATGTTTCTGTCAAAAATTTAATTTTTGGTACAAGCTTTTATTGCCGACTGTACTTTTCTGTATACCATCATCAACTGCTCATTGCGAGCCCAAACTCGATGGGGTTAAGTGGTTTTATTACGGAGTTCCTATGGCCACCTTCTGTCTCCATCATCAGATCAGCTCGATGGTACCATAATATTGAATTGTCATCCAAATTATACTTATACCATAAAGTAAATATAGCATAGAGTAACTATCCCATACTGCGGTCGAATATTTCTGAAGAACGTTAAGAGATGTCGCTTGGAGCACCACTGACGGATATTCATATTTTACGTTATACGAAATCTCAAATATTATCATTAATAGATATTCATTTTCACTTATAAACTTAAAAAAAAAGAAAACAACCAGACACAGGCCTTAATAGATCGTAAATCGATTCAAAATAATTTATAACATCCTTTATTTGTGCGCCATCTAGTGAACGGCTTGACCTTTATTACAGCTTAGCTTGTAAGTGGACAAAGTATACATGCGCAGGATTCTAGCAGGATAAGTGTCCATAGATGGTGCTTTATTAAACCTGATATATTTACTAAACCTAAACGCATTGTTGTTACGAAAATATATAAATAAGTTTCTGTCAAAAATTTAATTTTTGGTACAAGCTTTTATTTCCGACTGTACTTTTCTGTATACCATCATCAACTGCTCATTGAGACGATTCTAACGAGCACCAACTCGATGGGGTTATATGGTTTTATTACGGAGTTCCTATGGCCACCTTCTGTCTCTATCATCAGATCAGCTCGATGGTACCATAATATTGAATGTCATCCAAACTATAGTTATACCCAAAATTTGAGCTCAATCGGTCACCGGGAAGTGGGTCAAATTTAACTTGCAAGATTTGACGGACAACTTACTTACATACATACTTTTATACTTACATACGAAAGAAGTCAAGTTACTATAAAGCTTGTAAAAAGACCTATCGGTTTTTGCACTCCGGGAGTGCCGGCAGAAGTGAAAACTTGAATAATTTTAATTTTGCAAAAAAAATCCCTTTCGCCCCCCTCTCTCCCCCTGCGTGCCAATATATCTAATAACAAACTTATTAGTAGTACGCTATAGTTCAACTTAACTCGGCAAAATTGATGAAGTAGACGAAGAAATAAAATACCAATTTGTTTGTGCCATTGCCAAATATTTTTCAAAGCTTTATCTCTTTAAGAATAACGTCCAAATTCGAACTATTCGAATTTGCTCAATAGCAAAGCGGTAAAGGACGCGCGGACAAAATTACAAATTTATTTGCAGAATATGCAATTGCAAAGTGTTTAACGGCTTTATATTCTTACGAATAGCGTTCAGTTTTGAATGAAGTCGAATCGGCTAACAGCAATATATAAAAGTTTGATAAAACAAAATGGAATTTGCATTTACGGAAAATGTGTTACGAACTTATACTGTTAACAATAAAGTACAAATTAGAACTATGTGCCCCTAGTCAAACCCCCGTTTTCCCCCCCGACCCCAACCTCGTCCCGAATCTCTCGCCATCCTCCTACGGTCACGTGGCCTCTTACGCATCTGATGTCACAAATATCTGTCGCGAGTTTAACAATTTTTCCCCATCCCAAAAAGTGCTCAGCGCCGCTAAAGAAGTTTTCACTTCCAAAAGAAAACATACATACGTACATACATACATACATTCACGCCTTTATTCCCAAAAGGGGTAGGCAGAGCACATGAAACTTATGTTCCAGCGCCACTTCTAGCATAAATGTGGGTATAAAAAAGATCGACAAAATGTGATATTGCAGTGATAGGTTGCTAGCCCATCGCCCACAACACACTTCAACCCTGCTCCCTTAGTCGACTTTTACGACACCCACGGGAAGAAAAACGAAAACGTACGAAGAGTTTTTAAATAAGATGAAGTAAAAACTAGTGCCTATGCCAAATCTTGGGATTAGGTGTCAAAGCGGACCCCTGGCTCCTTTAGGGGCACACCCGGGAATATCGCTAGGAGGATCGTGATGCGACTGATGAGTTTAGTAGATAATTATTAGAATAGGTAACCTAGTCTCTAAAACATCAGAATAGGGTAAACATACCGGTTTACCGGCCACGACGCCTTTTCGGCCACTTTGCACGTTATTTTCAATAATAGATAAATTAAAGGCAGCTCGTTTCTGATTTCGCGCCATTCCACCCGCACGAACTTCACGGTACATAATCCAAAGGCTTGGCCTTCAAATTTACGCCCGGAGGCCTCAGTCGCCATTTCAAAATTTGGTGTGTGGACGCGTGACAAATTGTGCAAAAAAAATAGCAGGTGGATTGATTTTCAAAGGTAAGTTTTTAAGTGTTACTATTGTTTTATTGGTGATTGATTTGGTTTGCGTGTATTTAGCATGTTGAGTTTCAATATTCTAGTGCCCAAACTAATCAAACCTTTCATAATTTGTAATATTTTTGGTGGTCGGACAAACAGTTAAGGTTTAATTTAAAAATCTACTTTCCGACCGGGTGGTCGCAAAACCGGTTTATTTGCGTCATTTCTTCTTGCCTACATTGCGGAAACCTTATATTCACCAACATAGGGTCTATTATATTAGTGAACAGCTAAAATTTTGCGATTTGACACCTAGATTCCGGCCGCCAGTATACGTCATAGTTTCAAAGATATGACCTTCAAAAATACCGAAAGTTTAGCGGCCGATAACCAGTAAAAACAAAACCTGTTTCCGACCGTGTGAAATAAAAGGCGGCCGAAAATTGGTAAAAATGACACCACATTCCGGCCGTCTGAAAAAAAGGCGGCCGAAAATTGGTAAAAGATACACCTTATTCCGGCCTTTCGAAAGAAGAATGGCCGAAAAGTAGTAAAAATAAATGTGTTTTCGACCTAGGAAATTAAAGACGGCCGATAAATGGTAGAAATGTAACTTATTACGGGCCGCTACCTTTTTTTGCGATTTTATGTTTGTTACTCCTTTATGCTTTAGCTAGATGGGTTTGAATAAAATTTGGCATATATAGCCTTACTCTGAAATAAGCTACTCTCTAACCGTGGGGCTAAGCTAATTCACTAGAATTATTCGAGCTTATTTACCTGTTTTATGTGATTTAAGATACATTTTGGTTGATGGTGCTGCTTGGTGTTGGAACTGTGCTTGTTTTTTCAGATGGCACCTGTGAGTAATGCAAAGAAAAAGAAAAAAAACGAAGAGCCAACCCGAAGGTTTGCATACAGCGAAGACGCGCTGTCAAGCGCTCTTTCTGATATACGCGGCAACATTCGCGGTATCAGAGAAGCATGCCGGCAGTACGGAGTTCCAAGATCAACTGTACAGGACAGGCTTGCCGGTCGTGTTCCTGATCAGAGAAGAAAAGTTGGCCCAGACCCTATGTTTGGTTTTGATGGAGAAAAGAAAATCGTCGATTGGATAATTGAGTTGGCAAAAGCCGGAATTCCAATCAACAAATATGACCTTCTGGATACAGTGGCTGAGCTTGCCAAAGATCTGGGTATAGACCATCGCTTTCCAGGAGGTAAGCCAGGTATACGATGGTATCTCAGCTTTCTCAAACGCCATCCAAACATAAGCATCCGAGAGCCGGAAGCTATTAATAAGGCACGAGAAGCCATCAAGGAAAGTTCAATTCGAAAATGGTTTTCAGACTTACACACTTTCTTGGTTGAGCGGAATGCATTAGACATTTTAGATGATCCGAGTCGTATCCTTAACGCTGATGAAACTGGTGTTTCATTGTCTCCTAAATCAGGGAAGGTTCTAGCTCCTAAAGGCTATAAAAATGTATACGTTGTCAAGAAAGGCAATGAGAAAGAGAATATAACAGTGCTGATAGTGATGACTGCATCTGGGGAAATATGTCCGCCATTAGTGGTGTTTCCTTATATAAGACCACCTAAAGCAGTCGTCGACAGCATGCCGCCGGATTGGATTTTGGGGAAATCGGAGACTGGGTGGATGCGCTCGGATACATTTTTCGAGTACATGTCTAACGGGTTCAACGATTGGCTCACGAAACAAAACGTTAAAAAGCCTGTATTATTCTTCGTAGATGGGCATAAGTCACACATGTCCTTGCCACTCAGTAAGTTCTGTGAAGATAACGATATCATTCTCTACGCTTTACCGCCTAACACCACTCATATACTACAACCGGCAGATGTAAGTGTCTTCAAGCCTCTTAAACAGGAGTGGAAGCGGACCGTGAAAAATTGGCAGAGTCGGCCTGAAAACTTAAACAAATGCATCACAAAGACAAA
This sequence comes from Epinotia bilunana, assembly GCA_947049275.1. NCBI lineage: Eukaryota > Metazoa > Arthropoda > Insecta > Lepidoptera > Tortricidae > Epinotia > Epinotia bilunana. Next base: position 1,058,586 of record OX346277.1, on the reverse strand, counting down.
CTTTTGTCAAGTTTTTAAGGAAACGCTAGACATGGAAATGACTCAAACAATAAAGAATGGATTCCGTAAATGCGGTCTCTATCCATTTGACGTGGAACAGGTAGACTTTTCGAAATGCGTAAAAGACGCTCAGATACGAAATACAATGGCTGCTCAAATAAGTTCAGAAAGACCTCTAAACGAAAGGCATTTTGAAATAGCCAGAAAAGTGTTTTACCTGATGGAAGAGAATATAGGTAAGCTGGGTATAAATCCAGGCTTAATCTTACGTGAACTTGATCGCACAAAGGAGGCATATTTACAAAAACGGCGATCTAAATCAAAGACACCACGAACTTCCCAAGCCAGTTCAACTGCCAGACGCTCAAAATCATTAGAAGTTAACAAATCCTCAAAGACGCCGGGAACTTCACGATCCAGTTCAATCCTCCAACATTCTAAATCGTTTGAAGTTAACCAATCGCGTGAAAAAACTCCGGAAACACCCCGACCTTCACAATCCGGTTCTATCCTGGACATGACAACTCGGGATTTAATACATCCATCCACTTCAACACCCAGACATTCAGGATTCTTTAACTCTAAAAATCCTTCTGACAAGCCTGCTAACAGTGCCAGGGCAAAAGCTTCAGGACTTTTTTCTGTTCAGGACATAGACCACAGCTCTATTCAGATGCCGGAGATCGGCTCTTATGTATCTCTCAACGACATCTTAATAGCACCATTTAGTGACATACATTTATCAGAAATATGTCAAGATAATAACGATATCGTTACTCCTTTTGACGACAGTCCCACGATGCATGTTATCCAAATTGAAACGGTTGCTGAGCTACATAAAGAGACTCACTCGGAAAAGCATAAAAACCTAGAAGATAAAGAATCTGAAAAGTACCAAGATCAAAGGGAGAACATTAAGATGGAAACTACATTAGCAGATGTAGATCACAATCATATCCTCTTAAAAAAGTCTGTGGATGTTTCACCAGATAAACAACAAACATGCACTATAGAGTCAGTCACCAAAAAGAACCCTCCTATTATCATATGTTATGGTAATAAGGAGGCTATTACAAATTCTTACACAAATCTGGCTTCTTCTGCGTTGGAAATTGATGACATTAACGCGATTGAACAACCCGATAGTGATTTCATTAAATTAGCGGACAAAAAATCAATCCCTTCTACAGAATCTTCAAACACGAAATCTGGAACTGCCAGTAATATAGAAGTAATAGAAAATATATTGATAACATCAGCTCTAGAAACACCAGCAAATCTTAACGAGGATCCATTTAAAAAACACCTTAAATTTCCGGATGTTGTCTCTAAAACTAAAGGAACTCGAGCATCAAATCAGTTTCCGAGTGCTATCAACTCTAAAGCTTGGCAAGAATACTACACAAATAAAGAAAAAGCGAAACGAGAAAAAGAAAACCAAATAAAGAAAAGAAAGCTGGAAAGAGAGCAAAAGAAAAATAACGCACCACCAAAAAAGAAGAGGATGAAGAAAAAAAAAGTAAAGGAACCTGTTAAATGTGGCTCTTGTAATCTTGACCTAATAAGTGACACTGAAGAAGACGGCGAAAAGAACATTGGTTGTGATCACTGCATCAGATGGTATCACCTAAAATGCACCAAAATCAAGAATTTAACATACAATGAAGCTGCTACTGCACCTTATGAATGTACGTTTTGTGAAACTGCTGAAAATGCAATAAGAGAAGTCTTGAAGACTTTTAGTAACAATACGACTGACTGATTGATAAGACTAATTAAGTTAGTTGTCTAACTAAACTTTGTGTTGATTTATTTTTAAATATATTGTCTTAAAGCGGTTTTACCGCACATAGCAATGCTATGTTAGAATTTTATTTCTATGGCATTAATCATTATGTTATGTTCGTTATGTTTGATTCGAGAATTTAATTTGTTACAATTTAATTTTAGGTCGCAAAAGAGAGTAAAAATATACGGCTTTTTGTTAATTTAAGAACTGTTTTCTTTCATACTATTATAAACCCTATTAAGGTATTGAATAAGACTCGTTTTTCTACCGTGAATTAGGCGGCCGATAACCAGTGCACTGGTGGACGATAACTGATTAAAAAGGCCGAAAACCGGTATATTTTCTATTTTTACGAATTATATTTTTTTATGTACTATGTATCACTGCTTCGTCCATAAACGTTAAGTTTTATGAAAGTAGAGTAATTGCAGGATCAAATACTTTTTTTTTTAAGTCTTGTCGTAAAGAGTTACTATAGAAATCAACTCTAAAGTCAACAAGTCGCTTAAATGGCCGATAACCGGTATGTTTACCCTACTACAGTAAGTAAAAAATATAACATACATTTATTCGGGACCTATACGTAAAACTGTTTTTATTTTACAACTTATTTGAATATTCTTTCTTTACATAGGTATCTAGTACCATAAATAAAGAATAATACCTATAATATGTACCTACTGCCATTCACATTTGAGTATGTAGCAATTTATGATTCAAATTGCCAATAAGTACCTAAAATTATCGAAGTGCTTACGACGCGCGACGTTGTCAGCTCGCGCTGGCAGCGCCGTAGTTCGATCTGGCAACGTCGCCAACTGTATACTAATTTCCAATTTATTTTATTATTTTTAACATCTCTGCATAACGTTCCATTTCGACATCTTATATATTACAACAAATGAATTACTGCGTGTTACAAATATTTTACATTAAATTAAAATAAACATAAAGTGACTGCAATCTTAAATTATTAATAAATAATGGAGCATAATTATTTATTTCTTATCACTTCGCACTCGTCTTTGAAACTGTATAATAGTAAAGAGAACTGCGTACAACGAAACGACTCAGTGCAGACGAAACACAGATTACAGAGACGAAATGAGAAAATGTTGCTACAAAATTATTCCTTTAAATTGTAGGTAAACAGAATAAACTTTGTCCATTTGTAAAAATGCGAAAAAAATGATTTAGTATGAGTTTATTGTCTCAATTAAAAATACAAATAAAGATAACCTGCGGTATGATATTTTTTTATAAAAGCGTAGTGAAAATATACGTGTAATTACATAGGCAAAGTCAAAACGTCAGAAGTATATGGAAAGATAGAGACTTAACTGGCCACACTGAAACTAGAGACGATAGGTATCAACTCTACCACGAACATATTGTTAATGTTATTCTTTTAAAATTTGACCTCCGCTTATTTGAATGGACCTACGATTTGATTTAGAAACGGATTTGTTTGCCAGTGATTTACATACGACCACTTGGACTTCTACCGGACTGATTTGATATTATTGAATTTACCAAAATGACACATCGGTGCCAATTCATAAACTGTCACACATTGTTTCGTTTTCCAGTTAGTGATAAAAATCGCCTACGGATCTGGATTAACAATTCGGGTAAGCTCTATTTTATTTACAATAAATAAAATTATACAACTAAGCACATACATACTTGGTGACGTCGGGCATGCGTCAGTCAACTTGACTTTTTATCAATGTTCCAAAACATCGTTTTGTCTTTCAGTTTTTTATCGCGTTACTTACGTTAAAATAAGTTTATATCTCGCTCCAAACTGATTAGTGTCCTTATTAATCCTTCATTTCATGTTTGCACTGTACCTAATGGTAATGATAAACTAGTTAGGAGTTTGCTTGTTGGCATTTTATTTTGAATCTTTTGAATTTACTTATTCGCAGTGTGATTGCCAATTCGTGAAAATATCTAACCGGAAATGATGGCTGAAGTACTTGGTTTAGCTTGAGATTTCACTACTTTTCAGGCCGGAAGGCTTGGCAGGTTTTTTTACAAGAAATGTACTTGATGGAAATTAATAATATCTAAGTATTTAGTTTTATGACGACTGCTTTAGCCTAGTTGGTAATGACCCTGCCTATGAAGCAAGAGGTCCTGGGGTCGAATCCCTGTAAGGGATTTTTTTTGTGTGATGGGCACAAATATTTGTTTCTGAGTCTTGGATGTTTTCTAATAAGCTATTTATACCTATTGGAACTATATATATCGTCGTCTAGTACCCATAATAGCTTATTGAGCTTACAATGGGACTAGTTCAACTTGTGTAAGATTGCCCCTTAATATATATTTTATTTTATTTATTTTTAATTTCAGGCAACATCAATCTCACATCTTTGACACCTGATCAGTTAAAGTACTGCTATCTTTTTGAAGTGATTTTGAATCCTGCTATGAGTCACAATGATAACCAGAGAAGGTTGACCGGGACAGCTATTACTAGACACTATCACTGTGAAGATAAATCAATTGATGTTATTAGCTTTGTGTCTGTAGAGCACCCAATGCAAGGTATGTCTTGATTTTTTATTGTTCAAATAGTATTTTCTTAAAAACATGATGACAATTTTTCTGAAAAGGGACTCCTTAAGGCACACATGGGAAATGTACAAAAAAATTGTTTATCATTGAAAACAGGATGGCATTGGTATCCGTTCATGTCAAACGAGATAGCTTTAAGAAAATATTGCGTTTGGTGTCGGGTTACAAAAGCACCACACCCTTTCTTCCCGTCGGTGTTGTTGGTCCAAGCAACTTATACTTGAAAATATATACAGGCTGTCCCAGCGCTATGCAACCAACCATCAATCCGACCATAGAGGAAATATTTATTTATGATCCGGCTAAATCCAACTCCTTTCTTTCAAGCTAAATTGTACTTAGAAGAAATCATTCTTTATTTTTAGCTTACTTATTGGCATCATAAAAGCACGTGGTGTTTTTATATCACATATAAATAAAATAAATAAAAATAAAAAAGCTTTATTAATTCCATTACAGCGTTTTTTACAGTTAGTAAGTAATGAATTATGTATGTAATGTATTGAATTTCTTAGCTAAACACGCAGAACTAAAAAAAATGCTTATAAGATGTTAGGATTGTTAGGTTAGGTTAGTTAGGTTTCACATATAGCCGGTTTTTATTAGCATACGGCGGCAAGCATATTTGAAAATATTAGCAGTATAATTTAATAATAATATAAACAATAAATCAGCTTATATACGTCCCACTGCTGGGCACAGCCCTCCTCTCAAGGATGAGAGGGAACGGGCAGTAGTGCCCACGCTGGCCCAGTGCGTGTTGGGGACTTCACATACACCTTTGAATTTCAAATTACTTAAAAAAATGTGTCTCCTCCACACATGAATGACTTAACAAACGTATACAGACACTACCTAATCGATCTATCGTATGAGTCCTAATTCTATCAACTCAACGGAAGGGGTAAAGGGGACGATTAACAAAATTTAAGTATGCTCGGATAATATTGTTTAGTTAATATTTATTTTTTAAATTTCAGGATCTGGTACTGAAATTACATTCGTTGACGTGCGACCTACCGGACAAAGTAAGAAAACCTGACAATGATCCTGAGGAGTGGCCAACTTCAGCACCACAACCCGCATCGCCACAGCCCTCATCACATCATCACGTCCAACTGAGGCTCCTCAAATATAAAGACATCTGGAAGAAAGCTCCTCTTGCGTGGACGTGGGGGCGGCGGCGTCGAGCAACGCATCCGACAGATTATTTAAACACATTCAAATTGTATTTATTCAGAGCACGTAGATGTTTTAAAAAAATATATTGTTACTAAAAAATATATATTTGTAAATCTCACAAAAGAAGTCTACAAAATCAGCAAAAAATTAGGCTACTTACTGCAAAGTAAATGAAATAATTTACATATAATACGTGTTATTGAACCCTTTTACCTTACTTTTCTCAAGGAAATCTGCATTACTCACAGGCAGTAAATAGAAGAATGTCTCGGATCGCATGTACGCACGCAAGGGCAAACAAAATGCCATCGGAGGCTTTTTTACTACTGCCTTGCCTGTGGTGTTCGCACCTTTTTTTATAACTGAAGCTTTCAACCTCAATAGTTTTTAAATTTTGTATATTAAGGTACCTTCCTATTGTTCCTTAAGTTTGTTCTATAATCGTCCTCCTACAGTTGTTCCTGGTAATAATAATCTAGAAAAATCCAGGGGAGTCAAAAGCGCGATTCCGATCCTTTACTGAATTGAGTATTCAATGTGCTGTGGTTTTATCGATCGAGGGAGCGAAGCGAACGAAGTTCTACGCTTCAGCTTGGGCCGAAAATCGTTCGTATGTCCGGTGTCTGTCCAGCTGTCCGGCTGTTCTCCTCTACAGCCGGACAGCTGGACTACAACTACCTTATGCAAATTCAGCAGGCACTTCCTCCTGGCAGTCGAGCTGTGCCTTCATATATGTAATGACCCTAAGATTTAAATTCATATGTGAATTTACATTAGAGTACCTAGTAAATTAAAGTAATTTATTAATTATAATATTTAATTTAAATATTATTATTATTATTATATTATTATTTTTTTGGCCAAATACGTTTACAGTGCATATCCAAACATACAATATTATTACCTACTCAAACATTCCTACGACACAATATCACACATATTCCGTCAAGTCAAACACACACACACACACACTCATACAAATACGCACACACTCTCACACACACGCGCGCACACAAACTGAGACATTTCGTTCCCGACAAACAGCGAGCAATGTAAAATGGATTAATATTGTTACCAGGGTCTGCCTGAAAACCAGCGTTGCAGTGGCCTTACTACTGTAACATTATGCTGAGGCAAGCCCCTTTTTAACATCACATAAGGATAACTGTAGGATTCATTTTAAATTTTATATGTTAAGTCTACTTTTAAGGTTCCCATGTAACTAGAAATGTCATGTGATGTTGAATAAAGTTTTTCTATTCTATTCTATTCTATTCTACAGGTCGCATTCTTAACCGATTCTCGTGAAATTTTGTGAGCAGGTTCGGTTTAGTATATAGTTTTTTCTGTTACTTTTTAGAAATTAAAAAAAAGACAGGTTCGCTAGTTTCTACAGCACATAGAGCCACTAGCACAATAAATCGCATGGCAGCAAATAGACGAATCAAGGTACAGCTTTGAGATTGATAGTACAAATGCACATCATCAAACAAGATGAGTTTTGTTGATAGTGGGGATCCACATAACTCCCCCCTCGGGAGCCCTGGCAAGCTTACCCCCAAGAACACACCACATACCTAAGTAGCAAGTAGTGGAACTTTGGCTGCGGTCTTATGTAAGGTTGCTTATATAGGTACTTTATTTATGGTACATGATGGTACGGTGGAGGTTCTAAGAAAAGGTACAAAAATTGAGCATTTTATTGACTGCTCGCGTGTGCTCTAACAAAACAGAAAAAAATACTATTATTTTACTTTGTGTAAACCTATCTTGCAAAGTGACATCTATTGACCGCGTAAAACAGATTTTTTACAACATCACCTGTTGTAGGTACAGATGCCGTTAGTGTATTTAATAATCCGTAAAAGGCAATATTGATATAAACGACATCTTTTGCTGAGAGCAAATGTACATACCAGTTCACTAACGCCCCCTGGTGCTCACAGCAAATAAGGCGGATTCATTTTAATGTATGGCGTGGATATATCTTCTTATACTTTATTTATGCTTATACCCAAAATTTCAGCTCAATCGGTCACCGGGAAGTGGGTCAAATTTAACTTGCAAGATTTGACGGACAACTTACTTACATACTTTTATACGTACATACGAACAAGTCAAGTTAATATAAAGCTTGTAAAAAGTAAAGGCAAGCAAGAAGGTAGGTAAGCATGCTCTCCATTCACATTGCACGATACCTACCTACGATATCGTTGCAGGCCCTAACGTTAACGTTGCCGAACCATACACCGACATCGTATTGAATAATGTGAATACCTACGCTTTTAAAATGTGACGTGTCAGAAAGGGTGCGCAAAAAACATTAATTTTTAATACCTACTAGGCTACTAACTGACCCCGGGAACTTCGTATCGCCATACAAAATGTATGAGAAAATTGATTCCATGTTTTAATAGTTACCTATTCTGCTATTCTGCTATTCGGTACCATCCTTTCCTCGAAGCAGTTCAGGCCATTTTCGACCCCCTATAACTTCGTTGCGGATAAAACTAGAAGCCTGCATTTTCATTAACCAAGCACGCATTGTATAAACACGATATATTTCAAATTTCATTCAATTTGAACCAGGGGTTTAAGATTTATAACTAGTCAAAGTTTCTTAATTTTGTCACTCACTCAAATCAATTTGTCCAGGTTTCTAGATACACCAACTGCATAAATAACTTTGTCATCCCATATAAACATATAGGAGTACAAAGTTATATTTGCAGTGAATGGGACAAAAAATTCAAACGGTCGCAGCGTCAGTTGTGATAGCCTCGCGGAAAAGTAGGTACTTAATTTACGCTATAATTTAAACGCATCACGGGCAGCGGGGCCAGCACAACTGACGCCGCGACGTGTATCGTGACAAGAAAAAATACAAAAACAGGTTACAGGAGTTGGGACGCGAACCGGAGTACTCAGACTTGTGAATCAAACACCCGAACCACTCGACCAAAATCAAATGGCCGCACGGCCCGAAATTATGAATCTTATGTTAGAGGTGACTACTTAACAACCTGCTTCACCGCTAACTCGATAGATGGCACAAGTGTAGATTGAAACAGCGCCATCTGATATAAAAAGATGAACTACGAGGTACCGGCGACGATAAAAAGATTTACGCGTGCCTTGTAGCAATGTATGGAGAGAGCCATCTTCCTTTTCTCTCAATAATCTTTGATGCCACTGAGAAGACTGCCATAAGAGTCAATTTTAAAACAATTTAATTTTTTACCCTGAAATATATATAGGTTTTTTTTTGTGTTTTCTATTAGATCCTTCAGATACAAAAAAGGCATATTTTTTTGTTTTTTAATGTCTTTTTACTTTTGAGATTTCGACTTTTAACACTTTCTCCATACAACCTGAACCACAGTGCAGTGCATTGTTACCAGTTTGACGACCACTTTAGCCTAGTTGGTAGTGACCCTGCCTACGAAGCAAGAGGTCCCGGGTTCGAATCCCGGTAAGGGCATTTATTTGTTTCTGAGTCATGGATGTTTTCTATGTATAAGAATTTATTTATCTATATTATTTTTATTTTATTTATTTATTTATTTAGTAACATTTATACCTTAACAGCAAGGCCAAAGCGGTACAAACTTATGAATATGTAACATTAAGAAAAAGAAAAAGAAAAGCATAAACAACAACGACTCTTAAGTGTATTAAACTATAGTACTCGCAGGCATCTCGCATTCTGCCACCTTCCTGCATCCAATCATCAGTCGCGCGGTCGAACTCGCAAACAGATCACACTGTGGGTGCGCTTGGAGCACGGAGTTGAGGAACGCTAACGCGCGCGCAATGGGATCGTGCGCGTGCGCCCGCGTGCGCGCGCCTGGCACGGCCAGCAAGGGGTGACTTCGCGCGCGACCGTACCGGTCAGGGACAAAGAGACGCACGAATGCATCTATGAGACCCTCACAATCGACCTTTCCTCGCACTAGATCGATGCTAAATTTAGCTAAGGAGAGTAAGCGACGCAATTGTAGTGACTCATAGCCTAAATGCCCTTGCAAAAATAAGGTAGGGTACATGTATGGGTAATAAAAGTGAACCCTCTTGTACAGCGCCCTTAAGAACATTTTCTGGACCTGTTCTAATATAAGAGTGTATTTGCTCTCATGTGGACTCCAGACCACAGCATTCGACTCCAGCACGCTGCGCACGAGCGCCGCATACAACACGCGGGCAGCGTGGACGGTCAGAGGTGCAGAATTGCGCAAGACGAAACCGAGTCTCCCCGATGCGGTTTTGGCCACAGCTTGAATGTGATCATTGAACGTGAGCCCCGGATCGAAAAGGACACCTAAATCCCGCACACTTTCCGCACGCGCTATTGGAACGCCACCAATTGTGTACTGAAATTCGTCGGGAGTTTTCGACCGCGTAAATGTCAGCATTTCGCATTTTTCCGCGTTAAAATAAAGTTTGTTACGGAGACTCCACCGATACACCGCATCAATGTCCCTCTGTAACTCCACTCGGTCACTCTGGCTTTGAATCGACTTCACCAGCTTCACATCGTCAGCGAACAGCAACACCATGGAACCGCGCACCTCGTCGGATAGGTCGTTTATGAGCAATACGAAAAGAAATGGTCCTAGGTTTGATCCTTGGCTAACACCAGAGCGCGTGAGATAGCATTCTGATTCGTATGGGCCATACTTTACATATTGCTTCCGATCCGACAGGTAGCTCGCGAACAGTTTCAGTAGTCTGGGTGTAAATCCCATGGCTCCTAGTTTTATCAAAAGAGTATCATTGTCCACACGATCGAAAGCTTTCTGGAAGTCCAGGTAGATAACGTCTACCTGACTTTTTCCATCCAACTCTCGAGACACCGTCCGTGTAAGAGTGAGAAGATTCGTGGCTACGGACCTTCTTGGCAGGAAGGCATGCTGTGCGCTGGTGATGTGAGGCAGGCATTGGGGGAGCAGAACACCTTGCAAAGCCGATTCAAAGACTTTAGCTATGGCACTGAGAATTGCAATAGGCCTATAGTTTTCTATTTTTACCTTGGACCCCTTTTTTGGAATTGGAGTCACCCGAGACTTTTTCCACGTAACTGGGTAGACTCCAGTTCGGAGAATAAGGTTAAAAATAAACTTGATTGGAGCGACTAGGTAATCGACGCAAGCCTTGATCACAAACGCGGGTACTCCATCAGTTCCGGGTGATGCTCCTGGCTTAAGTTTCCTAATTGCGGACCGAATGTCACGCTCGCTAAATCGTCTGATATCGACACGACGAGCGTCAGCTGGTGGGCAAGCGCTAGCTAGATGCGGGTCTAAAATCGGTTGATCCGCTGAGAAAACCGAAGCAAAATGCGTTCCGAATGCTGCGGCGGCACTAGCACCAGAGTAGTCGACATTCCCGAGCGTGACCTTTGGTTCGACCCCACCTTTACAGCGTAGCGAGCTAACGTGCGACCAAAACTGAGTTGGATTATCGGCTAATCGTCGGGATATGCGTTGCGAATAGCAGACATATTCTTTACTAATTTCATCTTTGATTTTGGCGCGCATTACACTGTAGGCCTCATACGCTGATCTATCATTAGTCTGCTTCCACTCCCGGTGAAGTTTGGCTTTCGTTTCTATATCACGAATTATGCATTTTGTATAGAAGACTGGGTAGGTACGACTGTACGAATTTCTCCGTATTTTGTTTGGAATACAGCGTTTAAAAATGCAGTAAAGTATATCATAGAAAATGTCGACGGCGTCGTCGGTTTGCTGGGTCTCAAAGATACGGTCCCATTCGGCGTCTCGAATTTCACAACACAATAGGTAAAAATCCGCTTTAGAAAAGTTCCAGTCATTCGGGCTACTTACGTTGGAGGGCTCCATTAGTACTGGTCTCGATGTGAAACTGTAATGAATCCGGGCTATAATGGGTGGGTGATGAGGATCAATTTTAGACAGCACCTCTTGCGGGTCGGCCTGCCGCACGCATACCGCTTCACTCATCTCCGTGCTCGCCAACATTACACCCAATACTCTACCATTCATATTAATCACGCTATTATACTGATACATTACAAACATTAGTAAAGCAGTGAAAACACCTTTCAATATTCGCACTAGCACTATATAAATTTAAATCTCCGACGACAAGCACCTTGGAGCTACCATGCTTTAGATAAACTTTCTCCACAGTGTCAAACAACTGAAGATATAATTCGTCGGGTGTTCGAGGGGGCATGTAAACCACGCAAATATAAACATAATGCCCGCCAATATCAAATCTTGCCCAGAGATCTTCACAGCAGTCAGTCTCGTAGCACGTTAACCGCTCAGGACGAAAAGGCGCGCGCGCTGCCAATAGTACTCCGCCGCCGGATCGCCCGCCGCCGCGGTCGCGCCGCAGCACGTTCCACTCGCCAGTATCTCCGCACAGCTCGGCATCGTAGACTGACTCGTCGAGGTTCGATTCCGTGACAGCCACCAAGTTCAGGTCGTCCGATGTTATTAGACTGTGTCTCCACAAATCTAGCTTACTCCTTAACCAGCGCACGTTTTGATAATAGAGATTAATGGAGACAGTCTTAGGCCTTTGTGTTAATACCTGATTCCTGACTTCGCTGGACCCTCCGAAAAAAACACTCTTTGACGCGAGCATTTTCCGGCCAACACTCTGCGGATAGGCATTTATCGTAGCAATCCAAGGGAACTCCAATCTTAAATCTTAAATGACTATATAAGTATGTTTGACGCCTTATTTGTCTAAGTCCCTCCCCTGTAGAAACGCGCGTAAAACACGGCATCTGGGGGGCTAGTGCGCTAAGTTTTATGTCGGATATAAAGCATTCGTCCCACTCTGGCAAATATGCAAGTGCAAGAGGGACAAATGCAGTGGATTCGCGCGTATTTCGTGTCATCTGGACAGGCTCTTAGCCCACCTTCCTCCACTGATAAAACACGCAATATACTCAAATGGATATTTCATCAAAAAAGTACCTATTGTCAGTCGCGTCGCTGCAGCAAAGCTATTCCTCGCTCCATAAATAATTATATTTACTTTATGGTCGCTCTTAAGACAATGGTTTTGTAACAAAATATATGTGTTAAGAAAACGCCAGTAAAACTATAAATAATTTATTTACAAATACCTAACACAAAATTTAAATAAAGAAATATTTGTGATGTAAAAGACTATCAGAATCAGAATCAGAATCAGAACTTTATTTGCTCAAAACATGGTAAAAAGTAGGTAACTTAATTAAAATATACAGATCTACATGTACAATAATATATAATATTACATGAAAATATGAGCATTTCATTTCTCACCGAATCGCCATCACTTAAAACAAACATGATTCTGATCAGGATCACTTGATTTTATTGCACAATATTGTGTACCTACTTATAATTCCAAAATAAAATTAAACGGCAACACCGTTGTATTTGACAACCCGCGAACGAAAAATGCATAGAAGTCTAAGCGCCGCAAAATGGCCCCACAGAATGGGAGCCATTGCCATTGTGCGGGGTCGGGGGCGGGGTGTGAAAACGATGCCAGGCAGCCGTTTAGTTCGAACATGCGCATACCGGGTTTTAGGCACGTGTTTGGGGAGACATTTGTAAGGACCACGCATTCTATGGGTTTTTCGTTCGCTGCTGACAACTGTCTGACAATATCTGCCCCCCGCTCGACTTCGGCCGCGTATTGCAAAGAACGCAGACAAACCCGCGGGATAAAATATAGCCTATAACCAAAGAAAGTCCATTCTACGCGCAGGTGTAATTTTTTTTTAATCGGACCAGTGGTTCCGTATATTACCTAATACGTACAAATTTACATAGATACAGTCTTGCAGAAATTTCCTCTTTATTTTATAATAGTATAAATTACCAATAAAAAAACTCGCATACTGCTGTTTTACAGATGAGGACTATAATAGTCTTGTGATTTATTGGAGATTATGGCGCACAGCTCCTAAAATGCGTTGTCGACTATAGCCGACAAGCGTTTTGATTTTTGGTACTGTTTAAACAATAACTCTTAGATTTCACGCTCAATTTGTTGATTATTTAACAGATTTGTCACTGTACGCGTTGTCGTCTACAGTCGACTAGGCACCCTGATGTTTTCTAAGTTAAAACTACAATAACCCTTCGACTTCTATTGGAGATTATGGCTCGCAGCAAACAAAACTAAACTATGTCGGCTGGTGCCGACGGCGCGGCGGCGGCTTGAGCTTCATGTGCACGTACTTGACGTGCGTGGCGAGCGAGCCCGACTGCGTGAACGTTTTACTGCAGATGTGACAGGTGAATGGTTTCTCTCCTGTGTGCACCTGGAAAGAGAGACAAGTTATATGCCTACCGTTTAAGTGAGTCGGTTCCTGCCATGGACCTGTAATACTCAGGACAAGCTATACGTGATGCCACAGTGAGGGACGGCAAGGCTCCTATGCAGCTAAATTAAGAACTGGTCTTAAAATGGCAGATGGCTTACCATAAACAACTTAATTTGGGCGGGTAATGGACCCGATTCTACAGAGGCCTCTAAACTTCCTAATTTTATTTAGGTGTCGCTAAAACACTTTGCTATTCTATGAGCAGCTGTCATAATCAAATGACAGCGCTAATTTGAATCTGACGTTTCTTATTTTAGGCGGTCTTTACAACTTACTTAGCTGCCTAAATGCTATTCTAAATATGTCGTTTTTAATCTGCCGCCTAAATTATGTCTAAAAATTAGACAATTTCGTTTTAGGCTAGTTAAGCCATGTGCACGTAGAATCGGGTCCCATGGTTTATTTGCCACATTTTCATTCTAAATCAGTTGTGGCAAATAAAATAAATGGAACTAAGACATGGAAAATGACATTTCCCTTTCTGTCACACTTATCGAGATTAGTATGCTACCACGTCGCTCGGAAGAGGTATTATTATTACCATAGCTTGTCCTGAGTGTTATAGGTCTATGGATCTTGCGCAGTACGAGACAATTGTGTTTGAGAGCTCAATCTAAACTCCAGTTCTTTTTTACAAGCTTTATATTAACTTGACTTGTTCCTGTGTAAGTATAAAAGTATGTAAGTAAGTTGTCCGTCAAAATTTGCAATCCATTTTTCAGTCACTTGCCGTTATCCGATTGAGTTGAAATTTTGGTTATTAGTATAGTTTGGATGACAATTCAATATTATGGTACCATCGAGCTGATCTGACGATGGAGACAGAAGGTGGCCATGGGAATTTAGTATTTAACCGACGTAACCCCGTTGAGTTTGGGCTCGTTAGAATCGTCTCAATGAGCAGTTGATGATGGTATACAGAAAAGTACAGTCGGCAACAAAAGCTTGTACCAAAAATGAAATTTTTGACAGAAACTTATTTTACAAGCTTTTATTTCACACGTTCGCAACCAAGAACCCGCCTAGCGGGCACTCGTAATGTGTGCTCAGATGCCGGCTGAGCCCGCTAGGCGGGCAGTAGTATGAACTTACACGCCTGGCGAATTCTGTCGGTTTCCCTGTGAATTGTTCCATTTTTAGTCCGGTTGCGAAAGTGTTAATTTGCACTGTTCGTATGTATGTATGTAAGTAAGTTGTCCGTCAATTATTGCAATCCATTATTCATTCACTTGCCGTTAACCGATTGAGCTGAAATTTTGTGTATTAGTACAGTTTGGATGACAATTCAATATTATGGTATCATCAAGCTGATCTGACGAAGGAGACTGAAGGTGGATGGGAATTCAGTATTCAACCGATGTAACCCTGTTGATTTTGGGCTCGTTAGAATCGTTTCAATGAGTAGTTGACGGTATACAGAAAAGTACAGTTGTAAAAAGTGTTGACACATTGTTTATGAAAGAAGAAGCACGAATATAAAGGTAGGTAGGTAAGGAATAACAAAAAAAAGGATGCTTTTGGGAATAGTGTGCATACCAGTTTGTGCTTATAGATGGAGGACTGATGCAGGAAGGTCTTCGGGCACTGCGAGCACTGCCAGCGGCGGACGCCGGTGTGCGAGACGGAGTGGCTCTGGAGTGTACAATACGACATTAGTTATTAGGTTTTAGAAGGGCATCAATTTAAAAGCCAACTTAGGAACTGGCTGCTTCAGTGAGTATTCTATAACCTTAGTGAATATTTCGCATCTTAGCTGTAAGTTAGTCTATTTAAGTAATGCAAATTGTTGTATGCCCGATATTGGGTAACTGTTGAAACTAATTCTGTCACGTCCAACTTATGCACACAGTTATACAATAAAAATATTCTATTCTATTCTGTTCTATTCTCAGTACAAACGGGAAGAGCGAAGAACAGCTGTCAGGCAGCGAGCAGCTCGCGACCGACAATAGGTACTTTTCTGATGAAATTTCCACTTCGGGAGAAAACGGTTTCCACTAAAAAAATCTTAACAAATCACTTTGATTTTGATGTCGATCGCTTCAGCACAATACATTCTAGGTTTATGAGTTTCACTTTTTAAGTTTTGAATTTATTGCAAATTTTGAAAAAAGGAAAACCTATAAACCTAGTCTTTCATTGTGTCAATAACGCACTAAAAAGACATTGAAATTGAAAAATATTTAGAAGTGGAAAATCATTTGCTCTTTTTGTATGGACGGGTTATTAGTATTCTTCCCTCGTAAGTAAATCCAATATTCTATACACGAAAAACATCAAATAAACAAAGACAGAACAACTTATACAGGTAAAAATGCGAACTTATCTCTGTAAGGGATCTCTTCCAGTTAATGACGAAATGAATTTAATGATGCATAATGTACCAACGAATTAAATATGCGTACCTATGTAAAAATCTTGACATGTAACTTGGTGTTATTAATAAAGTATTTGTATTTGTATTAGTTAAGAGTCCGCAGTAAGCTCGATTCTCCATACAAACGTAGTTACGCTCTCATTTTAAAACGACGTGTTGGATTGTGACAAAACTTTGCATATACAATGACATGAGGTATATCTATGTCTGTAATTAGTTTATGTAGCTTCAGATACCATAGTAAAAAAAATACAGCGAATTTAAGTTTATCATACAAAACTTGTTTTTGCTGTATTTCGTTTTTTTTATAAACTGGAACCATATAAACTAATTACAGACATAGATATACTTCATGTCATTGTACATGCAAAGTTTCGTTACAATCCAACACGTAGTTTTAAAATGAGAGCGTAACTACGTTTGTATGGGAAGGTGAAATTCGGCCGAGCTTACTGCGGACTCTTAACCATGTCCAATGGACAGACACAGACCTGTAGAGCGGCAGGTGTCATGTAGCTCTTCGGGCACTCCGGGCACTTGTAGGGCCGCTCGCCAGTGTGAGTCCGCTGGTGGTACTTCAGCCAGGTCGAGCTCTGCAAACACAATCGTTCAATCATTTTAATCAAATGGTACCTATATGGCCACTTCTAGGTAATAGAAGCGTCGGCCGTCCGCCAGCTCGGTGGGTGCCCCAGCGTGGGCACTGGGCAGGCCCCCCACAAGGTTGGCTGATGACTTGGTAAAGGCCGCGGGAGTCCGCCGGATGCGGGTGGCGCAGGACCAAACTGACCGGACCTGTGTCCAGCAGTTGACTCCTTTCGGCTGATATGATGACGGTGACCCCTATTAGGACCCGGCATTTGTCTCTACGCCTCTTTAGTGTATAGCCGGGAGAACGCTGGACGATGAGGGTGTCAAATCAAATCAAAATCTTTATTTGCTTTAAGCACATTCAAATGCATGCAAATACAATTTAAATTACAATAAACAATAATATTAAAATAAATTCATTCACGTTACATCAAAATAATAAAATCATATACTAAATAGTAAAGTCATTAAAACAATAAAAGAAACTAGTCCTAAATTAATTAAAAATAAAATAAAATTGTCAAATAATAATAACAATGTCCAGTTAATTTAGAGCATTGCCCAAATATTCGTCAATGGAGTAATAAATAATCTTTCACTTTTCTATTAAATACTTTCATATCGTCACAATCTCTTAAATCTTTGGCCAGCGTATTGTATACTCTTATTGCATTAAAACCTAACGAAACTAGTGGTAGTCAATATTAATGTATCATTACTTCTTAAATTGTAGTTTGGGCTTTGCCCTACTGTAGAATACAAATTCTTATTTCGATGAATATACAGCCAAACATGATATATGTAGATACAACGAAACAACAGTAAAGATTTTATCCTACTACACTATTATAAATGCGAATGTTTGGATGTTTGTTACTCAATCACACTTAAACGACTCAACCGATTTGAATAAAATTTTGCACGAAGATAGTTTATAGCCTGAATTAAAATATAGGACAGTTTTTATCCCGAGTGCACGCAGACAAAGACGCGGGATGAAGCTAGTTTTCAATAAACATATGTCTATGAGTAGCAGGTATTTTAGAACATTGTCGCACGTACCGGGTAGCCCTTGCCGCATATCTCGCAGATCTCCTCGACTCGTTTCACCTGCATCTTTTTCTGGTACATGTGATACTTATAGAAGCCCGTCTTCTTCGGTTTGATCTTCAGGTGCACGCGGTCCACGTGCGTGCCCAGGGAGGACTTGGTGGCGAATGATTTGTCGCACTGCAACAAAAAGTTTTTCAAACGTACGTTGGAACTCCACTGTCATTTTTCCGCGCAAAAATTGACATTGAGATCTAGCTGGGCAGCTCGCTTGATAGGTTTTATGGTCAAGTTTTATGTGACAATTTGGGGCATAAAACGTGACCTTGAGATCTATCTGGCCAGCTAGCATGATAGGTTTTATGGTCATGTTTTACATGAAAATTTGGGGTATAAAACGTGACCTTGAGATCTATCTGGCCAGCTAGCATGATAGGTTTTATGGTCATGTTTTACGTGAAAATTTGTGGTATAAAACGTGACCTTGAGATCTATCTGGCCAGCTAGCATGATAGGTTTTATAGTCATGTTTTACGTGAAAATTTGGGGTATAAAACGTGACCTTGAGGTATATCTGGGCAGCTAGCGTGATACGTTTTATGGTCATGTTTTACGTGACGATTTGGGCAATAAAACGTAGCAGCTAGCTTGATACGTTTCATGGTCATGTTTCACGTGACGATTTGGGCCATAAAACGTGACCTTATCGTGCTAGCTGGACTGTCGTACATACAAAACGTTACGCAATCGACCAACAATTAGGGCAATAAAACGTGACCTTGAGGTATATCTGGGCAGCTAGCGTGATACGTTTCATGGTCATGTTTCACGTGACGATTTGGGCCATAAAACGTGACCTTATCGTGCTAGCTGGACTGTCGTACATACAAAACGTTACGCAATCGACCAACAGGTCATGAAGTGATCATTTATAGCTTGTAACGGAAAGACCGTGGTGAACTATGTTTCTGATACACTGTGTCGCTATCATCATCGTCCTCCCAGCGTTGATCCCGGTTGTGCCCCTAAAGGAGCCCGGGGTCCGCTTTGACACCTAATCCCATGAATTGGCATAGGCACTAGTTTTACGAAAGCGATTGCCATCTGACCTGCCAACCCAAAGGGAAAACTAGACCTTATTGGGATTAGACCGGTTTCCTCACGATGTTTTCCTTCACCGAAAAGCTAACGGTAAATATTCCGTAAATAAGTTCCGAAAAACTCGAATTGGTACGAGCCGGGATTCGAACCCACGACCGCCGCTTGACAGCCGCATGCCTGAACCACTAGGCTACCGTAGCTCACTGTGTCGCTATTGTATCCGAAATTAATAAAATCCTATACTACTGTACGAGTATCCTACTAATATTATAAATGCGAAAGTTTGGATGTTTAAATGTTAGTTACTCAATCACGCTAAAACGGCTCAAACGATTTGGATGAAATAATAATATTACTTATGTTCTATATTAAGGCGTCAATTTTCGTTTTCGACTTTTTTATTTATTGACAATGACATGTTACGACATTTTTATACCTCGTCATTTTTCCTTACCGACACTAGTCGCCTAAATCTCTTTATGGCCTCATCAAAATCTTTATTTATATGAGAGTTTTCAACTGACCAGCTTCATCTATGGACTATCTTCAATAGAAGTCCGTGTTGCAACAAATTTCTAAGAAACTCTGTCATATTGTCTCCTAAAAGAAATAGTCGATTGACTCCTATGTTTATACTCACATCGTCGCACTTGTAGACCTGCTTCACGTGCGCGCTCTCCAGGTGAGTTTCCAGCTGCTCGTCTGTAAGGAAAGTCTCGCCGCACTGGGGACACGACCTGCAATATATTGCTCACTTAGGCACTGGTCCCACCGCCGACTAGTAAGCTAGAAAAGTTGGGCGAGTAGCGGTTCATTGCGTGCTAACCAGGCACAGTGTGATCAATCGACCTTTACAGATCCGCAATGTAATGCTACTCGCCCAACTTTTCTAGCTTACTAGCCGGCGGTGGGACCAGTGCCTTAAACTCACGCCAGTATTCCAAAATATATATATATAAGAATATCCTACTAATATTATAAATGCAAAAGTAAATAAGGCAGGTTTAGAAAAGGAAAGGAATATTGAGAATATGAGCATAGTTTTATAAAGTGAATTAACAAATGAATTACGCAAAAATTGACGAAATGGTTTCTAGAACAATATTAATTTTAAATTATAAAAAATGTTTGACATACGAAATTATTACAATATTGAATAAATGCCTAATTGACATGTTAGCTTCGTTTAATCCAATATTTGTTTGTTTGCTTGCATGCTGAATACGAGGACTTTAACACTTCAACATAAGACCATGTAGGGAACTGTATTTTTACAAATACATTTTTTGAATTTGAACTGAAAACTTGTATAGAAAAAAAGGCCGTGAGTGCCGGCAGAAGTTAAAACTCAATGACATTGTAACAGTTTTTCGAGCAGGTCACGTGTCCGTCTTATCAATCTTCGCATCTTTCGGTCACGTGACATCTTACGGTCCAGTGACCTGACGCGAGTTTAACATTTTTTCCCCATCCAAACAATCAACTTCCATCCATATGTCTTACGAATCTGACGGTCACGTGACCTGACGCGAGTTTAACATTTTTTCCCCATCCAAACAATTAACTTCCATCCATATGTCTTACGAATCTGATGGTCACGTGACCTGACGCGAGTTTAACATTTTTTCGCCATCCCAAAAAGTGCACAGCGCCGCTAAAGAAGTTTTCACTTCAAATACACCCCTGATTTGCAACGTCATACCTCAGTTTGGGGTCGCACCCGCCGGCCGCCGCGTGCCGCACCACCGCGTCGAGGTTCGCGAACTGCACGGTGCACACGGAACACTTCAGCTCCGGTATCGGCATCTATATAAATTAAATATAAACATATATTTTTGGGGGCAATCTTACACAAATCGACCTAGTCCCAAACTAAGCAAAGCTTGCACTTTGGCTACCAGACCACGATATACATACTTATATAGATAAATAGATGCTTAAATACATAGAAAACATACATGACTCAGGAACATGTATTCGTGCTCGTCAACAAATAAATGGCCTTACCGGGATTCGAACCCGGGACCTCCAGCTTCGTAGGCAGGGTCACTATCCTCACTACCAATTAGACTACAGAGGTCGTCATCTATAGTAAATAAACAATAGTTTATTATTGATGAACCGAAGACGAGGGCTGCAATTATGATTTTACCAGCAAGCAAGTAGTATTGCTACTACTTGGTAACGGTAAATCGTATCACTATCCGGCCGGTCTATATACCTGCTCACCCGGCAAGCCTTTTTCACGACCCGGCCATGTATAGTGCTCCTCTGAAACATGCAATGAAATTAATAAAAAAACCTCCAAGAAATCCAACTAATTTTCATGGCTGAACGCCGTGATGCTGTGCCACAAATTGTAGAATGAAAATTAAAAATAAAATACTTCCCGGCCTAGGCCTTAATTTTTTTTGGTATTAAATTCCTTCACAGTTCTCTCGAGTTGTTCCGCCCGAAACGTGATACTTTGAAGCCTGTTATAACGCACATAATGACGACATTTCATTGCATGTTTGAGATAAACACATTTCCCAACGATGCGTTCTCTAAATGCTACTAAACGCACATATGCGGCACACTTAACTATGTGCCACGGTTATATTGCAGTAGAACTCACACCCTAATGTCACATTCTCATATACCACTTAACACATGTGCGTCTACCAAATTCTAAAGCGCCATATTACTATAAAACACATTTCCCAACACCACATTCTCCGAATGCCGCTAAACGCACATTTGCGTCACTCACTTAACGCGGACAGAGCGATACGTTCTGACTTGTTTGTGGGCGAGGCGCGTATGAATTTGAGCAAGTGGATGAGCCGTGCATGTTTAATCGAGTTTGTTCGTTAATTTATTAATATAATTCGGTGAAATATGATAAACGCAGCCGCGGCTGTCATCGTGTGCGACGCCATTATGAACGACGCACAAAGTCGGCTCGCCGCTCGCACGCTGCCTCGCCCGCGCATGTTCGTGTGCACCAAATTGTCTCGCGAGCAGCGCGCCGCGCGGGGCGAGCATGCCTCAGGCTGAGCCGCTCAAATACGTACGCAGCTTTACGAGTGCCTACCAGGAGGGTTCTTGGCTGCGAACGTGTTAACTATGCGCCATGGTGTTATATTGCTGTAGAACTCGCACCCTAATATCACGATCTCATTTCCCAATATGCGTCCCGAAAGGGCGAGAAGGCACACGCGCGTCGTACCTGCCTGTGCGCCATGGTCTGGTGCTGGCGCAGGCCGCGGCTGCCGATGAAGGTCTCCCCGCACGCGTCGTACCTGCCTGTGCGCCATGGTCTGGTGCTGGCGCAGGCCGCGGCTGCCGATGAAGGTCTCCCCGCACGCGTCGTACCTGCCTGTGCGCCATGGTCTGGTGCTGGCGCAGGCCGCGGCTGCCGATGAAGGTCTCCCCGCACGCGTCGTACCTGCCTGTGCGCCATGGTCTGGTGCTGGCGCAGGCCGCGGCTGCCGATGAAGGTCTCCCCGCACGCGTCGTACCTGCCTGTGCGCCATGGTCTGGTGCTGGCGCAGGCCGCGGCTGCCGATGAAGGTCTCCCCGCACGCGTCGTACCTGCCTGTGCGCCATGGTCTGGTGCTGGCGCAGGCCGCGGCTGCCGATGAAGGTCTCCCCGCACGCGTCGTACCTGCCTGTGCGCCATGGTCTGGTGCTGGCGCAGGCCGCGGCTGCCGATGAAGGTCTCCCCGCACGCGTCGTACCTGCCTGTGCGCCATGGTCTGGTGCTGGCGCAGGCCGCGGCTGCCGATGAAGGTCTCCCCGCACGCGTCGTACCTGCCTGTGCGCCATGGTCTGGTGCTGGCGCAGGCCGCGGCTGCCGATGAAGGTCTCCCCGCACGCGTCGTACCTGCCTGTGCGCCATGGTCTGGTGCTGGCGCAGGCCGCGGCTGCCGATGAAGGTCTCCCCGCACGCGTCGTACCTGCCTGTGCGCCATGGTCTGGTGCTGGCGCAGGCCGCGGCTGCCGATGAAGGTCTCCCCGCACGCGTCGTACCTGCCTGTGCGCCATGGTCTGGTGCTGGCGCAGGCCGCGGCTGCCGATGAAGGTCTCCCCGCACGCGTCGTACCTGCCTGTGCGCCATGGTCTGGTGCTGGCGCAGGCCGCGGCTGCCGATGAAGGTCTCCCCGCACGCGTCGTACCTGCCTGTGCGCCATGGTCTGGTGCTGGCGCAGGCCGCGGCTGCCGATGAAGGTCTCCCCGCACGCGTCGTACCTGCCTGTGCGCCATGGTCTGGTGCTGGCGCAGGCCGCGGCTGCCGATGAAGGTCTCCCCGCACGCGTCGTACCTGCCTGTGCGCCATGGTCTGGTGCTGGCGCAGGCCGCGGCTGCCGATGAAGGTCTCCCCGCACGCGTCGTACCTGCCTGTGCGCCATGGTCTGGTGCTGGCGCAGGCCGCGGCTGCCGATGAAGGTCTCCCCGCACGCGTCGTACCTGCCTGTGCGCCATGGTCTGGTGCTGGCGCAGGCCGCGGCTGCCGATGAAGGTCTCCCCGCACGCGTCGTACCTGCCTGTGCGCCATGGTCTGGTGCTGGCGCAGGCCGCGGCTGCCGATGAAGGTCTCCCCGCACGCGTCGTACCTGCCTGTGCGCCATGGTCTGGTGCTGGCGCAGGCCGCGGCTGCCGATGAAGGTCTCCCCGCACGCGTCGTACCTGCCTGTGCGCCATGGTCTGGTGCTGGCGCAGGCCGCGGCTGCCGATGAAGGTCTCCCCGCACGCGTCGTACCTGCCTGTGCGCCATGGTCTGGTGCTGGCGCAGGCCGCGGCTGCCGATGAAGGTCTCCCCGCACGCGTCGTACCTGCCTGTGCGCCATGGTCTGGTGCTGGCGCAGGCCGCGGCTGCCGATGAAGGTCTCCCCGCACGCGTCGTACCTGCCTGTGCGCCATGGTCTGGTGCTGGCGCAGGCCGCGGCTGCCGATGAAGGTCTCCCCGCACGCGTCGTACCTGCCTGTGCGCCATGGTCTGGTGCTGGCGCAGGCCGCGGCTGCCGATGAAGGTCTCCCCGCACGCGTCGTACCTGCCTGTGCGCCATGGTCTGGTGCTGGCGCAGGCCGCGGCTGCCGATGAAGGTCTCCCCGCACGCGTCGTACCTGCCTGTGCGCCATGGTCTGGTGCTGGCGCAGGCCGCGGCTGCCGATGAAGGTCTCCCCGCACGCGTCGTACCTGCCTGTGCGCCATGGTCTGGTGCTGGCGCAGGCCGCGGCTGCCGATGAAGGTCTCCCCGCACGCGTCGTACCTGCCTGTGCGCCATGGTCTGGTGCTGGCGCAGGCCGCGGCTGCCGATGAAGGTCTCCCCGCACGCGTCGTACCTGCCTGTGCGCCATGGTCTGGTGCTGGCGCAGGCCGCGGCTGCCGATGAAGGTCTCCCCGCACGCGTCGTACCTGCCTGTGCGCCATGGTCTGGTGCTGGCGCAGGCCGCGGCTGCCGATGAAGGTCTCCCCGCACGCGTCGTACCTGCCTGTGCGCCATGGTCTGGTGCTGGCGCAGGCCGCGGCTGCCGATGAAGGTCTCCCCGCACGCGTCGTACCTGCCTGTGCGCCATGGTCTGGTGCTGGCGCAGGCCGCGGCTGCCGATGAAGGTCTCCCCGCACGCGTCGTACCTGCCTGTGCGCCATGGTCTGGTGCTGGCGCAGGCCGCGGCTGCCGATGAAGGTCTCCCCGCACGCGTCGTACCTGCCTGTGCGCCATGGTCTGGTGCTGGCGCAGGCCGCGGCTGCCGATGAAGGTCTCCCCGCACGCGTCGTACCTGCCTGTGCGCCATGGTCTGGTGCTGGCGCAGGCCGCGGCTGCCGATGAAGGTCTCCCCGCACGCGTCGTACCTGCCTGTGCGCCATGGTCTGGTGCTGGCGCAGGCCGCGGCTGCCTATGAAGGTCTCCCCGCACGCGTCGTACCTGCCTGTGCGCCATGGTCTGGTGCTGGCGCAGGCCGCGGCTGCCGATGAAGGTCTCCCCGCACGCGTCGTACCTGCCTGTGCGCCATGGTCTGGTGCTGGCGCAGGCCGCGGCTGCCGATGAAGGTCTCCCCGCACGCGTCGTACCTGCCTGTGCGCCATGGTCTGGTGCTGGCGCAGGCCGCGGCTGCCGATGAAGGTCTCCCCGCACGCGTCGTACCTGCCTGTGCGCCATGGTCTGGTGCTGGCGCAGGCCGCGGCTGCCGATGAAGGTCTCCCCGCACGCGTCGTACCTGCCTGTGCGCCATGGTCTGGTGCTGGCGCAGGCCGCGGCTGCCGATGAAGGTCTCCCCGCACGCGTCGTACCTGCCTGTGCGCCATGGTCTGGTGCTGGCGCAGGCCGCGGCTGCCGATGAAGGTCTCCCCGCACGCGTCGTACCTGCCTGTGCGCCATGGTCTGGTGCTGGCGCAGGCCGCGGCTGCCGATGAAGGTCTCCCCGCACGCGTCGTACCTGCCTGTGCGCCATGGTCTGGTGCTGGCGCAGGCCGCGGCTGCCGATGAAGGTCTCCCCGCACGCGTCGTACCTGCCTGTGCGCCATGGTCTGGTGCTGGCGCAGGCCGCGGCTGCCGATGAAGGTCTCCCCGCACGCGTCGTACCTGCCTGTGCGCCATGGTCTGGTGCTGGCGCAGGCCGCGGCTGCCGATGAAGGTCTCCCCGCACGCGTCGTACCTGCCTGTGCGCCATGGTCTGGTGCTGGCGCAGGCCGCGGCTGCCGATGAAGGTCTCCCCGCACGCGTCGTACCTGCCTGTGCGCCATGGTCTGGTGCTGGCGCAGGCCGCGGCTGCCGATGAAGGTCTCCCCGCACGCGTCGTACCTGCCTGTGCGCCATGGTCTGGTGCTGGCGCAGGCCGCGGCTGCCGATGAAGGTCTCCCCGCACGCGTCGTACCTGCCTGTGCGCCATGGTCTGGTGCTGGCGCAGGCCGCGGCTGCCGATGAAGGTCTCCCCGCACGCGTCGTACCTGCCTGTGCGCCATGGTCTGGTGCTGGCGCAGGCCGCGGCTGCCGATGAAGGTCTCCCCGCACGCGTCGTACCTGCCTGTGCGCCATGGTCTGGTGCTGGCGCAGGCCGCGGCTGCCGATGAAGGTCTCCCCGCACGCGTCGTACCTGCCTGTGCGCCATGGTCTGGTGCTGGCGCAGGCCGCGGCTGCCGATGAAGGTCTCCCCGCACGCGTCGTACCTGCCTGTGCGCCATGGTCTGGTGCTGGCGCAGGCCGCGGCTGCCGATGAAGGTCTCCCCGCACGCGTCGTACCTGCCTGTGCGCCATGGTCTGGTGCTGGCGCAGGCCGCGGCTGCCGATGAAGGTCTCCCCGCACGCGTCGTACCTGCCTGTGCGCCATGGTCTGGTGCTGGCGCAGGCCGCGGCTGCCGATGAAGGTCTCCCCGCACGCGTCGTACCTGCCTGTGCGCCATGGTCTGGTGCTGGCGCAGGCCGCGGCTGCCGATGAAGGTCTCCCCGCACGCGTCGTACCTGCCTGTGCGCCATGGTCTGGTGCTGGCGCAGGCCGCGGCTGCCGATGAAGGTCTCCCCGCACGCGTCGTACCTGCCTGTGCGCCATGGTCTGGTGCTGGCGCAGGCCGCGGCTGCCGATGAAGGTCTCCCCGCACGCGTCGTACCTGCCTGTGCGCCATGGTCTGGTGCTGGCGCAGGCCGCGGCTGCCGATGAAGGTCTCCCCGCACGCGTCGTACCTGCCTGTGCGCCATGGTCTGGTGCTGGCGCAGGCCGCGGCTGCCGATGAAGGTCTCCCCGCACGCGTCGCACGCGCCCCGCGACGCGTTCTCGAGCGGGTGCTGCACGCGTATGTGCGTGTTGAAGGTAGTCTTCTTCTTGAAGGTGAGGCCGCAGTACTTGCATTCGAACGTTTTGCCCGAGTGGAAGTCCGAGTGCATCATGGCCATGCCTCTGGAATAGGGGTGTAGACACTAATGATATGACTACAACTTAGAAAAGTTGAAAAAACCCCCGACCTTTTCATTTCGAAGTCCAATATCTCAAAAACGGCTGAACAGATTTTCATGAAACATGGCTAAGAACAATCGGGATAAAATTATCTATAACCCAAAAAAAACTAAACGAAACTCAGTTCATCCGTTTGGGAGCTACCACAGACAGATACACAGACACGTTAAACTTATAACACCCCTCTCTTTGCGTCGGGGGTTAATAATCAATAATGTCGTTGAAAATTGAATTAGATACACACATTACAATGTCATGATGACCTATATAGTGTACAAGCAACAAGCTAGTTTACAGAGCAATTTTTTAAATTTATTTGTGAAGATTGTGTCGCTTGCTGAGTTTTTAATATCAATTGGAATACAATTATATTATTTGAGTATATTATCTGAGTATACGAACTATAATTGCAATAAGCTTTTTTTGGCAAAAAATGTCTGACTGTCGAGTTTGTTTCGGCGCTTCTTAAGAGTCCGCAGTAAGCTAGGCCGAATTTTACCTTCCCATATAAACATAGTTACGCTCTCATTTTAAAACTACGTGTTGGATTGTCACGAAACTTTACATATACATTGACATGAGGTATATCTATGTCTGTAATTAGTTTACATGGTTCCAGTTTATAAAAAAAACGAAATACAGCAAAAACAAGTTTTGTATGAAAAACTTAAAATCACTGTATTTTTTTACTGTGGTATCTGAAGCTACATAAACCAATTACAGACACGGATATACCTCATGTCATTGTATATGCAAAGTTTCGTTACACTCCAACACGTAGTTTTAAAATGAGAGCGTAACTACGCTATGGAGAATCGAGCTTACTGCGGACTCTTAACTGGTCTTCTTTTTCAGAAACGCTGGTAGAATTTTGACTTGTAAAAGTGCCATTAAGGCCTACTTGCAGAGTAAAATTCATTTATTTAATTTATTTATAAGTACATGTTGGCGCGGCTCACCTGTGTCGGGTGACGAGAGGGCACAGTTTGCATATGAACTTGAGCGTGTGCGTCTCCATGTGCCGGCGCAGGCGCGTCGGGTGCTTGAAGCGCGCGAAGCAGAGGTGGCACTCGTTGCTGCCCATTATCTGAAGTAATATCATCATTTATTTATTTATTGGAAAGACATAAAGTACATCAGTTTTACTATAGACTAGGAGCTTACTATTAGAGGCAAATAACACGTGCCTGAGCTAGGATTCCCCGTGTTTCAGACAAAAAAGAACGAATAATTGAAAAAGTTATTCATATGCAAAATATAATATCACTCTTATTGACTAACAAGTACAAATAATTAGGAAGTTATAACTTAGGCGGTAGCTATAAAAGATAGTATAAAATTATTTTAAAACGATAAATAACTTCACTGTATCGTCACAGTGGGCGTAGCATAGTTCATCATTATATACACCCTGATGCGTCCCACTGCTGGACAAGGGCCTTGTAGTTAAGGGGATGCCTTGATTCGTGTCGACCACGCCCCCTTGACAGAGACACGGTTTAAAAAAAATAATTTAGACAGTGTTTACATTGTAATGCTAACATATGTGCCACTATAGGAATTCTTGCAAAAAACTTGCACTATAGGGGATTATGCCTTCCGTGCACGAAAAATAGACATGCAACACTCTTCGGGAATGGCTTTTTTGGTCAAATTTCGACAAATATATCAAAAATGACGGATAAGAGGAGGGGCCGGGGGGGGGGGGGGATGGGTACCATATGAAAGGGCTTGAGTTGCGCATTTTCTTTTTTACATCACGTTGGTAGCAAACAAGCGTACGGTCTGCCTGATCGTAACCGGATACGGTAGCGTATCATCATATCCGAAAGACGTCCGCTGCCGGACATAGGCCTCCCCCAAAGAGTGCCACGGTAGCCTATGGACTCTAGAGGACTCGAATGCGCGTTGCCGTCCCTAGCTGTTGTACGGATGGGCGACTCACCGGATCATGGACCTTCTGATGGTTCTCGAAGGTGGCCTCGGAGAGGAAACCTTTGAAGCACTTCTCGCAGCGGAGATGCGCGCGCGCATAGTTCGCCGACTGCTTGCGGGCTTGCATGTCTTTCAACTGCTCTTCTTCACTCACCTGAGAACAGGGGCCCAATTTAAAGCTAGATACAAATCGTCTTCCTCCCAGCGTTGTTCCGGTTGCGCCCCTAATGGCCGCTCCACGCAATGGGCCATCCCGACCTGTCATACAGGACGCAACTATGCGTTAAAGGGAGTAAAGCCCGCTGCACATTCTCGACAAAACTCGCGCACGACGTCGCAGCGCGCACTCGTCGATGTGTGTGTGAGAGAGCACGTATTTTCTCACACACACATCGACGAGTGCGCGCTGCGACACGACAGCGATCGCCGCGGCGTATCGGCGACAGTCGGCGACCGTCGACGACCGTCGCAGGCGTTCGCCAGCCGCAGCTGGCGACGGTCGCCGATTTCTATCGCGGGCGGTCAACGCGTGCTGTCGCTCGTCTATAAGGGCCCTTACCGGGACTCGAACCGAGGACCTCTTGCTTCGTAGGCACCTATTATTAAAGTCATGAATCTCTTACCTTGACTATACTAATGTTATAATTATTCTCAAACTTCACATAATCCTCTTCGCAGCTGAAAAACCTCTTGAACCCCTTCTTCAACTTCTCCACCTTAGCTGCTTTCTCCTTCTCTTTGACTTTCTTGACAACCGTCTTTCTCACCTTTTTAACATTTCTAGTCTTTTTCACCACTTCCTTCACCACTTGCCGTTTTCTTAACACTTTCTTTGGCAATTCTTTTTCTACTTTTTCGGGCGGAGCACTTTTTTCTATATCTTTTAGCAATATATCATCATCGCTTGATGAATCATTGTTAGGCAAATCATTTGCTACAGGTCCATTGTCGATAAAATCGTCGTAAAGTTGGTCTTCATCGTGTATCAGTTCTAAGGGTGGGTCTATGTGGTCTATGGTCAGGTGGAGCGACAGTTGGTTGGATATTCTGTCTATGGTGCGAATGAAGTCTGTAGTTAACTGCAAAGAACAAAAAACAATAGATCTAGATTTACACAAAAAAGTTCTCCAGGGTGACAGTTATTTATTTATTTATCGTATGGCAATTACAATTGAAATACACTGTTTTATAATCTAAAATTACATTCTGCCGGTAGTTGGCAGCTGCACTCGTAAATTTTTAAAAATCTTCCACTGGACCATAGTATTTATTATTATTATTTATTTATTTTTATTTCGTGACAGTTATGACTGGGTTTCTTAGTAAAATTATTATAGTATGTCTTAGCATGCTAGAAAATGCACCATCATATAATTACATACCTCAATAATCATAAAAAAAATAACACTCAAATCAGTTCATCAGTTTGGGAGCGACAGACAGACAAACAGATACACATGTTAAACTTATAACAAACCTCATTTTTTTAGAACTTTGTTTACAATTGTCACAAAAATGTTAGATTTGCACAATGTCATGGTGGGTACACACCAAGCCAAGGAACGCCAACGAAGAATTTTCGGTGTTGGCTATCAAATGGGTTTCGCTGGCCTTCGTTGGCTGTGTCTGGACGGATTAACAAACGCCAACGATTGTTTGTTGGCCTGTGCCGGCGATCCGCAGCGAGGCGGCAACATCAAAGGATTTGAAGCAATGGGCCCAACCTGGTGTGGATTGGATTATTTTACTTCCACTGTAAACATTTCTGCTTTTAATGTCCACCATCTCCTGGGATATAGAAAACTAGCAATTATAATCACTGTGTCATCGTCCATGATCAATATGCGGTTATCAAACCTGTTTGACTACTAACGCAGGCTACAGCACGACCACGTTCGTTCTGGACGCATCTTCAAGAGCCAGCGTGCGGCAGCCAACGCCGAATATCTTTTGTTTGCGTTCCTTGGTCTCGTGTATACACAGGCTTCGCAATGTTACTGCCACGCAGCGGATTGCCGGCACACGCTAACGAATGATCATGGAACGGTCTTCGGTGTTCGTTGAATCGTCCAGATAGGGCCAACGAAGGCCGGCGAAATCCATTAGTTGGCGTTTGTTGGCTTGGTGTGTACCCACCATTAGACCATGGCAAAGAATCTCGGCACTGCCTTGCCTTCATATTAATTATAACATTCAGTTACTGGCAGAGCTGGCCTAGCGGGTTCCCAGCACTGAAAGTAATGGTTACTTACATATTGTTGATGCACGAGGGCTTGTCTAAGCAGGTCCTGCGCGCGGTGGCAGCGCTCGCGCAGGCCACAACTCTTGTGGAGGAGTGCTCTGCAGAAGGAGCACAGATGCTGGGGCAGCCCATCCCACGCTGACCATTGCTTGAAAAAGAAAGAAGTTATACAGACATTTTTTTGTCCAATTTATACTTTTGTCCTATGTGACCTTCACACCATGTAGACAACAGGACTTTTTCGATTCTTAACCAATTGTATGTTTCTAGTGCTTTTCTAACTGACATGACATTACGAAAAACTACAAATACAAAAAGTCATCATCATATCAGCCGAAACTGCCGAAAGACGTCCACTGCTGGACATAAGCCTCCCCCAAAGAGTGCCAAAGATATTAAGTATGGTTATATAGTTAGTTAGTAAAGTTTATAAACATACTAGCTTCTGCCCGCAACTCCGTCTGCGTGGAACTTGTTTATATCGTAGCTCGATACAAACTTTCATCCCCCATTTCACCCCCTCAGGGGCTGATTTCCGGGATAAAAACTATCCTATGTTCTTCCCCGGCATTCAAACTATCTCCATACCAAATTTCATCACAATCGGTTCAGCGGTTTAAGTGTGAAGAAGTAACAGACTGACAGACACACTTTCGCATTTATAATATATATATATATATATATATGAGGTTCATATATTTATATGTGAGCAACTGATGCGTCTGAACCACAGGACTGTGCAATGTTTTCAGCTCAGTGTATCCAACCAGCACGCAGGCGGGCAAATTTGGGTTTAAAAATGGACAGTCATAATTAACGTATATTTACCGCTGCGCCCATCACATCGGCGAAAATATCATCGAGTTGGTGCTCTTGTATTCCAAACAGTTTCGTGTCGGTTGCGAGACAAATTCGGCATGCCAACAGCTCCTCCGTCGATTCTATCTTGATTTCAGTCATTTTGTGAATGAAACGCTACCTCATTTTATTTAAATCAGTTGAATAAAGTATAAAAATCACTGTGAAGAAGCCAAAATACAGTCGATTTAACTATTCTAAATAAGATAGCATAGCATCGCTATTCACCATTTGACAGTTACGTTCGGAGGTGTTAGTTACGCTAATACAATTGTCATTAATTTAAAACTTACACAAATTGCTATCTTAATTAGTAAAGTTAGAGTACAATTTTGTTTTTTAGATGCTGAATCTGAATAAGTAAATTTAACACAGTAGCATCTACTTGACATGAGTCTTTAAATGTTGCCAGGAAACGTTCTTAAAATACTACCAATATTATTCCACATACTGTGGGTTTCCAAAATGTCACTTGTCCTAATTAGATTGCTACTGACACGGTAGTCATTTAATCCTCATAAAAACACAATAAGAAATAAAATAATAATAAACTTAGGCTACTAGCTTAAGCCTAGTCAAAAAGGCCCCCACGAGTTGTCTCTGGCGCAAAGGTACCCATCACACTGGCCGCGTTACCACGTTGAATGGCGATGGACAACCTTTGCACCAGGTACTAACCCGCGCGGGCGTCAGACCCCCTCTCCGTTGGCTATACAAAAGGTCACAAAGAATTAACGATCATACCTAACAACTTATCGCTGCAACTTGTCGCTCAATGCTGAGGATCGTGACATCCTTAGAGCATTCAATCAACCATTGGTTGGATGCTCTAAGGTGACATCATGTCCTATTCTTGTTGACCAGACTTCGCCAAAGGCTCCTCAATCACCCGCTTCACGTATGGCCTCGAGCAGATGTAGTTGCAAGAGTGCAGTGATTTGTGTGCTCCATCTAGCGGGTGCACACGCTGCCTGTCGGTACTTGGAATCCATTTCTACTTGAAGGATAGTCTTACTAAACAGATTTATTTATTGTATATAATTATTAAGTTGTGACTCTACTGTTACATTTTTACTGTAAAGTGTTAATTTATGAAATGTATATATTATGACGTTTCTATTTAATAATACTCCACAAATAATACAATATTTTTTATTGCCATAAATAGACTTAAAAACTAGTATTATTTACATAATCATCCGAATAATACATATTCATTCAATATAAGATTATCAGCGAGTTACAGTTGTCTTAGGAGCTTGATATTCGGCATTAAAGCAGAACGAACATTGCTGATATATAATAAAAAATTAAAAAACGTAAATTATACACAGGTTCATAAGAAAAATCCTTGACTAGCCACATAGTTACGTCCCAGTGTAAAACGGCAGTTATAATGTATAATGGTAGGTTGCTGTATGTCTGTCAGTGGTTCTAGAGCTTGGTTTAAGGGCAGGTGTATGTATGTCAGTGTACTAAAGTTTGCTGCCCCGGCGGTCTGGCGCGAGACGTGTGCGTAAGCGCGGGACTTTTTGAGTATGGTCGCTGACTCACTGATCGTTATGTCTGGGTCGAGCGGCTGTATGCTGTCTCGCCTACGGCTCGGGCTCTCTCACTTCGCCTTGTGCTGCCGCATGGCGGCTGGCTGCGGCGGGGCGGGGGGCGTGGCCTGTGCGCCGCAGGGCGCGTTATTGTTATCACCGCACTTAAGGTGTGGTGTCGATTGCGCGCCCTGCGGTGTTTCTTGTTTATTGGTAATTAGTTAAACTCGGAAAGATAGGTAGGAAAAAAACTGATCATCAGAATTATCTGCGGGTTCCAGTCGACTTCGGTGTTTAATATTCGGCAGTAAATCAGATCAGACTTTGGTGATACGAGGAAAAAATGAGAATACAGAAAATAACAGGTTCATAAGAATAATCTTCTTAAATCGCTACTTAACTGGCTACTTAAGAAGAATTCTTCCTTCGTAACGGTTGGAACGTTAGTTACGTTACGTTCGTTCCATTGTAAAGTTAGCGTTAGCTTAGAAGGCTTGCTGTAATTCTGTCAGTGTATGTATTACTTCCGGTTTAGCTTAGTTGGTAGTGACCCTGCCTACGAAGCTAGAGGTCCCGGGTTCAAATCCCGGTAAGGGCATTTATATGTGTGATGAGCACGTATATTTGTTCATGGAGGGTTTTCTATACATACTACTCAAAACAAAATAAGGGCCACTTACATTTTTCTATTTTATTGTTAATTATTGGAAATAAACGAATTGATAAGTGGCATATAAGTGATGTCCCGTATCCTTCAGAATCCACACCTTTCATGCTGTTGTTAAAGTCTAATAGCTGGAAAATATATATAATTACTGTTTAATATAATTTTCACGTCAACGATCACCATACTTATGGCCCCTATTTTCTTTTGAGTAGTATATAAGTATGTTTATCGTCGTCTAGTACCCATAGTACAAGCTTTGCTTAGTTTTGGACTAGGTCGATTTGTGTAAGATTATTCGCAAATATTTATTTATTTATTTTCTTATGGCCAGGTTGGTCTATGTGTGTATGTCTGTCAGTGTACTACAGTTTCCGGCGCGGGCGGTCCGGCGCGTGATGCATGAGCTTCACGTGTGTGCGTAAATGCGGGCCCTGCTTGAACGAGCTGTCACACATCGAACACTTGTATGGGCGCTCTCCGGTGTGAACCTGTAAAGACAACACAATTAACAAATCAACACAAGCAGGGTTTCCTAAATTGGGGTCTATGGTTTTTTAGGGTCCCGTAGCCAACAAGGAACCCTTATAGTTTCCCCATGTCCGTCTGTCCGTCCGTCCGTACGTCTGTCCGTCCGTCTTCGGCTTAGCTCAGTAACCATTACTACTAGAGAACCGTAATTCGGCATGGGTATACAAATCAATCATGACGACTAAACTGAAGAATAAAATCTTGTTTTTTTTTGGGTAGGTACCACCCCTACACCTAAAGTGGGGATGAATTTTTTTTTGTCGTTAAATGTTTCGTTGGATAGCTTGTTCAATAATACAATAATCAATATTATGGCTTTCTTAAAACGATTTTTCAAATTAGTGATTCAAATTTTTATTCGATTCGTGTGTGTCCCTCCTGCCGGCTAAATGGCTGCTACAGGGAATATGAAAAAAATTGTGGCAGTAGTACATATAATGAATTTAAAGGGAAAACTATCACGGCTATAGACATAACTAGTTACCGAGTAATAGTCGACCAACTTAAAATGTACTTAGAAAGGCAAACTGACGTACAAATTCGGCCGACGCAACCATTTAGTTGTAATTAAGACAGACAGGCAACTACGGAAACCTACACTGCACGTAGCCCGACACGCACTTGGCCCATTTTTGATGGGATGCATGTATGTAGGAATAGGAATGTTAGTTACCCGACTGTGCAGCTGCAGCGCCACTTTCTGCTTGAAGGCCTTCGGGCACACCGAGCACATGTAGGGTCGCTCGTCCGAGTGAACTAGCTGGTGGGTCTGTTTAAGAAAAACACGTGAAATACATTGCAATTATGATATAACTAGCTTCCGCCCGCGACTTCGTCTGCGTGGACCCGGGATGAAAACTATCCCATATTTTGGTCCGGGCTATGAACTATCTTCGTGCTAAATTTCATCCATATCGGTTGGGCCGTTTGGGCGTGATTGAGTTACAAACATCTAAACATCCGAACTTTCGCATTTATAACAGCTGTTTATTTATTAAAACATGTAAACATGCTGAGTCGGGGCCTTTTCGTGGCATACCTGTTGTTTTTGTTTCTGTGTTCACTTTTGTTATTGTTTTGTATGTGTCACGAATAAACGTTTTCTATTCTATTCTATTCTAAACATGACATTACAATATAACCAATGCGTCATGAAACGAGATATACAAAAGACAAAAACGAAACACATGTAATTACATTGGTACAGTTGATTGCCTGTCATCCATCTCCTCACAGAAGCTCAGACATTCACCGCACGCATACATCCATCGCCACGCAAGTAAGTCACACCCCGGTGCTGAGGCCAAGAGCGCATTGAGTTCCTATATCTAGGAATAGTTGGATTACTAGCATTGCTCTCTAGAAATAAAGTTGCAAAGATAAATAACTATGGCAGAGAAGAGACAGTTTTAACTGCCACTGCCACTGTAGGTCGTGGGTTCGAACCCCAGGTCGTACCACTAAGTCTGACATAAAAAAAATATTTACAAAAAATCATTTGATATTTAGGCAGCCTTTCGGTGACGTGACATCGTGAAAAATCCGGTCTTGTCCCAAAATGGCCTAGTTTTCCCTCTGGGTTGGAACGTCCGATGGCAGTCGCTTTCGTAAAAATTAAATAAAAAAATTCGTCAGGTGCCAAAGCGGACCGCATGCTCCTTTAGGGTACAGTGAAACGGTACGAGGCCCATGGGCAACTGGTCTCACGACTTTGATGGAGTTATGAAAGGTCCAAAACTAAAAAATGAAATATAAAATATATATATTGTTTTTATTTTTAATCTATAATCATATTTATACTTACTAGTTATTAACGTTATTTTTATTTCGTTTTAAGCTTTATTATCTGTTGTTGTGTTTTTACTAATATTCTATTAAACAATATTAAAAAGTAATGCAAAAGTTTATTTCGGTTTTTTACACGATTTAGCAACAAGCAAGGTTGGAACCTCCTATTAAGCATTTCATTATGGAGACACCGCTCTTCCAATACAGTAAGTAAATTCCTTTGAAATATGTACAGTTAAGTGTAAAAATATGGGTGCATACAACTTAATCATAAATATGTCCCATAACTCTTATGTCAGCGGATTAAGGTTTTGGCACTTATTTATGAGAGGATGTTATCGATACATATTTTGTACATTGTGTTACGCATTGGGCAGCACGACGGTGTACTCACGATGAGGGCCTGAGGCATGGTGAAGGACTTGGGGCACTGCGAGCACTTGTACGGCCGCTCGCCCGTGTGGGACCGCTGGTGGTACACCAGCGCCGCGTTAGACTGACTCACGAACAGACAAACACATAGAACATTCATTTGTATAACTACAACATAGAAAAGTTGAACCCCCCGACATTTTCATTTCAAAGTCCAATATCTCAAAAATGGCTGAACAGATTTTCATGAAACACGGCTAAGAACACTCGGGATCACATCAGCTTTCGAATAAAAAAAACGCATTCAAATCGGTCCATCCGTTTGGGAGCTACGATACCACAGACAGATACACAGACACGTTAAACTTATAACACCCCTCTCTTTGCGTCGGGGGTTAAAAATCAGTTGTCAAGCGCCTCAGTGCAACATACAGTTTATCCGCGACTCGGCGGTTCGTTGCGCCTGGGAAAGAGACGCAGTGAAACAAATATTACAGGAGGGAAGGAGTGCCGTCGTGAGTGGGCCAAAAAGGGAAAAGGGTGGTACTAAATACTAAAGAGTGACAAACTTTAAAGGCGAAATACGATTAAATAAAGTGCGTCTTAGACAAAAAAGGGAATGCGTGCACCCATGAAAGATGGACATCAAAGAAGGGATGCGCGCGTCAAAGAAGGAATGGGTGCATTAAAGAGAGGGAGAGGGGTAGGGGCATCAAAGAAGGAAGGGACGAATGAGTGAGAGACAAACTGTCTAGCTAACTCACCTCGCAAGCCTTCCCGCAGATCTCGCACATGGCCTCCTTCCGCTTGGGCGGGTCGTTGCCCGCGCGCCGCCCGCGCTTGTCGCGCGCCTTGCGCCAGCGCACGTTCAGGTGCACGCGCTGGTGGTGCACCTCGTACGACTTGGAGGACGCGAACGTTTTGTCGCACTACAATTTAAAATTTTAAGGAAAGTCATTTAATCCACATAAAAATACAATAAGAAATAAAATAATAATAAACTTAAGCTACTAGCTTAAGCCTAGTCAAAAAGTCCCCCACGAGTTGTCCCTGGCGCAGAGGCACCCGTCACACTGGCCGCGTTGCCACGTTGAATGGCGATGGACAACCTTTGCACCAGGTACGAACCCGCGCGGGCTTCAGACCCCCTCTCCGTAATTCGTCGTCCCACCTCCCAATTTTAAAATATAATAATAACAATACTACTAACACTGTACTCCTTGCATTTTATTAAATTGTCAAAAGGGCCTCTACGTGTTGGCTCAGGTGGTACTTTGTAGGTACCTAGCTCCACGCACGCCTCCCAAAGGTCCGGGACGTCATTGTCCCGTGAGCGGGAAAGACAATACTACTTATTATTATCGTATTGACGAGAGACATTCCGATCTTAACACGTTTTATTGTTATTGACCCTGTACATCTCTGACAATATTACATCAATGTTCCTTTTTTGTTTTGACGCTTAGAGACCGTATACATCTCTTAGAATATTAGAATAATTATTAATTGTATTTGGGCGCTCAGAGACCTTATACATCTCTGGAATACTGAATTAATATCATTAACTTCTTGTTAATGCTGATACAGATGTTATATCTAATGTAATGGTCATATTTTGCAATTTTGTTTTGTTTACATTAACTTAGTGACATTTAGTTTGTTAACCTTTTATATATAATTTTAAATTATTATTGTGTAAGATTATTATTATTATTTTATTGTAAATTACGGTTTGACATGTAAAAGTGCCCTTGTGGCCTATTTGCAGAATAAATAATTGATTTTGATTTTGACTCGTGGTAACCGCCGTGTAGGATGTCATTCGACGATCATTGTCCCGATAGTCGTTTCTGCGAACGGTCTAATAGCGAAGAGTCTCGACCAACACCTCTAGGGACTCCCGCTAGGAAAGGGTCAGATACAGCGCGGCGGTACTCCTGGACACTGCGCGGACAGTCAGGTGCCTCTCGCTGCCGCCCTGACCACCGGTGGCTTAGGCCTCGCCTCGCTGCCGACGGCACCGTAGGTTCGGTTATTATAATGATTTTCTATATAATTATTGTAAAATCTACCCTGAGATAAAACATAAATAAAGAGAAAATGACCGACTGTACTCATTTACATAGCATAGCACTCGTTCCTATAGTTATAATGTCACTCAACACTTGATCAATTGCCTGTGCTGGTTGAAATAGTAGTTTATAAGCGATTACAAGTTTGCCATACCAGTAAATAAATAATAAAAACACAACAAACATAGTGCATAACCGTCTCGACAGACGATTTTTGATAACAAAAACCGGACTCCAATCGGCCATCCGTTTCGGAGCTCTGACGCCACAGACAGACATGGGAGTTAATAAGAAACTACAACTTGGAAAAGTTGAAAAACCCCCGACATTTTCATTTCAAAGTTCAATATCTCAAAAACGGCTGAACAGATTTTCATGAAACATGGCTACGAACACTCGGGATAAAATTATCTATAACACAAAAAAAACCGCATTCTAATCGGTCTATCAGTTTGGGAG
This sequence comes from Epinotia bilunana, assembly GCA_947049275.1. Classification (NCBI taxonomy): domain Eukaryota; kingdom Metazoa; phylum Arthropoda; class Insecta; order Lepidoptera; family Tortricidae; genus Epinotia; species Epinotia bilunana. The sequence continues at coordinate 1,019,136 of OX346277.1, read as the reverse complement.
CTACGATACCACAGACAGATACACAGATACACATACACAGACACGTTAAACTTATAACACCCCTCTGTTTGCGTCGGGGGTTAATAGTACATTACGTACCTAGGGCGGTGAATTCGTGAATGCCCCACATCGCAGGTGTTTGTGGCGCGAAACGAATGCGAGGGCCATAAATATGCGATCTTGGGCTTTACGAATCACCGCCCGTGGTGCGTACACAATTTTACGTCTTCTCCTGGGTGTGAAGTGAGATTTGCCGCTGCGCCCGTGGGCGGTGAATCTTCCTTACCGCCCAGAGTGACGTAAAACACGTTAAAAAAAAAAGTAACTAGCTTCTGCCCGCGACTACCTCTACTTAATTGTAAGCCTACTTGAAAGAAATAAATTACTTCGACTTTGAGCAATTGCGATAGGTTACCATAATATTAGTATGTTCCTCACCTGTAAGCACTTGAACTGGTCCGTGCTGTGGCGTTCTTTAGCGTGGACTTGAAGCTCTTCCTCCGTGGACAGCGTCTCGCCACACACTAGGCACGGCCTGCGGAGTTACCTGTGTTAATCTTCATCGAATCAAAGACATTAGAACTCAATCGAAGGATAGACTAGAAAGTTCAAAACGGCGGCTATAAATAATGTAACAATATTAAATCCAACGGATTCCTGGGGCATTCGACAAGGCCGAAGAGAAAGCGTAAGTCAATTGTCAATGAATGTCAAATTTACTATTGACCGCCAACGCAGGCCGCGCCAGTGTCATTCAAGCTTAATATTCAGAGTAATGAGGCGCAGTTGTAGTGTCCAAGATCCAACCGGATGGCTCGCGGTATTTGCGCACACGAAATGTTGTGGAACCGCCCTGTGCCCGAACTGAGCCAAATTTCTTTCTTAACTTCTTATATCACTTCTCATATCTTATATCACTGGAGTCTGGTGGGTGATTGCCATTTGTTTCTTGGTTAACTTCGGGTACCTACCTCTAATTTCCTGTAACTTACTACTTGATTTAATCTACATGTTATATTGATTACTTTAATCAATATAATATATTTAACTTCTCCAATTTACAAAGATTCTAATTTTTTTTTATATAGGCGAAAATTTAAACGTACCTACTACTACTACTTAAAACTTTTGCCAATGTTTACTAATCTGAAAGTCTGAATCTTCATTCATATATTTTTTTATATGTTTTTTTTTGTTATGTTACTCTTGATTTCACACATGTGCGAGCTGTGGTCACCTATAAGTGGCTAAGCATCTTACTTAGTTTTTTTTGTATTTAAGCCAAATGTATTGTTCAGATGTGTTATCCGTTGGTGGTCCTTAAATACATAAATAAACCTTGTAGGGCACATGTGTATATCACGTTTTGCCGATGTTGCATTAAACGCACAAGCCGCGAGGCGCGGAGTGCGCGGCCCGCGGCAGTTGTTCCCCGTCTCTCGACTTGTCCGGGTTTTCTTAGTCCCCTATTATATAGTAAATAGGAGAAAATACCTCTTGATTAACTTAGCGTGACCTTCAGTTATAAAGTGAAATTCCATAGAACTGTGTTGGTACTTTTAATAAACATTATTTTCATTACATCAGTGACTTTCCGTTAACACCAAAAACTATACAACAAGTCCTGCACGAAGACTTAAACAACTTCAAATAAATTCTAAACTGTAACAGTATGCCACAGGTAGGTAGGAAAGCATTGGAGTAAGTTGTGGTTACATAACTAGACAAGCATTATGATGTATTATCTGTTGGTAATCCTAAATCCTACTAATATTATAAATGCGAAAGTTTAGATGTTTGGATGTTTGTTACTCAATCACGCTTAAACGGCTGAACCGATTTGAATGAAATTTTGCACTAAGATAGTTTATAGCCTGGATTAAAATATAGGATAGTTTTTATCCCGGGTCCACGCGGACGAAGTCGCGGGCGGAAGCTAGTAAAAAATAAATAAAAAATTGTGTCTAATACCGCTTCGGGAGCTCAAATACCTACCGCGAGCCATCCGGTCGCCTCTCGGACATTAAAACTACGCGTCATTGCTTTAACTATTACGCCGCGATGCATTTCGTGTTACGTAATGGGTTTTTGTTTTCAAATTTGCCGCATCTTTTAACTGTCTGCCACAGAAGGGGGGTTATGTTTTTCGCGTATGTATGTATGTGGACAAGAAAAATCTATTTCACGGGCTACAGCCCAGACGGCTGAGATTTTGACATATAAATAAATAATAATAAATATAAGGGGACAATCTTACACAAATCGACCTAGTCCCATAGTAAGCTCAGTAAGGCTTGTGTTATGGGTACTACACGACGATATATATAATAGATATAAATACTTAAATACATAGAAAACATCCAAGACTCAGAAACAAATATTTATGCTCGTCACACAAATATTTGCCCTTACCGGGATTCGAACCCAGGACCTTCAGCTTCGTAGGCAGCGTCACTACCCACTAGGCGAATCGGTCGTCAGAGACATATGAGGTGTCGTTGGATTTATCATAATCGTGGGAGTTAGATATTAGTTTGAACTTGAACAAATTATTTTAGCTCATGATATAAGGCCCATAGCAACAAATACCTTAAAGCCAAACATACATACATATAAAAACGAATTTAGCCGACAGCGTGGCTCCGTTGCGTCATCAAGTCCGGTGGTTCGGTATAAAAGTTCATTCTGGGAAAGGGGGAATTTCGCGCAAATGGAAAGCCAATTTATGAAACATAAGTTTCTTCAAATATCACGCCGTTAGCCTGCGAATGTCAAATAACGTTTTGTATTGGAAGCGAACGTTAAGTAGAGATAAAACGCACCAAACAGCGGTTTACCTCGTGTGTGGGTCGCAGGGCATGTGCCGCACGAGCGCGTCAGCGGTTTGGAAGTGCGCGCCGCAGCCGGCGCAGCGCGACTCGGGCTTCACCGGCGCCGTCTGATGAGAACCACAATACTACATTACTGCAGAGGCCGGGGAGTAAGTGGTCGCTGATAGTTGTGAGCAGAGCCCGGAATTTTCACGGCAAAACAAAAGACTGTCGCAATCTTACTAGTGTTAGAAACATTTTTGTATCGATAAATACTTCGCGACGGTTAATTTAAAATAATATACGAGATATATCTAAAAAAACTTACTCAGCCTGAACAGCATACCAATTACAATGAATTTTCTAAATTCCTTGACGTCGAGTGAAGTTGAACGATCATTTAGTATATATAAATGGGTTTATAGTGATAAACGAAACTGTCTGTCTACTCCCAGAGAATGTTGAGAAATTAATGATTATATACTCTTATTACTATCAGAAATAAAATGTCATGTGCTGCTGTGTGTACTGACGTGGATTTCAAAGAAGAAATTGCATCTGTTTTTATGTAATTTTATACAAACCTCACGTAATTTTGTGGACCGTTTTTATTCTTCTATTACACAACTATCGATATCGATAAAAAAATGTTACTAACACTCGTAAGGTTGCGACAGTCTTTTGTTTTGCCGTGAAAATTCCGGGCTCTGGTTATGAGGCGGGCAACCCCTTTTCACGCCGAGATATGTATGGTGCTTTTCTCAAACACGCAATGTAATGAATAAATAAAAAAACCACTTGGCCGGTTTTGGAGTCGGACTCGTGCACGTGATGGTCTTTTTTAATTTCCATTTCACAATTAGTGGCACAGCATCACGGCGCTCAGCCATAAAAATTCAAGTTTGATTTCTTGGAGTGTTTAGGTACGTACCTTCGTACCCAAAGATTAAAACGGGACCCTATTACTAATACTCCGCTGTCCGTCCGTCTGTCTATCTGTCTGTCAGTCCGTATGTCACCAGGCTGTATCTCATGAACCGTGATAGTTAGACAGTTGAAATTTTCACAGATGATGTATTTCTGTTGCCGCTATAACAACAAATACTAAAAAAACAGAATAAAATAAATATTTAAGGGGGCTCCCATACAACAAACGTGTTTTTTTTGCCGTTTTTATAGATAATGGTACGGAACCCTTCGTGCGCGAATCCGACTCGCACTTGGCCGGTTTTTTATTTATTTATTTCATTACGTATTTGAGATACATACCTCGGCGTGAAAAGGGTTTGCCAGCCTCAAAACTATCCCCTTACTTCTGTCACGTTTCGAGCGGAGCGAGACGAGAGATCCGTAATGGAATTTCATACAAAATTGGAGACCTAGGCCGGCAAGATGGTCATTTTAATTTCCATTCCACGGGCTTTTTGTGTTAAACAGTTTTATAAAAAAAACAATTCGTACGTTTCTCTACGACGCCCATTTAGAATTGAATAGATACATTTTCTAAATGTAATTTATTGTAATTTCCAACCCATAATAGCATTCAACTCATTCTAGATGATATAAATTATGTGTTTCATTCAAGTTTTTATATCTGTACCTGGTGCGCGCGCGACTTGTGCTGCAGCAGCCCCAGCCGTCCGACAAACGTCTCCCCGCACACGTCGCACGCGACGTTCATCGCCGGGTGCTGCAGCCGCACGTGCGACAGATACGTCGAGCTCTTCCTGCAACACGACGACAGGGATATTCCACCAAGTCGCGACTTGTTCTGTAGGTACAGGTCGCGGCGGGGGGGCAGCTCGCACGCAATTCGCCTTTGCGCAGACAAGCTCATTTGCTCCATAAGATTTAAATTTAATTTCTTGTTATGTATTTTGTAGCGAAACTTGGCATAGGTACCACATAAGTGATTTTGTGTTAAACTGTAAATTTATATGTGAATGAATAAAAATATTCAATAAATATTAAATTATATAAATTAAATATTAAGTAAATTTGCTCAAGTTGTTTGCCGGGAACTGTATGTGGCGTTGTGTTCTTGGTGGTGGGTTTGAGTTGGAGCTTCAATCAATCAAATATTTATTCGTGGAAAATAGGGCTTGTCCATATATTACGTCATCGTTTTGTGTCCCCGCTATTTGTTTGTTGTGTTGGTTCCGTACATCATCACTTAGCTTAGTTATTTTAATGCATGTTATTACCATTTACCGTAAAAGGGAACGCGTTCATTAGCGACAGTTAAGTAGGGTAGTTTTTCTAGTTTGTTTTGACATTTTGAATAAGCCAGTTGAGGGTATATCGTTTTGATGGCTACTCGCGGCTCCACGCGCCAGCCCATTCGTCGCGACCTACAATATCGAAAATGTGGTGAAATACGTCACAAAACCCTCGCATCAACCAGTGCTTCATCAGCTCAGTACTGTGGAAGTGTGGATTGTCGGTACCGGCTCATCTGTTCGCCAGGCAAGCAGGGGTGAGTTGGTCTTCATTTCGATTTACTTACACTGGCATTTCACATAGAACTTAGTAGCTTTCGTTTCGCAAAAATTACACAATTTCCCTGCTCGAGGGCGATTGTACATTGGTCCTACGATTACCGGATCCTCCTAAAAGTGAGAGCAGCCGACCTGCCTCATGGCCAGGAGTGACGTTTGAATCATTTTTCGTATACAAAAACTGTCGCTAATATCGTCTCGTTAGCATTTCGTATCGGTAAATATTTCGCTCATTTCGTTTCGCTAAATATTTCGCCTCGATTCTCATTAAAATTGTCGTTTAGTTACTTATAAGCATACAGGAAAACATTCCCTAGTAGTGTCGAATCCGTAGTCATCATTGTTATAATTTAATTGCACGAATATTGGAGTATTTAATAGTTACGCCTAGGAACGTAATTAATCGCATAGTAATTCAAATTAATCATATTGAATATCGATTTGAATTGTTGAAATTGGTGATGCAATTGATTACACGACCGAATTGAGTAGACATTATCGTGATCAAAATAATGCTTGAATCGAGTACATGTTAAATTAGTCGGGTAATACTGCACCGCGTGCCATTTCTTATATTAACCTACAAATACCGGCGTTGAATTGGTGACTTTAAAAGCAGCGATAAAAATATTAAGTTATTGTTGTTTTGTAAAGTGAATAACAAATAGACAGATATACATTATAATATCAATTGCAAGTTCATTACTTATAAGTAGTGAAACTGAGTAATTCTATAAAACAATAAAATATAAGCATAACTTGCATATTTGTCCCTATACAAATATCGTGCATTATTATTGAATAATGTTCACAGATAGTTGTCCATTAAAATTCACATAGTTACCTAATAGAACCGAATCATCTTATCAATAACTTGTTATTAGTGAACTAAATTTATTGAAGTAAGTAGGTACCTATAGTATTTGGCTCGAGGAAGGGTTAGCCCGACTATAAGATTTATTTTCGAACGGCATTTACGAGTAAACACGTTAGTTTTAGTAGCTAACAAGTTAAATAAATTGTATTGCTTCGTTTTGCTTAAGTAATAATTTATTCGAAAATATCGAACGGGATCCTCGATTAATAGTTTTATCAATTTGTTCCTATACCTTGCTGTTCACGTACCGCTCTCAAGGAAATACGAACTTTCCTTGGAATTGTTTATTTTAGTGATCTTGTAGGTTCTTCAGCGTCGCATGTTCTGCACCTTACTATAAAGACAGTAAGGTCGAAATTCGCTCGATACACTAGATTGCTTGTTTAGTAACGAGTTGTTTACATATTAGTTGTAACTTAGTCGTGATTTAATTAACATATATTTAACTTCAAGATGTCTAAAGCACTCGCTCGGCGTAACTTGCAATTAAAACGCGAAATATCGATTAAACGAATTGATGAGTGTTTAGCGGCCGGATTGCAAGCCAAAGTGGATTCCTCGCGATTGCCTTTGTTTTTGTCTAGGTACAGCAAAATAGATAGTTATTGCTCGAGTTTTGAATCCCACCATTTGAAACTCCTTGCTGAAATAACGGATGTGAATGAGTTAGACCACGAAGACCTGATTCGACAGGATTTCGATGATAAATATTTTCAAATAATTGAAATCCATTCTTTATTGTCCTCCGGCGCTAGTGCCGAGAGTGGAACAGTAACATCCGACTTGTCCGTAAAATTACCTCGTTTGAACTTGGTACACTTTGAAGGTGATAGCAGGTTGTGGGGTACGTTTTATGACATGTTCAACACGATGGTACACCAGAACAAAAGGCTGTCAAACATTGAAAGATTTTCGATTTTGATTTCGCTTCTTTCGGGAGAACCGCTTCAGTTAATAAAAGGATTTCCCTTATCTGACAGCAATTATTTAGACGCTTACGCGGCTTTAATCGACCGGTACAACAACAAACGAAAGTTAGCCTTTCGTCATTGGGAAGAAATTCAAAGTGCTACTTTAAAATCGAACTCGCCCAGCGAACTACGCCGTCTAGTAGACACTTTCAAGAAAAATATTGCTGTGTTGAAGAACTTGAGATTTCCCGTCAACGACTGGGACTTCCCATTGTTTTATTTATTGATCAATAAATTGGATCTAGACACTCGTCGCCGTTTCGAGCTGCAAAACGACAGCAAGGATGTACCTTCGTTCAACTCGTTGTTAGAACACGTGAGTAAGGCCGGGCAAGCTTTGGAACTCGCCGAGCTCACAGAGAGCACCCCCGCGGCTCGCACCGCCGCGGCACCCGCGCGCCCCGGGCGCGCCCAAGGCGCCCCGCGCGCCGCGCTCTGGCGGCCGGCGCCTGACAGAGCGCCCGCCGGAGCAGCTTATAAGACGATGATTGCTAGTAACGCTGCTCCACTTGAGTCGTCCTGCGTACTATGCAAGTCGAACCATGACCTTGCTAAGTGTGTTGATTATCGCAATAAAACGCCTCACGAACGCTTTGCGGTTGTCAAGGACAATAGACTGTGCGTAAATTGTCTGCGCTCCGGACACGTGGTTAGATTTTGCCCTTCGAAATCTCGCTGTTTGAAGTGTAATGTTCCCCATCACACTACTATACATTTCGATAATGTCGGTAATCCCGCGCCCGGCGACTATACTCCGACCTCGAGTAGCATCGCCACCACGTCACTGTCGTCACCCTCTTCGTCCGGTAACTCGAGTAATGTGTCCGAAAAACGGGTAAACATGCTGGTTTCCGATGCAACGCCTATGAGCCACACCTCGCTTCTAGCCACTGCATCCGTAGACGTATTAGACGGTTTCGGGAGCTATCAAAGAATTCGTATCGTTGTTGACAGTGGCAGTCAGTCGAACTTTATCACGAAACGTTGCGCACAACGCCTCGGACTTTCGGTTCGCAAGACAACCGCTTCTATCGAGGGTATTGGTGAAGTGACGGCGCTGGCAAACTCTTGTGCAACATTAAATATTCGCAACACCAAGGCTGATTTTGAAACGTGCATCGAAGTATTTGTTACGCCCAAAATTTGTAGTGAATTGCCTGCTGTGAAAATTGACACTGAACAGTTGCCTCATTTGAGCACACTGGAACTCGCCGACCCTAGTTTTGCTACACCTGGAGTCATTGACGCCTTGGTGGGAGTGGATGTCTTTTGCCAAATATTTTCGGGTAACCGTCACGACTATGGTCCCGACGGACCCTCCGTTTTTGAAACCAAGCTTGGATGGATTGTCATGGGAAAGGTCTCGTGCGCATCATCCCAATTGAAATCTTCGTTGTTTTGTTCGATCGAATCGCTTGATACCCAAATTAGAAAATTCTGGGAAATCGAAAACCTCCCCGACGCCTCCCCGTTAAGTGATGACGAAGTCATGTGCGAGAAAATATTCGCTTCAACCCACGCGCGTGACTGACGGGAGGTACATCGTCCGTTTGCCTTTTCGAACCGCCGATCCTCGTTTCGGTGACTCACGCACCCTTGCTGAGCGCCGCCTAGTCTCCCTCGAAAAGAGACTTTCTTGCAACCCTGAACTCCGTGAAGACTACAACAGTTTTATGCGTGACTACTTGGATGCTGGCCACATGAACCCTGTGGCGCCTGATCCAAACGGACATGCTTATTACTTAGCACATCACTGCGTGCTCAAACCGAGCAGTACTACCACCAAGCTCAGAGCGGTCTTCGACGCTACTGCTCAGCCTGCTGGAGGCTCCTCGTTGAATGATCAGTTGCTTGTTGGACCTAAGCTGCAGTCTGACCTCGTTTCGATACTACTTCGCTTTCGTTTACATGCGGTTGTCTTCACAGCCGACATTCGCCAAATGTATCGACAAATTCTAGTCTCTCTTATCGATCGAGACTTCCAACGTATCTTATTTAGGTTCTGCCTTGATGAGCCTATTCGAGAATTTCGCTTAAATACCGTAACTTACGGTATGGCTTCGTCCAGCTTTCTCGCAATTCGTGCCATAGTTCAATTGGCCATTGATGAGGGTAGTAAATATCCTCGCGCAGCTGACACCCTCAAAAGGGACATTTATGTCGATGACATAGTGACTGGTGCTGAGTCCGTCGAATCAGCCCTCGACCTTCAATCTCAGGTCATCAACATTTTGGGAAAAGGTTGCTTTGAGCTTAGAAAGTGGACGAGTAACTGCCCACAATTGATCGAGAATCTCAACCCAGAACACTGCCATAACAGCGCACTCTCTTTCGATTCGGAACCGGCATCTCCCATTAAGGTTCTTGGCATGGAGTGGAATCCGCCTGGTGACGTGTTCAGGTTCACAGTTAGTGCACTTCATGAAAGGTGTACTAAGAGAAATGTTCTTTCGGAACTGGCTCGAATGTTTGATCCTCTTGGTTTTTTGACGCCCCTGACACTCTCGTTCAAGCGTATAATTCAAGAGCTTTGGACTCTAGGCCTAGACTGGGACGAAATTGCACCTTACAACATCTGTCAGAGCTGGCTTCGCTATCGTTTGGATCTTGACATACTCTCCTCTCTCGAAGTACCTCGATTCGTTCCTTCGAAAGAGTCCTGCAGCGTCCAGTTGCACGGCTTCTGCGACGCCTCCGAGGTAGGATACGCTGCTGTTGTTTTCTTTCGTATTCGACAGGTTGATGGCAGTATCACGATACATTTGATTATGTCTCGCTCAAAGGTTGCTCCTTTAAAAAGGACGTCAATTCCCCGTCTGGAGCTTTCTGCCGCCGTATTATTGACCGATCTCATTGGCCATATTAAGGACATTTATGCAGGAGACATTAAATTTGAGGAGACATACTGTTGGTCGGACTCCACGGTTACGCTTGCTTGGTTGCGTTCGCCGTCACAACGTTGGAAAACATACGTTAGTAATCGCGTTAGCCACATCCAGGAAAGGATACCTGCGGGGCATTGGCACCATGTTCGGTCCGAGTGTAATCCCGCCGATTGCGCCTCTCGTGGGGTGACGGTTCGAGAACTCGTGAATCATCCCCTGTGGTGGACGGGTCCTGCGTGGTTGGCCCTGGATAGTAAAGTGTGGCCAGCATCGCTGTCCTCTAATGACGAACGTGAGAGCGACTGGTTGGAGGAACAGAAAGGTCCCAAACAGACCTCATTATTTGTTGCCGTCGACCATTTTGACGATTTCTTATCAAGACATTCGAGTCTCAACAAAATTAAGCGAATTGTTGCTTACATTCGTCGTTTCGTACACAACTGTCGTAAACTTGGTGATAGACAAGGCGGCCCGCTTGTTCAATCGGAACTCGATGGTGCCCAAAATATTTTGGTTGGATTAGCTCAAGAAATGGCCTTCTCGAATGAGATTAGGCTCTTACGAGATGGCAAAAAATTGGCCAAACAATTTAGAAAACTCAGTATTTTTATCGATGAATGCGGTTTGTTGAGGGTGGGCGGTAGGCTTATGCACTCTGAACTCGATTATGATTGCAAACACCCTCTACTACTGCCTAGTAAGGGTCGTCTAACCCTCCTTGTCATCGTACAAATACATCATGACAACCAACATCCTGGATTACGAACTTTACACTTTTTGATAGCACAAAAATTTTGGATCCTCGGTTCTAAGCGCACGATTAGTTCTCGCTTGGCAAAATGCATGAAATGCTTTCGTGCCAATCCAAAACCTTTGGTGCCTCCTATGGCGGATCTTCCAAGGACACGAATTTCGCAGGTAAAACCTTTCTCGCGTATCGGTATTGATTTTGCCGGACCTTTTCCCACTTACATAAAACGTTATCGCGGGGCTAGGCCTTTCAAAACCCACATTTGTATTTTTATATGTTTTGCAATGAAGGCAGTTCACATCGAACTTGTAATCGGATTGACGAGCGAAGCTTTCCTTGCCGCCCTACGTCGATTCATCGCTCGTCGTGGTCGTTGCCAACTTATCCATTGCGACCGGGGTACTAATTTTGTAGGTGCCTACAATGCGTTGTTACCTCTAATGGAAGATGCGGCCTCTAACGAAAATATCGAGTTCTGCTTTAACCCACCAGCATCGCCGCACTTCGGTGGTCTGTGGGAGGCAAACATTAAGTCTTTCAAGACACATCTTTCTCGCGTCGTTGGGAATCAAATTTTGACCTATGAAGAGCTTCTCACAGTTACTGCCCAGATCGAGGCAGTTTTAAATTCACGGCCGCTCTGTGAGATGAGCTCTGATCCAAATGACATGTCGGTATTGTCTCCTGGACATTTCCTTACATTAGAGCCATTGACGTCGCTTGTAGAAGCTCCTCCCAACGACGCAAGCATATCAATTTCGAATCGCTGGCAACTAGTACAGAAGCTACATCGCGACTTTTGGAAGCGATGGCATATGGAGTATTTACACACATTAAATCAACGCTCGAAATGGCACTCGAACGCTAATGAACCCAAGATCGGAGCTTTAGTTTTAATTAAAGACGAACAACTCAAACCACTCAATTGGTCTCTCGGTCGAATTCTTACCTTGCATCCCGGTAAGGACGGCATCTCTCGCGTCGCCACGGTCAAAACGCAGTCAGGTCTCATGCAAAGACCTCTGGTAAAGCTGTGTCCTTTACCTATAGATTAGATTAGTTAGCTAGTAAAATACATAGTATTTTGGTGGGCGGAATGTTGGTTCCGTACATCATCACTTAGCTTAGTTATTTTAATGCATGTTATTACCATTTACCGTAAAAGGGAACGCGTTCATTAGCGACAGTTAAGTAGGGTAGTTTTTCTAGTTTGTTTTGACATTTTGAATAAGCCAGTTGAGGGTATATCGTTTTGATGGCTACTCGCGGCTCCACGCGCCAGCCCATTCGTCGCGACCTACAATATCGAAAATGTGGTGAAATACGTCACAAAACCCTCGCATCAACCAGTGCTTCATCAGCTCAGTACTGTGGAAGTGTGGATTGTCGGTACCGGCTCATCTGTTCGCCAGGCAAGCAGGGGTGAGTTGGCCTTCATTTCGATTTACTTACACTGGCATTTCACATAGAACTTAGTAGCTTTCGTTTCGCAAAAATTACACAATTTCCCTGCTCGAGGGCGATTGTACAGTCATCCTGTTAATTCCTTGAATGGACCGACTGATGACTGACTACCGTCGTCCAGTGGTCCGCCCCCTATTTTGAAATGACGTAACATATGGACAGCCCCATAGGTGCAACTGTGAGTTTACAGAGTTTTATTAGATACATTATGTCTTGCCAATACTAATGTTGATTATCAATAGGTACAGCTAATGATAATACATTATAAATTTGTTATTAATTATGAATTATGATTATGGTTTCATGTTTGTTATAGAATATTATTTATTGTAAGATGCTAAATATGACTTATTTGATTATGACTTTAAACAATTATTGTATTTCCTCGATTTATTTATCTTTAAGTGACATTAATCAACTATTTTACTCCCCCGATCTCTCTTATGTAATAGCTAGTAAATTCTACCATAATGAGTCCTAAATTTAGATTAAATGTACTTATGATAATAATTTCACTGCACCTGTTATTAAATAATGCACTTTAGCTACTAATAATTGTAACGCTGATTAGCCGTTAGGCCGTTAGGCTTGACTGTTAGTGTTAATTATATGCAATAAAAAAATAAATGTTTTTGTACGCACACAAAAAAATCTAAATGATAAATTAGACGTAAAAAATAAAGTAATTAAGCACCTATTGTAGACTGGCTTTGTGGTCTCGCGTGATCACGCCTAGGTCTGAACTCTCGCGAGATTGCATTCCCTGTCGGGAGCTCTGGCCAATTTGCAGCTGGACCTTGATAAAGTGTGAAACTCACGTGAAACTGGCCCCGCAGTGCTTGCAGCTGGACCTTGATGAAGTGTGAAACTCACGTGAAACTGGCCCCGCAGTGCTTGCAGCTGGACCTTGATGAAGTGTGAAACTCACGTGAAACTGGCCCCGCAGTGCTTGCAGCTGGACCTTGATGAAGTGTGAAACTCACGTGAAACTGGCCCCGCAGTGCTTGCAGCTGGACCTTGATGAAGTGTGAAACTCACGTGAAACTGGCCCCGCAGTGCTTGCAGCTGGACCTTGATGAAGTGTGAAACTCACGTGAAATTGGCCCCGCAGTGCTTGCAGCTGGACCTGGATGAAGTGTGAAACTCACGTGAAACTGGCCCCGCAGTGCTTGCAGCTGGACCTTGATGAAGTGTGAAACTCACGTGAAACTGGCCCCGCAGTGCTTGCAGCTGGACCTTGATGAAGTGTGAAACTCACGTGAAACTGGCCCCGCAGTGCTTGCAGCTGGACCTGGATGAAGTGTGAAACTCACGTGAAACTGGCCCCGCAGTGCTTGCAGCTGGACCTTGATGAAGTGTGAAACTCACGTGAAACTGGCCCCGCAGTGCTTGCAGCTGGACCTCAAGGTCTACGGTTCCACGGTTCCACAGGTCCACACACAGGTCCAAGGTTTCACGTGAGTTTCACACTTCATCAATGAAGTGTGAAACTCACGTGAAACTGGCCCCGCAGTGCTTGCAGCTGGACCTTGATGAAGTGTGAAACTCACGTGAAATTGGCCCCGCAGTGCTTGCAGCTGGACCTGGATGAAGTGTGAAACTCACGTGAAACTGGCCCCGCAGTGCTTGCAGCTGGACCTTGATGAAGTGTGAAACTCACGTGAAACTGGCCCCGCAGTGCTTGCAGCTGGACCTGGATGAAGTGTGAAACTCACGTGAAACTGGCCCCGCAGTGCTTGCAGCTGTACCTTGATGAAGTGTGAAACTCACGTGAAACTCGCCCCCCAGTGCTTGCAGCTGGACCTTGATGAAGTGTGAAACTCACGTGAAACTCGCCCCGCAGTGCTTGCAGCTGGACCTTGATGGAGTGTGAAACTCACGTGAAACTGGCCCCGCAGTGCTTGCACACGTGGATCTTGCCCGAGTGCCACTCGAAATGCTTCTTCGCCTGATACCTGCACCGAAACACATCAATACTTAAATCCTAATGCTGCTCTACACAATGGGCCATGGCCAATACAGGAAGCAACTATGCATTAAAGGGAGAAGCTAAGCGAGGGGACCGGCGAGGCGGCCTACTTCAAACGTAAGTAAGTGTCTGTCAAAATTTATATATACTGTATATATACCGTCGTCAACTACTCATTGAGACAATTCTAACGAGCCCAAACTCGAAGGGGTTACATCGGTTAAGTACTGAATTCCCATGGCCACCTTGTCTTCATCATCAGATCAGCTCGATGATACCATAATATTGAATTGTCATCCAAACTATACTAATACCCAAAATTTCAACTCAATCGGACAACGGCGAGTGACTGAAAAATGGATTGCAAATTTTGACGGACGACTTATACATACTTACATATGTTTAAGTACATGAGAACAGTGCAAGTTTAATAATTTACTTTAAAAACAAAGTTTTAACCAACTTCAATTTAGTACTCCGCCAAGCCACAAGAACATTTCCACATTTTTTTCCAATTTACCAAATGAACTGATTTCCGATAGCAAATGCGTTGATTATTAGGGGAAAAAACCGATACGCTGTATGTGGGCCGATAATATTTAAGAACTTCCGTCGATTCACCAAGATTATCTATCACCTATGGCACTTCATTAGTTCCTATTCACTCCTATTGTCGCACAGATATACTAGATTTAGTTTTTTTATTGTTCTGTTTAGTATGTTTTTATGTTTTGTCTCTGTATCTGGTATGTTGTGTGGCAATAAACTACTATTCTATTCTTTTCTATTCTATTCTATTTCAACGGAATCTTATCAGAATCTGTGACGTACTTTTGCACTTTTAAGTACATTTAAGTACATAATTGAGGAATTCCATGTCATCTGTGGTCTTCATCATCAATTCCACTCCACCAAATTTACGATTTCCGGGTGTAAATACACGAGTTATAATAGAAAATACCGAAATCAGTACAAGCGTGCCTAATATAATTGAAGAGTTCCCTCAATTCCTCATGAATCCCATCATCCACCTGAATTTTTGAAAAAAATGGGACCGACCTGGAAATATGTATTTATTTATTGAAATTAAAAAAAAACTTAAAAAAATACAACCAAATTGAGAACCTCCTCCTTTTTTTGAAGTCGGTTAATAAAAGCTGGCAAAAAGCTGTTAACCGAGCGCGGCCATCTCTGCGCCGCTGAAACGGTGCTGTTACGAGCTATGGGTTGACGGCAGGTGTGCGAGGCGTGTCTGAGGTGATCCGATAAGTGTGCGTTAGGCTTAACACGGAAATATGACCCACCACGGATGGACGTCACCACACTAGGAATATCTGACCTGTTCCGGGAGACGAAGCTGCACTCCTTGCACAGGAACTTGAGTCGGTGCAGGTCCTGATGCTCCTGCCGCCGCGACTGCCGCTTGAAGCGGACGAGGCAGATCTCGCACGCGTGCGCGCCCATACTCTAAAACCAACACAATTTATTTATTTATGAGGGCAAGTTGGACGAGACAGGAAGTGGATGTTTTGGGAATGTGGACGGGACAGGAAGTGGATATGTGGACGAGACAGGAAGTAGATCGTTTGGGAATGTGGACGAAATTTGGCAATGGCATGTGGACGAAGCGAGAACGCTGACGAACAGAAGTTGACGGAATGTAGTCAAAGTGTAACTACCCAGCTAGCATGATAGGTTAATAGTCATGTTTTTGGTGACGTCTAGGGCCATTTGGGCCATAAAACGTGACCCTAAACCTGCGGAACGGAACTGCCCTACAGACTACTCACCGGGCTGTGCCGTGTCTGGTGGTTGTTGTACGCGTCGTTCGCCATGAAACCCTTGCCGCACTCCTCGCACTTGTAGGCCGCGTACTGGTAGTTCGCGCTCTGCTTGCGTGCGCGTATCTCTTCTAGTTGTTGCTCCTGAAAATATAACAGTTTGTAGGAAAAGACCCGAACCTGGGTATGCCGAATATGTGAGACGACGAAAAATTTTATTCAGAGCAACGACGCGTAGTTGCAGTGTCCAAGAGGCAACCGGATGGCTCGCGGCATTCGAGCTTCCGAAATATTGTGGAACCGCCCTAGTTTCTATTAGACCGTAAGATTTTGTTGTGACAATTGGTCATCAGTCATCATAATTATCAGTGCTTTTGAACTGGAAAATACATTAATGACATGCATCAGATTCGGATTCAGATTCAGATTCATTTATTGCTGATTGAAAATTGACATTATATTTTACAAATTTTCTTTGTATATAAATAAAATGCATTCACAGAAAGCTCGTCAGGTACATACAATAAAGTTGCAATAATAATTTCTAATAATAATAATTAACAAGGACAGGCAGAAATACCAATTTAAAACAATATTGATCGTAGTAATGTCAAAATAAAAAAAAATGTCAGAAACTAGAAAAATAAAAATATACGTATCTAGGGTCTCCTAGCATAATGTCGGGATGTCAAAACATATCAATTTCATGTCAAATAAATGGATAAAAATACATATGTCAAACGTGCAAGAAATATAAAAACGGAAAATTACAGTAATAATCTGACTCTGACTTTAAGTATCATAATCCTAGATTATGATACTTAAAGTTAAAAAACCAAAAAAGTAATAATATATTAATTAATTTTAAATAGCGTCAAAAATAAATTGTCTCATATTGTTTTTGTTCGGTAAATTCCTTTACTGAATATAGCGACTTTGACAGTAAAAAGTCTTTCAATCGGTGTCCAAAACCATCGTCCGTTGATTCATTTCTGAGACTGGCGGGTAGTCTTTCGTAAAAAGCGGGGCCTATTACGCGCGGTGACTTGTCGAGGAGCGCGAGGCGCCGCGGCACGAGCTGTAATGGCCCCGTCTGACGAGTGATTCTGCCGGGCATATTCACTTTTTTAAATAAGTGTATATTTTTACATCGGAAAATTATGTGACATTTCACACTAATAACACAGATATTTGTTTGCGTGTATGTTAGTGCCGAGGGCGGGTGGGAACATTAAAGGCATGCAAGTAACTACATCGGGGTCCTGTCTCTTGACCAAACAACTTTTAGCCAAATGTAGCATTTCACAAATGTTTAATTTGACCTACTGCATTTTTCGTCAAATCAGTGGTATTTTCGGGTATTCTTTGAATATCATCAAATAGATGTCATTAGGTTAGGTTAGGAGTGTTTTATAATAATCCTATAAAGCTTTATATTTAAGAAAAAAATGCATTAGGTCAAATGAAACTTTTGTCAAATGAAACATTTGGCCAAAAGTTATTTGGTCTAACATTAGTGAACCAACTAGATCTCATTATCGCTAACAGACCTGCATGTCAATGCAGAACAATATTGTTCTAGTAACTATATCGTGGGATTCCGCAAAGAAACGCCTGTTTCAGTCGATTATGGAACACTCTAGTGTGGCTTGCAAAAACAAACTTTGTTATAAAGATGCAGTCACACAGACAAACCAATAGGAAATATCATCATTATCAACATATCAGCCGAAAGACGTCTGCTGCTAGTCATAGGCCTCCCCTAAAGAGTGCCAATGTGACCGGTCCTGCGCCACCCGCATCCAGCGGACTCCCGCGACCTTCACCAGGTCATCAGTCCACCTTGTGGGAGGCTTACCCACGCTGCGCCTTCCGGGTCGCCACTCGAGAACCTTTCCACCCCAACGGCCATCGGTTCAACGTGCTATGTGCCCCGCCCACTGCCACTTAAGTTTAGCAATTCAGAGGGCTATATTGGTTACCTTGGTTCTGCTGCGGATAGCCTCATTTCTGATGCGATCATGCAGAGAAACTCCCAACATAGCCCTCTCCATTGCCCTTTGGGTGACTTTGAGCCTTGATCATTTCAGCGACCACGTTTCGGTGCAATACGTCATCACTGGCGCCACACACTGGTTACAGACTCTCGTCTTCATAGAAGACATGAACAAAGCTAATTGAAAATATAATATCTAACCTTAGTCAAAGTAATGATTTCAACACTATAGTTACTCTCAAACTTAGCAAAATCAAAGTCCGGCAAATAATCGTTATCTGACGTCCTCTTCTTTATCTTCTTCTTCACTCTCTTCTCTTCTACCTTCTTCTTTCTCCCTTTGCTAACTTTGACATCTCTCACCGGATTCGTAGCAACGAAAATATGCTCTACATTATCATCGCTAAAGTCATGATTGTCATTGTCTATGTCATCTTTGTCTTTGATTTCATATTCTACTTTTAGATCATCAGTTTCTAGGAATATGTGGTCTGCTTCGGATTCTTCCTTTTTGATGTCAAGTTCTAGGGTGTCTCGGTAGTCTGTGGTCACGAGCCTGGTTTGTGTGAGGTGGACGAGTTTGTGGGAGTGGCGGTCTATGGTTCGGATGTAGTCTGTGGTGAGCTGGAAATGTAAATGGTTTTGATGGTTAGTTATTATAATTTTAAAACCTGGAAAGCTTTGGAGGACTCTTTCACCGCTATAGGCGGTCCTTATACAGAAGAAGAAGAGTAATATTTAAAAAAAAAAGTGAATTTAAATAGTGAAAAATAGTGAATAGTGAAATAAGAAAAAACAATCTATATAAAACTTTGTTCAGTAAATAAGTGCATAAAATATATCTACAAACTCTGTCAAAGGAAATAAAGCTTATCTTATCTTATCTTATTATAATTTCAAGGTGGAACAACTGGGTGAAAATTCTCTTAAAAAACAAATAAGATAAAGATAAGATAATTTATTTCAATTATAAGAAATAACAGTATAAATTCTCATGTACATGTCAAAACTATAATAATTTATATAATGATTGTCAAAAAAAGAACAAAGAACCATCATCATAATAATATAATGATGCAAAACTAAAATAAAACTGAAATATAGTTCATAGCTATTTTAGGAATTTTGATAATTTGGCGGTAATTAGGTGATGTGACTGACTAGATTTAAAAAAAATTAACATTGTTTTGTATGAAACAATGTACTATGGACATAATTTGTAATGGCAAATACACACATCCATGCTATTGTTTGTTTCTTCACTACACGATAATGATAGGTACTAATCACACCTATTTCCCAGAGGGGTAGGCAGAGATCACGGATTTCCACTTGCTACAATCTTGACAAACCTTTCTTGCTTCATTAACTTTCATTACATTCTGCATACATGCTTGTCGGTTTAGGGTACCCTTGACCTTACTTTTCTTCAAGATTTCTTTGCTTTGGTCAGAAAAGCTTCGACAAGGTCGCCTCCTTCAAACTGCCATACAAACGTACCATCATGCTAATATGATGATGAAATACATCCTGCAGCCAGATATTTGACTTCCGAACTATTATTTAGAAGTGGGTTACCTCATTAAGTGGCCTAACTCTGAGGCACTGCTGGGCACGGAGACTCCTGCTCCTAAAGATTCCACATTTAAGCAGAGCGCTGCGGCAGTAACTACAAAGGTGCTGCGGTAGACCATCTGTTGTAATCACCTAGAAATAAAATAGTAGATTGTGCATTAAGTTATAAATCTGGTTAGTATGTTTTTACTCTTTGCTGTTATACATTTTAAAATTTATCGCACAGTTTATATTTTAATGTATTGTTATGACAGTGAAAATCTTTGACAAGTTATTTTTCCGTTTTGTATCCTAGCAACCACATTAGTCTGTTCGTTACTTTTCCAAAAAGTGGTATGCAACCTTTAACACTTTCCCTCACTAGCAGGAAAAGTTTTGTAGCCCCAAGTCGGCTGTAAGCTTGACGAGCCTAGGCTTCGGGACTGCCTTGGTAAGTAGGTCAGCCAACTGTTCAGCAGAGCTCGTTTTCTGAATATCAACAAGACCCTCTTGCACGGTTTCACGAACAAAAAGTGTCTCACTCGGATGTGCTTTGTCCGTTTATGAAACTCGGGATTATTGGCAAGGCGTATGGCTGCCTCATTGTCCACTTTTAAGGTTGGTATGCCTTCCAAACTCGTTAGCTGGCAAAAGATTCTTTGGAGCCAGACTAGCTCACGCGCGCCTTCGCTTGCTGCTACTATTTCTGCTTCAGTTGTTGAGATTGCGACTGACGGTTGACGCTGGCTTAGCCAAGAAACAACTCCTTCAGCAAAAAGACAAGTGACTCCTGTCGTAGAGCGTCCAGTCAAGTCGTCACCAGCGTGATCCGCATCACTATAGCCTTCGATGATGGCTCTGGTACAGTTTGCATTGTATCTAATGCCATAGGATATCGTCCCTTTTAGGTATCTAAATACCCTTTTGACCCTCAGCCAGTCATCTTCGGTGGGGTTGTCTAGTTTTCTAGATACGACCCCAACAGCGTACGCTATATCAGGGCGTGTGCCCGTCATCAGGTACGTTAGTGCACCTACTGCCTCTCGGTAAGGGAATTTCTTCGCAGTGTGTCCGATTACAACTTTCCCTGATTCAGTAGTTGAATTCTTCTCTATAGGTGTTGACACTGGATTGCACTCGGACATTCCAAAGCGGTTTAAGATTTTTCTTGTGTAAGCTTCTTGCTTAATACACACAGAACCGTCTTTAGCTCTCTGGATTTCCATCCCTAGGTAGTACGATGCTGGTTTCGTCGTGATTTTTACAGTTCTACCTAACTCCTCCAGGAATTGGTGTGCTAAAGTTTCATCTGTTGATGCCACAAGCCCATCGTCCACATAAAGTGTTATAAGGATTTTCTTGTTCATCACATTCCTTGTGTATAGGCAGCTGTCAGCAGTACTCTGTACGAAACCTTTCGCTAACAGGATCTCCTCAAAGCAAGAATTCCAACAACGTGGTGCCTGTTTTAGTCCGTACAAGCTTCTCCTTAATAGACAGACTTTTGATGTGCCATCGTTGAATCCGTCAGGCTGTTTCATATAGATCTCTTCCTCGATCTTGCCATTCAGGAATGCAGTCGACACGTCAAATTGCATCAGATGTAGCTTTTCTTTGGCACTGACACTTAACAAGGCTCTTATCGTAGCCATCCGGGCCACCGGACTAAAGGTCTGTTCATAGTCGATCCCCTTTTGTTGCTTGAATCCTTTTGCTACAAGCCTCGCCTTATATTTGTCAACTGTGCCATCTGGTTGGCGTTTGATTGTGAAAACCCATTTACATGGAAGCGCTTTTCTGTTTGGAGGCAAACCACATAAAGTCCAAACTTGGTTTTCTTCGAGAGACTTAAGCTCATTTGCCATGGCCTTTTGCCACTCAGCTTTGTCTTCTCTTGACAGGGCTTCATTATAGGTTTCAGGAAATCTTTCCGTGCCTACGAAACACACATGATCGTCGAACTTCTTAGGACGTTTAATGGCTGATCTGTCTCTCAGATTATAACGAGGCTCCCCTTCAACCACGGGCTCACCTAAAACCATAGGTTCTAATAGGGGCTCTAATATTTCCAATTGCCCTTGATCAGAATCAGCGTCGGCAAACTCTTCATTATCATCATTATTAGAGCTTTCCCTCGATTCAAAGCCTGGAGTGTGAATCGTAGCTCCTTCGTCATAGCTCTCGCGCTCGTGAGTTTCACCCTCTTGATCTTGGTCTTCTCTTATACTATGTCTATCTCCCTCTAGAACATTATCATGATTTTCTGCATTGATATGCTCTTGCTCCGGAATATTGTCGCTATTTCCGTCATTTCTTACTCCCTCTCGATCAAGAGCTCGTTCAGGAATTTGATAGTTGTTGTCTGTCCTTATCGACACTTTAAATTCGACTTCGCTTGCAAAAGTGATGTCTCTAGAGCGATTAGTTTTCATTCCGTCCCAAATACGGTAACCGTCATTGTTTTCGTATCCGATAAGAACACCCTTGATGGCCTTCTTGCTCAGTTTCTTTCTGCATTGTTTGGGTACATGAGCATAGCAGAGGCTACCTATTACGCGTAAGTGACATATTTTAGGCTTCTTTCCGAACCACAGCTCGTAGGGAACTTTATCCTTCACTCTGGTTGGTCCGGTTCTGTTCAGAACATACGCTGCAGTATTAATTAGTTCAGCCCAGAGTTTCTGAGGAAGTTCACCTCTGGAGTGTAGCCAGGTTCTTGCGGCTTCAACTAAGGTGCGATTCTCGCGCTCGCTACATCCGTTTTGCTCCGGTGTGTACGGCATGGTGAAACGCTGTTGAATCCCGTTTGTGTTCAGTATTTTTCTGACATCTCCATTGTCGAACTCTCCTCCGTTATCACTTAAGAGGCATTTTACTGTATGGCCTGCTATTTTTGTCTCATTAAGCATCAGTTTCAATTTGTCCTTGACTTCAGATTTGTGACGCATGAAGTAAACTAGCCGATACAAGGAAAAATCGTCTTTGAAGAGTACGAAATATTTATATTTCTGTACGCTGGGATGTTCAAATGGTCCGCAAACGTCTGAATGTATCAACTCACCAGGAGTCGTTGCTCTTTCTCTCCTTCCAAATGGCAATCTGTGAGCTTTTCCGAATATACATGCCTCACATTTAACGTTGTCATCAGGTAAGGTTATCCCGAACTCTCGTTTGACAACTGCCTTTACGTGCCTCTTATCTTGATGGGCATAACGTTCATGATACACTTGCAGCATATTTGTGCCTGTGAGTGCGTTCACTTCAATAGTGTTGGACATTTTTGAGGAAGGGACTGTCTTGAACTGTAGTTTATATAGCCCTCCTTTGAGTTCTCTTTTGCCAACAATTTTGGTTTCTCCATCAATGTCAAGCTGACAACTTGTCGCGGTAGAAGTAAACAAGCTGTTCCGCGAGTTGTCTTGTGCTGACAGCGTCGAGAATAGATTTTTTGTCAGTGAGGGTACTAGCCAGACATCTTTAAGTCGTATGGTTTCCGTTTTCTTGCCTACCATCGATTCTACCATGACAATGCCTTTTCCTAAAGCAGGAATCATTGTCCCATCTGCCGTCTTCACAGTTTGGTCATCAGAATCAAAAGGCTCAAACTCTTGGAGTGCGTCTCGCCTAGTAGTAATATGCGTTGTTGCTCCATTATCAACAAACCAACTCTCTCCGTCTTGATCTGCCGTCTTTGAACACGCATGAACAGCCATTAGTGTTATGCTTTGTACATGCTTTGAGGCTGGTGCTGAGCTGCTTGGCTTTGGTGGTCTCCCATCCTTTATCCATTTCTTGCAGTTCCTTACTCTATGTCCCATTTGTGAACAATAGTTGCACTTCAACTTCGCATCTTTCTTCTTCTTCGACTCTTGGACTTCTGGGATTGCAAGTATCTCTTGACTAGTAGTCCCTTCTCTGTTCTCTAAAGCCTTCTCATAGCAACACAGCTGGGTTGTCAGATTGTCAACAGTTCTTTCGGTCTTGTTCAGAAGTAACCAGCTGGATTTGAACGCAAAAAATCTTTCGTCGAGTGTTTCCAATATTTTACATATCAGCAACAGATCTGGGAGCTGGCCTGTTCCATAATCTGCCATGGAAATTGCAACATTTAAATTATTCCATATGTTCTTCAGTTTCGACATATGTGAAGAAACATCATCGGATGGGTTTTGTTTAAAGTTAAAGAACTCCATGCAAAGGTGGTACGACCTGTCCTCGGTCTGACCGTCAAACAGACGATGTAACTCTTTCCAGACTTCATACGCTGTCTCAAATCTCATTACTTTCTGTAGTGTTTCATCTGTCATATTCGTCGTTAAGATGAGAAGAGCACTGCAGTTCGCTTTTGTATATCTGGCTAGAGCCTGATTGTACACTAAGAGAACAGCTGCGTCACCTGCTCCTTGATTACCTTCTGGTTTATTCAACCTTCCTTCAAGCACATCCATGGCATCTGCGGTACCGCGTAGCATGATTAGGATTTTGTACTTCCAGGTTGACCAGTTCGATTTGCCTTCAAGGCTTCCGATCGAATGTCGTGGCGAAAAAAATTCCATTGCTGTACCCATAACCTTTTAAAATTTATCGCACAGTTTATATTTTAATGTATTGTTATGACAGTGAAAATCTTTGACAAGTTATTTTTCCGTTTTGTATCCTAGCAACCACATTAGTCTGTTCGTTACTTTTCCAAAAAGTGGTATGCAACCTTTAACAATACAGTATGACTAACAGATTAAGCACAGTGCTTTTTATCTTATATTCACACCTTAATAACCTGATTTTGTGAAACAAATATTAAACAGTGAGATTTTTAACTCTCCATTTTAAAGTTGAATTTTCACACCTTTTCGGCTTTTTAGTTATCACAAATTGAACTTAACTAGAAGTAAACACTTACGGGAGTCCCTGTGATATGAGCAAACGCGTCTATGAGTCTGTTTTCGTAGATGTTAAACAGTTTAACATCGGTAGCTAGGCAAGCTCGGCAACATAGCAATTTTAGCGACGAGTTTGAGGACTCTTCCTTTATTATATTCATGTTGTAACGTTAACACTATACGGCACGAACACTCAACTATACAAAAAAACTAGAAAATTGGGTTGGTTTTGTCCTATTATTGTGTGGAATTGTAATAATACAATTAATAAACGAGTAGAAACTGTACAGTGATTGATGTATTCTTGAATTGTCAAAAGGGGAGCGTTCGAAAACAATCACAGCTTGGCATTAGCTTAGCGAACAAAAGCATTTGTAGTTTTAAGTAGATTTTTATTTACATGGCAACATTTTTCTTTAATGTCAAAATAATACGCAGCTGCTATTATTTTAGTTTTTCTTAATCGCGTCTTACTCAGACATATTTTTCTAGTCTTTATTACGTAGGTATAAGATTGCTTTTAATGTGTCATGCATACAAACTCTGTGAGGAAAAATGGCGGAATCAGTGTGACGCTTAATTTGCAGTCAATAACGTCGCCCGATGACGCTGATATCATTATTTACATTATTATCAGAAAACCGCTTGAATATAAACATTTAATGTGAGGAATATGACGAGTAACTGTTTATAAAGGCGGTAGAATGTCCGCAGTGAAATCGGAAGCGGCGGAAGAGCTGCGTGCGTGTAGGATTTGTCTCGCTACGGACACGAGGCTGTTCGGCATTCATGAACAGCGGTTAGATGAGGCTTTTACCGATATTATTGGCATTACGGTACGTGTTTATAATAAATAAAATATAAATTAATTTCTATTTTTGGTTAGGGATCAATCATATATAAATAAATAAATAAATATTAGGGGACAATCTTATCCAAATCGGCTTAGTCCCATAGTAAGCTCAACCAGGCTTGTGTTATGGGTACTAGACGACGATATATTTAATACATATAAATATTTAAATACATAGAAAACACCCAAGACTCAGAAATAAATATTCATGCTCATCACACTAATATTTGCTCTTACCGGGATTCGAACCCAGGACCTTCCGCTTCGTAGGCGGCGTCACTACTCACTAGGGTAATCGGTCGCTATAGAAAACCACATTTTTTTATTTTATAAGTAGTAATTGGTGCGCAGCTTAGTAGCAGTGCAATGTGCAAACATCATAAACACTTATTGACCTACTGTTAATTTCATCTTCATCTATCAGCTGAATGTAAACGTTAGTACCTCAATAATCCCAAATTTAACAACATTGTTACTGTTTAATTATCAGGATTAAAAATATAATATGAATGTTCTCCAATTATGTAGATTGACATAATATAAACCACAGTGTTGCTCTGTAAACAAAGTTTTATTCAATCAGTAAGGAATTTATTCCCTGGTTACATTATAACTATTATAAGTACATACTAACTGTTGCGAACTCTTTGCCTAGTGTTGTATTGTAAATATTATGTCAAATTTGAATACTGTTTTTTTCTACTTTCTTTTGTTTTTTAATGTCAGTTGTGATTTATAGTTTGTCGCTGCCATCTGAATTAAAATGTGAATATTAGTCCGTTTTTCTATTGAAACTACATACTGAAAGGTAAAACATACGCTCATTCCATTACGCAGGATTACAGCCCACTCTCCCATCGTTTTCATTGGTCCTTCATTTTGTTTTCAGTGCCTATTTTCTTTTCATCACATAGTTACCACCGTTAGTTTTCACCGTTTACCATTCATACATTTACGCGTAGTTTCATTATTGATATTAGTTCGTTAAACACATGATCACCCGTAGCAAAGGCAAGATAATGTCGGCCAAGTCTGGCCCTAACTCAGTTGTTCCGCAGCCTCAGTTTGCCGCCGATAGCTCCGGTTTGCCGGCTCAAAGCGTACATAGTGAACACACTGCGCAAAGTCGTTCATCACGTTCGTCGGCAACTGTGAAAGCACAAAAAGCGGCGGCGGAAGCGGTTGTTCTACGTCGCTGCCTAGAGCGCGAGCAGGAGCTTGCTGCCCGTGAGCGCGACCGCGAGCAGGTTCTTGCTAAACGTGAACGTGAACTCGCCGCACTACAGAAGGAGGTCGAGCAGTGCGAGCTGCAAGCTGAGCTGGCGGCGATCGATGCCGACGCCGAAAGTAGCCGCGTGGGGAGCCACGCGAGCCAACGGAGCTCCACATGGGTGAGCGTAGATAGAACGAAAAAATGGATAGACAATCACAATTTTGACAGCCGTGTTAATAGAGACGTCAATGCAGTAGGATGTGACCAAGGCTTTCCTGTACCATCCCCCGGTCGCTCGGTACCGCTACCGGCGACCACGCGGGCAACTGCACCCCCTATTAACTCTCTCACTGGACAAAATATTTGTTTACAAAATGTCACCAAAGCTTCCGAGGTGGGTGGCGTTGCGCCCCTGCTCATTTCTACGGAGGTTGACCAACCTGGTACGCTTTTACAAGCAGTCGCTGACACTGCGGCAGCAGCTAAGGCTCTGGCCTCTGCCTCCGGTGTAAGGAAACTGGAATTGCCTCTGTATTATGGTAATACATTGCACTGGTTACAATTCAAGCGTACCTACAATGTTACAAAAGCTAGTTTTTCCCCACTAGATAACATAAATCGTCTTGACATTGCACTCCGCGGGCCCGCGCGCGAGGCCGTGGCTACGCTGTTGATGTCGACGGAGGATCCGGAGGAAGTCATGCGCGCCCTTGAAGATAACTTCGCGCGCCCCGAGCTCATCGTTTACAAGGAGGTTAATTCGTTGAAAAACCTTCCACGTCTAGGTAACGATCTCAAGGAACTCGGAGTTCTATCCAATCGGGTACGTAATTCGATTTCTACAATAAAATTACTAGATCATTATGATTACTTGTGTTCACCTGAATTGTTCCACGCTGTTCTTGGGAAACTTAACCCTACCATGAAAATTAGGTGGACTGATTTTGCGGCACAGGATACTACAGGACGCCCGAAACTCGAAATACTGTCCGACTTTTTAAAGCGTGAGTTGGACCAGCATATCCGTTTTGGGTTGTCACCCGAGCTCAGTGCAACACAACTGCAACACAACATTCCTATTGACAAACCATTAAAGCGTGAAAATATTCATAATGCCGTTATGCAGTCAAAATCCAATTCTAAAGCTGGTTCTAATAAAAAACAAGAGTGTGTATTTTGCAAAAAAGATCATAATATTAAGGAGTGTGCAAAATTTAAATCTTTGTCTATCGATGAAAGATGGCAGTGGTTGCGTGAGACAAAAGTTTGCTATAGGTGTTTAAGGGCTAGTTCACATCAGTGGAAGACGTGCAAAGTGAATCCGTGTGGCGTCGATGGCTGCTCTTTACGTCACAGTGCACTTCTTCACAGGCAACCATCGCCGCCGCTCGTTAACACGCTTCGAGAACAAGCCACTGATAATGACAATGATAATGACACACACCTGACATCCGTTGAAAATAAGACACACCCTACGTTGAGTGCTTATGAACCAACCGGTGAAAAAGTTATTGTGTCCACAACCTCTACAGGCACGCAACAACCAAACACGATTTTAGCTCTTCGTCCTCGTGCTTATTTGAAAATCGTGCCTGTTACTGTCTCGGGCCCTGCTGGAACTTGTGACGTGTACTGCCTTCTTGATGACGGAAGCACCGCGACAATCATAGATTCCAGCATCGCCGCATGCATAGGGGCGACCGGGCCACAACAGGCCATTACGGTAAATGGTATTGGTGGTCTCGAACGAAACACCACAATATCATATGTCGATTTTCACATTAAAGGTAGGCACACGCAGGAAACATTTTTAGTAAAAAATGCTCGGTCAATGGAGTCTTTGTGTTTGCGCCCGCAGTCGGTCAAACGTGAAACGATCGAGTCCTTTTCACATTTGTCCGACTTGGTTGAGGTTTTGAAATATGACGATGCAACCCCGACTATTCTCATAGGAGCCGAAGATTGGCATTTGTCAATCAATCGCGAGGTTCGAGTTGGTAAAAGGAACGAGCCCGTTGCCTGTTTGACAGCCCTAGGCTGGACTTTGTACGGTATTGCTTCTAGCAAAACGAAATTGATTGAATTTGTTAACCACACATACATTAATCCAAACAATGACGATAATTTAGAATCCCTGATTAAAGAACAATACAAACTCGACTCCATAGGTATTACCAAAACCGAAACTCTGCATAGCAAACAAGACCAGCGCGCAGTCGACATTTTGGAGGCAACTTCCAAACGTTTGCCCACTGGTCGGTTTGAAGTAGGCATGCCTTGGCGCGACGATATACAGCGTGTTCCAGATAGTTACCCACAGGCGATGTCACGGTTTTTAAGTTTAGAGCGGCGTATGGCTAAAGACGTCGAGTTTGCTAAGGCATACAATGCGTTCATAAATAATATGATCACAAAAGGTTACGCTGAGGAATGCGCTCCCGACACTTACTACACACGTCGTGATAACAAATCTGACGGCTTACGTCTTTATCTCCCACATTTTGGCGTATACCACCCCCAGAAACGAAAGGTTAGAGTAGTTCATGATGCAGCAGCCAAGAATGAAGGAGTCAGCCTGAATTCTTTACTGCTCCCAGGTCCTGATCTGCTCCAGCCGCTACTTAAGGTTCTGTTTCGTTTCCGGGAGGGACGCATCGGAGTGACTGCAGATATCAAGGAGATGTTTCCCCAGGTGCGGGTTACAGAACAGGACAGAGACGCTCTTCGGTATCTGTGGAGATCTGATAGGACACATGTCATTAAGGAGTTTAGGATGACATCTGTTATTTTTGGTGCCTGCAGTAGCCCCTTTATTGCGCTATTTATAAAAAATAAAAATGCCCAAGAGCACGCACGCACACACCCGAAAGCCGTGGACGCCATTTTGTTCAGCCATTACATGGATGACTACATCGACTCACAAGATGGCGTTGACGAAGCAGCCCAGTTAGCGGCCGACATCATAACCGTGCACAATGCAGCTTGCTTCGAAATGCGAGGATGGATTTCCAATGAGCCAGGGGCACTGAACCTTATTCGTGATGACCTCCGGGCCGCTAAGCCGTTGGAAGTCGACCTTAGCGAATCCAATAACAGCATTCGAGCTCTTGGCATAGCATGGAATCCAACCTCCGATTGTTTAGGGTTTCAAACAGGCTTAGTTGAGACACCTTCTAACACACTGACAAAACGCAAAGTGCTGTCACATGTTATGCGCGTGTACGATCCTCTAGGCTTGTTAGGCCCTATAGTCGTTAAAGGACGTATATTATTCCAACAAACTTGGAGATCTAACATTGACTGGGATACAGAGCTCCCACAAACCGAAGCAACCAAGTGGTTTGATTGGTTTCAAGACCTGTCAAAAGTCTCTTCACTGAAGATACCGCGTTGGTATTCAAGGGCTAAAGGCTACGAGCCTTTCTTTAGGGAATTACATATATTTGCAGATGCAAGTGAGCTTGCTTATGCCTGTGTTGCCTATTGGCGTCTGATATACCCTGACGATAGCATCAAGCTCACTCTCATCGCAAGCAAGGCTAGAGTCTCACCTTTGAAGCCAACGTCGATTCCGCGCTTGGAACTTCAAGCTGCTTTGATAGCTTCCCGCCTGGCTCTTGTCATTAAGGACAGCCATCGAAAGAAGTCAGTACGCACATTCTTCTGGACTGATTCGATGACTGTCCTCCAATGGTTGCGCAGCGATGCACGCGCCTTTAAGCCTTTCGTTGCCCATCGGCTGGGTGAAATTCTAGAAAATTCCTCTGTCAAAGACTGGCGATGGGTACCGACAGATTTGAATGTGGCTGACGATGCGACCAGGATGCGCCCTATTAATTTGATTCTTACACATAGATGGTTCTCCGGTCCATCGTTTCTTTTAAAATCCCCAGAGGACTGGCCCATGGAACCACTTAGCGTCGCACCAGTTCGCGAAGAGCTTAAATGTCAACAGAACGAACTGGTGGGACTAACTTCATTTAGTGCAGCTTTACCTTTTCCTGTCACGGCGAATTTAGCTCGCTTCAGTGACTGGCTACGATTATTGCGTGCCACAGCCCGGGTACATCAAGCTGCGGCTATTTTTGGAAATGTGTTGGCTTCCATTCGAAATTCCAAAGCAAGCAGTGGGGCTGTTCACCCCCGTTTTCACTCTTTGTCAACGTCTACCTCTCTTACACCCTTGAGTGCCGACTTAATGAAAGCCGCTGAAAGGCACATATTACAGCAAATTCAACAGGACAGCTTCTCCCAGGAAATTCACTGCATCCTCAATAAGAAACCAATACATTCAAGCAGCCGCCTCATCAAACTATCGCCCTCACTGGGAGAGGATAACCTTTTACACTTAGCTGGAAGAATTAAAGCAGTAGAAGGCATTGACCCCGACTCTCGTTTTCCGATTCTTCTGGATGGTCGCCACCCAGTATCACGATTATTGGTGACACATTATCATCGTTTGGCAGGCCACGCGAATCACGAGTCAGTGATCAACGAGATTAGGCAAAGATTTTGGCTATTGAGACTTCGTGAAACAGTCAGAGCCGTCACAAGCCAGTGTCTCTTATGCAGAATCCGCAAATCCCAACCGCTGAACCCCACTACTGGAGATCTTCCACCCCAGAGACTAGCACATCACCAGCGACCATTCACCTTCTCTGGTGTTGACTATTTCGGTCCTGTGAACGTTACAGTAGGACGCCGCCATGAAAAACGTTACGTGGCCCTTTTTACATGCCTCACGTCCAGGGCTCTTCACCTAGAATTGGTACACAGCTTATCCGCTGATTCTGCGATAATGGGACTCAGGCGCTTCTTTGCCAGACGTGGGATCCCCACGACCATGTTCTCTGATAATGGAACCGCTTTCGTTGGCGCAAACCGAATCCTACGCCAATTTTACTCAAATGGCGTACAAGATTTTGCGGCTACAAAAGGCGTTCAGTGGAGTTTTATCCCTGCCGCGGCGCCTACTTTTGGAGGATGCTGGGAGCGCCTCGTCAGGACGGTGAAAGTAGCGTTGAAAGCAACACTCAATGAGAGATCTCCCAAAGAAGAAACATTCTTGACGCTACTAGCGGAAGCCGAGGCGATTGTAAACTCGCGCCCTCTCTCGCACGTGTCGACGAACCCTGACGATCCCACCACATTGACACCGTTCCACTTTCTCATCGGATCCTCATCTAACCAAACTCTCCCAGCGACATTGGAAGACCGTGACCTGCTCGGACGCTCCGAATGGAAGAAGGCGTTGAAATTAGCCGATAATTTTTGGAATCGCTGGGTGCGCGAAATATTGCCGATGATGCAAGCTCGAACCCATGTTAAGGGAGATCATGGACAAGACCTTCAAATAGGAGACGTGGTGATAATTGTGGATAATTCACTGCCACGATGGACATGGCCACGAGGCCGGATAGTGAAGATGTTTCCCGGTAATGATGGCGTGAATAGAGTGGTAGACGTTGCAACGGCCGGAGGTACGTTGCGCCGGCCCCTCAAAAAACTAGTTAAACTTAGTAGTACATAGGTCCGTTTGGAGGCCTTCGCTAGCGTCCAACAGTTGGTGCATTGCTGCACGAGGGGCAGGATGTTGCGAACTCTTTGCCTAGTGTTGTATTGTAAATATTATGTCAAATTTGAATACTGTTTTTTTCTACTTTCTTTTGTTTTTTAATGTCAGTTGTGATTTATAGTTTGTCGCTGCCATCTGAATTAAAATGTGAATATTAGTCCGTTTTTCTATTGAAACTACATACTGAAAGGTAAAACATACGCTCATTCCATTACGCAGGATTACAGCCCACTCTCCCATCGTTTTCACTAACAACTAAAATCTCACCTGTAAAAAAAGAAACAACATTAAAGTTTATTTCTCATTTCGTCAATCTTTTAACAACAATTATTCTAAATTATAATCCAATGATATGTACATCTTATTTATTTTACCTCATGACGACGTGACAGTATTGACAGCACGCTACTTTACCGACATTTATTTTTTACATAAATAACATACTTTGTGCATACTTCACGTAACTTTAATTGTACTAGTTTTAAGGTCTCATGTAAGTGAATTGTATAAATTCTTATGGGAATAAATCTCTTTAAACCGAAATGCTAAAGTAGGTAACCGTCTGTCTAATAACCTTTTCGTGCTAAACTACCTAACCAATTTTGGTAAATATTTGTTTTACAAAGTTAAGTCCTAGTGGTAGGCGTAAGGTGGCCACTTTTTTTAAATCTGCATTGAGAGAGGGAAATTGACGCAGACCAAATCAAGTATTGTAAATTCTACATGGGCGGACCTGCGGGTAATGAGAACAGATAATATAATATTAAATAAGAAGATAAAAATTCTATAAAAGGTTGCAGTCTTGCACAGTTTCAATAGTGTTGATATTTGACTTGTGTTCCAGCTGTCAGTATGGGACGGCTGCCCTGTGCATGTGTGCGTGTGGTGCCGCGCGCAGCTCGTCAGCGCGCAGTCGCTGCGCGCGCGCGCCGCTCGCGCCGACGCGCTGCTCAAGGAAGCACTCATGCAGGAACACATTGTAAGTATAGTGTACCGCCGAACACGCCGCGCCGTAGCGTGCGCGCTGAATCTAGACGTGCCTCGGCGAGGCACTCCTCGCCCGAGACATGCCGCCGAGCATCCTCATGCCTCGCCTCGGCCGAGCGCCCAAGCGTGCGCGCTCAGTGTAGATGTGCCTCGGCGAGCCATGCCTCGCCCAAGCGTGTGCGCTCAGTGTAGACGTGCCTCGGCGGCGTCGGGCGAGGCGTGCGGTAGACACGGCTAAAAGGTAAGCACTTCTAGAAAAGTTTGCACCAATAACTACACTGCCGGACATAGGCCTCACCCAAAGAGTGTTATAATGACCGTGGCAGTGGGCGGGGCACATTGCACGTAGAACCGATAGCCGTTGGGGCAGGTTCTCGAGTGACTAGCCTATGAAAATTTAAAGCGTCAGCCAACGCGCTTATTTACCTCTTAAAAAGCTTTTGCTGTCATTTTCGCTGCGTCATGTTACCAATATTTTCCAATTGTCCACAGATAACAGCAAGCTACCTCGCAACCATAGACCGGGTGTCGCACCAACTAGCGTTCTGTCTGTCCGTCCACCACCCCGCCACCATAGAGGCGACACACGACGAAACTAAACAGGAGGTGGACTATGATGACGATTTTGATTTGTACCATCCAGGTAACTATACTAAAATACCAGTATGTAAATACTTATATATAACAGTTGACTAAATACCGATACTATTTAGAAGACTATAGACATTGACGAAAATACCGGTATTATCTAGCAATTGACGAAAATACCAGTAAAATACCGGTTTTATCTAGATGTTGGCTAAAATACGGGTACTGTCTAAAACTTGTCTATAATTCCGGTACTAAGATACCGGTACTAGTAGAATTTCTAGCAACAGGAACTAGTTTTCGGCCTAGATACGGCGGATCACATTGTGTATATAAAGTTTCCCGTTATTCCAGCATGCTGTTTTAAAATGAGATGACTAACTACGTTTGTATGGGGAGCCGACATGTGTCAAGCATGCGTGTATATATTTAAAAAAATCAAGACTGCAACAAACTCACAACATATACGAAAATGTAATTGGTTTTAATACCCCATGAGGTGTTAGAGGGTTAGAATTTCATCACCCCCTTTCTTCCCGTGTGTGTCGTAAGAGTCGACTAAGGGAGCAGGATTGAAGTGTGTTGTGGGCGATGTGCTAGCAACATTACTGCGATATAACATTTTGACGATCTATTATATTATTTCATGAGCTCTAAAGGGTAGGCTTTTAGGGATAAAGGCGTGAATGTATTTATGTATGTATTTGTTTTTATTTTAGAGTTTGATGAACCGATAATCAATTTAAAGAACAGTATGATGCTGGAAAGCCTGAAGAGTATGGAAGTCGAGCTGGACGTAAAGACCGATGTGAGCGAGATGGCGATAAAAGAAGAGGAGCCCGTGAAGAAGCGGAAAGAGAGGGGGGGAGGGGAAAGGGTGAGTTTGGTTTGGAGTTGATTTATACTTTCATGATTTCACGCATTATGGAGCGACCACACCGGTGCTTATTAACGCTGCGTGTACGCGTTGACGTGTCGTATGCGTCACGTATTCTTCATACATTTTGCTGCGTTTTACGGTGGTTCACTAATGTTAGACCAAACAACTTTTGGCCAAATGTTTCATTTGACAAAAGTTCATTTGACCTAATGCATTTTTTTCTTAAATAGAAAGCTTTATAGGATTATTATAAAACAAACCTAACCTAACCTAATGACTTCTATTTGATGATATTCAAAGAATACCCGAAAAAAACCACTGTTTTGACGAAAAATGCATTAGGTCAAATGAAACATTTGTCAAATGATACATTTGTCAAATGATACATTTGGCTAAAAGTTGTTTGGTCAAGAGACAGGACCCCTTTTACGGTGCGTTAGCTTATTTTGAGCATCGGTGTGGTCACACCTTTACTCTGACTAAACCGGTCCTAATCGCGTATTATTAAACTTATTTTAATCACCACTTGGAGGTTATTCGAAGTTTCGGGCGTGTCACAACATACTTGCTCTCGGGTCGAACTACCAGTCTGCTTGAAACTACAACTCTGTCAATATGGATTGTAAACTACAATAATAAATGCATACAATTTAGTTTGAGATTGAAATTTTGGCCTCGTGATTAGGCCAAAAATTTTCTTTTTTTACGAAAGACTAGACTTATCCTATAATATTAAACTTTTTTAAACGCTTTTGTGCAATAAAATAAAACAACAACTTTCGAGTGATGTAGGGTGAATCGCCAATTACTGGCCGCCTCATACCAAAAATGAACTCTATTCACTTATAATATAATACATGTTTAGTATTAAGTGTTAAATACTGGCCACCCTTCAATAACTGGCCATGTTATACTAAATTGAATTCTGTTTGTTGGGAAAAAGAGTTCATTTTTAGTATGACTCGTGAAAGTGCCTTTGTGGCCTTTTTGCAGCATAAATGTTTTGATTTTGAATAAGGAATAAATAAAAAAATAAAACCTATAATATGCCCTTCACAGGGTCTAAGTCCACACCTAACGTCAGTTCGGTTCTGAGGTATAATCATGAAAAGGTAACAGGACAGACGACTTGGCATTTATCCATACTAATATTATAAATGCGAAAGTGTGTCTGTCTGTCTGTCTGTCTGTTACCTCTCCACGCTTAAACCGCTGAACCGATTGAGATGAAATTTGGTATGGATATAGTTTGAATCCCGGGGAAGGACATAGGATAGTTTTTATCCCGGAAATCATACCCTGAGGGGGGTGAAATGGGGAATGAAAGTGTGTATCGAGCTACGATATGAACGAGTTCCACGCGGACGGAGTCGCGGGCAGAAGCTAGTAATATAAATATGGAAGTATGGATAACAATAATTATTAAGAGCCTGTTGTGTCCCACTGCTGGACAAAGGCCTCGCGCCTCTGTTTCAAGACTTCGCGTTCCTGGGCAGTCTTTGGCCAATTCTTTAAAAAACCCCCGTCATTTTCATTTCCAAGTCCAATATCTCAAAAACGGCTGAACAGATTTTCATGAAACATGACTAAGAACACTCGGGATCACATCAGCTTTCGAATAAAAAAAAACCGCATTCAAATTGGTCCATCCGTTTTTGAATATGAATATCGTAGCGATATTCATATTCATTTATTTCGTATTAATCATACATTGTCATTCATTACATTAAAAATGTCGAAATAATCACTAAGAATTAAAAACAATGTCAACAGGCACATAAAATACAGTACAATCAAATACAGGACGCTCAAAATTATCATTAAAATGATTCGTCAAGAAATTCAGCTACCGAAATAGGCCTTCTGCATCAGCAGGGATTTAAGTTTGAGGGTAAAACGAAGGCACGTCCGACAGTCTTTGATAGCTGTCGGTATTTGGTTGTATATCCGCTGACCCAAGACATACGTTCCGGTGGCCGTTTACCACAGACAGATACACGGGCCTCACAAAACACCCCTCGCTTTGCGTCTCCGTTGCGAGCTGTCGGGCTGCCAGTCGGGTTGCAGTCTTGGCCCAAAGCGCGCTCGGCATTCGGCTGACATGACCAGCCCGGTCCCACTTCAACCTAGCAGCTTTCCGAGTTACGTCTACTACTTGGGTCTTGGAGCGCAGCGTGGTGTTCCGGATACGATCCATTAATTTTACACCTAATATGGATAAACTACAATTGAATTTATTGCCCCTAGATAAAGGTGAAAAAGAACAAAAGCGTGAAAACGAAGAAGAGAGTCCAGAAGGAGGCAGAAGAGAAGGAGCCGAAGAAGTACAAGCGGAAGCTGAAGGGGTTCAAGAAGTTCTTCGCCAGTGAGGACGACTATTTGAAGTTTGAGAACACTTACAACATTGGTAAGTTTGGGGGTAACATTGGTACCTTTTTATTAGCTTTATATTAACTTGTGCAAGGTAACCGATACAGCCCTCGGAATCGCTAAACTTAAGTGGCAGTGGGCGGGGCACATCGCAGAACCGATGGCCGTCGGGGCGGAAAGGTTCTCGAGTGGCAACCACGTACCGGCGGGCGCAGCGTGGGTGACCCCCCACAAGGTTAAAGGTCGCGGGAGTCCGCTGGTTGCGGGCGCAGGACCGGTCATCGTGGCACTCTTTGGGGGAGGCCTATGTCCAGCAGTGGATCTCTTTCGGCTGATATGATGATGATGATATTAATTTTTATTGTTAGTTTGTTAGTGTCTGACGCATCTAGCAACTGAATTTTAACTACTAATACAATATGGAAACTTAAACCCCGTGTGGTGTCGGGTTAGAATTTCACCACCCCATTTCTTCCCGTGGGTGTCGTAAAAGTCGACTAAGGGACAAGGGTTGAAGTGTCTTGTGGGCGATGGGCTAGCAACCTATCACTGCAATATCACATTTTGACGATCTTTTATACCCACATCTATGCTAAAAGTGGCGCTGGAACATACGTTTCATGTGCTCTGCCTACCCCTTTTGGGAATAAAGGCGTGAATGTATGTATGTATGTATGTGAATTCCGAAATAAATGATTATATAATTTAATTTAAACCCGTTCACCCGAGCCGATTGCGATGATATTTATGTAAGTATTGTAACACAGTGTTAGTCCACCGCCGAGCTTATCTGATGGCGACAGAAGGTGACCGTAGCGACTTTAACTACACAAGATAACCCGTCGAGTTTGGGCTCATTGGAACTGTCTCAAGAAGTAGTAGATTACTGTGTAAAATAGTACAGTCTTTACAAATAAGTTTGTCACCCGCGTTGTCAATCACTTGTTATTATACAAATACAATGAGGTGTGAGGAGTACAACATGACTCCATTCATGAATGTAACAGATACCGACGCTTCACGCACGAATGCATTTGCTTTATCTAATGAATAACTATCCTATTTCCGAACCTATTTCATACCATCTCAGAACCTGACACTATGTCTCACATTAAATCCAATTAACAGTAAACCATCATTGTTAGAGTATGCCTATATAAACCCATGTATCTCCTAATAAAGCGTTCATTCTATATCCGAGACTCGTCGTATTATTTACTCCTCTACGTACTACATCTCAACAAAGATTCTTTATTGCGCACCAGACATAGTACATAATAGAAAGTTGAGGTAAATTAAACATAAACAGCGGTAGACAGCAGGCGGTCTTATCGCTAAAAATAGATCTCTTCCAGACAAAAGTGGTGGATACGATGAAAAATTATCATATGATTTGTGTAGATGATAATAGAAAAACAGAATATAAACAACTTAACTATACGAAAGACAACTTGATATTATATTAACATCAGTACTCTCAACGTTTTGTCTTCTTCACGACAGAGGTAGTGAAGCTGACAGAAGAGGAGCAGCAGAAGGAGCTGGAGGCGCGCAAAGAGTCGAGCAACTACCTGCGCTCCGCGTACCGCTGCGAGCGGTGCTTCAAGGGGTTCCTGTCGCACACGACCTTCGAGAACCACCAGAAGAAGACCCACGATCCGGTGAGACCCTTTTCCGTTACCCTCACGTCCTTTGATTACCCACATGCCGTAGTTTACCCTCAACGTCCCCTAGATTAGCTTCGATCACCCCCACGCCCCGTTAGATTACCCTCACATCCCTTAGATTACCCCCACACCCCCTAGATGACCCTCGAGAACCACCAGAAGAAGACCCACGATCCGTTGAGACCCTTTTCCGTTACTCTCACGTCCTTTGATTACCCACATGCCCTCTAGTTTACCCTCAACGTCCCCTAGATTACCTTCGATCACCCCCACGCCCCGTTAGATTACCCTCACATCCCTTAGATTACCCCCACACCCCCTAGATTACCCTCGAGAACCACCAGAAGAAGATCCACGATCTGTTGAGACCCTTTTCCGTTACCCTCACGTGCTTTGATTACCCTCATGCCCTCTAGTTTACCCTCAACGTCGCCTAGATTACCTTCGATCACCCCCACGCCCCCTTAGATTACCCCCCCCCCCCCCCCCCCTTAGATTACCCCCCCCCCAGCCACACCCTCGTGAACCACGGGAAAGATCAACCTACCTGCGCTCCGCGTACCGCTGCGAGCGGCGCTTCAAAGGGGCTGTGCGACAGTCCAACATCAAAGGTAAAAATATCTAAGAGATATCTAAATTTGATTTTGGACGCTAGGTATATTTTCTTGCCTTCTTTCTTGTGGAGTAATAATACATTTTGAGTATTATTGTGTTGAGTATTATACTCGCTGGACTGTCGCCAGAGTAACGGGCGCAACGAGTGCGCGCTGTGCGGCGCGCGCTTCCGGCACCCGGCGGGGCTGCGCAAGCACTTCGAGTCGCACACGCTCAAGTTCATCTGCAAGATCTGCCAGTTCATGACGCGCCACCGGTGAGTCGACACTGTCATCAACATTATTGTTTTATAGTCGTCGGTCAACTGACAAATTGTATGCTAAATATTTTAATTTTGGAAATAAATGATAATAGCTGTTTTTTGTACGTAACAGGTATATTATCAATTAAATAGTTACCTAGAGACAAAATCCAACAACATTTCATTCATTACGAACGCACGAATATTTGTTCCTGAGTCATGGATGTTTTCTATAAATATTTATTTATCTATATAAGTATGTTTATCGTCGTCTGGTACCCATAGTACAAGCTTTGCTTAGTTTGGGACTAGGTCGATTTGTGTAAGATTGTCCCCTGATATTTATTTTATTGTTTATTAAACCAATTATAACTTGACTAGCTTCTGAAAAGTCAGAAAATATATTCATAACCGTGTTATCTTTATTTGGATTCATTTACATTTGTTCTATAATATTCAAGATCAATCATACAAAAAAAGAAAATGCATGCTTCATTTAAATCTATATAATTACTTAACTACACAATAGTTACTACTTTTTAGTAGTAACTATTGTGTAGTCTAGTTTACTACAAAATAGTGGTGTTTTCGCATTTCTTATGGCAAAAACTATATAAAAACATCACTTTGATCATTTAATGTTGATAGATGAAAATACCTGATTTCCATTTTTTACCCAGCACGGAACGGAAAAGGGTGTGTCTAAGGTCATTTCCGGTGACACTATAAATTATAAGCTATTCGTAGTATTTAAAGGCACATAAAAAAAACTTAAGCTAAAATACTAATTGTTCATCAAAATCCGGTATTGATGTTCAAAATTTGGATGTGCAAGTCAGTATTTTTTAACACACAATCTTTTTTTGTAAGCGTTTTTTGCCTAAAATATATTCCATGCGCTCTGCCTACCCCTTCAGAGAATACAGGCGTCAGTTAATGTGTGTGTATTCTAAAGATATTTTAATTTATTTCTTCTTTTACAGGAGCATGGCTGTTATGCACGCAGATTTTCATTCGGGGAAGACTTTTGATTGCAAGTACTGTGGACTCACTTTCAAGTTAGTATTACACACTTTGCACACCAAAACACAAGGTGTTGCGTTTCGACAATCGACATTCTATAGAATATTTAGTTAGTAGGATTTAAAGGTGTTGTTATACTTAAGTATATTATATACCCCTTATTTAAACGACAAACGTTGAAACCGGTTTCGCCGAATTTTCGTGTCAACGTATTTTTGTTACTTAGAAACCGTTAACGGTTTAGGTAGGTACAGCTATAACATTCCTCAATTTTTTTTTGATTCTGAATAAAACCGGTTTCCGATGAAATGGAAATTCTGCGAAAAATACATTCGATGGAAAATTTAATTAATAAGTATTATGTTCAAGAATGTTTTGTATTTAGACTTTATGGTAAGCACTCTATTGCGACTGGGAGCACTGATCAGACCTTAAATAAATTATATTTAGACCTCTAGCCGCCCAAAGAACTGTTAGAAGAAATCAAATGCAAATAATTGATTTGTGACATCATTAAAAGGCATCCTACCTTCAATGGAATGTATACCACTATAAATTTGAACAGAGTTGCATTTGTATTGTATTGTTTGATTTTAAAGCAAAATTTAATACACTGTATTTCCTAATGTAGTTGAGTCACATTCGTATTGAAATTTTTGGCTGCCAGAGGCTAAATTTATACTGTAGTAACGCCTGCTAACTTCTTTTTTTAAACCTTTGGCTGTATTTTATACCGGGGCTTCGCTTGTATTCTGTGTATACGCGAGCGGAGCCGCGTGGGCAACTAGTATATTTATATTCTCCTTAATCTACAGCAAACAGACGACATTCAACACGCACACCCGCGTCCAGCATCCTCTCGAAAACGCTTCCGCCGGCACCTGTGACGTCTGCGGCGAGACCTTCACGGGGAAACGAGGCCTACAGCAGCACAAGGCCATTGCGCATAAAAAGGTCAGCGACGTCTATACACGTCCAGCTAAAAGTCAAGGTTTACGATGAAAATTTCATAGGAAAACGGTTGATACAGCAGCTCAAGGCCATCGTGTTTACAAAGGTCAGGGACGTCTATACACGTCCAGTTAAAGGTAAAGGTTTACGATGGAAATTTGTCAGGGAAACGACTGTTGATACAGCAGCATAAGGGCATTGCGCATGAAAAGGGCAGTGACGTCTATACACGTCCTGCTAAAAGTCAAGGTGTAATATGAAAATTTTATAGAGAAACGAGTGATAGACAGACATATATAGACAACATAAAAAGGTAAATGACGTTTATATACGACCAGCTAAAAGTCAAGATGAGATGGGGAAACGAGGGTTACAGCAGCACAACGCCATCGTGCATGAAAAGGTCCGTGACTTCTATAAAAATAAAAAAAATAAAAATAATTTAATTCGGATATCTTAGACCCATAAGAATACAATTTAATAAAATCAAAATTAGAATTAAAATTAAATCAATATTGAATAGGAACATGTTTGACAATAAAAAGAAATAAATTAAGAAATAAATTGCCTACCTACGCTATTTTATTTTCTTACCATAGAATGGTAGTGATTGGCTTGTGCATATCACAACAGTGCCGTAAATATGCACAATCCACCCTACCTGCTAACATCTGCAGGATCTATACACGATCAATTATAAGTCATGAGTTACGTTGAAATTTTGACGGGGAAACGTGTGTAACTTCAAAATAACATTTGCCGGGCTGTGCAGTATGGTCGTCGCAACCCGGCTGCATATTAAAAGCCAAAATTTTAATACTTATTTTCCAATTATGCGTCAAGGGCTCTTGTACATGTCAGAGCTTACAAATACAATATTATGTGCATTATTTATTGCGTACAATATTTATTTAACAAACTAAAATTACATACATGCACAGTATTAATGCATGGGATACATTTAAAAAATACTTTAATCAAAATTTGAAATATACAATTAGAGAAACGTATCAAAACTTACACCCTTATTCATAAAACTTAAAATGCCTCTGCTAAATAAAATGTGCTTTGTCCCTTTCTTACGAAGACAAATGTCAAAGTGACAGATAAGGACAAACGGCATTTTAGTTAAAACAGGCTTGTAGAACGTTTATGAATACGGCCGTTAGCCTTTAGATATGTTGAGATTGCGGAGGGATGTAGTTGTAGGTTCTAAGTAAAACCAGACATAGTTTCACCGAAGATGTTGTATTCTCGGTAGATTAAGTATAAAGAACAAGGTATACATTAGCTTATAGTACTTATAGATAGTTATTGCTTACTTGCTATATTACTCAATTACGTGCGTCATATGTTGCAGGGCGTAACGATAAGTTACCGTTAATGTGTTAATTAGGCGCATAGTACACCTTCCCCGGAAAGTTACTCTTCACCCCCGCAAACAAGAGAAAAAAAAAATGTGACAGACGTAATTTCGTATAACATTTTTTTTTTTTGTATTGTATGAATACAATGAATGCCTTAAGACTAATTAGTAATTATATATTTTCAACGTACAATTTAGTATTATTCTTATGAGTTATGTATATCTGATTACTTTTTAAAATTTTTACATTTGGTGACATATCTTCTACCACCTCATATGGTCCAGTATAAATCGGATCTAGTTTATTTCCTACTTGGTTTTTTAAAAGTACAAAGTCACCTGGTTTGTATTTTACACTATTAATTTTCTTATCATATATATATTTTCTACTAGTTTTACTTAAAATTAAATTATTTTTAGCTTCTAACTGCGCTCTTTGTAACCTATACTTAAATTCTTTAGGATAACTTTCATAGTTATAGAGAGGGTCGACAGAAGAAATTAGATTATTAGGCAATCTACATATTTTGCCGAAAACTAGCTCATAAGGCGTATATTGTGTTTCTGTATGTACGGTTGTATTGAATGAAAAACACCAATAGCTTAACCAACTGCTCCAGTCCGTGCTATTATTGCTACATTGAATCCGGAGGTACGCTCCTAGATTCTTGTGCGTGTTTTCTAGCGCGCCTATAGTTTCATGATGATATGCTGTCGAATGTAACTTATTTACTCCTAATAACCTACAGATTTCTGTAAATACACTAGACATAAATTCGGTACCTTGATCCGTAATAATATCTTTTGGTAGTCCATATCTTAAAATAAAATTATTTACAAACGCTCTACTTACAGATTCAGTGTCTTTTCTTTCTAAAGGGTATGCTTCGACGAACTTTGTCAATTCGCACTGAATTGTTAATACGTACTTGTAGTTATAATTATCTACATCTAACGGTCCTACTACATCTAAAGATATCCTTTCGAACGATGTATCTGGGGTCGTAGTTATCGTCATTGGTTCTTTAATATATTTGTTAGTATGTTTGTTGTACTGACAATGTGTACATTTTTTTACATATTCGATTACATCACGGCTCATTCTTGGCCAGTAATAGTATCGTTTAATATTATTAAGCATCCTGTTTACCCCCGCGTGGCCACTGGTGGGTAAAAGGTGAAAGTCATTTAAAATTACTCTGATTTCGTGTCTATCATATACTTTCGTGACACTTCTCGTTACTAGGATCCTAGGAATATCACATTTATAATGAGCTAAGAATGCATTTACTTCCTTTTTATTGTGTTTATTTTTTATAATAATAATTTCATTTATATTTAGCTTCTTG
This sequence comes from Epinotia bilunana, assembly GCA_947049275.1. Taxonomy (NCBI): domain Eukaryota; kingdom Metazoa; phylum Arthropoda; class Insecta; order Lepidoptera; family Tortricidae; genus Epinotia; species Epinotia bilunana. Next base: position 975,022 of record OX346277.1, on the reverse strand, counting down.
CAAAATACTTCTAATTCCCTCGCTAACACGCCTACGGTAGATAACGATCGGGTTATTAGATAGATGCATGATTCACTTGGTACGTACATTAAATTTCCTTCCTTACTTATAATTCCGTTTTCACTTGTCTGAGTTAACTTGTAATTTGCGCTTAATACAAGTTCTACACAATCCTTAGGCGCTTTGATGATATCCACAATTCTAGGTTGATCAAGCCTATTGGTTGAGGATGCATCGGGCACTACGTCATTGCTATCGCAGATTTGCTTTGCGTGCAACTTCCGTGATTGCGCTCTCGTCATGACTGATACAACGTGTGTTCTGTAATTTTTTAAATCTTCACTATTCCTCGGTAAGCGACTCAATGCGTCTGCAGCTACATTGTTTCGTCCCGGGATATATTCAATGTCAAAAGTATATTCTTCTAAAGACAACCTGAATTTGGTTAGTCTGCTCGATGGATCAGTCATTCCGAAGAGATAAATCAATGGTTTATGGTCAGTTACGATTTTAAACCTTCTACCATATAAATAAGGTCTAAAATGCTTTGTGGCCCACACGACGGCCAACAATTCTAATTCAATAATTGGGTACCTAGTTTCCGCTGGCTTCAGATTGCGGCTGGCATACGCAATTACTTTTCCATTACTATTTGACAGTATACCACCTAGACCTGTTTTTGAAGCATCCGTGTGTAAGGTAAAAACATTATTACTAGAAAAATCTGGGTAATCTAAAACTTGTGGACTTGCAAGTACCTTTTTTAACTTTAAAAATGCCGTTTCACATTCTGGCGTCCATTTAAAAATAATGTTTTTCTTTGACAGTTGGTTCAATGGATAAGCGATGTTCGCGAAGTTAGAAATAAAACGTCTGTAATAATTAGCAAAAGCAACGAATCGTTTTGCTTCGTCTGTATTGGTTGGTCTTGGGTATTTATCTAACACCTCTACTTTTGCTGGATCGGGTTCTACACCTTTTGATGTAATTTTGTGGCCTAAATACATAATTTCCTTACGTAAAAATTCACACTTTGAGGGGTTAAGCTTAAGGTTAGTGTTCCGTAATCTTTCTAGAACTTTAATAAGGTTCTTGTTATGTGATGTCATAGAATTTCCTATTACAATGCAATCATCTAAGTAAATGAAACACTGTTTATAATTTAAACCTGACATGGCTATGGTCATCAGCCTGGAGAAGACACTTGGGCTAGTCCTGAGACCCATGGGGGTTCTCTTCATCTGATACATCTTATCGGTCGTAAAAGCTGTGTATTTCCGAGAGTTTTTGTCTAACGCAAGTTGATAATAACCTTGAGAAAGGTCAAGCTTTGAAAAGTATATGCTACCTGCGAGAGAATCTAAAATTTCAGTGATATTAGGCAAAGGGAACTTGTCGTCTTGAATTTTATTATTTAATTGCCTATAATCAACGACTAATCTCCATTTCTTTTCTCCTGATTTATCACTTTTTTTTGGAACAAGCAAAACGGGGCTGGACCACTCGGAAGTAGCCTCTTCAATTATGTCGTTATCAAGCATATTTTGTATCTGAGAATTGAGTTCTTTACGTAATGCATGTGGTATCCTGTAAGGCTTAACGTACACAGGGCTTATGTTATCTTTTAACTTAATCGTATGCTCTAGCAAGTTAGTAGTGCTGAGCTTGTCACCGGGCAGATGAAAGACATCCGCATACTTAGCACAAATTTGTTCTATACTCAACTGTTCTTCTTCATTTAAATAAGCTTTCAAATTTAGTAGAGTTAGCAAAGTGGTTACTCTGTTGACACTAATTCTCCCCGAGTCAAAGTTGCAAATATCATAACTACCTAAACTGTGCACCTCTAAACTTGATAAGTCTAGATTAACTGTCTCATCAGTCGTATTTAATATTCGTACTGGTATTCGACCTTTTTCTGGTTTCGAAATTACACCTGCGACGTAAACACCAGTCTTTATTTCTTCCGCTAATACTACGCAGTCTTCTCGCTGGTGTGCGGGTACGCGCGTGATAATTTCACAACGCGGAGGAACGCTATGCACATAATTACACGAATTTCCTTCAATCGGTACTAAAATGGACTGTTCGCAGTTCTCCAAGGTCAGAATATCATCCTTATAGCTTATATTTGCATTATAACGCTTTAAAAATGTTTGCCCTAAAATACCATCGGCAAAACATGTTAAATTCTTAAAAATATAAAACTTTTCTTGGCAAATAAATTCGTCAAAGTTAAGTGGTAAATAAATAAATCCCTCAGAGACTAAATCTCCACATATTCCTTTGATTGTAATTCTATCTTTCTGTATTTGCCTAAGAAGGTTAAGCCTATTTTGTAAACATTCATACTTCAAAACGTTCAAACTTGCACCACTGTCAATAAGTAGACTTAATTTATCCATACTACCTATTCTACAACTAACTGTAGCAAAATTATTATAACTAAATATACCGTGTGTCATATTATTCACGAAAAAACTGCATGTTGTCATTCTCATTCGTATTTACCGACGTAGAAGGCGCAGTGTCATCATGTATGTGTTGGACACGTGCTGGCGCGGGGCGCGGGGACCCTCGTGGTCCAAGTCCTCTATGTGCTGATGGCGCAAAATATTGCCGAGTACGTTGCCACGGATCGGATTGCGAAACATATGGTCTATTATTAGAATTGGAATAATATTGTGTTCCGTATGTATTATTCCTACCTCTATTAGACCTAAAATTCCCTCTGTAATGGGAATAACGCCCATTATTGTTTCTGTAATTATGACGAGGCTGCTGATTATGTTCATAATATGAAATCTGATCGTCTTTTGGTGATGAGATCTGCTCATCAATGGCTGTCCTAATGGCTTCAGGTAGAGACGTAAACTGCCTAGAAGATATTATGGTACTCAATTTGGGATCTGCGAGTCCATCAGCGAAACGCTTGATAGCCGACTTTTCATTCATCGGACGTAGAATGTCATACCTACTGTCGTTGCCATCTGCTTGAGATATGGTCAAATTGACAAAAAGTTCCTCTATCTCTGCTCCGAATGATTCTACAGATCGCCGTCCTTGCCTAGCTCTATACAACTGTGCCTGGATTGATTCTGCTGATTTTTTGGTCAATAAAAACTTACGCATATCTATAACTAAGGCTTCTACGCTAATGTATGACGTTTTTAGCCTAAGTTTAGCACTTGACGAAGCTCTTGTTTTTAAGATAAAATCAATTAGTGTTTTGTGTGAGTCGTCATTGATTAGGGTACTGTACATTAAAATACCATCTATTAATTGTTTCGTTACGTCTTCTTGCCCCGTCATGACTGGTAACAGGGCGATTGCCGTTTTAATATCGAACCCTGGTTTAGCCATTTTATTTTCTGTTTGTGATTCCGTATCGAAAAATGACAATAATGTCTTAATCTTAATGTAAGTTTCGTTAATTTCCTCTATCAATAAATTACTCAACTGTATATCCGAAGAACTGAACTCTATCTTTTGTTCTTTTAATTGAGACACAATATCCGCAGCTTGGCTAATAATTTCATTCGATTCCTCTAATTTCTTTTTACCGATTTCTTTCTGTCGCCTCTCTGGACCCAACTTTACAATATGTTCCCTTAGTTTATCCAATTGGTCACGTAATTTCTTTAATTCTTGTAACATACTACATGTGTATACTGCGAAATGGCTAAAATATTAGATATCGTGTCTAAATAACTCAATTATATTACAAAATAATCTACATAAAACTTACATTAGAAGCGTGAACACGGTATGTAGGTCATGCTGACGCCGCACGACGTCGCGTGGTTATGGCCGGGCACGTGGCGGTGCGCGGGCGGGCTCGTGGAACTTGATGTGGCTGCATGTGGCTCGATGTGCTGCAGCTCTGGGCCGGGCTAACCCTGGACTCCCCGGATCATGGGCCGGGATAACCCTGGACTCCTCTTGATGTGCGAGCCGGGAAACCCTGGACAACGCTCTTCTTTGTTATAACGTTTTTTCTTTATAATGTTTCTTGTTTCTTGTTACCAAATTCTTCAAAACTGTTCGTCATTATTTTATTTGTCTCGTAACAACTTCAATCTTCTAGTCTTCGAGATATTTCTTGCTTCAATTTGCTTCACCGAATTCTTCATTTGCCTTGGTTCTCTGGTAAGGTCGCCATGAGATATGTTGAGATTGCGGAGGGATGTAGTTGTAGGTTCTAAGTAAAACCAGACATAGTTTCACCGAAGATGTTGTATTCTCGGTAGATTAAGTATAAAGAACAAGGTATACATTAGCTTATAGTACTTATAGATAGTTATTGCTTACTTGCTATATTACTCAATTACGTGCGTCATATGTTGCAGGGCGTAACGATAAGTTACCGTTAATGTGTTAATTAGGCGCATAGTACACAGGGCGCCCACCACACAGCCAGCATTCCCGCGCTGAATAGCAATCGCTACCATTAGTACCAATTGATCTTAGCCACCAATTTATCTTCGACTCTAAAAAGAGGGAAGATTGAGAGGGTAGAGGGTCCCATAGAATTTCACCACCCCCTTTCTCCCCGTGGGTGAAGTGTTTTGTGGGCGATGGGCTAGCAACCTATCACTGCGATATCACATTTTGTCGATCTTTTATACCCACATTTATGCTAAAAGTGACGCTGGAACATAATTTCATGTGCTCTGCCTACCCCTTTTGGGAATAAAGGCGTAAATGTATGTATGTATGTATCTAATAAGATCTGGCACATATTTCGGTTGCAGCTGACGACGCCGGAGCTGAAGTGTCGCTCGTGCCTCGTGCAATTCGAGAATGTCGACGCGAAAACACGGCACAAGATCGACAACATCTGCGACCCCAAACTAAGGTAAGGACTTCGCCAGAAGCAGTGTTCAGTGTGGCACTGCATTTGTCACTCGCTGTGGCCACACTCGCCTGTATTTGTCTTTCGCTGTGGCCACACTCGCCTTTGACAAAGAGCATCAACGTAAAGAGATCTCCAGTAGAATACAAAAGCCACAATGCCAGAAGACAGTGGCGTGCCTAGGGTTTCAGAATAGGGCAAGCCGAGACATACGTTTTTGTAATTTCCTCGGATAATAGGCGCGACAAATCTTTATTAATCTGTCTCAATTAGCTGTTTACCAAAATTACTAAAAGAAATCACAGCGTTCATGCTTAGGGAAATTAATATGAAAATTGTAATGAGAGCGCGAAGGGCGAATTGAAATAGTTCGTTCTCTCGTTACCTTTGATTTTTGATCGAGAATTAGTTTGGAAGGCAAGCCCGGCTTTTCGGCTTGTATGGCAGTACCGCCACTGCCAGAAGACTCACCTCTTTCACCAATATGTCCTCCCACAATGACGTAAGGTGCCGGGACATGGCTAACAAGTGAGGCTAAATCTCCAGGAGAACACAGCTAGGTTGGGCGGCATTTAATAAACTGGACATCCTCAAGTCCACCGAAACTCCACAATGGCTGAAGACGCCTCTTTAACCAATATATCCTCTCACAATGACGTACGGTGCCGAGACATGGCTAACAATTGAGGCTGTGCACAAAATACTAGTGCAAGAGTCATGGAGCGCCATGCTCGGTATTAATTAAACTGCAAGAGCGAGTGAGGAATGTTGAGATCCGATGTCGCACTAAGGCGCGCGCAATTGGAGATAGCTTTACCAAACTCAAGTGGAGTTGGACAGGACAGCTTACCAGGCAGAATGGTGGCAGGTGGACCAAAATGACAGATGGTAGCTTCAAGTTAAAGGAAGCGTCGGTCGTCCACCAGCTCGAGGGATGGAGACATTTTTAGGCATACAGTGCCCAAAAATTATAAAATTGTTTATTTAGTTTAGTCCTAGTTTTATTTATTTTTGGGGCTCTCACTGAAAACCAGCGTCACGGCCCCGTGACAACATGCTGAGTGAGGCTCCCGTTTAGCACTGTAATATAAGGTTACCTTTTTGATTGCATTTCTTTTTTCCGTGTTTTGTGTGCTAAATAAATAAATTCTTATTCTTACATTAGGAAGATTGCGGGTCACTTCTGGATAAGATTAGCTCAGGATAGGGACGGGTGACATACTCGAAGAGAGGCCTATGCTCAGCAGTGGGCGATTACGGGCTGAAAATGACTAAGACATCGAATCCTTAAATCCATACTAATGTTATAAATGCGAAAGTGTGTCTGTCTGTCACCTCTTCACGCTTAAACCGCTGAACCGATTGAGATGAAATTTGTTATGGAGATAGTTTGAATCCCGGGGAAGGACCTAGGATAGTTTTTATCCCAGAAATCACCCCCTGAGGGAGTGAAATGGGGGATGAAAGTTTGTATCGAGCTACAATATAAACGAGTTCCACGCGGACGGAGTCGTGGGCAGAAGCTAGTCTATAATATATTCATATTCCATAGTTGTACAGATCTTATAATACGCACATGAGTTTCATATGGGCCCTGATAGGGCGTAGCAATTCATATTTATACGTAAATTTAATCTAATTACGTGCCATTTAATTGCTTAACCTTCCTTAAAATAATCATAATCCTAATATCAATAAATGATTTTTTATGCAGAAAATGAATGTCATTATTACATATTTTTTTAGGAACTGAGATAAAATTGCAACATTAAATACGATGAAATGGAAATATTTATTCAGCAAATAGGCCACAAGGCCCCTAACCTACCTACGATTACTCTGGGCCTGCTATGTTGACAATTCCACGACCGAGCGAGATGGTAGTATACAAATCTCGATAAGTGTGACAGAAAGAGATATCATCCGTTGTCTTTGTCCTAGTTTTCTTTTTTTTATTTGCCGCAACTGAGTTAGTACGATGCTGCGTAGTATGAAGTTGTTTATGGTAAGCCGTCAAGCCATTTTAAGACTAGTTCCTAATTTAGTTGCATAGGAGCCTTTCCGTCCTTTATGGTGGCGACAGAATAGCTCGTCTGTAGAATCTATACTCTAAATTACCTGTTTTATATTGGTATTACAAGTATGGTCTCAATCAGGCCATGCCCGGCGTGCGGCGACCGGTTCACGGACGAGGAGACAGCCAAGAAGCATTACCAGGACAACCACGGGAAGGAACATTACAAGTGCGACCAGGTAACCAACAATATACATCTGCGTCAACCATTTCTTGTTGTTTGATAGTACAGGCCAATCCTACTAATATTATAAATGCGAAAGTTTGGATGTTTGTTACTCAATCACGCTTAAACGGCTCAACCTATTTAGATGATTTTTTTTACGAAGATAGTTTATAACCTGGATTCAAATATAGGATAGTTTTTATCCCGGGTCCACGCAGACAAAGTCGCGGGCGGAAGCTAGTGATGTAATATAAAAAAGAGGTAGATACGTTGTCTATACGAAATTCCGTGTTTAAAAATGGCCACCAAATCTGACAGCACACGTTTCCATTGACGGCGCGAAACTGAGGCAAGTTGGTGCCATTGACACAGCTTTAGTGCCACTTTTGGGGCGCTTATAATAACCTATCTACCTCTTCTTTATATTTATTTATTTAATCGTATGGCAAACAGGATGACAAATTTACACAAAGTAACATACATAATCACTATAAGTTCATATTAAGGCTAATTAGCTACTTGATGGCTTCGTCGCTAAGGGCGATCACGATCAGGTCTTCTGGGGGGCCATCGGCGTAGCGCGTTAAGGGGCAGTGCTCGATGGTGTCCTGGATGGTCTGTGTGTCGGCACCGCAGGGGCAAGCTGGCGACTCCCCGCCGGCCGTGGCCAGCACGTAGCCGGTTAATATTGCACCAGTGTCGTCGTTATATTACATCATTGGTACAGAATTTGCTTAATTTGGGACTAGGTAGATTTGTGGAAAGTCGTCATTACAATACAATACAATACAAATACTCTTTATTGCACATCTCACACAAACAAAGCAGTTAAAAAGAAAAACAATACAATAACATGTCGGTAGAGGTAGACAACAGGCGGTCTTATCGCTGAAGAGGGATCTCTTCCAGACAACCTTTGGGTATCGGAGAAAGAGATAAAACTAGATTATGTAGTAGGTAGTGCAGAGATTAAAATAAGCCAAAAATCAAAATAATTATATTAATGCACCTACATAAATAGCTCTATATATAATAGTACATTGTGATACAAGTGAGGTACGTTGATAATTACATCAGAGGCGGAATTATCACGCGAGCCGCAGGTGAGCGTGATAAGAGAGCCGAGGATGTAATTATCAAAGCTCACGCGTTTCATACGACGTTTTTCAACACATTTTGCGAGTAAAAAATCCTTTTCATAAGATGAAAATTTGATAGGCCTGCCATGTTATTTTCCTTACTTATTGATGTCAACAGGTTTTTACTCACATGTTGAATACATCGTCAAGAATTTCTAGTGGCGTCCATTCTTTTTATCACTTTTCTAGTCACCACGAACACCATTTTTGTTAATAACCAAACACGCATTAACAATGTTTACAAATATCTGTGAAATAACCTATAATGGCGCGCATCATTTTTTTTTGTGAAGTTTGCGCAGTGCGCCCGCATTAGATGAAATCTCTTAACAGCCAATACAAAATAAAATAAATAATTTCGTTTTAAAATGTTATCTTTATTAATTCATGTAAAATGTTATCAAAAGTGAATAGTTTTACTAAATTAACCGTTTCTATATCATATCCAAAAAGAAATAGTCAATTAACTAACAAAAAGGATTTAATTTGTTTAGTCGGGTAAGAATCCATTTGCCGAGAATTAAAAAAAAAGCTGTACATTCTGTACAACCCGGCTAATTTAAGAATGCACCGTGTGCATGCATACATCTTGCTGCAAGGTGGCAACGTGACTTAATCGGGATATATCCATAACACACAAGTATCGTAAGGTTATTAAACACGCGTGTTTAATATCTAGGATTATGAGCCTAAAAGCGACACAATAAGAGGTACGTTACGAGCAATTGTGTTGAAAACATACATACACAATCATACATATATACAAATAACACAAATAAAAATATATAATACATAAACAGTCAGCCAATAATAATAGTAAGACAATCAGGGTTAGGGGAAAGACAAATAATGCTCTTTAAGAAGAGATTTGAAGTTGCCGATAGATTTAGCTTGTCTTATATGAAGAGGGAGAGAGTTCCACAGTCGAATAGCCTTAAAGGTGAACGAACTACTGTAAAATTTGGAAGATGACAAACGCACAGTTAATAGCAAATTGTTAGAAGATCTAACAAAATTGAAATAACTAAAACGCTCTTTGAGATAGCGGGGAGTTGCAGGGTTAAAAAGGACACTAAACAGAAGCGAAATAATGTGAGTTACGGCGATAACGGATAGGAAGCCACTTGAGTTTGGAACGGAAACTAGAAACGTGGTCATATTTGCGTAACCCAAATATGAACCGAATGCAGAAATTTTGGAGACGCTCAAGTTTATTAAGCTGCTCCTCAGAAAGGTCGAGATAGGAACTCATTATTCGGTACCCTTAGCTAGAAGACAACATAACGGAGTTTATTAGAATATTTGGCCCATAAAAATTGGGTAACAAATACAAATACAAATAATTTATTTCGTCAAACATAGGTAAATAGGTGACAGTTATAAGTAAAATTCAGTTCAGCTATGATGTGCCGTGTGGCGTACGAAAATTTGGTATGTACCTAACATAATGTGAATATTAGGTATCTACCTACAATTTATTTACTAGAGTCTAGAGGCTTTACATACAACATAATAAAATCCGAATTTAAGTGTCAACATTGGCGTAAATTTAAATTAATATTAAAATACATTAGAATACTACGAATTAGATTTTCAATTATAATTAACATGTCAATAAATATCTATAATGCAATGAGAGGCGAATGTCTGTGCCTAGTCGTTAAAGTAATCCTTAATACTATAATAACTTTTTTCTATCAATAATTGACTTAGCAAGTACTTAAATTTATTTGTTGTTATTAATTTGAGTGTCTCGGGAAGCTTATTAAATATCTTTGGAGCCATCGCTAAAAAGCTTTTTCCCATCAGAGTGGTGTTTCCCACATTCAATTTTAGTCTATGTTTCCTCTGACGGAGGTCGAGTGCTCTTAACTGTACGGATTACAGGCCAGGATTACACTTTACAAACATACAACATTCAAAAATATAAAGACAAGGCAGAGTAAAAAGTTAGCGATTTAAAATATGGTTGACAGCGTTCTCTGGGTTTCAATTTACAAATTGCTCTTAAACATCGTTTCTGTGCTCTCAACAAAATATCCCTATATGACGAGTTGCCCCAGAAAATAATGCCATAGCGCATGGTTGAGCCTACAAAACCGTGGTATGCAGCTAGGACTGTTTTTCGCTCATTAGTATTTGCTAGTTTGTACAGAGCAAATGAAAATTTGTATAATTTCTTACATACTTCTCTGGAGTGAGTTTCCCATGACATGTTGCTATCTATGTGGAGTCCTAAGAATTTAGTGGTATCAGTTTCTTTTATAACTGTGCCTTTGCAGGTAATGTTATGTTTGGGGACCTCTTTTCTTTGTTTGCATTAGACATGTTTTTTCTAGATTTACTTGTAAATTATTGGATTCTAACCATGTCACAACTTTTTTATTGCCAGTCCGATTTCATTTTCATAGCTGGTGTCAGCTTTAGACCCCACAAAGACAGTACTGTCATCAGCAAAGAGCAGCATTGGATGCTGGGTGGACCTAACTATGTCATTGATGTATACTAAGAACAATAGGGGTCCCAGTACACTCCCTTGGGGTACTCCATATTTAATTATCCTAGGTTGTGATCTATAGATTTTTTCTTCCCTGTATGACATGCAGATCTGAGTCAATTCAGTATATTGTTCCCTTTTGTCCAAGTAGGATTCAATAAGCTTGAGAACGTTCCCACGGATCCCGTAATGATGTAGTTTTTTAATAAGTAGTTGGTGATCTACATGGTCAAAGGCTTTTGTCATGTCCATATAAATGGAACACGACAAGTTTTTATCTAGGTTAAGAATAGCGTTCCTGACCAAATCATAAATTGCCATGTTTATCGAGGTACCCTTTCGAAATCCTTTTTGTTCGTTAACGAGTATTTTATGTTTATCCAAGAAGTTATAAATTTTATCATATATAATCTTTTCAAAATTTTTGGAAAAAACTGATAACAATGCAATTGGACGGTAATTAGAGGCAAGTTCTTTGTTGCCCTTTTTATGGACAGGCTTGACAATGGCTGGCTTTAAGTTACTTGGATAGATTCCATTAGCGACACTCAGGTTTATTATGTGGCTCAAAGGCACAGCGAGCACAGCGGTAATAATTGTAAGCAATAATTTACGTTAATTAAGAATAAATTTAGAATAAATAAGAATCAATTTAGAATAAATAAGAATACATTTATTTAAAAAATACAGGTCTTATATAAATACAGAAAAATATCAAAACTTATGGTTTAAACTTAGCCCTCGTAACTAATGAGTAATGACAGAGAATATTTGTGTCCCCCCATGTTATTATTATTATTATTAGGGGCCTGTGGTGTCCCACTGCTGGGCAAAGGCATATAGTAATTAGAAAAATAATCCTTACGAAATTAAGAATTGATATCTTTGTAATTAAAATCTATTTATTTTTAATATTATCTTTATCACCCAGTGCGATACAACCTTCGCGAAGAAATCGTCCCTGGCCGTGCACTTCGAGCGCGTGCACCTCAAGATCAAGCCGAAGAAGCCCGCCTTCTATAAGTACCACCAGTACGGGAAGGGCAGGATGAAGATACGGAACGCGGAGATTTGCGAGATCTGCGGCAAGGGATACCCGGTGAGTTGTCGTATCAGCAGGAAGACGGCCACTGCTGGACTCAGGCCTCCCCCAAGGAGTGCCAGAATACTTTACCAGGTCATCGGTCTACCCACGCTGCGATTGCCGGTCTTTCTTTGCCAAAAAAATTAAACGAATAAATAAAAAATATACAAAAAGAACATGGATGTAAAGCAAAAATGTGTCACGAAATGGGTCCGACTCGACATGTCAGTCAGTGACATGCGGTGACTGTCGGCACGAAATGGGTCCGACTCGACATGTCATTCAGTGACATGCGGTTGAGTGGCAGTCTCACAATAATCTTGTACAAATGCCAAGACACCAGTCGTGACCCTTATTACAATGCGAATAAGGGGCACGGATGGTCAGCTAACTGTGGTACATATACAACGGCTCAAATATAGCAGGGGCGCTCGCGCGCCGACCACAAAGCGATAATTTAGAGAAATTTTGCTACTTCTGTGTGTGATGCTATTATAGCTGCGGTCGTCTTTAATTTTAATGCGTGTATAAAGGTTTTTACAAAAGACCTTTGTACTGTACACGGCCTTCATAATTCAAATTGATGGTTTTGAGCTTGTTGTCGGCAGGACACGACGTGGCTGCGGTATCACCAGCGCACGCACACGGGCGAGCGGCCGTACGCGTGCTCGCAGTGCAGCAAGAGATACATGACGCCCGCCGGCCTGCAGGTGCGACGTCTGCACACGCCACAGTGGGCTAAGGATAAACATAAACAGGACATGTAGTCACGGATATCGAGCAGACAAAATGGAGATATGGCGTGAATTTAATTTTAGCTTCACTAGTTGAGAAACATATAAAATTTATGTTTTTTTAAATACTTTTTAAACATTACAGTTTAATCCGTCCATACAAGTATTCTGAACCGGGTGAGAGTTGATATATTTGGCAATGAGCTTAATCAATGATAATACTACTAACTATTCCATATAATATTGGAAAAATCGTGCGTTACCGTCATGAGATTTCAAAGAAATCATTGTGAAACGTAACAGCAATACGGATGTAGACTCGAATATTATTAGTACTTTAAATGAAAGATGTCAAAAAATATGCCTAGTGACGAAAATCCCATTCAGATATCTCAAAGAATAACGCTACAACCGTTTTAATATTGCTTGTTAGAGAGAGAAAACGCAAACAGTGTGTGACGTCACAATACGGGATGCTGCCGGGGGGCCGCGTCCAACACGATGGGGCGCGGCACGTCACCGTCTTTTAGTGACGTCAAAATCTTCCAGCGTCATCGTTTCTTAAAACTTTGGACACTTATAACTTCTTGCTTATTTAACCTTTTGCATTATTTTTTTCTGCATTTGACTTTTTAATCTTTTTTCGAGCAATTATGACATTATTGATTATTTTATTTAGTGTCTACACCCCTATTGTATTGTTATGTTTGAAGGGACTAAATGATAGAAATAAGTAAAATTAGTACAATATCTCCCATTGCTTTCCTAAATAAGTGTAGTGTAGTGTGTAATGGTTCAGGCATGCGGCTGTCAAGCGGCGGTCGTGGGTTCGAATCCGGCTCGTACCAATGAGTTTTTCGGAAATTATAAGTATACGGAATATTTACCGTTAGCTTTTCGGTGAAGGAAAACATCGCGAGGAAACCGGTCGCTTGTCCCTCAGAGACTTGTTATTTATAAGTATAATGACGACCGCTTTAGCCTAGTTGGTAGTGACCCTGCCTACGAAGCTAGAGGTCCTGGATTCGAATCCCGGTAAGGGCATTTATTTGTGTGATGAGCACGAATATTTTTTCCGAGTCATGGATGTTTTCTATGTATTTAGGTATTTATTTATCTATTATAAGTATGTTTATCGTCGTCTAGCACCCATAGTACAAGCTTTGCGATTGTGTAAGATTGTCCACAATTGATTTTTTAATTATCATCTGTCTGCTGTAGCGTCACGTGGTGATCCACACGGGGGTGCGCCGCTGGCAGTGCTCGCAGTGCCCCAAGACCTTCCTGCATCAGTCTTCCATCTACACGCACAAACTGGTAACGTACCATGATCTATAATTATTTTTACAAACACACACACACACACACACACACCACACACATACACACGCATTTTTTGCTAAAGTTAATGTCTTAAGATTATATAGTTTACATGCTAATATTTAAAAATTGCTGTCAACGATACAGGCCTATCCTAGTGTGGGCTCATCGACTTTGCATTTTTTGTACTGAATCTTTATGGTAATAAAATATTACTTTACTTAGGGCCTGTTTCACTATCGCCGGATAAAGTTATCTGCCAGTTAAAATTATTGCTATCCTTTTCTCCCGTCATATAAAAGAAAAGTGACAGCCGACATTTATCTGACGGATATGTTTTAACTGGAGATTGTGAAACAGGCCCTTACTTTACTTTACTTTTCTATTGTGAAACTCTTGTATAGTCAGCAGCAGAAGTAGCTCCGCAAAATAACACGCTCAAAATGATCCAGACAGTCCTTATCCTCTTGACATTGGAGTCGTGTGTAGGTCATTTTGAACACTCGACCCGCTTAGCCTCTTTTGCCGCTGACTGTTGACCTTTCTGCATCAGTTCTTTTTCTATTCTACCGTAAATATAAATGAATATACGCTGATGAAACAACAACCTCCTGACAATCCCGGTTGGGTCCAGGAGTACAGCATTCTGTATCTGACCCTTTTTTTTTTACCACTGCCACAATGCTTGTTTCCAGGTCCACACAGGCGAGAAGCCGTACGTCTGTCAGATCTGCAGCAAAGCGTTCACGCAATCAGGCTCGCTGCAGACACACGTCAAATACGTGCATATGAAGTTGAAGCCGCCACCAAGACGCAGGCGGCAGGAGCTGTATAAGCCACCCAGCTGAACACTAGTTCATGCACTCAGTTAAACACAAGACTAATGTATAGAAGGCCCACTGTCCATGCTTGCACTTCTGCAGACGTCGCACACATATGGTAGGAAACCATATGGGTGCGACATCTGAAGGCGTTGACGCAGTCGGGCTCCATGCAAACATACGTCAAATACGTGAATATGAAGCTGAAGCCGCCTCCCAGACGCAGGCGGCAGGAGCTGTATAAGCCACCCAGCTGAACACTAGTTCACGCACTCAATTAAACACAAGACTAATGTATAGAAGGCCCACTGTCCACGATTGCACTTCTGCAGACGTCGCACACATATGGTAGGAAACCATATGGGTGCGACATCTGAAGGCGTTGACGCAGTCGGGCTCCCTGCAAATACACGTCAAATACGTGAATATGAAGCTGAAACCGCCTCCCAGACGCAGGCGGCAGGAGCTGTATAAGCCACCCAGCTGAACACTAGTTCACGCACTCAGTTAAACACAAGACTAATGTATAGAAGGCCCACTGTCCATGCTTGCACTTCTGCAGACGTCGCACACATATGGTAGGAAACCATATGGGTGCGACATCTGAAGGCGTTGACGCAGTCGGGCTCCCTGCAAACACACGTCAAATACGTGAATATGAAGCTGAAGCCGCCTCCCAGACGCAGGCGGCAGGGCGTATGCAAACCGCCCAGCTGAACACTGGTCCAAAAACTCAGTTGCACTAAAGACTAATGTACAGAAGGCCTGCTGTCAATGCTTGCCTTGATATGGTTGGAAACCGTATCGGTAGCTACGACATCCGCAAACCCTTCGCCCGTCGCGCGCTGCAGACTTCAAGTACATGCACATGAAGTTGAAATCAGCTGACCACTAGTATATCCCGAATTCAACACACAAAGTGATGCATAGAAGACTCACTGTCTATGCTTGTAATTGTTGCTGCAGATATCGCACACATATGGTTAGAAACCATACGGGTGTGACATCCGTAAGGCTTTCTACAAGCACACGCCAAATAAGTACACATGAAGTTGAATCCAGCTGAATACTAGTCCATCACACATGGGGTGACTTATGTACAAAACAGTCAATGTCTATGCTTTTAATTCTTGCTGCAGATATCGCACACATATGGTAAGAAACCATACGGGTGTGACATCCGCAAGGCGTATATAATCCCGCCCAGCTGAACACTAGTCCGCACTCAGATACCTACCAGAGTAATGTATAGAAGACTCACTATGTCTGCTTGCCCTCCTTGCCGCAGATATCTTACACATATGGTGAGGAACCATATAGGTGCGACATCTGAAGCCGTTAACCATACGTCTCGGAACGACGTTTATTGTAAAAACTATATTGCTTCCATATTGGAAAAGCTGTCTACCATTTAGAATAAGGTGTGATTGTAACTAGAATGCTAAATATAAGTAGTATTTATAAGTCTAGTAAAATGTGTATGATGCATTCAAGTAATATGTTACCATACGTACATATCCTTTGTATATCCTTTCCCGAAAGTGAATTAAGACTCGATTTAGGGCGGGTTGCACCAACTTACGATTACAGACAGATCAACGTTAAATATGGCGCCGGCAGCTGTCATTTCATAGAAACTTATCAAACTTTCCATACATTCAGATTTTAACAAACACCACTCACGATAACAGACGGTTTGGTGCAACCCGCCCTTAGAGTCAGTGTTGTGTTCTAGCAATGCGTTCTAAACCGAAAGGTTCTCAGGGAGTATGACTATGTTCTAGTGGTAACATTTTACTTTTATCATATATGACGTAATTGTGAGTGAAACGAATGGTGTTGTAAAATATAATTTATTGAATTCAGATTCTCTAGTTTTCTTTGCTCTCTAGTTCGCTCATTGCATTCGCATAATGCTTTTTCGAATCCGTCGCTGAAGAGTTTCCCTAAACTCAATCCATCCTTAATTTTATCACACTGACGTCGTCGTCGTCGTCGGTTCGTTTTTAAATAACTTTGACTTTTAAATCTGCTGGCGCCAACACTCGTACAATCAACGAGGATATTTCGTTTCTGATGTCGTCCTTATTTTTCAGCCATAAAGGTGATATGTTATTTGCTGGATCGAAAGGAACAGCTGTTAATTTTCTGTTTGGAGCAGTGAAATATTTGGAAATTATGACATACTTAAATTGTCTCACTTTGTTGTAAAATTAATATTTCCCATGGTTGAGATTTGGGTTCTAAAACATACGTGCCGATCGATACTCATTACCACCAGATGAAATATTTGAGAATCACTACATAAATAGACCATAATCCTTACTAATATTGTAATGCGAAAGTGTGTGTATGTGTGTGTGTGTGTTTGTTTGTTTGTCCTTCTTGCACGTCGCAACGGAGCGTCGTATTAATGTGATTTTTTTTACGGAGATAGTTTAGAGGCTAGAGAGTGACATAGGCCAGCGGGAAAACATCTAATTCCCACGGGAAAATTCAATATGTTACATTTTCCTATAACCACGCGGGCGAAGCCGCGGGCATCAGCTAGTAGTAAATAAATCCTATCCTATACTATTGAACGAGCAATATTTGTATATAAATATTTATATATATTTGAAATATGCTACTCGAAAACGGCTCTAACGGTTGCAATGAGATTTGGAATATAGGGGCGGAAATATAGTACTGCGGCGAAAATCGATCTAGATTGGTCTTATGTCTGTGAACATTCGTTTTCTCCGTATTTTCTGTTTTTACCCGAGCAGAGCTCGGTTGCCCAGGGACAATCTTACACAAATCGAACTAGCCCCATAGTAAGCTTAATAAGGCTTGTGTTATGGGTGCAAGACGACGATATGTTTAATAGATATAAATACTTGAATAGATAGAAAACATCCAAGACTCAGAAACAAATATTTGTCCTTACCGGGATTCGAACCCAGGACCTTCAGCTTCGTAGGTAGCGTCACTGCCCATTAAGCTAACCGGTCGTCGAAAAATTAAACGCAAGACTTGGCAAGAACTTAATATATTAATTATATGGCACTTTATGCATACATAGCCGGGTCAATCAACTATTTCTTTTTGTTATTTTAAAAATTACAGAGTTTCTTAGAAAAATTGTTACAATACGGACTTTCTTTCCTATATAAATAAATAAGTGTGACAGGAATATGAAGCATGCCTTGTTGAACGTGGAAGCGCACAGGTGTGGACTTAAGGTAGCATTCCGATCTTGGCCACCGCGACGCGCGACCGCAACACAAGACGGCAACTGAGTCCTTTGTGCATGCAAGCGGCCACCAGCGAGCGACACGGTCGCTCCTGAGGCAGAATCGTCGCGCGACGCCGCCTGAACGCCTTGCTGATATCGCACCCGTATGGTTTCGCACCATATGTGTGCGATATCTGCAGCATGAATTGTGAGCTTGGGTCGTCGGTCGCCGCGCCTCTGTCGCATTGATCCGTATGCTATCATTCGCCTACCGACAGGCGACCATGGTCGCGGTCGTGCTAGCTTTACGGCGGTGTGTCCTTCCGGCGGCGCGCGGGCAGCCGCAGGTGCACGCTGTTGACGTGCAGCTTGCGCGTGCTCGGCGTGGAGAAGTACTTGCCGCACTGCGCGCACTGCACGCGCGTGTCGATGCCCAGGTGTACCTGCAAATAACATTCACTAATCAAATACAATTTATTGCACACCTGAAGAAAAAAACTAAAACAAAGCTTAAAGTAGAGGTAAACAACATGCGGTCTCGGTTTCTCTCCCGGGACAAGCTAGCCAGTCGAGCACACTTACCGCCTGCGTGTGCCGCCGCAGCGCGCCCGCCTGCCTGAACTCGTGCGAGCACTGCGCGCACTTGTGCGGCTTCTCCCCCGTGTGTAGTGTCACGTGAAGCTGAAAATATAAATATATATATATATATACAGGCTGAAACATAATACGAAAACATAATTTTTTGTTTCTATCGCAGTATTTTAAGGCAAATTCATTGCATTAACTCTAGAAGAAAACAATTAAACTTTACTGATATATTTATAATTTTAAATAGCAAAAACGCCAACCTTATGGTCACCCTATCGACAAGACTTGGTCTGTAGCTTAAGGTGAGAGTTTAACGTAGCAATTAGGGTGACCGTGAGACTCAAAAGACTTTAAATCAATTTTTTAATTAACGAATTAATAAACAATGTTTACATATTTTTGCCTGTTGTCACGTCTACATGTTTAAACTAAAGCTAAACAGTTAGAAACGCATATTTCTGTTCACGACTTAGGATTCACCCTGTATATTGGGGAACAAACTTACATAAACCGACCTATACACCCCATTTCTTATTATTTTGTGCTTTCCAAACATAATTTTTTTTTGCCTTTGGGAATGGCTTTCCTTGAAAGCATTACGATTAACGCACGGTTTTTCTAATCTTACTTGGAAAAGGTTATAGTCTTAAACCACGCAAAGGTTGTACTAAGGATACTAGGCAACGCAAGTTTGTACTAAGGATACTAGGCAACGCAAGTTTGTACTAAGGATACTAGGCAACGCAAGTTTGTACTAAGGATACTAGGCAACGCAAGTTTGTACTAAGGATACTAGGCAACGCAAGTTTGTACTAAGGATACTAGGCAACGCAAGTTTGTACTAAGGATACTAGGCAACGCAAGTTTGTACTAAGGATACTAGGCAACGCAAGTTTGTACTAAGGATACTAGGCAACGCAAGTTTGTACTAAGGATACTAGGCAACGCAAGTTTGTACTAAGGATACTAGGCAACGCAAGTTTTTACTAAGGATACTAGGCAACGCAAGTTTGTACTAAGGATACTAGGCAACGCTATACATATATACTTATATAGATAAATAAATATATATACTTGACTTGACATGGAAAACGTCCATGACTCACGAACATATATTCGTGCTTATCACACAAACAAATGCCTTTACCAGGATTCGAACCCGGAACCTTTAGCTTTGCAGGCAGGGGCACTACTAACTAGGCTTAAGCGGTCGTTATCACCATTCCAGCCGGAAGACCTCTCCCAAATTTAAGAAAAAATGGAAAAAAATCGTGTCGATGCTGGCCTGACTCAGGGGAAGTACAGTCAAGTGTTTAGCACATATGTATCGATAACATCCTCTCATAAATAAGTACCAAAACCTTAATCCGCTGACATAACAGTTATGGGACATATTTATGATTAAGTTGTATGCACCCATATTTTTACACTTAACTGTACCAACGGCATACTGAGTGTCATTGCAGACCGGTGTGACTGCCCAATCTTGTGGCACTGGCTCGGGCGACTCGAGTCCGTTGCACTATTGGCGTGCAAATAGAGTAGTTATAATTTAATGTACAACTAGAATATAATACTTGCTAACAACAATAAATAATAATAATATAAAACAGTTTACACTCTTTACTCAATTTCAATCTTAGGCTAGGTGTTTACAATAATTATATAGAAAGTAAAATATAAAAACTATATACAAAACATAAAATCATTATAAAAACCTAACCTAGGGTACCGCCGGCAGCGAGGCGGGGCCTAAGCTGCCGGTGGTCAGGACGTCAGAGACAGGAACCTCCTGACTATCCGCGCAGTATCCAGGAGTACCGCCTTCTGTATCTGACCCTTGAGCCAGCCTAGACCCAGAGAGTCTCTTGAGGTGATGGTCGAGACGCTTCGCTATTAAACCGTTCGCCGAAACGACTATCGGGACGATGATCGTCGAATCAACATCCCACATGGCGGTTACCTCGTGAGCCAAGTCTAGGTACTTGCAAAAAACAGTTTATTATTATTATGTATGTCTTTCCCGCTCACGGGACAATGACGTCCCGGACCTTTGGGAGGCGTGCGTGGAGCTAGGTACCTACAAAGTACCAACTGAGCCAACACGTAGAGGCCCTTTTGACAATTTAATAAAATGCAAGGAGTACACCGAGCGGATGCTGTCCCTGCCCGTGTCATGGGACGCACACAGGGACAGCACCCGCTGAGGAGTATAGGGCCTATTGATGGTTGATGGAATCTAAATGAAACGGGTTATTGGGTGAAAATGATGGACTAGTGGCTGGGCTATTGGGTGAAACATCGGACGCCTGCCTAATAAAACTGTCTCACTTTTTATCTCTGGCAGACGGTGACTCGCCAACTGCTAGATGGGCCCCTATTAATAGCGACATTAAAAAATGGCCTAAGGGCAACACCGGTCAGAAAGCTGGGGGGAAGAGAGGTGGCACTGGACTTTAAACATATAGCCAACTCGCCACTTAGGTGTCCACATCAACCCTCGAGCAACAGCTCTTGCGACTCCACTCTGAACGGCCAGTAAAGGCAAGCCAGAGACAGGGGGCCTGTCCAACCATCCACCCGGTCGGCTCAACCTGACCACAGGACACCCCCAGGAGTACTCAGGTACGTAGGATCGCTACGCCCTAACAGCCCGCCACAAGCTGCCTTACGTTGACTGATTGCACCAGAAATCTGGTGGGCGATGGGGCCGTCACATCCCTACGCCTTTATTATTATTATTATTATTTTGATTTATTTAGAAGCACAAACAGTCGCATAAACAAATATATAAGGGGTACACATAGAGTACCAACAGACATAATGCTAAAGACCTGGAGGTTCATTAATATTTAATAATGTGTTAACAAAAAAAAATAAAGAATATTAACCATGCAACTAAAAATTAATGTAGACATTTTATTTTATTATTATTATGTTTTTTCCATATCTCAGGACCATGGGGTCCCGGAATTTTGGAAGGCATGCATGGGGCCAAAGCCAACAGCGCAGAGGCCCTTTAAAACAAATATAATATAAAGCGAGGGATACACATGGCGGATACCATCTCCGAGCGCACAACATGATACACCCGGTGATGGTCCCCGCCGGGTGCAAGACTATTGCACTGCAACACTGTGCTGCGATGGAAATTAAGGTCATGGGTTATTGGGTTGAATGGTGGGTGGTCTGGAAAATGGGTTATGGGAGGAGACTAGCGGACACCTGCCGTGACAATTAGTCTCAAAATTGTGAAAAGGCAGGCGGTGACTCGCCAACTCGCTAAGTGGGCCCCACAAACAGTCGCGCGCACAGTGCGACAATGGAGCAACACGTCTGAGCGGCTGTGAGGTTGTCGAGAGGTGAGTCTGCGGTGCGCCAGATCTCGGTAATCCGTTCAAGGGCCGCCGGCGTTATGACATTTTACACTTCCAACCTGGAGCCCAGGTTCCGCTCTTGCGACAGCACAGAGGCGAGGGCCAGATCACTCGGGCCCTCTGGAGGTTAGGGGTCCGCAGTGTCGCCACTCACCGTCAGCTCGCCACAAGCTGCCCCCGCGGGCTTATTATTATTAAATTTCCACAATGACCGCTCTAGCGCTGCCCGCATTGAATAAAGAAAATTATAATTTTGAAATAACTTAAAAAATATCACGGATTGAGGAAAATATTTCATTGTGTATGTAATTAATTTTTAAAGATGCAGGGCTTACCTGCAAGCCTTGTCTCGTGGCGCAAGCCTTCTCGCAAAACGGACACTTGTACGATTTGGTGTTCTTCTCTCGCTTGCACTGGCCCAGTTGGTGCCTCTCTAGCGCCGCGTTAGACTGAAACAAAACATACATACTTTAACTCATTCCTGTATTTAAAAAAATAAGTATTTATCAAAAATGATAACTCAGCCAAAAGACGTCCACTGCTGGACATAGCCCTCCCCCAAATAGTGCCAAAGTGACCTGTCCAGCGGGTGGCCGCTGACGTGATAAATAGAGCTAATCTATACTAATACTATAAAGAAAAAAGTCTGTAAGTGTGTACGTTTTGGGCAATCTCCGGAACAGCTTATCCGATTTTAAAAAATCTTTCACCTGCGTGTAGAATAGACTTTCGGGGTGGTTATAGGCTATATTTTATACCGCGGGTTTGCCTGCGTTCTGTGCAGTACGCGGGCGAAGCCGCGCGGACAGCTAATGTATAATAAGGGTAGTTTACGCACCACGAGCTTTGCTCCGCATATTTCGCAGACGACCTGCGCTCGCAGTCGCGTCCTTTCTTTAATCTGAAAACAGACAGCTTGTTATAATTGAAATAAATGTATTTTTAATCTGCAAGTAATGGCACTTTACAAGTCAAATTTCTACCAGCGATTCTGAAGAAGAAGACCACTGTTAAGAAGTAACGCCGAAACAAAGTCGACAGTCAGTAATTTTTCCAAAAAAAGTGTTTACAATTATAATTTTTAACCTACTTAAAATAAGTCCAACTAAAAATGAATTAAAAAAAAATATATTATCGACAGCGGTAAGTGATAAAATGTCAATTCTAATGTCATGCCTCAATCATAAGTGGCAGAATGGGTTATTTTAATTTAATGGATGTGTGTGACTGTCGGTACCTCTTAGCAGTAGCTTTAATTTTAAGAAATACTTTATGTGCCCTAACAGCGTTCTTGTGTGAACATACCCTAATGTAACACCTATTTGTACCACATGATAACTATGCAATAAATGTAAGAGCCTACCTTCTTGTAGTATTCCTTGTTCATCTCCCGCGTGCGGCCGTACGCGGGCCACTTGATGCGGAGGTGGACGCGCTGGTGATGCGTGTCCAGGGAACTCTGGCTCACGAACGACTGGGAACACTGAGGGAAATAAAGGAAAAAACAACTGTCAAAAAATATGAATCTTAGAGTATATATACATATACGAGGGCTGTTTGATAAGTCCTTTTAAAAACTATTTATAAAACCTTTTTTCTGGTAAATGGCATTAACACTGGCAGGCACAATCTTTCAAATGAAGACTGTCAAAAATTCAGCAAAAAAGAACAAGTTTTTGTCAGTTTAAAAATTGTTTGACTGTGATTTTCGAACAAAAACGCGAACGAAAGCGAATTTCAAAACTATGTTAAGATAAGATGAAGCGTAATCCTCGGAATTTTTTGAGTCGATTTGTCACTGTGGACGAAACTTGGGTCCATCATTATACACCTGAATCAAAACAGCAATCAAAACAATGGATGGCGACTGGTGAGCGTGCCCCAAAGAAGGCCAAGACTGTTTTGTCGGCTGGGAAGGTGATGGCGACAGTCTTCTGGGATGGCGAAGGAAATGATTGATTACTTGGAAAAGGGAAAGACTATCACTGGCCGTTATTACGCAGTTATTGGACCATTTTTATGCTGAATTGTTGGAAAAACGACCAAAATTGTCCCCCAAGAAAGTCCTCTTTCATCAAGACAATGTCCCAGTGCACACGTCAGCTATTGCAATGGCCAAAATCCACGAGTTGGGCTTCGAGCTGGTTCCGCATGCTCCGTATTCGCCGGACCTAGCTCCATGCGATTATTACCTATTCCCAAATCGGAAAATATGGCTCGGAGGGCAAATTTTTTTGACAAATGAGGTGTAAACGGCTATTTTGAAGACCTCGACAAAACGTATTTTTTGGAGGGGATCAAAAAATTGGAAACTCGCTGGAACAAGTGTTTGGCCCTCAAAGGAGACTATGTTGAGAAATAAATGTGAATTGTTTAAAAAATATATATATTTTACTTTTTAAAATGACTTATCAAACAGCCCTCGTACATCCTAACCTACCATCCTGCCTACGCAGCCGCAACTCCTTTCTGGGCAAACTCATCATGTGCCCGGAGGAGATAAATTTCTTGAGACCAACCAGCATCCTGCAATTCTTCGAGTACGCAGGACTTGACCAAGGATTGTAGTAAGTGGCGATCACAGTCCGGAAGCCACTACCAATTTCCATTTCCATTTCAATTTATTTATTTGCAACCTTGTACAATTCACACATGCAACTTAAAGCTAGGCAATGCACAGGACACCGTTAGGGCATTGCAAACGTTACAGTTAATTATTATAATACAACAAATTAAATTAAAATTCTTATTACGGATATTTTAATTCCATCCTGATCCAAGGTGTAGACCTCTGGGGTTTGGCTGCTCATCGTGACAAAGCATTTAAAATGCAAAAACGCGCGCTGCGAATAATCGTCAGGAAACCCCTAGATCACCCAGCCAGGGATCTATTTAAAAAGCACGGAATTTTAACACTCCTCTCGGTTTATATATTGACTGCGTGCCGATATGTTAGGTCAAATCTCGCGCAGTACAAGACGAACTCTAGCCGTGAAGGTAATAACCGTAGACGGCCTCTGCTGCTTGCTCCTACACAGCGACTAGCCAAGTGCCGAAAGTCGCTCAGTATCATTGGCCCCAAAAATTATAATAAGGTTCCGAGCCACATAATATCATCTGAAAGTGACATGATATTTACAAAAAAACTCAAATCAACTCTTATATACTACTCAAAAGAAAATAGGGGCCACAAGTATGGTGATCGTTACGTGAAAATTAAATATGAAACAGTAATAATATAGTTTTCCCAGCTATTAGCCACACACCAGCATGAAAGAGGTTGGATTCTGAAGGATGCGGGACATCATTAATTAGCCACCTACCAATTACTTTATGTCCAATAAGTAACAATAAAATAGAAAAATGTTTGTGGCCCTTATTTTGTTTTGAGCAGTATAGCTGCTGTTATAGTGTGGATGAGTTTTTACAAGCGGGTGGATAGTTGACTGATGTACGATCATATTTTATTATTAAGACATTCTGTATATTGTGAATTCCATTAAGGCTGGTTTCCACTTTGATTAGTGCGAGTGCAGGTGTGTAGTGCGAGTGCAGGTGTGTAGTGCGAGTGCAGGTGTGTAGTGCGAGTGCAGGTGTGTAGTGCGAGTAGTGTCCAATTCACTGCGAGTGCAGGTGATTAGTGCGAGTGCAGGTGATTAGTGCGAGTGCAGGTGTACACAGCCAACTAATCACTTGCACTAATCAGTCGCTGTCCACACCTAGTCACTAATCACCTGCACTACGCATCTGCACTCGCACTAATCAAAGTGGAAACCAGCCTTTATGATTTATGATTATGACCTGTAAATAGATATTTACCAATAAAGAAACTGAAACTGAATTTTACGTCTTCCCCCGGGTGTGCAGTGCCGCTGCGCCCGCGGGCGGTAAATTTCACTTACCGCGTCAGTGACGTAAAATCTTGTAACATACCTCCTTGCACCAGAACACGTGTGTGTCCGCGTGCGACTTCAACGCCTCCTCCGTACCGAACACCGCACCGCACTCCGCACAAGCTCTGCGCGAAGATAAGATAAATATAACAAAATGGGAAAATACAATAAAATGGCTCTTACACCTAATATTTTAAAAACTACAACACTTAAGAGTACATGCATTTACGCCATGTTCCGAGAAGGGGTAGGCAGAATATATTACAAGAAAAAGAAAATGTGTTAATACGACACCACATGAAAAAAAGAAAGAAGAAAAATGGTAAAAGGTTCAAAATAAATGACTTCACAATTACTCACTTCAAATTGGCGTCGCATTGCGTCCGCCCGTCCGTGTGTGCACCCATGGCTTCCAAACTAGCGAACAGCACACCGCACGACTTACATTCGAACTTGGCTTTCGACAACTGAAACACAAGCTTTGTGTCAAAAATTCAAAGATTCAAAGAATTTCATTCCCTCAGATGCTAATTGTATTGGTGTTAAAAACCGGCCAAGTGCGAGTCGGACTCGCGCAATAAGGGTTCCGTACCATTATCTATAAAAACGGCAAAAAAACACGCACACTTTGGGTACGGAACCCAAAAATTAAAATTAAACATGTCCGGTGCATTATGCCTGCACGCATCCCATAAAAACACATCTTTAAAAAACTGATTATACCTAAAAAAAACGGCCGAGTGCGAGTGGGACTCGCGCACAGAGGGTTCCGTACAAGCCTGTAGGTATATAAGTAATAACTTTAAAATGAATAAAAATATTTTTATTATATGATGTAACTAAAAATGTACTGTTTTCGCAATTTTTCCTTTATCTGTGCTATAAGACAAGAATTCAAGATTCTGAGTTCACGGGAAGTACCCTGTAGGTTTTGATTCCCTTGCGAGGTCCGAAAATTTGCGGAAATTTGCGGCATAAATGGCTGTATCTTTTGATTGCGTTGGCTTAGAAGTTTGATTTTTTCACAGCTCCAAGGGACAGTAGACCTGAGTATTTGGTATAAATTTAAGCTTGATACCTCCACGAGTTCCTGAGAAAAAAGGTCTTGACAAACGGACGGACGGGCAACAAAGTGATCCTATAAGGGTTCCGTTTTTTCCTTTTGAGGTACGGAACCGTAATAAAAAAAGATTCACCCAATTACAGTGATACAGTTCCGCTGTGACACCATCCTCACCACCTATTTCCGTTGTATCACTTTTTAGTGCAAAGTGACACAACGAAAATCATGACACTTAGTGTTAAAGTGAGACCACGGAAAAATAAGAGTTGTAGTTCACCTCCTTGTGCGCCTTCGCGTGGTGGTGCCGCAGCCCCAGGGCTCCGATGAAGGAGTCCCCGCAGATCCCGCACACGTGCTCCTTGGACGGGTGGTTGAGCCGCACGTGCCCGTAGTACGAAGTGCTTTTCCTGCAATATAACAAAATAGAACACCAAGCCTATCCCACTGCCGACCTCCTGGTGTAGTCCACAGTTTTACCGCAGTATTGCTACTTCATAATAATAATTCTGTTTATTTCTTTGAAAAAAATGTGTCCAGCGATAATGCTTAATCTTATTATTTTAAGATTTTAAATTGCCTTATCGCAATTTATAATTAGACTTAGTATTTTATTACATAATGAGAACAAAGATTAACTTATGACTAAGTTATATATTAACATTTTCTTATATATTTTTACTGAAAGTTTATCAGACTTTTTGGGTATCAAGTCATATGGAAGTCTATTTAAAGCGCGTGGCGATGCGTTTGTCCCGACTCTTTTGCCATATTCATCAGTACTCACGTGAATGTAGCGTCGCACTGCTTGCATTTGAACACCTTTCCTGTGTGCATGAGGTAATGATTCCGCGCCAAATGCCTGAAAAAAAACATTTTTTTTTATGTTTGCGAGTCAACGATGTGGCGCTTCAGTGTATGTCGGCCCTCGTAGTCCGTAAGCCCACTCCCAATACACCTACGTCTCATGACAACACGATAAAATGCGTGGCAGCAGGTCGGGAAAGTTGTGCTGAGCCAAAGTCAGAAGATTATCGCACCTAAAATTGGCCGAAAGTTTGAAATTTGTATGGGTAGGTTAGCATCATTTAGCCGTTTAATAGTAAGAGTAGAGTAAACCTAAGACTGGGGGGTGTTAGAGGTGGCCAACTTCGGTGATGCCGCATGTCTCGTGCTGTTGTCACATGACGTAAATATACAGACCCGTACAAATTTTGACCAGAAGTGAAGAATTTTGAAACTTTCGGCCAATTTTAGCTGCGATAATCTTCTGATTCTTGCTCAGCACAACTTTCTCGCCCAGCACGTCTATCATGAGACGGCCGCGACATACTCTCGATTTTTCTCGCACTATACCTCTTGTTCTTAAATAATTATATCCCAGGTACCGCTGGGAGGACAGTGTGTAGGCAGATCTGCGACATGTTCAAGTCGGCAACTGGCAAGAAGTTGCGCACGATCGGGACAGATGGCGTGCTCTCGTTTCGGAGGCCAAGACCCTCTTTGGGTCCCTGAGCCAAATTAGTTAGTTTAGTTAGTTATACCTCTTGTTCTAATAAGAGAGAGACGGATAGTGCGAGAAAAATCGAGAGAGCTCGCGCGCCGTCTCCTGATAGCCGTGCATTACATTTACCGTGTTGTCATGAGACGTGGGTGTTTTGGGAGTGGGCTCCCGGACTATAGTTCGAGCTACGCGTGGGGCGGAGCGCACACTGAATGGCGACAGTTAGAAACATAATGGAATGTTTGTTAGAATTACTTGGCGCGCGTGATGAACCCGCACACGTTGCAGGTGAACTGCATCTTGTGGTAGTCGAGGTGCCGGTGGCGCAGATACTGCGTGCGGAAGCGGATGCGGCACACATCGCACTCGAACTTGCCGATGTCCTGCGGATATTACGACCGCTTTAGCCCAACTACACTAGCCACTAACTGGTAGTGACCCTACCTACGAAGCAAGAGGTCCTGGGTTCAAATCCCAGGCATTTATTTGTGCGACGAGCACGAATATTTGTTCCCGAGTCATGGGTTGTTTTCTATGTATTTATTTATGTATATAAGTATGTTTATCGTCGTTTAGTACACATAGTACAAGCTTTGCTTGGGACTAGGTCGATTTGCGTAAGATTGGCCCCTAATATATATATATAATCTGACTCATAACACATAGTATATTGTTTATTTGCATCGGGCTACAAGGAATTCTCATAGAACTGCGGGGCTAACTAAAATATCAATATTTATTATGGGAGCGTATGGAAGCTTCAATTCGAGCATTGATGATCGTGGGTCAGGAGGAACGTGTCACAACGGAAAAATGGCACTATGTTGACTCATTAAGTTTTTTTTTATACTCGTCGACCTTAATGTTTGAATTAAGACTTCGTACACCAAACTTAAATCACATACTTTTGACTATGGAGCTATCAACTCAACATTTCATAACTGTTGAGACAACTAAAATCACGACCACTCACTGACCAATCACGTAGCGCCTTTACTAAACTATAATGTATTTGACCAATAGGACGCTGTCATGAGAAAGTCAAAAGGTAATAGACATCAACGCACAAAAAAGAAAAAGCCGTTGGTTGCACTTCGTTTTCAATAGATACCAAGTTTGTTTAATTAGTTCAGTTGACTCGTAGAAAAAGTATTGTATACAATAGTTATATAATTAGCTTTTTAAGTCTCGTACCTTAATTAGGCCTTAAACGTGGTACGCGACTGAAAATGCATACATTATATAACGATTGCATAAAATACTATTATAGGTAATTCAAGATAATTATGGAAATTTCGGGACACTTTTTTCTCCTATCGGAATGGAAA
This sequence comes from Epinotia bilunana, assembly GCA_947049275.1. NCBI lineage: Eukaryota > Metazoa > Arthropoda > Insecta > Lepidoptera > Tortricidae > Epinotia > Epinotia bilunana. The sequence continues at coordinate 945,365 of OX346277.1, read as the reverse complement.
GCGATCGTGATTGAATTTTCGTGTACATTTTATAGAGAAATGCTCAGCTGACTTCACTCACCGGATCATGTTTCGCCATATGATTCCTAAACGGCTGCTCAAACTCGAACCCCCGGCCGCACTGCTCGCACTTGTAATCCAGATTCAAATAGTTACTGCTCTGTTTCCGTTCATCTATCTCATACAGCTGCTCTTCCATCGTCAGTATCTTGAGTTTGCAATCGTGCTTAGCTTCGAACTCGGCGTGGTCGAAGTTGGGCAGGAAGTTGTTGTCGGCTCTGCGGAGCTGCTGTTGCCACTTGGTCAACGGTTTCGCGTTCCGTTTCTTTCCAGCCACATATCTAAAAGGTTTTTTAAAAGTACATTACTGCAGAGGCCGGGAAAATAGGAATTACCGGCCAAGTATATATAGAAAGACGAACGCAGCGAGGCTGGCTAGGGATACGACGCTGGCAATCCATTTTCACGCCAAAAAAGCCGCATTCAATTCGGTCCATCCGTTTGGGAGCTACGATAACACAGACAGATACACAGATACACAGACACGTTAAACTTATAACACCCCTCTTTTTGCGTCGGGGGTAAAAAAAATCAAATTACCTCAGCAGATTCGACACCCTCTTCGTCTTCGCTTTATCCTCCTTTTTAGACCTTTTCGGCTTCTCACTAACCTCCAAGCTCTTCACCGAAATGTTACCCAAATTCAGACCATCTATCTCCACGACCAATCGTTTAGACTTCGACTCATCAATGCAAATCTCATCAACATTCGGTTGTTCTAGAGGATCAGCGATTTCGTCCTTCACTTCTATGTCTCTGTCATCGAAATCGTCGGAAGCATCTTCTGGTTTGTTGTAAGGTTCTAAGGAGTTGAAGCTGTAGACCTGCATCTGGACCATGTTGAGTTCCAGTTTGTGATAATGTCTGTCCACGGAGAGGATATCATCGGTGGATATCTGAAAAAATGGGAGTGTTATAGGGTAAATCGCCAATAACTGGCCACCTCATACTAAAAATTAACTATATACCGATTTCAGTGCATGAATTCAGACTGTGTGAGCCCAACCTTAAGGCGATGCCTTGATTTGAGTCGAACACGCCCCCTAGACAGAGACACGCTGATGCCTTCCGCGCACGAGGAAAAGAGATGTAACACTCTTCGGGAATGGCTTTTTTGGACAAATTTCGATAAATACCTAATTTAGAGAAGTATTATTTAAATTGCATAAAGTGAGATTTTGAATGAGATAAAATACTATAGTATTAACTTGATTGTGTCGTAAAATAATGTATCGTTTGAGTAGGCTGAGTAAAAAAGGAAAATATAGACCCAACTTTGGAATTTTTTCTATCAAGTAAATTTTAAACAATCATGTATTGATAAAATCAGAACAATCACATAGTCAAGAATCATATATCTGAAAATCAGACCTTATTGTTTCTTAATCTAGTCAGAACGGCGTTTCAAAGCACGCAATAATTTCCAATGCACAGCCTTAAGTTTGTTGTTTTTGGAGGAGACCTCATACATCTCTAAGAAATAAGTTTTATTTTCTCTTATTGTATTTGACATGTAAACTCTGATGTACTTCATTCTATTATGAATAATGTACTCATACTATTTTGAGTCTATAGATAGACATTTTGACTTGTAAAAGTGCCCTCGTGGCCTTGCTGAATAAATATTTTGAATTTTGAATTTGAATTTTGACTAGTATGACGTCGGTGGAAGGTGGGGTGGGGTGGGGTGGGGGGGGGGGGGGGGGGGGTTGCATTGCCACATTGACAAACTCGGGTTCAAGTCTGTGGCGGCGAATGAGTTAAAAACTACAGGTCTTCCAATATAGAGGTGGCCAACAAGCTAACCGCCCACCTGATGGTATGTGATCACCATAGCATATGGACGCTTGCAACTCCAGGGGTGTTACAGGCGTGTTGCCAACCCTTTAAGAACCCTCCATTCGAAGACCAGTTTCTTAATTTAGCTGCACAAGAGCCTTTCCGTCCCTTATTGTGGCAATGCATATAGCTTGTCTGTAGAAATTTATACTCTAAGTAAAGGGTAGTAAGGGTACTCACGAAGCGCCGTTTGAGCAGGTGCCGCAGCAGCGCCTGCGCGCGGCGGCACCTCGCGCGGAGGTCAGCGAACCTGCGCACATTTTTATATCTGTGTCATTTTAAGCCAAAAGGTGCCTTATTTTAGATGTAAGAAGAGTTTCTAATTACATTGTGACGGAATTCACGCTTTATTGACTTGGCCAAAGGGTCTTTTTGCTTTAGAATGTCTCATTTATACATGTTGAAATTTATTTATACCGTTCTATATAAGATTAGAAAAATCGTATGTTAATCCGGTTAATCGTCATGCGATTTCAAGGAACACCATTGCGATACGTAAAAAAAAGCTACGCTAGCCTAGTATTTCTGAGCTCGTACCAATGAGTTTTTCGGAACTTACGTACGGAATATCATTTATCGTTACCTTTTTGGTGAAGGAAAAACATCGGCAGGGAGTTAGAATGGAGGAACAATATAAGCGAGTTCCACATGGACAAAGTCACACGCCAAAGATAGTAAATTAATGTATGTACCTGAGGAGTTGCAGGCGACAGAACGGGCACAGGTGCTGTGGCAGTCCGTCGTCATCTGAATACTGTGATAAAATATACTTGAGATTAATCTTAAACTAGGAAGGTCATCTTAGTACCAATGTTTGGTTCATCTATACTTCAATTGGCATTTTGGCACTCTTTTGATGATACTTGAATTATTTGGTTAAACATAATGCCTTTATCAACCTTTCTAAAACCGAATGATTCAGCTGCATAGAACATGTTTATTTTTGGATAAAAATCATTAAATATGAATTAAAACACATGAAATATATAACATATATATACATATATATTAATGAATATATAACATTCCTGCTACTTGCAGAGAAAATCCGGTAAATATGGTAAATATTCGGCAGTTGAATAGAATAATTGTGCCAAATACAAACATTGAAAGTTAATAAGACGTCACCGAAATAGCTGGTAAAAATTGGAAAGAGGAAGCTATAGATAGAGATATATGAGAGGGAATCAAGGACCTAGGTATTATTATTCTAATTTGAACTTTATTGTTAACACTCTAAGGTCGTAACACATTTTTCGTAAATGCAAATTCCATTTTGTTTTATCACACTTTTATATTTTGCTGTTAGCCGATTCGACTTCATTCAAAACTGAACGCTATTCGTAAGAGTATAAAGCCGTTAAACACTTTTTGCAATTGCATATTCTGCAAATAAAGTATCGAATTTGGACGTTATTCCTAAAGAGATTAAGCTGAAAAATATTTGGCAATGGCAAAAACAAATTGGTATTTTATTTCTTCATCTCCTTCATCAATTTTGCTGAGTTAGGTTGAACTACTACTAATAAGGTTGTTATTAGATATATTGGCACGCAGGGGGAGAGAGGGGAAAGGAAGGGATATTTTTTTGCAAAATTAAAATTCATCAAGTTTTCACTTCTGCTGGCACTCCCGGAGTGCAACCCGGTCTTTTTTTTATCAAGGTAACTTATTAAAGTTCATTCGAAGTCGCTGCGTTGGAAAAGGTCAAAACTAGCTTGACCCCTGGATACCTACATTACATATTGATATTGGGAAATTAGGGATCAAGTGATACCTACTGGCGGTTGGTAACTTGGTAGTGAGACGAGTTGAGGCGGATTTGGGAATTGCGTAACTGAATTCGACACACATGGGTTTGTTTGTCAGCTGGAAGGATTGGTAGATTGAGTAGTACCTACCTAGTAGGAATTTCAATAGGTAGGCGTCTTCGCTCTGATCATAACACAATTGATCAGATAATTTTATCCCGGCCTCTTTTCAAAAATGTTGCGCATCCACATTTTGCGGATTTATTTTTAATACATGTCTTCCGATTTCGAATTCGAACAAGCAAAAGCAAAATTAACGTTGTCGCAGCGACAGCTGTGCACACATGCGGCTTCATCGTGATCATAAGCTCAACTATCGGTAGGTAAATTCGCCCGAGCCAGATTGGCTCGGGCGAGCCAGATTGGCTCGGGCGAGCCGCGCGCGTTTGCCCGACCGCCCGTCCACACCGACCGAGCGCTTGCGGCCGACCCTTTTGACGGCTCGCCCAAACCGTTTGGGCGAGCGTTTTTGATGGCTCGGGCGAGCCGCTCGTCCGGTGTGGACACGGCTAATAACAAAACTAATACCACACTTGAAATGTAAATACTTCACTGAATAAATAAAGCTTTATTATTATTAAAAAACGAATATTCTGTGCACCTCTGGTAAAAATATTCAAAATTAATTTAGAAGAAATAAATATATATATTTTGTTTATATGTGTGATTTGTTAAGACATTAAACATTATACAATTGAAATGCACCAAAATTGATGCCACTCAGCATAATGCCACCAGCAATATATGCTAAAGGCGATGGTTTTCAGGGCACCCAGAATTTCATGACTTAAACCCAATCAGTTATAATATGTACTTACTTCCACATCCATTAGCTGTACAAAATAGTCTTCCAGGCCGTCGGGAATGCTGTACAATTTGGTATTAGTCGCTAAGCATACCCGACAGGCACTCAGGTCTTCTGATACCAAATGCGCTGTGTCCATAGCGAATTCACTTTGATTATCACTTTTAAAACCACTATGAAACATTTTTCTTACTATTTAATAATTAAATTCAACTACTTTAAGAGGAGTAGATAAAACGTAAATAAATAATCCGGTTTCGTCGATATTGAAAATTTTAATGGGTATTTATGAACGTACAGAAAATGTTTGGCTAAAGTTACTTGTTATAAATTAAAGATGGACCTATCTAATTTAAGTGAGACCGATGCTCCAATAGTTGAGCGAGATCGTAATCATGGAGTACAATATTTTACATAAACATTAAAATAAACATAGCGATCGTGAATGTGACAATACCGACAATACTGACTGTCAGTGTCAGTCGGCCATATTTGTTTTTTTATATATATTTATTAGGAGCATTGGCATCGAGGCCATCAGCTCAAACCAGAATACATTTACAAACAAGAATAATAGTACCTTAAACTAAACAAATTCATTAAACACAAAAAAAATAGAAGTTGTGAAAAAAATAGAAGTGCATCAATTACGAAAATAAAGCTAACAAAAAAAAGCATTTATGCCTAACTGCAGGTATTTACAGATCACCGGCCATATTTGTTGTCGTTTAAAGCCGCGCACACATATATATATGGATGGTGGCAAGTATCGGGCAGGCGTACACAGACACACCGCCATCCCTGACAGGATCACAGAACGAGACGCTACACGGGCCGATATCGGCAGGACTGCATGCATTCGGCCCTTGTGGATACGTGTTGGAAGCACGGCGGCCGGCCAAATCAAGGTCATTCTATACTAGATTTTCTGTGACCTTGCTTGGCAGTCCTGCCGATTTCGGTGGTGTAGCCTCTCCTAGACGAATGACTGATTGATCCACCCTACGGCCGTCATTATAGCGCTAAGCTTAAATACATGCATCCAGGCCATAAACATAAAAAAAAAATTAAGCTTGCACTATAATCTGTAATCCAGACCAAGGACCGTATGTAAAGCGTTTATGGGGAAGTATCCGAATGAACGAACATGTCAAAATTTAATTGACAGCCGCGACATTTGATTACCTATCATTTACCCTTAGAGTAGGTTCGTTCATGCATTTACCTATTGTGTATACTAGATAATCATTGGGATGATTTAGATGAGATTTAGTCATCTCAAAAATTTGACGATGGACCCTGCACCGCCGCATGAATTAAGCGTAGCAGTGTGTGTAAAGTCTGAGCCCTCTTTCCAGGGTGTCTTTATTAAAAGCGAACCCTCGTTGGACGATGCGTGTCTCCAAGACGAGCCCTCGTGTCCAGACGTGCGCGTAAAAGACGAGCCTTCGGACACGAATGCGTGTGTGGTAACAGAGACTTCGCACACGAATGCGTGTACGGTAACAGAGCCTTCGTGCTGGGATGTGTGTGTAAAACACGAGCCACCGTGTGATGCGTGTACAGACAAACATTTGAGTGAGGCGGCGTTGGCAGCGCGGCTGTACGCGGACCACGTTGTGAAAGATGAGCTCGTGCTCGGGCCCGAGCTAGTGCAGCCGCCTTGCGAGCTCCGCGCAGTGCCAGGTGAGTTTCAGGCAAAACTAGTGGTGCCGGCGTCCTACTAATATTTTAAATGTTAATGTTCAGATATTTGTTACTAAATCACACAAAAATAAGAAACCATTCATAAACTGGATTGAACAAGGAGACTGTATCAGAAAAATCATGCCCCAAAGGAAGTTTACAGAGTGCTAGACTAATACAATAATTGAACTCATACTCAAAACAGAAACTTAAAATATAGCCTATATCTGTCCTGAATGTCGTTTTTTTTTTAATTACAAGTAGTTTCTCAGGATTAGTAGTTATTGATTATGCATTGATGTAAAGAATATTTCTATTTCTTATCATATACATATATCATATCATGTATATATTCTGAAGTCACTGAACGAGCTAGGATTAAACTACAAATATATAGAAATATTAAGAGGAATATATATGAATAGTACAGCAAGAGTCAAGCTAAAGTCTCCAGGCTTATCATTCCCAACACAACGTGGAGTGCAACAAGGGGGCCCTCTCTCCCCACAACTATTTATCGCAGTCCTAGAAAGCATTTTTAGGAAACTTGAATGGTAAAACATGGGAATATGCATAGATGGATGCTAGTTGTCACATTTACGTTTTGCGGACGATATAGTGTTACTCTCCGAAGATCCAACGCAGTTGAAACTAATGATACAGTCCCTGAGACTTGAAAGGGCTACAGGATTAGAAATAAACCGAGACAAAACACAACGATTGACTAACAGCGTTGAAGTTTAAATAACAATAGACCAATCTATCCAATAGACGTATCAAACAAACCTGGAACATATATTGGGCAATGAAAGAAATTTTCAAAAGTTCATTACCAACTTCACCGAAAACTAAAGCAATGCAAATCAGCCTTATGCCTTGCCTAACCTACGCACGTTAGACCTGGACAATGACTCAAAAACATTAAACAAAATAAAAATATGACAGAGAGGAATTGAAAGAAGTTAAAAGTAAGAATATAAAAAGGAAGGATAGAGTAAAGAACAGAACAATCAGAGAAAGAACAAAAGCCAAGGAGATAACAAAACATGTACTCTCATTGAAGTGGAAAAGAGTAATGGATGAAAGATGGTCACATACACTAATGAACTGGTTTATAATATATAGAAAACGTAAAAGCTTGGAAGTACAACAGTTGCGAACTAGTAAAGTGCGGGCACAATACAGACACAAACTCGATACGCCGGCGGTATGACTAGCACTATCATCTAAAAATGCACATTGCATGTGCATAAGTTACCAGACTCATTTAAGGGCCAGAATTTAAAAGTATTTAAGGCAACTGTAAAAAAATCGCTTACTGATAAATGTTATTATAATATAATTTCTGTATTGCACTATTATTTTATTTTATTTTCATATTAAAATCTGACATGTATGTATTAATAACATTTTTAAATACGTAGCTTCTTACCAATAGTTTGTAAATGTATGGACGCCTGTAAAGGTAGGACTTGGTGAGACTATCAGAGCTGCAAGTGTAACTGCAATTGTAACCCAATCTCTGCATGAATTTTAATAAATCATCAAAAAAGTCCTATTTGTCTAGAACAGCAAGAGACAGAGGAAAATGGAAGCAATTGGAGGAGGCTTTAACCGCAATAGGCGGTCCTTAAAGTTAACTTATATATTAAGAATTAAGTACATCTATACGTATAAGGAAAATAGCAGTATTTAAACAGTTATTCTTTGGGGGTAATGAAGTTGATGTTAAAATGGGCGTATTAAAGGGTACTAAACTTCGCCTGACTGAATTGCAGAGACGTGATTTATTATTATTATTATTTGTCATACATTATTATTATCTGTAATAAAAAAAAATTGCCTCATTAAAGGTAAAATCAGTTTCGCTAACAGGCAAAAATTTTTTTTTTTTTAAATTGACATGCAAAATACTTAAATTCTAACTGATACTTCTTTCCGCACAGCTGTGCCAACTGCGGTCAGGGCATTTCTACCCGTCATAGTGGTAACGCAGTTGCATCCGAAAGGAGCCCAGGTTCTGCTTGCCCGGACCATCCCAAGATGTTCACAGGAGAGAGGAAAAGGAGGTATCTGCTCTTCAATATATAAATAAAAAAATGTTTGTGATTAGAGATTTCTCGAACAAAACGTTCTGCTCACTCTTTTTAGGGTTCCGTACCCAAAGGGTAAAATGGGACCCTATTACTAAGACTCCGCTGTCCGTCCGTCCGTCTGTCTGTCACCAGGCTGTATCTCATGAACCGTGATACTTAGACAGTTGACATTTTCACAGATGATATGTATTTCTGTTGCCGCTATAACAACAAATACTAAAATAATGAACAAAATAAATATTTAAGGGGGCTCCCATACAACGAACGTGATTTTTTTACCGTTTTTATAGATAATGGTACGGAACCCTTCGTGCGCGAGTCCGACTCGCACTTGGCCGGTTTTCATTTAATGTCTAGAAAGTAAGTTAGTTAAGTTTCTATATCACTCCATACGAACGCTCGTTGCTAATATACCGCATTCCCGAAATACTAGATTTTGCAAAATATCGGATTATCAATATATCACACTTTTAGCTTACCACATTCCCGTTACACCAGTTTATAAAATCGTAAGGTACTCATGGAACTAAATCGTTTTAAGAATGTCCTATACAGAAAATTTGGTATATTGGTAGTGTGATAAATCAAGAATGTGGTATTTTGCAAAATCTGGTATTCCGAGAATGAGGTATATAAGCAACGAGCGCATACGAACGTATAGATTTGAGCGTCACGGTGATCCTTAAAAGTACATCCAAAGGAATTCCCACCGCCATCAACCAGCCAAACGGCTCCCCGCATGCACCCTAAATTAATTTTAACTTTGATTGGGTACCATCGCCAACACAGTTAACTGACCATCCGTGCACTTTATGTGCACGGTAATAAGGTTCAATATAAATACAGAACGCTTCGAAGATGTTCCTAACGGTTTATTAAAAAAAAATTGTGTGACAACATACATACACATACACATTTTGCGGCTTTTTAAAAAAAAGCCGCAAAATGTGGATGCGCAAAATGCACAGATTCTCGTGAAATTTTGTGAGTGAGTTCGATATTTATGATTGACTTAACAACGATCATAGTATCAGCCGTTGTTGCCAGGGAGGTCTATCTTTGACTGTAATTTTTGTCTTTATTGTGAAATTGAATTCGAAATTGTATCTTTGCAGGGCAAGCTCACCAGAAGGAGCTAAGAGGAATACCCAAAACACACCAGTGTGACCAATGTAGCTATACTACTAAAATAAGAAGTCATTTACAAGATCATAAAAGGATACATACTGGTGAGAAACCATACAAGTGTGACCAATGCAGTTACGCCAGCAGCCGAAAATCTCATTTAGAAGTCCATGTAAGGATACATAACGGGGAAAAATCATATAAATGTGGCCAATGTAGTTATGCCAGTACTCAAAAAGGTACTTTAAAAGCTCATGAAAGGACACACAATGATGAGAAGCCTTACAAATGTGGCCAATGCAGTTATGCAAGTGCCCAAAAAAGTGATTTAAAAGTCCACGAAAGGACACATACTGGTGAAAAGCCTTATAATTGTGACCAATGTAGTTACGCTAGTAACACAAAACGTTATTTAAAACTCCACAAAATGAAGCATACTGGCGAGAAACTTTACAATTGCAGCCAATGCAATTACGCTAGTAACAACAAGTATAATGTGCGACACCATGAAATGACGCATACTGGTGAGAAGCCATACAAATGTGTCCGGTGTAGTTTTGCTACAGCCCAGAAACACAATTTGGTAGTTCATGAAAGGATGCACACTGGTGAAAAACCTTACAAATGTGACCAATGCAGTTACGCTGGTGCCCGGAGTTGCGATCTGCAACTTCATGAAAGGATACATACTGGCGAGAGGCTATACAAATGTGCGCACTGTAATTTCGCTAGTGCATACAAACATAATTTAAAAACCCATGAAAGGACACACAGTAATGAAAAGCCTTACAAATGTGGCCAATGCGGTTATGCTAGCAACCGAATGAGTAGGGTAAAGGAGCATGAAAGGAAACACACAGGAGATAAGACTTTCACCCCACCACACTGATCACGACCAGTTTAACGAGAGTGGATAGCCTGCGCCGGGGTCCTGCGGCACTTCTGGTTGGTGCGCTTTTTGAACGAGCGAGCGAAGCGAAAATTCTCTGGTCCAGGTTGGACCAAAATTATTTCGTATGTCTCTCCAACTGTTCTGCTCCATAGGTCGTATTTCTCATCCGATTCTCGTGAAATTATGTGAGCGGGATCGATAATTAACAGTTTTTTTTATCTAGTAAATTTTAATAAATTCATTTTTTTTAAGTACAGACTGTCTAGTTCTGCAACGCACAGAGTCGCTAGTCTTACTTTCTGTTACATCCCGCTAAGGTCAACCCACTTAAAGGAACGCAATAATACTTATATCCTTTTATTAACAGACATTTTATGTTTTACTGTATGGGCATTTATTTGTGTGATGAGCACGAATATTTGTTCCTGAGTCATGGATGTTTTCTATGTATTTAAGTATTTATTTATCTATATAAGTATGTTTATCGTCGTCTTGTACCCATAGTACAAGCTTTGCTTAGTTTGGGACTAGGTCGATTTGTGTAAGATTGTCCCCTAATATTTATTTATTTATTTTATTTACTGTCACATGTTTTACATATGATTATCAACATTTCAAGTTGACCCTACATCAAAAAATCGGCCAAGTGCGTGTCGGGCCACGCGCAGTGTAGGATTCCGTAGTTGCCCGTCTGTCTTTGTTACATCGACACGCGCGCGCCAACTAAATGGTGCGGTTGCGTCGGCCGAATTTGTAAGAAAGTTGGCCTTTTCAAGTACATTTTAAGTTGGCCGACTATTACTCGTTAACTAGTAATGTTTACTTAGCCATCATAATTTTCCTTTTAAATTCATTATATCAAGGACTTTAATTGTTTAGCCATTTAGGTGTCACCTTATTTAGCGTTTTTTATAGTTAAGCTTTGAAGTGTCCAGTATAAAGTGAGTTCTAAATGGCTCAACATTTAAAGTCCGTGACCGTAATACTGCCACGAATATTTCCACATTCCCAGTAGCAGCCATTTAGCCGGCAGGGGATGGGGACACATGACTGTAACAAAAAAATAGGCTTCAAAGCCTAATATTACACAAATGGACCATTCTAAATGGTTCAGAGAAACTCATAATATTCTTGAACAAGCTATCTAACGGTACCCCACACCAAGGGTTTAACGAGAAAAAAAAATACATCCCCACTTTATGTGTAAGACCTTAAAGAATAGAAATAAAAAAATAAATAAAAATATTCTACTATTTTGTCGGCGTGATTGATTTATATACCTCTTCCGTCACTGTCCTAGTAGCTCAGTGGTGAGAGTGCTCTACCGGAAATAGAGGGGTCACAGGTTCGAGTCCTGTCTAGGGCTACATACAACGATGGTTTATTTTTTCATTATATTCGTTATCTCTTTATCATATCGTTTACAATGATGTATGCTGTATATTGTACTTCCTAATAAATGTGTGAAATCGTTGGATATTTATTGATGTACTATCGACAACACAGCTAAATGACCATCGGTGCACCTTAAGTGCATTGTAATAAGGTTCTATATAAACACAGGATGGTCAGTTAACAGTGTTGTCGTTTGTACCTACCACTTCATAGGTATGAATGAATACAAAAGGCCATTATACACTTAGCAATTTATCCCAACAACCTACGAACGCAGCTTTAAGATGGAAAGAGACGGCAAACATTAATTTCATTCCCTTGAAGTCGGTTGCTGTGACAAATTGATTTATACTACACTACCTGTTGCTATAATTGGCTCTTTGTATCCACTGAGCTTTGCTCGGGTGAAAATTGAGAAATGTGGAAGAAAACTAATTTTCCCAGACATGAGACCTAGCTAGATCGATTTTGTCGCCCCCGTAACCTCATTATTCCAAATTTCATCGAAATTATTAGAGCCGTTTTCGAGAACGTAATTGCAAATATTATGCCTAATAACATTGCTCGTTTAATAGTATAGGATAGGATAAGATGAACAAAGAAAAATAAATAAAATATGCGATTTGTTCATGCCAACTTGCTATAGTTAGAATGAAAGGTATGTAAAGTTTTCTTCGTCGTTCAGTGGGTTTGGTTACGTGATTTTTTGAATTCGGTGAAGCAGTTATATTATATGGTGTTTGGGTTTTTGTTGTTATTTAAATAGTGAGTAAGCTATCCCCAGAGGTTTGTGATTCCGTACGGAATAACTCTTTCCTGTACTATTTATACTTTTTCTATGATTTGTAATATCGTTTAATTTTGAATTTGGTCGGAGTGATTACCGTAGATTCGGTATAGTTTTTGACCACCGAAGTCATTGAAATAACCACTGCTTCTAATCTTTATAATATTTTTTATGTATAATGATACGTTTTATAAATATAAAAACGTATGTAGGTAATCATTCATCTTTCAAGGTTGAGACATTTAACTGCTAAGTATAGGTGTTTTTTTGTAATGAAAGTATAAATAAAATTGTTCACCGAAGTCACGCAAAGCGGCTGGACTCGGAGAATCGCCCGTATATTGTTGTCTCCTTCCAACTACAGCAAGTTGTTTTGACAAATTACTAGAAACATGCACTTGTCGGAAGCTTGCTGGATGTTTGTTGGGCTGTCGGTAGAGCGCTTAATTCTGCTGGTTGCGTCACGACCACCTACGCCATATCTCCTCATGGCCATTCTTGCATGACCTTCGATTCGCCGGAAACATGCCAGGTAGTAAGTACACATCTTTAACTTCTTTATAAAACGTCTGCTAGACTGTTTCCAACACACCCTTCCGACCGAGCGACCTTGGTCCGGACCGACCGTTTACGTACGAAATTTTGCTGCAAACAACTGTTTACGACGTCCGACAAAAATCAAGCCCACTCTGTACTAGATTTGACATAGCAGTCCGCTGCACTCGGCGTGCTGTACGCGGCTAAAGCCCCTTATGCTCCTGATGGACCGTTGTCCATCGTGCAGTGCCGTTTAATATTTTTAAGCGCATCCTGACCAGCGATCCTACAAACTACCAGAAAGAGCGAGATAACCCAGGTCATTAATATCCCTATCTCGTTCTAATATAAAGCACAGTAGATATGGATACAAGCAGTAAAACCAATCCGTACGTCACCGCGTGATTTCGGCCCATAAGTGGCGGATACACGGCATCCTGCAAAATTATATCCCTATCTCGCTCTATCTTCATACCGCTCGTGCCGTCCGCTGTGCTCGGACGTCTAGTGTAGGCTTACAGCTTATAGGTAAATATCGGATCGGAACTAAACTAAACGTACATCTCAATGTCAGATTGACAGCTAATACAGCTGCTATGCGAGCGAGTCATTAATTAGAGGAAATTATTCTTTAATCATTATATACGTCATAGAGAAAGAATAGATATCATTAAAATAGAACATTTAAAAATAAAATAAAAATAAATTTATTCAACAACACAACAGTTAACAAAAGCGATTTACCGCAAAGACTACCTATATATTCATAGTACTCTTTGAAGACTATTGTGATTTACTGATGGAACCATGATATACAAAGATCGATTGAATTAATTTGGAGTTTATGACGATATACGTCTCTCGGATTGTTTCAAAAACTTACTTAAAAACAAAGTCGGTTACTAGTCACTGATGGACTCTGTAGCGCCGAAGGAAGCAGTCGTAGAGGAAGTGTGCGTGAAGTCTGAGCCCTCTTTGGAGGATGTCTGTATTAAAAGCGGGCCACGGGACAATGCGTGTGCACAAGGCGAGGTAAACGACGAATCCTCATACTCGGATGTGTTTGTAAAAGCCGAACCCTTATACTCGGATGAGTGTCTAGAAGACAAGCCCACATACTCAGATGAGTATCTAAAAGACGAGCCCTTGGTGCCGATGGTCGTGAAGGACGAGCTCGACCTCGGCCCCGTGTTAGTGCAGCCGCGCCGCGAGCCCTACACAGTACCTGGTCAGTATAATGCAATGAATAGTTATGTATTTGGCTCACAAAACTAGTTCCAGACTAGGGATGCGGAGTTTGAGATCCAATTTGTACATTTGTACTAATTGTTGTATGGAAAATCAGGTAAATTGTTGTTTCGGTCGTGAAATACTGCGCTTAAGTACATAGTTGTCATACAATTTTGTTTCTATAAAAGCGCAAGGATTCTATTGGTAGCTTTATATTTACTGTTGGACTATATCCGTTATAGACACACTATATATATAGTCAATGTTCCACAATATGTGTAAGCATATAGAGCACAAGCACTTTATAGTTCAGTAGAAGGGAACACAAAAGAAAGCGAAATTAACTATAAATTGGCAATAGCACTGCACTCGCGTAAGCTTGGAGCGGATAGCCTGAGAGATATGCATTCGCCGTCGTAGACGCGTTAGCACTGCCGGGCGGCGCGCGCGTCGATGTTCTCGCCCGCTCGACCGGTCTCGAGAAGTACGTCGCAGGCGTTGCTATGCGTCGCGCGCGGCTATTACATCTAGTTTAACCGACTGCGCCTGCAGCGCGCGGGTTATTGGTTTTATCTGGCTGGCCGCCTCAGGACAATAAAAAAAAGCATATTTTTTCTAAACTTTCATGGTTCATATCTTTTTATGATTTTAATTATATTTTATAATTTATACTTTATTACGTATTACGATAATTTGATGGATTACTATCCATTTAGCATCACTACGTTATCAATTTGAACATGAGGCATCATGCCTATTGGAGAAAAACCAAACAAAAATGCATCTCTTGTCTTTGAAACTACATGAAGATTTTTTGGTCAACAGCGAAAATATCGAAATCGAGCCCTGCAAGCGCTGCATGGGCTCCTTTCTAGTCACAAGTTCTACAACATCTGTAAAAATATGGCATTGATTTTTGTACATGTGGATGCAGATGTTGAAATTGATGTGGAACTCCTAAAATAACAAAAAAAAAACTAAATTACCAGGTTCAGATCTAGACTACACATCTAGAATAGAATTTATTACTTAGTTAATTTTATTACTTAGTTATTTATTACTTAGTTATTACATACATACATTCACGCCTTTATTCCCAAAAGGGGTAGGCAGAGCACATGAAACGTATGTTACAGCTCCACTTTTAGGATAAATGTTGTGGGTATCCAAAATGGATCGCCAAAATGTGATATTGCAGTGATAGGTTGCTAGCCCATCGCCCACAACACACTTCAACCCTGGTCCCTTAGTCGACTTTTACGACACCCACGGGAAGAAAGGGGGTGGTGAAATTCTAACCTGACACCACATGGGAAATTATAACTTATTACAAATACATAATTTTAGTGTTGCCTACCTCTACATACATGTTATTGTATTGTTTCTCTTTCTAACTGCTTTGTTTGAGTCAGGTGTTCAATAAAGAGTATTTGTATTGTATTGTATTGTATTGTATTATTATTTATTGTTTGAATGTGAGTGGCTATAAAAGGTGGTAGGATTAGTATTTGGTTACATCACAGTCAGCCAGAATTTGGTGTACAGTCGAATTCTCCAATATTTATATAGACGACCTTTCAAAAATATATGTACACAGGCTTTATTGTTACTGACATAAGACGCATGTGTAGATATCTTTGAAAGGCTGCTATTTAGATATTGGAGAACTCAACTGTACAATACATTGACTCTCAATATGCATGTCATTGAGATGATGTAATTTATTGTTATATTGATGTTGAATTAAAGTAGTAAAAACAAAATGTAGCAATGTCAGACTAAAGATAAATATTGAGAACTAGCTTCTGCCCGCGACCGCGATACAAACTTTCACCCCCCATTTTAGGGAAGTGGGGGGTTAGAAAGAGACAAAAAGTAGCCTATGTCACTCTCCACCCCTTCAACTATCTCCACTTTAAAAAACACGTCAATTCGTATCTCCATTTTGCCGTGACAGACGGACAAACAAACACATACACTTTCCCATTTATAATTTAAGTATGGATAATTGAAATATATAAAAAATAAACCATGTCATGCAAATAGGAAAGTGGTCAGACTAAATATTAAAATATCATTAGGCATTGGTGGTTACCTATCACTACAATATCACATTATGTCGATCTTTTATACCCACATGTATGCTAAAAGTGGCGCTGGAACATACGTTTCATGTGCTCTGCCTACCCCTTTTGGGAATAAAGGCGTGAATGTATGTATGTATGTATGTATTGGTGGTTACAAAGTGATCATTAACTGAGTACAACTCTTTGTAGACACTACTTAAATCTGAAATAATTTGATTTTGAAACCTTGACAATCCAAGGATTTTAGCTGATTTGGTTGAAAATTTTGTCAGACATGAAAAGAATAGTTACTTTTCACCCGACTGCCGAAGCAGAGCAGGGTTATGTTTTTCGAGCGTATGTATGTATGTATGAATGTATGTATGTTTATGTGTATGTGTTATCCTTTGGCACGCCCTGCAGCCTAAACCGTTTGACGGATTTGGACATGTGAGGTGTCGTTGGACTCCTCCTAACCGTGGGGGTGACATAGGCTTATATTTCTAAAAGTAAAGTAAAAGTCGGGTTTTTCGAAAAATCTTTTGATTTCGCTTGTTTCAATATGAGACTTGGATAACAGATATTGAGTCCATGGTGTTTAGAAGTTCATCACCATCATCATCAGCCGAAACACGTCCACTGCTGGACATAGGCCTCCCCCAAAGCGTGCCAAAGTGACCGGTCCTGCGCCACCCGCATCCAGCGGACTCCCGCGACCTTTACCAGGTCATCAGTCCACCTTGTGGGGGGCCTACCCACGCCGCGCCTTACGGTACGTGGAGGTGTACGTGTTCAGAAGTTGTTCGATTCCGTCTTACTGGAAGGGAGAACTCCAAAGGCATGGAACGGAGGGGTGGTGGTGCTGTTCTCCAAAAAGGGTGACAACACCCTGCTGAAGAACTACAGACCCATCTCACTTCTGAGCCATGTCTATAAGCTGTTTTCGAGGGTCATTACAAATCGTCTCGAGGCTACATGATTTCCAGCCTCCCGAACAAGCCGGTTTCCGAAGACGCTTTAGTACCGTAGACCACATTGTAGTGAGGGCACACGGCACACCTGATGGAAAGTTCCTACCTATTTTCCATTAGTACTTAATCATAACAAACTGTAACATAATACCTCGACCTCGGCATAGCCGCCTGCACATGCCTGGACTTTGTACTGTAACCTTGACAGCAGTTTCCACTCACGGGAACACAAGGAAATGCAATAGTATATAAGGCATACATTTTCTCTGAATAAACACAGTTATTACCCGAGTCTTGTCTTGTCAATACCTACTGAGAAGCCCTAACTCTTCAACATCCACACGCTTCGTCAGGTTATACAGAAGAGAAGGAGTATAACCTGCCCCTCTGCTTAGCGTTCGTGGACTACGAGAAAGCCTTCGATTCAATTGAAACTTGGGCTGTACTACAGACCCTTCAGCGATGCCAAGTTGACTATCGCTATATCGAAGTGCTGAAGTGTTTGTACGAGAACGCCACGATGTCAGTCCAACTCCAGGACCAGAACTCGAAACCTGTTCCGCTGCAGCGGGGAGTCAGGCAAGGAGATGTTGGAATTATTTCTCCAAAACTGTTCACCGCTGCACTGGAGGACGTTTTCAAGACTCTGGACTGGAGAAGGCTAGGCATCAACATCAACGGCGAGTAGATGTACTCGCCGTTGATGTTGACTCACCTTCGGTTTGCTGACGATATTGTAGTCTTGGCTGAGACCATGGAGGACTTAAGTACGATGCTCGATGACCTCAGTAAAGCTTCCGAGCGAGTTGGTCTAAGAATGAACATGGACAAGACGAAGATCATGTCAAATGCCCATGTAGTACCAACTCCCATTATAATCGGACACTTTACGCTCGAAGTTGTTGACGATTATGTTTAGAAGTTGGTATTAGTTAAATACAGGGTGTATTATACCAACGGGGCAGTAAGGGAAAATCTTAAACTGTAGACACATCTAATAACAGTAATAACCTATTAGAGGTACGGAGATTTTCGTTTAAGGGCCACGACACCGAGATTAGAAAGAAGAAAAGCCGCTTAAATCTGTCTAAGAATCAGACTTTGTTTTATTAAGTAATTATAGTGCCGGTTATAAGGACCAACTGTTGCTATAGGACCTGGTATATTTAATAATAAAAATAATAAGCCTTTATTTCTGAAATTAAAAGTTGATAATGTTCAATACAGCTTATTTAATGTTTTATAAGTGACATACCCATTTTTGGGCAAAGGCCTCCTCCAGCTCCTTCCAGTTTGCCCTGTTCTTTGGGTTTGCCGGTCCGGCTATTTGAGCGATGTCGTATATTTAGGGAATACTTTTCCCAATATGAAGTTGAACTACTAACACACTGTCTTTATTTTACTGCTAACCAGCGCCCCGCCCCGGCTTCGCACGGGAACTTAATTATACATATATCTCTACATCTACATATATCTATCTATTACAAAAAACTGCATCAAAATCCGTTGCGTAGTTTTAAAGATCTAATCATACATAGGGACAGACAGCGGGAAGCGACTTTGTTTTATACTATGTAGTGACGACGACAAAATTCTCTGTTGTTGTTGTTTGTGTTCTATCTAAATTTTAATATTGTAATTGCAGGGCAAACTCAACAGAAAGAGTGTAGAGGAAGACCCGAAAATAGCCAATGTGACCACTGTGCGTACACAGCCAGTGACAAAGCATTGCTAATGAATCATTTGACCATACACACTCCCAACAGATTGCATAAATGTGGCAAATGTAATTATACAAGTTACCAAAAAGACAAACTACTGGTCCACAACAACAAACATGCTGGTGGGAAACCTTATAACTTAAGACAATATGGTAACAACAGTGGAAAAATAAGTTATATAAAAGACAATAAATATAACGTATGTACACCTGGCGTTGAAGAGGCAACTAAGGAACAAATTTTAGAAGTTCATCAGAGGATACATACTCGTGGAAAACGGACCAAATATGGCCATTGCAGTTATGCTACTGCCCGAAAAGATGCTTTAAAAGCCCCTGAAATGGTGCATACTGGTGAACAACCTCACAGATGTGGAAACTGCAGTTTTGCTAGTGCTAATAAATTTAATTTAAAAACCCACGAAAGGACACATACTGGTGAAAAGGCCTACAAATGCGGCCAATGTAGTTATTCTAGTATACATAGGTATAAATTAAAAAACCATGAAAAGATTCATACTGGTGAAAAGCTCTACAAATGTGTCCAATGCAGTTATTCTAGTGTGTATAGGCATAAT
Source organism: Epinotia bilunana (assembly GCA_947049275.1). Taxonomy (NCBI): domain Eukaryota; kingdom Metazoa; phylum Arthropoda; class Insecta; order Lepidoptera; family Tortricidae; genus Epinotia; species Epinotia bilunana. The sequence goes on along the minus strand of OX346277.1, from coordinate 925,767 downwards.
TTAGAAGCCCATAAAAGGAGACATTCTGGTGAAAAACGTTATAAATGTGGCCAATGTAATTATGCTTGTGCCCAGAAAGTTTCATTAAAAGACCATAAACAGATGCATATTGGTGAAAAGCCTTACAAATGTGACCAATGCAGTTATTCTAGTGTGGTTAGGCAGCATTTAGAAATCCATAAAAGGAGACATTCTGGTGAAAAACCTTACAAATGTGACCATTGTAATTATGCTAGTGTCTGTAAAGGTTCTTTAACTGAACATAAAAAGTTGCATATTGGTGTTAAACCTTACAAATGTGGCCTATGTAGTTACGCTAGTGTCAGCAAAAATAATTTAACAATCCATGAAACTGTACATACTGGAGAAAGACGTTACAAATGTGGCCAATGCGATTATGCTAGTAACCGGCTGGGGAGGCTAAAAGTCCATGAAGGGAAACACCGTCGTGGCATCAGCGCGGCTGCTCGCTCCGGCAGCGCCCGCGCCGCGTGCGCCGACATCGGAGCTGCTCGTCGCCACGTCGCCCATGACCACACTTACCAGCGCGGCTGTTCATTAACTTACTGTGTAATAAATGTTTAAAATTGTTCGATGTATATTGATGACCCTGCCCAACTGTTACATAGCAACAGCTAATGGCCCCTCCACATTCGCAGGCGTGAATCGCGGCTCGTATCGCGGTAAGAAACGCGCGTGAACGCTTCCGTGGCTCCACATTCGCAGTGTTCTCAATTGTTCGCGTTCGCAGGCTCTTTGACGCGGTCCAAAAACCGACAAAAAGTGGTTAACGAGGCGCAAATCGGATCCACAATCACGCGTTCGCGCATATCTTTCGCGTGTTCGCGCGCGAATGTGGAGGGGCCTTAATAAAATGAAGATGATGATAGAATGAGAACTTTTACAAAGGCCAGCATGTTAAGATAAAGCCCTTTCTCGTGAACCGTCCGATGCCAAACAGTTTATAGGCAATTCCAGATGTGATTTCAGCTGAGGCTGCACGGCGGCCAAACCAAGGCCCCTATTCCACATATCCCTCCCTACTGCAATATGTCCTTCCCCAGGTAACGCATCTCAATTATATGGTTTACCGAATGACGATTTCATCGAATGTATATTTCGCAGAATTTTGGTTTCATCGAGAACAATTTCATTTTTTCAGAAACTGTAAACTCGTCAAGATTGGTATACAGGGGAAGTCCCTTAACGCCGGACGGCATCTAGTGCCGGACACTCGTACTATCTCGATAACCAATAACGCGAGCCATTCAAGGACAAGTAAAAGGGGTAGCGGTGGGAAAAGGGGGGCATTAGTTGCCGTCCGGCGTTAAGGGACTTCCCCTTAATACAAACCTAACCTGGGCTCACACAGTCTGAACTCTGAATTCAGTATATGGACCACTCAAGAGCAAAATAGAAGCACACACTGGTAACAATTCTGCACTAAATGTACCTATCGTTCATGTACCATCGCGGTTGTGTACACTACGCGGTAGTTTTATCAGTGGGTAAAGTGGTTATAAAAAAAATTAAAATTCCTACTTGTTTTTTACTTTCGATATTTTAATATTCGGTATGTTTTGACATAAAAGAGTACTAGTGAATTCATCATTCAGAGGCAATTTCAATATGGCGGTTTGTTTACATAGTTAGCAACGTCTTTACACAATGAGTTGTACCTAAAAAGCTAAAAAAAAAATGCGGACAATCTTACACTATTCGACCAAGTTCCAAACTAAGCAAAGCTATGGGTACTAGACGACGATAAACATACTTATATAGATAAATAAATACTTAAATACATAGAAAACATCCATGACTCAGGAATATTTATTCGTGCTCATCACACAAATGAATGCCCTTACCGGGATTCGAACCCGGGACCTCTAGCTTCGTAGGCAGGGTCATTACCAACTAAGCTAAACCGGTAGTTAAAAAAAAAACGATGAGATGAAAATTGTGAAACGTTTGACGGTTAAAATAATAGGATAAAATAGGGGGATCCCATTTATATTAATAATAAAATCAACTTAAATAATAAAATGAAACTAACGTATTACATGTCACGGGCGACATGTTTGAACCCTCCGGTGGATACATTTGCCGCCAGCATCTAAGCTGCGGTTTCACTTAGTGTTCTGAACAGTTCTGAGCGAACAATCGTTCGTTCTTGAAATAAATGGAAACGCGGACTGCCGTGCTGCAAAGGTCTAGTACGGAGGGACCTTAGTTTTGCCGGACGCCGTGCTTCCGGCACTTATCCAGACGGGCCGAAAGCACGCAGCGGTCGGTACATTGTGCCACGAGGCTGGTAAGTGATTTTTGACGAACGGAGGAGGGCTTTGATGGGTCGAGTTTGTAAAAAAACATACCATCCGTGTCGCATTCAATGTTTTTCATCACATTTGCGGGGAAACAAATACGATTGAAAGGAAATGAATAGGGACTAATTGCAATAAAAAATGAAAATTGTCCATTTTGTTGAATTTGCCGTGAGGCGCGCAAGGCGAACCCTTGGCATACAGCTCGGTTACCACGAGATCTCTCGCACTCTCCGTCTCTCTCTTATTAGAAAACTTAAAAAGAGACGGATAGTGCGAGAGAGCTCGCGCGCCGTCTTGTGCTAAAGATACCTACAGACTGCACGATTTAATATCACAGTTAAAAATATTTTACACAGACTACATTAAAATTTTCAGATCGTAAAATAGATTAGTTAAACATGTTTATTTGTGTATTTTTTCACGCGTTGCACGTAGAACCGATAGCCGTTGGGGCGGAAAGGTTCCCGAGTGGCGATCACGTACCGTAAGGCGCAGCGTGGGTAGGCCCCCCACAAGATGACCTGGTCAAGGTCGCGTGAGTCCGTTGGATGCGGGTGGTGCAGGACCGGTCATTGCGGCACTCGTTTTTTAACCGACTTCAAAAAAGGAGGGGGTGAGAACCGGTTCGGTTGTATGTTTTTTTATTTATTTTCTATCATTATTTTTAATGTTTCTTACCTCGGAACTCCGTCATTTATGAACCGATTCGCACAATTTTTTTTATTTGTATGTATAGGCTTCCAGATTGATACCATTTTTTTTCAAAAATCCATTTGGAGGATGGAATCCAAGAGGAATTGAGGGAACTCCTCAAATATACTGCTCAAAACAAAATAAGGGCCATTGTAATTATTGGACATAAACTAATTGATAAGTGGCTAATTAATGAACTCTCGTATAAGGATACGAATGTATTCTGAAGGCAGAATCTAACCTCTTTCATGCTGGAGTTTAAGTCTAACAGCTAGAAAAAAAATATATTACTGTTTAATATAATTTTCACGTAACGATCACCATACTTGTGGCCCTTATTTTCTTTTGAGTAGTATATATTAGGCACGCATGTAGTAATTTCGGTATTTTCTATTATAACCCGTGTATTTACACCCGGAAATCACAAATGTGGTGAAGCGGAACTGATGATGAAGACCGCAGATGTCTCCTGGAACTTCCCAATGATTTACTTAAATATATAAAAGTACGTCACAGATCCGTTGAAATAGCAACTAATCAAGTGCCAAAGGACTCAGAAGCACCTTTCTTGATGAATCGACGGAACTCAAATATTATCGGCGCACATACCGGCCCGTGTCCGATCAGATGAGACAGCACGGCCACTTTTTGCGAATCTTGGAGTTTTGACAGTAGATACCTTCTCTATCGGTAAGTATGTTAGAAGAAACCCCGAGGAGTTCCCTATAGGTAACTCTTATTCTGCAAGACGGAAACCAGGGCTGGCCGTCCCCGCGCACAGGCTTCAAAAGACTGGCAAGTCTCTTGGTGTAATGGGTGCTAAAATTTACAACAAAATACCAGAATCAATCAGAACTTTAGACACCGAAAGTAGTTTTACGCACAAATCCTACTAATACGAGTATTATAAATGCGAACAGTTTAGATGTTTGGATGTTTGTTACTCAATCACGGCTGAACGGATTTGATTGAAATTTTGCACGATGATAGTTTATAGCCTGGATTAAAATATAGGATAGTTTTTATCCCGAGTCCACGCAGACGAAGTCGCGGGCGGAAGCTAGTAATATTTTAAATGCGAAAGTTTAGATGTTTGGATGTTTGTTACTCAATCACGCTTAAACGGCTGAACCGATTTGATTGAAATTTTGCACGATGATAGTTTATAGCCTGGATTAAAATATAGGATAGTTTTTATCCCGAGTCCACGCAGACGAAGTCGCGGGCGGAAGCTAGTTTAAAATATATTGCGCAGTACAGGCTTACTACTCTGTGAGGAATTCCTAGATAAATGTGTCGAGCCGAACACCTCATTAGAAATGTAATGAATTTGAATTGTATCATATTTTTTTAATTTTATTCTTAGGTCATTTTAACCCAGAAATGTAGTTATTTATTTAAATTAATCGTTTTATGTAATTGTCAATGTATGATTAATACAAATAAAGACATATACATATACATTTGATTTGGTTTTTTTCTGTAATAATCTTGTGGTAAAGTTGAAGGTAATGTCGAAATGTTCATGTGGCTTGGCGGAGTACTGAGTTGAAGTCGGTTAAAACTTTGTTATTAAAGTAATATCAGACATCGTAAGTATGAGTAAAAACCTCCTTGCTTTACAACTGACGCATGAGTGACAGGTACAATTGAAGAAAAAGCCATTACGCCCGTGGGCGTAATTCAGGCTATTGTAGTCTGCGCATTATGAAGGCCTTTACAAGCAAGTATGTTGACAACAAATATATTTTTTGATTGATTGAACATTCACTAAAGGATATGCTACACGGGCAGATATCGGCCGACGCGTGATTCGGCGGATACGTGTCGGAAGCACGGCAGCCAACCAAACCAAGGTCACTCCATACTAGATTTTCTGTGACCTTGCTTGCTTGTCCCGAAATCGGCCCGTGTAGCGTCCCCTTAACGCGCCATTTGTCGCAGACACAACAGAGCGGCGATTAGGTGAATGCCTTTAAAAAAAAAAAACTAATATTTATGCTCTTTTTGTAATACTTTAATAATACAAGCTGTAAACTAAATAAATACTTAAAGATAATTCTTGCACACTCTATGGTCTTTTCTATACTATTGGAGATAAGAAACAGTGATATAACTTGACAGAACGTAGCTGCGACTGGTCAACCCTTCGTACGCGGATGTCAAAGTTAGCGATAAAAAAAACCTTAACATTCAGGCTTAAATCGGGGGAACACAGAAAAGTTCCGAAGACTCATTCGTCGGAAGCCCAGTATTCTAAAATTTCTAAATTCCGAACGCTAGTTTCCGCTAAACTAGAATTTGTGGGATATACAGGGTTATTGATAGTTCAATATATTCCTGTTAAGGGGATTATCGATTACAAAAATCAAAAATTCCTTCAGTGGAGCATGGTATTCGGAATTAAGAAATTCGGAAAAAATATGCTTTTCGACTAATTACTTCCGGATTGATAATGCTCAAAAGTCACTCAAAAGGAGACGCCACACTAGCGAAATCGGCTGCCAAGCAAGGTCACAGAAAATCTAGTATGGAGTGACCTTGATTCGGCCGGCCGCCGTGCTTCCGACACGTGTCCACACGGGCCCAATCACGCGGCGGCCTGCATGCAGTCCGGCCGATATCGGCCCGTGTAGCGTCTCCATTAAATGTGTTTAATCAAATTGATATACCCGCCGGCGTGACCGTGTTAAATCATTGTTTGTTATCGCCAAGTATCCAACCTGCGTTCTTTCATGAACTGTTGAAGAAGGCAACTGTCCCAGTCAAACTCTGCTCGCACTGTACCTTTTTAAAGACACGACATTTACAAATACTTTCACAGGCTTTATTGCACGTTTTCTAAACACTATAATACTAATACATTTGGTTGGTATTCTTATAAATACACATTAGGTGCTGACGTATGTCTTTCCAAGTCACGAACCTATGATTAATCAAGACAAGCTATGGTAATAATAATACCACGACCAAGCGAGATGGTAATATACAAATCTCAATAAGTGTGACAAAGAAGGATATATCATTCGTTGTCCTTGACATAGTTTCACTTTTTTTGCCGCAACCGAGTTCGGCAAATAAGCCATTACCCGCCCAAATTATGTAGGTTTCATAAGGAACGCCGTCAGCCATTTTAAGACCAGTTCTTAATTTAGCTGCATAGGAGCGTTTCCCGTTTGAGGTTAACTGTGTTCAGGCCGTAAGTTCTCAATGTTAGAGTGAGACAGCCTGCTACCGCTTGAGGCTTCTCCGTTCCGTTCCGTTCATGTAAACATACAGTTAGAGTGAGAAAGCGCGCGCTGTTAGAGTGAGACGGGCTACTGCTTGCGGCGGCGCGGGCATCTTCATGTGCACATACTTGACGTATGTCCTTGAACAACATCGGACCGTAAAAAAATTCGTTCAAAATGGCGGCCAGTATTTCAAATCTAACCTCGGATTCGCATTAAGTGATCTCTCGGGCCCTTAGATACCGATTTAGCAAGCGGTAAGTCCTCAATGCTAGAGTGATAGCGGTAAGTCCTCAATGTTAGAGCGGGACAGGCTACTGCTTGTGGTTCCTCCGTCGCGGCGGCGCCGGCATCTTCATGTGAACGTACTTGACGTGTGTGTGCACGGAGGCGGCCTGAGTGAATGACTTGCCGCATATCGAACACGCGAACGGCTTCTCACCAGTGTGGACCTGCATACATTTCCATACGTTACAATTTGTTTTCATAAAATTTTAACTTTAGTTCATGTTTGAGTCCGATTAAAGCTAGTGCTAGATGGTCGCCAACAAGCCCCTCGGACAGAGCGACCTTGGTCCGGACAGACCGTGTAGACAGTTGTTTTCAGCGAAATTTCGTTTGACCCTCGGACGCCCTTGGTCGTCGAGTGCGCGGTAGCGACCGAGTAGCTCTTAGGGAAAGAATAGAATAGGGGAACTCACTCACACATACACACATGTGCGACAAAGACGTAAGCACAGACAATACCACAAGTGAGAACGAGACACAGTGTCAAATCTCCTGTCCCTTAGCGCTTGTAGGCTTTATTTGTTTGTCACCAGTGGTCAAAATATTGTACCGAAATTGACGTCACCGATATAATACGACTCAAGTACCCAACAGCGCGCGAGCCGAGCGTGCCGCGGCAGCGGCCGGCGAAGCGCTAGAACCGACTTTATGGATAATATGGACATGAGATGTCGAGGATGTATTAGTCTTGATCCTGCTCAATTTAGTCAGGTTAATTTATCTCTAGAGGAGACGCTGCACGCTAGCTGCCAAGCAAGGTCACAGAAAATCTAGTATGGAGTAACCTTAATTTGGTTGGCCGCCGTGCTTCCGACACGTGTCCACACGGGCCGAATCATGGCGTCTCCTTATCCCTTTCGGGCATTCGCTGCGACAAGATCTATTAAATCCTCAATTTACGGTCCAGTCAGAAAAGTCTCGACGAGCCAGCGACGAAGGTCGCGCCGTCGGAGGCTGGGCGCGACCGTGTAGCGGGCGCTTAAGTCAACGTACCGTCTTGTGCACAGTGAGCGCGGACTTCTGTGTGAAGGACTTGTGGCATTGCGCGCACTTGTAGGGCCGCTCGCCCGTGTGCGAGCGGAGGTGACACTGCAACATATGCACATACGGCCGTATTCATAAACGTACTTCAAGCCTATTTTAACTAAAATGCCGTTAAAGTTCGTTTGTCTTTATCTGTCACTTTGACATTTGTGTGTGTAAGAATGGGACAGAGCACATTTTATTTAGCAGAGGCATTTTAAGTTTTATGAATAAGGGCGATATACATTAACCTCCAATTACACATAATTGACGACCTCGGTAGCCTAGTTGGTTGTGACCCTGCCTACGAAGCCGGAGGTCCCGGATTCGAATCCCGGTCAGGGCAGTTATTTGTGTGACGACCACGTATATTTGTTCTTGAGTCGTGGATGTTTTCTATGTATGTAGGTAAATGTTTATTTATCTGCTTATGATACGCTACTCAAAAAGCGAATTTTTAACTTACCAGTCCCAAGAGTGTTTTCAAGTTTTGGCAAACGCTTTGGGGATTACATTAGAACTTCTGTGTATAACGTCATGCTAAAACACTGTAACCTAAAGAGCTGTACTTTGAAAGAAGCTAAAAAATACATCTTTAAATATCGTCATTCGCTAAATTATGCCGAGACTGAAGCCATTTTAGATAAGGTAGATTAAGTGTTTGTTGAAGTGTTTAGTATTAACTAACTTACGCCAACACTTGATTATTTTAAGGTAACTAACTGACTTCTAATGTATATTTGTATAATTTTAACTAGTTCCCCACGATACAGGTGTAACCTAGTGTAGGGACCCCTGGTAACAATTGTAACACAATTTGTTTAAATAAATGAGATTTGATTTGATTTGATCTATATTAGTATGTATAGCGTAATCTAGTGCCCAAAGTACAAGCTTGGCTTAGTTTGGATCTAGGTCGATTTGTGTAAGATTGCCCCCAAAAAAATAAAACAAGTTTCTGAAGCTACGGCAGCCGTGGTTCAGACCACGGCAGAAAATACAAGGTACAGATGTATTGCAAAATTATTTTCCTTCGGGAAAACTCGGATCTTTATCGGAATACGATGACACCCGAACTGTCGATGAATTATCGTATTAAATCAGTGACATTCTCATACCCATTAATATGGAACTTTATTGTTAAGTGTCAAATGTCAAAATGAATAATGTTGTTGTATAATATAGAGATGTTACAACCGCAACAATTATTAGGTACTGAACTAAGGTAACTTCAAAAATAATCAGTTTTATTGTCACTACTAAACAAAACATTATCTCCGCTTTAAAACATAATTAAAAGGACAACAAAATAAAGCTTATCGGGAAATATTTACAATGATAAAATTCAAAACCTGTCTATATTTTATCTTTGGCGTCCCTCTCGTACCTAAAAATAACCTGCGTGTGAGAGGAATGCAATCGATTCAAAAGGTTTCATAGGCAATTTCACGAAAGTTATCGCCACGCACACAACCGTTGTAATGAATGATAGAGGATTTTTAAAATTGGTGTTTTTTTTGCGTACCGATTGCAAGTTCAGCAGCGAACTGATGGGATGACAAAATGTTTTTTGTTAAGATTCTCACATTGACTCAATCACTTCGTTCATTCGTTTTTCTTGCAATCAGTACGTGATGTAACTGGGTGTGGTTTCATTCATTTCAACTTTGGTAAAACTACCTATACCTACCTAACATTACAATTTCATCGTATTTGGATCGATGTTTTCAATATTTTCCATTTCACAATCTGAGTCAGTCATATCATCGTCAGATTCGTCAGTGCTGTCATTGACGTTAATAACAATCCTATCAATGCGATCATCCATAGAGTATTCCTGTGAGAGGTATTCATTTTCACATTTGATAGCATGATCACAAACTTTCTTCCATTCTTCCGGGCCAATAATATTTATTTTTTCTTCAATTAATTTTTTTACTGTACCCAAATTCATATCTATGTTTCTTTTTGATACATAACCTTTTATCTGTGACCATATATTTTCAATAGGGTTGAAGTCGGGGTGGTATGGAGGTAACCTTAACATTTCGTGTCCATGTTGATGTAAAATTTTGTCAATGGAATATTCTACAAAGTCTTCTTTATGCCGGCAAATAATTTCGTATAATTGTATTTTGGTTGACGATGAATTATGTGGAATATTGTATTTTTTTTACCAGTTTATCATAAGTGGCTTTGCGGTATTAGAGTTGGGCGGACATTCCACATATTTATTGTGATAAGCAGCATTGTCTACTACTAGTACACAATTTGGAGACAAGTTGGGAATAAGTTGATTCCGTAACCATTTTTCATAATGAACATTATTCATGGCATCGTGATAATCACCAGTTTTATCAGTAGACATATACATAAGTAGAGCACCCGGTACAAATCCTTTGGCACTACCTGCATGTACTATAATTAGACGTTGACCTTTTGAAATTAATTGTTTCACTCCTTTATCCGTAGAATCGATCCAGCACCTTCCTGTTAAATGGGATGTGTGAACATAGGTTTCGTCAGTATACACAATATCTCTGCCTTCAGATCTGTACTTCCTTACAAGGTCTATGAACTTTATTCTTTTAAGTCTAACGTCATCTTTTTCCATCAGCATTTTCCTATTATTAGTAATTTTCTTGAATAAAAAACCCATTTGGCGAAGTATTTTTCTTAGTGTAAAATCGCAGCCCTTAAAATTCATCGTTTCTATTAATTTGGACTTTAGTACTTTTATAGTAGGGACCTGTTTATAAATGAGATGAAAGTTATAAACCATTCGTCGTATCACTGCGTAGTCAAAATCATCAAGATCTAAATAGAATTTCTTGCGTGGTCTACCCAGCTTAATTTTGTTTGTGTTGGGATTTTCATTACTTCTGTATTGTTCTTCCTGGTTCAAATATTTTCTAATTGTTGGTCTAGATATTCCTGTTGCGTCCGAAATTCGCTGTTGAACTTTCCTAAAATACTCTGAGTCGTTTCTATTTTTGAATTTGCTATTTTCCGATATGAAGTACAGGTAAATATTAAATATAATACCTTGAATTGGATTTTTTAACCGTTTTCGAGATTTCGGCATGGCTATACAACCTTATTATAAGTAATCTGAAAATATGATTAAAATTACAGCGAATTTTTAAATTGCGGATTATCCACTCTATATAAGAAGCAATTTGAGAGAGCACGATAAATACGAACTTTTCCGAAAAATTACGAAGGAAAATAATTTCGCACTACATCTGTATGCCATTCCCGTGACAGATCATGACGTCAGTGTTACCTGCCACCGTCATCGGCATCTTGAAAATGGCGGGCTGTCAGAGTGTTGTCACAGTGTGAAAGTAAATTACCCTAGTAAGTTTCATTTCTTCACTTACGTGCTTTCAATAAAAACTTTAGTACAATCTTTTCCCCCCTGTGCTGGCTCTTAAGACCTAAGCATATTTGTAGCTGCTGCTCTGCAGGCCAAACAAAGCAAATAATTTAATTTCAGTTTCAGTTCATCTTTGACATTCTGAGGGGCTAGTACGCTAAATTTTATGTCGGACATAAAGCATTCGTCCCATTCTGGCAAATATGCGAGTGCAAGAGGGACAAATGCTTTACGTCGGACATAAAACCTAGTGTGTTAGGGGGGCGGGTGGTGCTATAATATAGCATTGTCGCCGACTACATAACTATACCAAATGTTAGCTTAATCGGATACCAGCTTAAAATGGTTAGCAAACAATGCAAATATGAAAACACCCACCCCCACAAGAAAAGAGGACGGTGCTATTCTAACCTGTCACTAAGTTTTAGACCGTATACCGTCGCGTTAAGGTTCACTTACGTGCAGCAGCATGGGGGAGACGAACCGCTTCGGACATCGCGGACAGCCGTGCGGTTTCTCGCCGGTGTGCGTGCGCTGGTGGTACTTCAGGATGGTGCTGTTCTGTAAGCACACACATCAGGTTATTTCTTAGGTAGAGTATGCCACAGTATAGGAACAGTTCATAAACTTCGAACAAAGGTACAGCGCACGGCTGCACACATGCGCGCGTGTTCGGTACGCACACACACACAGCCTTCGGGAATGATGGAGAATGAGAATGCTTCAATCGGGGCCGCGCCGTTGCGGTGTTCGGTCGTTCTCACTCGCTACGTCAAAGGAAGCCGCCTCGTAGGTATGAAGACAGCGAGCGGCCAGTGCCACGATATCAAAAGGAGCCGAATAGGCTTGTAACTAAGCACCTACCAACCTGGTGCAGTTTAGCAACTATTACACTTACTAGGAAATATTTTAGGCATAGTATAGCGGTATTAAAATATTCGATGAAGTGGGAAACTAAAAACATACCTAACTATCTATAATATTATTACTTTGTGTATACAATATTGTCTATTAAACTGTAACAGAAATACTTTGCGTACTTGAAAGCAAAATTAGTATTATAGGTATGCCAAGCCACAAACTTGACACAGCCCTGCGCATCGAGCGAAAGTAGGTAACGAACGCTTCTAAACGGCCTCTGATGAACTACTGTATTATTCTTCTATGCTGTTAGTATGCGATCAACAAAGCATAATCTGGAGATGCAAATGATTCCAGGCCAAAGATGGTAGGCGAGCCCAGGGTAGGTGCACGAGATAGTCTGACAACGTCAAGAAGGCGGCTGGCGGCATTGTACCTATGCAAAGCGGTCCACGGGGTTGCGGCCATCTCGAATTCTTGAGACACCATGTACTATTATTTCAAGTTAGTTCGTACGCGTAGTTAGTCCTCTCAAGCCCGGATTAAGCTGTTATTTCTGTCCAAGTACTAGGCTCGCATATTTGGACGACCGCTTTAGCCTAGTTGGTAGTGACCCTGCCTACGAAGCAAGAGGTCCTGGGTTCGAATCTCGGTAAGGGCATTTATTTGTGTGATGAGCACGAATATTTGTCCCTGAGTCATGGATGTTTTCTATGTATTTAAGTATTTATTTATCTATATAAGTATGTTTATCGTCGTCTAGTACCCATAGTACAAGCTTTGCATAGTTTGGGACTAGGTCGATTTGTGTAAGATTGTCCCCTAATATTTATTTATTTATTTATCCAGCCAGGAGCTCACCTTGCATCTGGCTCAAAATACGGCCGTCCCGTCGATTTTTTTTAATGCTACGACGGTGGTTAAGAAGCTTTGTCCTCGACTGACCTTGCACCGCTTCCCGCAGAGCTCGCACATGACGACCCCGCCGTACTGCTTGCGCGCGTGGAGGGCCCCCTTGCGGCGGACACTCTTCACGGAGCGAGGACCAGGCTCGCATGACCGGCGAGCAGCTCACCTTGCACCGTTTCCCGCAGAGCTCGCACATGACGCCCCCGCCGTACTGCTTGCGCGCGTGGAGGGCCCCCTTGCGGCGGACACTCTTCACGGAGCGAGGACCAGGCTCGCATGACCGGCGAGCAGCTCACCTTGCACCGCTTCCCGCAGAGCTCGCACATGACGACCCCGCCGTACTGCTTGCGCGCGTGGAGGGCCCCCTTGCGGCGGACACTCTTCACGGAGCGAGGACCAGGCTCGCATGACCGGCGAGCAGCTCACCTTGCACCGCTTCCCGCAGAGCTCGCACATGACGACCCCGCCGTACTGCTTGCGCGCGTGGAGGGCCCCCTTGCGGCGGACACTCTTCACGGAGCGAGGACCAGGCTCGCATGACCGGCGAGCAGCTCACCTTGCACCGCTTCCCGCAGAGCTCGCACATGACGACCCCGCCGTACTGCTTGCGCGCGTGGAGGGCCCCCTTGCGGCGGACACTCTTCACGGAGCGAGGACCAGGCTCGCATGACCGGCGAGCAGCTCACCTTGCACCGCTTCCCGCAGAGCTCGCACATGACGACCCCGCCGTACTGCTTGCGCGCGTGGAGGGCCCCCTTGCGGCGGACACTCTTCACGGAGCGAGGACCAGGCTCACATGACCGGCGAGCAGCTCACCTTGCACCGCTTCCCGCAGAGCTCGCACATGACGACCCCGCCGTACTGCTTGCGCGCGTGGAGGGCCCCCTTGCGGCGGACACTCTTCACGGAGCGAGGACCAGGCTCGCATGACCGGCGAGCAGCTCACCTTGCACCGCTTCCCGCAGAGCTCGCACATGACGACCCCGCCGTACTGCTTGCGCGCGTGGAGGGCCCCCTTGCGGCGGACACTCTTCACGGAGCGAGGACCAGGCTCACATGACCGGCGAGCAGCTCACCTTGCACCGCTTCCCGCAGAGCTCGCACATGACGACCCCGCCGTACTGCTTGCGCGCGTGGAGGGCCCCCTTGCGGCGGACACTCTTCACGGAGCGAGGACCAGGCTCACATGACCGGCGAGCAGCTCACCTTGTACCGCTTCCCGCAGAGCTCGCACATGACGACCCCGCCGTACTGCTTGCGCGCGTGGAGGGCCCCCTTGCGGCGGACACTCTTCACGGAGCGAGGACCAGGCTCACATGACCGGCGAGCAGCTCACCTTGCACCGTTTCCCGCAGAGCTCGCACATGACGACCCCGCCGTACTGCTTGCGCGCGTGGAGGGCCCCCTTGCGGCGGACACTCTTCACGGAGCGAGGACCAGGCTCACATGACCGGCGAGCAGCTCACCTTGCACCGTTTCCCGCAGAGCTCGCACATGACGCCCCCGCCGTACTGCTTGCGCGCGTGGAGGGCCCCCTTGCGGCGGACACTCTTCACGGAGCGAGGACCAGGCTCACATGACCGGCGAGCAGCTCACCTTGCACCGTTTCCCGCAGAGCTCGCACATGACGCCCCCGCCGTACTGCTTGCGCGCGTGGAGGGCCCCCTTGCGGCGGACACTCTTCACGGAGCGAGGACCAGGCTCACATGACCGGCGAGCAGCTCACCTTGCACCGTTTCCCGCAGAGCTCGCACATGACGCCCCCGCCGTACTGCTTGCGCGCGTGGAGGGCCCCCTTGCGGCGGACACTCTTCACGGAGCGAGGACCAGGCTCACATGACCGGCGAGCAGCTCACCTTGCACCGCTTCCCGCAGAGCTCGCACATGACGACCCCGCCGTACTGCTTGCGCGCGTGGTGGGCCCCCTTGCGGCGAACACTCTTCACTTGGAGATGCACTCGCTCATAATGCACGCTAAGGGATGCCTCGGTGAGGAATGTCTTGTTGCACTGCGGGGAGCACCACATTTTATTATAGACTGACTGCCCGCCCTTCGCTCGCTTAATGCAAAGAACGCAGGCAAACCAGCGGGATTAAATATAGGCTATGCTATATAGAAAGTCAAATCTATATACAAATGAGATAATTTTTGAAATGGGATACGTGGTTCCGGAGATTACCCTAAAGGGATGGAGGAATCAGTTGGCTGATATGATGATGATGACATTGATGTTCTACGACTGCCTACTCTGCTTACAACCAGATGCTTGTTTCACGACCCCAGCAACACTGGTCAAATCAAGCCGAGCACCTCTTTATGGACTCCTTCTGCAAGTCGGTAATGGCAGAAGGAGGCCGCAGAGAGAGAGCGGGAGAACAACTCTTCCACTCCTAATATCCGCAGACAGAGAGCGGTCGCTATGCGCTTGCTCCCCTCCCCCCGCCGTAGTGGACTGGGTGGCAGGTTCGGGGAACCGACCCGTCCAATAAGCTCGTGTTACTGTATGGACTGGGTGGCAGGCTCGGGGACCCTACTCGTCCAATAAGCCCGTGTTACTGTATGTATGGACTAGGTGGCAGGCTCGGGGAACCGAGCCGTCCAATAAGCACGCGGTACTGTATGGACTGAGTGGCAGGCTCGGGGAACCGAGCTGTCCAATAAGCCCGCGGTACTGTATGGACTGGGTGGCAGGCTCGGGGAACCGAGCCGTCCAATAAGCACGCGGTACTGTATGGACTGGGTGGCAGGGTTGGGGGACCCTAGCCGTCCAATAAGACCGGTACTGTATGGACTGGGTGGCAGGGTCGGGGCTCCCTAGCCGTCCAATGAGCCCATGGTATTGTAGCGCCCCGAAATTGTCCCAGTGCGCTCTCCCTGGTCGTGCCCGCACAAACAGGCCAGTCGCGAGGGTCCACGTAGAATGCGTCAAGCGAACCTTTGGCCCTCGTTGGCAGCGGCATGGTTGGACAAAGCGCAATTTACTTACCCTCAATGCTGAAAAACTAAATACATGGCTTTTTCCATGAGAAGATCTGTGCAACCAGCACACAATGTCACAATCCGCGCGCACCATTGCTTTCTAGCTAATCAACAGGTATGTAATACGTGTCCTGCTCTATCAAAGGTTGATACCATAAAATATCTTGGCATAATAATTGATTCGAACCTGAATTTCCGAAGCCACATAGACGTTCTTGCGGCTAGAGTACGTAAACTTATTTTTGTCTTTAAAAAGCTAAGAAGTGTTGCTAACAAAGAACTGATACATCGGATATATTCGGCTTTGTGTCAATCTATACTAACATACTGTATAACTTCGTGGGGTGGGGCTGCGAAGACCATTCTATTGACACTTGAACGTGCTCAAAGAGCCATTTTGAAAGTGGCTACCTTCCGTCCGTTTTATTTTCCGACCACGGAATTGTACTAATCATGTAAAGTACTAACAGTTCGACAACTATTCATCAGGAGCGTAATTCTAAAACAGCACAAGTTGACTTGCTACAACCCTAATAGGCACACCAAAAGACGGTTGGATATAATTTTTAAGCAATTTCGCACTAAACACGCTTTTACGCACAGTTTCTTCTCTTTCCTGGGCCCTTTTCTTTATAATAAAATAAATAAACAATGCTCCGTGTACGATCAAAATAGCAAAGTATGCCAAACTAAAGTTACAGCATGGTTGCTAACCCTGACCTACGACGAGACAGAACATTTGCTTACTATAGTGAAATAGTTCTGCAATCGCAAGCATGCTTTTGTTAAATATAGCTTTGTAATTCTTGACGCGAGGTAACAAATGTTTAGACAAGACAATATATATGTAAAACAAAGACCATTTATGCCTAAAACACAGATTACAACTGTAACCTAGTTTAGGCAAAAAACGTGTATATTGGTCCCCTAAGACCATTTCTTTTCAGACGCATTGGCGTATTAATATTGTACCTATACGAATAATCCTGTTAGATATAAGTTTTGTTGTTAATAACTTAATTAGATTATATCCACTTATTGTACTATTTTTTGCTAAAAAATAAAAAAATAAAAAAAAATAATCGCCGGGGGTTTAGTGGGTAGGTCTCCTGCCCGGGCGGACGGGGCGTCAATGACTTCCCCGGACGTACAAAAAACGTCAAGCTCCTCTGTGTTGATGGTTTAGAATTGAAAAATTGTAACTTGCAGATTCGCGAAACGGACCACAGGCAGGCGGACTTATGCTATTTAGTTTGCCAACGTGAAGTTACTATTATGTAAATGATGTAATATAAAAAAAAACCGGCCAAGTGCGAGCCTGACTCGTGCACCGAGGGTTCCGCACAAACGTTCATGCACGATACCCGTCACGTCACGACCCGATTCATTCTTGAACAATCATAACAGCTCATAGTGGAAGTTACTAACCATACATAGTGACATTGTGTAAACTGATGAACTTCTGTGATATTTATAAGACCTATGTACCAACACAGCTTTGTCAATAAGGACATCTTATCTTATCTTATCGCTGTACAGCGCCATCTGCATTCTGGTACTAATAACTTGAGCCTAGTATGTTTGTTTCTCAGCAATATTTTTTTAGGGTAGTATTTAAACGAGTGACTGTAAATTTAAGTTTTGTGTGTCAAAAAGAATTAGTTTAGGTTATAGTATAACTAAGTGAGCGACTGACTGCGAGTGACGAGAAATCAACAGAACTTACAAACATTAATTTGAGTTACTTAAAATACACAATGAGAAGCTTCATAATATTTGTTTGAGTGTCAACGTTGCGTCCTGCATTTTTTTCAATATTTGGCAAATGTTTTTTTTTTATACTGAGCGGCATTTTATATTAAATGAAGTATTTCGAATACAAAAACCACTTTGAAAAATACTATAATGAGCAGAGTATTGAGCTCACATTAAAAAAATATGTCTTATGAAATAGCTATTTGAAGAATCTGCATTCTCATCAAATTGTCGACACTCACTTTGTCGAATTTCACATCAAAGTCAACGTTTCATGTATTTTAATTTGGTCGACAATTCAGTTTGTGGAATGGTCATTACAAGTAATTTTAAATAGTTATTTTTACTTGTCGGATGATTCATGAAATAGTTGAATTATGTCATGGAAAACGTTTTGTGATTTATTGTTTCAGGTATTTTTAATTAACATACAAATGATTACAATGATTATTATTTAAAATTAAAATAGTTGGCATACACAGTTATGTATGTCAATTATTTTAACCTAACCTAAGGCACTGGTCCCACCGCCGGCTAGTAAGCTAGAAAAGTTGGGCGAGTAGCATTACATTGCGGATCTGTAAAGGTCGATTGATCACACTGTGCCTGGTCAGCACGCAATGAACCGTTACTCGCCCAACTTTTCTAGCTTACTAGCCGGCGGTGGGAGCAGTGCCTTAACCTACAACCACAACAACAAATTGCCATGACAACCGTCGGTTGTTTTTATAGTTTCTCGCTATGTCGGATGACGCTAGGACGGACATGCAATTCAGTGTTTGTACAAAAAAACCATTGACTATATTTACAAAAATATTCCCATTTCAATAAGCAGACACAAATAATAAAATATATTTCAGGAAGCAATCGTTAGAACAAAGTTCTGAGAACAAATTCATGGAGCCGTCTCCGGATTTGGGTGGAAATTAAACAATGTCTATCGATCTTATGGAAGGGTATGTATCCATATTTATTTTAAGGATTTACTTACTTTAAATATCAACTCTTTATTGAAGTTAACATGTTTTCATTTTAATTTTTAAACGAGACAATTCGCCATTTTATGCAGTTATAGAATGTGTTACTCACGTAAGATTTCAGTACTTACCTACGTAGTAGTTAAGGTATAATTAATAATCATTTAAAGTTATTAATAAAGAATATTTATTTTAGGGCTGCAGATATTAAGAATAATAAGCATCTTCCTGAAGAAAGCATGTCTACGGCTACAGTAAGTATTTCTTTTATTGACAATTTTAACGTGAGCTGAAAAATAAAGTTCATATTTTATGGATTTAAACATGAATCAAAAAGAATCTGAGAAAAATAGCGCATCTCTCGACATAGTATTAGAATGCGCATCTGAAGTATCAGTAAGTATTGTATTAACACACACACACACATGTACATCTGTGGTGTTCAATAACGAATATTTGTATTGTATTATACTTCATTTACACAGCTGAACCTTGGATACAAAGTTGACCCTTACAATATCTACAGTAAAATGAACGCTTGTTTCAGATTGAGACCAAGCAACAAAATCAAGATTTGGGGACCGAATAATTGATTTTAATAATTTTACAACGGAACTTGTAAAACTTTCTCAGCATGTCTTCGTTCGATTGCGGATTAGCTACAATGAAATTAGTTTCCGAAAATCAAGTAGGCTTGCAATCCGAATTTACATATACTATTTCTATTCTACTACTACTGGTATTTCCGCTGGTATTATTTTTCCTGAACAGTGTTTCCCTTGGAACAGTGTAAACCTTTTTTTGGAAGTGTCGACTCTCTGAAGTTCATGACTCTGAACATCAGAAGTCTGCAACGAAACTTCAGCGCATTCGAAGTAGCCCTAAATCGAATGGATACTGTTTTCGATGCCATCATACTTACCGAATGCTGGATAAACGAGCACTCGGTAATCAACCGTATTTCAGGGTATAATGTTTTTCATACATCCAAGTATATTAATAAAAGTGGTGGTATAGCGGTATATATTAAAGACTCTTTTTCTGTCTCTACCGTGGAACCAAAGTTCGATGACGCAAACTGTATCTCGGTCGCCGTGTCAGATAAATTGAAAATCATAGGGATTTACCGATCCCCCTCATTCCATAATATAGACAGATTTGTAAACTCTCTCGATCAGGTACTGGGTGAATCTAAAGGATTTCAAAATGTAGTGGTAATCGGAGACATAAACGTTGATATAATGGATTCCTCAAATAATCAATCCGCTGACTACTTGCACATGCTGGCAATGCATGAGTTTCTTCCGGCTGTGACCATTCCTACGAGAAACAGCTCGTGTCTTGACCACATTTTTATAAAATCTAAAATTCGTGCAACAGGTGCTGTTTGCTTGTGTCCTATTACAGACCACGAAATTGCCATAGCCGCAATTACCACTCCCAAACACAAAGAAAACCAGCGGTTGCGATGTTCTACAAAAACTGACTTTGTTGCAGCTGCGCAGGAACTAAGAGCAGCTGACTGGTCTAAGGTAACTAGTTCTGAAAATGTGAATGAGGCGGTTACTATATTTCATGATATTATATCCACTGCAATAAACAGTAACACCTGTAGGGTAAAAGTTAGTCGCTCCCAATTCAATCTAAAGCCCTGGATCACACCCGGTTTAATCAGGTGCATGAAGCACAGGGACAAATTACACAGCCGAGCAAGAGCCTCTCCCAACGACCAGGTCCTTCAAGCCATATATAAGCGGTATAGAAACTTCTTTGACAATCTATTATTCAACCTGAAAAATGAATACCAAACCAAACAGTTAACAGAGGCTAAGGACAATCCAAAGAAGTTGTGGAAATCAATAAAAAGCATTTGCCACTGCCAAAGCACTTTAAGCTCAGCAACTGATCTGAATTCCTTGTCAGATTCTCCAAAACACTCATTAAATGTTACTAACCAACACTTCGCCACGGTGGGTCAAAAGCTAGCCGTAAGTATTCTTTCCAAACTTTCAGAGACTCAATCTTCCTTAGCTTCAAAGGTTAAACCTCGCAACTCACCCGCTAACTCCCTTTTCTTCCATCCAACCAACGTCAATGAAATTGATACGATTATTTCTAACTTAAAAATTGACAGTGCGCCTGGTCCAGATTTTGTCAAGCCACTCTTTATTAAAGAAATCAAAGAGATTATCCTCGACCCATTAACTCATATTTGTAACTTGAGTTTGGCCTCCGGTTGCTTTCCGGATCGATGGAAGTTAGCACTAGTGTCTCCTATTCACAAAAACGGGCCAAAAAATGACCCCAACAATTATCGCCCAATATCACTTCTTAGCGTATTTTCCAAAATACTCGAGAAGATAGTTAATTCTCGTCTCACGGCCTTTCTCGAAAAAAATAAAGCTCTCTCAGATAATCAGTTTGGTTTTAGAAAAGGCAAATCTACAGAAGTCGCAGCTATTTACCTATCGAATAAAATATCTAGTTCCCTTGATGGCGGCAATAAATGTGTTGGGGTATTTTTGGATCTCTGTAAAGCATTTGACACTGTGTCAATAGAAATCTTACTTAATAAACTTAATTCCTTGGGCGTTAGAGGGGTAACTCTCAATTGGTTTCGCAGTTACCTGACTGATAGGCGTCAGTCCGTTAAAATTGGCGAATTTTGCAGCGACGAGTTGCCACTCACTTTTGGAGTTCCACAAGGCAGCATCCTCGGCCCTTCGCTATTTCTCGTTTACGTCGATGATATCCTTAAGCTTAATCTGAATGGTGCTGAAGTAATTTGTTATGCGGACGACACTGTGGTACTGTTTTTCGGTAAGACATGGGAACAAGTTTTTGACCTGGCAGAGCGTGGGCTATCTGATATTTGTACATGGCTAGAAAACAATTTGCTTACTCTAAATACGAATAAATCCAACTTTCTTACATTTTCTAAGTCCCCAGTATCTTTTGCTCATCTAAATAATAATTTATTAATACACACAAGTAAATGTCCCAGCCGTGTTAATAGTTCCATCGCATGTTCCTGTAGTTCAATTGTTAAAACAGACAAAGTCAAATATTTGGGACTAATAATTGATGATAGGCTAACCTTTAAGCAGCATATCTCTGCGCTATCCAATAGAGTCAGA
The DNA here is from genome assembly GCA_947049275.1 of Epinotia bilunana. Lineage (NCBI taxonomy): Eukaryota > Metazoa > Arthropoda > Insecta > Lepidoptera > Tortricidae > Epinotia > Epinotia bilunana. The sequence continues at coordinate 904,211 of OX346277.1, read as the reverse complement.
AAATGTATTTACATAACAAAGAAACTCCGCTACTGTGCCTCGGAACAAGTGCTACGTATTGTATACTATGCCCTGTGCCAATCAATACTACAATATGGTATACCTGTTTGGGGTAGTGCTCCAAAAAGCACTCTGATAGTTCTGGAAAGAGCACAGCGCGCAGTAATTAAAGTAATGCTCCGAAAACCTATTCTTTTCCCCACGGACACTCTTTATCGAGACTCCAAACTTTTAAGTGTAAGACGACTTTATGTCTTAAAAGCTACTTCACGAGCCCACGCAATAGTTACAAAACTATCAATTTTTCCGCAGCTCCTGACCAAACGTGTATTTAAAGCTCCTCTTCCTAATTATAGAACATTATTCGCAAAACGCTCACCTGACTATATGCATCGGCGAATTTACAATAAGATCTGCAAAGTTCTTGAGATCCAACATTACTCTATTGGTAACGCTATGGCGGTTGTGAAAAAGTGGCTTGTCTCTCTATCATATAGTGACACGGAGGCCCTACTTCTTATCAAGTGAAACTCAATCGTGCACACTAACTAACGCACACATGCACACACATACACTCACACACACAAGCACGCAAGCACACAAATACAAAACACACACACACACACACACACACAGTTTGCGCATGTGTTCTTATATGTAGGTATAATGCTTGTTATTACTTTCCTCTTTTGAGTTCATTCTAATTTCTTGAATAACTTCATATTGTTTTACAAATTGCACTCCAGGGTCCCAAGATTCAGGCTCAGCCTAGTTTGGGGTCCGCCTGGCATCTCATTTTATATGTAAACATGTGTATTATTAAGCAAATAAATGATTTTTATTGATTGATTGAAGTTTTCGGTGTTGGTGAGGTAGCTAACGTAGACAACTTTATGCCATTTTCCGAATATTAACGGCTATAAATGCTTGTATTGTCTGTCAATAATTTATGTGTAAATAATATTTTTTTAACCTGTAAATAAGTGAAATCTAAAATATAGATATGTACCTAAGTTTGTAAATAACTGTGTAAACTGTAAGTAAAACATAAATATTAAAAACTGTATGTTTGTATTATTTATTTTTTGCTCTGTAGTACCTGCCTACATTTACGGCCCTGATATTTCTTATGTCTAATGGGTCCCAACCTACTTCCGATCAGGTAGACAATATATGGCAGGTGAAAACTTTTAACTAAATTTTTAATACAAAGCTTTTTTGCCGACTGTGCTTTTTGTTAATTGTACTTGTATTGTCATCCATCCCACATAAGTACCTATGCCAAATTTCACGTCAATCCGACCACTAGGAGTGGGTCAAAATTCACTTGCAAGATTTTACACGAACATACATACAAACATTGCAAGTTAATAAAACCTTGTAAAATAGGTCTATAAGATAAAATACTCGTTATTGCATTACCTACTACAATTTGCAAAAAAGTTTTTTAAAAAGTTGTAAGGGCAACTCCTAAGACGTCTCTGTTCTAGCGCACTGTCAGTGTAACGCACGGTCGCCTGAGGTTCGCAAGCCGAGTAAAAAGTAGAGGGGTGTGAGCGGGTTGCGGGGCACAAACGCTCTGTTTTCGATTAATTGTTTAGCGATGCGTCACCTTAAGCGTAAAGAGGTAACAGACAGACAGACATACAGACACACTTTCGCATTTATAATATTAGTATGGATTTATCGTCGTCTAGTACCCATAAATAAATAAAATAAATAAATAAACATTAGGGGACAATCTTACACAAATCGAGCTAGCCCCATAGTAAGCTCAATAAGGCTTGTGTTACGGGTACTAGACGACGATATATTTAATAGATATAAATACTTAAATACATAGAAAACATCCAAGACTCAGAAACAAATAATCATGCTCATCACACAAATATTTGCCCTTACCGGGATTCGAACCCAGGACCTTCAGCTTCGTAGCGTCACTACCCACTAGGCTGACCGGTCGTCGAATAACACAAGCCTTGGGTGTTTTTATGTATTGTACACATTAACGTTAAAACATACGTGTCACACTAGGTCAAAGTATAAAGGCGAACTTATGCCTATAAGATGTCTTCCAGCTAACCTAAATGATGAACAGTTACCTCGTCACACTTGGTTTCCGGTTTGCTGTGTCGTTCCCTCGTATGGCTCTTCAGTAGTTCTTCGCTCGCCAGGTTTTCCCCGCACAACGTGCACGCCCTGAACAAGACAAATAGTACATCACTACGTACGGTTACTTTGGTTCTGCTGCGGATAGCCTCATTTCTGACGTGATCACGCAGAGAACTCCCAACATAGCCCTCTCCATTGCCCTTTAGGTGACTTTGAGCCTTCTTATGAGGCCCATAGTAAGCGGCCACGTTTCAGTGCCATATGTCATCACTGGCAACACACACTGGTCAAAGACTCTCGTCTTGTCGCCCGTAGTGACATTTAATATGTGAGTTAAACTGTGTATTATTTAACTTGGAATGTATGTATATGTAACTAACTATGTTTGTTCGGTGAAATCCTGCGACCCAATTTTGAAGCAGATATCTTCAACCGACTGAGCTGAAATTTCGAATTTAAGTATAGTTTGGAATAAGAGTTACTATCGAGCTGATCTGATGATGGAGCCAGAAGGTGGCCATGGGAATTTAGTACTTAAACGTAACCCCGGTGTGTTTGGGCTCGTTAGAATCGTCTCAGGGAATAGTTGATGACGGTGTACAAAAGCATACAGTTAGCAATAAAAGCTTGTACCATAAATTTAAAAATACCAACTGCTTTTTTCAAATTGTATAGCTTATGTCACTCCAACGATTAAGAGGAATCCAACGACACCTCATATGTCGAAATCCGTCAAACGGTTTAGGCTGCAGGGCGTGCCAAAGAATAAGGTCACATACATACATACACTCGAAAAACATAACCCTCCTCTCCTTCAGCAGTCGGGTAAAAAGGTCAACGGCGTCGCATGTGTTGTGAAGATAGTGAATCATCCAGGTAGAACAAGCTAGAAATATCGCGCGAGGCTTCAGTTTATTTTGAGATCCTAGGCTGTGGTACCTGTTTCGCAGGTTTCCTCCACGAAAAAACAGTCTCCGTGTCTAGTCTTATCTAGACCAGGAATCACACGTAGCTCTATTATGTATCTCTGTAGTGTCTAGACCTAAAACAATCTGTACGGTTAGGTCACCTCATACTAGGGTTGCAGACGTTGTCGAGAGCGGTGAAGGTGTGCCGCGCCACCGCGTACGCGCTGGCGAACTGCACGCCGCACGCGCTGCAGCTCAGGGACCCCGACTCGTTCTCTGAACCCTGGAACGGAAAACGCACAGTGTCACATAGTGTACCACGGGAAACCTCCGCCGCGCGACTGGCCGGCGAGAAAGAAAAAACATAGGATTTTCACGGCCGTGTTTTGTTTTTTCTTCGGAAAAATAATTGCTGAAAGATTGGATTGAGATTTCTTCTATTTTAAAACGTAAAAACTAATGTTTTATGTACTGCACATTACCTCTGTTTATAAATAGTGTATATAGTTAATGCATACAAGGGCTGCTACTTAAGCGGGTGTGTTTTGTATCAAGTTCTGTGCTCTGTATATATGTTTTTTGTTAAACCCAATCCAAGCCTCATTTAGCCGTCACTGGTCTAAACCTTATGAGGCTCGGATGGGTTTGAACCTGAGCTAATAAAAAGGATTGCTTCCAGTCCTTTATGCCTCGTAGTCTTCAAACTTGATCACTGCTTGGCTGCTGGATATACCTACGTCTGCGCTGCCGCCTCCGAGCAACCTAAAGGCGAGCCTAGACCTACCCAGCCCAGCGTGAGCTCCGAGGCTATTTAAACTGCAAACGTCTCATCTGATCTTTTCAGGCCAGTGACTTCAGCTTGTAACATTATGCCTCTGTACTGACTGATTAATTACCAAACACCGGTTTGGCGGGGGCAAATCTGTACTGACGTTTAATAGTGCGAGGACACATATCTTCGTCGCCTGGGTGACAATATCCATTTTAGCCAACTAAATGACCTTTCTAGGTCAACTGTAGTAATTGGAGCAAATTCAAATAATTTATAGTATTGATGAATTTCTGCTATATGACTCAGTTCTATTTCTTTTCCGATAAGTATAAATGAAAGAGGTTTGCACATAGTTAAACGTATTCAAACTTAGCCATTAGTTTAGTTATGATAATGATGGTTAAAAATTTATTTTTATCGATGTCGATAAACTTAGTCGATTTTTAATTAATCACTAGCACTGGTACATTTTTGCCCCCGCCAAACCGGTGTATGTTAATTACTCAATTTGTACATATATCTTCTTCATTTTTATTATAAAATATTAGTTTTATTTTCACCCGCCGGCTAGCCAGGCTACAATATCATACCTTTAAAATACTTTTTTTCAGACCCCATAATTTCGTTGTTTTGGCTACGCCGTACGCGTCGTCTGAGCCGTATTTCACAAAGCTTTAACCTCACGCCGCCCACCATACGGAAATTTGGTACGTATACGTCATGTAGGAAAGGTTCTCGAGTGGCGACCACGTCCCGGAAGGCGCGGCGTGGGTAGGCCCCCCACAAGGTGGACTGATGACCTGGTAAAGGTCGCGGGAGTCCGCTGGATGCGGGTGGCGCAGGACCGGTCGCTTTGGCACTCTTTAGGGGAGGTCTATGTCCAGCAGTGGACGTCTTTCGGCTGATATGATGACGTCATGTGTTTTTTTTTATATGCAAAGGCAAACAAGTCTAGGAGCTCTTTTCCCACTGACGCCCAATTTTTTGCGGGATACGGTTTCCTGCAGGATTCTGTTTTAGTAGTATAGGTGCTAATATAGTAACTTTCACACGAGCATTCCGTTTGCGGGATACTGCACGCATACTACAGAAAACTGGATCCTGCAGAAAACAGGACGTCAGTGGGAAACAGCCCTAAATGGGCAACACAGGCGCTCGACAAATAACGAATGGCCATTTAAACAGTGTTCACGCAAATGTCAACATTAATACAAACGAATTTTAACCCACACTTGACATATTGTAGTATAATGTAGGTTGACAAAGTTACTGTACGTGATGACAGACCTGCTTGTGCGCGGGTCTAGGGCATCTGCAGACCGAACTTGCCCTGGCAGGTCTCCCCGCAGATGTCACAGGATGTGATCTGTTGGACAGTGTGTAAGAGTGTGCGACAGACCTGCTTGTGCGCGCGGGTCTTGTGCATCCGCAGACCAAACTCGCCCTGGCAGTCCTCCCCGCAGATGTTATAGGATGTGATCTGTTGGACAGTGTGTAAGAGTGTGCGACAGACCTGCTTGTGCGCGCGGGTCTTGTGCATCCGCAGACCGAACTCGCCCTGGCAGGTCTTCCCGCAGATGTCACAGGATGTGATCTGTTGGACAGTGTGTAAGAGTGTGCGACAGACCTGCTTGTGCGCGCGGGTCTTGTGCATCCGCAGACCGAACTCGCCCTGGAAGGTCTCCCCGCAGATATCACAGGATGTGTTCTCGGTTGGATGCTGGATGCGAACATGTGTGCCGTGCGTCGACGGTTTCCTGTGGGTAGATTACTAGTTTCAATAATTTCACACTATTTCACCCGTGAGCAGGGCGGCTCACTCCGTGGTTGCGTCGCACCGCTACAAGTACATGCCAGCGACCAACTTAGTAGGTATAATCAGCATATAGTTAGTAGCAGCCAAAGTAGCCAAATATATCGTAACACTTCCTTACTCCTATAGAAACGCACGCGTTCGCGCTTTACTTCATTCGATTATCAATTCGCTTGTCAATCCAGCTTTTAACAGGGGATTTTCACGAGCGTCGGCCCGTCAACTTTTGGGCAGTCTTTGCCAAAGGAACCTGAAGATTCATTTCACACTGCAAAGGCCGAAGGAGGTGGTGGTACCTAGCCAGAGAGACAGTGCCCTCGGCAAGACGATAATCCGAGTGATGATATCTCCATGGAAAGTCAATGCACTCTGCAACCCGGCAACTTAGGTCCGCAAGACACCCTTGATCCGAGACCGTTGAGGCAAGCTAGACTTAATCCAGATTTTGAGAAATACTTTTAAGTTGTATTGTTAAATAAATGTTGAAGGAATAGTACGCATGGCATAGGCTGCACCGCGAGCCCTCTGTGCACCGAAGGGTAAGATAATAAATCACTGTACAACTAACCACAGTGCGTTGCGTCCCCCAAGACATACCAGTTAACAATGAACCTTCTGTACGTAGTAAAAACGCCGACACAGTTAACTGACCATCCTGTATTTATATTGAAGTCTATTAGAATGCACATAAAGTGCACGGATGGTCTGTTAACTGTGTTGGCGATGGTACTATTATATATTCAGTGCCATGAGAGATCCGTGCCTAGCCCTGGCAGTGGGACGTATTGGCTGATTACGCCCCACTGTTGGGCAAAGGCCTCCCTCTGTCTAATTCTCCCTAACTCCCTAAACTAGATCAGTCCTCTCGAAAGGCGTCGATGCCATCCCAACATTTTTAACAAACTTGGAGCCGGTGGTACGGTACGAGTACAGAGATAAATAAATAAATATTTGCGGACGATAACATAATTATATAGATAAATAAATACTCAAGTAAATACCTAGAAATTAGGCAGGACAGTCACAAAAGGAACATGTTAAATTAACAAAAATAAACTTATTATAACTATATCTAAAACTAAACTACTTATAAAATAAAATAACTTACAAATAAAATATTTGCCCCAGTTCGCCGTCGCTGGGCAACGTGCCCAGAAGGCTCGCAGCATTGCCACGGTGGATGGCTATGCTTATCCTCTGTGCGAGGTATGAGCCAGCCCTCCGGTCACGCGTAATTTCGGCGAGTCGCTTCGAGCACTCCTTAAAGACCCCGTGGGCACTTTCCCCCCAGGGTCCTAGGGTCTCAACCCCAAACGGCTCAAATATGCAACCACCGTTGATGTTTGCATATTTGCGCCGCTTAAAGAGCTCGGCCGAGTTGGCTGCAGAGCCAGCCTTCATGGAGGTACCACGGAGATGGGAGAGCGCTAGGGTGTCGGCACATGTCGCGTCCCATACTAAAGGCCTTCCCATCTTCCATGGCACGAGGGTCATACCGTCGGGCCTCTTGCCATCATCTCGAGCAAGACCGGATGGCTCCAAGATGGCAGGTGCTCCTGCGCTGGCTAGGGCCCGACGGATGATATCATTTAGGCTAGCATGTCGAGGTGCACGACCTGCACTTCTGCAGCAGGATAGACCATGGTGGCCGAGCTGGTCGACTCGGTCACCACAGCGACAGCGATGTGGGGCAACGCAGGTCACTCCCAGGCGGAGAGCGACGGAAAGGCGGAATGTGGAATTATCTATCAGCGTACCAATTTGTGGGGAAGGCAAAGCTTGGAGCCACTGTCCGGATTCCCATTCAACAACGGCAAGGAGCCGAGCGCGCTCTGGGAGACTGGTTGCCGTTTGATGCAAGTTATCCCGTACCAGTCTACAGAGCAGTTCGTCCCACAGTCGTTGAGAACTGGGGTGTCTAGGCAGGTCAGTGCTCGGACAAGCGGTGGTCCAGGCCTCTATGGCTTCAGATAAATACTTAAATGCATAGAAAACATCCGTGAATCAGGAAGAAATATTCGTGTACATCACACAAATAAATGCCCTTTACCGGTATTCGAACCCAGGACCTCTTGCTTCGTGCGCAGGCTCACTACCAACTAAGCTAAACCGGTCGGCAAATGTAACATTGAAGTGATGGATTTTCGGAATGCATTAGGGCGTTTTCAATCAAGTGTTCAGCTTTTTACTATTTCGCAGAATATGGAAATGTTCGGTTTTTCATTTTCGGAATTGTGTGTGAAAACAATCTTGGCCAATTTCCAATATGTTTATGATTTCTACTATGTGACGGCGGCATGATTTATGAAAAAGCGTCAGTGTTCAGTTTTGTCACTCTTAATTTTAGGATATATTTTAATTCTATTGTGGCAACAAACTAGTAATAGAAGTTATTTTAACTGTTGTGTTGGTCACACTATTACCCCCACTCCTAACCGATAATCGGTCTGTTAGATTTCGAATTTCGAACAGAGAACAACCGAAATATGGGAAGTTTGCGAGCCCTCTATGGGATGACAGCTGCCGGCGCCATATTTTTATTTATTTATAATAACAATACGTCTATCATTACAGTCTCCCAATGCGATAGCGTAGCAAATTATTTAACGTTAGCCCGTCTGTAAAATGTGTTCAATGCTCCCCACCATTATTGCTACTCACTTGAACGTGGCTCCGCAGTACCTGCACACGTATTTAAACCCGCTGTGCTCCCGGTAATGTGTTATGGCGTGGTACCTGCGGACAATCTCTCTGTCAGTGACATCAAACATGTATTAAGTAGATGAGCATTTCTAGACCAAGAAAGGAGGTTCTCAGTTCGACGGAATCTTTTTTTTTAGTAAGTAAGTAAGTAATTTATTTTGTGAAACATAGGTAAGTATACATTGCAGATCTTAAATTAGGTTGAGAGCCCTCTATGTTCTGCCTTGCGGCGGCGTACAAAAATAAAATATAGGAATACAAGTACAATAATAATAGTTCTTAATTATAAGTTAAGTATAAGTTCTTATATTAAATACCTATATGTGTGTGTGTGTGTGTTATGTGTTTAATTTTTTTTCCCAATTACTCTATCAGGACGATGGGATCCTGGACAAATAGAGGGCACTCTTGTCGTCCGTTGCTCAATGTCGCTCACCTGTCGGTCGATGTCGTTCACCTGTCCGTATGTCGCTCACCCGTTGGCTATGACCGGCAGTCGTGGCAGAGCGGGCACAGTCCCTTACCTGCCGCCCGCTTGTCGTCTGTCGCTCACCTGTTGCTGGCCACGAACCGGCAGTCGCGGCACACGAACTTGAGTCTGTGCGTCTCCGAGTGCGTGCGCAGGAACGCGGGGATCCGGAACCGGGAGTGGCAGAGTTGGCACTGCTGCGCGCCCACGCTCTGCGCAAACGAGGATCAGGTTAGAGTCTGACCAGCGAATCGTGTTACAAAAAATGGGGCTGAAAAAAACGCATGTAACACGAAATGCATAACAGCGTAATGTACTTAAAACTGGCAGCTTATTTCATAGCAATCACTACCATTCTATGGTAAGTCAATACAATAAGCGTAGGTAGGTATTTATTTATTTCTGTTAATGATTATTATATTTATTATTTTAATTTTTAAATTTGTGATGTCAAACATTGTAATTTTAATTTAATTTTTATTTTATTTAATATTGATTTAATTGTTTTAGGAACCAGGAGTGGAAATAACCAAAAATACGTATTATTTACAACAGAACTTTATTTTACACAGTGATTTTTAACAATTAATTACATTAAGAATGTGCAATTTGATTATAGGCGTAATTTAGGCAATTTGACTCTTCAAACGGGCAGAGGTTTTGCAAGACAAGTGACCAGCGCTAGAATGTGTCCAAAAATGAGCGCGCTGTAGCTTTTATAGACTAGACGGCTTCCCCCACTCCGCCACTATCGACTGACGGGTGGGCTCAGTTGCACCTGCGCTAATAATTGTATAATTATATTTGTTTGACTGATTGATTCTATTCTAATGGGTCTATGATATCCGAATTAAATGCTTTTTTTTTCGTTTTATAGCTAAAAGTATTGCCACATAAAGAACTACTTGCTGTCCGCGTGGAACTCGTTTCATTTACATCGAACATTCAAACTCTCTCCCCCCTAAAGGATGATTTCCGGGATAAAAACCAACCTATGTTATATTACTTATTTATTTATTCGTTTTCCTTATTTATCTTGGGTGTCCGCTTGCCAGTCGGCAAAGGCCTTCTCCATTCGTGCCCGTCTCTGGCAACCCTAAATACATTAAGAAAACAATAAATAAAACCCATAAAGACTTCACATGATTGTCTGATTAAAAAAATACTTGTGGTCACCATAACATTAAAATCAGGCAATATTCCAATGGTATTTTGCATTTTGCTGTAAAATAAAATAGCACTTGTTTATGGTAACCTCCCTATGCAGGTTTAAATTGTCAGGGTAAGGGTTAGTAATTCAGCAAAGCTCTGCAAGGTAGCGGAGCCGCCTACCTTCCAACCCAGGACCTCTTGCTTCGTAAGCAGGGTCACTATCAACATCAACTATAGTCCAGTCAATGAAAAAAATGACAATATTGGAAATAATTTATAATAGCTTATTTTTTCTGTGTAACGGATATATTATCAATTAAATAGTTACCCAGCGACAGAATCCGACAAAATAACAGACATAAAAAAATATATAAAGTAACTGGATTCTGAAAAGTCAGATTTTTTTTTTATTAATAATATTTTTGTCTTTATTTTGGTTCATCTATAATATATTTGCTTTATAATATTCAAGATAAATCGTACAAAAAGAGACAATGCATGCTTCATAATTACTTAATAAACCTACATAATTACTTCCGGGTGGAAAGTTTGTCGGATTCTTGAATGAAGCATCTTAGAATACCATTTAAAAATGAAATCATTAAAAGAAAACGCTATCCTAAATTAATGTGTTTCAAAACCGTATTTTTCCTGGAGTACTATAGGCTAGAGAGGTTGATGGTCAACAACAATGTAGGTACTAAAACAAGTTTCTCACCGGATCATGGTGCTTCAAGTTGTGATTCCTGAACGTGGCCTCCGACGAGAACCCCTTGAAGCACAGCTGGCACTTGTACGGGGAGTGGGTATAGTTGGAGGAGTTCTTCCTGGCGGCCATGTTCTCCAGCTGCTGGTCCAGCGTCAGCACCACGATCTCCATGTTGTACTTGCTCTCGAACGCGGGGAAGTCCGCTTCGTTGTCGAACATCTTCTTGATTTTCTTTTCTGTTTTAATTATAGTTGTAGACTCAAAATGAATTAATTATTACTAAAAAAGAAAGAAAGTAAAACATGTGCCTGGTGACGAAAATTCCATTCATATATCTCAAAAAATTACGAAGCTACAACCATTTTAATATTGCTTTGCTTGTTAGAGAGAAAACGCTGGGGGATCGTGACGTCACGATCTGCGAGCGTCATAGTAACTGACAATCCTACTAATATTATAAATGCGAAAGTTTGGATGTTTGGATGTTTGGATGTTTAGATGTTTGGATGTTTGTTACTCAATCACGCTTAAGCGGCTTAACCGATTTGGATGAAATTTTGCACGAAGATAGTTTATAGCCTGACTTAAAATATAGGATAGTTTTTATCCCGGGTCCACGCAGACGAAGTCGCGGGCGGAAGTTAGTAGTTTCATATGCATAGGCTAATTTGTGAGAAATGCAAAAACCTTTGTGAGGCAATGCATGACCGTCCTTCGTCAGTTAGTTAATAAGATTGTTTCTATGTGTACATTCTGTCTTTAATTTCGCAGTGCATTAGTACCTACTGTAATGCTGTGTAATTTCCTTTGAACCAATAAATAAATAAAATAAATAAATAAATATGAAGTTGCGTTTTGCGGGTAACGGACAGATCTTAAAACTGTGATTATTTCAACTTCTTTCTGCATTCGATAATTTGCAATTATTCGACGCAAGCGGTATTTGAACCCGCGACCTCTGGAATCCGGCCAACTGATTTTTACTGAATTTTAATCCTTTTTCGAGATTATACAATATTATTGGTGGCTCCATTTGCTGTCAACACGCTCATTTATTTTCCAAAAACTGAATCGCCAAAATAAACTATATAATTAATGAGTGTTTTCCCGGTGGTGTCGCTTTAATCACTCAAGCGACAACGCCGCAAAAACAAACACTCATCCTGAAGGAGAACTTCCAAAGATTTCAAAACATGTCGCCCGTAGTGACATTTAATACGCGAGTTGAATCGTGTAATTATTAGCATTATTGCTTTAGATATAAGTGAGTTCCACTGTGCCTTGCCCCTCTAATAATACTCTTTCTTTCCGATAGCCTAAGTTAGGTTTACTTCGTTATTAAGTTCTTTCCGTTTTTTCTAAGTTTCTTGTTAATCATTACAGCCGAAAGATGTCCACTGCTGGACATAGGCTTCCCCTAAATTTATTTATTTAAACTTGATTGCACAAAAGAAAACGTATCGCACAAAAGGCGGACTTAATGAAAGTTTCATCTTATTAAATAAATATTCATTTATCCTCCTAAAAGCCAGCATACATTACAAAATGGCATTGAAATTTGATTCGTATTGTGTTGGAAAAAGAAACTTTAAAAAGTGCCCGAAACAAAACAAATTTAACTCTATACCAGTTGAAAATAATTTAAATTCCTTCGACAGAAGACCTTCCCATGGGCCTTAGGAGGTTATTATTTAAACCTACCTTTAGGTAACTTCTCTCTCGCACCATCCTTCCCAACCTTCCTCTTCCTCTTACTCCTTAGCTTCTTAATCTCCACCTCACTATAATCAATCTCCTCCTCTAAATGATCACCGAAGTCTTCGTACTTGACGACGACTTCGTCGTTCTTGATTTCCACTTCCCGTTTGACAACTGGGTCTTGGTGTTCATATTCGATGATGTTACAATTAGTTTGGGTTCTGAGATGAGTGAGGTGGTGGGAGGAACGATCTATGTTGCTAATGGAACGAGTTGTGACCTGAAAATGAGTATAGGATAAATCGCCAATAACTGGCCGCCTCATACTCAAAAGAACACCTATAATAGAATTCATTTTTAAAGTCTATTCATACGTGTCCTATCATGTAAACAAACATGACGTCAAATAGATATAGATAAAATCAAATTAAATCGTATAAGATAGACCATTATCATTTTTAGAATAGAATAGAATAGAATCTTTATTTGCTTAGAATAAGTAGGTACATCAGTAGTTTTGTTGGCGTCATGCTAGTCATTACTAGTGACTGGAAATGACGATAAAATACACATCAAGTGTGATTCATAGACAATCTAAACATCGTTATGTCAGATATTATTGAGGTAATTCGTTCCTTACTTCGATTATTGAAGAAAATCTTATTATAAATTATAAAGGTCCAGTGGTGGACCTGGTTGATTTCATTAATTGGCATAAACAAATTAAAATGTTGTGGCATAAACATTTTAATTTGTTTATTGTGTGATCCGAGAGAAAGGAGTAATAATGTCTTGAATGAATGAATGAATGAATAAGATTTATTTTGAAACAACAAAAATTAACAGTGTACAGAATTCTTATATCTAAAAGTATTATTTAGTTGTCTCAAAAAAGGAACCCACTCAGCATGAGTCGAGGCAGAGGGGGCCCCGACGTCCTGAGTCTTCGAGAAGTGTTTGTTTACATGACCTATCATCGTGTCCTACACGTATGGATGAATAGACTTAGTATAAGGTGTTAATTACTGGCCACCCTTGAATAACTGGCCACATTATACTAAATTGAATTCTGTTTGTAACGGAACAGAGTTCAGAGTTGACTTATGAGGGGGCCAGTTACAGAAGGGTGGCCAGTTATTGGCGACACTACGTAGAATCGTAAAATGAAAAGGGTGCTCAATTTTGTACCTTAATTCTAATGTGGAGAATACAATGCGTGCAATGCATCTTCCTCGATTCGCGATGCTTCTTTGGTATTCCAAAATTGTATTTAGGAAATGCTGAATTTATATTAGACTAGCTGCCCAAGCGGCTTCGCCCGCGTATTTCAAAAAACGCAAGCAAACCCATAAACCTATAACCATCCAGAAAGTCCAGTCTACATGCAGGTGAAATAATTTTTGAAATCGGATAAGCGAACTTCCGGAGATTACCGCCTACTTACAAACTTGCAAACTTATAAACTGACATAGCTACGATCTCATAGACCTTTCCTCTTTATATTATTAGTATACAAGTAAACATACTATACATGAGTCAGTTGGAATCCTACTAATATTATAAATGCGAAAGTTTGGATGTTTGGAGGTTTAGTTTTTTGGATATTTGTTACTACATCATGCTTAAACGGCTCAATCAATTTGGATGAAATTTTGCACGAAGATGTTTATAGCCTGGATTAAAATTAGGATAGTTTTAATCCCGGTCCACGCAGACGAAGTCGCGGACGGAAGCTGGTATGATATAATAATAATAAGCACACTAAACTCACAGCACATTGTTTCTGTAACCGCTGCAGAAGCTCCTGAGCCCGGCGGCTGCGAGCGCGGAACTCCTCAAACTTGGCCATGAGCCTCCGGCAGAACACGCACACATGCTGCGGGAGCCCGTCTGATGCTGACATCTAGAAACAAAACATTGGCAAGATTAAGGAGGACTCGATTATGTATGTCTGCTAATGCTGGAATACAGTAGCTAAGTAAGAAGGGCCATACCCGGCTGGAGCTCCCACCAGCCGGGTAATCCTAAACCCCTATCCCGTGCTCCCAAACTCTCCTTCCCTTTCCCGCCACACCCCAAACAAGTCCCTCACACCTCCCCAAACCCCCTCCAAACTCCCCTCCTCGGAAAGTTATTTCCACGGCTCTGCCGAGGGTGTAGGTGACCTCGGTGGACTACTTTCACCTACCTGCGCTAGTCCTGCGCAGTTGAACGCCGTAAGTCAGGATGACGGAAGCCTGGGGGGTTGAGCCGACTAGGAGTCGGGGATTAGTTACTCCTGGGACGTAACACGCCCTCTTCGGACCCGATTTCAGACAAAACGGTAGCCCTGTGACTAGCCACCACAGGGAAATGGACACGCGCCCCGTACGGTCGAGGTGGTACGGTCCGCAGGCGAGATATGGGGAGGGTGTTCTCTGGGAGAACACTGGGGCTCGGCCATGCTGACGGAGCGAGGGCTGGTGGACCAACTGGGGCAGATAAGATCGTCTGTTCCAGCCACCCTTCTGCAGCACCTGATGTCGCGCATGAGCAACAACTCACTATATCTATACCTCTTGGGTATTCCTGGTGTCCTAAGGGACATCCCCAAAGGTGCGGGCTCCACGGAGGGTGGGAAGCTCGAGAGGTGAAACTAAACTACACCAAAACATGGACTCTACAAGATCCCAAAACCCCAACCAAGCGGTAGACGGCGCAGCATCCGCTGTACCTGACACCGCCAACAACAAGGCACAAGGTGAAGGCGCTGGTAAACCAGTACCTCCCTCTACATCACGGGCCTTCAGGGAAGCGAAAGCAACCCGGGAAGGCACCATACAACCTGGCGACGGCGCTGTGCCCACAGTACCGAAGCACAGGAAAGGCAAGGGTGCATGGGGCAGGAAGGCCGCCGGGAAACCGGTAACCAACCAGCCCACCAAGCACACGAAGCACAACACGGGCCCGGTACAGGCTATAGGCCGTACCCCGCCCCCGACACAGGGCAACACCGCGGAGGCAACTACGGAGGCGGAGAAATCCAGCAATCCGGAGCTTACCGCCACAGTGGAACCTGATTGCGACCCAGCCATACTACGGCTGAATGCAGGGTGGTCCCTGCCAGTACAATATGGGAAGGCGAAACGTGCCAAGCGGGTGGAATCCCAACCAACCCAACCCTCAAGTACGGCAGGATACCACAAAAAAAACAAGAAGCAACGGCGCAAGGCGCGTGAACAACGGCTTGGCGACCAGGACAGTACAGCCCCGGCATCCCTGCCTAGTCAGGGTGCCCCCCGAAAAGGATCGGCGCAGGCAGCCGCTGGACCCCCAGTAGCAGGCCGTACCGTCCCCAAGGGGAGCAGGGGACAAGACAAGACGAGGGCAACCAAAGGGGGGAGTAACCAGGGGGCCCGACCTTCTTCCAAAAGGGCTCGGCTCGACGAGACTTTCTCTCCGAGAGGCGAATCAAAAAGGCAGAGGATCGAGCCTCATGGCGAAACGCCCCGGATTGCGTACGCGGATGCCGTGAAGGCGGATCTGCTAGTGGCCGTCACCACTGCCACAGCGGAACACCTGAGCCCGCAGTAATCCGAGGAAATACAGCACCAGATGCAAGGTCTTCTTATAAAAGAGGCAATGCAGCCTGGAAGCAGTCAGACCGAGGGTCCACAGTTTCGGGGAAAGCCGGTGCTCACAAACGGTTCCTTGAGGCTGTGGTGCGAGAACAAGACCACTCTCGAGTGGCTGAAGCGCAGTGTGGCTGCTATCACCCTTTCCGACGGGCAGAAGCTCGTGGTGAAGCGCCCGGACGAGCTGCCGAAGCGCGTGCGCGTCGGCATCTTGCTACCGGGGATCCACGAGAGTCCGAACGTGGTAGCACGCATGCTGCGCTACCAGAACGGATGGGCAGACATCGACAGATGGCTGGTCATCCGGTTCGAGATACAGGCAACGGAAACGTTCGCCACGCTCAGCATCCCAGAGACGGTGGTGGGGCCCCTGATGGACCATGGACGCCGACTCAGCTTTATGCTGGGCTCGGTGTACGTCAAGTTCGAGGGACCCCGTGGCAAGTTTGGGGAGAACCCCCCTGCCAAACCCACCGACTCGACGGACGCCACCAACCCAGACACCCCTCCTACGGCGACAGCCAAGGCAACGAAAGTTGCTGAGGTAGTCGCGGAACCAGTTCTCCAGGCTCCAGAGCAGACCGACCCCGCTCCCGAGACGGACGAAGAAGAACTCCTTCTTCGCGACCACTCGGAAAGCGAGGAGGGATGCGCAGAGGAGCTAAAGAAGCTGGCCATCCGTAGAGATGAGGGCAAGGAGGAGAGGGAGACGTCGACAGAGGAGATGTCGACGGAGGAGACTGACGACGATGTCGCTGTCCCCTTCCTTTCCAACTTGTAAAATCCTCCAAGCCAACCTCCACCACAGCGAAACCGCAACGGCTCAAATACGGAAGTGGATGGAGGCCAACACTACAGCCATAGTACTGATCCAGGAGCCGTGGGTCAGGAAGGGCACTGTCTGCGGTCTCCGCCGCACAGAAGGTAAGTTGACAGTACACACGGGACCGGAAAACCCCCGGGCCTGCATCTACACTACAAAGAATATACAAGCGCATCCTCTAACAAGTTTCTGTTCCAGAGACCTGTGCGCCATAATGGTGCGAGGAGTGCAGGACTCCCAACTACAGGAGGTGGTAATGGCTTCGGCCTACATGCCGGAAGCCGACGACCCACCGCCACACGACATGACGAGACTGGTCAACTACTGCGAGGAGGCGGGACTCGAGCTCATCACGGGCACCGACTCGAACGCACACCACGTCCTCTGGGGCATGGCCATAGGGAACGACAGAGGTAAGAAACTTGTCGAATACCTATTTACTACAAACCTAAACATAATCAACACAGGTTCAACTCCAACGTTTGTGAACAGACGTAGCAAAACAATCATTGACTTGACACTAGCAACCGAAGAAGCATCGAAGCACATCTCAAACTGGCACGTATCGAGTGAACTCTCGTGCTCAGACCACAGATGGATTCGATTCGACTTACAGGTAAATACACTCGCGGCAGCACCCAGGAGGAACCCAAGGAAAACGAACCGGGCCCAGTACGCACAGGAAATAGGTCGGGCACTTGCGCGTACCGAGGTTCCTCCGGAAATATTAGGCGTCGCAGAAATAGACAAACAGGTAGGAATCCTTACGGATACCATCATAGACTGTTACCATCAAACTTGCCCTCTATCAACCCCACCAACAGGCAAAGGAAACAAGGCCAACTGGTGGGGACCTGAGCTGGAGAGACTCAGGAAGAAAATGAGGAAGCAACTCAACAGGGCAATGAACACCATGGCAGACCAGGACTGGGACAGATACAAGGTCACCAAGTCCAGGTACAAAAGACGGCTCAGATACAGGAGCACAAGCTCATGGCACAACTTCTGTACCAACATCGAGTCAACTACACAGGCCAACAGGGTAAGGAAGGTTCTCTCCAACAATACAGCCTTAACTCTAGGAACCCTGCGGAAACCTGACGACACCCTCACCAACTCGCCGGAGGAAACAGAGCGCGTCCTAGTTCAGACGCATTTCCCGGACTGCGAGATATCGAGTCCAATTAGGCAACTGGATGAGGAAACCACCCCCACAGAAGAGGGGTGGCGACTGGCCAGCGAGGTAATAACTCCCCAAAGAACACAATGGGCCATCGACAGCTTTGACTCCTACAAATCTCCAGGGCCAGATGGAATTTTCCCCGCCCTACTGAAATGGGGTGGGGCGCCGCTAACGCACAGGCTTACTATCGTCCTGGGCGCCTGTCTAGCACATCCGTTTGTGCCTCGACAGTGGAGAGAAGTCAAGGTTATCTCATACCAAAACCAGGTAAAGGAGACTACACGGACCCCAAATCCTTTAGACCGATAAGCCTAACCTCCTTCCTGCTGAAGACGTTGGAAAGGCTGTGTGATAGACATCTGAGAGAGAGGGCGCTGGTGCGTGTACCTCTGCATCAGAACCAACATGCCTACAGTTCAGGTAAATCAACAGAATCTGCGCTTCACGCTGTGGTCACCAAGGCTGAAGTCGCAATCAAAAACAAGTCAATGTGCCTAGGTACCTTCATTGACATAGAGGGAGCCTTTGACAAGACTAAATTCACCAGCATAACCGCAGCATTGACTAGACACGGAGTGAGTGGGGTTATTACAAAATGGATAAAAAACGTGTTAAGTCAACGAGTC
Organism: Epinotia bilunana; assembly: GCA_947049275.1. NCBI lineage: Eukaryota > Metazoa > Arthropoda > Insecta > Lepidoptera > Tortricidae > Epinotia > Epinotia bilunana. Next base: position 885,629 of record OX346277.1, on the reverse strand, counting down.
ATCAGACTCGGGGAAGACAAGACAAGGCAGGCACGGGTAGCGAAAGGGTGCCCCCAGGGAGGCGTCCTCTCTCCACTACTCTGGAACATGGTGGTCAATGACTTAATCACCAAATTAAATAACAGTCATCACTACACCATCGGGTATGCTGACGACATAGCGATACTCACCAGCGGCACCCACACAGGTACAGTGTGCGACGTCACCCGTTCCGCACTCGCCATAGTGGAACACTGGTGCAACGACAACGAACTAACAGTCAACCCAAGGAAGACCGAGCTGGTAATGTTCACCTACAAACGGAACCTGGGGACCTACCGCCTACCCAGGCTGTTCAATACAGAGCTCCAATTATCAACAGAGGTAAAGTATCTAGGTGTAATACTTGATTCCAAACTTAATTGGAGCAGTCACCTGGACAACAAAATCCAAAAAGCTACAGTCGCTTTCTGGCAATGTCGTAGAATGGTAGGTAGGACCTGGGGACTAAACCCCAAGATCACTCTATGGCTTTACCAGGCAATAATTCGACCAATAGTAAGCTACGGCGCTGTGGTGTGGTGGCCTCGTACCACACTCACGACGGTCGAAGCTAAACTACAACGCCTCCAAAGACTGGCCTGCATGGCGGCTAGCGGCTGCATGAGAACCACACCTACTGCAGCCCTGGAAGCCATCATGGACATTCCGCCGCTTCACCTCTTCATCAGGCAAGAAGCACTGGCGTCAGCCATACGGCTCAAAAAACAGCACCTCTGGAGGCCGCCCAGGGTTCCTCACACCGAGATACTCTACGAGGCTGTAGGTAGGAAACCCCTCATAGAGGCAACAATCGACATCATCCCCAGACAGTTCGTCTTTGACAAGAAGTACAAAATCGAACTATACGAAACCCCCCAGGAAGGACTTAACCCCAGGGAGTTAAGAATTTTCACGGACGGGTCCAAGACAAGGTCAGGCACCGGAGCAGGAGCATTCTCGGAGGACCTAAACATACGAATCTCAACACCATTAGGGATCCAAAACACAGTCTTCCAGGCTGAGTGTATGGGCATAATAATGGCCGCTCATGCTATCGCCTCCAGAGAGGTAAGGGGATACCCCATCCGCATACTCTCCGACAGTCGATCTGTACTGCAAGCCCTACAAGGTCACGCGACAACGTCTGGGTATCAGCCCGAGTGCCACCAAATCCTATCAGAGGTATGTACCAATAGCGACATAACCCTACAATGGATCAAAGGGCACAGCAATTCACGTGGGAACGACGCAGCGGATGCACTGGCTAGAGAAGGCTCAGAATCAAAAGCCGTAGGACCGGAACCTACGATCCCTCTACCCCCTGCATGGCTGCGGAGCACACTACGACTAAACACCAAGGCAGAACACCAAAAATTCTGGAATAACCTAGGTACCTGCAGGCAAACCAGAGAGGCCCTCCCGACAATCAACCCCGGATTGGCAAGGAAGCTAAAGCAGCTAAAGAGGCCGGCACTCCGTCTCCTGACAGGAGCCATAACTGGTCATGCACTATTAAACAAACACTTTTTCACTCTAGGTATTACAGACAGTCCTCTCTGCAGAGCGTGCATGGAAGAGGAAGAGACAGCCGCCCACGTCATTCTGACGTGCCCAGGGGTGGCAGAATACCGGGCAAAGCACCTCGGAACACCGGGGTCACTACCGGAGGCCGTCGGCAACATAAAGGGTCTGCTAGGCTTCCTGGTGGAACTGGGTTGGCACGAATAACAGTAGTGCCAATAACCCATACGCAAAATAGGCGCTATTATGACGTCGAGTTGCGGAAACCTAGCCCGCGTACACCTATAACCTATAACCTATAATGCTGGAATAACATCCCACCGCCCCCCCCATCAAAAACGCTTCCACATTGAATTCATTAAAAAAAACTAAAAATGTATTTGCTAGATCAACAAATTAATTCAGCATAGCCTTCCAGTGTCTTTATGTGTATAATTATGTTTTTTTTCGTACCTAGTTGGTTTCATATGTATCTTTTGTAATTTTAGATGATATTCATTTATTAAGAATATTAGTGTGTAAAACCTTTTAAGTAGTAATACTAGTAATATTATGCAACATGCAGTTCTGTAGTGCACTGTGGGTTGACATTATGCTGAGTGGACTCTGATTTCGCATCTAATTTTAATATATAATCTAAGTGTAAACTACGGTAGCCTAGTGGTTTAGCGGCGGTCGTGGGTTCGAATCCCGGCTCATACAAACGAGTTCTTCGGAACTCATGTACGGAATATCACCGTACCGTTAGCTTTTCAGTGAAGGAAAAACATCTTGAAATGTGTGTGTATATGAAGTCCCCAACCCGCACTGGGCCAGCATGCCCTGTTCCCTGCGATCCATGAGATGGGACGTGTATATGCTGAATTATTATTATCATCCCATTGGATTAAAATTGGATGGAGGGATCCCGAACATTAAAAGAACCATACATCAAAAAGATATTCAGATTATTTATCTGAACTTTGATACTGTTCCTATGTCATGAAGGAATCACTTCTTGTATTTTACTCTTTTAATTTCAAGAATGAGAAAAAATATAAATTTATTGGGAAATTAAACATCTATAAAAATAATTAACATGCATACATACATACATTCACAACTTTATTCCCAAAAGGGGTAGGCATAGAGCGCCACTTTTAGCATAAATGTGGGTATAAAAGATCGAATTCGATGATATATTAGCCTAGTTGGCAGTGGTCATGCCTGCGACGCCGATAGTCTTGGATTCAAATCCCATAATATTTTTGTGATCAACACAAATATTTATTCCTGAGTCTTGAACATTTGTGTAGATAAATTGTTAATATTGTTTTTATGACTAGACTATATAGTCGTCGCGTACCTATCTATAATTAGCCTTATTAAAGCCTTATTGAGCTTATTGAGTAGCCAGATCGATTTGTGTAAAATTGCAATATTTGTTTATTTTCTTGAACATTTCACCATTAAACACTGAATTTTAAACTGAAATTACGCTTCCACATAATCATGTGAGTGATATATCTGTGCTAAACTCGTGAGGAACTTACCGTGGTGTCTAGAAGTTCCACAAATGATTTGTCTAGCCCATTTTCGTGAATATTGACTAACTTTCCTTCAGTAGCTAGACAAACCCGGCAAGCCAGCACACCTTCCTTCCTACCATTTTCCGCTTTTAACGATTTCATTTCTCCATAAAAATTAAGTATTACGTGAATGTATATAAATTGTTATTCAAGAAAAAGGAGATTCATATTGCGGATTTTCTGCATTTTTCGTGCATTTTCAGCATTTGATCTGACGTATGGAAAAATGTTGCCATATGGAATAAATACCGTTCGGTCGTAGTAGTTTTTGAAGTACCTATAGAGACAAAGAATATAACCACTGATAACCACTACATGTGGGAGACAGTGGGAGAGATGATTTTTGATGGAATCAAAAGAGCCGCCAGACAACCGAGCGCGGTGGAGGACCGAGGTCAAAGAAAATCATAGCACCGTTCTACAGAATTACTTGTTATGGCCGCTCCACATTCACACCGCGAATCGCGGTGAGAATCGCGCGTGAACTCTTCTTGGCTCCATATTCGCAGTGTTCACAATTGTGTTCACAGTATAGTTCGCGCCCTCGATGAATATGGACGTCATGGACGAAGTTATTGCTTCGACAGGCCTACTGCTCTGTGTTTTTGCGTATTATAATTGCCTACATTAAAAGTAAAGAAATGGAGGAAACGAAGATGGTGGATGACGGCTATTCATCGTAATGACCTGCACGCAACTAAGTGAAGGCGCGAAAGTGGAGTCATGTTGTGTCTACGCAGCTTTCGCGTGTCCGCAGGCTGAATGTTAAGCTTTTGCCAATGCTTATTGTGAACACTGTTTTATCAGGAATTTCTTGAACGAAGTTTTTGATAAAAAGATTTGAATTTCACCCTTTATAGTGGTAACCTGCAAGTGCTTCGAGATCCCCTAATGACACGGGTATTGTCATGACGCAAGTTAGGAAATGTATTGTACAGCTAAATAGTTGCCCCACTGATAAGATTGTATGTGGCTTTTTCCTCTTGTAATGTAAAGTGTGAGGGGAAGTGTTAGAGTATGGGAGTAAATCCTATATAAGTTATGTGTGTCCACCCTTTCACATATTAACATACTCTATGGTATATATTTAAAACTATAATAATAATGTGTCTATGCTCTCTCGCTCTCTTGTCTCTTCTACCAACCTGTCGTGTACACGTCTGCCTAGTGTCTTAATAAGTTATATCCTATAAAATAAATTCTGTTCATTCAACGCAACGATGTTTATCTGAAGACCTAAACCAACCACTCCACTGTGCTACCTGTTGCTCTGCATCACCCCCTCCAACACCCAGCACGTCTAGCACACGACGGCCGCGCCGCGACATACTCTCGATTTTTATCGCACTATACCTCTTCTTCTAAGTGTTCTAATAAGAGAGAGACGGATGGTGCGAGAAAAATCGAGAGCTCGCGCGCCGTCGCGTGCTAGCCGTGCAGGTTCTAGGATTGAAATTTGTTGGAGCTAGAGCGTGCCCCGGCAGTGGAAGAGCGTGAGAGAACGTCCGACCAAGTAAAATGCACTGCTGGTAAATAATCGTGTATATTTCTTTATAAATACTGGCGACGATTACAGACACTGATACATGTAATATTGGCAATCATTTGTATATTAATTGTTATATTAAAAGTGTATAAAATAAAATAATTGGGACAGACACAACTTATCTTAGGAAAGGCGGAGACAAAAGAGAGTGTTGCCAGCATGCGACATATTTGGTACTATCTAATGTTAAGGCATACACACACGCATTTCAACACCCCTACTTATGCTGTACATTAGACAAACTTACAACATGATACTACAATGGAATATGGAACAAAACATTATTGCACAAGTACTGAAAAAGAAAACTAAGTCCAATAAAAGTGACTATCTTTAAACATGAAACATCACAACTATTTAGAGTCTACTGTTGACATACATTTCAGTTTTAGACTTTTGACAAATTTAAGATGCTTTTGTGAACACAACGGTTTTGTTAAAACATCAGCAATCATTTCATCAGTACATAGGTATTTTACATTGACTTTTCCCTCATGTATTAAGTCTTTCACAAAGTGGTACCGCAAGTCTATATGTTTAGTTTTCCTATGGGAATATTCTTTGACTAATAACAATTTCTGTGCACTCTGATTATCATTAAATACAGTGACATTGAAATTTTTATCAATTATTTCCGACAAGAAATTCTTGATAAAGCAAATGTCCTTGACTACATCACTTATACAAAGAAATTCACTTTCGGTGGAAGAAAGCGCCACACATCGTTGCTTTCTTGCTTCCCAATTGATGACATTATTACCTAGTTTAACTACAAAGCCAGTATATGACTTGCGGTCTGTTACGTCATTAGCCCAATCTGCATCTGAAAAAGCATTTATTTCGAAGTTCTTATCCTTTTCGAAATAAAGGCCATAATTGATTGTACCGGCCAAGTACCTCAACACTCGCTTTGCAGTGCGCCAATGACTATCATCAAAACATGTACTGTACTGACTTAATTGACTACAGGCATAGGCAATATCTGGGCGCGTACATACACTAAGAAATGATAATGAGCCCAGTAGCTGCCTATATTGATAAGTATTGTCATCTAAAGGCTTGCCAGACTTTTCTAGTTTACAATTTAAAGGTAACGGGGTTGAAACTGGTTTACAATCTGTCATGTTATATCTTTCCAACAGACGCCCAACATAATCATGCTGGTCTAGAACAGTTACATTATTGTATTTAGTCACATTCATGCCTAGGCAGTTCTTTAAAGTACCGAGATGACGTATATCAAAGTGCCGTTTTAGCAATGATGTAACTGTTTCAATACAATTACTATGAAAGACATAAAAATCATCAACAAATAAGGCAATAATTACATATTCATTTTGATTTTTCTTTGTATACACACATGGCTCACATTTACTTTGTTTATACCCGTTTTGAGAGAGCAATGTGTGGATTTTGTTGTTCCACATTCGGCTAGCTTGTTTTAAGCCATATATACTTTTTCTTAACAAACATATCTTATTATTATCGGATTGAAAACCGGTCGGCTGCTCCATGTAGATCTTTTCGTCTAATTCGCCATTTAAAAATGCTGTGGTGACGTCAATATGATCCATGGAGAGATCCAACTGATTTGCAATAGCAAACAAAATGCGTAATGTTGAATGTCTAACCACAGGTGAATAGGTATCGGAATAATCAATTCCTTGTTTTTGACTGTAACCACAAGCGACTAGTCTAGCTTTAAATCTTGTGAAGTTACCAGTTGTATCATATTTTTTCTTAAATACCCATTTGTTTTTGACAACATTTACATTTTGTGGACGTTCCACTAACTTCCACACATCATTCTTAACCATTGAGTTAAGCTCACTCTCCATGGCACCATACCATTCATCCCTTTCAGGAGAATTCATGGCATCACGGAATGTAAGTGGTTCATGTGACAGACTCGCTGCGGCCAACAGTGACGATAAATGATAATCATTATACCTTTCAGGAAAAATGCCTCTAGTATTCCGCACAGGACGAGAGATGGACGAGACGGTAGGCTCCTCCGTCATCATCGGCTCGTGTTCTGGAGACGCAGCGGGCGGCAGAGAGGTGTTAGGGCTATACAGCACTACATCCTCATCACCAGCCTCGATGTCATCAGCATCAGCGTCTTCAGTAGTGCGGTACAGGTCAGACAGAGGTGACAGCACCGGTGAACTGATCGCCTCCTCTGAAACCGTCGAAGAGTTCTGATTAGGATTTGTATCATTTATATTGTCATCATGGCTTTCATAACTATTAGGAATATTATCACAGTCAGTATTATTACTATTAATATCACAGTTCTTCTTATTTAAAATATTATTGCAGTTATTAGAGTCCTCACTGTTATTTGTAGAATTATTATTCACATATAAATCATTAATAAAATTATCAAAAATAATAAAATTTGCTCTTTGCTCCTCAATCCTAAGATTTCCTATAAATTTGTCCTCAAGGAAAGCAACGCTTCTCGAATAAATTACCCTTTTAGGATTATTTGGATCTATCAAGCGGTATCCCTTGCACGTTTCACCATATCCTACAAATATGTACTGTTTTGCCCTAGCATCCAGTTTTTGCCTTTTCTGCTTAGGTACATGTGAGTATGCTACACAGCCAAAAACGCGTAGATGACGAAGATCTATATTAGATCCGGTCCATTCACACTCAGGAATTTTATCTGATAATGCACTGGTAGGCGACCTATTTTTCAGGTAAATGGCTGTCATAACAGCTTCGCCCCAGTAGCGATCAGGTAACTGTGACTCCTGTAACATGGCTTTAGCTTTCTCAAAAATACTTCTAAAAGCACGTTCTGCGACACCATTCTGCGCAGCGCTGTAAGGGCAAGTAGTCTGGTGAATAATGCCTTCTTTCTTGAGATAGTTTGACAATTGACTGTTGCAAAACTCAGTTCCATTGTCACTCCTTAAAACTTTAATATGCAAACCAGTTTGTTTTTCGACTAAATTTTTAAAATGAACAAAATGGGAACTCACCTCCGACTTATTCTTGAGAAGATATCCAAAGGTCTTCCTAGTTCGGTCGTCAGTAAACGTCAGCAAATAACGAGCTCCGCCCCAGCTGGGTACATGAACTGGTCCGGCGATGTCACTGTGTACCAGGTCCAGAGGATGAGCTGCACGCCCCGCACTTGACCGAGGAAACGATGTTTCACACATCGTCCCCGTAAGGCAGGCGATACAGCGAGTGGGCACGCCGTCTTCAGGCTGAAAAACGACACCACACTTATGCCCTCCACCAAGTACAGACATACCTTTTGCGTTCAAGTGACCTAGGCGCTTGTGCCAAGTGGAAAAAGGCACAGCAGCAACAGCATTGGCACTCATGGATCTTTGCCTTGTTTGCAGAGACATAGAGTCACCTAATTGGGGGTCAGGTCGCGTTTGCTTACTTACTTTCAACTTATAGAGCCCATTATGTTTATAAATAGTCAATACCTGTTTGCCTGTGACTTGACAAGAACTATAAACATTACATTTGTCATCGGAAAACACAACAATATAACCTTTACTGGTTATTTCACTAACAGACATTAAGTTCTTTGATAAATTAGGCACATAAAGAACATTATCTAAAGAAATTCCAGAAGAAAGTACTGTCTTACCAATTAATTCACTATTTAAATGCTGTCCATTAGCTACTGATATGACACACTTCTTCTCTGCAGCTTCATGGATAAGAGAAATGTCCCCAGACATGTGGGAAGATGCACCACTGTCGATTATGAATTCTTTAGACTCAGAAGCTGAGTAAGCCGATGCGTACATGGTATGTTCCTCTTCATTCTTCTTCGCGTCTTCACGTTTCTTTTTAAAACAACGGTTTACAGTATGTCCATTTCTTTTGCAGTAAGTGCATACAAGCTTGGTTTTCTTTCTTCTGTCATTAGCTAGAAAAGCTACATTGTCTGTTGTGGCACTGGAATTACTTCGCCGATGGTCCTCCTGGAGTAGTCGACTGCGGACAATTTCACTCGATAGGCTCCCACCGATGTTGGCTGTCTCGAGACCGGACACTAGGACATTATACTCTTCTGGGAGTCCAGAAAGAAGAATTTCAGCAATTTCCTCGTCGTCTATCTTCTTACCAATATCCGACAACTGTGTCACTAGCTTTAGGACTCCTTCGATATATGCAGACATAGATGAAAACTGGCTGTATTCCACGCGGTGTAGTTGTCGAAGAAGTAGTACACGTCTATACAGTCCCTTGTCTTCAAATGTATCCGTCAATTGCTTCCAAGCTTCTTTAGCAGTTGTGGATTCTCTAACAATTTGGTATAAGTTCGGCTGAATCGACAAGCAAATTTTCGCTAAGGCGCGGGCAATCCGCGTGTCATCCGTGTCCTCGCCTACGACACAATTCCACAATCCTTCTAAAGTGAGAACCATTCTAATGGCAAATTTCCAATTAATCCAGTTGTCTATCCCAGCAAGTTTTTCTATACTTGTGGAGGTTATGTTGCACGTGTTCGTTGCAGTCGGTCCCTGTGCATCACTTGGCGGACTCATATTTGATAAATATTATTCTACTCACGTTTAATAATTCTTTCGTGATCTTCTTTCGTTGTCTTGGCCCTGAACCTGTTGGAGCTAGAGCGTGCCCCGGCAGTGGAAGAGCGTGAGAGAACGTCCGACCAAGTAAAATGCACTGCTGGTAAATAATCGTGTATATTTCTTTATAAATACTGGCGACGATTACAGACACTGATACATGTAATATTGGCAATCATTTGTATATTAATTGTTATATTAAAAGTGTATAAAATAAAATAATTGGGACAGACACAACTTATCTTAGGAAAGGCGGAGACAAAAGAGAGTGTTGCCAGCATGCGACATATTTGGTACTATCTAATGTTAAGGCATACACACACGCATTTCAACAAAATTACATGTCATAATTGGGTGTAGCGTACAGATCTAACAATCCGACCACATGTGCATGCAATTTCTCAGTACAACTCGTTTGACAGTTGGATCAGCAGCGCAACATGCTTCCAGACGATAGCAATTAGTCAGCTTCTGATTAATTGGGGCTGAAAAATCATGACATGTATATACCCTCAAAACAAGTTATTTTTCTAATAAGTATTTTATTATATTATCTTCATAAATTATGCTCGTGTACAATGCAGCTGTTACGTAGGACGTCACTGTTGCCTCGGTAGGACGGGTCATGATGGCCCATTGTGGAGCCTTTAATCCCCTCACAGACTGACGCGACCTGGCTACTGCCACCGCAGGCCGCGCCAGTGTGATCCAGGCCTTAAGTAGGAATGTCACTGCTCACCCGTCGCGCTAGTGCCTGCTCCAAAGAGTAAAGTGCCTGCACCCATGCATGAGAAGTAAATTTGTATTGACAGAGGGAGCACAGGTAGGGAGTAATGTACGGATTCTGCGGTACCACTGACCCGATTTCACAAATTTCTTTCACCAGTTTATATTCTCGTAGGATGGGATGGATTTTTCGGATAGACATACCTACATAGGCAAGCTATATATCGCCTGTTGACAACCAAAAGTCACTATCAAAACTGCCACTGCTCTTCAAAACCTCGTATCTCGGTACGTAGTCGATTACTCCAGGCAAAATACGGTTTTGAAAAACATTAATTTATAATAGCGTTTTTTTTGTTGATTACATTTGAGAATGTTATTCTCAGATAATTAATTCAAGAATCCGTCAAACTTTCCACCCGGAAGTAATTATGTAGATTTCAATGAAGGATGCATTGTCTTTTTTATACGATTTATCTTGAATATTATAGAGCAAATGTAAATGAAACAAAATAAAGACAAAAATATTTATTAATATTTTTTCTGACTTTTCAGAAGTTAGTTAACTTATCATTTTTTTGATGTCTGAAATTTTGTCGGATTTTGTCACTGGGTAACTATTTAATTGATAATATATCCGTTACACATAAAAAATAAGCTATTATAAATTATTTCCAAAATTGACATTTTTTCCATACGAGTTGTCAGTTCATTTACTGGACTAGATATCGAGATACGACCTTTGATTTAAGTAGGTATTTGTTACTTAGTGAGTTTTGGTTGTCACCGACGATATATAGTATGAAGTTGCTGACATTTTTATGTAATTTAATTTAATTTATTGTAGGTTATTATAATTAATACTAACATATTTCTTTAAAGACATGCACACTAACAATCTATGGATTTTTAGTTATCTGAAAATAATTTATAATAATTATTATTATTATATGGGTACTCTGTAACATGCGAGCGGAGCGCGAGTATCTATATACTCATACAAGTAAAACAAGTTCTTTTCCACTTTTATTTTTAAAAAAAATACATTATCATCATGAATCATGGTCAAACTAGTGGGATTAGCTTGGGTCAGTGCTCCTGCACTCTTAGTCACTGCACTCTGCGTCTTAGTCAATAGATTCCAAATGGACTAAAAGATAACAAAAACCCGCTCCCAGCGAGTCAGGTACAAGGCGCTGTGGTAATTTGGAATCTATTGAAAAAGAAGATAGAGTTCATTATTCAAAGAACATTTTATGTGGCGCAAATTTTTTTTGCTTTGGAACGCGCGCGTCATGAATAGCTTTTGTTCGGACCGCAAACAAAAGCATTCATGAGCTCAGTACAATGGCCATTCATGAGCTTAGTTTAGAAAATTTCAACTATTCACTGCATGCGCCAACTGGTCACCCGGCGCGCTAGAACCTGTCCCCGCGCCCGCGCCCGTCCCCGCGCCCGCGCCCGTCCCCGTCCCCGTCCCCGCGCCCGTCCCCGTCCCCGTCCCCGTCCCCGCGCCCGTGCACGCGGCGAGCGTGCGCGCGCGCCGCGGCCGGCGACGACAGCCAGCGGCGGCACACGGCGCAGCGCGAGTACTGCCGCTGCCCCAGGTGCACCTGCCGATACAAACAAACCTCAACTGGCAACTGTGACTTACAGACAGAATGAGTGTAGAGGAGCTCACACACATTAACTGATGCCAGACGTCCGAGTGCGGCGGACGGCATGGGCAATACAAAGTTAGAAGATAGAGCGGAATTGCGATGGAATTTTACGTGGTCGTCAGGCGTCTGGCGTCGCCAATATACACACGTGGGTGACAAAATTGTAAACATCGACAATACCACAAGTGGGAACGATATACAATGTCGTATCTCCTGTCCCTCATCGCGTATAGGCTTTTATGTTTGTCACCAGCCCCCCTAGCACGCTAGGTTTTATGTCCGACATAAAGCATTTGTCCCTCTTGCACTCGTATATTTGCCAGAATGAGACGAATGCTTTATGTCCGACATAAAATTTAGCGTACTGGCCCCTCAGAATGTCAAAGATGAACTGAAAGTGACGTCATACACGACCAAAGTATATAGGACATGAGATGTCAGAATTATGTTACAGAATGTACCTATTAGTCCTCTGACACTTCTCTCAATTTTGTCAGGTTCATTTAGCTCCATCTCTTTCTGCACGGTTAGCACAAGACTGCGGGCGAGCTGTGTAGCGGCGAAATTGACTATCCGCCTATTTCTAATTAGAAAGAGACGGATAGTCTATTTGGAATTCGCTAGGATTCCATCTACGGAGTCCTCTACCTAAGGGTCGTGGTATATAAAAAAGTGTGACTCACAATCCTGTTGTGTCGCGCGAGGTTGTTGGCGGTGGGGAAGGCGCGCGCGCACTGCGAGCAGCGGTACGGCCGCTCGCCCGTGTGCGTTCGCATGTGCGCCTGACACACACACACACACAATACGTACAAACACGCGAAAATGATTAATTATCTAAACGAATATTATAGGTAGCTTTCTATCAAAGAGAATTGCTAGAGGCTTTACTTGTCGACTGTACTTTTTTGCACTGTGAAATACTCGTTGAGCAAGTTCCAATTACACAAGATTAATTGGGGAGCTGCCATGCCATGGCCACATTCCGTCTCCATCATCAGACCAGGTTTATGGTATTATAGTATTGCAATGGCATCCGACATACATACTCGTAATTGTATAAATTATCAATTCGATTGAACTTCAGGAAGTTGCAAGTTGTCGAATTTCGAAGAGGAGACCTGTAGCCGAGTGGTAAGGCACCCAACTTTCAATCTGCAGGTCTTGGGTCCGAATCCCGGCTGGCGCCTGGGTTTTGCAAATAATCTTTCGTATGTTTTTAGTACAATTAGCCTGAACATGCACCAGAGATGTGCAAAGATGTATTTACGTATATTTGTTCATGGGAGCATTGACTCATTCTGAGTTATGAAGCGTCCTAAATCAACTACTTACAGGCACGTACACTGTCATACCTGCAGAGTATGATTGTGTGTGAAGCTCTTCGGGCACCGCGGGCACGCGAACGGACGCTCGCCCGTGTGAGTACGCCGGTGATAGGACAGCGCGGCGGCGGACTGTAAAAAAACAGTTCTACAAAAATCTGTTGGTGTTGACGAAATCACGGCTAAACACGTTTATACACTTTCACTTCCAAAAACCTAGCGGGCTAGCTAGCCGACTGTTTGTTGCGATTTTCCGCTACAAACGGAAAATTATGCCAGTAGTACATGCACCATATCAAATGGATTAACACTATTTGTCAGTAGCAAACTCCTAGTAATCGTACTGTAAATATGGGCTCAGTAGTGGCCTATTTACGCAGTTTTAATTACAGAATCCTGGTCACGGCACCAAAATGTAACAAGCTCAAGCGTTGCCATCTATCTTTTTTATCGTCTTATAACCGTGATACCTGGATTTACCGAACAAACCTATGATCAGTGGGATAAATATTGTAGAGGTTGTATGTTAAACCTCTACATCTGGCTTCACAGAGCCATAAAGTGTAGAGTAAATAAAGTTAGAATTCTCTAGTTCGTTATTTCACCACCCCCTAGATCAGTGGCTGACACATGGTACGTACAGAATGCGTATAATTACCATTAGCAGTTGCTTATGGTAATTATACTGCCTCTAGTTAGCAGGGGCAGGATTTATATCTTCTTCTTTGATATGAAGTCGATTGCAGTCTTCTCTAGTGCTGGGATGGCCTCTTCTGGGTTGCCCCGTATGAGACGAGCTGTGGGTTTGTTAGGCGACGCGAGTGATGCCTCGGTGTGATGTCTGTTCCGTATATGTAGATACTGTTGTTGGACTTACATGGTACTTGTTCCCGCAGAGCTCGCACATGGCGGGCCTGGCGGCACGCGCCGTCCGCGCCCGCGGCGGCTCGGGCGCGGGCGCGGGCGCGGGCGCGGGCGCGGGCGCGGCGCGCGGCGGCACGCGCAGGTGCACGCGCTCGAAGTGCGTCTGCCGCGAGTGCACGGACGAGAACCACGCCGAACACTGCGCAAACATTCATTGACCATTGGCAGAGCTTATCTCGTTTACAATTTACAAGCGAAGCTTCCATTTGTCATAGCGACCAACCTGAAAATCAGCGCTGGACTGAGATTGGTACCCATTACCTAACACTTATATAAATATTTGTATCTAGTTATAAGTTCTTGCTTTGTATTTTTTTTTGTGTTTAGTAATCAATTTATTTCGATTTGATTTGATTACAATTGTAAAATTATGCAGGCAACATAGGTTTCAACCTCATATCTGTACTTGGTGGTCGGACAAGAAGTCTAATGAGTAACAAAGAAAAACTAAGCGTTGAAAGAAAATATGTGTCAGTTCAAATCATTCTAAATATAAGAGGCTATGTGCGGCCGAGTGGTCGCGTTTAGTGGCTGTAATGTGGTGGTCGTAAACTCACCGCGAGGCACTGCACGCGCGCGCCCTGCGCCGACTCGAAACTGTCGCGGCACGAGCTGCAACAAGGACGTCACAACTACAACCAGAGCACGAAAGGAACTGTTACACACTGGATTTGTAAACAGTATTTTATCTTTGCCTATATCAGATGAGGCGGAGATCCTCTATAATTTAAAGTGGCTATAAAATCAACAATATCAGTTTCTCTTTTTTTTTTGTAGACATGTTCGCTTAGCGCTCTATAAATAAATAAATAAACACGATAAATTAAGAGTCCGCAGTAAGCTCGATTCTCCATACAAACGTAGTTACACTCTCATTTTAAAACTACGTGTTGGATTGTAACGAAACTTTGCATAAATAAATAAACACGATAAATTAAGAGTCCGCTTTAAGCTCGATTCTCCATACAAACGTAGTTACACTCTCATTTTAAAACCACGTGTTGGATTGTAACGAAACTTTGCATATACAATGGCAGGAGGTATATATATGTCTGTTATTAGTTTATGTAGCTTCAGACTCCATAGTAAAAAAATACAGCGAATTTAAGCTTTTCATACAAAACCAGTTTTTGCTGTGTTTCTTTTGCTTTATAAACTGGAACCATATAAACTAATCACAGACATAGATATACCTCATGGCATTGTATATGCAAAGTTTCGTCACAATCCAACACGTAGTTTTAAAATGAGAGCGTAACTACGTTTGTATGGGAAGGTGAAATTCGGCCGAGCTTACTGCGGACTCTTAAATTCCAAGTTCGGACATCTCCGTCCCTGCAGCATTTATTATATTCGAGCAAGAGAGCTATACGAGCGTCGAGATTAGATTTTTGTGGCAGTGCCGCAGCTGGCGCAGATATCGACTGTCCCAAAACATGCGTTTTAACTTGTAAAAGCAAGCTAGTGCTCGAATTAGTCGAATAAACGATCAGAATTCGAGATGACTATAAAAAACCCTAAAAGTAAGAAATATATTCTTATATGAACCAATGTGGTTTCAATGGGAAATTATGTCTACATTATTCGCAAGAATAGGATTTTTCAATGTGGTTGTTGTTGTGGTTTTCAGTGTGGTTTGTGGTTTCACTTGTATTCTATAAGGATATCTTTTTAAATTATTTTTTTCCTATATTCTCACAGGTGAACTGTTCTCAGTGCGAGTTAGAATACTTAAATGTCGCAATAAAACCGTGCTGGTGGAAAAATTGCTTATATTGCAGGACTAGGGTTTAGTCAATATTTTTTTACATCCCATCTCCATTCCATATCCATAATTCTTAAATGTTACAACTAGCAACGTGGCTGCTTACTATTAGGCAGGCCGTATGCTTGTTTGCCACCGTCGCAATATAACAAATCGCATACAGCTATTTGTAGTTTTTTTTATTGCATATATCGCGAGAGTAGGATTTTTCACATAGTACATTTTTCCCTATACATATTCTCACAGGTGAATACTGTTCTCAGTGCAGTGATTTAAATGTCGCAAAGCTGTGCTAGTAGAAAATTAGTTATGGCATATATCACAGGCCTAGGAGTTCGTACCCTATTATGTCATCCTTTTGTAATTTTTTGGTACAGTCAGGGATATTAACCTTTAAGTGTGGACGTCATTTTTTCATAATAAGAATACGAGAAAATCGAGTCCCCTGTGAGACTCCACGTCGTAATTAAAGGTCAAATATAAGTACATAAATAAGGACATAAATCCCTGTACAGGACTCTATTGTCAATGTCATAAAGGCGTGTACAGATATTACTGTGCTCATTTATGTACGTATATTTAATACCCCTGACAGTACACGCCTCACCGCCGAAGATGCATTCATGATTAAATGTGGTGACGCAATTAAGCTATTTGTTGTAGAGGTTTTCCACATAACCCGTTTAGTTTATATTCTGTTGTTTTGCTACATTACTCGCAGTTGAAGACTATTTACTGCATATATCGCAGGACTAGGAGTTTTATTGCATGTGTTGCTGGACTAGGGTTTTGTCAAGTTAAAGGGTCCCTTAAATGTCGCAAAATGCTGTACGACGTGTAGTTGAAAGCTTTTCATTACATATTTCATTGCTGTTCATGCGTTATACAGGTGTCCCAAAAGTCATTTTCGGCTTGACGTTGACTTTTGGAACACTGTAATTGATTGACTAGAAGTTCATGATATTATCCTACTAATATTATAAATGCGAAAGTTTAGATGTTTGGATGTTTGTTACTCAATCACGCTTAAACGGCTGAACCGATTTGAATGAAATTTTGCACGAAGATAGTTTATAGTCTGGATTAAAATATAGGATAGTTTTTATCCCGAGTCCACGCAGACGAAGTCGCGGGCGGAAGCTAGTTAATAATAATGTATGTTTAATGTGTGTTTATATCTGTAGTTGCACCCACCGCCCACAATTTGTCTGCTTTGCCCTAAGGTTGACTGGTAGAGAATGCTTACGGCATTAAGTCCGCCTTTTGTACGATAAGTTGTTCTTTTGTGCAATAAAGATTAAATAAATAAATAAAATAATAATCATCATTTATTTCTCACCATAAGTCCCTAGTATAAATACATACACATTATTGCATATAGTGCAGGAGTAGGGGTTTTTACCCGTGTAGTTTCGTTTATGACTTTATAGGCCATTTTCTGTTTCTTTTTATTCCAGTTGGAATTACTCTGCCCAGGGTGAAGACTCAATGTTTTATTTTTATTTTGCCCTAGCATTTGCCCGCCACTTCGTCCGGGTTATAAAGGTCCATGTCTTCGACCACGACCGACTCGTCGACGTAGTGACGACCTCTGCAGCCAAGTTGGTAGTGACCCTGTTTACGAAGCCGGAGGTCCCGGCATTTATTTGTGTGATGAACACGAATATATTATTATATTCAGTTTCTATTTTCGAGTTCCTATAATTGGCTCTGTATTGCTATTTATAAAGTTTAGCGAATATTTCATAGCTGTTGGAATTCCTTGTATAAATAAATAAAAAAAATAAAAAAATAAAAAAATTTATTCCTGAGTCATGGATGTTTTCTATGTATTTCAGTATTTATTTATTTATATAAGTGTGTATATCGTCGCCTATTACCCGTAGTACAATAAGCATCAAAAGTAGCTACGCAAACGAACACGTCAAAAGTCTTTACTAAAAGGGAATAAGAGTTCAAATATTTATTTATCCCTAAACTTAGCCAAGATGTAAATCGTGCGTTCAAATCTCGTTTGAGCTTACAGAGCGCCAAAAGTCATTCCAGAAAGAAGTGTGCATTTTTAGATACTCTGTCTTTAGGGTTATGGCAAATTTCAGCTCAATCCGTTGAACCGTGTTTTGCGTGATTGAGTAACAAACACAAACGTGTAAACTTTCGTATACAATATTAGTAGGATACTATGATTACAGGACCGGCCACTTTGGCACTCTTTGGGGGAGGCCTATGTCCAGCAGTGGACGTCTTTCGGCTGATATGATGATGGCGATGATGGCTAGAATTACCGCAGCGACGAGGGTGTGCAGCCCGAGGCCAAGTGCTGGCGGAACAATTCCGCGTCGCGGAACTGGACGCGGCACGTGCCGCAGTGCCACTCGGCACGCTCTTCGTCTTTGATCACCTGTTGAAAGCATCTTTTTTTATGTTTACTACTTATGTTCAATTCAATTCAATTCAAAAATAATTTATAGAAGTAGGCTTAATAATAAATTAATAAGCACTTTTGATAAATCATACAAAACCAAAAAAAGTATAAGTTAATATACAATCATTAATTAATACAAAATAATAATAATGAAAACAAAACAATTGGTAACAATTAACAATAATTAAAAAGACAATGTCATACATACATAAGTCAGTAATAAGAGTCAGTGCAATGAAATATAAATGTTAGAATTGCATAAGTTAGGCATAGGTCAACTCAGTCCCAGGCATTTTTGTCATTAATATAATCCTTGATACTATAATAAGCTTTACTAATTAATCTACTCTTAATATGTTTCTTGAATCTATTCAATGGAAGTGCAGTTACACTACTTGGCAGTTTATTGTAGAACCGTACACAGTTACCCTTAAAAGAATTTTAGATCTTTTGCAGTCGTGTGGTTGGCACTGCTGGTTTGTCCTTGTTTCAGGTATTAATATTATGTATGTCACAATTTCTTTTAAAGTTATCTATATGTTTATGGACAATTACAATATTTTCATAAATGTATTGGGAGTACACAGTCAATATATTAATCTCCTTGAACTTATCTCTAAGCGAATCTTTAGCACGCATTTTATAAATGGAACGTATGTCGCGCTTTTGCAGTACAAAAACGGCATTGACATCAGCAGCACTACCCCAAAGCAAGATGCCGTATGACATGATGCTATGAAAGTAGGCAAAGTATACCAATCTAGCTGTCTTTTCATTTGTTAGGTGACGTATTTTACATACTGCAAACGCTGCAGAACTGAGTTTGTTTGCGAGAATCTTTATGTGGGAGCCCCATTGCAGCTTGGCATCCAATGTTAAACCTAGGAATACTGTACTGCTGGTTGGTTCTAATTCCTCATCTTTGATGGTGACAGTCGTTTGCGTAGTTTTGACATTGGTAGTTACGAACCTTATGTATTTCGTTTTCTTTCCATTTAACAACAGGTTATTGACGCTGAACCATCGCACTACATTTGATATAGCACTATTTACATGAACGTTGGCATCTTCGTGTCGTTTGACCTTAAAGATGAGAGAAGTATCGTCAGCAAACAGTACTATATCATCGTGATCCTTAACTAAATACGGTAAATCATTTATGTAAATGAGAAACCAGTGACCCAGGGGACCGTTTTCCATTCACGTCCACTCTTTGGATTCTCCCATCCAAATAAGATTTTAACAAGTTCAGCGCTTTTCCTCTGATTCCATAGAAATACAGTTTCCCCACGAGTGTTTCGTGACTAACGCAGTCGAACGCCTTAGATAAGTCAAAAAAAATGCCAATGGCGTCATGTGACTCCTCCCAGGCATCGAAAATATTTTTAACTAATTCTATCCCAGCATCAATCGTCGATCGACCGCGAGTGAACCCAAATTGCTTATTGTGCATCAAATTGTTACGGTTAAAATGACTTAGTAACTGTGACAATATTAATTTCACAAAGATTTTGCTTAGTGTGGGCAGAACTGAAATGGGACTGTAGTTAGTGGGATCAGTGGTAGTACCCGTCTTAAATATAGGAGTAATTTTACTCTGTTTCATCAGGTCTGGAAACTCGCCACAGTCGACGCAATTGTTGAATATGACTACTAAGTGAGGCACTAAAAATTCAATTCTCCGGGAAAAATACGGTTTTGAAAAACACTATGTACGAGTATAATACCTTTTTTTAATTTAATTTAAAAACATTATTCTAAGATGCTATATCCAAGAATTAAATTTTCTAACTGAAGGAAGTAATTATATAGATTTACTTTTTTTCCATGCTTATCTTGAATATTATTGAGTTAATGTAAGTTAATCAAAATAAATATAGAAACATTTATAAATATTTCATTTTTTGTATGTCTGAAATGTTGTTGGATTTTATCTCTAGGTAACTATTTAATTGATAATAAATAAAAATAAATCCGATACAGAGGAAAAAGGTGCTATTATAAATTATTTCCAAAATTGTCATTTTTTCCATACAAGTTGTCAGTTCATTGACTGTACTATTATTAGACGCACACTAGTACACATTGAAGCCTTTAGAGTATTTTATTAAAACTAAAATGTATCAATGTAATTTGGTAATTAATATAGTACACTGTTTAAAAAAAAAAGTCGCCGAGTTTTTTACGCCGGTTTCTCTCGTGGCAGAATTTTTCTTTCCGAACTGGCGGTAGTTTGTCAACATTCTCAGGCGACGAGGCCCATATTTACAAATAACTTACAGACGCACGACGCATGCAAGCACGATAAATATGCCAATCTTGAACCGGTGTATGATTTTGTCCCGGTTGCTGTCGAGACGGCTGGGCCGTGGTGTACCGAGGCCAAGAAGTTCATCAAAGACATAGGGCGGCGCTTGAGAGAAAGGGGCTGCGACCCTCGCTCTGGTTCTTACCTGGTCCAACGAATATCACGCCATTCAGCGTGGTAATGCAGCCGGTATTTTTGGCACGTTTGGTCCGGGTGAGTATCGGAGTGGGATGTGAACTGGTGGTAATGTTAAATATAGGTGACGAAACCTGCGGTGAATTTATAATTTGTAGATGGTTGACGAAGCATGTTGCAGATACTTACAGACTAACATACATATCAATATGGAAAACTTCTAAGTAGCACAATAACACGCTAAGCCCTGGTTCCCACCATGTCGTCTGTCGGGACGATTTTTTATCATGTGTCGTAGTGGCAGAACGGTTGTCGGACGACGATTTTGTGTCGGATCCGACAAGAAATGTCGGGTGTTTTGCCAGCCGACCGCCCGGAAAAAAACCGTGTCGGGTCCCGCTGTTCACATTTGCCGGATGTCGGGCCGACAGAGTTGTTGTGTTTTTATGCTGCGGAACTTCGTAATGATGGCTATACTTTTGATGATGAAACTTTAGAGCTTCAATCAGGCGTGCTGTCATTAGTACAAAATATAAAGTAAAT
Organism: Epinotia bilunana; assembly: GCA_947049275.1. Lineage (NCBI taxonomy): Eukaryota > Metazoa > Arthropoda > Insecta > Lepidoptera > Tortricidae > Epinotia > Epinotia bilunana. The sequence goes on along the minus strand of OX346277.1, from coordinate 864,593 downwards.
CTTTCCCTCATAATTGGGTGCACCCAATATCTTCTATTTTTAGCTGTCTTTATTCGTTTCCTTCGCAAATAATACATCACAACAAAAGCTTTGTCGACGTCCATCGTGAACAGAAGCCTCGTTTGACGGTCGTAATGGCACCAGCTGCGGTCGCGGCCGACAGCCGACTAGTGTGAACACGAACAGAGGCGCCGACACCCGATTAAAATCGGAATCCGACATACGACATAGTGGGAACGAGCTCTAACCGGCCTCGAAATCGCCGGAGAAGTACACCCTTCGGCTAGCTAGAACTCCCCCTCCTATATGCCTAAAGTGTACGATACAGAACTTTAGTATTGACTTTTTTGCAGTGCGAGTATGTAGACTTACCTGCGGGTGCTTGCGCCGCGTGTGCTGGCGCAGCCCCAGGGCTCCGACGAAGGGCTCCCCGCACAGCGCGCACCACGCGCAGGCGCCCGGGTGCTGCAGCCGGATGTGGGACAGCTGCGTCGACACTTTCCTGGGATTCAGTAGGATTTTATAAAAAAAAAACTTTTTTTGCCGAGTGTACTCTGTGCGCATACGTCAACGACTTCAGATTCCAATCAATGTGAAACATTGAACAAGTGAAATCAAAATATTTCCGTCTGCTATTAGCATGTCACTCCTACCATTAAGAGGAATCCAGACACATCATATGTCGAAATCCGTCAAACGGTTTAGGCGGCAGGGCGTGCCACAGAATAACACATACATACCTACCTCCTCTCCTTCGGCAGTCGGGTAAAAGATAATCGCCACGAGCGGGATTTGAACCCACCACCTTACACTTACACCTTGCAGCCTCTGAACCAACTGTGCTACCGTGGCGTGCGCTAGGCTCGTAGTGACGAATCTTTCAATCTTCTCACTTTTTTTTTTATTCACCATAGGGGGATCGTAGCGACATCTACCGCGAAGACGCGACGATTTCTAAATATTAATTTTTCAATTTTTCAGTTCCATTGAAAATTGGTACCGGTGGAATGGGTTACTTTGATTCGAGGGGCGACTTTGATCAAATAGGTTTTTCTCCGAAATCATTGTGTTTACTTGTTGGGTGCACTGTGGCAGTGAATATATCAATATTAAATCTTGCTGTTCACTAGATTAATTTGCTTAATTTGAAATAGTTCTGCTTTTATACTACATTCTAACGGCCGTATTCAAAAACGTTCTAGAAGCCTACTTTTTCTAAAATGGCGTTAAAATTCGTTTGTCTTTATCTGTCACGTTGACATTTATGTTCGTCAGAAAGGGACAGAGCACATTTTATTTAGCGGAGGCATTTTAAGTTTTATGAATAAGGGGTTAAATGATCAAAGTAGCCCCATTTTTTTTCTAAAGTAACCCCACGGTATTTCGATTGTAGACGTTTCTGTTTAGTAAACATTAACCATCAACAACTCGCCCATCGTTCCAATGACACGCCGGGTTTATCTCGAGTATTTTAGCAGTTGTATCGGGCGCATTTCAGCACAACCGGATACCGACTGACGGGCACTTGTCGTTCCAGCGACTCACCCGAACTGCTCGCCGCAGTGCTGGCACGCGAACCTCTTCCCGGCGTGCCATTGGTAGTGCTGCTCTGCTCGCTCCCTGTAACACGCACTCCCTTAAGAGTCCGCAGTGAGCTCGATTCTCGATACAAACGTAGTTACGCTCTTATTTTAAAACTACGTGTCGGATTGTAACGAAACTTTGCATGTACAATGAAATTAGGTGTATCTATGTCTGTAATTAGTTTATGTAGCTTCAGATACTATAGTAAAAAAAATACAGCGAATTTAAGTTTTTCATACAAAACTTATTTTTGCTGTGATTCGTTTGTTTTAGAAACTGGAAACATATAAACTAATTACAGACATAGATATACCTCATGCCATTGCATATGCAAAGTTTCGTTACAATCCAACACGTTGTTTTAAAATGAGAGCGTCACTACGTTTGTATGGGAAGGTGAAATTCGGCCGAGCTTACTGCGGACTCTTAAGCATTAAGAGGCACAGCGGGGTGCCATCTCCCTCATATTAGGAGCTGCCCAACCGGAGAAGACCGCAGCATTACGTACCACAAAAGGAAAAAACGGAACCCTTACAGGATCACTTTGTTGTCCGTCTGTCTGTCTATCTGTCTGGCAAGAACCTTTATCTCGGGAACGCGTCGTGGTATCGAGTTGAAATTAAAACCACATAGTCAGGTCTACAGTCCCTGGAAGCTGTGAAAAAAAAGTTAACGTAAAAAAAAAAACGATACGGCCGTTTATGCCGCAAAAATAGTATTTTATGCAATCGTTATATATTAATGTATGCTTTTTCAGTCGAGTAACACGTTTCGCTTCGTGGCCTAATTAAGGTACGAGACTTAAAAAGCTATCTATATAACTATTGTACGAGTAAACAATACTTTTTCTACGAGTCAACTAAACTAATTAAAGAAACTTGGTATGTATTGAAAACGACTTTTTCTTTTTTGTGCGTTGATGTCTATTTACCTTTTGACTTTCTCATGACGGCGTCCTATTGGTCAAATACATTATAGTTCAGTAAAGGCGCCACGTGATTGGTCCATTTCATTTTAGTTGTCTCAACAGTTATGAAATGTTGAGTTGGGAGCTCCATAGTAAAAAGTATGTGATTTAAGTTTTGTGGACGAAGTCTTAATTCAAACATTAAGGTCGACGAGTATAAAAACGTATATTTCGACACTCTCAAGGGAATCAAAATTTATAGAGTACTCTCCGTTGACCTAGGACCATGAAATATACCAAGTAATATCGTCGTATACTGCAAGTACAGGGAAAAACCTGAAAACTATACATTTGTAATTAAATACGGAACTCCGTGCGCGAGTCCGACTCGCACTTGTCCGGTTCTTTTATACAACGTCGGCCCATAACTAACAGTATAGGGTTGTCGACTCAAATTGTATTATACCAGGCCTATCCCACTGTAATTTTGGCGCGATACAGTTCTTATCTATGGCACCCTCCTGTGGAGGTCTAGAGGTTACTTTGTTACTTGGTTCAAAATTCAGTTCCATGATTTGACCCTCACTAACAAACAAACAAACGAACAGGTCAAGTTAAATAAAAGCCTGTAATAAAAAGAATTCTCTCATGCCGAAGGTGTTGTCTCACCTGCTGCGAGCCACGAACTCGCATTGCGTGCAACAGTACTTCAGGCGGTGTGTGTCGGCGTGTCGGCGGCGCCGCGCGTCCGACTTGTGTCGCGCGCGACAAACCGCGCACGGGAACTGGCCGTAGCTCTGCGAGAAGCCATGACATATGGTAAAAACAATTAATCTAAATCAGAGAATAATTGTTAGTGCTAAGGCACAGACGGTCCTCTCTCTCAGTGATCAATCAATCAATCAAAATATTTATTCTGTAAATAGGCTTATGCTAGCTCTTTTACATGTCATATTATAACTATATATTTATATATATTCTATTTTAACATAAATGCATCCTTATCTTCTACGAATTCCTTTACAGTATAATAAGCTTTCTGTAAAAGCTGTCGTTTCACAGTTGACCTGAATTTATTCATTAACAATTCCGTTAAATTAGATGGTAACTTATTATAAAAGCGCACACTGTTACCCATGAATGACATATTATTTACTCTATTTAAACGTAATCTCGGAATCGCCAATTTATTTTTATTTCTAGTGTTATAATTGTGTATGTCACTATTCAATTTATACATGTCTATATTTTTCCTTGCATACATTATATTTTCGTAAATATATTGGGAAGCCACAGTGAGAATATTGATTTCTTTGAATTTGTCTTTAAGAGACACTCGTGTTCCTAATTATATATGTGACGTACAGCACGTTTCTGTAAAACAAAAATTGAATTTATGTCAGCGGCTTTGCCCCATAATAATATGCCGTAAGACATGACGCTATGGAAATATCCAAAATACACCAGCCGTGCTGTCTCAACATCTGCTAGTTGACGGATTCTTTTCACCGCGTATGCTGCTGAACTTAGTCTACCTGCCAGTGTAGAAATGTGCGTACCCCACTGTAATTTAGAATCCAAGGTTAAGCCTAGAAAAACAGCTTTGTCTGTAAAATCTAAAATTTCGTCTTTTAAAACCACGTGTGCATCACTACTATGCTGGACATTAGGCAAAGAGAATCTAATACATTTAGTTTTCATGGCATTGAGAAGTAAATTATTAGTAGTAAACCAATGATCTACAGAGGACAGTACATCATTTATTTCATTGAAATCACTCTGTTTCCTTTTTACTTTAAATATAATAGATGTATCATCCGCAAAGAGAACCAACTTATGTTTCTCATTAACTATATAAGGCAAATCGTTTACATAGACGAGAAACAAGAATGGGCCAAGAATAGATCCCTGGGGGACGCCCATTGAAGTAATAGATCCCAACGATTTATTTCTATTTATATCCACTCTCTGAATCCTGTCCATAAGATACGACCAGATGAGATCAAGAGCCTTACACTTCACGCCATAGTGGTTGAGCTTGCGAATAAGGGTGTCATGATCAACGCAGTCAAAGGCCTTCGACAGATCGCAGAACACGCCTATTGCATCTAGTTGTTGTTCCCAAGCTTCAAATATGTGTTTAATTAAGGTCGTGCCTGCATCCGTCGTTGACCTGCCCCGTGTAAATCCAAACTGTTCTTTATAGAGTAATTTATTAACGTTAAAATGTGATAGCAATTGATCCAGAATAATTCTTTCAAAGATTTAACTCATTGCCGGTAAAATAGAAACGGGTCTAAAATTTGTAGATCTTTTTTTGATCCGGATTTAAATAATGGAACAACTCGACCGTGCTTCATTAGATCGGGAAAAACTCCTATCAACACATTTATTGAAAATCATGGCCAAGTGAGGTGCAATAGCACCCACTATCGACTGTAAAACTTTTACCGATAGGCCCCAAATATCTTCGGTCTTTTTTAAATTTAATGTCCTAAAAGCTTTTATGACTGTTTGCGGCGTGACGTATTTAAAGCTGAAAATCGTTGAGCATTTCGGCACATTTGCTTTTAGCATATTTTCGGCCATAGAGGAGGACGAGTTAAGTGAGTTAGTCGTTTCAATGGGGATATTTGTGAAGAAACGTTTAAATTCATTTGCAACGTCTATATCTAATTTTACTAATTTATCACCTACTTTCAGGGCAAAATTAGGATCACGTGATTTCGCTTTGGCAGTCTCACTACTAATAATTCTCCACACGGTTTTGACTTTGTCGTTTGAGTCTTTTACTTTACGTGCAAAATATTTGGATTTAGCCATTATACATATATTTTTAAATAATTTACTATATGATTTAACATATTCATTGAAATTGGGATCACTATTTAAAACTCTTAATGCATATAGTTCATATAGCCTATGTCTAGATTTGTGGATTCCAGGAGTAGCCCACTCAACAAAACTTACCCTATTCTTATTAAGTTCTTGTAATTGTTGTTGCCGCTGTTGGCGATCCTTAATAATAAATAAATAATTAAATAATCATCAACTACTCGTCGAGGGGGTACCAACGAGCCCCAACACGGTGGGGTTATGTTGTGAGGTTTAGGAGTTGCTATGGTCACCTTCTGTGTCCATCAGGTCAGCTCAGTGGCGCCGTTGTGTTGCGTTGTAACACTTGTCACCGGACCTATATAACACCTATACCTGTGCCAAATTTCAGGTAAATCAGATACCGGCAAATGGCTAGCAAATTTTAATGACAACTTACACTACGTGTTTTTGACTTCCGTTAATTGCAAGGAGGCATAGGTTAGATCAAATAAAGTTAATTTCTCCAAGATAGTAGTATCTTAAGTATTACTGTTATCAAGATATTCAATATTTTAATTTAATCAGATTTGCAGATTTAACCAGTGTAAAATGGCTCTTAAGTGTGATGTCATAACAGCTTTTTAAATTTTGTAAGGTACATACACTACAAGAAGGTTTACCAGTAAGTGCGTTCGTTCGATATTAGATACAAACCGACTCGATTTTTATTTTATTTCATGTGTCTTCTTGTACCTCTTGGTCTTGAACCCTTGTACAATAAGACAATAACTGTTAATGCTACATTAAATTATTTTGTATAAAAAAAACTAGAAATAATTATGCTAATTTGTTTCTGTGAATGTACTCTGCAATATGCCGACGACCAATTTAAATAAAAGCTTGTAAAAAGTGTGCTACTCACCGGATCATGAACTCGCTTATGATTCCCGAACGTCAGCGCCGAGTGGAACCCTTTTGCACAATCCACACATTTATACGGAGCGCCCAGATACAGCACTCCCTCTCTCTTCTTCTGCAACTCCTCTAATTGCTGTTCTGCACTCAACTCGAAAATCCTGAAGTTAAAGTCAGCTCCGAATTTGATGAATTCTTTAGACAGTTCTGATTTCACTGTGCCATCTGGTGGTAGCTCTGGTTTAGTGATTATAGGCTTTAAATTCGGTTTATCGTCATCAGGTTCAGGTTTAGATTCGGAGTCTTCCGTTTTAATCGGTTTACTGATAATTGGTTGATTTTTAGATTCTTTGACTTCGGTTTTGATCTTTAGTTTAGCTCGTCTGTTGATTTCCTTAAGTTTCGAAAGATTCTTAACAGGTTTAGTTTTCACAGTCTTTTCCGAGTCTCTTTCTTTTAAAAGCTTTTTGTCTTTCTTACTCATGCTAGGAATGATCTCTTTGAGTAAGGAATCTTCGTCAGTCTTTTTAGAAATCACGTGTTTTTTCATAAATTCTGGATCACCAGACTCTAGGAGGAACTTCTCGTCTAAATAGTCGTGATCCAGAATGAAATTATTGAATGCGTCAACTAAATTTGAATCAGTGTCGTTTAAATCATTAGTGTTTATGGTCACGTCATCTGGTGGCACATTATCACCCAAATTTGCCTTCAGTACTTCTTCAGCGTCACGAAATGTGCTGCTAGTATCTTCATTCTTAACAGCAACAAGGTTTTCATTATGAATCGATTTCGTAACAGGTTTATCTTTACCCATAAACGCTCTTTGAATGATATCCCCAATATCATTATCATTAATAATATTCTTATCGCTTATTTCATTTACATCATCAATTCCTTTCCCTTTAAATAGTTCTTTTACGTTACTAATATTCTTATTGCTTATTTCATTTATATCATCAATAACTTTCCCTTTAAATAGTTCTTCTACGTTACTAATATTCTTATTGCTTATTTCATTTATATCATCAATTCCTTTCCCTTTAAATAGCTCTTCGACGTCGAAGTCTTTAGCTCTGTCTATAAAAGGTCCGTCGTCGACATCAAATTCATCCTCGCTTAAGTCTAGGTGTACATCATCGTTCAGCGTTTTCGTGATTTCATCAAAATCATTGAGGACGTCTGTAAGTCCGTCTATGTCGTCGCTATCTATAGTTTTCCCTTCAGGTTGGTCACATTTATTATCGTTATCTCCGTGTACCACATGTATGATCTTAGTGTCTGTGCCGAGTGAGAACTTGAGAAGAAGCTTGTGCGATACTCGGTCCACGTTGCGCACCATATTCGTGGTCAACTGAAATTATGGGTTAGGTTCGTAAGGACTAGACTGCATAACGACTCTATAAGAAAAACGTCTTAGTTGCATAAGGTCTTGGTAGCTAAATGTCTAATTGTAAAAACGTCTTAATAGTAGAATGCCCGGGTTTAAGATTGGACTTAGTTCTATTACGTCTTGTTTGTATAACTCCCTAATATCAAAATGTTGTAATAGCAAAACGACTAGGTAGGCATATCGTCAAACATTAATAACGTCTAAATGGCATAACGACTAGATGGTTGAATGACAAGAAAAACTCAAACGTAGTTTGTGAAGGAACTCTTTGATAAAGAAACTTCAAAGTCGAGTTGCTGGCCACTTAAAATCATGACGTTTTGCTACCAAGACCATATGCTATCCAGACACTTTTCCTTATGCGTCGTTTTACAATCAAGACTTATTAATAACTTGGACGGAAACTCTATTAGTTCTTTTGCAACTTCGGGCGTTATGCTATAGTTGTCGATCGAACAACTAAGACATTCTACTCACTAGGGCATTCTGCAAAAAAGACATTGTGCTTACCAAGACCTTATGCAACTAAGACGTTTTGCTTATAGAGTCGTTATGCAATCTAGTCCTTACGAACCTAACCCGAAATTATAAGTATGAATACTCCTATTATTGCAACTTTTTTTTTTATATATGGGTACATGTTTTGTTCTTTATCAATCATCATTATCATCCATGGGCTCTCATTCCTAATTAATTGTGTTTCATTAATAGGTATAAAATTGGCATATAGGTATTAGTACGTCTGACTAAAAATATTATATGTCACTCCGTTAAAAACTGGCAGAATAATGTAGAATGAAACAAAGGTGATACTATATCATATGACGTTATAAAATGTTTTTGTATCTTTATCTTTATGGACTAATCATTTTGCCATAGAAGGTTTCTCATTAAATTAATTATTGGTGTCTATGATTTGAAAATATCTCACAAAAATATATCATCTCCAGCAGCTCTCGGAGGAATACGAACGTGTATTGGCAGAGGCAGTCCGCCTTTCAGAAGGCCGCAGTCATAACCACCACTAGTTCCTCTATAAATACGAGGTGTGTTCCTGGTGGTGTGAGGCCGCCAGAGCTCCCGCAGATGCGCTGAGAGTGACCTGCATTTGTCTCTTGCTGTCAACACGTCTTTGAGGCCCTGTAGATTGTAGGAACATCTGAAACACCTGCAACTTACAGGGTAGTGTGCCTGCGCCTGCGCGAGCCGGCGCGCGGTGATGCAGCGCTCCTTCAGCGCCCGGTACTTGTGGAGCAAGGTGCCGCAGTAGTTGCAGATGTGCTGCGGCAGCCCATCGGTGCGTCACACCTGGAACATCGTGATGTCACGGCTACTATTGCATTCATCCATTTTATACTAATATTAGAGAGAGGCATTATATGCGACTTTGTATGTTGGGGGTAACATGGTCAGGAATGCAATAAAATACAGAATAAATTTTGTGTCAGTACATATAATGGAAATAAATAACGAATTGAAAGAAATTAAACATCCCTAACAACCGACAGACGACTTTCTTTAAAAAAACCGAACTCAAATCGGTTGACCCATATAACATACTAGCCTCCGCCCGCGACTTCGTTTGCGTGGACCTGGGATAAAAACTATCCTATATTTTAATCCAGGCTATGAACTATCTTCATGCAAAATTTCATTCAAATCGGTTCAGCCGTTTAAGCGTGATTGAGTAACAAACATCTAAACTTTCGCATTTATAATATTAGTAGGATAACCCTTGTTAGCGTCACCCACCACTCTTCTTGAACAACCCTATTAATACGGTAGAAGACAAAAACACACCGGCATGGCCATGAGATACTCATAAGCGTCCTTCAGGGTTCCATCCAGTGCATACAGCTTCGTGTCCGTGGCAAGGCACGCCCGGCAGGCCAGCAGCTCTGGCACCAGCCCTGGTCAACAATTCTAATTTTAGTAACAAGATGACCAACCTTGCTGGGTCAATAGGCTGTCCAGCAACCAACCTAACCTGTTGAGGCAGCCATGTAAGTCGAATAGGCAATATGCACTTGAAACAGATGAGGGTCATATTTTTTTTAGGTACTGTTTTGAATCCTCATTACGTCTCTATCAATATTTCCTAATTTTATTTCTTTTTCAATGTGAAAATAATTATTAAAAGTACAAAAAAAAGTGGGAAATTCAAAGAGGTTGAAACGGACCGTTATTGGTCAGACGATTTGACCAATGGCGTCAGTCGAGTGTGACGTCAAAGTCTATGTGTATGTCACTGTCAAAAGCGCTTGTTCTGTTCGTAACGAATGTGAAGTTCTGAAATTGTATTTATTATTATTGTTCACATTGACGTCACGCGCCAAGAGCGCGATAATGGCGGGCGTTTAAAACGCTTGAAATTAAAAAATAAATAAATATACACTAACATTAAGTATTGTACCTTATTCCAAGCCTAAACAATTGAGATGGCAACATCTGTTTCGACTGGCAACACTCCCAGTGGTTCCAATAATTTTGGTTTTACGCCAAAATCCCCACCTTTGACTTTGAACCAGCATGACGTCAATATCGGCTGCGCGCCGAGCAGCCATCATTGCCGTTCTGTTTCTTGCAGAGGCAACACGTAGTACTAGCCTCGGCAGTACTAAATATAAAAAACGGAAAACTCCTTGTATTTTTCTGATCCTAATGTTCCATGATAGTGTCAAAATTGACAGTTTGTATGCTTCAACGAAATGAAGGTGCACGATTGTAGGTACTCCGCTAACAAAAGGTCGCGAGTAGCGAGGATTCTTCACCACCTGGTCACGGACGGATGCTAGTATTGGAGGAAATCGTGAGTAGTACCTACTCAGAAGGTAAGGTGCTTTATTATTCCTTACGCATAAAGGAAATTTTGATGACTAAGGTTTTTGGTCAATTTGCGTACCCGATGACCTTGAAGCCCCCTTAAGTTCTTTCTCCAGTAAAACTGGCACGGCCTAACCATATGCTAGTGCTCATTTAAAGGAGATTGATTTTAAATTCAAAACTACCCTCAATTCGTCGGGTACTGCAATTGTCTCAGGAGCGCACCGGTATAATTACCGTATTTCGGTTTCTTCTATTATTTTCAAGTCGTTATATATATGTCAGTCTAACTGAACCTAAATTTATAAGATTTTGGGCGGTGCTCACTGGTTAGCTGCCATACGAGTGTCGATTTAAATGAGATACTTAAACAATATGTTCATATTATCTTCTGGTTTTGCCGTGTAAGCAGTTGCTGATTGATTATATTTATTAACCTACGGTTTGTGAATCGAGTACCTATTTGGTGGATTTCACCATGTTCCATTATTAGTCATATCGACTTGGATATTTAAATATGAAAGTAGATTTCATACTATTAAGTGAATCTAATGATGGGGGCCAAGAGGGGGAATTCCTCAATAGTTAATAGTACGGCCGGTACTAAAAATGTAATTCTTATAAAACTGATGTAGTTAGTTAGTTAGAATGTAGTTAGTTCAAACACATTCATTTCTGGAAAAGTTACCAACTACTTCTTCGGTAGTATAGAGGTAAGTATTCCCGCCTGTCACGCGAGAGACCGGGGTTCGATTCCCCGCCGGAGAGCCACGTAATATATGCGTAATTGAGTTTTCAGAGAGCTCTCTACTTTTTCAGTAGTACCTAGTCTTGGTCAGACTGTGCCAAAGGGGGGCCTGATAATCACCAGCGAGTCGATGCCACCCCGCTGCGCGGGGTGTCTATTTCTGGTCTGAGGGACACAAGTGAACCCTAACCTAACCGACCTAAGACGGAGTTCACTTAACACATATACTTTAGTCATATATTCCATTCAATGATCATACTTGTACTTAATACTTCCTGAAAAAAATTTTTAGTCGTCGTGTAGACAGACTTTGAGAGTAACTGTTGCGTACATTCCGCTGAGAGCGTACAGGAGAGAATCTCTAATGAAGAGTTACTATGTATTTATTTATATAATCATGAGTTCGTAGCCATGTGTTGACTGTTACGCAGCGGACGCTTGTTCGAGTTCCAACATGTTTCATATGTTTGAATTTTAGATGCTATAAGGTATTTTCCAGCCTACGCTCTCCTGCGCAAGGAGTTGCTACCAACCGGTCAGCAGTCGCTCCTGCGCAAGCTAGGCAAACTTGCCAATGGTATAGTCAAAGCATAATAAGAAGTCCTTAGATACCTTGCCTTCCGCAGCTTAAAGCTCTCGCTGGCTCTACCGAGGTACATAAAATGATGTAGCAAACAAGGTTGGTCGGAGTGGGGCTACAGCGCGGTTTTCAACGAAGAACAGGTTGTAATAATCAGGACAGTCTAAATACTGCTCACCAGTACCCTCCCCTCAAATGTTGTCAGAACCATTGACGGAAGATATCGAGAGACCTTGCGGACCACGAGTTTTTTATTGCCGGGTATACCAGGACTATTGGACGTAATTTCTCTGGTCCTGAAGAGGGCAGGTGGACGGAGTAATTAATTATTTAAACGACTTCATGTCTGTAAGTATATGTGGATCTTTCCCACATATTGTCTTTTTCAAGGTTCACGATTTTGACCACGTGATTGCATGGTGAGACTGGGCTTTTATGCATACTTTTTAGTCCTGAATGACTAAAAATTATACGTATAACATACAACGACAATTGCCGAAGGTAATATACTTCGATTTAGATATTTGTCTAGTCTCTCAATTTTTCGGCGGTAGCTCATCATTCAGGTAGTTGAGGTCCTCAGATCTCGAAGCCTGTGTGCGCCAGAGTCATTCGCAGCTGAAAGGATTCAGCACAAAACACGAGATTTTCATGAGATGTTAGGAAAGTACCTATAAAGTAAATATTTGATCCCAATATTTGACATCTTCTATTTTAATAATTCACTTATTGCTCGTCTTTTTCGCTTTTAGTAAGTTGAAAGTACCCAGTATTGGCCCCGTGTACACTGGAACGGTTACCTTACCTGCGTGTGAAGAACGTACATATACCTATGCTTTCTTTACTCTCTCTGCCATACTGGGCATACACCCTCAGTCGTGGAGTAAATCGCTTTGATGAATATTATCCAACAATATGTGCTAGATAAAGTTGAAGCCTGGTGGTCCACTTGTATTAATTAACTCTTTGTCTATATCATCACCATTTTTACTGGCGTCAGATCTGTATTAGACGGCGATAACGACCGCTAACGCAGGGTATAGTGAGTCTTGTTGATATTTTAGTTTTCCTGGCATGTTGTTAGTACCGACACCTAGGGAAAGTAATAGACCGACATACTCGTCGCTATCAAACATTTGTGTTGTACCAAGTAGCATATATTCATAATCACGCGCTAAATCGCCGTCACCTTCGTACCTACTACATGCATTACAGTCGTAGGTCATACTCCACTAGGGTAGATCGATTTTAAAGATTTTGCTGTCAGTAGGAGTGGCCTACTCTATTCAACAAGGGACTTAAACTATAACGAAGTTCTGGGGTGCTTTGTCAGATCTCTTCGCGTTGAAGGAAGCCCAAGTAGTTTCGGTACATACCTACTTAGTGATTAGTTCAGTTAGTTCACACTTAGAACGAATAACATTAGGGGCGCCGCAGCCGTAACACTTCACTTTTGAACTATTTTCAACGAAGTTATCACTACAGTCTTTAATAACTTTCGCGTTATTTCCTTTCAACTTTTCACAACAGTCTTTACTGTGACCACTACGTTTACCGTAAACACAGAATTTACGACGAGGTTTGTCGTACGAAACCGAAGTTCATGAAGTACAGGTGTCAGTGACCTCGCTCGCGCTCGCACGATTCGTGGAATCGGCCGCGCTCGGGCGATCGCGCGCTGTTGCGGCTGTTGCTACCGGAACATGATTCTCTCTTCTAGAGTCTTCTATGATTTGACACTGTTTTAGCAGGCTTTCAAAACTATCAACGGCTTCTCTCTTTAACCTTTTTCTAATGCGACGATTTAATAGACCAAACACCATATCCAATTGAACTCGTTCACAAAGGTCATCCGCTGGCAATTTAGCTAACAAGGCTCTCGCTCTTGATACGAAAAGTTCCGTAGACTCTTCTCCCTGTACCATAGAAAACAACTCCGTGTAAATTACGAAAGGGGGGCGGCGTTCGCCAAAGGCACTTCGTAGCCTATCGAGCGCCTCTTCCCATGTCTTGACTTGCGCCTTCACACCTTGCCACCAGACGCCGGCGTCGCGCGTGAGTAGCAGCGCTAAGCCGCGGATGGCGTTCTCGTCGGTAATGTGCACACAAGACTTGTAACTTTCGATGCTATCTATAAACGTGTCCAGGTTCTCATCCTTGCTGCCACTGTAACGAGCCGTGCACTGCACAAAGTTGCCATTTACTGAAGCGAACGTAGCGGCAGCGGCGACGGCGGCAGCGGTGGCGTCGGCTTGCGACGGCGTCGATGACCTCACCTCGCGCAGCAACTGCTGGCAGAACTCATGCTGCGTTTGCTGGAGCGTGGTCAGCATCGCTGTTAGGGCTTCGTTGTTCATGGTAATGTACCCATCGGAATTATCTTGAGACCCTAACGAGCCACGTCGCGTCCTTCTCGACATTTCGAATAACGGCGAAATAAAACGACTCAGACCCCCAAACGTTGGGCAGCCAAATATGTAGGGTGACGTATAGTTTATAAAGAAAACACAACACTGACACTAGGACACATATGTATTGTTACGAATTGTACAAACTACACAAGTCACAACAACATATAAATAATATCTCAAGCGTAAGGGTAGAGCGTATCCGTTAGCGAAGGCGTACCGTAACCGATTGACTTCAACTATCGCGCGGGCTGCCAACATAGCGCGCGCGCATACCGGCTAACGAATGTAGATCCGCGGCTCAGTCCTTTTGGAAGCGCGCCGGGGGCTACCTCTATTTGCCCTAGGAGGTAACGTGCGAGAAATAGGGTTGTCCCTGTTACACGCTATAATATGGAAATTACCCGAGTTTGTACATGAACCTTTCACTGCTGTACAGTTTTCTTATAAAAAGCTAACTAATATTTGTTTTTTCACATTGGCGTTCTAACGAAACGCGTTCTATACAGTTCTATTTGCAATCCTTTGAAACAGCAGTCGATAACAAACACTTCTCAATTGTTTAGGCTTGGAATAAGGTACAATACTTAATAGACAAATTTTACCTAAAAATAAAATTTATATTAAGTTACTTACCTTATTCCAAGCCTAATTTCATTGCTGCCTGCTGGCATATGCTTAAATATCTTTCAATGTTTAATAACATTACATAATAATACCATCATATCTTAGTATTTAAGCTTATTTCTCAGAGACACAATTTAGTACTTAAGCTTATATTTCAGCCATAAAACCTAGTTTTTAAGCTTGTATTTCAGGAACACTTAGTACTTAAGCTCTTATTTCAGCTGTACCTATAGAGTACCATAATTTGTCTTCTTCAAAACCAACCACCTACACCCAATGCGGTGTTTGTTTACATAACATAGTATTGCCATCGGACTACCGACCGTGGCTACATCGCCACCTGTCTATCTACAGTGGCTATCTACCGTCCACATATTTCATATTGGACGGCGGACTCAATTGAGAATCCAATGATGGCTGCTCGGCGCGCAGCCGATATTGACGTCATGCTGGTTCAAAGTCAAAGGTGGGGATTTTGGCGGTAAAACCAAAATTATTGGAACCACTGGGAGTGTTGCCAGTCGAAACAGATGTTGCCATCTCAATTGTTTAGGCTTGGAATAAGGTAAGTAACTTAATATAAATTTTATTTTTAGGTAAAATTTGTCTATTTTTGGTGCTGAATATTATTTAACAGTAATAAAACGATACAAGCTATCATAAAAAATATTTAAAAAATCAGTGATATTCCCTATTGTCATTGTCAGGCGACAATTGTCAATTTGGTGAAATAGGGGCCTGGTATCGCTAGTTAACATCACAGATACAAACTTATTTTGCACATACCATACCATGCTACGGGTATAGACCATGGTAACAAGCAAGAAAAAATAGTAGATAGTCCCACAAATCATTTCTGCAGAGGATGGGTAAATAGAGATTGCAGCCAAGGAAATATGAATAGTGATATGATGCTTGCAATCCCTTATCAGAGGTATGTGTGCTTTTCACACACATGCAATTAAATAGGCATAGTTGGGTGTTAACTCGTTACCTAATCGTTAACTAAGGCAGTTTTCGTTTTGAGAAACGGATTAATTTCTAAGTTAACCCAAGAGAAGGAAAAAGAAAAAGAGGTAGACAGGTTATGGATGATCTTAGAATAGCAGGAGGAAACATGGAGAAGAAGAACAACAGATAGAAAATAATGGAAATCTTTAGAGGAGGCTAAGGAAGGCAAGACGGCATTGACGACCTGTGATGCGTATGCAAATTTAATAAAAAAAAAAATTGCATGTAAAATGACGTTAAATAAAGGCATATACCTATTATTATTATTATTTGTATGTTTTTTCCATATCTCGGGACCATGGGCTATAATATTGTAGTGATAATGAAACAGCGCAAGACCGAGACAACAACTGATTTATTCTGCTAGTTGCGGGTACATTAGTCACCTTATGTATACCCACAACATCTCCCCCAAAAGGGTTTCGAAAGATTAAACTTAAATATGTTTTACATAATACTACGTACTATCGACAACACAGCTAACTGACCATCGGTGCACCTTAAGTGAATTGTAATGGTCAGTTAACAGTGTTGTCGTTTGAACATACCTGTTTACAAATTGTTTACGAAAAGCTTGTTTGTGAAATATCTAAGCCACTATAGCTATAGCTATACACACATAGTAAGCACCAGTTGAAAACGAAAAAAATGTAAACAAACAATGTATTGAATTTGACATTTAAATGTGTATGTGTATGTCCATATAAAACTGTTCTACTTCTCCCGACCCACTATTGCATGAGTTGGGTTGTTCAATCTCATACACTTTTTTGACTCCATTATTATTATGAATAAAACGCGCCGCCGCCGCCGCGCCCGCGCCTGCTGCCCGGCGCCGAGCCTTGGCGGGGCCGCGCGCCTCTGCCGCGCGCGCGTTTCTCCACGCCATGCACATGCATCACACTGGAACACTCGCCACTAATATCTAGCTGTCTACCGCTCTCCTGTGACACCTCCTCGGCTTGGCACAGCTTGATAGCCTTGTCCAGGTTCACGTCGCCGCACCTAAGTAACCTGTCTCTCACAACGGGACTTATTCCACGCACGATACGATCTTTTATTAATTCTTCCTGCAAAATACTAAATTCGCAGTTTTTGCTAAGGAGATGCAAAGCCGTAACATAAGACTAAATCGATTCCCCGTCTTCTTCATTCAGAGTAAAAAATCTGTACCTTAACAAGGTTATGTTAACTTTTGCCCCGAAATATTCGTCAAACTTTTTTATTATGGCCTTTACGTCATACTTGTCTGCCTCGCTATGGAATGTAAACGTCTGGAATATGTCAAATCCCTCGGGTTCAGTGCGGTTGACGAGTAAGCTAGCCTGCACCCCGCCAGATTCACTGCTCACCCCAGACACCTTTATAAACAATATGAATTGTTGCTTCCATCGCTTCCATGAGTCGGGCTGGGTAACAGGTCCGCCCGCCATATTGAGTTCGGGTGGAGGCCTCACGTGTTCCATTGTAAATATAAAGCCCACTGACGCACTGCACACTAATAATTACTTATCATGCAGACGCATGCAGACGCTTTTTTTATAAGTAGCCGATTCGCTTTTCACACTAATTATATTTATTACAAAACAACACCACTGCCACCATGTAGTGATAACGAAACAGCGCAAGACCGAGACTACAACTGATTTATTCTGCTAGTTGCGGGTACATTAGTCACCTTAAGTCCAACAAATATAATAACATATTATTATAATTATAAGTATATATTTAAAAGTGGTTAACGGACTCATTAACTTCAGTTAACTATCCACGAGTCCGTTAATCAAGTACTAAGCGGATAGAGCCCTGTAGCCAAAAACACGTTCTGACTCACACGGTTCTGATTAGGCTAGGCTAGCCGCTAAGACAGATGCAAGAAAACAAAGAAATGAGTCTAAAAATTTTACCAACTTCTATTATCTCTTATGAGATAATAGAAGTTGGTAAATAAAATTAGATTTAAGATGTCCCAGTAGGACTCAGATGCAATTCTTTTGGCACAATTCATTATTCTATAAGCTTTATGCTTGTCTGGTCGAAATGGATGGTAGAAGATGTTTGGAAGACCAATGAAATTAACCAGTTCTATGCGGGCGGAGCGGCTGTACAGCTTGTATTTCCATATTTACCAGGTGGTGGCACTCCCGAGTGCCCAGCATGGTAGCTATCGTTGAACATTTTCTTCATTTTTCTGATCGTATCCGAATATCTCGAACAATTAACACAAAATAATGTTTGCTAGGTGAATTCCTTAAATTAATTTTAAATAAAAAAACGGTTTTATAGTAATAGATTAATTACAATAATGCTTTTAATTCAATAAAAATCCGTTTTATTGACAATATAGGATATTGACCCTTTTCCTTCCTGTCAAGTATGTCAATTTGATGAATATTTGATGATTATATTGCTGCCAGTCAAAAAATATCAAAACTACCAAAGCTACCAACATAGTGTTGTGCGTTCATATTTAAAATTATTATAGCTGACTTCAGGAGTGTAAAAATGTCATAGTGGTTGACAAGACAAATAAATATTTTTTTGCTTTGTTTTGGGGATTATTAATAGAATCTAGATGAATTGCATTACAAAATGCAGACAGGCGATACTGTTAATATACAATTCTACAAAGAAATAATATATTGATTGGTGGCTAAATCTTCGGGCTATTGCGATAAGACGCTTCGCTTTGCTTTGGCAGTGACAATTTTTATATGCTTATGCTTATGTGAATATGTTCTCTATTATTGTGTTTTTGTGCTTACTGAGTATTTAGGATAAGGTAAATTTGTGTGTACATTTAGTCTATGTTTTCTCTCACGATGATAGAGGATCCGGAGAAGGAGTATATCGATTTTTTAAATAGGATAGTGGAGGACGACGGGTATGCGCGTGGCGTATTTTTACTGTCCGTTAGTCAGGCCGGTCTTCTATCCCGGAGGGAAGGGCAGTCGCCGTCGCCCGCCATTACTCCCAATGTTTGCCCCCCGTCGGGGCCAACTGTTATTAGTGACCCGCCCGCCTCGCCGGCCTGTGTGCCTGAGCCTGGGATGGAGCGTATATTACTGTCGGCTAACAGTTTTAGTCCCCTCGCGATGGATGAAGCTGGGAATGGTTCACAGGACCTCCGCCTGGTGATGTCGAAGGACAGGACAGAGGATGATGGCTTGCAGGTGCCTGCAGGCAAGCACAAGCCGTGCAAGTCGTCCAAACAGAAGCGTAGCTATATTGCTGCTGACATTTCGCCCCCTTTGTCACCCACTAGCGGCGGCGATGCGAGGCCATATGTGGACTGTGAGTCCACGACTTCGGTTGCGGAGGCCTCCAAGAGGGCGAGGCCCAGTGGCGATGGTAATGCGGAGGCGACACTGTTGGGCGTCCCTGTTGCCGTCGTTGCTGGCGCCGTCGGCGCCGTCGTGGAGCCTTCGGATGAGGTGAGTCCGCCGCCGGTTTTGGTGGGGGGGGAGGGGATGGAGGTGCAAACCTCCCCCCCCGCCTCCTCCGGCTCTCCGGCCGTTACGGCCGAAAAGCGGGTTCGTCCCCCTCCCATTATTGTCGTGAAAGACAAGAGTAGGTGGGGGAGGCTCTCCGCTGAGGCGACACGTATTCGCCTCAACTTCGCGAAAGCGCGTATGGCCCAACGCGGGTTAGTTATTCATACTAGCTCCCGAGAGGAATATCGCTCCTGGGAGAAGCTTATTGCTAGAGGCTATTACTCATACGCTTTCGAGGAGGACAAGAATCTCCGCGTCGTTATTAAGGGCCTTGATATTCATATCGAGACTGATGCGGTCAAAGAGGACCTAGTTGCGCGCGGGTACCCTGTACTTAGTGTGCACAGAATGCACAGGGGGAGAGACAAGACTCCTTTCCCCTGTGCAGTCATCATTTTGCGCAGGGACCCAAAATGCAAGGAGCTGTTTAATGAGTCTATCGTTTGCGGTCTGTCTGGTGTGGTATTCGAGAAGCCGCACCGCAACGGACAAGTGCCGCAGTGCTTCAACTGTCAATTGTTCGGGCATGGTTCCCGAAACTGTCACATGGACCCCAACTGTGTAAGGTGCGGTGAGGGTCACGAGTCGCGGGCGTGTCCGCGGCCAAAGGACACGGAGCTACCGCCCAAGTGTTCAAACTGCGGTGGGGCCCATGTGGCCAGCTATAGGGGGTGCCCTAGTGCCCCCAAGGTCCAGCGCGTCTCCAGGCCCCAGCAGCAGACGAGATCCCAGAGGGACCGCCTGCCTGAGGACTTGGATGGCCGTGGGTTTCCTGGCTTGGGTCGGAAAGATAGGGCGGCTGCGGAGGCCCCTGGCCCTACTTCTGTTCCTGGCCCCAGTGGGGGCAAAACTTATAACCGAGCGGTTGCGCCGTCGTCCGAGGGGGGGCAATCGCGGCCGGGGCTTGCTCCGACCGCTGGGCTTGCCCGGGCGTCCGTGCAATCGGACGGTTCTGCGCTCGCTGACCTGAACTACGTGATGAGGGTCGCGGAGCTCATTGATCTGGACGAGGTGTCCGTGGTGGCGGCAGAGCTGCGTGCCGCCGCAGGTAACCAAGCGGAGACTCTTAAAACCTTGCTCGCGCACAAGGTGCTCTTTAGGAACTTAAAATCACTTAGCGCTCCTTAATGGACTGCGCCGCCCGACTTAAACCTCGTTCGTTGGCCATAGGCAGTTTTAATGCCTGTGGCCTGCGTGAGAAGAGGGAGGAGGTCTCTTGCCTCCTGAAGGACGCCCAATTGGATGTCCTCATGGTGCAAGAGACTTTCCTCAAGCCCAGGGGGCGCAGTCCTAGGATCGCGAACTACGCATTTGTTCGTAATGATAGAGCCATGAGTGCCAGGGGGGGAGGCACTCTTATCTACTTCAAAAGGTCCCTGCATGTCTCGCCTATGGATCCGCCACAGCTGACTAACATGGAGGTCTCAGTGTGTCGGCTTGCAATGTTGGGTCATCGTCCCATCACTTTTGTTTCCGTTTACCTGCCACCGGATAAGCCTATCCTGCGGTCTGACCTTGAGGCTGTCTTGGCATTGGATGAGTCGGTCATTCTGGCTGGCGACCTCAATGCGAAGCATCCTCAGTGGAACTGCGGGGTGGCTAATGCGAATGGCAGGGCGCTCCTTAGTTTAGTGGAAGGGGCGCGGGATGGTGACCTGTTGCGGGTTGACATTCTGGCTCCCTTTGAGCCCACCCACTTCCCCTTCACTGTCGGTCATAACCCTGATATCTTAGACATTTTCATCCTTAAGCGAATTGCGCTTAGCATGCGCAGCATCGTAGTCGAGCACGTTATGTCGTCAGACCATAGGCCTGTGGTGCTGAGGCTGGGCCCTTCCTTGGCGGACCCTGCTGGCACCAAGTCGGTTGTCAACTGGCTTGGTGTCAGCAACGAGCTGGCAAGGGAGGACTCCCCCCTGGTACTGAATCTTCCTCCCCCTGACGTCTTGGTCTCCCGCGAGGGAACCGACCGTGCGGTCGATTATGTTACGGGTGGCTTGCGCGATATAATCTCGGCCAACACCAGGGAGGTTCCAGTTGATTCAGGTCGCTGGGAGCTCCCTGCGTATATCAAGGAGGTTAAAAGGCTAAAGAACGCGGCCACTCGTGAATACGATCTGTTTCCCTCGCCGGATAATAAGACGCATCTTAACTGGTGGCAAAAGAGGTTGAAAAAATGCATTAGGGAATATAGGAACGCGAGGTGGAACAATCTCCTTGTGGAGCTTGTTCCTTCTCATGTGGCTTTCTGGCAGTTGGTTCGTACATTCAAAATGGAGGGTGTCGTTCAAATGCCGCCCTTGACCATCCCTGGGGCCCCCCCTTCTGCTCCCCCGGCGTTCACGGACGCGGAGAAGGCCGAGTGCTTGGCGAGCAGCCTAGAGCTGCAGTGTTCGCCCAGCACAGAGCCCTGCGACCAGGATCATGTCGCCCGCGTTGCGGATGACGTTGCTGCCAGACTTGCAGTCGCGCCTACCGGTCAGCCTCTGAGGACGACAACGTTCACGGAGGTCCAGAGGTTGATCAGGAGACTGCAGGTCAAGAAGGCCCCCGGCTCGGACGGCATTTCGAACAGGGCCTTGAAGGCACTTCCGGACGCATTGATCCACTTTCTGGTAGACCTGTTTAACGCGGCGCTGGCCAACTGTCACTTCCCGGCGGCCTGGAAGGTGGCCCATGTCATTGGCATCCCGAAACCAGGCAAGCCAAGGACAGCGCCGGTCAGTTACAGGCCCATTAGCCTATTGTGCACGCTGGGGAAGTTATACGAGCGGGTTGTTCAAGCCCGCTTGTGGGACTTCCTCAGTGAGCACAATATTTATATTGACGAGCAGTTTGGGTTTAGGCCTGGACACTCCTGCACCCATCAGGTGCATCGGCTGGTGGAGCATGTCTTGCACTGGTTCGCTGCCACACGGCGGTCGGTCGCCACTGGCGCTGTGTTCTTTGACATCGCCAAGGCATTTGACAAAGTATGGCATTGCGGGCTGGTGCATAAGCTGTTCGACATGCAGATGCCGGACAGGCTGGTGCACCTGATTGGGGACTTTCTGGCAAACAGGGCATTCCAATATCGCGTGGAGGGCACCCTCTCGGCGCGTCATCCCATTCGGGCGGGCGTGCCACAGGGTGCAGTACTATCTCCCTTCTTGTTTGCTCTGTATATCAACGACCTGCCAAGGATAGACCGTGTCCACTACGCGCTTTTCGCGGACGACACGGCTATATACACGTCTTCGACCCATCCAGATAGGTTGCGAGCTCTCCTCCAGCGCGCGATCGACTCTCTCGGGAGTTGGTGCCGCGCCTGGAGAGTGGAGTTAAATCCGGAGAAGAGTGCCGCGGTGGTCTTCTCTCAGAGGTCAGGATACGATGCTCTGACCGCGCGGCATGGGGTGCTGTCCCTGTCTGGGAGGGTCATACCGTGGGTTACCCACGTGCGGTACCTCGGGGTTCTCCTGGACAGGCGACTGACTTTCGCCAAGCACCTTAGTGTCGTGCGGGACAGGGCGTCTTTTTATCTTAGCAGATTGTTCCACCTCCTTAGGCCGTCCAGCAGCTTGTCTGTAAGGAACAAACTACTGATCTATAAGTCGTGTATCAGGCCAGTTTTCTGCTACGCGAGTGTAGCGTTCGCGCATTGCGCTAAAACGCACTTGGGACGTTTGCAGACCCTGCAAAATAAGTTTTTGCGGCGGTCTGTAAACGCTCCGTTTTATGTGCGTAACATAAGGTTACACGCGGACCTATTTATGCCTTCGGTTGCGGATCATATGAAGCGGATTTCCACTAAGTACTTTGAAAAGGCGGCACTTAGTGGAAGTCCACTCATTAGAAAGGCAATTGATTACGTGCCTAGGCCGGACCCCAAGCTCAGGGACCGCCGGCCTAGGCACGTCCTGTGCTACCCGGACGATGTCATCACCATGGAGCGGAGGGCCGAACTCGAATACGATGTTGAGTTCCGCGCCCGGGAACGGCAACAGAGGCGCCGTGAGGCAGCGCGTGAGGACGGGCTCACTGGCTTATCCTTTGTAGATTTAAATACGGACGAGGACTTGGTGGGAGAGTTTGCGCGCAGCTTTTCCCACCAACCTCCTGATATTGATGGGAGTGTGCGATCTCCCTCTCCCTCTTCCTCCTCTCCTTCCTTCCCATACAGGCCCTCACTGGCGAGGCGCTATTTTAGATCAAAAAGCGTCCGACACTACACCCGTCCTCCTTCTGTTTCTGTAAATAACTCTATTTGTTAATTTCTACTCTCTGTACATAGGTATACTTACTTTGTGTGCATGTTACCCTTCTGGCTGTATATATATATATATATATATTTTTTTTTTATATGTTAGATTCTAAGGTTTGTACATTACTTAGTTAGTTTTATAGTGCATGGTTTGCACGTTAGATTTAAGTTTGTATATTATGTCTGGGTCGAGCGGCTATGTACTGTCTCGCCTACGGCTCGCGCTCTCTCGCTTCGTCTTGTGCTGCCGGGGCGGGGGGCGTGGCCTGTGCGCCGCAGGGCGCGTTATTGTTATCACCGCACTCAAGGTGTGGTGTCTATTGCGCGCCCTGCGGTGTTACTTGTTTATTAGGTTTTAAGGTATTATAGTTATAGGTAATTAGTTAAGGGCCCCTTCGGGGCCCAACTTGGAAAGATAGGTAGGGGAATATAGCTGACTTCACAGGTACAACATCGGCGAACTAAAACTATAGTTCTAATTTTTGAGCACGGCTATCACAAGAAGGACCGCGAGCTCTTTCGATTTTTATCGCACTATCCGCCTCTCTTATGGTCTGTACACACCAAGCCAACGAACGCCAACGAATGGGTTTCATTGATGCAGGTGGCAGTATCACAGACCAACGAACACCAACGAAAGATATTCGGCGTTGGCTACCACACGCTTCGTTGGTTCTTGAAGATGTGTCCAGAACGATCGTGCGTCGTGCTGTAGCCTACGTTAGTAGTCGAACAGGTGTGATAACCGCATATTGATCATGGACGACGACATAGTGATTATAATTGCTAGTTTTTTTATAAAATAACGAATTAACAAAAAGAAAAAAACAAGAAATGAAGGCGGAGATGGTGGACAACGACATATATTAAAAGCAGAAATGTTTACAATTTAGGTAAAATAATTGCAGAAAAAGAGTATCGTTTAATTGACAACTTTATCAAAATGTCTTCTGAAGCTTTTGAATGGTTGTTGAATACCACTGGACCATTCGTTTGTTGGCCTTCAGCATCCAATCCACACCATGTTGGGCCCATTGCTTAAAATCCTTTGATGTTGCCGCCTCGCTGCGGATCGCCGGCACAGGCCAACAAACAATCGTTGGCGTTTGTTAATCCGTCCAGACACAGCCAACGAAGGCCAGCGAAACCCTTTTGTTGTCGTTCGTTAACCTGTTGTGTACGCACCTGAACGAGAACAACGAGCGCGCGACAGCCAACACCTAAAATCGTTCGTTGGCGTTCGTTGGCTTGGTGTGTACACACCATTGTTAGAAAACTTACAAAGAGAGATTTTCTCGCACTATCTACGTGGGAGAAAAATCGAGAGAGCTCGCGCGCCGTCTTGTGATAGCCGTGCAGATGTGATTTTCTTTGAATTAGAATGAGACAAGAAGCTTATTCCGCTTATTACAGATTCACGGTATGAGAGGTGTTTAAATGTGTACCAGAACACAATAAAAAAAAAAAATGTGTCAATGTCTCCGAAGAACTGTCAATTTTATTTCCATGTTTATGTTTAGTCATGAATTTGTTTTGAATTGGATGCAATCATTAATTACCTAGCTAACAAGATTAGATTCGTTGTATTTTAAAGCTTAATCAAGTGCTTCATCATGGACATAATACAGACTCAGTCCTCAAATGAGGACTTGTTATGCTGCCGCGCTTGTCTCAGGACCGATTGTAAACTGTTCAACATTCAGGAATATAAACTTTACGAAGCCTTTTCTCGCATCTCCGGGACCCTTGTATGTATTATTTGATATATAGATTCATCCCGCGGCGCCGGCTGGGTTCTTAATGCTTCAGCTGTTTTCGTTTCTGGCTCCAGATTTGTTTACTCATAATGTAAAAATTATGTTGTTGTGTTTCGATTTCAAAGGAAACGATAGTTTTACTATAATAATATTATAAAGAGGAAACTGTGAAGTTGTAAGATTATAAGTATTCATCTCTGGAGCCACTCATCCAATTGCATAATTAGGTTATATTTTATCCCACAACTTTGACTGTGTTTCTTGAAATACGGGTACAGTTCCCAACAAGCAGCTAGTTTAGAATAAATTAGTCAGTATATTGCTAAGTACTAAATACATCTTTGCCTTCATTTCTAGGTCTCAAAGGATCACTTCCCACAATACCTGTGCACACACTGCCGCACCTTGCTGCTGAAGTGTACATCTTTCAAAGACATGTGTCTTCGGACAGAGCAGCTCCTCGAGCGGGAGCTACTCAAGGGAGAGGTAACATAACACTTTATACACTATGGTAGATGTTAGTCCAATAAAATAATGTAGGTATTGATGATTGATTTAATTGAATTTTTGTATTGAATATTAATCAGCTTTAGTAGTTTAGTATAGTAACGTGCGTGCGCGTCAGAGCTCTATGAGGTGTGGTCGCTGGCCGCTGTCCGCCGAGCGGTGGGGATCGTTTCCGATGAATCCCGAACACACTAAGAGCTGCAAGTTGTGTCTTTTTTACACTTTTTTTTATCCATAAATATTCTATATTACTATCAAACATACCGTCATCGGGACATACAGATATGTGATATGAATGAATTTTTGCCCAAGCTGAAATGGAGAACTGCGTTTACTTACTCGTTAAATTTTTTTTTGATTTGCAATAGTCTAATTGATAGGAAATTTATTCAGGAAACTCATTCAATTAATATTTGTTACCAAAGTATGTGGGTGGTGCAGGTCACTCTTTAGGGGAGGCCTATGTCCAGCAGTAGATGTCTTTCGGCTGATATGATGATGAAGTAACTTTTGACCTACGTAGATTAAGGTGAATAAAGGTGACAATTTGACTGCAATAAATCTTATACTGACATGAACTCACACCTCTCTTATTCTCTTCTTCTTCAGTGTGTATGCGCCCACCGTTGGGCAGCCAGATTTGCCATAGCTCGCCCCCAGACTGACCCTGCGAACTTTTTTATGTTGTCCGACCATCTTGCTGGGGGTCTGCTGACCTGTCTCTTCGTATAACTAAAATAAAGCCTACGACACAAAAACGTAGCTAAAAGAACCATTTTGACAGACAACACTTTTATTTTAAAAAATCTCACTGGTTGGTTCATCTATTTGGGAGCTATGATGATACAAACAAAAACCCAGATACTAAACTCAAACTATCAAAGATCATCATCGTCATGTGTTGATACATCATTTATTTAATTTTACAGCTGAATACGGATTGTATTCGCAGAATAGACCGCTCCCACTGGCTTCTCAATCTGACTTTATCTGTAGTCAACACCATTGACTCAACACAGCACCCGCATACAGAAGATATAAAAAAAGAACCAATTGACATAAATAACACAAATGAACCAACCATAGAAACAGAAGAAGAAGAAGAAGAAGAAGAAGAAAACACAAATAAACCAACCATAGAAACAGAAGAAGAAGAAGAAGAAGACAACACAAATGAACCAACCATAGAAACAGCTATCGAAAATGAAGTAAATATGGAAATAGATGAAGATAACTTAAGTGAAACAACCATAGATGAAGTTAACTTAAGTGAAACAACCATAGATAAAGTGCACCTAGCACCAAATACAAATGTTATTAACTTAGGTGCACCAAACACAGATAAAGCACATATAGAAACAGTTGCCATAGGTAAACGGAAAGCTGATTCAAAAATAGAACTTATGAAGAAGAAAGATAAAGCTAAGATCAAACGTAATGTTGATAATGTAGTTGGCGATGTATTTGTAGTGAATAAAATGAAAACTGTTAAAACCTATAAAAGAAATATAGCCACAGTGAAGAAAAAGATGGATATAGAAATACAAGCAAACAGTGGTAAAGTTAATGACGAATTAGACAAAAACAAGTCAAATATAGATCTAGATACAGATATGAGTAAAGCAAATAAAAAAATAAGTTACAAAAGTATAAACACTGCTTATGCAGGTATAATCAATGATGACATAGGCGACTCAGACATAGACGACATCAATGAAGTAAAAGCACGTATGTACATAGTTAATGTTGATAGTATACTAAAGAAAACTGTGAAAAAGCGAAAATCAAATAAAGATCTAGATACAGCAATGGATAAGGCAAATATAAACGTAAGTTACAAACGTATAAACACCGCTTATGAAGATATAATACAAGAACCAATTGACATAAATAACACAGACGAACCAACCATAGAAACAGCTATCAATAGTGAAGTAAATATGGAAATAGATGAAGATAACTTAAGTGAAACAACCATAGATGAACTTAACCTAAGTGAAACAACCGTAGATGAAATTAACTTAAGTGAAACAACCATAGATGAAGTGCGCTTAGCACCAAATACAAATGTAATTAACTTAGGTGCACCAAACACAGATAAAGCACATATAGAGACAGTTGTCATAGATAGTGGTAAACGGAAAGCTGATTCAAAAATAGAACCTGTGAAGAAGAAACATAAAGCTAAGATCAAAGGTAATGTTGATAATGTAGTTGGCGATGTATTTGTAGTGAATAAAATGAAAACTGTTAAAACCTATAAAAGAAATATAGCCACAGTGAAGAAAAAGATGAATATAGAAATACAAGCGAACAGTGATAAAGTTAATGACGAATTAGACAAAAACAATTCAAATATAGATCTGGATACAGATATGAGTAAAGCAAATAAAAAAGTAAGTTACAAAAGTATAAACACTGCTTATGCAGGTATAATCAATGACGACATAGGCGACTCAGACATAGACGACATCAATGAAGTAAAAGCACGTATGTACATAGTTGATGTTGATAGTATACTAAAGAAAACTTTGAAAAAGACTAAAACGTTTAAAAGAAAAATTAGGATACCAGTCAAGAAGAATATAGAGAATTCTAAAGATAATTCTGATAATGCAGATGAAAAACCAGTGAAACAAGTGAAAAGGCGACGGAGGAAGGAAAGAAAGGTCAAGTATAGGAACCCAGAAAATGACTACTTGCCGGTGTTTGATTTTGCCAAGTTTGAGAGCGATTATGGCGTGAAAATTGTTGTTTTGAGTAAGGTAAGAACCACATATCTACAGTTTAAAATAATTCTGACAACAAACTTAGCTAAGAACTTTCTTGACGGACAAGACTTTCTATCCATAACTATATACTATCCATACTAATATTATAAATGCGAAAGTGTGTCTGTCTATCTGTTACCTCTTCACGCTTAAACCGCTGAACCGATTCAGATGAAATTTGGTATAGAGATAGTTTGAGTTCCAAGGAAGGACATAGGATAGTTTTTATCCCGGAAATCCTCCCTCAAGAGGTGAAATGGGGGGTGAAATTTGTATGAACAAGTTCCGCGCGAACGAAATCGGGCAGACGCTAGTATTATTATAAAACCGCATACTAATCGGTTCAGATGAACAAAGACATGAACAAACAGATGTTTGGGAGCTGCAATGCCGCAGATAGACATATATACACATGTTAAACTTATAAAAGCATCTATTGTTTGCAATATGTGCAGCAAGAGCAACTGGAAGAGATCGCCGCGCGCAAGCAGTCCGCAAATTACACCACGGCGCAGTTCCCGTGCGCGGACTGCGGGAAGGGCTTCGACATGGAGCCAGCATTTAACAACCACCGCCGGCGACACAGCCCTGTGAGATGAAAATACATTTTCTCTAAAGCTGCGTACGAATTTGAGCGGCTCAGGAGAATTTGAGAGCCGAGCTGCTCGCGAGCCAATTTGGTGCACAAACATGCGCAATGAAATGGGCAGAAGATCGAAAATTGATACATCGAAAATGAAAACATTGAAGTACAAAATATCGAAAATCTAAATATCGAACGGTTGAATGGTCTAAATTCAAAATATCGAAACTTTAATTTACCGACCGATTAAAATATCGAAATAAATATATCGAAAATGAGAATATCGAATTTAAAACATCGAAAGTTCATAATGCCATAGTTTAAAAAGTCAAAAGTATTAGTTGCCGAATGATTTAAGATCAACTGCCTAATTGTCGAAAATATTATTATCGAAATAAGAAACATCGAAAGTCAACAAGAATGTCGATTGTGGAACGGAGGCGCGGAGACATTTAGATCAATAGTGACTTCCCGTAGCTCCGGCGCTGCGGGAACAGCAGCCCTTCCGCCCTTGCGTGACGAAGCACGGTCACTTCGCTCGGCTCCGCAGCCTCAGCCGCTCGCCTCACTCGTTCCTGCGCTTCGTCACGGCGGGCGAGGGCTGCTGTCCCTCCGCTTCTCCGTTCCCTTTTATAAACACTAGGTACGGGTAAAGCAGGCAAAACCACGTGGATGGTGGGGTGCTCCGATTCGGTTTTGGATCATTTTTGGATCCTAAATTCCTACTTTGAGGTAAAATAACTCGGCCATTTTTGATTTTAGAGAAATCTTTTTCCTACCTTTTAAACCTACTGTTACTGTTGATACTGGTATATAATATAGAAGATTAGGTTAGGGCAGCTAGAAAAAGGGGGGGCTCGGTGGGCAAAGCCCCCCCCCCCCCCCCGCAGTAAAAAAACAACATATAATTTTAACAATAGGTTAGGGTTAGCTTGTGTCCCTTAGAGCGGAAATAGGCACCCCGCGAAGCGGGGTGACGTCGACACGCTGGCGGTTAGGTTAAGTTTAGGTTAGGTTAGGTTAGGTTAGCGTTTATTATTACCTATAATAAATGTTAGCACAACAAACTAATTCTCACGGCCATAAGTGGGTAGCTACAAAGGTACAACCTGTACAATTAATCATTTTAATTTTTTTACCAGTGGTATGGAAGTAGACCATACAATGTTAGTTATTTTGATGGTTCGACGTTTTACTTTTCGATTATTTGGGCGTCGCCATTTCAATAGTCGATATATTGTCATTCAACATTTTAATATATTGGCTGCATAGTTATTGATATTTTGTACTTTGGATATTTTAACCGTTGGGAATTTGTATTTTAGACCAATTAGACGTCGATATAATAACATTACATATTTCGATCGTTCGATATTTTATACTTCGATGTTTTCACTGTCGATATTTCAATTTTCGATCTTCTAATACGTACCCAATGAAATATTGACCTTGTGTTCTTCATAATGGGCTTCGAAGTGCCACGTTTCAGCGCAGCGAGACGAGAGACCCGTAATGGCATTTCTTACAAAATTGGAGGCCTAGGCCTGCAAGATGGTCTTTTTTAATTTCCATTCCACAATTTGTGGCACAATATCACGGCGTTTGATTTCTTGGACTTTTTAAAATTCATTTCATTGCATATTTGAGAAAAGCACTATAAATACCTTGGCGTGAAAAGGGGTTGCCGGCCGAGTACATATAGACGGCCGAGCGTAGCGAGGTCGGATAGTTATGAGGCTCCCTTCCTTCCCGGCCTCTGTAGTAATGTACTATTACACAGTGCTTTCATATAGAGCAATCCATACGTAACATCTTAGTTAGTCACTAGACTAAGTACTAGCTGTCTACAGGTCGAATTTCTCAACCGATTCTCGTGAAATTTTGTGAGCAGGTTCGTTAATGATATATTTTTTGTAGAGCGCAGGCTCGCACGCGTGCGAGATATGTCTTGTGCGGTTCAGGATAGCGTGCATGCGCCACCGGCACCAGGACCTGCACAAGCTCAAGTTCATATGCGTCGAGTGCGGGTTCGTGTCCCGGGCCAGGTCAGTGTGTCACACGCACGCGCACACACACACACACACACACACACACAAACACTCACACATACACTATACGTTTCATGTGTTTAATTGTAGAGGGCCAGGTCAGTGTGAACACACACACACACACACACACCACGTTACATGTGTGTAAATGTAGATGGCCAGGTTGGTGTGTCACACACACACATCCACAACACGTCACATGTGAGTAACTGTAGAGGGTCAGGTCAGTGTGTCACACACACACACACACATACACATCAGGTCACATGTGTGTAACTGTCGAGGGCCAGATCAGTCTGTCAAACACACACACATACACAACACGCCACATATGAGTAACTGTAGAGGGCCAGGTCACTATGACACACACACACACACACTACACGTCTCATGTGTGTAATAGTAGAGGGCCAGGTCAGTGTGTCACACACACATACAGAACGCGTCACATGTGAGTAAATGTAGAGGGCCAGGTCAGTGTATCACACACACATCCACAACACGTCACACACACGCACACACAACACGTCACATGTGAATAACTGTAGAGGGACAGGTCAGGGTGACAAATGCATAGTCGAATTTAAACTTCCGTCAGTCATGTTGAAAGATGTACTAATTGACACCTTTGTAAAATATTCTGAACTAGCTTTTGTCCACGCGTCGTCATATCGTCTGTCCATACAAACTTCCACCCCCTATTTCCTCCTCTTATCCTACCCTACCCATACATATCTTACCTTACCCTATTTCATCCTCTTAGGGGATGTTTTTCGGTATAAAAAGTATCCTATGCCCTTCTCCGATATTAAAACGATTTCAATACCAAATTTCATCTCGGGTACACTATATATGTCCGAAGAGTCATTTGTCCGAAAGCATATTTTTCCGAATTTCATAATTTCGAAAACCATGTTCCGCTGATTTTTTTTTGATCTCTCAGGATGTAATATGGTTCATGGTTTAAGACATTTATTTCTCAAAAGATTTTACAAAATCACTTACTGAGAAAACATTATTGACTTAAATCTAGGTAAGAGAGGTTAACATGCAAAGTCTATCTATCTATCTTCAATGGCTCACCGATCCAAAGTGGGTCTTGGCCTCCGACACGAGTTGTCGCCACTTGACCCGATCCTGCGCCATCTCCTTCCAGTTCATGGCCTTAAGGTCGCCCAGATCTAATTCCCAGCGATACCTGCCCCCCTATTCTGTAACTTGTTTTAAGCTCACCTCAACGCTCACCCACAAATATATCTTGACACCGCGATGCGTAGTAACCAAGCGTAGGTAGAGGTCTAGTTTCGTGACGGGTGAACGGCGGGGTGAGCCGCATTAACGCTTAGCGAATAGCAGCCGCTTAGCTTACAGTCGGTTACACGTTCAACTATGCAAACATAATACGCGCGATAGAATATTACTGTAATAAAAATAAAATACGCAATTTGAAAATTAAACATTTAGAGGGAGCCTTGGAATATTGTGTTACTCGTATGTGCTGTATTTATTTATTAATCGTTTTCATGTAAATACTTTTCGTAACAAAACGATATTCACCTAGTATTCAAAATTTATGTGTTCTTGAACTAAGTATATAAATATATATTTTATTATTATTAGTTTCTTTTTTTTAATCACGGGTGCATTGTATTTTTTTAAGTGTATTTTATTTTCATTTTTTATTTATTTGGATGTATGAATTTGTTTATTGACCTAAAACTTATTAACAATATTTTTTTTTTTTAAGATTTTTAAAAGAGGGATGGATTTTATATGTTTAATATCATTTGGCAATCTATTATACCTACATCTGAGCCACTTCATATACTATATTCTTTTTACCGAACTTTGTTCGGGGAGGGCGAAGTACTACATTGTTGGCTTGTCGAGTATTTTTTTTGTAGACTTGTGATCTTTTGGAGAACGTTATGTGGCTACGTATTTCTTTATTTATTATCTTTCTTATTAAGATGCATGTATTGTAGACGTAAGTTTGTTGTATGTTTAGTATTTTTGTTTCTTTGTACACAGTTTTAGTAGAGGCTAAGTGTTTATATCTAAATAATATTTTTACTATTTTATTTTGTGAGGTCTGTAACGCTTTTAGGTTAGATTTAGCAGCCGAATCCCATATTTTTCGATGAGGTACTCTATATGTTTAGAGAGTTGTAAATAGTATAACGAACCCTTTTCGGCAAACAACGAACAATCCCTCGTATTGCACCTGTTAGTGATATGATTTTAGACCGTACTGACTCAATATGTGGCTTCCATTTTAGTCTATTGTCAACCATTAGACCAAGATACTTCTAATTTTTTACACACTGCAATGTGACTCCATTTATAATTAACGGTTCATGGACGGATATGATTTTATTTTTAGCAGCAAATATGATATAATTAGTTTTGGATTCATTAACACTCAACAAGTTACAAAGAAGCCAATTCTGCAGTATTGGCCTGATCTATTAAGGCTTCTATTTTCGGACCAAAGTAAAATACACAGGTGTCGTCGGCATACAATATTAGATGCGCACACACACTAGACACGCTCCTGTTATACTAACCTAACCTATTTATGTATTATATTTAATAATCTGCGTCCATGTTTTCGTTAAGCAGTAAATGGCGTTCGGAATTTTGATATTTCGGAATAATGATGCTTTCGGACAAATGAATCTTCGGAATATTTGTGTGTTCCCTTTCATCTCAATCAATAGAATATCACCACCCCCTTTAACCTTTTCCTGTGGGTGTCGTAAGAGTCGACTAAGGGAATAGGGTTAAAGTGGGTGATGGGCTAGCAACCAATCACTGCGATATCACATTTTGTTCTGCCTGCTCCTTTTGAAGATGAAGGCGTGGATCTATATTTGTACATAGGTATCTGAACAGGGATGTATTTTGCAGATGGACAGCGAAGTTGCACTACGAAATGCACAATGGCAGGCAGTTCGTTTGCAAGTACTGCGGGAAAGGATTCAGGTAATGGGGCGTATACACTATACATGTCATGATTTGTCAGCCCCAATTTATCAGAAGCTGACTAATAGCTATCGTCTGGATTCATGTTGCGCTGCTGATCCAACTGTCAAACGAGCTGTACTGAGAAATTGCATGCACATGTGGTCGGATTGTTACATATGTACAGATGTATTGCAAAAATATTTTCCTTCGGGAAAACTCGGATCTTTATCGGAATACGATGACACCCGAACTGTCAATGAATTATCGTATTAAATCAGTGACATTCTCATACTCATTAATATGGAACTTTATTGTTAAGTGTCAAGTGTCAAAATGAATAATGTTGTTGTATAATATAGAGATGTTACAACCGCAACAATTATTAGGTACTGAAAATGGGATTTTTAAAACCACTTTCTGTAACTTCAAAAATAATCAGTTTTATTGTCACTACTAAACAAAACATTATCTCCGCTTTAAAACATAATTAAAAGGACAACAAAATAAAGCTTATCGGGAAATATTTACAATGATAAAATTCAAAACCTGTCTATATTTTATCTTTGGCGTCCCTCTCGTACCTAAAATAACCTGCGTGTGAGAGGAATGCAATCGATTCAAAAGGTTTCATAGGCAATTTCACGAAAGTTATCGCCACGCACACGACTGTTGTAATGAAAGATAGAGGATTTTTAAAATTGGTGTTTTTTTTGCGTACCGATTGCAAGTTCAGCAGCGAACTGATGGGATGACAAAATGTTTTTTGTTAAGATTCTCACATTGACTCAATCACTTCGTTCATTCGTTTTTCTTGCAATCAGTACGTAATGTAACTGGGTGTGGTTTCATTCATTTCAACTTTCGTAAAACTACCTATACCTACCTATCATTACAATTTCATCGTATTTGGATCGATGTTTTCAATATTGTCCATTTCACAATCTGAGTCAGTCATATCATCGTCAGATTCGTCAGTGCTGTCATTGACGTTAATAACAATCCTATCAATGCGATCATCCATAGAGTGTTCCTTTGAGAGGTATTCATTTTCACATTTGATAGCATGATCACAAACTTTCTTCCATTCTTCCGGGCCAATAATATTTATTTTTTCTTTAATTAATTTTTTTACTGTACCCAAATTCATATCTATGTTTCTTTTTGATACATAACCTTTTATCTGTGACCATATATTTTCAATAGGGTTTAAGTTGGGGTGGTATGGAGGTAACCTTAAAACTTCGTGTCCATGTTGATGTAAAATTTTGTCAATGGAATATTCTACAAAGTCTTCTTTATGCCGGCAAATAATTTCGTATAATTGTATTTTGGTTGATGATGAATTATGTGGAATATTGTATTTTTTTAACCAGTTTATCATAAGTGGCTTTGCGGTATTAGAGTTGGGCGGACATTCCACATATTTATTGTAATAAGCAGCATTGTCTACTACTAGTACAGAATTTGGAGACAAGTTGGGAATAAGTTGATTCCGTAACCATTTTTCATAGTTAACATTATTCATGGCATCGTGATAATCACCAGTTTTATCAGTAGACTTATACATAAGTAGAGCACCCGGTACAAATCCTTTGGCACTACCTGCATGTACTATAATTAGACGTTGACCTTTTGAAATTAACTGTTTCACTCCTTTATCCGTAGAATCGATCCAGCACTTTCCTGTTAAATGGGATGTGTGAACATAGGTTTCGTCAGTATACACAATATCTCTGCCTTCAGATCTGTACTTCCTTATAAGGTCTATGAACTTTATTCTTTTAAGTCTAACGTCATCTTTTTCCATCAGCATTTTCCTATTATTAGTAATTTTCTTGAATAATTTTGAATTTTTTGATTTTTTTTTTTGAATATAAAAAACCCATTTGGCGAAGTATTTTTCTTAGTGTAAAATCGCAGCCCTTAAAATTCATAGTTTCTATTAATTTGGACTTTAGTACTTTTATAGTAGAGTCTGGCCAGGGAAAGATGATCCTAGAAAACCGCGGCAAATTTAAAAAAACAGCGTGTTGCAACACTGTGTATAACGCGATGAAATAAAAGTGATACTTGCACAATTATTAATTTTCTTCATTTCTCAAAATGCAACTGACCAAACAGAAGGAAGTACTTAAAGTTATATGAAATAGTACTCTTTAAATTCATTCTACTTTATATTTAAGAAGATTATTCAAAACCACTCCAAAATTTAAATTTTGGCGAGACATGATAATTGAACTTTTTATGATATTCTTCAATGTGAATAATATTAGCAGTAAGCCACCCTTTAATTCTCTTAGAAACCAAAAACAGACCAATTTATTATGGAACAGTTACTTTCTTAGTTACCATATCAAGTATCAAGATTAGGACATCACACTAATTTAAAGCGTTTGACACATTTGACAATCTCATTACTGTTGCCATATAAAAAGTTGCCATATAAATCTCAGTATCACGTTTCGATGGCCAGACTCTAGGGACCTGTTTATAAATGAGATGAAAGTTATAAACCATTCGTCGTATCACTGCGTAGTCAAAATCATCAAGATATAAATAGATTTTTTTGCGTGGTCTACCCAGCTTAATTTTGTTTGTGTTGGGATTTTCATTACTTCTGTATTGTTCTTCCTGGTTCAAATATTTTCTAATTGTTGGTCTAGATATTCCTGTTGCGTCCGAAATTCGCTGTTGAACTTTCCTAAAATACTCTGAGTCGTTTCTATTTTTGAATTTGCTATTTTCCGATATGAAGTACAGGTAAATATTAAATATAATACCTTGAATTGGATTTTTTAACCGTTTTCGAGATTTCGGCATGGCTATACAACCTTATTATAAGTAATCTGAAAATATGATTAAAATTACAGCGAATTTTTAAATTGCGGATTATCCACTCTATATAAGAAGCAATTACGAACTTTTCCGAAAAATTACGAAGGAAAATAATTTCGCATTACATCTGTACGCTACACCCACTTATGACTTCGACATGTTGTACTGACAAATTGAGGTAAAATCACAGTCTGTATAGCCCATAAATTAATAAGTAAATATCTAGCAGCAACTATAACTTAATTAACTGTCTAGGTTTTTGTTTTAAAACTCACAATCTTAATTTTAAGGTAAGCAAGAACAAAATGTTTTCACACCCACTATTCAGAAAGCGGTCACTTTGGCACTCTTCGAAGGAGGCCTATGTCCAGCAGCTGACGTCTTTTGGCTGATGATGATGGTGATGATGACGATTTAGAAAACAATCATGTCCACAAATGAGGGATTTAAATTTTCCTCATAGAAGCAGTGAAAAATAGGTCGATAGCAAGATTATGTCCGTCTTGGCCGTTAACACTTGAATTCCTCGTTACGCTCAAGATTCTACAATAAACCGCTTTACACCCGGGATTCTAATGTACAATCTATCGCTTCACTCAGGATTCAATAATAACGCCCAAGCCCAATATATCATTTTGATTTACTGTCACAAATGACCATTTTGAAATTGAACCAGTAATGCGCCGAAAGTGGATTTGGTGATAATGTAATTGTGTCTATACTTTTTATGATCAAGATTTTTCTTGTTCAAAATGAATCTAGCCCAAATGGCATTTTCCCAGTATGAAATAGGTTCATATATAGTAAATGTCGAATGTGTAATATCGAAATTTACTACGAAAATCGACTATTTTGTTCAAAATTCATGTATGATGTATTTCCGATTGGTCATATTTTTGGAGTGCACGTAATCCCTTACGGACGTATTTCTTTCGACCAAGATTTATGTCAATTTTACTTTTGGGCGTATTTACATTTTAGCATTATTCAGGGTGGTAAATTTTCAATGTAGAGGATGTTCAAAGTGACGTTATTTATTTATTTATTTATTTAAGGACCACCAACGAATAACAACAACAACAACAACAACAACAGCTGCACAGTACAATTAGCTTCAATATAAAACAATCTAAGTAAGATGCTTAGCCACTTATAGTAGGTGACCGCAGCTCGCACATGTGTCCAATCAAGAGTCACAAAGAAAACATCATATAAAATTACATGAATGAAGATTCAGATTTTCAGACCATAGTAAAACATTTAAGTAGGTAGGTACATTTATATTTAAATTTTAAGTAGGTAGATTATAATTTTCGACTATTGACTAAATTGGAGAAGTTAAATGTATGTATTATATTGATTTGATTACTTTAGCTATGTTGATTAAATCAAGTCAAGTAGTAAGTTACAGGAAATTAGAGGTACCCGAGCAAACAAATGGCAATCACCCACCAGACTCCAGTGATATAAGATAACAGTTTTTTTTCAGATTTGACCGCCTTACACCTAAATGTGTTCTTAGCTATGTTTTATGAAAATCTGTTCAGCCGTTTTTGAGATATTGGACTTTGAAATGAAAATGTCGGCGGTTTTTCAACTTTTCTAAGTTGTAGTTATACATATATAACTGTATTCTGACAAATAAAAAAATCTGATTTCTGATCAGCAAGCGGACGTCCTACCTGTCGCACGTGCGTCTGTCGCACCCCGCGCTGAATGTCGTATGCTGCGCGTGCGGCGAAACGTTCGTCAGCGAGCACGGGCTCAAGATGCACGTGACGAAGATGCATGCCGAGGTACCAATCCTATACTAAATAACCGGACAAGTGCGAGTCGGACTCACCCACCGAGGGTTCCGTACACAATTACATATATACAGGGTGTCCCGGAACTCAACGATAACCTGGTACCGGATGAGAGGCCAATGTATACGTTATGAAAAAAAATGAAAAAAAACCATGTTACTTAGTCGAGCGGTAATAGACATTTTCCGAAAAAGTTGAAAATTTGACACCCTTGGTCGCATTTTAAGTACTGTGATCACAATTTTCACAATTTTACAGTGATTTCTTTAATAATGTAATCTCAAATAACAGTGCTATTATTCGCAACCACAAATCAAAGTAATAAACATTCTTAACTAAGTAAAAAAAAAAAAGTTTTGACGAGTTTTGGTTTATAAAATTATTGTCAGTCAACGTTGACACTACATGTTTGAAAAAAATGTACCACACTACCCTTGGCAAGTTAGTTTAAAAGATAGCCTATTTAGTCTAGATTTCAAAATGGTACAACACTTGCCACTTTTCTTGTGAATAAAAGTGCTGTTTCCAATTTTTTGCGAAGGGACCTCAAGGAAAACTTAATCAAAATAAAACAATAAATTATAGTAACAATTTGATATCCTGCTAAAACTAAAGTAGATGCTCAAATTGTTTCCCTTCAGCACGAATACAAGCTCTGCATCGCCTCAGGAATGACCTCTTTATCAGTCGTGCAAATCTACTCGCATTTATTTCTTCTGATGCTGCATCAATTTTTTGGCGCAATTCTAATAGATTTTGTATTGGTTTTGAGTGGACTTTTTCTTTTATGCATCCCCAATTAAAAAAACCAAGTGGATTCAGGTCTGGGGAACGAGGGGGCCATAAAATTGATCCGTCCGATTGAGGCGTCCGATCCATCTGTCGGGATATTCTTTGTTTAAATATTCTCGTACAGGCCGGGCATAATGAGCTGGGCAACCATCTTGTTGATACCACATTTCTCTGTAGATGTTGAGTGATAGGTACAGACTTGCTTTTTTGCATAAAAAAAGGCTACTCAAAACCAATAGAAAATCGATTAGAATTGCGCCAAAAATTGATTATCACAGGAAATAAATGCGAGTAGATATGCACGACTGGTAAAGAGGTCATTCCTGAGGCGATGCAGAGCTTGTATTCGTGCTGAAGGGAACAATTTGAGCATCTACATTAGTTTTAGGAGGATATCAAAGTGTTACGATAATTGATTGATTTATTTTGACTACGTTTTCCTTGAGGTCCCTTCGCAAAAAAATGGAAATAGCACTTTTATTGGCAAGATAAGTGGCAAGTGTTGTACCATTTTGAAATCTAGACTAAATAGGCCATCTTTTAAAATAACTTGCCAAGGGTAGTATAGTACATTTTTTTCCAACATGTAGTGTCAAAGTTGACTGACAATAATTTTATAAACCATAACTCGTCAAAACTTTTTTTTTTTACTTAGTTAAGAATGTTTATTACTTTGATTTGTGGTTGCAAATAATAGCACTGTTATTTGAGATTACATTATTAAAAAAACACTGTAAAATTGTGGAAATTGTGATCACAGTACTTAAAATGCGACCAAGGGTGTTAAATTTTCAACTTTTTCGGAAAATGTCTATTACCGCTCGACTAAGTAACATGGTTTTTTTTTTCTTTTTTTTTCATAACTGGTATACCTTGGCCTCTCACCCGGTACCAGGTTATCGTTGAGTTCCTGGACACCCTGTATAGGGTGTATCAAAAATGGGGTGTGAACCGAGCAAGGGCATCGGTAGCACATTGCGATTCCAAATATGCATTTGTTTTATATCTTTTATTTGTGTTTATTTTTGTTTACATTGATATTTTTGTTTGTGTTTACATTAAGCTGCGTACGAATTAGAGCAGACTCGGGTTGAGGCACGCACGGCGCACCTATTTCGCTCAAATTCGTACGCGCTCACGCGCTGTGCGCGAGCAGCCCGCGAGCGGCGCGCGGCGAGCCGTCCAGAGGCGGTCTTTTGACCGCGCTCAGGGTGCCTCAGTGTGCGTGCCTCGCGTAATTTGGACGCAGAGTGACACGTTCTGACTTGTTTGTGGGCCAGGCGCGTATGAATTTGAGCAAGTGGATGAGCCGTGCTTGTGTAATCGAGATTGATCGTAAATTTATTAATATAATTCTGTGAAATATGATAAACGCAGCCGCGGTAGTCATCGTGTCCGACGCTGTTTTGAACGACGCACAATGTCGGCTCGCCGCGAGCACGCTGCCTTGCCCGCGCATGTTTATATGCAACAATTTGGCTCACGAGCAGCTCGCCGCGCGGGGCGAGCATGCCTCAGGCTGAGCCGTTCAAATTCGTACGCAGCTTTACAGTCTTTGTTTTGTTGACATTGCTTGTGTTTGATAATTTTATATATACGTTTTTGTGTGTTTGATATATACGTTTTTTGCGGCATAAACATATCTTTTTTTACGTTAACTTAGAAGTTTGATTTTTCCACAGCTTCAAGGGATTGTAAACCTGAGTATCAGTGGCGGTACTGCCAAACAAGCCCAAAAGCCGGGCTTGCCTTCCATAACTAATTCTTGATCAAAAATCAAAGGTAACGAGAGCACGAATTATTTCAATTCGCGCTTCGCGCTCTCATTACGTTTTCAAATGAACAACATCGTGGTACAAAATTCGACCGCGCACCGCCGCGGCGCGGCTGGCTGGCAGCACAATCGCTGCGATGACGAGCCGACCTCGCTGGAGACACAGCTAGTCATCTCGCTTGCACGCGTTGGCTTGCAAGCGGGCTTCTATTCGAGCTATCTTTATCTCTTTCTTACCCATCAAGACTGCCTAATAATGAGATTTAACTATTATAGGTTTATATAGCAGTGCGGTCATTAAAAGGGGGCGTACCGCCAGGGAAAAATCTGAAATCACCCGCGCGCCCCGCACCTGCCGCGCTGATGCGTCTATTGCTGCCCCGCTCCTTCTCGCATAGTATATGCCCCGAGAGTCAGATGAAACATGATGAATACCTATAGATAATTATAATAAGTGGGAAGAAAGACAAAATCTGTACCTATATTTGAAGATATAATTTTCGCTAGTAAGTCTGAGTTTCGAGAGCTATAACCGAAATATGTTCTTCCGTTTTTTTACTAAATCAC
Organism: Epinotia bilunana; assembly: GCA_947049275.1. Classification (NCBI taxonomy): domain Eukaryota; kingdom Metazoa; phylum Arthropoda; class Insecta; order Lepidoptera; family Tortricidae; genus Epinotia; species Epinotia bilunana. The sequence continues at coordinate 822,637 of OX346277.1, read as the reverse complement.
GTAAGGGTTGCAATTCAGCATAATTATGGCTAGTAAAAGCCTAAAGCAAAAAAACAGCTATAATCGAATTTAAACTTTTGTGAGATATGTCTAAAATACTACTAATAAATACACGGTTAAATTCACGTACTAAATGTCATGACAGGCGACATGTTTCGAACTCTTCGGGAGTTGTTCTTTAAAACAAACATCGAAAACACTCATCCTGAAGAAGAACTCCCGAAGACTTAGAAACATGTCGCCTGTCGTGCCATTTAATACGTGAATTTAACCGTGAATTTATTAGTAGCATTAAAAAAAACGAATATAAGTATTATGAAAACTTCGATCATGTCTATGAAAGCCAGATTTTTAGGCCACTGTGTGGCGGCCAAATTTTTCAATTCTGATCTCGGACTCGTACTTGGACACAATGAAGACGCTTTGGTCCTTTAGTTATCAATTTTGAACATATTAAAGAATAAATGCAAAATTGTGTTCACAAAAATGTCCAAGTTCGCAGGCAATAATTGTTGTAATCTGCACCTTCGATAACCCTAAAAGCGACACCCGTGATTACTTTAAAGAAAAACAATGTCAATACACGGTTCAAACCCACGTATTAAATTGATAGTTCATTTTTTTATATATTTGTTTTGTTTTTCATTGTTTTTTTTTTATTTCCGTCTCTCTTATGTTTTATTATACTGTGTTACCGGCTGGGTAATCACTTGATGGTTCCATCGGAAGATCAGCGCTGGCAATCGCGCCAGCACCACGCCGAGATGGAACCATTTCGTGCAACACCCTTTTTCTCCATGTACCTATTTTTACCGTTTTTTATTTCTGTTTTGTTGTGTTGTCACGAATAAATGTTTTCTATTCTATTCTAAATGTCACTACGGGTGACATGTTTCGATCGAACTCTTCGGGAGTTCTTCTTCAGTATTTGTGTTTTAGCGGCGGTGTCGCTTGAATCACGATAAGATTCAAGCGACACCGCCGCGAAAAGACTCATCCTAAAAAATAACTCCCGAAGAGTTCGAAACATGTGGCGACGTAGTGACATTTAATACGTGAGTTGAACCGTCTATTTTTACTATTTTTATTTCTGTTGTGCTGTGTTGTCACTAATAAATGTTTTCTATTCTATTCCAAATGTCACTACGGGCGACATGTTTCGAACTCTTCGGGAGGTCTTCTTCGGTATGAGTGTTTTCGCGGCGGTGTCGCTTGAATCACGACAAGATTCAAGCGACACCGCCGCGAAAACACTCATCCTGAAGAAGAACTCCCGAAGAGTTCGAAACATGTCGCCCGTAGTGACATTAAATACGTGAGTTGAACCGTGTAATTATTAGTATTATTTAAACATGTCTCACGAAAGTTTAAATTAGAAAAGCAATGTCCGCCATCTTGGAATTCAGATTGGACATCATTTCTAGAATCTGCACCCTCGAGAAGCCAGAAAATGTATGTCGTTCTCTAAAAAAAACGCGCATATTAATTTACAACAAATGTTTGAAATCGACCACTTTTTGAAATATTTCTGACTTTGAATTCGTATTTAGACCTCTGTCATCGATTTTGAACATAACCGGATTTATTCTCAACTAGCGACCCGCCCCGTCTTCGCACGGATACTATATTATACATATAAACCTTTCTCTTGAATCACTCTATTAAAAAAAACCGCATCAAAATCCGTTGCGTAGTTTTAAAGATCTAAGCATACATAGGGACAGACAGCGGGAAGCGACTTTGTGTTATACTATGTAGTGATAGTGTTAGTGATAATCTTTCATAAAGTAAATACACGATCGACAGAAAAATGTTCGTCTAGTTTTGCATGTACTGCACAAATTATTCTAAGAAGCCGGTCACCGGCCGATCACTGCGTAGTCTTATGGTTGTATTTTGAACTTTAAGATCTACATGTTAAGGTCGACTTTTAAATGTATTATTTCATAATGTACCAAAATATCTACTGTAATGTAATGATACGTTCATTCACTGGACGAATATACTGGGTCACAATATTATTGAAATAAATATGTTCACCGTGCTGTCGTGAGAGCACAGAACGTAGTCCTCTCGTCTCAGCGGACCGATTGCGACTGACTCCGCCCTTTTTTTTTTTTGAACCTGACTATTGCTATAATAGGACGAACCCAATATAGCGGTCGAATTGCGTGGTTGGAGGGTAGGGTCCTCCGCCCGCGAACGGCAACAGAAGATATACCGAACCGCACGAAACACGCGACGGGAGAAAGGGTATCGCGCTAAATAAAAAAGACCTATACGCCAAATACGTTTCACCTCAATAACTCTGAAAAGGGACTACATAAATAAATAAATAAATAAAAATCATTTATTTCAGACCAGTTTGATCCATATGTGGTTAGTACAGAGAGGCTTAAATACTATGTTAGAATTATACACTACGAGTCTGGATTATGCTGCTATTATATTCTACCTACATCGTTGAGGCAGGCTATTCGCAGTACCAAGCAGAGCGAACAATTAACTCTACTTGGCTCTGCCCACAGCCACCTCCACCCAATATTTGGTGAGCGGGCAGTCTAAGCGCTCGGCCAACACCCCTAGGAGGCCATTGCTGCTGCCGCGCACCCGCCTTAGCATCGATCCGATTCTTTTTCGCCTGATGACAAAAAAGTGATCAGTATTCGCCTGCGCGTACATTCCGGATGCACTGCAGCGCCTCGGCAGCCTCAACAGCACCCTAAGGATGTTGTTGTATTGAACGCGTACTGCGTTATGGGCCCTCTGCGTGAATCTTGCCCACAGACTGCACGTGTAGAACGTCTGACAGTAAGCTCTGAAAAGCTAAAAAAGCTAAAATATCCCCGCTAGTCACTTGGCTAGGCAATATCAAAAGCTATTAAACACTCAATTTTTACGTAAATTTTATGCACGGAAACGTCACACCATTGAAATTGAGTAAACATAAGACATTTTTTGGCGGTTCTTTTCTATCGAGGCAATTTTGGTTTTGTATGGTTTTTTCAGACCATTCAATTGCAAATATGATGTAGTTTTGGTATGTTCTTTTTCCGGGCATTCGCTTTAGTTTATCATAGGTGAATATTCACTCGAAGAACCCCGATTTCGCGGAGCACCCCCTCTTAAGTATTTTATTTGCTGTGCTGGGGTTTAATCGGAGTGACGGTGCCTTCTGATTGTGATTATTTAAAGTGTGTACAAGATTTGCTTGGCGAAGGAAAGGTAAACACTTTAAACTTTGCTCAGAAGAAACAACTGATTTCTTCGTCAAAACCTACGCCTATGATTTGTGTACTTCTCAGTTTAATAGATCGGTGTACAAAACTCATTGGATTGTTGGTTTTTCTTACTCTAATAAGTTATATTGCTGGTGTTGTATATTCTTTTCGAACGACAAACGTTTGGAATACATCATGGATATGACGATTTAAATAACTTAGCTGGCACCATTAAATTAAAATGCGCATGAATTCCCAAAAGCATATGAACGCTGTGATTTCTTTTAGTAATTTTGGTAAGCAGCTAATTGAGACATCTTTATCGCGCCAATTATCCGAGGAAATTACAAAAACTTATGTCTCGGCTTGCCCTATTCTGAAACCCTAGGCACGCCACTGCTGGGTATATGGTTTTAATCTCAACTCGATACCTCCACGCGTTCCCGAGATAAAGGGTCTTGACAGACAGACAGTCGGGCAACAAAGTGATCCTATAAGGGTTCCGTTTTTTCCTTCTGAGGTACGGAACCCTAACTAGCTCCCTGCGCTTTGCCCACGTAATTGCTATCCTCCTGAGCCCTCGTGTGATATCCTACTAATATTATAAATGCGAAAGTTTAGATGTTTGTATGTTTGACCCAATAAGGTATATTCTATATTGTGTATGAAAACTTCATCTAAAACCGGTGTAGACTCAAAATTTATTATTACTCCAAAAGAAAGAAGGCAAAAAAATATGCCTAGTGACGAAAATCCCCTTCAGATATCCTAAACAATTACGAAGCTACAACCGTTTTAATATTGCTTGTTAGAGAGAAAACGCTCTCAGTTAGTGACGTCACTTCTGCGAGCGTAATAGTAAATGACAATCATTTCATATGAAGGCGCGTTTTGCGGAAAAAGGATATATACCCCCCTCTTAAAATTTGATCATTTAACCTATTGCATTGCTTTTTTCTCCATTTGACTACATTTTAAATCCTATTTCGAGAAAATATAGTGTTATTGATTATTTTATTTACTGTCTACACCCCTATTCGATTTCTCCAGATCATGAAACCGCAACGGTTCAAATGCCCAATATGTTCAGCGAGCTTCCTCAGTTCAGACGCGCTGAACAGACACACAGACAGCGGCGAACACGCGGGCAGCGCGTGTGAGCAGTGCGGCGAGAGCTGTGCGAGTGAGGAGGCGCTACAGGCGCACGTGGGAGATAGACACCCGAGCGACTCGCAGCGGTGTGAGGAGGTCAGTACTAGAATCATTTATGTATTTTACTAGCTTCCGCCCGCGACTTCGTCTGCGTGGACTCAGGATAAAAACTATCCTATATTTTAATCCAGAGTATAAACTATCTTCGTGCAAAATTTCATTCAAATCGGTTCAGCCGTTTAGGCGTGATTGAGTAACAAACATCCAAACATCTAAACTTTCGAATTTATAATATTAGTAGGATGTATGTTCTTAATCGACTTTAAAAAGTAGGAGGTTCTCAAATCGACGTTTGTTTTTGTTTTATACAAATACAGATAATTTATTTCGGACTATAAAATCCATAGTGTTAGAGGTTACATTACAAACTTAGAGCTATGCTAGACTTAAACTAATTATGCTAAATTTAAATTAAAGGCGCCTGCGCAACGGTATTACAGGCGCATGCAGTTGCGCATAACGCTGCAGCAGCCATGGCTGCCATTTATGTATGTTCCACAGGCGGCTTTATCGCTAAAGAGCGATCTCTTCCAGACAACCTCTAGGGGTTTTAGGCACGTGTTTGGATAAAGAATTGTAAGGAGCTCGCATTCTATGGTTTTTCGTTGGCTGGGTTAACGCTCATTAATTTTATTAATTGTGAACAGTGTTGCGCCACGTTCTCGAGCAGTGCGGCGTTCGAGACGCACTTCCGGCGGAAGCACCTCAACGAGCGCTACAAGCCCGCCGCCGCCACCGCGGGCCGCGCGGCGCGCAAGCAGCTCGCGCGGTCCGGCCCGCGGCCGCCGCCGCCGCGCGGCCAGTTCGTGTGCGAGCAGTGCGGACACGTGTTGCGGGTATACTCTAGGATATACTTCATGACAGCACCTCAACCAGCGCTACTCGCCCGTCGGTCGCGCCGCTCGCAAGAGGCCCGCGCGGCCCGGCCCGCGGCCGCCGCCGCCGCGCGGCCAGTTCGTGTGCGAGCAGTGCGGACACATGTTGCGGGTATACTCTAGGATATACTTCATGACAGCACCTCAACCAGCGCTACTCGCCCGTCGGTCGCGCCGCTCGCAAGAGGCCCGCGCGGCCCGGCCCGCGGCCGCCGCCGCCGCGCGGCCAGTTCGTGTGCGAGCAGTGCGGACACATGTTGCGGGTATACTCTAGGATATACTTCATGACAGCACCTCAACCAGCGCTACTCGCCCGTCGGTCGCGCCGCTCGCAAGAGGCCCGCGCGGCCCGGCCCGCGGCCGCCGCCGCCGCGCGGCCAGTTCGTGTGCGAGCAGTGCGGACACATGTTGCGGGTATACTCTAGGATATACTTCATGACAGCACCTCAACCAGCGCTACTCGCCCGTCGGTCGCGCCGCTCGCAAGAGGCCCGCGCGGCCCGGCCCGCGGCCGCCGCCGCCGCGCGGCCAGTTCGTGTGCGAGCAGTGCGGACACATGTTGCGGGTATACTCTAGGATATACTTCATGACAGCACCTCAACCAGCGCTACTCGCCCGGCGGTCGCGCCGCTCGCAAGAGGCCCGCGCGGCCCGGCCCGCGGCCGCCGCCGCCGCGCGGCCAGTTCGTGTGCGAGCAGTGCGGACACATGTTGCGGGTATACTCTAGGATATACTTCATGACAGCACCTCAACCAGCGCTACTCGCCCGTCGGTCGCGCCGCTCGCAAGAGGCCCGCGCGGCCCGGCCCGCGGCCGCCGCCGCCGCGCGGCCAGTTCGTGTGCGAGCAGTGCGGACACATGTTGCGGGTATACTCTAGGATATACTTCATGACAGCACCTCAACCAGCGCTACTCGCCCGGCGGTCGCGCCGCTCGCAAGAGGCCCGCGCGGCCCGGCCCGCGGCCGCCGCCGCCGCGCGGCCAGTTCGTGTGCGAGCAGTGCGGACACATGTTGCGGGTATACTCTAGGATATACTTCATGACAGCACCTCAACCAGCGCTACTCGCCCGTCGGTCGCGCCGCTCGCAAGAGGCCCGCGCGGCCCGGCCCGCGGCCGCCGCCGCCGCGCGGCCAGTTCGTGTGCGAGCAGTGCGGACACATGTTGCGGGTATACTCTAGGATATACTTCATGACAGCACCTCAACCAGCGCTACTCGCCCGTCGGTCGCGCCGCTCGCAAGAGGCCCGCGCGGCCCGGCCCGCGGCCGCCGCCGCCGCGCGGCCAGTTCGTGTGCGAGCAGTGCGGACACATGTTGCGGGTATACTCTAGGATATACTTCATGACAGCACCTCAACCAGCGCTACTCGCCCGGCGGTCGCGCCGCTCGCAAGAGGCCCGCGCGGCCCGGCCCGCGGCCGCCGCCGCCGCGCGGCCAGTTCGTGTGCGAGCAGTGCGGACACATGTTGCGGGTATACTCTAGGATATACTTCATGACAGCACCTCAACCAGCGCTACTCGCCCGTCGGTCGCGCCGCTCGCAAGAGGCCCGCGCGGCCCGGCCCGCGGCCGCCGCCGCCGCGCGGCCAGTTCGTGTGCGAGCAGTGCGGACACATGTTGCGGGTATACTCTAGGATATACTTCATGACAGCACCTCAACCAGCGCTACTCGCCCGTCGGTCGCGCCGCTCGCAAGAGGCCCGCGCGGCCCGGCCCGCGGCCGCCGCCGCCGCGCGGCCAGTTCGTGTGCGAGCAGTGCGGACACATGTTGCGGGTATACTCTAGGATATACTTCATGACAGCACCTCAACCAGCGCTACTCGCCCGTCGGTCGCGCCGCTCGCAAGAGGCCCGCGCGGCCCGGCCCGCGGCCGCCGCCGCCGCGCGGCCAGTTCGTGTGCGAGCAGTGCGGACACATGTTGCGGGTATACTCTAGGATATACTTCATGACAGCACCTCAACCAGCGCTACTCGCCCGTCGGTCGCGCCGCTCGCAAGAGGCCCGCGCGGCCCGGCCCGCGGCCGCCGCCGCCGCGCGGCCAGTTCGTGTGCGAGCAGTGCGGACACATGTTGCGGGTATACTCTAGGATATACTTCATGACAGCACCTCAACCAGCGCTACTCGCCCGTCGGTCGCGCCGCTCGCAAGAGGCCCGCGCGGCCCGGCCCGCGGCCGCCGCCGTCGCGCGGCCAGTTCGTGTGCGAGCAGTGCGGACACATGTTGCGGGTATACTCTAGGATATACTTCATGACAGCACCTCAACCAGCGCTACTCGCCCGTCGGTCGCGCCGCTCGCAAGAGGCCCGCGCGGCCCGGCCCGCGGCCGCCGCCGCCGCGCGGCCAGTTCGTGTGCGAGCAGTGCGGACACATGTTGCGGGTATACTCTAGGATATACTTCATGACAGCACCTCAACCAGCGCTACTCGCCCGTCGGTCGCGCCGCTCGCAAGAGGCCCGCGCGGCCCGGCCCGCGGCCGCCGCCGCCGCGCGGCCAGTTCGTGTGCGAGCAGTGCGGACAGATGTTGCGGGTATACTCTAGGATATACTTCATGACAGCACCTCAACCAGCGCTACTCGCCCGTCGGTCGCGCCGCTCGCAAGAGGCCCGCGCGGCCCGGCCCGCGGCCGCCGCCGCCGCGCGGCCAGTTCGTGTGCGAGCAGTGCGGACACATGTTGCGGGTATACTCTAGGATATACTTCATGACAGCACCTCAACCAGCGCTACTCGCCCGTCGGTCGCGCCGCTCGCAAGAGGCCCGCGCGGCCAGTTCGTGTGCGAGCAGTGCGGACACATGTTGCGGGTATACTCTAGGATATACTTCATGACAGCACCTCAACCAGCGCTACTCGCCCGTCGGTCGCGCCGCTCGCAAGAGGCCCGCGCGGCCCGGCCCGCGGCCGCCGCCGCCGCGCGGCCAGTTCGTGTGCGAGCAGTGCGGACACATGTTGCGGGTATACTCTAGGATATACTTCATGACAGCACCTCAACCAGCGCTACTCGCCCGTCGGTCGCGCCGCTCGCAAGAGGCCCGCGCGGCCCGGCCCGCGGCCGCCGCCGTCGCGCGGCCAGTTCGTGTGCGAGCAGTGCGGACACATGTTGCGGGTATACTCTAGGATATACTTCATGACAGCACCTCAACCAGCGCTACTCGCCCGTCGGTCGCGCCGCTCGCAAGAGGCCCGCGCGGCCCGGCCCGCGGCCAGTTCGTGTGCGAGCAGTGCGGACACATGTTGCGGGTATACTCTAGGATATACTTCATGACAGCACCTCAACCAGCGCTACTCGCCCGTCGGTCGCGCCGCTCACAAGAGGCCCGCGCGGCCCGGCCCGCGGCCAGTTCGTGTGCGAGCAGTGCGGACACATGTTGCGGGTATACTCTAGGATATACTTCATGACAGCACCTCAACCAGCGCTACTCGCCCGTCGGTCGCGCCGCTCGCAAGAGGCCCGTGCGGCCCGGCCCGCGGCCGCCGCCGCCGCGCGGCCAGTTCGTGTGCGAGCAGTGCGGACACATGTTGCGGGTATACTCTAGGATATACTTCATGACAGCACCTCAACCAGCGCTACTCGCCCGTCGGTCGCGCCGCTCGCAAGAGGCCCGCGCGGCCAGTTTGTGTGCGAGCAGTGCGGACACATGTTGCGGGTATACTCTAGGATATATTTCATGACAGCACTTCATGATAAGTACTCCAGTACGAAGAATTTCCAAGCTTTGTCTAGCTTTTGTGTTAACGGTACTTTCGAAGTGTATTCTAATCGCGGTTTGACAATACAGAACGCGGCGTTGCTGCGGTACCATCAGAACGGGCACCTCGCCGTGAAGCCGTTCCCGTGCCCCGAGTGCCCGAAAACCTTCGCCACCAACTCCGCCAAGAACGTAAGCACCGACCACTTTGATTTAACCTGGGGGTACAGTCAGCGTCATATATTTAGTAGCAGCCATAGTAGCCAAATATTTTTTTACACCCTTATTCTTACAGTAATAAAGACGTGTACCGAAATATTTGGCTACTTCGGCTGCTGCTAATTATATGATGCTGATTGTACCGTCGACTACAATGCGGATAAAGTTAAAAAAATACTGGGTTGCACTCCGGGAGTACCGGCAGAAGTGAAAACTTTTTTTGCAACCGACCCCGTGCAACTAAAAATTCTGTAGATCTACGGATTTTTACAGCGGCAAAATACGGAATTCTACGGAAATTTTAATACGCCCGCTGGATTTTCAAAAATCCGAATTGGCAACACTGAATCTTAAAGTTTGGGAAAGGAATTTGCTAACTATGTAAACAAACCGCCATAGTGAAAGATAATTTTAATATGGCGGTTTGTTTACATTTCAGCAAATTCTATTGACAGCCACTTTACCTTAAGCATTCAAATCTTACGGTCACGTGACCTGTGGCGAGTTTTTTTTTTGCAAAATTAAAATTATTTCAAGTTTTCACTTCTGCCGGCACTCCCGGAGTGCAACCCGGTCTTGTTTTTGATGAAAACAGGATTACATTATATTTTTTTACCGCAAATTGTACTTATATTTTGCCCTAAAAGTAATATTATAGCAAATTATAATATAACATTATGTTTACCCACTAAAAATAATCATAACTATAGGAACTACGTTGCCGTAATTTATATTTTTTTTAAAGACTTATAAATCAGGCTGCACTGACGCCGCGCGCCGAAATTTCTATTAAGAACGTTTTCAGTTTTTGAATAAATACTAATAGTTACATCGTAATCTTGGATAAAAAAGGAAGCATTTTGCAAAATACGCTTCCGCTTCTGTAGGCGTAAGGCCTCTTAATAGAAAGAAAGAAGAAATAAAGAAAATATGTTTATTTAGCATATAAGAAATAAAAGACACAAGATATTACAGACATAATCAAAACATGCTAAAATGGTCGCCACTCAGCTTTGTGCCACGAAATAAGCCGTAATGCTGAGGTAATAAAGTCGTTTATAGATATTATTGTAACTTTGGCGTTACCGATCTCTTTGTAGTCGACTGTACCTCACCATAACACAGAATAATAACAGTACTTAAGTACAGAACTAAATTGATTTTTAATTTATCGTCGTCTAGTACCCATAACACAGACTTGTTGAGTTCTTTAGGTCGATTTGTCTGTTGGTGTGAGACTGACCCCTAATATGTGTTATTTATTTGTGTGTTTGTGTGCGCAGTCGCACGCCCGGATGCATAAGGGAGAGAGGCCGTACAAGTGTTACGTGTGCTCGCTCAGGTTCGCGATGAAGGCGAACATGAAGCGGCATCACAGTGTGGTGAGTGGAACACCCTGAACGTGAACAAATCTTTCATTTCCCAGGCTATTTGCTTTCGATTTCAGTGGTCCATTTCTTAAAGCTACAGAGAAGCCACTGTAGCCGAGCGGTCTTCGAGCGACTTTCAATCTTCAGGTCGTGGGATCGAACCGCGTAAGAGCTCGAGCTTTTAAAAAAGCCCAGTGGTACGAGCCTTCGATAAGACAGCCATTGAGCTTTTTTTTTCAAAATTTGATGTGAAGCGCTTTCAGGTCCAGTTTTTCGATATCTTTTATAGTTTAGAAATAATCGAGTGAGATTACTTTATCGTTTCCACCCAGTATACGTCCCACTGTTGGGCACAGTCTTCTCACGAATGAGAGGGAACAGAACGTACATCCTTGGCTCTCGTGTGTTGTTTCGATAATCACCAGCACATCTAGCACGCGAGCTCTCTCGATTTTTCTCGCACTATCCGTATCTCTCTTATTAGAACACTTAGAAGAAGAGGTATAGTGCGATAAAAATCAAGAGTATGTCGCGGCCGTCGTGTGCTAGACGTGCTGAAGGCCATTGAACGTAAAGGCTCCTCTACACGATATATCGCATACCTGCGTCCAGTCCTGCGGCTCTACCACGAACTTCGAAACTCGAAGTTCGGCTATCTCCATCTCTATCGCGCTTATATTACTCGAGTGACCGGGATGCATGTATACGAACTTCGAGTTTCGATTTTCGTGGTAGCGCCGCTGCGGTCATGATGTTTCATTGTGTAGAGGAGCCTTTAAACACGACACGGGAACATGCAACTGTTGCAGCTTCGTCATTTTGAGGCAACAACCCCATTTATGTAGTTAAAAGCTTCTGCCCGCGACTTTTATATCGTAGTTCCATACAAACTTTTACCCCTCATTTCCGGCATAAAAACTATCCTATGTCCATGTCCTTGCCCGGGACTCAAACTATCTCTATACCACATTTCATCTAAATTGGTTTAGCGGTTTAAGCGTGAAGAGGCAACAGACGGATGCACAGACAGACACACTTTCGCATTTATAATATTAACCTTTTCACCGCCAGCTGACGAAGTGACTCGCCGTGTCACGGACGCCACCGGCGTCAAATGACGACCGTCCGAAAACCAATAAAAACAGGGGCACGAATGGCACGAGTTTCCAATGACGTGAATGGACGTATTTGGCGGTTAAATATGACGAATAGTATGAATATGGATTGTTGTCTATCTGCAGGTGCACCTAGGCGTGCACGCGAACGCGTCGTGCCACGTGTGTGCGCGCGTGTTCACCTCTAAGTCCAGCCTGAGCCTGCACATCAGCACGGTGCACAACGGGCAGCCCTGGCCTAAGAGGGAGCGCCGGCGGAAAGTTGCTAAGGATTAAATTGTGAAAAATACTGAAATGGTAGTTTTATTATTTGTCCTGGTAACCCTAGAAATAACTGCTGTCAAGGTCTTAGAGCCCCCGCGGACTGCAGACTTTTAGTCGGCCAATAGTTTGGTCGGGCTCTTAATTAGTATGGAGAGGTATGGTAGTGCACACATTACAACAATACACATATCATAGATACATCAAACTATCGGCCGACTAAAAGTCTGCAGTCTACGGGGGCTCTTAAGCTGCTTCCACATGGTCCAGTCCTGCAAGTTATAGAGCGTGAAAACTAAGGTCATTCGTTTACCTGTCGCAGCTGCGATACATTTGGCATACATACATGTTGCATCCGATACATCCGACAGGCGTACAGACGTCCAGTTTGTTATTACTATTAGGGTGGCAAACAAGCATACGGCTAATTAGTAAGCTTGTGCTGTAGCCTACGGACGCTTATCACGCGCAGATTGTCGACCCTTTATGGGTGTATTTCCGTCCGTAGAGCACCTAAGATACAGGCCCAAACGAATATCGAAAATGGTTTATCTGCATCACACTCGAGTAATATAAGTGAGATAGAGACAGATATCGGAAAGCGTCGTGCCACGTGCGCGCGCGCGTTCACCGCCGAGTCCAGCCTGCGGCTGCACATCAGCTCGGTGCTCAACGGGCAGCCCTGACCAGAGAGCGCCGGCGAAAGCATCATCATAATATTTAGCCCATAATCGCCCACTGCGGAGCATATGCCTCTCCTTCGCGACCCGTTCCTATGCTGGGCTGGATAGTCTTATTCAGAACTGACCCGAGATCTTCCTAATATCGGGCTGGTGGATGCCAACGCTCCTTTTACCCAGAAGTGGCTACCAATAACACCATTTTGGTTTGGCTGAAGATTGCTGGGGAATAAATAAAATATGAAAAACACTGAAATGGTAGTTTTATTGTTTTCTATGTATTTAAGTATTTATTTATCTATATAAGTATCGTCGTCTGGTACCCATAGTACAAGCTTTGCTTAGTTTGGGACTAGGTCGATTTGTGTAAGATTGTCCCCTAATATTTATAATAATAATAATAAATACTCTTTATTGCACCACAACAGGAGAGAAACATCTTACAAAAAATATTGCTTAATAAATAATGGTAACAACAGGCGATCTTATCGCTTTAAAGCGATTTATTTATTTATTATTTTTCCTGTTAACCCTTGACATATATTTCCAAGGGTACGTTCAAAACTATCCCATATTCACTCGGCGCTATAAGATACGCGTATCCGTCGAATTGTCGGTTTTTTGGTACACATCAAAGGAGGCGAATAAGCCGAATAGCGCATTGACTGCCCATACTTCGTTCACTAACTCATTTGCTCGCTAGCGGCGGTCGTGTCTGTCGACGGGTTTGGTTTGAATAATGGAGTGGACAAATGAAAAAGTTATACGATTTCTAGAATAAAAAATAATAAGCTGCTGCTGTCAACACGTCCATCGATCGCCGCTTTTGTTTTGACATTTTCGACGCAAACAACACACATATTCATCATGTTCGGCCTTTGTTCGGCAAACCGGCACGCAGTGTGGTGGGCATGTTTGTTTGTTCGCGCACATAACAAATATTTTCGCAAATAGGGCGCAGTCGCATAACGGTGCCGGCATCACAGGTCAATTTTACTATTGCCCGCCACCGCAGGCCGCACCAGTGTGATTCACGCCTTACATGCGTCCTTTCATGCAGCCATGATGGCCCATTGTGTAGTGGAGCCTTAATAAATGTCAATGTCACATGGAGCACGCTTGTCAATGTCTACTTGTCAACAAAACGTCAATTCTTCAGAGACGCTATCTCGAAACGTCAACTTCGTTCGCATTTCGTTCGTTCGTATATCTCTATCGCACTTACAGATTCGAGCGACAGAGAAGGAACACGAACAAACGACGCGATAGCCGCAAAACGTGACCACTCGACTATTCTACTCTTATTTTGAAACGATGGCGTACGACATATACCAATGCCGTGTCTATTAGATCATTCCTCTGAGATTTCTAACTTGGTCTTTTATTATGAAAATTGAATTGGTTGCGATAAGAACCGAACACACACCATTAAACTAGTTCACCATGGATATAATATTGGATCAGTCCTCTGAGGACCTATTATGCTGTCGCGTGTGCCTCATGACCGATTGCAAGCTATTCAACATCCATGAATATAAGCTTGCCGATACGCTTTCTCGCATCACTGGGACCCCAGTAAGTATTATTAATGTTTTTATTTCGTTTTGTACCCTCAGGAAGGCGGAAGGCCTGAAGCCATACTGCCTTAACTTTAATATTCTTTTTCCCTGACTATGGCAGAGCCGAAAGGGATATGGTTGTATTTACGTGTGTTCCACTGTAGCGTTCGAGATATTTGATGATTGAGGTGTCAATCGATTCGAAATCGTGCTCCGGGTGACAGGCGTTTTGTATGAAATCAATTTTTGTTTTTCAGTCAGTTTTCCGTAATCGGGTTTAAGGTTTTCAATTTTTTTATACTTGTTTCCATGAAGTCTTTAGAGCCAGCCAATGCAGTCTTGCATTGGCAAGGCTTTTCGTGGATATGGTGGCAATAAATCTTATAGATTTATTTCTATTGCATACATACATACATACATTCACACCTTTATTCCCAAAAGGGGCTCTGCCGCACATGAAACCTACATTCCAGCGCCACTTTTAGCATAAATGTACATAGAAAAGATCGGCCAAATGTTATATTGCAGTTATAGGTTGATAGCCCAGTGCCCACACACTTCAACCCGAGCAGGCCTTAGTCGCCTTTTACGACACCCACGGGAAGAAAGGCTGATTAAATTCTAACCCGACTAATATTAAGTGGTGGGACTATAGTAGATGTGCACCCACTTCCACTAGTCACACAATTTGTCCTTCTTTAACGTCACAACGGAGCGTCGTATTAATGTGTTTTTTTGTATGGAGATAGTTGAGGCTGAAGAGTGACATAGGCTACTTTTCGGGAAAACATCTAATTCCCACGGGAAAATTCAATATATTACATTTTCCTATAACCACGCGGGCGAAGCCGCGGGCATCAGCTAGTGAAATTAAATGAAATGAAATGATTTATTTTGCAAAACATACATAGGTGCAGGTGCGGGTGCAGTGTACTAATAAATCAACTTATTCCTTTTATTGTTAATATTTGGTTATTTGTGTAGTCACATTATAACACTCGCGAGAACCATTGCTTTATCCAGACTGTCTATTTTTTTAACAAGATTTTATTTAACTTGCACCCTATGTGAGTTGTCCTTCACTATTTCCGAACCATTCCTTGGCCAATGGCCTAAGATTTGGCTTGGTTAAATAAACAAGTAATTTTTTTGGGGACCTATATGAATAAGCGAACATTAAAACTGTGTTGCCTTTTTTGTGTTTATCTCACTCATTTTAATTGTGTCTATTTTTACTGTTATTTTTATTTTAATTTTACTTTTAATAACTAAAAGAATTTCTAGTAATTTTATTTTAAATAATTCATAATGTGTAATTTTAATTAATAACTTTTTATTGATCTACTTGATGACTGATGATTTAAATGGTTTTGTGAATTGAATATGATTATATTGATTATGAATATTCATGGAACTTCAAGTTTGAATAAATTTCACTAATTTGATGCAGAATTACGATGTATATGTAGAAATATTAAAAAAAAAACAATTAAAAAATTATAAGAAAGTGTAGCGTAGACTGTGTGTTGTTGATTCGTTTAAACATGAGTGGTGGGATGGGCAGCATCAGTGAAAACACACTTTACTTGGAAAACTATGTATTGCGACCATGGAGGTTAGCACAAGAAGAAAGCAGGGCCATCGTGCCACAGATAACATTATAAAAATAGTAAAACTAGGTATAAGACTACCGTGAACGTTTGTATAAAATAGGTAGGACCAACTTAACTATTGTTGGAGTCTCCAACATGCTGGGGCCGCAGGAGTGAAATACTTAACATAATTGACAATTGAAAACTTAAACAATCCAGCCGAGACCAGCATAAAGGTGTCACCAACAAGATACTAAATGCAATAATAAAGAAACTTCAATTTACAAATATTCTTTACTTATACACTATACAGCCATACGGCATATTAGTTATACTATGAGCAGTAACGAAATTATAATTCAAAAAGACTTGTTTAACAAATAGATGTAATGTGAGTTGACCTTATTGAACATTCTTATGCAAATGGATAACTATTTATTAATGTAAAGTTAGGCATGCTTATATCACTTTGTAGTTTAACGGGAAATTTTACAAATTAATTTTACAGAACTTACTTATTAGTCAACAATTGCTAATTGTAACCATACTACTCGTAACTTAATATTCATAAACAGAAGATATTATCATTTCGCTTACAAGGATGATAACATTTTTAAATTGAAATGAAATCTTAGACAACAATGAACATTCCAGTTACCAAATTCTGGTATAAGACTTGGAACTCAACTAATTGACAAGCCATATGAAAAGTACAAAACATTACTATTAATATAGTTATTTAAACAACCAATGGTTATTTTCTTAATTAATGTTAAACTCTTAACTAATGCTTATAAAGTGTTTGTATCAATATACCTACTATACTAAGCATATACTATACTAGATGTCTATTCTAAAGGTAACACAGAAAATCCACTCAATGAGCGTTTGTATATTTTTTTATTGGGCGTTATGAGATCAACGACCCTTATTTTACCATCTTGGCCTGGATAGACCTTAACAATTCTGGCCATTGGCCATGTTAGGGGTGGGCAGTTTGGCTCTTTCATGATAACCAAATCTCCCACTTTCACATTAGGTTGACTATCACGCCACTTCGGGCGACTTTGCAATGCGTTCAAATAATATTTATGCCATATTTTCTAAAACTGACCTTTAATTTTATTACACATTGCCCAAAACGTAACTTTATTATCTGGCATATTAACTGTGTCGCCTTCAGGGAATGATGTCAACGAAGTGCCAACTAGGAAGTGTGATGGTGGTAGGTAACTAAAATCGTTTACATCGTCGACCGTTACCGCGAGTAATGGTCGAGAGTTCAGTACAGCTTCGATCTGACATAAAATTGTATTTAACTGTTCGTAAGTAAGTATGCGGTCTTGTAAAATACGCTTTAAATGGAATTTCGTACTTTTTACGCCAGCTTCGGCGAGGCCAGCAAACACAGGCGAATAGCTAGGCACAAAATGGAAATTTATTTGTTTGTGTGCTGCATATGTTTGCACTGTTGTTTGGTGGTCTCTCGAACTGTGCAACATGTACAACTCAGCCAATTCGTTCCTTGCCCCCTTAAAGCAACCTGCATTGTCACAGAAAACGTCTGTGGGATAGCCTCGTCGCGCTATGAAGCGCTTAAAACATGCCATGAAACTGTCTGTGCTCAAATCAGATGAAAGTTCTAAATGAATCGCCTTTGTTACAAAGCACACAAAAATACATATGTATCCCTTAGTTTGTAGTGCCCGCCTGACACGTGAGTTTTTTACTGGGATGGGCCCCGCGAAATCGCAGCCTACCTTTTGATAAGCACGGCGAGCTGTTACTCTTTCAGGTGGCAAGGAACCCATTAGCTGCTTTGCGCACTGAGCTTTCATTCTGAAACAAATCAAGCATTTTTTAACAAACTTTTTAACGTGGTTAAGACCGTCAGTAAGCCAGTACCTTTGATTCAAGCTAGACAACAACAGTTTAGGTGGGGCATGTAGCAATCTCATGTGTTCGTGATATATGATAAGGTCAGTAATTCGTGATTGCTTAGGTAATATGATAGGGTGTTCTTGTGAGAAAGTGACGCTCGCATTATTTATTCTACCACCTACACGCAAGATTTTTTCATTATCAAGAAAAGGGTGCAAGGGTTGCAGCGCACCTTTGACGTTTTCTTTATTTAAATTTAAATCATTTATTTCTTGTTCGAAATGAATACTCTGTTCATGCCGTAGAATCTGAATTAAAGCAATTTGCAGTTCTTTTGACGACAAATAACCTGTCTTTTTTGAATGTATGTTTTTTTAAATTGTAACAGAACCTGTTTATGTAAGCCATAACGCGAATCATTTTATTGAGATCTGAAAAACGGTCGCAGAACTCATAAAATGATTTATCTTTTTGTGTTATGAGAGATACCTTGACATTGGAAGATTGCCGTTTCACTTCAGGTAGGTCGCCTGTTGGTGGAAGTGTCACATTGTTATGAACTTTATATTTACCATCCCGGAGAAAGTCTGGACCTTGCCAGTATAAACTTATATGTTGTAGCTCGTCCGGATCAGCGCCTCTGCTGACCGTATCAGCCGGGTTGTCCTTACTGCTTACATACAGCCAGCGCCATCTAGATGTGGCCTCTCGGATCAACTTTACCCTGTTAGCAACATAAGCTTGCAGCTTCACCGGTTCTGTGTTAGTCCACGCCAATGCAATTTGCGAGACAGAATACAAGATAACGTCTTGTATGTCTAGCTTCAGTTTTAATGTGTCTTATATCGTCGTCTATAGACTCGGTTTATTAGCTTGGTTAATAAGAGCATTGCGTTCAGTTCCAACTTCGGTGTACTGAGTGCATCTTTGTTGAGGGGGTTGATTCGGGATTTAGAGCAAAGTAAGAAGAGCGTAGCGTTACCAGAGTGGTCGACCACCCGGAGATAAATGCAGCACCCATAAGCAGTGGAGCTCGACGCATCAGCGAAACCAATCAGTTGCACTGCAGCTGCATCGGCCGGTATTGGTATATTTCTATTTATAGTAACGGGCTCCATTTGAGAGATTTTTTTTGCAAATGACAGCCACTCCAAGCGTAAAGGTTCTGATGGGACGTCAGACCAACCTATTTTCTCAGACCAGATTTTTTGCATAAATGCCTTAGCTTTAACTATAAGCGGAGCCATATACCCGAGCGGATCATAAAACTTAGATATATAACTGAGTATATCTCTTTTAGTGGGATATTCTTTGTTGAAAGATTCTGGGCAAGAAAATACGAAACAATCTTTTCTTATATTGAGAGTCAAGCCTAGTGTTTTTAAATAAACTTCAATGCTGTTTCTTAGGTGGTATTCCCTCTAATACCTGCTGATCATTTGATGCCCATTTGTGTGTATAAAAGGAACCCTTACTTAGTAAATCGCACAATTGCTGCTTCGCCTGTTTTATTATATTTAAATCTGAGTGCGAGTAGCAGGCATCGTCAACATATGTACAGTTTTTTATAATGTAAGAAGCTAATGGTAATTCACTTTCATATTTATTTGCAAGCTCGAGCAGACAACGCGTAGCTAAAAAACTGCTACTTTTTTGACCATAAGAAACGGTGTCTAATTGTATGCATTTGATAGGTTCCTCAGGATTGTCCCTCCATAAAATGTTTTGCAGGCAAGCATGCTCGGGGTTAATGTTAATGCATCGAAACATATGGCGTATATCAGTAGAGAACGTATATTGTCCTAAGCGAAACAAAAGCATTATGTCGAAGAGCTCTTTTTGCACCATAGGGCCATTTAGCAAAATATCATTAAGCGACACTCCTGTATTTGTTCGCATTGAACAGTCAAAAACGACCCGAGTCCAGATGTTTTACTATTCTGATTTATGATTATGACAGCGGAATGAGGTGCAAAGTATAAAGGCTGTGTCTCAAAGTCCAATGAGTTGAAATCTATGTAGTGTCCATGCCCTAAGTTCAAATATTCATTAATGAATTTATCGTACTCTGAGAGTAAGTTTATATTTTTATGCAATTTTTTTTCGAGGTTAATGAACCTATAATAGGCATATTCGAATGAATTTCCAAGGGCATTATTAATCTCTGCAAGAGGTAACTTTAATGGCAAGTCAACCTGAAACTTATAGTTTTCATGTACTGTGGTATCTTTAAAAACCTTTTCACACAAATCATGCTCTGACATGCTCTCAGTATAAGTTTCAGGTATACTCTCCGTCTTCCAAAACTGTTTTAAATTTTCATTGAGACCCGAGTCACATTCTAGACATAGCAAAGAGACCTTACTTGAGCCTAAGCTAGCATGGGGCGGCAGAGCCCCAGCAATGACATGCCCGAACCTGGTGCTGATGAAGTGTGGTAGGGCTGTTGGGTGTTCAGCGGACTCCGAAGCTGTTCGCCTAAGCACAGCTTGTGACTCCGGAAGCAGGGCCTGGAAAAACACATCCGCACCAAGAAGCATGTTGACTTCAGATGGCTTATAAAATTCCGTATCGGCTAAATTAATGCTTGATGGAATATCAAGAAGTTTCGTGTCAATTTTATATTGCGGAATTTTGCATGTTATAGTATCTAAAACATGAAAATTTGTCGTGACCTTATATGGTGTCACAAGTGAGGAAATCTCCAGGGGTATTGAGTAATTTGCTGAAGTATTTCTGTTGCTCACTCCGACTATATTTGTGTCGTCCTTGTTCGGGGTCACCCCTAGTGTGTCAACCACCTTACTGGTGACTAGGGAGATCTGCGACGCCGAGTCCAGTATAGCTTTTACATGTACAATTTGACCATTTGTTGCAACAAGCTTCACCTTCACAGTAGGTAACAACACTTTGTTACTGGTAAAGGTGGAGATCAGAGATACAGGTTTTGTGGCTGGCGCATTGGCTTGTTGTGTTGGTTCCTGGTGAAGCAAAGTGTTATGCGATTGTTTGCAAATATTGCACCGAAAATGAAACCTACACTTGCCACGGTGAGCATTTAAGCAGATGTTGCACAGATTATTATTTTTACTAAATGTTATCCGGTCACCTGGTGCTGCTATTTTAAACTTACTACACTCAAATAACCTATGTGCAGACTTACTGTATGAGCAGGCGAGTCCTGGTTCTGATGATGCAGTTACAGTCACAACCGCCCTGTGAGACTTGCCCGGTGTCACTAACTCAGCATTTTCCAATGCCAAGGCTCGTTTCTCCATAAACAGAAGAAAATCCGCCACCGTTGGGTCCACAGCATCACTCCGCTCCAATTGGTAGGCCCTTGATGTGTAGCTATCTAGTTTGCGGTATAAAATTGCTAATATAATAGGGTCCCAGGAATCTGTATTCATGTTCAGATTTTTTAAAGAAGCCAAACATTGTTTAGTATTGGAAACAAATGTCCTAATATTGGCTGGGTTCGACTTAAACAGAGCATTCAGGTCAAGCAGTGTGTTAATGTGTTCATTTATGATTTTTGAGGTGTGATTGTACCTGTCATTTAACAACTTAAGAGCCTCCTCATAACTGTGCATCGTTAGGGGAAGATTTTTTATAAGATCGAGTGGCTCATTAATCAAAAATGACCTCAAATAATACAACTTTTGCACGTTGTCAATGGATTTATCATTGTGAATGATAGCCCGAAACAAATTCATTAATGGTGTGTACTCACTGTATTTTCCCGTGAACGTGGATATTTGTATGGTAGGCAATCGAGTTTTAAATGCAACGTTAGCATCGGAGGATGTTGATTTAGTTTTTATAGCTTCGTTAAGTATTGTGAGGATGTGGAAATATTTTGCCTCGATATCAGCCACATCTTCATTGTCGTTGTCATCGTGAGCAACAATCTGCTTATTGTAACCCTCATATTCATTGTACAGTTCCAAAAGCCTAGTTCGCTTTGCTTGTAGGGTCGAGTGTAGGCTAATATCTACATCTTGCGGATTTGCTACAAAGTTATATAGTCGCGTAATAGAAGCCTCAGTATAGCCTCTAGAAGCTTTTAACTGCTTTAAATCTACTGACATTTTGCACACTCAGCACTAAAACAGGATTAAGATACTCAAATTCACAAATTATTACAACAAAAATAATGTCCGCTAAGATAACTGTAAAGTCGAAAGGGAAAGGGACGCCGCCTTATTGCCAACTTAAACTTAAAACACAGATTCAAAAGTTCAGAGTTTCGTTTTCGCAGTCTCTTCTTATAGCAGTTCCACTTTTTGCCGCAACACACTAGCGCCGCATCGCCGGCGCAAGTCTTCAAGCGTGAGGGAGACGGGAATACTGGACCTTCTATCCTACTCTGCCGTTCCTTGAGTTGAGGTGAAGATGACTCGTCGTTTATGAAGATGACTTTTGTTGAAACACCGTTGAAAATGATGATGAATTGAGGCAGAAAACACATCAATTGTTCATTATAATTATTATTTGCAGTGTTTGGAGACTAAATCGCTTCTTGTCGAAGATAAATATTGATCGATATTGTACTTTGTTAGGCATAAACATAGGTTATTATGCACTGAAGTATTTGTTACAAACCTTGCGTCTTCGGGTTGATGATGATGACGTATTGTAATTGTATATTTTTGCGATTGCGACGAAGATTTCGCGCCGCTCTCGTTGCTTTTCTTGGGGTTGATATTGAATATGATTATGAATATGCATGGAACTTCAAGTTTGAATAAATTTCACTAATTTGATGCAGAAATACGATGTACCTATATGTAGAAATATTAAAAAAAAAAACAATTAAAAAATTATAAGAATATTTGCTGCTGTTGATATTACTCTGGATTATAGTTTTGATTTTAGTAATAAGAAAAGCATCCTGTTGGGTGAAGACTGCAAAAAAAAAGCTTGCACTAAGATATTTATTCTTTGACAGATCTTCAAGGGCAGGCTCCCTCAGTACCTGTGTACGTACTGCCACACCCTGCTGCTGAAATGTGCCAAGTTCAGGACAACGTGTCTCCGGACCGAGCAGTGTCTGAAGAAGGAGGTGCTCAGGGGAGAGGTACTTATTACATTATGAGCATTGTTAAAAATCGCGAATATAATAGCATAGCTGTCTGTTCATATACGCCTTGACATAATTAGGGCCTATATTAATAATAACAATAACCATGTATTTCAGGCAACTAAAAAATAATAATAATAAAAAAATAAAAAATAAAAAAATAAATTAATTAATTATTAATAAATAAATTATAGCCTACAGCCCATAGTTACAAACGGGTGTGTAATGATCGTTATAAAAACTTCAGATATATTTCCACTGGATATAAGAACATTTTATATCATTTCATCCTACTAATATTATAAATGCGAAAGTTTAGATGTTTGGATGCTTGGATGTTTGTTACTCAATCACGCTTAAACGGCTGAACCGATTTGAATAAAAATTTTGCACGAAGATAGTTTATAGCCTGGATTAAAATATAGGAGTTTTTATCCCGGGACCACGCGGACGAAGTCGCGGGCGGAAGCTAGTAGGATATAATCACTTAAGAGGCATAATAAACTTTTGATATAACAACAAAATAGATAATTTCGTGGTGTATAATGTTCAATGGGTATAAAAGATTTTAGATATAATGTTTACCTAAAAACCTTTACCTATGAATATATGCTATAAGTATTAGTGGTATAATGTGTTGTAAGACATAAACATATTAAAAAGCTATAAACTTATATAAAAAAAAAAAACGGTTCTGGCGCTTCGCCGGCCGCTGCCGCGGCACGTTCGCTTCGCTCGCTCGGTTCGCGCGCTGCAGGGTCGCAATTCACTCGCTTCTCTCGTCGTCGTACCTACACCGACCGCCTTAGAGTAGAATAGGTAGGTAATCCGATATCCAGAGGGTAGAGGTGGGTAGGCTTAGAGCGTAGTATGTCATTTGAATATTATTTCAAATGTTAAATATTATATTATTACGATTTGTATATGGTCTTCTTTTCTGGCACAGTTTCATATCGGTTGGAGTCACAGTTCTAACCCGATATAACCTAATTTTTGTGCCAATACAATTATTTCCAGATTATACCAGTACTTCATTATACCCACTGAACGTTATATCTAACATCACATATACGTTAAACCATGTTGTTATATCACAAGTTCATTATACCTGATGATAGTTAGATCATATCAGAATATACCAAATGTTGATATACCAAAAGTGCATTATATCCCATAACCGTTAATATCGATCAATAATATAACAAAAGTTGTTACAGCGACCGTTACGCACCCGTTACAAATACCTTAGGGTGATATTCCACTTGTCCAAGATCTTTGTCCAATGTGCATTGCGTCTCACTCACTCTTTATGCAAAATGTGAGACGCAAATACACATTCGACAAAGATCTTGGATCAGTGGAATTAGTATTGGTGGTACCCTTCAAGATCAATATTTATGCATACAATACAATTATAAATTATATAATACACGCCTACGCACACCGCGTTTTATTATACTCGCCGCGCGGTTCTGTCGAATCAGCACGTCTATCATGGGACGGCCGCGACATACTCTCGATTTTTCTCGCACTATACCTCTTGTTCTAAGTGTTCTAATAAGAGAGAGACAGATAGTGCGAGAAAAATCGAGAGAGCTCGCGCGCCGTCGCGTCATAGCCGTGCAGGTGTAAATCGACACAAACGCTCGGCGACGGCGCGTTGCACGCGGTGCACGCGCAGTGTGCGTAAGTTATAAGGCAAACGCGGTGTGCGGTGGTTATAAGGCAAATCTGTGTCTGTGCTATTGGAGGTGTCCAATAGCATTGTAATCGTGGTTTTATAATACGTTTGAAATTTGGAGACAATATTAAATACACAAATTGAGCTGGTCCCAAACTTAGCTATGCTTTTGTACTATGAGACAATATATATGTATACTTCATCATATCAGCCGAAAGACGTCCACTGCTGGACATAATCCTCCTCCAAAGAGTGCCGTAATGACTGGTTCTGCGCCACCCTCATCCAGCGGACTCCCGCGAGCTTTGCCAGGGGCTCATCTCACAAACAACTGTAACTTGTAATACAAGCGGAAATTCCTTCTAATAGGAGGAGTGGAAAAGTGGCGTCCACTTGTGTTACGAGGGCTGCTACTTATGTATCCGGAATCCAGGATTCCAACTTTCTTAAACACAATTTTTGACCTCCATGGTATGAACTTTCTTTTAATACTGGCCGCTATATTTTTTTCTTGAGTGAGCTAGTCTTTTGTTTTTGGCGGGTTTAAAATGTTATCTCGTTGCAAGAATGAAACTTACTCGTGAAAATATTCGTGCTATGATCTATTACGATTATCGGCGTGGCTTAACGCAACAACAATGCATAGATCAATTAACTTTGACTGATTAACTTTTGGTGATGAAGCTCCATCAAAAACTACTGTGTATCACTGGTTTAGTGAGTTCAATCGTGGACGTAGTATGCTTACGGACGAAGTTAAGCAAGGTCGCCCGAAATCGGCCGTTGTACCACAAAATATTGAAGCAGTGCGGAAACTTATAATGCATGACCGTCATGTTACGTATCGCGAGATAGAGGCAATTCTGGGGGTATCTATGACGAGCATTAATAAGATATTACATGAACATTTAGCTGTAAAAAAAATGTGTTCGCGTTGGATACCGCACAATTTAACTAAGGATCAAAAAGAGGCTCGCGTCGAATGGTGCAAAAAAATGTTGAAAAAATATAACCGTGGTGACTCAAAATCTGTTTATAATATCTACACAGGTGACGAATCTTGGATATATGCGTATGAACCCGAAACTAAACAGCAATCAACAGTGTGGGTGTTTCAAAATGAGCCGAACCCTACGAAAGTTACTCGTGCAAAAAGCACCTTGAAGCAAATGGTCGCCTGCTTTTTTGGTATGAATGGCCATGCGGCTACAGTGCCACTAGAAAATCGTAAAACGGTTAATTCGGAGTCGTACACGACCATTTGTTTGCCAGAAGTGTTTGAAGAAATACGTAAAGACAACCATCGACGCACAATCATTCTTCACCATGACAACGCCAGCTGTCATACATCACGCGAAACAACTCAATTTTTGGAAGGTCAAAATATAGAATTAACGGGTCACCCACCGTACAGCCCTGATTTGGCACCCAATGATTTTTATTTATTTCCAAATGTAAAGAATAAATTACGTGGTCAACGATTTTCGACCCGTGAAGATGCGGTCGACGCGTTCAAACAACACGTTTTGGAGATACCTCTATCAGAGTGGCAAAAGTGCTTTAAAAATTGGTTTACACGTATGCAAAAGTGCATCGATCATCACGGAGAATATTTTGAAAAACAATAAAACTATATTTAGTAATGTACGTTTGATTATTTTTTCTATTCCGGATACATAAGTAGCAGCCCTCGTACAAGTTACAATCATTTGTGAAATGGGTACTATCGACAACACAGCTTACTGACCATCGGTGCACCTTAAGTGCATTGTAATAAGGTTCCATATAAACACAGGATGGTCAGTTAACAGTGTTGTCGTTTGTACCAGGTCATCAGTCGACCTTGTTATATCTACTTATATAGTACAAAATATCCAAGATGGTTGACCGCTTGTGCTGAAAAGGACTAAGGATGTATTTAATACATAATACATCATTTGCTTTAATGTGTAATTAAGTCTTGGAAACCGAAAACACTACTATTATATATTTATTTTTCAGTTGAACACAGATCGTATTCGCAGAATAGACCGTGGGACCAGCATTCCTGCATTCCACCTGACTTTAACTGACGCCGAAATTGTAAACATACCACCTTCTGAGAAAACAAATGAAACTAATGTTGACATAGGTTCACCAAAGATAGAGCGGGTTTACAAAGGTGAACCAAGTACTATAAGCATAGATGATGACACTGATGATTATGAAACAAATTCTATTGATTTAGTAGCAAATATGCACACTTACAATGTTAAAGCAGTTAATGTAGACGATGAAGCAACCATAAAAACTGATGAAGGTGAAGACATAGACGAGCCAAATTCTGTAGAGATAGATGAAGCAAATACACACACTGTTAACACAGATGCACCAAATATACAAACAGTGGGTGTTGTTAAACGAATTATAGATAAAAACATGCAAGAAACGCGTTTCAATACAGTTAACATTGCCCCCATAAGGAAGCCTGAATTGAAAATGGAACTGGAAATGTTGAAAGGTCAACTTAACATCAAAGTCGTGAAGAATGCGAGAAATGTGAATACTATTACAGCCTTGAAAAGGATAAGACCAGAAATGCAGTCTTCTAAAGTAAAGGTAATAAAAGTCAGTAGTGTAGCAAATAAAATGAAAACTGTTAAAACATACAGTGCATACAGTGATAAAGTTAATGACGAATTAGACAAAACCGAATCAAATGTAGATCAAGATACAGCAATGTATAAGGCAAATATAAACGTAAGTTACAAAAGTATAAATACTGCTTATGCAAGTATAATCAATGATGACATAGGCGACTCAGACATAGACGACATCAATGAAGTAAATGCACATATGTACGTAGTTGATGTTGCTAGTATACTAAAGAAAACTGTGAAAAAGTGTAAAAGAAACATTGGGATTACAGTCAAGAAGAATATAGAGAAGTCCGTAGATAGTTCTGATAATGAATGGAACGAAAGAAAGGTCAAGTATAGGAACCCGGAAAATGACTACTTGCCGGAGTTTGATTTTGCCAAGTTTGAGAGCGATTATGGCGTGAAAATTGTTACTTTGAGTAAGGTAAGAACCACATATCTTAATTTAAAAATTATATTCTGACACAACAAATTTAGCTAAGAACTTTCTTGACGGACAAGATTTATATCCATACTAAACTATAAATGCGAAAGTGTGTCTGTCTGTCTGTTAACTCTTCACGCTTAAACCGCTGAACTAATTCAGATGGTATAGAGATAGTTTGAGTTCCGAGGCCTTCCTCCTTGTCCACTACATGTCCACTCTATGTCCTTACATGGGATAGTTTTTATCCCGGAAATCCTCAAGGTGTGAAATGGGGGGTGAAATTTGTATGAACAAGTTCCACGCGAACGAAATCGGGCAGAAGAACATACAGATGTTTGGGAGCTACAATGCCGCAGATAGACACATATATACACATGTTAAACTTATAAAAGCTTGTTTGCAATATGTGTAGCAAGAGCAACTGGAAGAGATCGCCGCGCGTAAGCAGTCCGCAAATTACACCACGGCGCAGTTCCCGTGCGCGGACTGCGGGAAGGGCTTCGACTTGAAGCCAACATACAACAACCACCGCCGGCGGCACAGCCCTGTGAGATGAAAATACATTTATTTCTACGGTAGCCTAGTGTTCAGGCATGCGGCTATCAAACGGCGATCGTGGGTTCGAATCCCGGCTCGTACCAATGAGTTTTTCGGAACTTTGCACGGAATGTCATTTGAGATTTACCGTTAGCTTTTCAGTAAATGTTACTAAGCAGAAACGCCCGCTAATGAAATTCTTAATTTCGGGATCCCGCTCGCGGCGAATAATTTTGAATTTTTCCACTTTGTTTGTTAGCTTTTCGGTGAAAGAAAACCATCGTGAGGAAACCTACATACATCTGCGAAGAAATTCAAAAGTGTATGTAAAGTCCCCAACCCGTACTGGGCCAGCGAGGGGACTATGCCATGTACCCAGCAGTGGGACGTATATGTATAAGCTGTTTTTTTTTTCACTCCCAAGAATCCATTTATGTTAGTAAAGTCGACTACGTCGTAAAGAGATCGAAACGGCCAAAGTTACAAAAAAATTGTATACACGACCTTAATGTTAAGGCAGTATAGTCGTGTATACAATTTTTTGTAACGTTGGCCGCATCAATCTCTTAGAGTAGAAGTTAAAGTAGGTTAGGTTAAGTTAGAACCACGACCCTTACAAAACCGTACAGCTACCAGAAATGTAGGTTAGGTTAGAACTGCGATGCTCTCAGAACCGAAAAGAAGGTAATGTTTCATTTAACCTGCGGATTATTATGTTGATTTAAAAAGTTTTTTTGGATAATCTAAATAATTTATTCCCTAAACCGTTAAATGGGGCCGGCGGATGGAGATGGAAAGTTCTACGTCTTTTAGCATTAGATAAGTTTACTTTCAAAACTATACAGGTAGCCCGGACTAACGTGGGTAAAACTACTGGGCGGATTAAGGCAAAAATTTAAAGTTTTTCTATTCTATTCTATTCTAAAATTCCAGTAATGTAGCTTTCTTTAATACATTATGAAAAAATATACAATTGTAGCAAAACGCCGTAAACGAGGATACAAAGCTGGGTGGAACAAGTATGCAGCAGGCGCACACAGGGAGGCTCAGCTTCATTTTCAGATGTGGGAACTGTATGGTAAGCCTACTTGCGGTCGGATATTTAAACTTATGTCAAACAGCAGGAAGGTTTTCAAGTCCAAGCTCAAGTGGTGCCAAAATAGGCAAGAGCAACTCAAAATGGATGGTTTAGCTTTGGCACACAATAATTTAAAGTTTAAAGATTTCTGGAAGGGAACTAGGAGTATGGACATGAGGCCGGGATTGCCTGTGAGCGTCGAGGACCGTGTCGATCACGGAGACATTGCTGAGCTATTTAGGCGACAGTTTGCTGTCAAACCTCTGCCTGTGTCTCGAACAAGTGTGTTGGCGGGTGATACTGGGACTGGCGAGGCCGGGCGAAGCGTCTATTTTACCGCAAGAGAGGTGGAAACCGTTATACGGCAAATGCAAAGAGGGAAATCGCCTGGTCACGACGGTCTCAGTATCGAACACTTTAGGAATGCCGGTGTCCATTTGCCTAGGGTACTTGCATTATTGTTTAATCTCTGCCTGTGCCACTCATACCTACCCGAAGCGCTGATGACGACAATCGTTGTTCCTATTGTGAAAAATAGCCCAGGTGACCTTTCTGATAAGAGTAACTATCGGCCCATCTCGCTGGCGACAACCACTGCCAAGATACTCGACAGTATGTTGAACACCCTCATGGAAAAGCACCTGAAGTTACAAGACGCCCAGTTCGGTTTTCGGGCTGGCCTGTCATGTGAGAGTGCCATACTATCTCTCAAACATACTGTTGGGTACTATACTGCAAGAAAGACACCTGTGTATGCCTGTTTCCTTGATTTATCTAAGGCCTTTGACCGTGTCAATTATAATATTCTCTGGCGGAAGTTGAGTGAAACGGGCATGCCGGGGGAATGCGTTAAAATCTTGGAGTACTGGTATTCAAACCAAATCAACCAAGTGAGATGGGCAGATACACTGTCGTCTGAATATAAGCTCGAGTGTGGTGTTAGGCAGGGTGGTATTACGTCTCCCAGATTGTTCAGTCTGTATGTTGATGGACTGATAGCCGGTCTCAGCAGCATGCATGCTGGATGTTACATAGACGGTGTTAGTGTCAATAACATCAGCTATGCTGACGATATGGTGCTGCTGGCACCGGCGGTCAGTGCTCTTACACAGCTGATTGGGGTCTGTGAGGCGTATGCCAACTCTCACGGCCTTGAGTACAATAGTAAAAAGAGTGAGGTGATGGTCTTTAAGGCGGGAAAAATTAAGCCCTACCATATACCCCCTATAGTGCTCAATGGTACACCACTACGCACTGTAGATAGTTTTAAATATCTTGGTCATATTATTACCAGTGATTTAAATGATGACCAGGATATAGATAGAGAACGCGTTGGCGGTTCGCGGAAATATGCTGGCCCGCAGGTTTGCTCGATGTACACCTGAAGTTAAAATAACCCTGTTCAAGGCGTACTGTCAGAGTTTCTATTCGAGCAGCCTGTGGGTTCGGTATACAAAGCGAGCCTACAACTCCCTAAGAGTACTATACAACAATATATTTAGAGTTCTGTTGCGCCTGCCGAGCAGATGTAGTGCCTCGGGCATGTTCTGTGAGGCTCGCACAGACGGGTTTCCAGCGCTGATGAGAAGGAAAATAACGTGTCTGCTCGGCCGAATAAGGAATAGTTCCAACAGAATTCTAAATGTAATTGCTGATAAGTATGACTGTCCTATATTCATGTACTGGATGGGGCAGATCACCAGTGTAGCACGCTCAGTAGATTAGTTTTAATTGTTAAGTTTTAGCATTAGGTACTAACGTAGTCATAAGTCTGTATCTAACCAAATATGGAACATAGTTCTGAAATAAATGATTTATTATTATTATGTCTTTCCCGCTCACGGGACAATGACGTCCCGGACCTTTGGGAGGCGTGCGTGGAGCTAGGTACCTACAAAGTACCAACTGAGCCAACACGTAGAGGCCCTTTTGACAATTTAATAAAATGCAAGGAGTACACCGAGCGGATGCTGTCCCTGCCCGTGTCATGGGACGCACACAGGGACAGCACCCGCTGAGGAGTATAGGGCCTATTGATGGTTGATGGAATCTAAATGAAACGGGTTATTGGGTGAAAATGATGGACTAGTGGCTGGGCTATTGGGTGAAACATCGGACGCCTGCCTAATAAAACTGTCTCACTTTTTATCTCTGGCAGACGGTGACTCGCCAACTGCTAGATGGGCCCCTATTAATAGCGACATTAAAAAATGGCCTAAGGGCAACACCGGTCAGAAAGCTGGGGGGAAGAGAGGTGGCACTGGACTTTAAACATATAGCCAACTCGCCACTTAGGTGTCCACATCAACCCTCGAGCAACAGCTCTTGCGACTCCACTCTGAACGGCCAGTAAAGGCAAGCCAGAGACAGGGGGTCTGTCCAACCATCCACCCGGTCGGCTCAACCTGACCACAGGACACCCCCAGGAGTACTCAGGTACGTAGGGTCGCTACGCCCTAACAGCCCGCCACAAGCTGCCTTACGTTGACTGATTGCACCAGAAATCTGGTGGGCGATGGGGCCGTCACATCCCTACGCCATTATTAATATTATTATTAAAACGCCTGTTGATGATTCTTAAGATATTTACGAGGGCTGCTACTTATGTATCCGGAATCCAGGATTCCAACATTCTTAAACACAATTTTTGACCTCCATGGTAAAATTTGAACTTTCTTTTAATACTGGCCGCTATATTTTTTTTTCTTGAGTACGCTAGTCTTTTGTTTTTGGCGGGTTTAAAATGTTATCTCGTTGCAAGAATGGAACTTACTCGTGAAAATATTCGTGCTATGATCTATTACGATTTTCGGCGTGGCTTAACGCAACAACAATGCATAGATCAATTAACTTTGACTGATTAACTTTTGGTGATGAAGCTCCATCAAAAACTACTGTGTATCACTGGTTTAGTGAGTTCAATCGTGGACGTAGTATGCTTACGGACGAAGTTAAGGAAGGTCGCCCGAAATCGGCCGTTGTACCACAAAATATTGAAGCAGTGCGGAAACTTATAATGCATGACCGTCATGTTACGTATCGCGAGATAGAGGCAATTCTGGGGGTATCTATGACGAGCATTAATAAGATATTACATGAACATTTAGCTGTAAAAAAAATGTGTTCGCGTTGGATACCGCACAATTTAAATAAGGATCAAAAAGAGGCTCGCGTCGAATGGTGCAAAAAAATGTTGAAAAAATATAACCGTGGTGACTCAAAAGCTGTTTATAATATCTACACAGGTGACGAATCTTGGATATATGCGTATGATCCCGAAACTAAACAGCAATCAACAGTGTGGGTGTTTCAAAATGAGCCGAACCCTACGTAAGTTACTCGTGCAAAAAGCACCTTGAAGCATATGGGCGCCTGCTTTTTTGGTATGAATGGCCATGCGGCTACAGTGCCACTAGAAAATCGTAAAACGGTTAATTCGGAGTGGTACACGACCATTTGTTTGCCAGAAGTGTTTGAAGAAATACGTAAAGACAACCATCGACGCACAATCATTCTTCACCATGACAACGCCAGCTGTCATACATCACGCGAAACAACTCGATTTTTGGAAGGTCAAAATATAGAATTAACGGGTCACCCACCGTACAGCCCTGATTTGGCACCCAATGATTTGTATTTATTTCCAAATGTAAAGAATAAATTACGTGGTCAACGATTTTCGACCCGTGAAGATGCGGTCGACGCGTTCAAACAACACGTTTTGGAGATACCTCAATCAGAGTGGAAAAAGTGCTTTAAAAATTAGTTTACATGTATGCAAAAGTGCATCGATGATCACGGAGAATATTTTGAAAAACAATAAAATTATATTTAGTAATGTACGTTTGATTATTTTTTCTATTCCGGATACATAAGTAGCAGCCCTCGTATATTTGTAAAACGGAGTTTTCAATTTACGAATTTAAACTAATGAACTAATCGCACTGTGTGTGGATTGAGCATGAAAGGTATTCACGCTTAATCCCTGAACGGATTTAGATGAAATTTTCCGTACAGATAATTTGAGACCCTTGGAAGGATATACAATGATAGTTTTTATCTCGGAAATTATCCTTCCAGATCCTCATCCCTTAACCTCCTAAGGCCCATGGGCCTATTCATAGGGCTTCTTCTGTCGGAGGAATTTAAATGATATTCAACTGGAATAGAGTTGCATTTGTTTTGGTTGCGGGTACTTTTTAAAGTAAACGAAAATCGACTCTATTTCCGAGACAATACGATTCCAATTTCGATGCCATTATTTATTGTCCGGTGGGCCTTAGCAGGTTAGGATGGTAGTAGTAGTACTTTGTTTGGGTCGGCGATAATTAACATTCAGCCTACAATAATTTAATAGATCATTTTTCTAAGATGGTAATAAGTTCTACGCGGATGAAGTCGCGGGTAACAGCTAGTCCTACTAATATTATAAATGCGAAAGTTTAGATGTTTGGATGTTTGTATGTTTGTTACTCAATCACGCTTAAACGGCTGAACCGATTTGAATGAAATTTTGCACGAACATAGTTTATAGCCTGGATTAAAATATAGGATAGTTTTTATCACGAGTCCACGCAGACAAAGTCGCGGGCGGAAGCTAGTATATAATAAAGTTTGGCAAGTTTCTATGCAATGACAGCCGCCTGCGCCATATTTAACGTTGGTCGCTCTGAGGGCCTACCGCAATACGAAAACGAACTCCGTTCATGTATCTCCGTCTATGTCGCACTTACTAGTTCGAGCGACAGAGAAACGCAGTTCGTTCTCATTTCACGGTAGCCCCTTTGTACAGTTGGCACAACCCGACCTAAGTGTAACGTTTAGGGCAAAATTCTAAAATATTTTACACACCCCATCACATTGCGAACCTAGTGCCTTCATATACGGCAATCCAAACGTCCTTCCAACATCTTAGCCACTAGCCTCATTAGCTGTCTACAGGTCGCATTTCTCAACCGATTCTCGCGAAATGTTATGAGCAGGCTCGTTAATGATTTTCTTTTTGTAGAGCGCAGGCTCGCACGTGTGCGATATATGTCTCGTGCGCTTCAAGTTGCCGTCCCTGCGCCACCAGCACCAGGACCTTCACAGGCTCAAGTTCGTCTGCGAGTGCGGGTTCGTGTCCCGGACCAGGTCAGTGTGTCACACGCACGCACACACACACACACAACACGTCACATGTGTGTAACTGGGGTGCCCTTCGCTTGCTCTATAATGTTCTAAAATTGTTTGGCCGAAAATGTTTCTACTTATTCTTTAGCATAAAGATTTTTTGCATATATATTTTTTGTTCTAAAACATGTTTGACCTAAAATTGTTTCGTATATTTTTTTATGACTAAAAGTTTGATATTTTTAGTTATAATTATGTCGGTAGGCAAGGGCGTTAAATTAGGTTAGGGCAGACAAAAAATGGGGGAACGGGGGGGCGAAGCAAACAATGTTATTCCATACAAACGTTAGACTAAACAATTTATGGCCAAAAAAATATATGCAAAATAATTTCGGCCCAACAATTTTCGACATAAAAAACAATCGACCAAAGATTAATAGACCAAAAAATATGTGCCGAAAAAAATATCGGGCAAAAAGTTTTAGACCAACAGATATAGACCCGTGTAACTGTAGAGGACCAAGTCAGTGTGTCTGACACACACACACACACACACACACACACACACACACACACACACACACACACACACACACACACACGTCTCATGTGAGTAACTGAAGAGGACCGGGTCAGGTGGCAAATGCATAGTCGGATTTCAAATTCCGTCTGTCATGTTAAATGGTATACTAATTGACACCTTTGTAAAATAGTCGTTCATTTCGTCCATCATACAAACTTACCCCGCCTATTTCATCCCCTTAGGGGATGTTTTTCGGTATAAAAAGTATCCTATGCCCTTATCCGATATTAAAACTATTTCAATACCATGTTTCATCTCAATCGATAGAATATCACCACCCCCTTTGTTCCTGTAAGTGTCGTAAGAGTCGACTAAGAGAGCAGGGTTGTAGTGTGTTGTGGGTGATGGGCTGGCGACCGATCACTGCAATAGCACATTTTGTTCTGCCTGCCCCTTTTGAGGATGAAGGCGTGAATCTATATCTGTATGTAGGTATCTGAACATGGATGTATTTTGCAGATCGGCAGCGAAGATGCACCACGAAATGCACAATGGCAGGCGGTTCGCTTGCAAGCACTGCGGGAAAGGATTCAGGTAAATTATATAAATCAGCCTATATACGTCCCACTGCTGTTACAGGGCTCCTAGCATGGATGAGCGGGGACGGGCAGTAGTCCCCACGCTGGCCCAGTGCGGGTTGGGGACTTCACATACACCTTTTTCTTCGTGGGTGTATGCAGGTTTCCTCCCGATGTTTTCCTTCACCGAAAAGCAGGTATATTGATAAATTAATATCTAGGGGCAAATATTAGTACATTACTATAGAGTGTAACGTTACGCGTACATATTTTCAGAAATAAACCTCAATCCTAGCTACCTACGCAATTAAAAATAACATATACACCTTATTACTACACTACACACTAAAACACAATTAAACTATCCTAAAAATACTTAGCTTTTAATTTAACTATAAATTAGATCAATAGAATACTAAGGCACATCGGCACACAAACCTCTCCAAGGTTTTGCCTAGAAGGGCTTTAATAATGATATTCTTTGTTTTTGTCTTAATCAATAAATTTAAAATATATATATAAATTATTTACATGTATAAAATCATCAACACGCTAACTATTTGAATATGTCGCGGCACCGATTAACGTTCAATCGTTCCTAGTTTCACTATAAGATGACTGCTAGGAGTTATCTTATATTCATATCTTATGAGCCCAACTCAAATGAAGTTGATTTAGATATCGCTGTCAGTCATTTAATTGACGGATAGAAGTGCTCGAGTAGAAAAAGAATATTATTAGTATTACGTATCTGCGATCGAAATTCACGGGGTGAACCCCGGTCATTGAGAAGGCGTGCGGGGGGATATAGATCCAACACGTAGAGGCCCCCCTTTGGAGACGAATTTTACACGGGTACACCGGTAGATACCCGTGAACCGGTTCCAACAGGTGTTGGGGTTATTGTGGGTAAAATGGATGGAGAACTGGGTCCATGGTGATGAGATATGGGTGGATTATGAAACTGGGCTATTGCAAAGAGGTTTGGACACCTGCCATAGCATTGTTGAGCGCAAAGTTATCGAGGCAGGCGCGGTGACTAGCCGCTCATATATGGGCCCCTGAAATGGCCGTCGTAAAGGCGGCCAGGAGCAACACCGGGGTGAGCGGCTCGGAGGTGTCGAGAGGTGGTGCTGCGCTTTCTCCGCTCCACTTCCACCCCTGGAGCATACAGCTCTGGCGACTCTTCTCTGGGCGACCAATGGAGGCAAACCAGAACTGAGTCCTGCGCGCCCCCTTGGGGTTCCACTCCGACAGACGAAGACACACCGGAAACACAGCTCGGATACGTGGGGTCGTTACTCCTCCACTTCACTTCTAATGAGCCCCTTTTCCTTATCAGCAAGCGGACGTCCTGCCTGTCGCACGTGCGCCTGTCGCACCCCACGCTGAATGTCGTATGCGGCGCGTGCGGCGAAACGTTCGTCAGCGAGCACGGGCTCAAGATGCACGCGTCGATAATCCATCCCGAGGTACAAATCCTAAACTAAATAACCGGACAAGTGCGAGTCGGACTCGCCCACCGAGGGTTCCGTACACAATTACAAATGTATAGTTTTAAGATTATTCCCCGTATTTAGTATAAGACGATATTACTTGCCTAATTTCATTGTTCTAGGAAAACGGAAATTGCCGTTTTAATTTTGATTCCCTTGAGAGTGTCGAAATATACGTTTTTGCGGCATAAACGGCCGTATCTTTTTAGGGTTCCGTCGACTAGGAACCCTTATAGTTTCGCTTTGTCTGTCCGTCCGTCCGCGGATAATCTCAGTAACCGTTAGCACTAGAAAGCTGAATTTAGTACTAATATGTATATCAATCACGCCGACAGTGGTAAAATAAAAAGTGTTTTTTTATTTTATTAGGGTACCTCCCCTATACGTAACGTGGGGAGTATTTTTTTTTTCATTTCAACCGTAACGTGCGATATATTGTTGGATAGGTATTTAAAAATGAATAGGGGTTTGCTAAAATCATTTTTTGATAATGTTAATATTTTCGAAGATAATCGCTCCAGAAGCAAAAAAAATATGTCCCCCCTCCCCTCTAACTTTTGAACCATAAGTTTTAAAAATATGAAAAAAATCTCATAAGTAGAACTTTATAAAAACTTTCTAGGAAAATTATTTTGAACTTGATAGGGTGAATAGTTTTTGAAAAAAAATTACAAAATAATTTCTGAACTAAGTTTGTAATTTAACCGTATAGACAGGTGTTTATTGTAACTGTAATTTCTACAAAATCACAATGAAATGACGTGCTTTCAAATAAAGTAAAAAACGGTGAAAATCGGTTCACGCAATAAAGAATTATCCCATAAAAATCATCTTCCATACTTTAAACTCGCGCGCAATTGTTTACTTACTTTGCCGATAGATGTCGCTGTACGCGGAACGCTCACATTGTACATGGCGCTGTTAAGATTTTTCCTGATTTAATGGGGTCGGAGCAGGTGCGCCCATACATTAGGTCGAAAATTTGTCCTGCCCGAATTGTCTTAGGTTGTCTTTGGTCGTTCGTTGTCTAATAATAAAATTGTTCGCCAAGTATTGCTTGTAATGTGTTTGTCTATAATACCTGGTCGATTAGATTTGGGAATTTGAACTCTCTTGCTCATACATTAGTAGGTAGTAATTGTATGTGCTGCATCAACTCGATCGCTCTGAGATGTTGCTCCCAAGCCCCCGTGTAATATCCTACTAATATTATAAATGCGAAAGTTTAGATGTTTGTATGTTTGATCCAATAAGGTATATTCTATATTGTGTATGAAAACTTCATCTAATACGGGTGTAGACTCAAAATTGACGAGTATTATTACTCCAAAAGAAAGAAGGCAAAAAAATATTCCTTGTGACTAGAATCGCATTCAGATATCCCCAAGAATTACGAAGCTACAACTATTTTAATATTGCTTGTTAGAGAGAGAAAACGCTCGCAGTTAGTGACGTCACCATCTGCGAGCGTCATAGTAAATGACAATCGTTTCATATGGAGGCGCGTTTTGCGGAAAAGGTACAGAATATACCCCCTCTTAAAACTTTCGACACTTATAACTTTGTGATGATTTAACCTATTGCATTTGACCACATTTTTTAATTCTTTTTCGAGAAAATATAGTATATGATTATCATACGTATATTAACTGTCTACACCCCCATTCGATTTGTCCAGATCATGAAACCGCAACAGTTCAAATGCCCAACATGTTCAGCGAGCTTCGTCAGTTCAGACGCGCTGAACAGACACACAGACAGCGGCGCGCACGCGGGCAGCGCGTGCGAGCAGTGCGGCGAGAGCTGTGCGAGCGAGGAGGCGCTACAGGCGCACGTGGGAGATAGACACCCGAGCGACTCGCATCGGTGTGAGGAGGTCAGTACTAGGATAATGTATCTATGTTTTAGGTGTGTGTTTATCATTGACTGACTTGGTTGTATATATTTTATTTGGCACCTTTAGGTAACAAAATTACATTTATGTAATCTTTTTTTTTCAATTTCTTATTTGGTCTGTCTGGACGAGATCACTCTCTCGCTCGCTTTTTAGAAATAAGACCGCCTGTTATTTTGTTGTGTATACACGATGATTTTTAATAAAAAAAAAATACCTGTTCATACATTTTTGTCAGCGTAAACTGAGCAAATTTAATGAAAATGTTGGATTTTTTTGGCATAACTAAGTTGGTCCCATAATAAAAGTTGCTCAGAATCAATGGATGGATAGATTCAAATTGCTATTTTGTATCACAAATCTAATTTCAGCCTGTATAATATATGGGGACAATAATGTTACACAAATCGACCTAACCCCAAACGAAGCAAAGCTTGTACTAAGGGTATTAGACGGCGGTATTACTTAAATATATACTTATATATGTAACTCATATACATGAAGGCAATGAATGGCAACTCCCATTACAATTGGACACTTTACGCTCGAAGTTGTAGACGATTATGTATACCGAGGACAGACTATCCAGTTAGGTAGGTCCAACTTCGAGAAAGAGGTCAATCGTCGAATCCGACTCGGCTGGGTAGCGTTCGGGAAGCTAAGGCACATCTTTTCGTCCAATATTCAGCATCTCAAGACGAGAGTCTTTGACCAGTGTGTGCTGCCAGTGATGACGGATGGCACTGAAACGTGGTCGCTTACTATGGGCCTGATAAGAAGGCTCAAAGTCACCCAAAGGGCTATTGGAGAGGGCTATGTTGGGAGTTTCTCTGCGTGATCACATCAGAAATGAGGCTATCCGTAGCAGAATCAAGGTAACCGATATAGCCTTCCGAATCGCTAAACTTAAGTGGCAGTGGGCGGGTCACATAGCACATAGAACTGATGGCCGTTGGGGCGGAAAGGCTCTTGAGTGGCGACCACGTACCGGAAGGCGCGGCGTGGGTAGTCCCCCCACAAGGTGGACTGATGACCTGGTAAAGGTTGCTGGAGTCCGCTGGATGCGGGTGGCGCAGGACCGGTCACTTTTACCAGTCCACCACCAGCAGTGGACGTCTTTCGGCTGATATGATGATGATGATGATACATGAAGGAAATTACGAACAATGGAATGACTAAGTA
The DNA here is from genome assembly GCA_947049275.1 of Epinotia bilunana. Lineage (NCBI taxonomy): Eukaryota > Metazoa > Arthropoda > Insecta > Lepidoptera > Tortricidae > Epinotia > Epinotia bilunana. The sequence goes on along the minus strand of OX346277.1, from coordinate 782,736 downwards.
TACCTAACGTAACTGGAAAAACTATCTTATCCTATTTCATGTCAATATACGATCCCTAATCAAGAATTTCGCGCAACTGGAATTGATTGCGTACAACAGTAGGCATTTAATTCATTTAAGAGTCCGCAGTAAGCTCGGCCGAATTTCACCTTCCTATACAAACGTAGTTACGCTCTCATTTTAAAACTACGTGTTGGAGTGTGACGAAACTTTGCATATATACATACAGTGACATGAGGTATATCTATGTTTGTAATTAGTTTATATGGTTCCAGTTTATAAAACAAACGAAATACAGCAAAAACAAGTTTTGTATGAAAAACTTAAATTCGCTGTATTTTTTTTACTATGGTATCTGAAGCTACATAAACTGATTGATTACAGACATCGATATACCTCATGTCATTGTATATGCAAAGTTTCGTAACAATCCAACACGTAGTTTTAAAATGAGAGCGTAACTACGTTTGTATGGAGAATCGAGCTTACTGCTAAATAAGCTTAATAGCTATCACAGAGGCTAATATTTCGGACCACAACAAACAGCTGTTCGAATTGAACAACTATGACATGTGCACCGAGCTGCGGAGAGAAAGGAGAGGAGGCGGCGTAATTCTAAGATACGCTCATCAAAGTGTCAAATTCACCAGGAACACTATTCAAACACTAAACTTGGAATGCATAACAGACGAACTACAATATGACGGCACGAAACTGAACCTTACTGCTATATACAGACCGCCGCAAACTAATCGAATCGAGTAGTGACCTCAAGTGGACACTTGTGGTACTATATTAGTCTCGTTAAACACGCTTGTATTAGCGCTGAACGCAGTTTTACACAATTTTGAGGCTAGCAATTTCTACATAAGCCTAGTTATAACTTGTGATGAACTGATGAACTCGAGTCGGTAGCAAACATATGTATCTAGGACTGGTTATCGATAATAGACTCAATTGGAGACCGCACGTTGACCACATATCTTCCAAACTTAGATCAATAATGGCGCAAATGGCAATTCTAAAAAATAAATTACCATATAAAACACTGCGTATGCTCTACTTGTCACTTGCGGACTCCATTATTTGCTACAGCATTACCAGTTATGGGCGTACTTATAAAACCTGCGTAGAACAGATATATAAGCTACAACTCGCATTACTGAAAACAATTGTACCCCAGATGATAAAGATAGTCCTAAAAACAACAATTCGGGCCTATTCAAACATTGCAAAGTAATTAGTGCGTTCAACAGGTTATGTTTCTCGACACGACACTGTACGTACAGTACGATCATTACACATTAAAATGAAAATAGAATTGTCAAACCTAGAAAGTAAATAATATTCATTGTAATTAATGAATAATAAAACAGTGGTTCGTCGGTTGTACCTGGTCTGTTGGAGCTGTGGAACACAGGATCTTTGGCGTCGCAAGCAGAGCACCGTCGGTTGAAGTCTCCAGTTCACCTGAGCCAAGCTTACTCTTAACTCTTACCTCCGGTGTCAGCTACTTAGCCTCAGATTACGTCCAAAAGCCTTCGGCAGCCTCCAAACTCACTTCACTGATGCTAAGCACAAATCTACTGATACTACAGCTAGTGGTGACCTTAAATTTTATTATTCCAACGACAGCTACAAAAGGGTTGTTCTCTGTTCGAAATTCGAAAGCTAACAGACCGATTAACGGTTAGGAGTGGGGGTAATAGTGTGACCAACACAACGGTTAAAATAACTTCTAATACTAGTGTGTTGCCACAATATAATTAAAATATACCTTAAAATTAAGAATGACAAAACTGAACATTCCGCCTACCAAAATACACTAGTATTTTGCCTAGACGAAACGAACGAAAGTACACAAAACATAAAGGGACGACATAACAACGATAAATTATTGAGCGGGCAGAGGGCACAACTTGACCACAGGCCGCTTGTACAGTCCAGTGGACGTCCGCACCGTGACAACACGGCAGATTCCGTCAGACCCAGGGTGTGTATCGACAATGCGACCTAGAGGCCACTTCATAGGACCCGTCTGCTCATTGAGGATGAGCACGAGCGCACCCTTCACAATATTGGGCTGCTTGTCATGCCACTTCATGCGCTGCTGGAGGGTGTGCATATATTCCTTCGACCATTTGCTCCAGAAGTCTTGGTGCATTTTTTGTAGCAGCCTCCAACGCTGGACAACACTGACTTTGGTGTCCGCCAAGTCTTCGTCTGGCACAACCGACAAAGGCTCCATGGTCAGGAAGTGACCCGGAGACAGGACCGACAGGTCGTTGGGATCAGCACTGAGAGGGGTAAGTGGTCTCGAATTTAGAAGGGCTTCGACTTGCGTCAAGACTGTAGAGAACTCTTCGTGAGTTAGTCTTTGCGAGGCGATAACACGCGACAAGTGAGTCTTTACAGCCTTAATTCCAGCTTCTGCCAGACCTGAGAAGTGTGGACTACCCGGGGGGTTAAATTCAAATTTAATCTGATGGTGCTGCTCGGCAGCGTCCTTCAGGAGGCGCTGTAAAATGTTGTTAGCGCCAACGAAATTTTTGCCTTGGTCAGAGACTAGGCGGCTACAACGACCACGACGCGCGACAAAACGCCGGAGAGCGGCTATATACGCCTCCGACGACAGTTCGGTCACAAGCTCGGTGTGAATGGCTTTGGTCGAGGTACAAACGAATACGCAGATGTAACCCTTGTAAGTTTTGTTACCTCGGCCGCGCCCAAGAGATATGTCGAAAGGCCCGCCAAAATCGACGGCGGCACTCGAAAACGATTTTAGTTGGCTTATCCGGTACGACGGTAAGTCCCCCATGAACGGCGCAGGAGCACCCAGTGGCCGAGAACGAAAGCACTTCACACATTTGGATGTCACTGAATGGATGACCCGCTTCGGAGACAGCACCCAGAAATGCTGTGACAGCAAATTATGCAAGGTTTGCACACCGGGGTGCATAAACCGACGGTGGTACTCATCTATGAGCAAAAAGGTCAGACGATCATCACGAGGTAAAAGCAGGGGATGTTTTACATCAAACTCGAGAGAAGCTCGTGATAGGCGTCTGCCCACCCTCAAATGACCCGCATCATCGACGAACGGAGCCAATTTCCTAAGACCTTTAGGCAGAGAGTTCGAAAGGTTGTTTTTGATTTTCTCAATTTCTTGAGAGAAGTGGCACTCTTAAACGAAACGAACGAGAAACATGAGCGCTTGTTTTATCTCGAGAGGTGTCAGAGGACCGATGCGCAGCTTACTGGGAGTCTCTCGGTTCTTGGCGTTGTGTGTGAATCGGAAACAATATGCTAATACCCGTTGAAGAGTCATTAACGACGAAAATTGGTCAAGCAGTTTCCCGACAAATGGTTCTTCGACAGCCGTCACAAGAACAGTCACCCTGTGTTCCTCTTGAAGGATATCAGCGTCGACCGACAACGTTGATCTTGGCCAGTCAGCTTTGTCCAAGATAAGCCATGAAGGACCTTCCCACCAACTGATCTGATTGACCAAGTCGTTAGGCAGGAGACCTCGAGACCCACAATCAGCGGGATTGTCAGCCGTCCTCACATGTCGCCAGCAATCGGGAGGGATTGTGTCCTGAATGTGGCTTACACGGTTAGCCACGAAGGTCTTCCACCTGGAAGGACAAGATTTGATCCATGCCAACGCAACGCTGGAATCGGACCACGCGAGGATTTGGTCAACCACCTGGAAAGGCCTTAAAGCATCTACGACAGACGCCACCAAATCTGCGAGCAAAACCGCTGCCAATAACTCCAAGCGCGGCACCGAGAGTTTGCGAAGAGGTGCCACCTTCGACTTGGCACAGACCAATTGGACATTCCAAGCTCCATTGTAATCCAAGGTTCGAAAGTATATTACTGCGCAAAAACCGCGTTCTGAAGCGTCGCAGAATCCGTGCAGCTCGAGCGTAGTGAACTCTCGGACCATACGACGAGGGACCAAGACCGAGCTTAGGGAAGGCAGCTGAACCTTAAAAGCTTGCCATTCAATTGCGATATTATCTGGTGCCTCGTCATCCCACGCGGTTCCTGAAACCCAGAGCAGCTGCATAAGATATTTCGCGAAGAACGTGACAGGAGAGAGAAGGCCCAGCGGATCGAAGATTCGAGCAATCTCCGAGAGAATGGTTCGCTTCGTACAACGACGATCCTCAACAACTACTTTAAAGGTGAAATAGTCTGTCCGAGGCAACCACGACAGACCAAGAATCTTGAGAGAGACGTCACCAATGGAGTTGAACTCCCGAAAGTCCTCAGAGTACAAATCAGTCGATGGTATGTCATCGAAGAAGTCCTGACAGTTTGACGTCCACTTCCGCAGATGGAAACCACCCGACGCTAGTATTGCGGATAGTTCCGCCCGGAGACCACGAGCTTGTTCGACAGACGGAGCACCAGACACAACATCGTCGACGTAAATGTCGCGATCCAAAACGCCTGATCCTGAGGGGCACTTGGATGCGGATTCCTTTGCCAACTGAGCAATGGTGCGCAGAGCCTGGTAAGGAGCCGAAGAAACCCCATATGTGACAGTGAGCAGCCTGTAGTCACTAACAGGTTCCCTGGCAGAAGGCCGCCACAGAATGCGTTGGTATTCTGCATCTTCAGGAGTCACCAAAATCTGCCGGTACATTTGCTTCACATCTGCTGTAAAAACGACCATATGCCAACGAAAACGAAGGAGCAGGTGGAAGATGTTGTTTTGCAGCTTTTGTCCTGGCAACAGAGTGTCGTTCAGCGAGGTACCCTGACTGTCCCGGGCACTAGCATCAAAGACGACACGTAGAGGCGTGCTAGTCGACAACGGTCTCAATATTCCATGATGGGGAATATAGAAAAAGTGCCCCGCGTCAACTTCCGGGGGGTCACATCTTTCCAGATGGCGACAACTTTCATAGTCTTCCATGAAGGCTATGTAATTTTTCGAAAATTCGGAGTTACTCTGCAACTTCCTTTCCAGCGACGAAAACCTTTTGAGAGCAATAGCTCTAGAGCCCGAGAAGGTAGGTTTATTGGACGGATCAGCGAAGGGTAGAGGCACGACAAATCTACCCTCCTCTGTGCGACGAAAATTATCGACAAAGTAGTGTTCGCACAGTTGATCCTCCTTCGATAATACGACGGTATTCGGAGAGTTGACATTTTCCAACTCCCAGAATCTCTTAATTGAGTCGTCTAACGAAAATGAATCCGTAACCACATGGCAGCTGTTACGACGAAGACGAGAACGACAAATGTCCGTGGCGCAACCACCCATCAAAACCCAACCAAAAATAGTGTTGACGGCAGTTGGTTGGCCGGGGTCACCATGGATCAACCCTGGACGCAACGATGATGCGAAAATGTCGACACTCAAGAGCATGTCGACAGGTCCTGGAATGTGTAGACTCGGGTCAGCTAAGTCCAGGTCCTTAATATGTTGCCACGACGAAATATCCACAGGCTCGGATGGCATGTCCGAACATATTGTAGGCAATATGTAAGCCTCAAACGAAAAGGTGTTTTTGGATCCACCATTACTAGGTGAAAGGACACACGATAGGGTGCCAGCAGGTTCAGCGACTGCCTGGCCTATGCCATTAACAGCATGTCTCCCCTGCTTGACGCTAAGACCAAGTCGCTTAGCACAGCGTTCTGTCACAAAGCTTCATCCAGCCGCACAGTCCAACAAAACCCTCACCGGAACAAGATTATCATGGACATCCCTGACTATAACCCTGGCCGTCGAAAATAATGTAGAAGAAATTGTCTTACTTGCTACCATAGCCGATGGATTGGAGATGTCCACAGAATTTTGGATCTTCCCTAAATCCGTCACCGGAGGTGCATGTACATTCGTGTTATTAAAATGTAACAATGTGTTGTGTGAGAACTTACACTGTTCACATCGCTGCCTAGATTTGCAAGACTTCACTGAGTGCGAACCAGCCAGACACAAAATACACAACTTGTTCTCCTTCACACACTTGAAACGGGTGTTCGGGTCAAATTTCAAAAAGGTTGGACAAGATGTGAGACCATGAGCCTCCCTACACAACACACATGGTGGGATAGACACCGCTAATACTGTCTTAGGCTTGTTCACACCCCTGCTCGTACTCGGCTGAGATATGTTGACACTCGGCACATTAAAACCAGCAGCATCTAAGGCCCTAAACCGTTTCTCAATAAAACTTTGCAGCCGATTGAAATCTGGAACATCATCTGAATTGTGTTCCAGTTCAAACTGTTCCTTAGTGTTCCTATCCAATTTGGACCACAACAGTTGGAACAACATAAAATTCTTGTCTGGTAAATTAAAACTATTTAATATAGCAAGATTTTCTTTGAATGTCCTATTAATCCGTTCAAGATCGCTTGCTCGAGAAGATTTAACCGACTCACATGCAACAAGTTTCTCATAGTAAGTGGTAGCGAAAAGTCGAGTCTTATTGTACTGTTTATATAGTGCCTCATAAGCTACCTTATAGTTTTCGTTGGTCACTGGATAATTTTTAATTACATTATATGCTTCTCCTTGCAAACTGGATAGCAAATAATGCAATTTTTCCACTGGAGCCAAATCTGTTCGCTTGTGTACCAACGAGTTGAATAACTGAATAAAAGTAATCCAATTTTCGATTCTAGAATCGAATGCAGGAATGTTTATCTTAGGCAACTTGGGCAGGACAGTTTGCATTTGTTGCATAGCACTAACCTTAGGCTTCGTAACACAATTCATCCGAGCTTTAACTTCGCGCAGCTTCGAGTCGAACATCGCTGTGTGGCTGAAAATATCTCTATGCTCACCTCGCGGAGCACTCGTGATGATCTTCACTTGCACCTCGTGAAAACTTTGCGCAATTGCACCGATTTCAGCTTCTTCAACTAAGCCTATATCAGTGTCCGATAACATGAGTATACATTCTAGACGCATAATTGCGTAATCCCGAGCCACTAACAACGGGTCTGCGCACTCTAACGGTGACTGACTTTCACTACCAACCATTTTAGTTAAATTACTAAACAAAACACTCAACTAAACAAACAATGTTTAAACACGAAAACAATTTGACTCTTTAGAATAAACACCGGTACACCGGTAGTATGCAACAACAAATAATTTGACAAATGACAGCTGACTGATGCAACATTCAATGTTGCCAGTAGAAGTGTCACTTAAATGAATGAAATGAACGAAATAATTTTAAGGGGACCACTAGACTACCAATATTTTTGCTTACCCTAAATTACTTTGCAAAAGTTACCCTCAATTATTTTATAAGTTCGAACGAAAACAAAGACACGAACTTTCAACAAGTGACTTGCGAAACGATAAAACCAAAGGTCACTTATCAAAATATTCGGCTCGAAGGGCCAAAATGTGAATTAACGACAATAGCGGACTGTAAATGGAAACGAGATATATGGGGGTCGCGGGCGAAACAAGAATATTGGTATCTGAGGAGAATCTAAATGTCTAAAGTGTATTAATGAATAATAAAACAGTGGTTCGTCGGTTGTACCTGGTCTGTTGGAGCTGTGGAACACAGGATCTTTGGCGTCGCAAGCAGAGCACCGTCGGTTGAAGTCTCCAGTTCACCTGAGCCAAGCTTACTCTTAACTCTTACCTCCGGTGTCAGCTACTTAGCCTCAGATTACGTCCAAAAGCCTTCGGCAGCCTCCAAACTCACTTCACTGATGCTAAGCACAAATCTACTGATACTACAGCTAGTGGTGACCTTAAATTTTATTATTCCAACGACAGCTACAAAAGGGTTGTTCTCTGTTCGAAATTCGAAAGCTAACAGACCGATTAACGGTTAGGAGTGGGGGTAATAGTGTGACCAACACAACGGTTAAAATAACTTCTAATACTAGTGTGTTGCCACAATATAATTAAAATATACCTTAAAATTAAGAATGACAAAACTGAACAAATCATAATTTCAAATTGTATACGTTAAAAGTAGAAAATGTCGTGATTAGTTGGTAAATAAGTAAAAAACAAAATAAAAATAAAAGCATTCATTCCTATGTCTAATTATTATCATGCATGTCAACTAAATACTCTTTTATCTAATAGTACGCTTTTTTTGACAAATAACTGTATAGCTCGGTTTTGAATTTAATTACATCGTATAGCTTTGGGCAAATTATTATAAATTCTGGGTGCCATACCAAATACACTTTTCCTGAGTAAGGCGGTTTTCATCGGTCTGGTGTTTATTTTACCTCGTTGCCGTGCACTATTGAAACTACGGAATCGGTTACCATTTGTTTTTACATATAAGGCTGCTTCAAAAATATATAGGCACGGAAATGTCAGTATGTGAAACTTTATAAACAGTGGTTCACATGAGTCTGTTGGTTGAATACCACAAACAGCTCTTAGACATTTTTTTTGTCCTCTAAATACCAGTTCTCTTTCCGTTGAGTTCCCCCAAAACATAATTCCATATTTCAATGTTGACGTGACATATGCGTGATATGCCGTAAATACTGTTGATGTGTTAACTACTTTTCTAAGATTATACAAAGCATATGAAAATTTATTTAATTTATTAGATACAGATTCAATTTGATTTCTCCATGTCAGCTTACTGTCTAAATTTAATCCTAAAAATGTAGTAATGTCAGTTTCGTCAATGTCTTTCCCATTGTATGTCACAGTCAGAGTTGGAAAATTGTTAATTATTTATGCAAAAATCATTATTTTTGTCTTTGATAAGTTAATTTTTAAATTATTTTTGCTTAGCCATTCGATTACTACTCTAAGTGCTCTATTTATATTTGACTCGTAGGTGTTTAAGTTCTCTGCCGTGACGACTACTGTGCTGTCATCAGCAAAGAGCACCATAGGATGGTCGACGGCGCGCGGGAGGTCTTTTATGTATATAAGGAACAACAATGGTCCCAAAACGTTTCCTTGCGGCACTCCATGTCTTATTTCGGACTCATGTGAATATTCTCTGATGAATATGTGACCTCTGTCTTTGAATCTTGGCAAATTTTATTTATTTGTGTAATTTGTCTTCTGTTACTTAAATACGATTTAATAAGGTCGTAAACATTTCCGCGTATTCCATAGTTGTACAGTTTATTTAGTAACAGGCCGTGATCAACAAAATCAAAGGCTTTCGTCATGTCCATGTAAATTGCGCAAACCGGTATTCTCTTGTCAACGGATGTCATAATCGTTTGTAAGAGTTCGAATATGGCCATATTGATAGGTTTATTTTTCCGAAAGCCATTTTGTTCTTTAGCAAACAGGTTGTTTTTTTCGAAAAATGCGTATAAGTTATTATTAATGACCTTTTCGACAATTTTTGAGAAAACCGGTATCAAGGCTACTGGGCGATAATTATTTATATCACCCTTGTCGCCTTTTCTATAGAGTGGTTTAATTATGGATGTTTTGAATTTTTCCGGAAATTTACCCTTTTCAATACAAAGATTAATAATGTAACTAAGAGGAGATGATATAATATGGGCTACTGCTTTAACAGTCTTTGTTGCTATTCCATCGATACCTACACTATTCGTATTTTTTAATGATTAAATGAATGTCATCAGGACTAGTCGGAATCATAAATAATGAATTAGAAGAATGGAATGTCAGGGTATATTTATGTCTAGAATTATAATAATAATTATTAGTCAATGGGTCGTCCTGGCATAGGTCAATAAAGTTATTATTCAATACTTGAGCCATTTCCTCTGGGTTCGTGACCGTCTTTTCTCCAATATTTATCTGAGTAATTGATTTTGTAGGATGTCGTGATTTTGGATTTCTTATTATATTCCACGCAGCTTTGGTTTTATTGGATGCCGCATTTATATAGTAGTCATTCTGCGATTTTTGTGTGAGTAAAATAATCTTCTTTAATCGTTGAGAATATTTTTTTAAATTTCTTTTGTTTTCACCGTTCATGTCTCGCTCATGTCTACATTTCCAGAGAAGTGCTCGTTTTCTCTTGCAACACAATTTGATAACCTTAGTGATCCATTTTTGACGACTCTGAGACGTGATTTTGATTTCTTTGTAGGGAAAGCACAATGTATAAAACAATTTGAAATCGTCCATAAACGCATTAAAGGCTTCGTTGGGGTCATCTATAAACATTACAAAAATGTAATACTTGTAGACATTCAATAAACTTCTTTAAGTATTTAGAGTTGTAGTCTCTTTTCATGATATACCAATGAGATAGTTTACTGGTTTTTTTCACAGGACATTTGATAAGTTGAGCCGTGTGATCAGATATGGCAAGTTCTACCACCTCTGTTTTGCTACCAGGTACATTGTGACAGATGTTATCAATACATGTTTTGCTGCTCAAACGGGTCGGCTCAGTCACTCCAAATTTTAGATTAAATCCATCCAAAAGGGCTTTAAACATAACAGACTGCTTTGTTCTTTTCAAAATATCAATATTAAAATCACCACAGATAAACACTTTTTTTATTATAACATTTATAACATACTTTGCTAAGAATGGCGTGTAACTTATTGATAAATAATTCTATCATTGCTAAAATATAATTAGGAACTCTGTAGATGCAAATAACTATAACCTTATGTTCCAAAGGCTCAATACCTGAACATTCAATAATATTTGAGATAGATGCTTGAATAACATCTTGTAGGACACGATATTTATGCATGTTTTTTATTAGTATACATGATCCTCCATTTCTATTTATTCGCGAATAATGAGCGGCTAATTTGTAGTTAGGGATGGAAAGATGAATGTCGTCTCCGGATTTCACATTATGTTCCGTTACGCATAGAACGTCTACCGATTTATTCCATTCGGTCAGTTCTTGTAAGTGAATGGTTATCATATCACCCTTATTAATATGTCTCGTGGGTGTCGCTCCTGATCCTGACGCTATGTTCCGCTTCCGAGGGCTGTGGAGGCAGAAGTTGAGTCGTTGGTTTAGGATTCCTTGTCGTGTGGTCATTTGATGCGGTTGGCTGTTGTTGAGACACTGGTGGGGGGATATATTCTTCGCCATTTATGAATAATCTATTATTTCTCAGTATTGCATATTTCCCATTTTGTCTTGCATTATGCAGACATTCTTTCAAATATCTTCTGTACTGTAGGGTTTCTGTATCCAGAACTTCAGAAGCTCCATACCCCGCGTTCTTAAAGGAATAAATATTATCTAAGACATGTCTCTGCATGCGTTTGCTAATTAGTTCTATAATTATAGGGCGACGGAACCCTTTTTTTTTCAATTCGCCTTATCGATTCAATATATCCGTCGATATTTATATTGAGAAGTTCGCGGAACATGTTATTTATGCGATAAATCAATTCATATTCGGTTTCCCCGCGAAACTCGTCTAAGCCATACAGTATAAATTGTTTGTCAGTATTTGTGCTAGATGTTTGTTGACATGGTTGATTTAAACGTAGTGTCCAGTCCCGTAGTTCAGATTTAATCTTTGATTGTTTTTCTTCTAGCGATCTTATTAAGGTACGTGCATCCTGGACCTGCCTTGTCAAAACTTCTTGCTGAGATCGAATAATACTGTTTGCTGTGTGAAATCTTTTTTATTTTGTCTAAAGCTATTTCAATATCAGATTTGATTAACTGATGCAGGTTCATTAAAATAGTGTTATTGTTTTTTTCTAGCTTTGAGTCCAATAGACTGCCGACTTGTTCCAACGTAATAGGTTGATGGTGGCTGGCGCGGTTTTGTTGCGAGTTTATAGTGTCGCCTAGGAACCTCTGTTGAGTTTCATCACGAAATATGTCATCAACTGACATATTTGTGGCTTCAAATTCATCTAATACGGAGGTATTCAGTTGTCTCACCGGTGTATTATCTAGTTTCCGTCGCATTGTAATGTTATCGCAGCGCGGACATTTCCATTCACGTTCCAGTTGCTGTTTTTTCCTTAAATAAATATCCTTTGGCATGCCAAAACATACTCGTAATGAAATGTATCTTTGCATGACACGCATCTTAGGAACTCAAGGGTATTTTTTATAGAGGTTTTATATGCCGTACAGTCCATTTTGTGCGTATCTTAAGATTTATAATATCGATCGTAGGCCTATTTCCTTTTGTTCTCAAATTGCCGTCGGCAAGTGGTAATGCCTGTGGGCGGAGCCGGTTCCTAATGAGTAATGTATACGATTATGAGGGAAATACAGCGATCTCGCTTGCTCCTTGCACTCGATTGATGCACGCGATGTTAATTAAGCAAACGTCTATCTCGTTTCACTATGGGTCGATGAAGCGCTTCCCTGCGGTTAGGTGGCGCTGTTATCAAAATAGTTCGTCCTTAAACTTGAGTTATTTTAAATATTATAATAAGTAGTAGTCGTTTCTTTTTATTTCACTAGTCACTTGCCTGTCAATCACACCACTAATTAATTAAATTATATATGATATAAGTACTATTAAGAGAGAGAGTAAAATTAAGAGATAGATAATATAAGTACATAAAACTTAATACAAGTGTCATGCTAATCTATTGTTATTGCGGATCGATCCGTGCGATCTCGCCAACTATTATATTATATAAACCTACCAGGGTTTCCGATAGTGGCTAAGGATAGAAAATCTTATAAAAATACGGATTTAATAAATTATAAAAAAAAATATAGATTAAAAAAAAAACTTAATTACATAGAAAATATGTTTGGAATGACAGTTGCCGGCGCCATATTGTACGTTGATCGGTCTGTACGATTACAGACCGATCAACGTTGGTGCAACCTGAGGCCCTCATTCGATTGACCGTGAACAGTGTCGTGCGACGTTCTCGAGCGGCGCGGCCTTCGAGACGCACTTCCGGCGGAAGCACCTCAACCAGCGCTACTCGCCCGTCGGTCGCGCCGCTCGCAAGAGGCCCGCGCGGCCCGGCCCGCGGCCGCCGCCGCCGCCGCCGCGCGGCCAGTTCGTGTGCGAGCAGTGCGGACACATGTTGCGGGTATACTCTAGGATATACTTCATGACAGCACCTCAACCAGCGCTACTCGCCCGTCGGTCGCGCCGCTCGCAAGAGGCCCGCGCGGCCCGGCCCGCGGCCGCCGCCGCCGCGCGGCCAGTTCGTGTGCGAGCAGTGCGGACACATGTTGCGGGTATACTCTAGGATATACTTCATGACAGCACCTCAACCAGCGCTACTCGCCCGTCGGTCGCGCCGCTCGCAAGAGGCCCGCGCGGCCCGGCCCGCGGCCGCCGCCGCCGCGCGGCCAGTTCGTGTGCGAGCAGTGCGGACACATGTTGCGGGTATACTCTAGGATATACTTCATGACAGCACCTCAACCAGCGCTACTCGCCCGTCGGTCACGCCGCTCGCAAGAGGCCCGCGCGGCCCGGCCCGCGGCCGCCGCCGCCGCGCGGCCAGTTCGTGTGCGAGCAGTGCGGACACATGTTGCGGGTATACTCTAGGATATACTTCATGACAGCACCTCAACCAGCGCTACTCGCCCGTCGGTCGCGCCGCTCGCAAGAGGCCCGCGCGGCCCGGCCCGCGGCCGCCGCCGCCGCGCGGCCAGTTCGTGTGCGAGCAGTGCGGACACATGTTGCGGGTATACTCTAGGATATACTTCATGACAGCACCTCAACCAGCGCTACTCGCCCGTCGGTCGCGCCGCTCGCAAGAGGCCCGCGCGGCCCGGCCCGCGGCCGCCGCCGCCGCGCGGCCAGTTCGTGTGCGAGCAGTGCGGACACATGTTGCGGGTATACTCTAGGATATACTTCATGACAGCACCTCAACCAGCGCTACTCGCCCGTCGGTCGCGCCGCTCGCAAGAGGCCCGCGCGGCCCGGCCCGCGGCCAGTTCGTGTGCGAGCAGTGCGGACACATGTTGCGGGTATACTCTAGGATATACTTCATGACAGCACCTCAACCAGCGCTACTCGCCCGTCGGTCGCGCCGCTCGCAAGAGGCCCGCGCGGCCCGGCCCGCGGCCAGTTCGTGTGCGAGCAGTGCGGACACATGTTGCGGGTATACTCTAGGATATACTTCATGACAGCACCTCAACCAGCGCTACTCGCCCGTCGGTCGCGCCGCTCGCAAGAGGCCCGCGCGGCCCGGCCCGCGGCCGCCGCCGCCGCGCGGCCAGTTCGTGTGCGAGCAGTGCGGACACATGTTGCGGGTATACTCTAGGATATAAAGCTTGTCCCAAGAAAAAGTGTCGTTACAATTTACACTGGTATTAAAAAAAAATCCAACAAAAAGGTATGCAATATGTTGTTGTCCTGTTGGATATGAATGCCATTAATTGGTTATTAAAAATAAATAACTGTCCATGTCACATTTATAAAGATGTCTTCGGCCCAAGAAACCCTACATGAAAAAATTCTGTACAAATACGTTAAAAATGGCAGACGAGCTCAGTACGTCTACGAGAACTGTTCAAAGGGTGCTAAAACGGTTTAGAGAAACTGGTAGCATACGTCGAAAGCCTGGAAGTGGCCGTAAGTCAGGGTTTGTCAATAAAAAAATTGAAAAAGCGGTCATAGTTTCTTTGCAAAAGAAACCTACCCTGTCTGTTAGAGACTTAGCCAAAAAGTTTAAAACTTCAAAATCAACGGTCCAACGAGTGAAGAAAATTAATTCCATAAAGTCCTTTAAACAATCTAAGGTACCTAACAGAAATGCAAAGCAACAGACGGAGGCAAAAACCAGATCTAGAAAACTTTATTCTAAATTGACGTCAAAAAATTATTGCATTGTTATGGACGATGAGACTTACTGCAAACTTGACTTCAAAACACTACCTGGACATCATTTTTATTCTGGGTTCGATAGAAAGACAGTCAGTGATGAGTTCAAGGTAATTAAAACAGACAAATTTGCAAAAAAGGTTCTCGTGTGGCAGGCGATCTGTTCGTGCGGCAAACGCAGTACTCCATACTTCGCTAAGGGAACTATGAACGGCGATATATATCTCAACGAGTGTATGAAAAAGCGATTGCTGCCGTTCATAAACCGACATAACAAGCCCATTCTGTTTTGGCCCCATCTGGCTACCGTGCACTACACGAAGAAAGCGATAGAGTGGTACAGAACCAATAACATCGAATACGTGGAAAAACACCAGAATTCTCCCAACTGCCCTGAGTTGAGGCCTATTGAGAAATACTGGGCACATATGAAACAAAAGTTATTAAAACATAAATCTAATGCTACTGACTTTAATAACTTCAAGCGGAAGTGGAATGAAGCGTCAAAACTTATCACAGACCTTGATGTACAAAGTCTGATGGCAGGTGTTAAAAGAAAACTGAGAAGTTTCTGGATGAATCAAGGACAGGGTCTGATTTAATACAAAAATATTAAAATACATTAAATTCTACATTAAATTCCATAAAAAGTTGTTTCATTTTCATTTTTTTTATAATATATTTTATTAAAATAACAAGTGACACTTTTTCTTGGGACAAGCTTTACTTCATGACAGCAGCTCAACCAGCGCTACTCGCCCGTCGGTCGCGCCGCTCGCAAGAGGCCCGCGCGGCCCAGCCCGCGGCCGCCGCCGCCGCGCGGCCAGTTCGTGTGCGAGCAGTGCGGACACATGTTGCGGGTATACTCTAGGATATACTTCATGACAGCACCTCAACCAGCGCTACTCTCCCGTCGGTCGCGGCGCTCGCAAGAGGCCCGCGCGGCCAGTTTGTGTGCGAGCAGTGCGGACACATGTTGCGGGTATACTCTAGGATATACTTCATTACAGCACCTCAACCAGCACTACTCGCCCGTCGGTCGCGCCGCTCGCAAGAGGCCCGCGCGGCCCGGCCCGCGGCCGCCGCCGTCGCGCGGCCAGTTCGTGTGCGAGCAGTGCGGACACATGTTGCGGGTATACTCTAGGATATACTTCATGACAGCACCTCAACCAGCGCTACTCTCCCGTCGGTCGCGGCGCTCGCAAGAGGCCCGCGCGGCCCGGCCCGCGGCCGCCGCCGCCGCGCGGCCAGTTCGTGTGCGAGCAGTGCGGACACATGTTGCGGGTATACTCTAGGATATACTTCATGACAGCACCTCAACCAGCGCTACTCTCCCGTCGGTCGCGGCGCTCGCAAGAAGCCCGCGCGGCCAGTTTGTGTGCGAGCAGTGCGGACACATGTTGCGGGTATACTCTAGGATATACTTAATTACAGCACCTCAACCAGCACTACTCGCCCGTCGGTCGCGCCGCTCGCAAGAGGCCCGCGCGGCCCGGCCCGCGGCCGCCGCCGTCGCGCGGCCAGTTCGTGTGCGAGCAGTGCGGACACATGTTGCGGGTATACTCTAGGATATACTTCATGACAGCACCTCAACCAGCGCTACTCGCCCGTCGGTCGCGCCGCTCGCAAGAGGCCCGCGCGGCCCGGCCCGCGGCCTGTTCGTGTGCGAGCAGTGCGGACACATGTTGCGGGTATACTCTAGGATATACTTCATGACAGCACCAAGGCTCCACTCAAGGGCTATTCACGGAGTATATTAAAACTCTAGGACACCGCTTCATAGCAGGTGGAGACTGGAACTCCAAACACACCTATTGGGGATCCAGGCTCACCACCACGAGAGGAAGAGAATTGAAACGCAGCATTGATGTGAACTACATGACCCCAGTGGCACCAAAAGAACCAACTCATTGGCCGACGGACATTAACAGGTTACCCGACTTAATAGATTTTTTCCTAACGAAAGGACTAGCTGGATTATATCTGGATGCTGAAACGTGCCTAGACGGGTCGTCTAACCATGTACCAGTGATACTAACGGTCAGTACAGTATCTCTAAACGAAGAACACCAAATGAAGTTGTACAACAAACTAACAGACTGGAACTCATTTCGCGAACTAGTGGAAGAAAATTTGGACTTACGAATC
Source organism: Epinotia bilunana (assembly GCA_947049275.1). Taxonomy (NCBI): domain Eukaryota; kingdom Metazoa; phylum Arthropoda; class Insecta; order Lepidoptera; family Tortricidae; genus Epinotia; species Epinotia bilunana. The sequence goes on along the minus strand of OX346277.1, from coordinate 765,884 downwards.
CCGCTTAAATCCCACGAGGATATAGAAGATGCTGTTAAAACATTTACCAACACCGTACAAGTCGCCTGCTGGAAATGCACACCCGAAATAACAACCAGAGCCAATAACAGGTCTATACCGCTAGATGTCAAAAGAGCCCTGATAGAAAAAAGAAGGCTGCGTCGCTTGTAGTCATTGTAGTCGCCTAGAGAATGACAAACGAAATTTTAACAGGATGGCAAGGAAATTAAAAGCAATGATCAAAGATGCTGAAAATGACACTTTGCAAGCACAGCTGATGTCGTTGTCAGCCACAGCGTATTCTAACTACTCCCTCTGGAAAGTAACAAAGAATTACAACCGTCCTCAAAATGTCAAACCTCCCATTAAGCTTACTGGAAATGCCTGGGCCAGGACCAATCAACAAAAAGCAGACATATTTGCCAGACATTTAAGCCAAGTATGTACTCCTAATGAAATGGACCCGTCAGACCTGGATAATGAAATAGACCTTGCATTAAAATATCCATTTCAAATGGCATTTAAAATATTTATGGACCACTAAAACCAACGAGTCCAAACGAAGTTTACAAACAAATAAAGCTACTCAAGGACAAAAAGGCTCCAGGGTTTGATCTAATCACAAAAGAGATCTTAAAAGAGCTACCAAAGAAGGCCCTAGTTCTTATCGCAACAATATTCAATAGTATATTGAGGACAGGGTATTATTCAAGTCTATGGAAGGTCTCTCAAATACAAATGATGCAAAAACCCGGTAAGCCTATCCACGATGTATACACACACACAGGCCGATAAGCCTACTACCACTGCTCTCTAAGCTCTTCGAAAGAATACTTCTGGAACGACTCCAACCACTACTGGCACAAAAAAACATAGTTCCCGAGCACCAGTTTGGCTTCAGAGCACATCATGCTACTATTGAACAAGTCCACAGGGTCTGCAACACAATTAGAAAATCTTTGGAACAGAAAGAGTACTGTTCATCGGCCTGCCTTGACGTGCAACAGGCGTTTGATAAGGTGTGGCACAAAGGGCTGTTGTACAAAATAAAGGCTCTCCTCCCTCACACTTACTACACACTGCTAGAATCTTATCTATTCGAAAGGATATTCCAAGTTAAAGAGGGAGACGGTACCCCTACCTTCTTCGAGATAAAAGCAGGGGTACCACAGGGATCCGTGTTGGGACCAGTGTTGTACGTAATCTACACATTCGACCTTCCGGAGGTTCCTGGAGTGATCACAGCAACTTTCGCTGACGATACTGCTATCCTCGCTAGCAGCAAAAACATACGGCAAGCATCAGAAAATCTCCAAAGAGGTCTTGATGAGATTAGCAAATGGCAAAGCAAATGGCGTATAAAAGTTAGTGCAACTAAATCAACACATGTGACATTTGCATTACGACAAGGTGACTGCCCATCTGTTAAACTAGGTGAAGGTATCCTCCCACACACCAATGAAGTGAAACACCTCGGCATGCATTTAGACCGCAGGCTCACATGGAGGAAGCACATACAAGCAAAGAGAAATGAGGCAAACCTTAGATATAAAGGACTGTACTGGTTGCTCAACAGAAACTCAAAACTATCAACCGATAACAAATTACTGATATATGATGCAGTAATAAAACCCATTTGGATGTACGGGATACAACTCTGGGGTTCAGCCAGTATCTCAAATGTGAATATCATCCAGCGCCTTCAGAATTGCATACTGAAAAGCTTGTCAAATGCACCCTGGTTCATCACAAACGCAGAAGTCCACAAGTATCTGAACATGAACACTGTAAAGGAGGAGTTTGAACAGAGCATCAAAAACTACAAAAATCGCCTGTTAAGCCACCCAAATCAACTCGCAGTGAACCTAACAGTCCTAGATTATACCAAAAGATTAAAACGACGTGATATATTCGAACACAGCAGTGTGGAAACGCGGCTTCTCCAATAGGAGCGTGTCAAAGGAGACTCGTTCCAAACATCATCAGTAAACTACATCAAACCTGCTTATAGTCAGAATGACTGATTGCAGATAAAAAAAAAAAATATGCTATCGTCTGGATGCATGTTGCGCTGCTCATCCAACTGTCAAACGAGTTGTCCTGACTAATTGCATGAAAATCACAATTTGGACCACGGAATTTGCATGATCTGCCAAGTGTATTTTTCTCACAGATTTCATTCAAATAAATGAAAATTAAAAAATATAAATTATAGCATATGGTTTTAATATTTTACACTGTAATTCGCATATTTCGACACAAATTATAAACCGGTTGTAGTTGGAATAAGAATAACTACGGAGAGTCGTGCTAGTTCATATAATATGAATCATATGACAGTTTACACCGATTCAGGACAAAATTGCTGTCGATGACCGATTGAAATGCTTCAATAGCCATAGTAATTTGCATTAGTTTTAGACCCTCTTATTCTTGAATTAGTCCTAAGTATATTTTTAGTCGATTCTTTCTTGCATGCTGTGTTCGCCTGTAATTGGTGGCGCAATGAAATGTAAACCTATGTTTTTTTTTGTATTAGTGCTTGTAATTTTTGTTGCCGCTGTTGGCGATCCTTAATAAATAACACTTAGAACAAGAGGTATTGTGCGAAAAAAAATCCCCATGATAGACGTGCTGTCTCGCCCTGTCTCATCGGTTAGTAACATCTTGCAGTCCGCTTCGCAGGACCGTTTGAATGAGACAATTTTCGCTTTCCTACTGTTAACTGGCCACACTGAATGAAATTGTAGTTGCAGATTGTTACCTCTGTACGCTACACCCAATTATAACTTCGACATGTTGTACTCACAAATCACATATCCTGTATACCCCATTACGCCACACAAATGTTGCCATTGTGCAAAGTTGGCAAGGAAAGTCTACACGAGCCGATATCGGCAGAACTACATGCAGGCCTCCGCGTGATTCAGCCAATTCACGGTCCATACTAGATTTTTTGTGACCTTGCTTGGCCGTTCTGCTGATTTCGCTCGTGTAGCGTCTCCTATACTCACAGAACAAGTAGCGCTGTTAACATGCTGCCATCTTCAGTAAGGTGGAAGTATTTCCCCAGTTGAGCTGCTCCAAATATGGGTCAAATGGCTTACCTCGCTTTAGTAATTCCTTTAATAGTGAACTGTTGTACAGAGCGCGGCGTTGCTGCGGTACCATCAGAACGGGCACCTCGCCGTGAAGCCGTTCCCGTGTCCCGAGTGCCCGAAGACCTTCGCCACCAACGCCGCCAGGAAAGTAAGCACCAACCACTTTGATTTAACCTGTAGGTACAGGCAGCGTCATATAGTAAGTAGCAGCCATAGTAGCCAAATATTTCGTAACACGCCCTTATTCTTACTGTAATAAAGACGTGTACCGAAATATTTGGCTACCTTGGCTGCTACTAACTATATGAGGCTGACTGTACCGGTTCGCCTAGTGGGTAGTGCCCTGCTTACGGAGCTGGCGGTCCCGTGTTCGAATCCCGGTAAACGCCGACCGACGCGTGATTCGGCCCGTGTGGACACATGTCGGAAGCACGGCGACCGGCTAAATCAAGGTCACTCCATACTAGATTATCTGTAACCTTGCTTGGCCATCCGCCGATATCGGCCCGTGTAGCGTCTCCTTAAGGGCAAATATTTGCGTGATGATATTCATGCGAATATTTGTTTCTGAGTCTTGGATGTTTTCTATGTATTTAAGTATTTATCTATTAAATATATCGTCGTCTAGTACCCATTTTAACACAAGGCTTGTGGAACTTATTAGGTCGATTTGTGTGAGATTGACCCTATTATTGATTTATTTCCGTGTGTTTGTGTGCGCAGTGGCACTCTCGGGTGCATAAGGGAGAGAGGCCGTACAAGTGTTCCGTGTGCTCGCTCACGTTCATGGATAAGGCGAACCTCAAGCGCCATCACAATGTGGTAAGTGGAACATTCTGAACGTGAACAAATATTTCATTTCCCAAGAAGGCCATTGAACGTAAAGGCTCCTCTAGCGCGATATATCGCATACCTGCGTCCAGTCCTGCGGTCATGATGGTTCGTTGTGTAGAGGAGCCTTTAAATACGACACGGCAACATAAACTGTTGTAGCTTCGTCATTTTGAGGCAACAACCCAATTTATGTAGTTAAAACCTTCTGCCCGCGACGCCGTCCGCATGGAACTTTTAAATTGTAGCTCCATACTAACTTTTACCCCTCATTTCGGGCGTTCTATCTATAACTAATATTATAACTATATATTATAAGCAACTATAAGCAATATCATAAGAATTGGCTGCATGGTAAAAACGATTTAAACATTTCGAGCACTTTCCTAATTTTACCATAAATAATTCTATAAACAACGGTTCGTTTGCAGAAGCTATATAACCAAGTCCATGTATACCTGGTAACATTAAGAGAATCACTCTTAAATCATTTGAATTAATAAAAATTTGCATGCAAATCAGGACGTTTAATATTGCAAACATATAACTCACACCAAAGAGCATTGCAGGTCTTGTAAGACCTTTAAATAATTGATCTGTTTGTATACTACCTATGGGCATATCTTTAACCTTCTAATAATAACTAATACTATAACTATCCTAATGTCCATGGCCTTACCCGGGACTCAAACTGTCTCTATACCACATTTCATCTAAATTGGTTTAGCGGTTTAGGCGTAAATAGGTAACAGACAGACGGACGGACAGACACACATTTTCGCATTTATAATATTAAATAAATATGAATGGTATGAATATGGATTGATCTGTCTGCAGGTGCACCTAGGCGTGCACGCGAACGCGTCGTGCCACGCGTGTGCGCGCGTGTTCAAATGCAAGTCCAGCCTGCGCCTGCACATCAGCACGGTGCACAACGGGCAGCCCTGGCCCAGGAGGGAGCGTCGGCGGAAGGTTGCTAAGGATTAAATTGTGAAAAATTCTGAAATAGTTGTTTTAATATTTGTCCTGGTAACCCTAGAAATAACTGATGTCAAAGTTTTAAGCCGCGTACATATGGTCCAGTCCTGCAAGTTATAACATAGAGCGAGAAAACTGTTATTCATTTACCTATCTCGCAGCTCCGATACATTCGGCATCCATTCATGTTGGATCCGATACATCCGACAAGCGTACAGACGTCCCTTTTATTATGACTATGAGGATGGCAAACAAGCATACGGTTAATTAGTAAGCGTGTGCTGTAGCCCACGGACGTTTATCACGCGCTGATTGCCGACTCTTTATGGATGTATTTCCGTCCGTAGAGCACCTAAGATACAGGCCCAAACGAATATCGAAAATGGTTTATCTGCATCACACTCGAGTAATATAAGTGAGACAGAGACAGAGATATCGGAACGCGTCCTGCCACGTGCGCGCGCGTTCACCGCAGAGTCCAGCATGCGACTGCACATTAGCTCGGTGCTCAACGGGCAGCCCTGACCGACAAGAGCGCCGGCGAAAGCATCATAATATTTAGCCCATAATCGCTCACTGCTGAGCATATGCCTCTCCTTCGCGACCCGTTCCTATGCTGGCCTGGATAATCTTATTCAGAACTGACCCGAGATCTTCCTAATATCGGGCTGGTGGACGCCGACGCTCCTTTTACACAGAAGTGGCACCAATAACACCATTTTGGTTTGGCTGAAGATTGCTGGGGAATAACATATGAAAAATACTGAAATGGTAGTTTCATTATTTTTCCTGGTAACCCTTAAAATATATTTCATGGGTACGTTCAAAACTATCCCATTTTCACTCGGCGCTATAAGATCGATATAAATCAACCATGAAAACTTTTTGTAATATCGTAATATTGATGAATACCTGTCAAGGTTTCTACTTATTTCTGGGCACTTCGCGTGAACGTAGTGGTTATATTCTCTTTTGCCGGCACCCCACTGCGCTATTCGTTATTCGGCTTATGCGCCTGTATTCGACGCAGTGTGCACGGTTTATTCGTCTATGTTTGCCTTATTCGCACGCATAACGCATAAGCACGAATAGCAAATACGCGTCGGTTCGCGTCTTGTCGGTTTTTTGGTATAGATGAAAGGAGACGAATAAGCCGAATAGCGCATTGACTGCCCACACTTCGTTCACTCCCTCATTTGCTCGCTAGCGGCGGTGTCGTGTCGTGTCTGTCAACGGGTTCGGTTTGAATAATGGAGTGGACAAATGAAAAAGTTATACGATTTCTAGAATAAATAAGTTTCTGACAAAAAAATCATTTTTGGTACAAACTTTTATTGCCGACTGTACTTTTCTGTATACCATCATCAACTGCTTATTGAGACGATTCTAACGAGCCAAAACTCGATGGGGTTATGTGGTTTTATTACGGAGTTCCTATGGCCACCTTCTGTCTCTATCATCAGATCAGCTCGATGGTACCATAATATTGAATTGTCATCTATAGTTACAACCAAAATTTCAGCTCAATCGGTCACCGGGAAGTGGGTCAAATTTAACTTGCAAGATTTATATATATTTTTTATACTTACATACGAACAAGTCGTTAATATAAAGCTTGTAAAAATAATAAGCTGCTGCTGTCAACACGTCCATCGATCGCCGCTTTTGACGTTTGCGACGCAAACAACACACATATTTGTCATGTTCGGCAAACCGGCATGCAGTGTGGTCGGAATGTTTGTTTGTTCACGCATATAACAAATATTTTCGCAAATACGGCGCAGTCACATAACGGTGCCGATGCCGGCATCACAGGTCAAATTTACTATTGACCGCCACCGCAGGCCGCGTCAGTGTGATTCAGGCCTTACTGCGTCCTTTCGTGTAGCCATGATGGCCTATTGTGTAGTGGACCCTTAATAAATGTCAATGTCACATGGAGCACGCTTGTCAATGTCTACTTGTTAACAAAACGTCAATTCTTCAGAGACGCTATCTTGAAAGTCGAAACGTCAGTTTCCTTCGTTCGTATATCTCTATCGCACTTACACTTACATATTCGAGCGACAGAGAAGAAATACGATCAAACGACGTGATAGCCGCAAAACGTGACTACTCGACTATTCCACTCGTATTTGACAAGATGGCGTTGGCGTACGACATAAACCATTGCCGTGTCTATTAGATCATTCCTCTGAGATTTCTAACTTGGTCTTTTATTTTGAAAATTGAATTGGTTGCGATAAGAACCGAACACAATACACACCGTTAAACTAGTTCACCATGGATATAATATTGGATCAGTCCTCTGAGGACCTATTATGCTGTCGCGTGTGCCTCATGACCGATTGCAAGCTATTCAACATCCATGAATATAAGCTTGCCGATACGCTTTCTCGCATCACTGGGACCCCAGTAAGTATTATTAATGTTTTTATTTCGTTTTGTACCCTCAGGAAGGCGGAAGGCCTGAAGCCATACTGCCTTAACTTTAATATTCTTTTTCCCTGACTATGGCAGACGAGAGGGATATGGTTGTATTTACGTGTGTTCCACTGTAGCGTTCGAGATATTTGATGATTGAGGTGTCAATCGATTCGAAATCGTGCTCCGGGTGACAGGCGTTTTTTATGAAATAAATTTTTGTTTTTCAGTCAGTTTTCCGTAATCGGGTTTAAGGTTTTTAATTTTTTTATAATTGTTTCCATGAAGTCTTCAGAGAGACTGCATTGGCAAGGCTTTTCGTGGATATGGTGGCAATAAATCTTATAGATTTATTTCTATTGCATCATACATACATTCACGCCTTTATTCCCAAAAGGGGCTCTACCGCACATGAAACTTACATTCCAGCGCCACTTTTAGCATAAATGTAGGTAGAAAAGATCGGCCAAATGTTATAATTGTAGTGATAGGTTGATAGGCCATTGCCCACAACACACTTCAACCCTGCTCCCTTAGTCGACACCCACGGGAAGGAAGTACTACCATGAAGTGGTGCGACTATAGTAGATGTGAACCACTAGTCACACTATTTTTAAATTTGCAATTATGATTTCAATGGTTCATCAAGTTCAATAACTTAATAAGGCAACCTTACTAATATTATAAATGCGAAAGTGTGTGTGTGTGTTTGTTTGTCCTTCTTTCAATGGAGTGTCGTATTAATGTGATTTTTTGTACGGAGATAGTTTAGAGGCTGGAGAGTGACATAGGCTACTTTTCCAGCGGGAAAATATCTAATTCCCACGGAAAAAATTCAATATGTTACATTTTCCTATAACCACGCGGGCGAAGCCGCGGGCATCAGCTAGTGTGCTAATAAATCAACTTATTCCACTATTTAGGGTTGCCATTTCTAAAATTTGGCAACCAGGACAAGACGCGTGAAAACCCCGGATTTTGGAGCCCAGAACCTGGAGATCGCGCCGCCGTCGCGGCGAACCGCGGGGCGGCGACCCAAGACTTCAAATTTTTAAACCCGGACTACAAATGAAACCCCGCCCTGACGCCTTTTAAACTAGGACAAATCCGGGGAAACCCGGAGGGATGGCAACCCTACTCTTATTGTTAATATTATTATTAATATTGCTTTATCGAGACTGTCTATTTTTTTAACAAGCTTTTATTTAACTTGCACCCTATGTGAGTTGTCCTTCACTATTTCCGAACCATTCCTTGGCCAATGGCCTAAGATTTGGCTTGGTTAAATGAACAAGTAATTTTTTTGGGGACCTATATGAATAAGCGAACATTAAAACTGTGTTGCCTTATTTGTGTTTATCTCACTCATTTTAATTGTGTCTATTTTTACTATTATTTTAATTTTAATTTTACTTTTAATAACTAAAAGAATTTCTAGTAATTTTATTTTAAATAATCCATAATGTGTAATTTTAACTATTAACTTTTTATTGATCTACTTGATGACTGATGATTTAAATGGTTTTGTGAATTGAATATGATTATGAATATGCATGGAACTTCAAGTTTGAATAAATTTCACTAATTTGATGCAGAAATACGATGTATATGTAGAAATATTAAAAAAAAAACAATTAAAAAATTATAAGAAAGTTTGCTGCTGTTGATATTACTCTGGATTATAGTTTTGATTTTAGTAATAAGAAAAGCATCCTGTTGGGTGAAGACTGCAAAAAAAAGCTTGCACTAAGATATTTATTCTTTGACAGATCTTCAAGGGCAGGCTCCCTCAGTACCTGTGTACGTACTGCCACACCCTGCTGCTGAAATGTGCCAAGTTCAGGACTACGTGTCTCCGGACCGAGCAGTGTCTGAAGAAGGAGGTGCTCAGGGGAGAGGTACTTATTACATTACATTATAAGCATTGTTAAAAATCGCGAATAGAATAGCATAGCTGTCTGTTCGTATAAACCTTGACATAATTAGGGCCCATATTAATAATAATAATAACCATGTATTTCAGGCACCTAATTATAGCCTACAGCCCATAGTTACAAACGGGTGTGTAATGATCGGTATAAAAACGTCAGATATATTTTCACTGGATATAAGAACATTTTATATAATTTCATAGGATATAGCTAATCACTTAAGAGCCATAATAAATAATATTGTGAAATGGGTACCAGGTCATCAGTCCACCTTGTTATATCTACTTATATAGTAGAAAATATCCAAGATGGTTGACCGCTTGTGCTGAAAAGGACTAAGGATGTATTTAATACATAATACATCATTTGCTTTAATGTGTAATTAAGTCTTGGAAACCGAAAACACTACTATTATATATTTATTTTTCAGTTGAACACAGATCGTATTCGCAGAATAGACCGTGGGACCAGTCGGCTCTTCCACCTGACTTTAACTGACGCCGAAATTGTAGACATACCACCTTCTGAGAAAACAAATGAACCTAATGTTGACATAGGTTCACCAAAGATAGAGCGGGTTTACAAAGCTGAACCAAGTACTATAAGCATAGATGATGACACTGATGATTATGAGACAAATTCTATTGATTTAGAAGCAAATATGCACACTTACAATGTTAAAGCAGTTAATTTAGACGATGAAGCAAGCATAAAAACTGATGAAGGTGAAGATATAGACGAACCAAATTCTGTAGAGATAGATGAAGCAAATACACACACTGTTAAGATAGATGCACCAAATATACAAACAGTGGGTGTTGTTAAACAAATTATAGATAAAAACATGCAAGAAACGCGTTTCAATACAGTTAACATTGCCCCCATAAGGAAGCCTGAATTGAAAATGGAACTGGAAATGTTGAAAGGTCAACTTAACATCAAAGTCGTGAAGGATGCGAGAAATGTGAATACTATTCCAGCCTTGAAAAGGATGAGACCAGAAATGGAGGCTTCTAAAGTAAAGGTAAAAAAAGTCAGTACTGTAGCAAATAAATTGAAAACAGGTAAAGAAAATAATACAATGATGTTGCCAAGAATTATAAACACTAGTGAAGAGAAGGAAGTGCAAATTCAGATTATTAAAACTTCTCAAGACATTTTCAACAACCCGGGCATGTTGAATCCAGCTCTAGTGAGGAAATTGAATAGGGCGAGTGCCGTCAAACGAAAGAGGCTGTGGTTTCCCAAGGATCCAGCCAACAATTATTTGCAGGAGTTTGATTATTCCAAATTTGAGAGGGATCATGCAGTCAAAATTGTTACTTTGAGTAAGGTAAGACCATTACGGGAACTTTTTGTATAAGCCGCGCCAACCAAGGATAGAATCTAAAATGGTGCCATCTTGTCGCGACCGCATCATAGTTCTGCTGTGTATAGTGCTCTTACTATGTTCACATTAATTTAATACTAAAAGCTTCCATTTTTGACCGACATAAAATGGGAGGAGATTGTATGCGCCACTGTATGTATTTTTTTTACTGTATGTTAACCGATTTCTCTGTTAATTCTAGACCGATTTTCCCTCTGGTGGTTCCATTATCGCCCCGCCAGGATGATGATGGGATCCCAGGCAAATTGGGGGCAAACCTCGAATTTTGTAGTCACGCGTGTAGTGATTTCGTTAGCGAAGTGGCAGATGAAGTCAGTCTGCCGGCCCGGGCGTACCACGTGACTGAGCTTCCCAGTTTTAGATTTGAAGACTACCGCTCGTTAGACCGCCATTATCTCCAGACTAGTCTTTGATTTTGTTATTTTTCCCCTGGATTTTCCTCAAGTTTCTCTGCCACACATTCCGATCACTTTATCATGAAAGCGACAGCCACCAGAGAACGCAATTTTAATGTTTTGATTGGTGCAGGAAGAGCAGCTGGAAGAGATCGCTGCGCGCAAGCAGTCCACCAATTACACCACGGCGCGGTTCCCGTGCCAGGACTGCGGGAAGGGCTTCGACATGGAGGCCGCCTTCAACAACCACCGCCAGCGGCACAACCCTGTAGGCAATTACTATTATTGTAACACACAAACACACACACACACACACACACACGCACGCACGCACGCACGCACGCACGCACGCACGCACGCACCCACGCACGCACGCACGCACGCACGCACGCACGCACGCACGCACGCTCGCACGCTCGCACGCACGCACGCACGCACGCACGCACGCACGCACGCACGCACGCACGCACGCACGCACGCACGCACGCACGCACACACACACACACACACACACACACACACACACACACACACACACACTGTTCTACATACATACATTCACGCCTTTACTCCCAAAAGGGGTAGGCAGAGCACATGCAACTTATGTTCCAGCGCCAGTTTGTGTTTCGTTTCTTTTAAATGCACGTTCTTTTAATATTCGGGTAAAGGTCGCGGGAATTTTCTGGATGTCGCAGGACCGCTCATTGTGGCTCTCTTTGGGGGAGCCCTATGTTCAGCAGTGGGCGCCTTTAGGCTGATATAACGATCATGAGACAATGTATAAAGGGTCGGCAAAGCGACTTAGCGACTTCTGACTCGCTCGTCGTCCTCCTAGCGCTATTCCCGGTTGTGCCCTAAAGTAGCCCGGGGCCCGCTTTGACACCTAATCCCAAGATTTGGCGTAGGCACTAGTTATTTATTTAATATATTGCAGTCATGTACATTTCGTAATTATGTCTAAGAGCTTAATGCTAAAGTACATATTTTTTTACACAGTAGTTTGTAGTAGTGCCAGCCCCGCAGAGTTGGATGGCTAGTTTGAAAGATGGGTGTCACTCCTGGCTAAGTGTCAACACCGTCACTGCTGGGCATAGGCCTCCTGAGAGACGAGCAGTAGTCTCCACACTGGCCCAGTGCGAGTTGCGCACTTCCCACATTGCTTTGAATTTATTCGCAGGTATATGCAGGTTTCCTAATGATGTTTTCCATCAATGTAACAACACATAGTTGTACCTTAGTTTGAGCTATCACGTTTTGATACTTTTGATTGCAGAGCGCGGGCGAGTACTTGTGCGACATCTGCTATGTGCGCTTCAACAAGCGCAGCCACCGCCAGGGCCACCTGGACATGCACCGGTTGAAGTTCAACTGCGAGCGCTGCCCCTTCGTCTCTAGATCTAAGTAAGTCAGCTGTCTTCTTCCCGCCCATCCCACTCGCTCCAGCATTGTTTATTAACACATCTAAATTGACTTCCCTCTGTTAAACTCATCCATGAACTTCCTCATCGACGATAAAGAACTTAAGTCCAAGTACTCATACCTGACTAGGTTATTCTTTAAGTCGCACAAGGCCCCCCAAATATCCATTTGAGAAGTTAACAGTTAATTCGTCTCGCGGTAGTCGGCGGTGTGTAATGCGGCTGTTGACACCGCGACGTCCTCGTCCGCTGCTTCCCGTGGTGGTGTCCGTTATGCAGCATCTAAATGCTGGAACAGTGTTCCACCTCCGATAAGGAACCTGCAAAATAAATAAATGTAAATATCTTTAGAATTAAACTCAAACAACATGTATGAACACCAGCTCAATGAAGAAAACTATATGGACACTAGCTGGCTAGTTATTGGCCTACTTCGTTTTTATTAACTTTTTTTACTCACCTCTGAATGGTTCTCTATTGTATGAGCAAAAATTATTTCCCAAAGTGTCACTTACCAATAAATATTTCCCAAATGTTCATTTGGCAAAAAATCACTAGTCAAATGATTGTTTCGCATTTTATCACTTGGCATTATCTCCTATGGCAAAATATTACTTCGCAAATTATTGTTTGGCAAAGTTTTATATAGTCAAGTTTCATTTGGTCAAACGTATTATTTGGCATAACATTCGTTTTCCAAATTATTGCATGGCATACGATTTATATCCTAATTGTGTAGTGCATACGAAATTTATTTGAGTGAGATTACATATTTTGCTAAGCGGGTAGTTTTGTAATTAACATACAAATTATTACAAGGATTATTATTTAAAATTAAAATAGTTGGCTTAAACAGTTATCTATGGCAATTATTTTAACCTAACCTAGCCTAACCGCCAGCGTGTCGACGTCACCCCGCGAACCATTTCCGCTCTGAGGGACACAAGTGAACCCTAACCTAACCTACTTATAATACAATTGTTACGGTTGCTTATTTTTTTACTGCGGGGGGCCTCGCCCTGCCTTGTCTGGCTGCCCTAATCTAGCTAACCCCTGTAACCAGTTGTTGTTCGTTTTTGTAATGTTGTAATAAAATTTCGAACAAATGGAATTCGTTGTTTTGTTATTCTGCCATTTAAAATTCATACAAAATGAATCATTTGCCAAATAATATTCCCTGAACAGTTAGTTATTCTATGAAATAATAAAAATTGGAATGATCTGGTCATGAAATAAAATTACACCAAACAATCATCTTTCAAATATTTGCCAAAGTTATGCTATGTGAAGTGTGAGAAATGAAACTTGGAACTAATGCTTTGTTTGGAAAACAATATTACCCCAAACAGAGTGTTTGCTTAATAAAATGTTGTCTTAGCAACACTTGACAAAGCAAAATGATGCCAGATGATATTTCGACCAAATGAACAAAATGCGAAACAAAAATGTGCCATTTGTTCGTTTGGGAAATGAAACTACTGCCATAAGTTTTGTGGGAAGTGAAATTTGGCGAAAAATATTTTGCCGAAACGGCAGGATACCCCCCGTGAATACTTACTTATAACAGCTATAACCCTTGCCATCTCTCTATCTCTTTTATTTCTTCTGTTTTCTTTTTATAATTGTTTCACTGTCTAAAGGGCAATTTACGATGGTGCAACAACTCGCATGCGAGGTTTATTACATTGCATGCTTTGAGTGAATTCATAGTATTTCGCCAGCCCGCAGCCCCGCAATGTAATGAACATCGCATGTTGTTGCATCATGTAAATGGCCCTTTATTGTTGTTATTACTATTACCTTTTGTTTATCGCCATGTGTGCGCTGCCCGCCGTGGCTCCACCAATGGTTCCAACTGAAGACCAGCGCTGGTTGTCGCTAGCACCATGCTGAGTTAGGACAATTTCGGGTTGACCTTTTTAGGGTTCCGTACCTCAAAAGGAAAAAAACGGAACCCTAATAGGATCACTTTGTTGTCCGTCCGTCCGTCTGTCAAGACCCTTTTCCTCAGGAACGCGTGGAGGTATCAAGCTAAAATTTATACCAAATACTCAGGTCTACTGTCCCTTGGAGCTGTGAAAAAATCAAAGTTCTAAGCCAACGCAATCAAAAGATACAGCCGTTTATGCCGCAAATTTCCGCAAATTTTCGGGGTTAGGTTCGTAAGGACTAGATTGCATAACGACTCTATAAGCAAAACGTCTTAGTTGCATAAGGTCTTGGTAGCTAAATGTCTAATTGTACAAACGTCTTAATAGTAGAATGCCCGGGTTTAAGATTGGACTTAGTTCTATTACGTCTTGTTTGTATAACTCCCTAATATCAACATGTTGTAATAGCAAAACGACTAGGTAGGCATATCGTCAAACATTAATAACGTCTAAATGGCATAACGACTAGATGGTTGAATGACAAGAAAAACTCAAACGTAGTTTGTGAAGGAACTCTTTGATAAATAAACTTCAAAGTCGAGTTGCTGGCCACTTAAAATCAAAGATAATGTACTTATTGTTCAACAATCTTAACTATCAATTGAGTTTTATCTTTAAATAATATTATTAAAGTAAATAATGTGTTTATCGAATAATTTTACGTTTTGCTACCAAGACCATATGCTATCCAGATACTTTTCCTTATGCGTCGTTTTACAATCAAGACTTATTAATAACTTGGACGTAAACTCTATTAGTCATTTTGCAACTTCGGGCGTTATGCTATAGTTGTCGATCGAACAACTAACCCCCTTATTCATAAAACTTAAAATGCCTCTGCTAAATAAAATGTGCTTTGTCCCTTTCTTACGAACACAAATGTCAAAGTGACAGATAAGGACAAACGAATTTTAACGCCATTTTAGTTAAAACAGGCTTGTAGTACGTTTATGAATACGGCCGTAAGACATTCTACTCACTAGGGCATTCTGCAAAAAAGACATTGTGCTTACCAAGACCTTATGCAACTAAGACGTTTTGCTTATAGAGTCGTTATGCAATCTAGTCCTTACGAACCTAACCCAATTTTCGAAACTCGCAAGGGAATCGAAACCTACAGGGTACTTCCCGTGAACTCAGAATCTTGAAATTTGGTACGAAGCAGTCTTATAGCACAGATAAAGGAAAAGTTGCGAAAACCGTAAATTTTACGGAACCCTCGGTGCGCGAGTCCGACTCGCACTTGGCCGGTTTTTTTTTGTATTCACTGTTTCTCGTTTTGTATGTCACGAATAAATGTTTTTCTATTTCTAATACCGTCTTGTCCGATGCAGGCACCAGGCGAAGGCCCACTACGACATGCACGAGGGAAAGACCTTCAACTGCCCACACTGTGGGAAAACCTACAAGTTAGTATAGCATAACCTACGACGCCGATCCCAGGTTCGAAATTGAAATTGAAATTATTTATTTGCATAGACACAGTACAGGGATGTTTAAATACACGGTGTTTTTTCAACCGTCATATAGCCGAAGCTCAGTTAAAGTATACAAAACGTACTATTCATTCGTGAAAAATAAATATTACTGAAGTTTTTAGTAATAAAAGGTAATTAAGTTTGAAAAAACTTGTATGGCGCGCGGAAGAGGCGCGGAGAAGCCAGCCGGTTACACTGCGTTTAAAGGCATCTTTATTTCGTCTGAATTCCGTCCGTTTTTCTTGTATACAATTTTGTGACTTCGTGGGTGATACAAGAGGTTCATAAATTTTAGTTTTTCGAGAACTTCGCCACGTGTTTTAAAATGCGAGGGATGCGAGCTAGCAAAATTACATATTTCTCTTAAGGTGGTGCATTGGAAATTATCGCGTGCTTTGAAACGCCGTTCTGACTAGATTAAGAAACAATAAGGTCTGATTTTCAGATATATGATTCTTGGCTATATGATTGTTTATCTGATTTGATCGATACACGATTGCTTAAAATTTCCTCGATAGAAAAAAAATGCAAAGTTGGGTCTGTATTTTCCTTTTTTTGCTCAGCCGACTCAAACGATACATTATTTTACGACACAATCAAGTTAATACTGTATAGTATTTTATCTCATCTAAAATCTCACTTGATGAAAAAATAAAACTTCTCTAAGTTAGGTATTTATCGAAATTTGTCCAAAAAAGCCATTCCCGAAGAGTGTTACATCTCTTTTTCTCGTGCGCGGAAGGCATAAGCGTGTCTTTGTCTAGGGGGCGTGTTCGAATCGAATCAAGGCAGAAGAACGGGCAAGGCAAAGGTAGAATCCCGGTAAGGGCATTTATTTGTGTGATGCGCAAGAGTATTTGTTCCCGAGTCATAGTAAACTGTGTTTTTGAGCATTTATTCATTACATTATCTATTAGGTTTATAACTGTAAGTAAGGTATATCGTCGTGAAGCTGAAGCACCCATAATACAAGTTTTCTTAGTTTCGGACTAGGGCGATTTGTATGAGATTGTCCCCGTATATTTAATTTGTTTCGTTGAAATTTGAATTGACATTATTTTAAATAGCTTTATTGAAATTTAACATTATTTGTCCTCGTGGAACTTTTTTATGTTTCGCCGCTATACAAAATTCCGCCCCTTTTCACCCCTTTGAGGGACGATTTCCGGGAAATTGAAAATCGTATGTTATTGGACCCTGGTCTCAAACTATCATCATCATCATCATATCAGCCAAAAGACGTCCACTGCTGGACATAGGCCTCCCCCAAAGAGTGCCAAAGTGACCGGTCCTGCGCCACCCGCAAACTATATTCATGCCAAATTTCATCTAAATCTGTTCCGTGGTTTAAGCGTGACAAGGTAACAGATAGACCGACAGACGTCTGCGGTCTTCATCATCAGTTCCTCTTCACCACATTTGTGATTCCCGGGTGTAAATACACGAGTTATAATAGAAAATACCGAAATCACTACACGCGTGCCTAATATATTTGAGGAGTTCCCTCAATTCCTCATGGATCCCATCATCCAACGGGATTTTTGAAAAGAATGGGACCAATCTGGAAGCATATACTTACAAACATAAAAAAATATTTACGAATCGGCTCATAAAAGAGTTCTGAGGTAACAAACATTAAAAATAATAATGATTAAAAAATAAATAAAATAATTTACTTTAAAAACAAAGTTTTAACCGACTTCAATTTAGTACTCGGCCAATTCACAAGAACATATGAACTGATTTCCGAAAGCAAATGCGTTGATTATTAGAGAGAAAAAAACCAATCGCTGTATGTGGCCCGATAATATTTGAGGTCTTCCATCGATTCCACAAGGTTCACCTTTGGCACTTCATTAGTTGCTATTTCAACAGAATCTAATCAGAATCTGTGACGTACGTGTTTTTAAGTACATAATTGAGGAATTCCATAAGTCATCTGTGGTCTTCATCATCAATTCCACTCCACCAAATTTATGATTTCCGGGTGTAAATACACGAGTTATAATAGAAAATACCAAAATCACTACACGCGTGCCTAATATAATTGAGGAGTTCCCTCAATTCTTCATGGATCCCGTCATCCAACTGGATTTTTGAAAAGAATGGGACCACTCTGGAAGCATATACTTACAAACAGAGTGAGAAATTGACAGTTTATTACTCTTCATTTAATAATTGGAATTGGACACAAGGGTTTTTAGGTTGGTATATGAAATTTACACAACCGTCAGGGTGACAATGATTTTCAATTAGAACTTAATTCCTAATCTATATATATAAAAGAAGACTTCCTGACTGATTCATCACCGCACAGCCGAAACTACTGGGACTTGAAATGTACACCAGAGCTTCTTTTTATGACGTAGGCAAGGTATAAGACGGGATTTTTGGAAATTCCATCCCTAAGGGGGTTAAATAGGGGTGCAAAGTTTGTATGGGGGAAACATTATTTTTTGAACTAGAGACTTGAAACTTTGTAGGAAGATTACTTATTAAGATATAAAAAAGTACTTTCAGCGTTTTAGAAAATTCAACCCCTAAGGGGGTTAAATAGGGGTGCAATGTTTGTATGGGGGTTAAATAGGGGTGCAAAGTTTGTATGGAGGGAACTTTATTTTTGAGCTAGAAACTTGAAACTTTTTAGAAAGATTTTTTATTAGAAAACAAAAAAGAACGTCAGCGTTGAGTAAATTCCACTCCTAAGGGGGTTAAAGAAGGGTGCAAAGTTTGTATGAGGAACCTTTTCCTTTTAGCTAGAAACTTTTTTTTTTTTTTTTTTTTTTTTTTTTTTTTTTTTTTTCCCACTTACAACTATCTTTACAGGTACTAAACCTAAGACAATAGTGTAACTATTAACATTTTTATCTTACCAACTTATTCTAAGTTACGGCGCCTATAACATAATGTGAACAAAGTGGACTTTTTGAATTCAGTCAGAGAACACCAAAACAAATCAATGTTCTCGGCTACTATGTTAAGGGTCCGCACAGCGCGCGTCAGCGGCGCCTTGCCGAGCAGGTTGGTGCGCCCGCGCCGCTCGGCCAGCAGCCGCGGCCGGCGCCGCCGCCACACGTACTTGTCGGGCACGTACAGGCTCATACAGCTCAACACTTGACTGTTGTAGGCTTTCCCCCTTAGCAACCGGAACAAGTATGTCGCCAGACACAGCTCTCTGCGCACCTGCAATTCGTTGTACCCCACCATGCCCAGGACGAACAGCGTAGGATACATAAGAGGGTAAAAAGGATATACTCCATATTGCCGTAAATACAAAAAACGAGTAAATTTATTTTGTATGCGTTCGACCATTAACTGGTACTTCGCCTCATGAGGAGCCCAGATGACCGCGTTACATTCGAGGCTGCTGCGGACGAGAGCATTATATAAGGCCGCAACAGCTCCAACATTCGTAAAGCTATAAGATCTACGCAGTACAAAACCAAGCATCCTGTAAGCTTTTTTACAAATATTTTTAATATGATTACGAAATCTCAAATCAGATGTAAAATTTAAACCTAAATCTTTTACTTCTGTCACTCTTTTTAACTTTTCGTCGTGGATATAGTAGTCGTGATATATAGGGGTGTGCGCCCGAGAAAAAGTAATAGTCACGCACTTGGATGAGTTAAAATATAACTTGTTACTTTCACTCCATAAAACTACCCTGTCTATATCGCTCTGGAATCTGGCGCAATCTGCAGTGCTGTTTATGGGTAAAAATAATTTTAAATCATCCGCAAACAGTAAGCATCCTACATGTCTGATAATCTGGGGCAAGTCATTTACCATAATAATAAATTCTAAAGGGCCAAGATTACTTCCTTGACTTACTCCAGACCTCACAAAATAAGGACCCGACCTGTACCCCGCGTACTCTACATACTGACGCCTGTCAGTCATGTAACTCACAAAGAATTTTAATAAGTGAGGAGTAAAACCGACGCCAGCCAACTTCCGTAGCAGGATGTCGTTATCGACGACGTCGAACGCTTTTTTAAAATCAAAATAGGCGGCGTCAACCTGCCCCCCACTGTCCACCACTGGCATTACCTGGGACACGTAGCTGAGCAAATTTGTAGTTGTACTACAACCCGGCCGAAACCCGTGTTGCGCGTTCGAAAGCTGGCTCTGTAACTGCTTATATATAATATTCTGTAGCGCTGACTCGAAAGCTTTAGCGGGCGTTGACAACACTGCCACCGGCCTATATCCATCAACCCCCTGGCTTCCTCCCCCTTTCGGAACCGGGACTACACGAGTTGTTTTCCATAACTCCGGGAACACTTCATCACGCAAACACGTGTTATAAATATGTAGAAGCGGCTGACCTAACACAAACCGGCAGTCTCTAAATAAAAAAGCCGGGAGGCCATCAGGTCCGGCCGAGCGCTTTGGTTTAAGGTTCGTCAGAGCTCGCATTACATCGGCCAGATGCAGCTTTTCAAAGTGTATTCGCGCCGAGCTCAACGCGAATTCTGCCTCCGCGACGGCTGCGTTCACGTCTAGTTCAGCTGGAACGGTGCTATACACAGATTGAAAGAACTCTGCAAATTCTTCAGCACACTTGTTCTCGTGGAGAGCCATCCCGTCCTTAAAAATCTTTCGAGTGCTTCCATGCGTAGTCTTAGACTTTACATAGTTCCAAAAAGCCCTTGGTTCCTCTTTCAGATGAGCTTGAACACGCTCCTGATATTGCACGTAAGCACTTTCAATCAAATATTTTACCCGTGCCCTACACTTTGCAAAAGCGTTATAATTCTCATAGCATTTTTCGCCCTTATATTTTTTATGAAGTGCCGCCTTTGACTTTATTTCACGAATCAAATCAGCGCTATACCATTCAGGGTAAGTGTACCTAAGCGAACAAGGCTTTTGTGTTTTTTTAGGCACACATTCGGTTATAACGTTGTTGATGATTTCGTAAAAATAAAGCAGACATTCTTCTACACTATTTAAATTATATAGCGGGGTCCAGTCAATGGACGATAGTGACGCGTATAACTTTGGATAGTCTGCCTTTGCAAAGTTCCATTTCTGCTGAGCGTGCTGACCGTCGGTACTTGAAACTTTGTAGACAGATTACTTATTTAAATACAAAAAAGTACCGTAAGCGTTTTGAAAATCTCAACCCCTAAGGGGTTAATTAGGGGTGCAAAGTTTGTATGGAGGGAACTTTGTTTTTTAGCTAGAGACTTAAAATTTATATAAAGATTACTTATTAGAATACAGAAAAGTACGTTTTGCGTGTTGGAAAATTCTACCCCTCAGGGGGTCAAAAGGGTGTGCAAGGTTTGTATGGGGGAAAGTTTTTTTTTTAGCTAGAGACTTGAAACTTTGTAGACAGATTACTTATTTGAATACAAAAATGTACTTTCAGCTATTTAGAATATTCCACCCCTAAGGGGGTTAAAAAGGGGTGCAAGGTATGTATGGGAAACATTTTTTTTTTGAGCTAGACATTTGAAACTTTGTAGAATAAGCTGCTATATTAAAATACAAAAAAGTACTTGCATTGTTTTAGAAAATTCCATCCCTAAGGGGGTTAAAAGGGGCGCAAGGTTTGGATGAGAAACAATCTTTTTTGAGCCGGAGACCTAAAACGTTGTATAAAGATTTCTTATCAGAATAAAAAAAGTTCTCTCCGCATTTTGGAAAAATTCTATCCCTAAGGGGGTTAAAACGAGATTCAAGGTTTATATAGAGGCTAAGAAAATGTTATAGTAAGAGATTTGTAACTTCGATCTTAGCCTGTATGTTAACACGTTCACGGACTACTGTCCTGTGTGTCGAAAGACGTACTAAACTGATTTCAAACTACAAACTGATTTCAGAGTTTTTGAAATTCATTCCCTATAAGTGTTAAAGGGGGTTCAAACTTTGTATGAAGAGCAACACATTTTTAAAGTAAGAGATTTGTAATTTCTGTTTTAGATTGTTTGAAATTGATTCCACAAGGGGGTTAAAACATTCATCTCCTGAATGGGCTAAAAGGAATTGGATGATTCTACGGGGAACAAGGCAATTTTAAAGTAAGGGATCTGTAACTTCGCTTAAAGACTAGGAACTGAATACAGTGTTTCTTAAAATTCATCAGGGTTGGAAGTATGTTCTAAAGCGATACATATACTATATGGTAAGCCATTTATTAGTCAAAATACATAATCCGACTGCTAGCAGAAAAGAAGGTTAGGTTAAGTTAGAACTACAACCCATACAGAACCGAACAGCTACCAGAAATCTAGGTTAGGTTAGGTTAGAACTGCGATGCTCCCAGAACCGAAAAGAAGGAAATTTTTCATTTACCTGCTGATTATTTAGTTAATTTAAAAAGTTTATTTTGGATAATCAAATTAATTTATTCTCTAACACCGTTCAATGGGGACGGCGGATGGAGATGGAAAGTTCTACGTTTTTTAGAATTAGATAAGTTTGCTTTAAAAACTATGCAGGTAGCCCGGAATAGGGTAAGGCCGTGAAGCGTTTTAACCGCCACACTTATGTAACGATGTATTGCCGAATAAAACCACACGGTGGCATTTAGTTTTAATATATATTGAAAGTAGAAATGCAATCTTATTTGTTTTCATTCAAACTTGGTGATTTTGTCACGCTATCTAGGCCAGAAAAATCGTTACATAAAAGTGCGGCGGTTGAAACGCTCCGCGGCCTTACCCAATAACGTGAGTAAAACTAATGGACGGATTTAGGCAAAAAAATCCAGTATTGTAGCTTTCTTTAATACAGTTAGCAATTTAAACTAATGAACTCATCGCACTGTTACCTTTTACGCTTAATCCCTGAACGGATTTAGATGATTTTTTCCATACAGATAATTTGAGACCCTTAGAAGGATATAGGATAGTTTTTGTGCCGGAAATCATCCCTTAAGATGGTAGAACTTTGTTTGGGTCGGCGATAATTAAGGTTTCACCCACAATAATTTAATAGCAATCATTTTTCTAAGACGGTAATAAGTTCTACGCGGACGAAGTCGCGGGCAACAGCTAGTACAGCATAAAGCAGAAAAAAAAGAACGTTTGTTTTAAATAACTACGAGTTGGTGAATGTGGTGTGACTAAAAAATCACAGTGTATGTAATTTTTTTAAATGCTACGTTTCCTTGTCAGCAAGCACTCGACTTACTTCTCGCACGTGCGGAACGCGCACCCGGCCGCGCACGTGGCGTGCGACCTGTGCGGGGAGACCTTCATCGGCGCGCGCGGCGTCTACGTGCACAAGCAACTCGTGCACAGGCACGCGCAGGTGCTGTACTCTATGTGTATATTGTAGGTACAGTGTCACACGTCTGTCTGTCAGCGACCAGTCGACTTACTTCTCGCACGTGCGGAACGCGCACCCGGCCGCGCACGTGGCGTGCGACCTGTGCGGGGAGACCTTCATCGGCGCGCGCGGCGTCTACGTGCACAAGCAACTCGTGCACAGGCACGCGCAGGTGCTGTACTCTATGTGTATATTGTAGGTACAGTGTCACACGTCTGTCTGTCAGCGACCAGTCGACTTACTTCTCGCACGTGCGGAACGCGCACCCGGCCGCGCACGTGGCGTGCGACCTGTGCGGGGAGACCTTCATCGGCGCGCGCGGCGTCTACGTGCACAAGCAACTCGTGCACAGGCACGCGCAGGTGCTGTACTCTATGTGTATATTGTAGGTACAGTGTCACACGTCTGTCTGTCAGCGACCAGTCGACTTGCTTCTCGCACGTGCGGAACGCGCACCCGGCCGCGCACGTGGCGTGCGACCTGTGCGGGGAGACCTTCATCGGCGCGCGCGGCGTCTACGTGCACAAGCAACTCGTGCACAGGCACGCGCAGGTGCTGTACTCTATGTGTATATTGTAGGTACAGTGTCACACGTCTGTCTGTCAGCGACCAGTCGACTTACTTCTCGCACGTGCGGAACGCGCACCCGGCCGCGCACGTGGCGTGCGACCTGTGCGGGGAGACCTTCATCGGCGCGCGCGGCGTCTACGTGCACAAGCAACTCGTGCACAGGCACGCGCAGGTGCTGTACTCTATGTGTATATTGTAGGTACAGTGTCACACGTCTGTCTGTCAGCGACCAGTCGACTTACTTCTCGCACGTGCGGAACGCGCACCCGGCCGCGCACGTGGCGTGCGACCTGTGCGGGGAGACCTTCATCGGCGCGCGCGGCGTCTACGTGCACAAGCAACTCGTGCACAGGCACGCGCAGGTGCTGTACTCTATGTGTATATTGTAGGTACAGTGTCACACGTCTGTCTGTCAGCGACCAGTCTACTTGCTTCTCGCACGTGCGGAACGCGCACCCGGCCGCGCACGTGGCGTGCGACCTGTGCGGGGAGACCTTCATCGGCGCGCGCGGCGTCTACGTGCACAAGCAACTCGTGCACAGGCACGCGCAGGTGCTGTACTCTATGTGTATATTGTAGGTACAGTGTCACACGTCTGTCTGTCAGCGACCAGTCGACTTACTTCTCGCACGTGCGGAACGCGCACCCGGCCGCGCACGTGGCGTGCGACCTGTGCGGGGAGACCTTCATCGGCGCGCGCGGCGTCTACGTGCACAAGCAACTCGTGCACAGGCACGCGCAGGTGCTGTACTCTATGTGTATATTGTAGGTACAGTGTCACACGTCTGTCTGTCAGCGACCAGTCGACTTACTTCTCGCACGTGCGGAACGCGCACCCGGCCGCGCACGTGGCGTGCGACCTGTGCGGGGAGACCTTCATCGGCGCGCGCGGCGTCTACGTGCACAAGCAACTCGTGCACAGGCACGCGCAGGTGCTGTACTCTATGTGTATATTGTAGGTACAGTGTCACACGTCTGTCTGTCAGCGACCAGTCGACTTGCTTCTCGCACGTGCGGAACGCGCACCCGGCCGCGCACGTGGCGTGCGACCTGTGCGGGGAGACCTTCATCGGCGCGCGCGGCGTCTACGTGCACAAGCAACTCGTGCACAGGCACGCGCAGGTGCTGTACTCTATGTGTATATTGTAGGTACAGTGTCACACGTCTGTCTGTCAGCGACCAGTCGACTTACTTCTCGCACGTGCGGAACGCGCACCCGGCCGCGCACGTGGCGTGCGACCTGTGCGGGGAGACCTTCATCGGCGCGCGCGGCGTCTACGTGCACAAGCAACTCGTGCACAGGCACGCGCAGGTGCTGTACTCTATGTGTATATTGTAGGTACAGTGTCACACGTCTGTCTGTCAGCGACCAGTCGACTTACTTCTCGCACGTGCGGAACGCGCACCCGGCCGCGCACGTGGCGTGCGACCTGTGCGGGGAGACCTTCATCGGCGCGCGCGGCGTCTACGTGCACAAGCAACTCGTGCACAGGCACGCGCAGGTGCTGTACTCTATGTGTATATTGTAGGTACAGTGTCACACGTCTGTCTGTCAGCGACCAGTCTACTTGCTTCTCGCACGTGCGGAACGCGCACCCGGCCGCGCACGTGGCGTGCGACCTGTGCGGGGAGACCTTCATCGGCGCGCGCGGCGTCTACGTGCACAAGCAACTCGTGCACAGGCACGCGCAGGTGCTGTACTCTATGTGTATATTGTAGGTACAGTGTCACACGTCTGTCTGTCAGCGACCAGTCGACTTACTTCTCGCACGTGCGGAACGCGCACCCGGCCGCGCACGTGGCGTGCGACCTGTGCGGGGAGACCTTCATCGGCGCGCGCGGCGTCTACGTGCACAAGCAACTCGTGCACAGGCACGCGCAGGTGCTGTACTCTATGTGTATATTGTAGGTACAGTGTCACACGTCTGTCTGTCAGCGACCAGTCGACTTACTTCTCGCACGTGCGGAACGCGCACCCGGCCGCGCACGTGGCGTGCGACCTGTGCGGGGAGACCTTCATCGGCGCGCGCGGCGTCTACGTGCACAAGCAACTCGTGCACAGGCACGCGCAGGTGCTGTACTCTATGTGTATATTGTAGGTACAGTGTCACACGTCTGTCTGTCAGCGACCAGTCGACTTACTTCTCGCACGTGCGGAACGCGCACCCGGCCGCGCACGTGGCGTGCGACCTGTGCGGGGAGACCTTCATCGGCGCGCGCGGCGTCTACGTGCACAAGCAACTCGTGCACAGGCACGCGCAGGTGCTGTACTCTATGTGTATATTGTAGGTACAGTGTCACACGTCTGTCTGTCAGCGACCAGTCTACTTGCTTCTCGCACGTGCGGAACGCGCACCCGGCCGCGCACGTGGTGTGCGACCTGTGTATCGCTAAATTTATATCGCCGCGCGTGAGAAAAGCTATCCGGTTGCACTCGGGCGCATTCGGATGCGCAGGCGAGCTGCACCTGCTCACGCGCTCGCTAAAAGAGAAGTTATCCATGCGCCTAGCGGGACAGACGCACCTCACGGGAAATTATATTTACGTTTTGATCTCGTTCGTTGTGCCTGCAGAGGCATCGAGATTTAGTGGTATAGTATTTGTTTTGAACCTCGGAAGGTTGAGCCCTCGCGGGGAGGGCTTCGAGGCTTTAGTGATAGTTATATGGACTGGAAGCGGTGCCTAATGACTTTCTGTATGGAGCTGCCATCATCGTGAGAAGCTGAAGGCTAGCAGACCTCGTCGAGACACACACACAAACACATACACGTAACATTCGTTCTGCTGGCGGTTGGGCCGGACAGGTTCAATCCAGGCGGTCAAGCATGGCGGTTACCTAATTTTAAGTTAGATAAATTTCCACGGTGCGTAGTTGCATCCAATTTGTTCTCCCCAGGATTGGCGGCGGTTTGTAAGGGAGGTCATTATATGAGCCCGTGACACTCCCCGGGGTCCTGGTGAGAACAAACTACTGGTGGGTCCTGGTAATTTATAAACGGCATTAGACAGTATTAGTCTTCTGATACCTCCTAATTCAGTAAGGTTAATTTACCATCGTCCATTTCTAGCAATCGTTAGGACACCATCTTTTAAATCTACGTAGTAATCTATATTTTGTGAATACTCCATCTAAATCGATTGTTCCAGCTCATTAAACAGCAACAGTTCAAATGCACCGTCTGCTCAGCGACATTCGTCAGCGTGGACGCGCTGCAGACACACACGGACTTCGGTGACCACGAGGGCTGCCCGTGCGAGCAGTGCGGCGAGAGCTGTGCGAGCGAGGAGGCGCTGCGGGCGCACGTGGGAGCGAGACACGCGGCTGAGGCGCATTGGTGTGAGGAGGTCAGTAGATACTGTGCAACCGGCAGCAAACTATTGTGTTACCGCTAAATTTGGAATGATCAATAACCATGCATAAAGTGTCATAATGCCAAAGTTTCATAATGCCTTTTTTTTCTAAACAGTGTAACGCGACGTTCTCGAGCGCGGCGGCGTTCGACGTCCATCACCGACGCAAGCACCTCAACCAGCGTTACAGCGAGCCCCCGGGGCGGAGCCAGTACCAGTCCCTGAAGAAGCGCAGGCCGGTCCGCGGCCAGTTTATGTGCGAGCAGTGCGGACGCATATTGCCGGTATATTTCAGTAGACGCCCACCACCGACGCAGACGTTTTCCATTGAGTACGCTCTCTGCACTGCACGATCGTCCCCCATACCCTCCAGACGGCCGAACGAGCCCTTGACATCGCCAATAGGGATGATGAATAAGATTTTTTTATGATGTCTACAATTAAAGAACATAACCTAAAATTTGAGACAAAGATTGACCTCGCTGGCGGCAGCGCAAAACGCTTCATATTGATAGACACACAAGTATGACGTCACATTTGTACATTTGTACTAATCGTTGTATCGAAAATCAGGTTAATTGTTGTTTCGGTCGCGAAAGTACATAGTTGTACAATTTTGTTTCTATAAAAGCGTAAGGATTCTATTGGTAGCTTTAAATGTACTCTTCGACAATAAAAAAAAAAACATATTTTTTCTAAACTTTCAAGGTTCATATCTTTTTATGATTAACTTTATTTTATAATTTATACTTTGTTGCGATAATTTGATGGTTTACTATCGATATGCAGTGTGGTTGCTGTACGGCACCTGTAGTACGCGATGTTGTTGCAGTCCGCGGGCATACTGCGCGTGCACATGAACAACCACCTCGCCGTGAAGCCGTTCCCCTGCCCGCACTGCCCGAAGACCTTCGCCACCAACTACTGGAGAAACGTAAGCTTACCATTTCTTCTATTTAAATTCAATCTTAAGGTTCAGCTGGCGCTCGGCCCGAGGCATGCTCGCCCCGCGCGACTAGCTGCTTAAGGGGGTGCATTGGAAATTATCGCGTGCTTTGAAACGGCGTTCTGACTAGATTAAGAAACAATAAGGTCTGATTTTAAGATATACGATTCTTGACTATATGATTGTTTATCTGATTTAATCGATACATGATTGCCTAAAATTTCCTCGATAGAAAAAAAAACCAAAGTTGGGTCTTTATTTTCCTTTTTATACTGCCTACTCAAACGATACATTATTTTACGACACAATCAAGTTAATACTATAGTATTTTTTCTAAATGAAATATAAATAAAAGTTAGGTATTTATCGAAAGTTGTCCAAAAAAGCCATTCCCGAAGAGTGTTGCATCTCTTTTTCTCTTGCGTGGAACGCATAAGCGTGTCTATGTCAAGGGGGCGTGGTCAACTCGAATCAAGGCATCCCCTTAACGTTGAATTAAGGAAAGAACATTGACTAATTGTTGCACGTCAACATGCGCGGGCGAGGCCGAGGCGACACTGCGCGTCATCCAAAATGACGTCGCACACGATTGCGGCTCATTGATTTCGGGTCCCACAACACCTTTTCTCTTTCATCTATTAGTATCAATAATTGTTCCAAATTTACTAACTAGCAATTGCACACGCACGAGACACTTGATAAAATTTGAGGAAAATAGGTAAGCCGTGCGTGCCTCACCCCGAGGCTGCTCAAAGTCGTACACATTTTTAGGATAGGTTTTTTTTATAATATTTTTATAAAAATAAAACCTAACCTAGGGTGCCGCTGGCAGCGAAGCGGGCCCTAAGCTACCGGCGGTCAGAGTGACCTAGAGGTGCTCGAGGAGTACCGCCTTCTGTGTCTGACCCTTGATCCAGCCATCTAGCGAGAGTCTCTTGAGGTGTTGGTCGAGACTCTTCGCTATTAGACCGTTCGCAGAGACTACTAAGCTTACAATTTATTATATAAATTTTGTCATATAATATACTCGAACACTTTAGTGCAGTCATTTTAGTGACCACTAGTATGGAACAAATTACAAAAATGGAATTTATAGTAGCTCATTTCTCTGTGTAACGGATATATCCCATAAAAATCATTCCACGTAAAAAAGAGGCCAAGTCTTAGACTCTTCCACCATAAAAAGTTGTGATATTTCGTAGTACCAAGGCATTCTTGTTAATCTTTATTTGCTAGCTAAATAAAATTCTGCAACATGGCAATCACACAACTTTACTGCATTTATGGATTTTTGCATTCCTAAAACTATGTAATGTGTGATTGCCAAGTCACGCTCTATAATATTTAAGATAAATCACATAAAAAACACAATGAATGCTTCATTTAAATCTATATAATTACTTTCGAGTAGAAAGTTTGTTGGATTCTTTAATAAAACCGTATTTTTACTGGACCAGTTATTTTGAATAACTGAGTCTCAAAATGCATAAATTCCAGAATGCCTGCTCGCACGGGCTAATAGTTGATAGAGCTGCAAAGGAACCTTTGCGTCCCTCACTGTGGCAACGCTAGCTTCTCTGTAGAAATCTATGCTCTAAGTGCCTACCCCTAGTGACAGCGGGCCTGTTTGTGTGCGCAGGAGCACGTGCGGAGACACACTGGAGAGAAGCCCTACCAGTGCGACCGCTGCCCGCGCGCCTTCGGGAGCAGGTCCAACATGATGCGCCACAACAAAGTGGTGAGTGTACACATGCTTTAATACCAGTGGCTCTGTGAGCTGTCGAACTCAACACGTTTAGTTTCATCTGTTTGCATGAACCTAGAATACTCTGGACAGGCTGTACGTGATGCCACAGTGAGGGACGGAAAGGCTCCTATGCAGCTAAATTAAGAACTGGTCTTAAAATGGCTGATGACTTGCCATGAACAACCTACTTAGTTTGGACGGGTAATGGTTTATGTGCCACAATTTCATACTGAATCAGTTGTGGCAAATAAAAAAAGTGGAACTATGACAAGGAAAATGAATGATATTTCCCTTTCTGTCACACTTATCGAGATTTGTATGCTACCAGCTCGCTCGCACGTGGTATTATTATTACCATAGCCTGTCCAGAGTATTCTAGGTTCATGCCTGTTTGTCATTGTATAAATAGATCAAATAAGCCGTGTTGACCTAATACACCACTAGATGGCGCTGTTCCCTGCGGAAACTAGCGAACACTTGGTCGTCATAGTTTCCCTAGGATATTAATCTAATGTTTTATTTTTCGAGCTTTATTGTGTGGAGTTACGTTTACCGAGAATAAACATACGTCGTTAAATTAAACCGGTGTTTATTCTTGCTTCCTTTCGAGACCCTGGTGCAAGCGTTTTGTACATGGTCCATCGAATCGGATAGCCTGGTGAAGTGGCTTATTTTTGGAAGTCTTCGCCCCGTGCTCAGTAGCAGTGGTTTGCTGTTTATAAAGCCGGGAAGTTCGCAGCTAATAGAGGTTGCCAGCGCCATCTAGCGGCGAGTAGCAGGAAGCTACTCTTGGATGCAGATATTGAGAGATCAGCTGCGGCAGTGGCGCCCCTAGTACGAGAAGTGAGCAGACGACGCGAGTAGCGCCGCACAGTGAATCGAGTAGAACAAGCATATGGGACAAAATTATTTTAGTAGTTTTTTGAGCTTATACGAGCTCATTATGTATGAATATACATAAACGTATAGTTTATGTACTTTGGTTCGTGACTTAGAGGGGTAGGGTGGGGGTTCAGAAAAAACAATATTATAAAAGTGAATGTACAATAATAAGTAATTTAATAATTATAACATTGTATCTTCAAGCAACCATAATTAAAAAAAAACAAACATAAAACCGGGCGACCAGAGGGCTGGCCAGTATTTCGCTCAGCGTGTTAGTATCGCTATACAGCGAGGAAATACGGCCAGCCTTCTGGGCACCATGCCCGTTGACGGCGATTTATGCCAAATTTTTTACCTATAGTTTAAGTTTTATGTACAATAATGAATTATATATTTTATTACATGTACACATAAAATACTAAATCTACTGTTGCAGTAATCTTTTAATCAACATCATTTTTAACATTATCATGCCATTACAAGGAAAAGTAAAACTAATTAGGAACTACATTTACATAGGATTCTTAAGTAGGTACATATAAATCAATTAGAGTTAATTACAGCGGTCATTTTATTAATTACTTTCACCGTCATCATCTTCATCCTGCGAATCATTAATTGACGTGTCATGATCATCTACACTAAACAAACTAGACACTACATCTACATTAGTTTCATTAACTCTAGGGGGTTTCAACAATGCTAAAACATCAGAAGACAACGAGTTTACTCTTTGCCTTGGTACATTTCTAAAACTATTAATTAAAGGGTCAGATGTAATCAACAGCATATTCATTAAATCTCTATTCGTGGCTTGACGAGATCGTTTTTGTGTGTGATGTTCCCTAAATCGTCTGCAATCTTTGTTTCGAGCTTCTTGTGCTTCCTCGGATAACTGTCCAATCGGCAATAGTGCTGATCGGATAATGTCGCTACTGTGAATCAATAATTTGTGTACTGTCACAGGCATGTAATACCACGAATAGAGATTTAAATAATGTTTTCTTATATCCCGTGTCAAATTTTCAAACGCTTCTAAATTTATTTCATAGCCCGATGATAGAACTCGAAGTATTATATCAAATTTTTTAATGAGTGATACATCTAACCCTGTAATTGCAGCACTAAGCTCCGGGTTTTCAAAAAATCTTCTAGCTGTATTTCCATCATTAGTATTACCAAAGCCTGGTTTTGGTTTATCAACGATCAGTCCCATTTCCGTTTTAAATCTAGTTTGAATTTCTAGTGAGCGTTTCTTTACATTCGCTTTATCGGCTTCTCCTCTAAGTTGCCACTTTTTTACTTCAAGGCGATAGCTTATGTGAAGTAAACACTCAAAACATCTAATCCAAGCATGGAGAGTTGATAAACCAAAACCAAGATTATCATTATTTGCAATATATTCCCTAGATTCATCATTCATAACTTTTGGAGTAGCTCCACAAATGAAACATTTTTGAGCAGAAGAAGTTTCGGTCATAGTATTGCAAATTTTTCCGTCAACCATGGTAAAAAGCATAATGTGTTCAACAGAAACTTCCCTTCCCATCACCTTGCATAATGTTGGCAATAAAGCGTTTATCTCTTCCAAGACTCGATTTGTTTCGGCAATAGTCAATTCTTTTGTTTCCTTGGAAAAAATAAACTTTATTGGACGACAATATGCAGTAGATGACGGGCGTGGATTCTGCCAAACGACATTATCAGCATCATCCCGTAATTGAAGCGGAACGAACGAATATACAAACAAAAATTCATCAGTGTCATTACTATTCGTAAACTTTTGTTTGTATGTACTATGACCGGAACTTCCATCGCAACCCCATTTACTAATTAGTTTGAATGATGAACAAGGGGACACTAAATTATCTAAAACTTCTTCCAGTGATAAAACCAAACGTTCAGCGGTTTTATCTAAAACTGCCTGAACGTTGATTTCAGCACGCGTTTCATTAATCAAAAAGCTATCTTCAGGAGGATAACATGCAACTTTAGCCTTTTTTAAACAATACAATGATGGAAATACGGTATGCCCTACCTTACTAGTCGACTGCCTTATGATGTTGTATGTGCATGTAGTCAATTTGCTATCTATATAGCACGCCAAAGCTTCTTCATTCGTCAAACATCTAGCGTTTTCTTTGCATGACACACCAGTTTTCTTTGTTGCCTGAGGTGTCGCCGCTCTTGTTATCTTCAATTATGTTCTTCATTCTTCTAGCCACTTCCTTGGAGCCCGATTGACGTGACGAAATTTCTGCTGCAAACAATAACTCCTCGGAACTTGTAGATTGAACTAAATTCTCTACTCGTCGTCGTTTAGTCTTCAGGCTAGAGTCCGAGAATTCCTTCTGGGGCCTTCCAGGGCCTGCTACAGCTTCAGTGGATGATGACGGCATCGTCGTACGTCTATGAACTTCAAACTTGATAGGTTCACCATGAAGCCAGTCAGAGTTCTTCTCGAGAAATCGCTGTCTACATTTACCAGCAGCATCCCACTTCTGAGCTATCCTGGATGAAAATTGGGATATCTTTACCTTAATTTGTCTCTGGGAGTCATCGGTTATTCCACTTAAATCATGCTCAGATGATATAAATGTATATATTTCGTTGTTTCTCGCTTCCTTCAAATGTCTCTGCCATACATCGAAGAAATTGACTTTTGAAATGCAAAAATCGAATTCTGAAAGAAAAAAAAAATAATAGTTGTACTCAAAAGTTGGATAGGGAGTTTATTAAATATGACGGTTTAAAGTTATAAGTATATTATATATAAATTTCACAGAGTAGACAGATGCCGACATGTAATTTCTTGACCATGAAAGTCAAAGTTAGGGTAAAATTCCAATGATTATTCGGAAACATGTTGATGTTTTACAAAATACAATGAATATTTTTATAATCAATATATGTCTAAAAATACTACTTACGCTCCAAATTGGAATCCATAATAATGAAATAAACACAAATAACTTGGAAATGCACACAATTATTTTTAAGCCAAGAGCAATTACGCAAATGAATGCATAGTAAATTTGCACTCATCCTATATAGTCACCTTAATTACTCATGTAAGGGGGGGTTGCAGGAAAAAATAACACGTGGGACTCTTAATGTATACTCATTAGTAATGACCTACCATAATGAGTTTTTGGATATTTGATAAGGGTTTTTGTCCCATTTGCATGTTCTACTCGATTCACAGTGCGCCGTAAGATCAGCGAAGTAGTGACGTCACATATCGATTGGGAGTGAGTGAGACAAGTGATCAACTGTACTCAACATTGAAATTTATATTGCACGCGAGTTTCAACCTAGTGAATTGATTGTTTACATCGACTTAACAGAAAAATCATCATCGGTTTCATCGACTTAGAATATTTTTGTTGTTTATGGACTTAAAAAAATCTTGGTAACTTTGGACTTAGTAGAATTTGCACTTGATTTTGTATGGAATATTAACATAGAATAAATTGTAATAATTACTAACTTAGAATATTAAGAGAAATCCTGTTGGAACGGGGAATCCATGCCCAATTTTGCCTGTTTGGTTTGGTTTCAAACACTTGTAAGATTTTAGCGATCGCACCAAACACTTATAAAATTTTAACGACCGTTCCAAGGACTTGTAAAATTTTAGTTATTGCCGTGTTCACAAAGTTGGTAATTTAAATTGTAAAGTTGTTTGCTTTCATAATGGAGGCCATACTTAACTACCAAGAGGACTTGTGCACACGTATATTCAAAGCGAGAGTTAATTTTAAAAAATCACCGAAAGACCGTAAAACCAAGCATCATCTGGAAAGTAGATTAGAGAACTTAGACCAATTATGGTCAGAATTTAAAAATGGACACAAAGAATTAGTACAAGGGTCTGATTCAACAGTCTTAAAAAGTATGCCTTATATTACTGGGGATACTTACGATAAAACTGAAGCGGAGTATACGGATTACCGATGCGAGCTAAAGGATTTGTTATGTCAGTTTACTACAGCAAATCTTAGTAAAGGGGGTAGTAACAGGGAGGATACGGCAAGCAAATCAAGTACAGTAAAACTTCCTAAATTGTCTATCCCTACTTTCTCAGGGAAATATCATGAGTGGACCACCTTTAGAGACCTGTTTTTGTCGATGATCCACAATAATGACTCGTTGGACAGCGTGCAAAAGATGCAATATTTAAAAAGCTACCTGGCAGGAGAGGCGGAGCAGTTACTTCGTAACATACCTGTTTCGGAAACGAATTATTGGCGGTGCTGGAGTCAGCTAGAGCAGAGGTACAATAATAAAAAGTATTTGTCACATTGTATCCTCAAACGTTTGTTAAGTCAAAAAAGTGCAACCACCGAGTCTCCGGCTTTCCTCAAGGAGCTTATGGATACGTCGACAGATTGTTTAAGCGCACTGTCTAATCTAGGCATTGATGTCTCCACATGGGACATTATTGTAATACATCTGTTAACGTTAAAATTAGATCCTGAAACACGTAAGCAATGGGAGCTTAATGTAGCAACCAACTCGGCGTCAGACGCCTTGCCTACATTTGATCTGTTTAAGGAGTTTCTGACAAGTCGTTACAGAGCTTTGGAATTTATTGAACCGAAGAGTGCCAATAAGACCCCATGTGCTTACGGGAAATCGTTTAGTGGTAATAAACAAAATGTATTACACGTAGCGAACGCATCCGCACTAGCGTGCGAATTCTGTAAAGAGTCTCACAAACTGTGTTTCTGCAAAAAGTTTGCAAATGAGGATTATGAGAAAAGACACGAGTTTGTAACTGATAATCGAATGTGCTATAATTGTCTAGGTAGTAACCACACTGTAAGATTCTGCCAAAAAGCCACTACTTGTAGATTTTGTAGAAAGAAACATCATTCCTTGCTTCACCCAAGGGATGTCTCAACTTCAACTGCGAGCTCCAAGAACGCAGGTCAGGCAGTGGAAGGGGTGTCGAAAGAAGCCACACATATAGCGACGGAGAGTACACCAAAAGAGATCACGCCGATTGTCAGCTGTTTTACGAAAGGGGTAACTCGTGAGGAGATACTGTTAGCCACAGCTCTGGTAAGAGCTGAGTCTAAAACAGGTGACTATCAGGTAGTTCGAGCGTTATTAGACCAAGGCTCACAGGCTTCGTTTGTTACAGAAGCCGTGGTACAAGCCCTAGGGATAAAGAAAATTCCCATTAGATCATCGATTTCAGGATTAGGTGGCGATACGACGTCGGTAACGTCTAAGTATACGGTTCAATTGAAAGTCCAATCGCTAACCGATCCAACTTTCAGTCTTGCGTTGAAGGCGTATGTGCTGAACAAGATCACTACTTATCTTCCCGGCAAGAAAGTAGCAGTTCCAGAATGGTTGGAACTACAGCAGCTCACGTTGGCTGATCCAACTTATAGTTCACCCAACAAGATAGATATCTTGTTGGGAGCCGAAATCTACAGCCAGATTCTTAAAGATGGAGTGCTGCGAGGTCCAAAGGGAACTCCTGTAGCACAGTGCACCACACTCGGGTGGATTTTGTCTGGTCCGGTAGGTTCGACGAGTACAAACAACAATATAACCGTCTTACATGCCCATGTAAACGAAGACGATTTGTTGAAACGTTTCTGGGAGATAGAGGCCGAGCCAGCAGCAACCATTAAGCGCCTCACAGTGGACGAACAGAAATGTGAAGAACTGTTCGCGTCCACTACGGTGAGAGATGAGGATGGCAGATATGTCGTGAAGCTACCGTTCCGGGTTCCCAGTTCAACATGTAAAGGAAATTCACGTGAAGTTGCTGTGAAAAGGTTGCATGCTTTAGAGAGGAAGTTCTTAAAAGATGAGACACTAAAGCAGAGATACACCGACGTGCTGAAAGAATACGAACAACTAGGCCACATGTTTCTGGTAACCGATCCTGACAAAAAGCGGGAAGATGCAATATACTTACCCCATCATGCGGTGATCCGGGAAGATAAAAGCACCACAAAGGTCCGGGTCGTATTTGACGCATCCTGTAAGTACGACAATGGGTTGTCATGGAACGACCTACTCATGACAGGACCTACTTTACAATCAGAACTACGTCATCTCATTATGCGCTGGAGACAACACCCCGTCTGTCTGGTGGCAGACATTGTGAAAATGTACCGCATGGTAAAGGTAGCAGAAGAAGATACCGATTTCCAACGCATAGTGTGGCGAGATAATCCTCAAGATAAGGTCAAGGATTACAAGCTGCTGACCGTTACCTTCGGCACCGCGTCCGCTCCTTATTTAGCCGTAAAAGCGCTAAATCAGGTCGCCTGTGATCATGAAGAGATGTATCCTATGGCTGCAAAACTAGTTCATGAAGGGTTCTACATGGACGATCTCATGACCGGATGCCAAACAGAAAGGGAAGGGTTAGTGCTATACACGGAAATGAAAGCGTTACTAAATGAAGGTGGTTTTGTGCTACAAAAATGGGCAAGTAATAAAAAAGATCTGCTAGAAATGATAGTCCAAACAGAAAGGGTAAACCAAGAAAGTGAAGATGAGAAGAACAACCTGGAAATAAAAATAGATAATGTAGTTAAAATACTAGGACTTACCTGGAACCGAGATGAAGATGAGTTTCAGTACTCCGTGAAGCTGCCGCCGCTATCGCCACCTGCAACTAAAAGAAAAATTATTTCGGATGTTTCGCGTCTGTTCGATCCGTTAGGGTGGTTGGCGCCGTGCGTCATAGTAGCCAAGATATTTATTCAGCGGTTGTGGATAGCAGGAGTCGGATGGGATGAGGAACCACCAGCTGATATATTACAAGATTGGCTTACCTGGTAGACTTCCGGCTTCCACGATGGATATCCACTCATTCGGATGACACGCTAGTAGAGTTGCACGGTTTTAGCGATGCCTCGACCGCAGCCTACGCCGCCGTAGTTTATCTTCGGACTGTCAAGAAGTCTGGGGAGATTCACGCAACACTAGTAGCCGCTAAAACTAGAGTATCTCCTGTCAAGCAGATCAGTATACCCAGGTTAGAGCTGTGCGGGGCGGTACTCGTATCTAAGTTACTGAAGGAAGTGGCGGAGGTTATGAATATACCCAAACCTAACATAAGAGCATGGACAGACTCCACGGTAGTCTTGGCATGGCTCAACAAACATCTCAGTAGCTGGAAGACGTTTGTGGCCAACCGGGTGTCAGATATACTTACCACTATGGACTCGTCGCAATGGTCGCACGTGTCTACCAAGGAGAACCCTGCAGATTGCGCCTCTCGTGGAATCCGTCCTGCAGAACTAACAGAACATGACTTGTGGAAATTCGGTCCCAAGTTTTTTTACAATGAGGTCATCGAGTACTCAAAACCTAAAGATAACGACACGAAGTTAGAAAAATCGGCGAAAGTTCACTTAGGAGTTGTCGATGAGCCATTTTGGAACAAATACTCATCTCTTAAGAAACTCATTCGTGTTGTTGCTTTTTGTAGACGGTTTGTAAGCAAGCGTGATAAGAACAAAGTTCATACAACTCACCTCCAAAAGTGGGAATTAGACGAGGCTATGACCACTTGCGTTAAGGCTTGTCAAAACGCGGAGTTCCAGACGGAACTTGCGGAGATCAAAAAAGACGGCTACATCAGTTCAAAATCGTCAAGGATTCGTTCACTGACTCCGTTCCGAGACAACGGTGTGCTGCGAGACTACAGAACACATCCAAGTCAGATGCCGTAAAACACCCCATTGTTTTACCATATGACTCTCACCTGACCAGATTGATCGTCGCTGATGCCCATGACAGAACACTCCATGGCGAGCAGCGCGCAATGCTCAACTATTTGAGATCGGCGTACTGGATTGTAAGGGCAAAGGACTTGGTCAAACAACACATTCGAAGATGTATTTCCTGCGTTCGTCAAAAGGCCAAAACTCAGACTCAATTAATGGGAGCTCTCCCTGCTGCTAGAGTCACTCCAGATAGAGCATTTATTCGCAGTGGAGTGGATTATGCAGGACCCATTAACATAAGGACAACAAAGGGCCGAGGACATCACTCGTATAAAGGATACGTGTGTTTATTCATTTGTATGGTCACGAAGGCCATACATTTGGAAGTGGTTAGTGAGTTGACGTCGCGTGGATTCCTTGAAGCTTTCAAAAGGTTTGTGTCAAGGCGTGGTCGCTGTTTGGAGCTCCATAGCGACAACGGTACAAATTTCGTCGGAGCGTCCAAAGAACTAAAGGATCTTTTCCATGCGGAGAAGTCCAGCATGGTTAAAGAGATAGCCGATAATTTAGCTTCCAACGGAACCTCATGGCATTTTATACCTCCCCGAAGCCCTAACTTCGGTGGTTTATGGGAAGCTGGGATAAAATCCACGAAGTATCACATTAAAAGAGTCATCGGAGATTCGACTCTTACCTATGAAGAGATGGCGACTTTACTTAGCCAGATAGAAGCCTGTCTAAATTCACGACCTATCTCTGTCATAAATAATGACCCAAATGAGCCAAACGCGCTAACGCCTGGGCATTTTTTTAATCGGAGAGCCGTTAGTTACAGTTCCAGAACTTAACTACGAAACGTCAAATATCGGAACACTCAAGCGTTGGCAATTGACACAGCGTATGCTGCAAACATTTTGGCGTCGTTGGTCAAATGAGTATTTGACCCACTATTTACATCGCTATAAGTGGGCACATCAAATCCCCGAACCCAAGGTTGGGGACGTCGTCTTGGTGAAGGAGGATGATCTGCCTCCATCCAAGTGGCTTCTTGGTACAATTATGCAGAAGCACACTGGTTTAGACATGTTAACTAGAGTAGTAACCATCAAATCTAAAAATTCTTTGATAAAACGTCCAACGTCAAAACTGTGTCTTACCAGTGACTAATTAGTGTAGTTTATTTTATATTGTTATTCTGTAGAATTTAAGTGTTAAGGTCAGAAAGAAGCTTTGCTCTGTTTCAAGCATACTGTAACCTGTAGTATCTCTCTTACCTATAAATCCGTAGCCATTGCATGGTGGGCGGTTATGCGGAAGGACATGTTTTCCTTGGTGGGCGGTATGTATAAATAGATCAAGTAAGCCGTGTTGATCTAATACACCGCTAGATGGCGCTGTTCCCTGCGGAAACTAGCGAACACTTGGTCGTCATAGTTTCCCTAGGATATTAATCTAATGTTTTATTTTTCGAGCTTTATTGTGTGGTTACGTTTACCGAGAATAAACATACGTCGTTAAATTAAACCGGTGTTTATTCTTGCTTCCTTTCGAGACCCTGGTGCAAGCGTTTTGTACAGTCATCCAATCTTGCAAGTTAAATTTGACCCACTTCTTGGTGACCGATTGAGCTCAAATTTTGGGTAGGTGAGTATAGTTTGGATGACAATTAAATATTATGGTACCTGCGAGCTGATCTGATGATGGAGACAGAAAGCCATGGGAATTCAGTACTTAACCGACGTAACCCCGTCGAGTTTGGGCTCGTTAGCATCGTCTCAATGAGTAGTTGATGATGGCATACAGAACAGTACAGTTGGCAATAAAAGCTTGTACCAAAAATATTTTTTTTGACAGAAACTTGTTTAGAAATAAATCAATACGAGTACTTATATACATAAAAAACATCTATGACTCGTAACAAATATTTGTGCTAATCGTATGCCCTTACTTCGAACCCAAGACCTCCAGCTTCGTAGGCAGGCCCACTACCAACTAGGCTAAAGCGACGACCGCAATAAATTGTAAATCAATAAACATAATCTCCGCAGGTGCACCTAGGGCAGCACGACAACGCCATGTGCACCGCGTGCGCGCGCGTGTGCACGACGCGCGCCAGCCTGCGCGTGCACTTCCGCGCCGTGCACCTGCGCCAGGGCTGGCCCAAGAGACCGAACCGGAAGAAGCCGCCGCGAAAGCCATCGCCGGCACGCACACCCTCGCCGTCGGCCTCCTCCTAGCGCTGGCCCTGGCCCTGGCGTGCCAGACATCAGTGGCATTGGAGGATCCTGCAACGATAGCACATTTTGGCCGTTGAGACCGCACGACAGAGTCGGTAGGATACTGTAATTTTGTTGCCAGCGTCAGTCACAATGTCGGCACTAATATTATTGAAATTAAATTGAAAAAAAATATGGGTTTCAACCTTACTCAGGTTGAATCCCGGGGAAG
This sequence comes from Epinotia bilunana, assembly GCA_947049275.1. Taxonomy (NCBI): domain Eukaryota; kingdom Metazoa; phylum Arthropoda; class Insecta; order Lepidoptera; family Tortricidae; genus Epinotia; species Epinotia bilunana. The sequence goes on along the minus strand of OX346277.1, from coordinate 725,070 downwards.
AACATATGATAGTTTTATCCCGGAAATCATCCCGTAAGGGGGTGAAAGTTTGTTTAGGGCTAGTATATAAACGAGAGATTAGAGTCGCGGGCAAAATCTAGTTAATTATATTCGAGGACAAAACACAAACGCAGTTCAAGAAAATGTTATTCAGGAAAAACCTAAGTTTGTTTCTTTTCATTGCACGAGATAAAGAGATAGTAAGTGGGACAAAAACAAGTGCAACTGCCCACCCCGGCGCAGTGATCACGCACAAGCACACCAAGAAAAGCCGCACGACATCACTAAGGGCCAAAGTTCCAACCTAACCTCAGCGGGGTCACGCCCTCTTCAAACCAAAATCCCGTTCCGCCACCGGAGCAGGTCCGCTTTGGCCCTATTTTTTGAACGCGATCCATCTGACCTCCCAACTCAGAGGGAGAACTAGGCCTAGTTTGCACCGGTTTCCTCACGATGTTGAACTTCACCACAAAGCTACTAATAAACCTCAAAGAAAATAATGATTTTTAGTTTTATTTTGCAGCCTGATTAAAAATACAAGTGTTACTCTGGCTCAAACCTGCAACCTGAATGTGAATGTGTTATTCACTGCGAACATGAACCTCTAATACTCAGTACAAGCTATAGTAATAATAATACCACGTGCGAGCGAGATGGTAGCATAGAGATCTCGATAAGTGTGACAGAAAGGGAAATATCATTCGTTGTCCTTGTCATAGTGCCACTTTTTTTATTTGCCACAACTGATTTAATATGAAGTGGCTCATAAACCATTGCCCTTCCAAATTAAGTAGGTTGTTTATGGTTAGCCATCAGCCATTTCAAAACCAGTTCTTAATATAGCTAGCTTTTCCGTCCCTCGTGACATCACGTATGGCCTGTCCAGAGTATTATAGGTCTATGACTGCCAAGAATCGCTACGCTCGTAGCCGATCCCGTGGTTTTACCAGGAGTGGTTTGGAAGTGTGTACGCTTAGGCACCCGCTGGGCGGGTTCCCGGCGGTGAACGTGTTAAGGCCAGGGCTTGGAACCGGTACCGAAATTACCGGTAAAATACCGGTATTTGTAGGTTCTTTTCGTTTCGGTTCCAGAGAACCGGTAAAGGAAAAATACCGGTATTAGTACCGAGCTCGTGTGTGCGACGTTGCCGTTTCGTGCGAGTGCGTGGTGCGGCGTACGGGTGTACGGCGGCGTTGCCAGCCGAGCCGGCGGCGCGCGAGAAGTGATTTAGTTCCATGATTATTACTAAACTCATGTTCGACTCGCGCGCATGCGATGCGAATTAAGATGGGGCGAAAAAAGTAGGTAAATCGGGTTTACGAGTATTTTGAGTTATAGTGAGGGTGTTTAGCGATATAAAATGGCCACACCTTACTTTTTTCGCTACAAGTATGAAACTTGGCACAGTTGTTCCTTGTATCAAAATAAGCCGATTAAGATCGGTAGCCCTCGCAAGCCCTCCCTTTGGCACAGGGGAGGGGGAGCTAAAATACCGCTCCGCCCGGCTTCATTCTAAAAATTCTAACTGTCCATGGTTAGCTAATAGGTCAAATTTAGTATTAATTTCGGATAAATTAATAACGTAGACTTTATTTCTGGTATAAAAGAAATTACTTATTATTCAAGCAATTTATAAAATAAATACATAAAAATCTAATTTTACAATTTACATTTTTAATTTTGAGCCCTCGTAAATATTTTTCTGTATACAAAAAATATTAAAATAGTTCGAATCCCGGCTCGTACCAATGGGTTTATCGGAACTTATGTACGGATTATATTTCATATGCGTTGTATTGTATTATTTAAGTTTAGTTGGCCACCAGTCTTTGCGATCCGTCAGCGCACCGCAGCCATGCTTTGTCTAGTTGACATTTGTGACATGAAGGCGTACGGGTGGCAATAGACTGCGGCGCTACCACGAACTTCGAAAGTCGAAGTTCGGGTATTTCCATCTCTATCGCACTCCATTACTTGAGTGACAGGGATGCATGTATTACAAACTATGCACACACTCAAATGCTATACGTCTGAACTTTTGTGGTAAATACGGTCTTGCCTCCTTCGTTGAAATTTCACAATAAACCGATTTGTTACATGTAGGTATCGCGATGAGTTTTATATTTACACTACTATTTATGTCAGATTGCGTCATGTTTTTTAAGTAATCATCTTTTGCTTGTTCATCAGCGAGTTCTCCGTAGTCGAGCGTTGTGGGACAAAATATTGTTTCTATATACGCGACAGCGTGTCCGCGACTACGTTATCCTTCCCACTTATGTGTCTTATTTCGGTCGTGAACTCGCTTATGAACAATAACTGTCTTGTACGCCGTGGCGTCTCATTACTACTTCTACCTATGTTTTCAAATGCGTGGCATAAGGGCTTATGATCCGTATAAACTGTCAGCGGTCTGCCTTCGAATGATTTGCGAAAATGTTTTATGGATATGTAAATAGCTAAGAGTTCGAGGTCATATGCGGAGTATACTTTCTGGGTTTTAGTAATTTTTTTCGAAAATAACCCTAACGGCTCCCATATGCCATTAACTAATTGTTGTAGTACAGAACCTATTGAGCTAAGGTAAACGTCCACTGTTTCGGCAGGTTAAGCCTCTTATGACTGTATTTTTTTTCAGACATCACTGAGCATGATATCGCTTTGAAATTATTTGTGTGATGAATTTTGATATCTTGCCTATTATTTAATGCAATAATAATATAGTTTTTGTTACATAATCTAATTTTTATTAATTTATTTGTAGACCTCGTATTTGAACCCCATTTCGTGATAAAATTTGGCTCTGCTCCTAAGTTTGTGAGTTCGTGACCCCTGTTTCGGCATACACTTTTTAAGCAACTTATAGTACGAGATACCGTTTAAGGAATATACACCCTCATTTGTTCTTTTATATTGAACAGGATTATTGATGAGGCAGTAACTTGAATATTCACAAAATCCAATACAGGGCCTGGTAAAACTCGGTATTTAAAATCGCGGGACTTTTGTTCCTTTTCCGGGATTTTTTTATGAAATGTAAGATTAAATAACTTATCCAATAGTACCTACAGGCTCACCTTTTTGAAAGTGTGTCCCACATAGGTTACCTATTATCTAAGTATATTAACGAAAACCGTTTAAGTTAAATATCTACCTTTTGGATGTGGCACGCATCTGTAAACGCTGTTCTGTTTAATAGGGTATAAACTTACCTTTCACTTCATAGACATTCTTCAATAATTTTCATCAATAGGTATTCCTTATAAAGTACCTGTCTACTTAGTTTTTTTTATGAAAATCATAAATATATAGCGGATCATCATAAGGATATTATTGAAACAAAAAGCTGACGGTGAGATCCAGTTTTTATTACTTACAAATATGGTGAGATCCAGTTTTTATTACTTAAAAATATGGTGAGATCCAGTTTTTATTACTTACAAATAACAATAATAGCCATAATTATGACAAAAAATGTCGTATTTGTTTAAACTTTGACTTATAATCAAATATAACTTGTATAGTTTAGATTATTTGAACTGAGCTCATGAATGGCCATTGTAGTGAGCTCATGAATAGCTTTTGTTTGCGGTCAGCGAGTGCCAATTTTGCAAAAAAATGTTACCGCCACGTAAAATGTTCATTGAATAATGAACTCTATCTTCTTTTACAATAGATTCCAAATTAGCTACGAGATAAAATACCCTTCACGGCGTGCCCGGTATAAACCATATAAAATAAATGTTACTTCATTATTTGTTACTTTATTTCGAATCTTTGGCGAAGACGATAGAGTTCATTATTCAATGAACGTTTTACGTGGCGCACAGTGAATCGAGTAGAACAAGCATATGGGACAAAATTATTTTATAAGTTTTTTGAGCTTATACGAGCTCATTATGTATGAATATACATATACGTATAGTTTATGTACTTTGGTTCGTGACTTAGAGGGGTAGGGTGGGGGTTCAGAAAAAACAATATTATAAAAGTGAATGTACAATAATGAATTATATATTTTATTACATGTACACATAAAATACTAAATCTACTGTTGCAGTAATCTTTTAATCAACATCATTTTTAACATTATCATGCCATTACAAGGAAAAGTAAAACTAATTAGGAACTACATTTACATAGGATTCTTAAGTAGGTACATATAAATCAATTAGAGTTAATTACAGCGGTCATTTTATTAATTACTTTCACCGTCATCATCTTCATCCTGCGAATCATTAATTGACGTGTCATGATCATCTACACTAAACAAACTAGACACTACATCTACATTAGTTTCATTAACTCTAGGGGGTTTCAACAATGCTAAAACATCAGAAGACAACGAGTTTACTCTTTGCCTTGGTACATTTCTAAAACTATTAATTAAAGGGTCAGATGTAATCAACAGCATATTCATTAAATCTCTATTCGTGGCTTGACGAGATCGTTTTTGTGTGTGATGTTCCCTAAATCGTCTGCAATCTTTGTTTCGAGCTTCTTGTGCTTCCTCGGATAACTGTCCAATCGGCAATAGTGCTGATCGGATAATGTCGCTACTGTGAATCAATAATTTGTGTACTGTCACAGGCATGTAATACCACGAATAGAGATTTAAATAATGTTTTCTTATATCCCGTGTCAAATTTTCAAACGCTTCTAAATTTATTTCATAGCCCGATGATAGAACTCGAAGTATTATATCAAATTTTTTAATGAGTGATACATCTAACCCTGTAATTGCAGCACTAAGCTCCGGGTTTTCAAAAAATCTTCTAGCTGTATTTCCATCATTAGTATTACCAAAGCCTGGTTTTGGTTTATCAACGATCAGTCCCATTTCCGTTTTAAATCTAGTTTGAATTTCTAGTGAGCGTTTCTTTACATTCGCTTTATCGGCTTCTCCTCTAAGTTGCCACTTTTTTACTTCAAGGCGATAGCTTATGTGAAGTAAACACTCAAAACATCTAATCCAAGCATGGAGAGTTGATAAACCAAAACCAAGATTATCATTATTTGCAATATATTCCCTAGATTCATCATTCATAACTTTTGGAGTAGCTCCACAAATGAAACATTTTTGAGCAGAAGAAGTTTCGGTCATAGTATTGCAAATTTTTCCGTCAACCATGGTAAAAAGCATAATGTGTTCAACAGAAACTTCCCTTCCCATCACCTTGCATAATGTTGGCAATAAAGCGTTTATCTCTTCCAAGACTCGATTTGTTTCGGCAATAGTCAATTCTTTTGTTTCCTTGGAAAAAATAAACTTTATTGGACGACAATATGCAGTAGATGACGGGCGTGGAATCTGCCAAAGGACATTATCAGCATCATCCCGTAATTGAAGCGGAACGAACGAATATACATACAAACAAAAATTCATCAGTGTCATTACTATTCGTAAACTTTTGTTTGTATGTACTATGACCGGAACTTCCATCGCAACCCCATTTACTAATTAGTTTGAATGATGAACAAGGGGACACTAAATTATCTAAAACATCTTCCAGTGATAAAACCAAACGTTCAGCGGTTTTATCTAAAACTGCCTGAACGTTGATTTCAGCACGCGTTTCATTAATCAAAAAGCTATCTTCAGGAGGATAACATGCAACTTTAGCCTTTTTTAAACAATACAATGATGGAAATACGGTATGCCCTACCTTACTAGTCGACTGCCTTATGATGTTGTATGTGCATGTAGTCAATTTGCTATCTATATAGCACGCCAAAGCTTCTTCATTCGTCAAACATCTAGCGTTTTCTTTGCATGACTTGGTGTTTTCTTTGTTGCCTGAGGTGTCGCCGCTCTTGTTATCTTCAATTATGTTCTTCATTCTTCTAGCCACTTCCTTAGAGCCCGATTGACGTGACGAAATTTCTGCTGCAAACAATAACTCCTCGGAACTTGTAGATTGAACTAAATTCTCTACTCGTCGTCGTTTAGTCTTCAGGCTAGAGTCCGAGAATTCCTTCTGGGGCCTTCCAGGGCCTGCTACAGCTTCAGTGGATGATGACGGCATCGTCGTACGTCTATGAACTTCAAACTTGATAGGTTCACCATGAAGCCAGTCAGAGTTCTTCTCGAGAAATCGCTGTCTACATTTACCAGCAGCATCCCACTTCTGAGCTATCCTGGATGAAAATTGGGATATCTTTACCTTAATTTGTCTCTGGGAGTCCTCGGTTATTCCACTTAAATCATGCTCAGATGATATAAATGTATATATTTCGTTGTTTCTCGCTTCCTTCAAATGTCTCTGCCATACATCGAAGAAATTGACTTTTGAAATGCAAAAATCGAATTCTGAAAGAAAAAATAAAAAAAATAGTTGTACTCAAAAGTTGGATAGGGAGTTTATTAAATATGACGGTTTATAGTTATAAGTATATTATATATAAATTTCACAGAGTAGACAGATGCCGACATGTAATTTCTTGACCATGAAAGTCAAAGTTAGGGTAAAATTCCAATGATTATTCGGAAACATGTTGATGTTTTACAAAATACAATGAATATTTTTATAATCAATATATGTCTAAAAATACTACTTACCCTCCAAATTGGAATCCATAATAATGAAATAAACACAAATAACTTGGAAATGCACACAATTATTTTTAAGCCAAGAGCAATTACGCAAATGAATGCATAGTAAATTTGCACTCATCCTATATAGTCACCTTAATTACTCATGTAAGGGGGGGTTGCAGGAAAAAATAACACGTGGGACTCTTAATGTATACTCATTAGTAATGACCTACCATAATGAGTTTTTGGATATTTGATAAGGGTTTTTGTCCCATTTGCATGTTCTACTCGATTCACAGTGTGGCGGTAACATTTTTTTGCAAAATTGGTACGCGCTGACCGCAAACAAAGGCTATTCATGAGCTCAGTACTATGGCCATTCATGAGCTCAGTTCAAATAATCTAAACTATAATTAACACTGCTAATAGTACCTATCTATTTAAGAGATTAAATATTATATTACGAACTTCCGTAATAAAAAAATAAATCAAATCAACTTGAAAATTTAACAAATTTTAAATAAATCCTTCTTTTCTTAGACAATCAATAGGGAAGATGCAGCTATAATATTTACCATTATTTTTTGACCAAAATGTTGATAAAACATAAAATAATAGCTACTGAAACGTTTTTACTTTAGTTTAATTTAAACTAATTTCGAACAATAATTACCACTCATCGTCATTGTTTTAACATCATAGGTTTTCGCGGAGCCTTCAGACACTACTTTAAGAATGAGACCTGGAAAATTTTCACCCTCGTATGCCACTACTACGTATTCGCCCGTTTTAAATGACATGGCGTTATCAGGAGTCTTACTATCATTTTTTTCTTCTGTATTATTTTCTGGACTTTCTGGTGCCAATGGTCGCTCTTCTCGAGACTGGCGCGTGTTCTTAGGTTTTGGTGTAGCCTTCGCCTTTTGTTTGGTTCCAGAATTTCTTTTGTTTTTATTTAAATCAGCCTTTAATTTAGCTTTCTCCTCGCGTTCTTTTTTTCGCAGTTGAACTTGCTCAATTTTTTCTTTTTTTTCTATTTCTTGGTGGCGCTGGTAATTAATATACTCTGTAGAAGTAGCAATCGTTGGGATCAAGGACTTTGTGGCTCTTTGTTTTGTGTTTTTACTAATCTCTGTTGCTGTTTTTCATTATTACCGGATCGACAATAAATACTTTTTTGGCCTCTCCTTGCTAACACAGCTTGGCCTTTAAGGCACAAGAAAAAAGCTGACTCGTCACAATTGAAAATTCGAGACGGATCTTGCAGAATCTCCAGATGGTCATTCTCTTCCAAGTATTTGTGAACACGGTCGAACCAGTGTCGTATTTTCTCTTCTGTTGCACCGATTCGTGCTGTGGTTAATGCTTGACATACCCTTGAACTTACATCTGGGTTTCTTTTCAAAAATCCTTCGTACCAGTGTCTCCCTGGAACTCCATCTTTTAATGGATAGTTACAGAACTTAGTTACAGAACTGAATAGGCCTACCTATTCAGTTCTGTAACTGTATGGAAAGCGAACCACCTTAAAATCATTTACTGATTAATAGGGTACAGTCAAGGTCACCAATATGTATATACCCTAAGTTGCAAAAATATGTATACAACAACCTTATTTCCGTAGTATAAAGGTTTGTATACATATTTCTGTAAGTTTGTGGTGTATACGTATAGGTGACCTTGACTGTACAAAGTAACCTTTAATTTAATTTAAAAATCCCGCAAAAATAACATCGGTCGGGATTCAACTCTCGTGGTCCCGGGATTTATCCAGGCAACACTATTGCATTTTATCAATGTAATACATGTTACTTCTTCCAGAAGAATATCAAATAACAAATGAGGTTACACATTCCCCATACCTTATCTCCTACTAGGAGAAAACGAATTCCGAAAAAATTATAAGGGTCCCGGGATAACAAGTCCCGTATCCCTGGGATTTACCCAGGCACCACTATTGCAATTTATCAATATACATGTTACTTCTGCAAGAAGAATATCAAATAACAAATGAGGTTACACATTCCCCATACCTTACCTCGTACTAGGAGTGATCTGTGTATTTACCTACCACTACAGATTTCTCTGTCACGAACTTGGGGAAAAAGTATGAAAAGTAGTAGTCCCTTTCTTCGTGTTACTATTTCTTGGATATTCGCGCAATTAATGACGTAGATCACTTTTAAATTATGTTCAATAACCATTACCTATCCAATATGTAGTAAATAAACATAAAATACATTACAGAAATCGAGCAATAAACAAAATTGTGCTGCAAATAAATATGCGAATTCACCTTAAAATTGTACATTGAGATCACTTTCAAACTCGTTTTATGAAAATTCTAGTGAACAAAACATATACCGAATTTAGCTCATAGAACACGTCATAAAATACATTATCTGTTATTTACATTTGCATTCACAATATCTTAAGTGTTATTTAAATACAGAAGATACTAGGATGTATCTAGAAAACCCTTGATTCGTTAGTAACACGAAATAGGGGCCACACGATTAATTTATTGACCGCTTGTTCGTGAGTCGATTTATTGCAATTTCAGGGGCTCCTATACATAAATATACACTTTTTCCGTATTAAATCCATTGCTAAGGAACTTAACAAAAGCATTGTTAAAAGTTTTATTCAAATGGACTTACCTTTTCCTTTCAATTTCCTTAAGAAGTCGGAGCGAGCACCTTACGTCAACACACAGTACGCGCACACCACACAGTTGTTTTCGGCCGACTGACAGTTTCAAGCGTTGTGTTGCTATTAGTTTAGTCGTTAAAATTTGAGTATTTGTTTTTTTGGAAAGATTAAATGATAGAGATTTTTTACAAATGTACAATTTTAATAAAAAAAAATTGAGTTGCTTATTATAAGCGTCAGAAACTAAACTAACGAAATGACGTACTAGCACGAACTTATGGCCCGTTACCTTAGTCGATGCATCCGTCATCAAGGCTAAGTTCGCATCCGACCGGGGGTGTGATAGTGTAACGGCTTTTTTAAGGCCTTCCTTACACTGTACAAACGCCTCCTCGGTTGCGCTAGTCCACGCGATAGGGGTTTTATCTCGTTTCTTTGTATGTATTAAATATTGGTCTAGCCGTGATTGCATTTCTGCCGCTGCCGGAATATGCGCGCGGTAGAAGTTGAGCATACCTAAAAATCTGCGTAACTGCTCGATGGTCTGTGGTTTAGGGTAGTCTGTTATGGCCCGAACCTTTTCCTCTAAAGGTCTAATTCCCGCCGTGCTGACTTCGTACCCTAGAAATTCTAGGTTTGGAGGACCAAAACTACACTTGGCTAAATTGATCGTTATTCCAAACTTATCGAATCGTTGCAACACCTGCCTAAGATGATCCCTATGCTGCGCCTCGTTATCGCTTGCAATAAGGACATCATCTAGGTAACTAAATAAAAAATCTAAGCCTTCCAGAACCGAAGTGTTCATGAACCGCTGAAAGGTTTGAGCTGCACAACGGAGTCCAAATGACATCACAGGGAATTCCCATAAGCCGAAGGGCGTGATTATGGCTATCTTCTTCTGGATATCTTCTTTTGCTACAGGAATGCAATGATATGCTCTATTTATGTCTAGTTTGGAAAATATATTTTTACCGCTCAGTATAATTGTGAAATCCTGTAACCTCGGTATCGGGTACCTATCAGGTTTAGTCTGTGCGTTTAGTGTACGGTAATCACCACAAGGGCGAATTTCGCCGTTTTTCTTGGCTACCACTGTTAAAGGGCTGGCCCATTGACTTTTACTAGGTCTACAAATGCCCAATTCGTGCATGCGGCGAAATTCCTCCTTGACCTTCTTGTATCTGTCTGGTGGTAATGGTCTTGCCTTCGCAAATGTTGGTGGACCCGTCATTTCGATGTGGTGCACGACATCATGCGAAGGTGTCTCTTTATAAGTTGGTGGTTTCGTAACGCTAGGAAATTGCAACAGTAAACTATAATACGGGTGATTACTATCGACCGTGTTGATGGTTGGCTGACTGCTACTCACGACTGGTGCGACTACATTTAGATCTGTCACAAGGTCATGCAATTTTTGCTCGCTCAAATTTACTAGCAGCCTATGGTAGCTTAAAAAATCGGCCCCAAGTATGGGCTGCTTCACATCGGCTACTACAAATTGCCAACGGAATGGCCTTCTTAGCTTAAAATCTAGAACCATTAACTTTTCACCATAAGTTTTTATTTCTGAGCCATTTGCTGCAAAAAGTTTAAGATTGGAGCACTCACCTACACGTAGTTTTTTATTTGCCGGTAATAACGAGATGTCTGCGCCGGTGTCGACCAAAAAACGTAGTCCGCTATTTAGGTCAGTTATGCGTAAGCGACGGCCGGGGTTGATAACACAGATTTCCGCCGTACTCTGTGCTATCCCCGCTAGTTTCCCTGCTTCTTTTCCCACGCGCAGGGTTGAACGCATTTGGCGGCCGTTGTTCCAAACCGGTAGTGGTAGAAACAAAGCCAATTCGGGTTCCTTGCAGCTCTGCTGTGGTGCCGTGAACTGCTCCTGGGCCTGGATGCTGATCGTCCTCCTCGGCCTCCTCGTCCGTAATCTCGACCTCGTGGCCTTGACCTTTCAAAATCCGCCATGCGTACACTTAACTTTGCGATCTCTGCTATTATTAGAGCCGTGTCGCTTGTCCCTGGGCTGCTTGGCAAAGGTCTATGCGTCGTATACTGTGGTGCTGCTATTTCCACGACATGAGGCCTCCTGGTGGCTTCCGCGACGTCGTCTTCTATACTAGCCAACTTGTCTAAATCGGTCTCCCTGGACGCGACCAACACAGCGCGTACCGTCGGTGGCAAGTGGTTTTGCCACATAATACGTAGTGTGGTGTCCGGAAAGCTGTCCTTGGCCGTGTTGCGCATTTTCATTAGCAAATGCGACGGCTTTTGGTCTCCGAGGTCCATTTCTCCCAACACTTTCTCTACCTGCCGGTTCTTTGAGTCTTCCAGCGTAGTCAGTAATTTATTCTTCAGCGCTTAGTATTTGTTCGTGGCTGGCGGATTCGTGAGAAAGTCTGTCAAGCGGAGGATCACTTCCTTGGGTAATTTTGATACGACCATGTCGAACTTGGCGTCATCTCCGATACGCTGCGGTGTTAGCACAGCTTCTGTTCGGATGAACCATACGCGAGGTTGATCGACCCAAAAATCCGGTATTCTACTCGATACTGAGATGGACATGACTTCTGAGGATTGGGTTTCTGGTACAACAATCCTGTCTACTTGTACCTTAGCTGCTTGGTGAGCCCCGCTGGTAGCCGCGTTCAGACCATCATTAGTCATAATCACTCCAAATTTAACTATTTAATTTAACCGTCTGAATGTTCACCCTTTTAAATGTTCACTTGAATTTAATGTTCTCTTGTTCTAAATGTTCACTCACGTCGGCGGGTCACCAATTTAGGATGGTGACCTATGAGATAAATAATAAGAGTCAATATCAATCACAAGTATATTTCAAGGCTTCAATGTATTACACGGATAACACTTTTACAGTAGGTACTAGATCTGAACGCGGTTACAATGGGACTGGCGTTCCGTGGCCCGTTGCCTCGTGCATTCATTCCTGCTTAGTCAGCTCATACTTAGGTACGCTTGCACTTGAATATGAGCTGACGTTGCCAAACTGTCCCTACAGAATATACCGCTCCGCCCGACTTCATTCAAAAAATTCTAACCGCCCTCCATGTTTAGGTAATAGGTCAATGGTATCAATTACGGATAAATCAATAACGTAGAATTAATTGCTGGAATGTAATTTGTCAAGCAATTAACAAAAAAATCTAATTATACAATTTTTATTTTTATTTGTCGTAAATATTGAACAACCAGGTATTTCTGTATAACAAAAAATTGAAATAATTCCAATTTAATAACATTTTGAAAAAATATAACTTAAGTATGTAGATACTTGCTTTACTTTGCTAATAATAAATAGTGTAAAATACTTTTTAATCAACAACCGAAGAAGTGCACATTCTGGAGACTGAGTGTTTGTGCTCATATATATCAGCTCAATATTCATTCTTGTGATCATAAAAATGAAAAGTTTAAAAATATTTTTAATATAATTTTAATTTGCACAGTTAAGTAGTGGCGTTCCCTTAGAGATCGGACCTTAGAATTAATGGTCCTTACGTCGCGGAGCCTCGCGTTTGTCTCCAGAATGTGCACTTCTTCGGTTGTTGGCGGTAAAAATTGAGTTTACACTATTTATTATTAGCAAGTAATTAAAAGTTATTTTTGTCATACCTATCTACAATAAATTGGCTTTTTTAAAAGTATTTTTGCATATGAAACTAAGTAGTCGTTTAACACGAAGGCATATAGTAAACATATGATGTAGAAAAAAAAAGTTTTTGTTATTTCCTTTATAGATTACATATTTTTATACCAGAAATTAATTTAACGTTATTTATTTAATTATCCGAAATTGATAACAAACCACCTACGAGTATTAGCCAACCATGGACGATAAGAATTTTTAGAATGAAGTCGGGCATAACGGTATTTTCTACCACCCGCTACATGTTTTTTTTCACACTACATATTTATTGTTTGCAAAGGTACTTAAGTTATATTTTTTCAAATCTTTATTGAATTGTCATTATTTTAATATTGTTTGTATAGAGAAATATCTGGCCGTTCAATATTTACGGCTCAAATAAAAAAATGTAGTTGTAGACCTAATTCGTTTTTTTGTATTTTTTTTTCAATCTTGATTAAAAAAATATACCATGCATTAATACTACATTATTGATTTATCCGAAATTGATACCAAATTTAACCTATTACCTAACCATGGACGGTTAGAATTTTTAGAATAAAGTCGGGCGGAGCGGTATTTTCTGCCGCACGCTACTTACATTTTTTTTCACACTATTTAGCGGTAACAAAGGTAAAAAAGGAATTTTGAAGTTTTTTTTTTTTGAAATCTATATTAAATTGTAAATATTTGAATATTTTTGTATACAGAAATAGCTGGCCGTTCAATATTTACGATGGTTCAAAATAAAAAAATGGAGTTGTAAAATAGATTATTGTATTTTTTTTTATAAATTTCCTGACAAATCTCATTTTATTTATATCCGAAATGAATTCGACGATTCGACGTTATTGATATATCCGAAATTGATACCTTTGATTTATTGGCTAACTATGGGCCGTTAGAAATTTTAGAATGTAGCCGGGCGGAGCGGTATTTTAACCCCCCTCCCCGGTGCCAGAGGCCCCCGAGGACTACCGATCTTAATTAGGGCTCCCGCTACACGTGTAAACCCGCCCGCCCGAATACCCGTGTTCTTAAGCCCGCGGTGCTAAGCGTCCGTTCTACACGGACACGCCCGAACCCGCCCGGTCCGCGGGCGGGTACCCGGGTACCCGTGTACCCGTACACACGTACCCGCGGGTTCTAATTAACGCGGGTTCGGACCGTCCGTGGCCTTTTGAGTTGAGGCAAATCTATACTAATATTATAAATGCGAAAGTGTGTCTGTCTGTCTGTCTATCTGTCTGTTACCTCTTCACGCTTAAACCGCTGAACCGATTGAGATGAAATTTGGTATGGAGATAGTTTGAATCCCGGGGACGGACATAGGGTAGTTTTTATCCCGGAAATCATCCCCTGAAGGGGGTGAAATGGGGGATGAAAGTTTGTATCGAGCTTACGATATAAACGAGCTCCACGCGGACGGAGTCGCGGGCAGAAGCTAATAGAATATAATTACTTCACTTTACTCTATTTGCATTAGCAACTCTATGGGTTTGGTGTGTATGATGTTGTTTTATATTAGGTATGTGGCAAAAGGAAACATCGCAGGAAGCCTATGTTTGCTCTATTGCGTCATAATATTGTATAAACCTAGTATTTTATTTAATGATTGCCTGACAAAGGGCACGCAAACTGTTTAACTTTTATTAATAGCCGCTTATAGATATGATAGCTAAACAAAAACAGTAGGTAACTACAGTCAGCCAAGAAAGTGATCTATCGCTTTTCGACTTTATTGCATGCAAAATAAGGTCCAAAAGTGGTAGACCACTTTCTTGGCTGACTGTACATGAGAACTATTTAATTTTAACCGAGCGCTTATTTTATTGTACAGTCGAGGAGATTTAAAGTTTAGCACTTTTGATCCGTAACCTCATTCAAATAGAGTTGACATTTGCCAAACCTTCATTTTCCTCGACCGTACATGCCATTATGGTTAAATAAGGGACTGAATGTGGTATCGAAATTAAGGTTTTTAACGGTACCTTTACTCACGAGGTTGAATATGAGCACCGAATACTTAAGGCACTGAATCAAAACGATACTTGCAACATTACTCTGCCTACGATACCTATCTAAAGTATACCGTTATCATTATTTCATTTCATTTATTCCTTGATAAAACGTAGTTTTACATGTCAATTTTTGTCAAGATCTTAACACGTTCACTGCGGGTTGAGTCAAATCCGCCTCAATCTCGACTTTACGCTGGTGCGGGGCTAAAAGTTCGTGTTATCTCTCTCGTGCGGGAACTGCTGCCGTTTAACTACAAGGCGTACGACAGAGTCAAATATACATTTCTTTATGTTTTCCAAAGCCGGACTCGTTGGTACAAAAAAAACGTTTGAGGTCTTAATAAGCCTCAACCGCACTAGATATATTTTATTTTCACTCAGTGCGGGTTGAGGTTTATTAATGTCTCAAGAAAGTGACCTCAAGGCCGCACTGAGCGGGACGCGGGCGGCGCGGGAGTTGACTGCTTCACGTTAGTGCGGCCATAGTTATCGATATTGAACCACGCGTGTTTTACGTAAATAATAGGTATAACCTAAAAACGACAACGATCGTGACCGTTGGATAGTGTTTTTTTACAGATAGTCTTTGCAATTGTGAATTTAATTGTTTTTAAGGGCATATTCGGTATCGTGTTCTGATCAGGAAAAAGTAGAAAAAAAAATTTTTTGACGCGAAAAATTTTTGGACTTTGCATGGAGGGTTGGCCGACTCGGACGACCTGCCCCATAGAAAAAAAAAATTATGCCCTTAAACGGATCCCCACTATTTTTGTTACACCCTGTATAGCATAAATGCATTAGATTAACTTAAAATGGCGTCTGAAATATTGTATCGAAGATGGTCGATGAGATGATGATCATCGAAAGTTTAGCGATAACTGCCATTCCCTTCACTAGACTTAGATAAAATTTAGTGCGTTTTGAGGCCTAAAAGACCTTAAAGATTCTTTAGGTATTTTTTCTTTAACCAAAGGTCAGAACCAAAGGCGAAGCTAAGGGTATTTTAAGGATTTAGTGACGAATGTATAGCACATAACAAAAAACACCTATTCCGAGTACAGGCAAAGTTATGAAGAATTTAATTACCTACTGAAATTCGAGGTCGATTAGGCCTCACCCCCACTGAAAAAGAGCTTAGGTTTGGGCTGATTCGATCTCAACCGCACCAGTTGAAAGTTCTTTAAGATTTGTCCCGCAGTGAACGTATTAAATAACATTTATACATAACATTACATTTACGTAAGTATGGCTTAGTTTACATTACGGTTTAATTATGGTTAGTTAGTACATTTGTTTATTTGTCAATGTTTCCGGAAGAAAGACATTTTAAACTACCATATAGTATCAGTAGGTTGGGCAGCGAGCCAGTTGAAAAGTTGTTTGGCTGTCAGTGTACATACTTATTTAATTCATAAATTACTTAGTTTATGGAATAGCATGCATCGGATGCTAGTTTAATTTTAAGTCTATTAACAAACACCTCATACTTGGCACGCTTTTCACATCATGGGGCAACTTGTTGTAAATCTTGGGTCCTATCGAGTGAAGACATTTTTTGGCCTTTGCGAGACGTGTGGCGGGTGGGCGCAGATCACCGCGTCGCCTGGTGTTGTAATTGTGTGAGTCACCGCGCGTCGGGAACTGTTCAAGGATACTTCTTCTCACGTACTTGGCTACTTCAAGGACATACAAGCTTGGGAGGGTGAGAATTTTGGTTTCCTTGAACAGTTCACGAGCAGGATGATCCCACGAGACTCCACATATGCAACGAATGGCTCGCTTTTGAAGTCTGAATGGCCTCTCTCGATTGGCTGCGCTTGCCCATAAATCGATGCCATAAGTTAGGAGAGAGTGGAAATACCCAAAATAAGCTTTTCTTACATTAATGTGATCTAGACTGGGGCGCAGCCTACTGAGTGCGAAACACGCGGATGACAAATGATCGCATAGTGAGTCGATATGGGGACCCCACGTTAAGCCAGAATCAATGGTAAGACCTAAATATTTCACCTCGTCAACCTGAGGGACGAGTCGACCATTGCAGTATATATTTAGATTGTGTTCTTTTTTTCCGTGAAGTGAGAAGTTCATGATGTTGGTTTTCTCAATGTTTAATAACATACCGTTAGCTGAGAACCAAGAGGCAACGTCCCCCATTACCTTGTTGAGGTTGCATCTTAGGTCCTTCTGGTTCTCGGCGGAGACGATGACACAACCGTCATCGGCGAACATCACGAATTCTTCATCGTCGGTGGCGGTTGTGAAATCGTTCATAAGAATTAAAAACAGATTATTGCCAATCACAGAACCTTGAGGCACGGCACAGTCACTTAGATCCAATAAGTCAGATCTCTCGCCGCGGACTGACGTTAGTTGTTTACGGCTATCCAGAAACGAGGATATTAAGTTTTTGAAATTGCCAGTAACACCATAGTGGTCCAACTTAGATTAAATGAGAGGATGGGCCACCAGCTCGAAGGCGCGCGACAGGTCACAGAATATGGCGGCGACCTGTCGCGCGGCGTCGAGGTGGCTGGTCACTCTCGTCACGACGTCTCGCGCCGCGTCGATCGTGGATCTGCCATGTTGGTAGGCGTATTGTTGCTTATTTAACAAAAGATTCAAGTTAAAGTAAGACATCAGTTTATCGCTTTTGAGACGCTCGAACACTTTGGAAAATAACGGTATTAATGATATTGGTCGATAGTTTAGTAGTGTTTGTGCCGGTTCTGGCTCACGCGGCGGCGGCGTAGCTCAAGAAAGTATGGTTTCGATGTAATAGTATGGCGAGTCGTTGGATTGATAAGGATTGCAGTGACGCGAAGTAGTGTGATTGGTCGAATGAGCTGTGACGTCACGTTCAACTAGTGTTGCGAGGGTTGATAAGGATTGTAGAAGCAGTGTGATTGGTCGATTGAGCTGTGACGTCACACAGGGTTCAACTTATAGCGGTGTCGGTGATACTATTGTGCGAGTGTGGTTATGAGAATGGGTATTGTATGAGGTTTTGTATGGAGGTATGATTTTATTGACTGTAAAATCTAACTTTGTTTTTGTGACTAGATGACGCTTCGACGCGGGTACTATGATCGCAGTCATCTCCCTCCCTGCAGTTTCAAATATACATGGATTTTTGTAATTCGTTCAATGGCGGCAGCAGCGGCGACGGCGGCAGCAGCAGCAGCGGCGTCGACGTCGACGTCGACGTCAACGTCAGCGTCAGCGTCAGCGTCAGCGTCAGCGTCAGCGTCAGCGTCAGCGTCATCGTCGACGATGACGTTCTCAGTAGCGGTCACGTCATCGTTGACGGTGATGGTGGGCCATCCGCGAACACGTATTACGCTGGTATAGAGGGTCTTGCACAGTTCACGTCGATGTTTATCATCACCCCACCGCATTGAAGCAATCCATTAGCGGCGGTGTGTGAGAAGGTATGAATGTGTTGTAATCATTTCAGCAACATTCGGTGGCTAGCAACCCGATATGCCTCAAGAGTGCTATAAGATCGATCCTAGAACATTCGATATAGCGGCGGCGGCGAGGCTCAAGTAAGTATGTTTTCGATGTAATAGTATGGCGAGTCGTTGGGTTGATAACTTTTCATACAGCTCCCACACTTATTGCTACGTTTATCTAACCATAGCAGGATGCGGCTAATAGATAAGAGAATTTAACTTTTGTACATCGCGATATATGTAAATATCACGCAATACAATTATTTCTTTTGCAGGTGTTTAATAATACTTCCGCCTACTCCCACTACATATTGTCTATGGTTACCTATGTGATATAAACTAAATATTTTTTTTAGCCTCCGCCCACTTACATTTTTTCTCAGTAAATAATTATTAAATAACGCTCTTACCTACTTCCACTATATTGTCTATGGTTATAAGCTATAAACAGGATGTTCCACCACACCTCACCGCAGTTCACGAAGACTTCTCGCGGTGATAACGCCACATTATTAAAGATCTATAAAAAATGTTTAAGTGCGAATATTGCAAGGTGACTTTCTCAAGACGGTATGATCTAAACCGTCATCTAGGTTATTGCATGATGCGAAAGGGAGGTCGAGAGATGATGAGGGTGAAGTGTTCCTGCTGTGAGAAGATGTTTTCGCGGAGTGATGTAATGAATTGACATGCAGTTAAATGTAGGAAGAATAAGTGTAGAAGCGATTTTTCTTCTTGTGATGATAATCCTCCTGCAAAGAAGATGAGATGTGATGTGTGTGAGGTGGATGTAAAATGAATGCCTGCACACCTGCTAAGCGCTGCTCACAAAAATAAGTCTTGTGAAGTCGTGGTGGGGGATGAGCTTATGCAGATTGTCTGCAGCGCCTACAAGAGTCACATCGCTAGCTATAGTCTTCGCGAAGAAGGAGTACTTAACCCCTCAAGAGTTTCTGGAGGATGTCAAAAAACGAAGCGTTGAGCTAATTAAGTGCAAACAGGTGGCGGTAGGAGGTGTTGTAAAGGTGAATCTAGAACTTTTTGCCGAGTATGTAAAATGGATAAAGAAAGGTGATGATGATGGAGAGCATCAAGAGGCGGAGGTTAAATCCTTTAACACTCGGAATAAGGTGATCCAGGCAGGGAGTGATGTGGAAGCTATTTATCACTCATTCGCAGAGAGGATCAGCACCAAGACCGATGAGTTCCAGGAGAGGGACTCAGGGTGGGCGATCGCCAAAGTCCTCTATTTAGAGATCAACATAAATAAATATCAACCTCTAAAAGGTGCCTCATATATCCCTCTCCCTACCTGGGTGCAGGTAAAGCATGCATGCGTAAACGTCAAGAACGATGACGATGCATGCTTTTTTTGGGCTATTGTAAGCGCCCTCTATCCAGCGGATAAAAATAGTGATCGCATATCATCATACCCCCACTACAAGTCAGTGCTCAATATAAACATTGAACACCCTGTAGATGTTAGAGATATAAAACGATTTGAGGAGGCGAATAATATCAGCCTTAACGTCTTCGAAATCAGCAAGAAGATGATAGCAGGACCGCTATATCATACTCAGAGGAGATGTGAAAAACACGTCAACTTATTACTCCTCGAGGACGGTGAGCGGTCTCACTATTGCTGGATAAAAAAATTATCACGTTTGATAAGCGCTCAAGCCTCTGCTCATAGCCATCAGATGTGGCTCTGCGATGGATGTTTATTATCATTCTCAAACGAAGTTAAATTTAAAGAGCATATAAAGCGTGATTGTTCACAAATTAAAACCATACTACCATCACCTGGAGAAAACATATTAAAATTCAAAAACTTTAGAAACCGTATGCGAGCACCGGTAGAAGTCTATGGCGATTTCGAAGCTCTACTACAACCGATAAGCGATCCAAGCAATTTATCATCATATACTATAGACTATCAGCTGCATAAGCCGTATAGCTATGGCTATTATATAAAATGCGCGTACGATGACTCACTATCTAAATATATAACGTACCGCGGAGAGGACTGCATTAAAGATTTCCTATCATCGTTGGATGTGGAGTTAGCACCCTTTGCAGATACTATGCGACAAGTTGCACCAATGTCGTCTTTGACATCTGAGCAGCAGATAGATTTTCAGTCAGCCTCAAATTGTCATATCTGCGGTGAAAAATTAGGTGATGATCGTGTACGTGATCATGATCATTTAACAGGGTTGTTTAGAGGTGCTGCTCATAATAAATGTAATTTAAATTTTAAATTAAAACCAGTCATACCTATATTTATGCAGCAGATATGATTTACATTTTATCATTAAAAAACTACAAGACTGTGAAGTGTGCATCCTACCTAAAAATAAGGAAAATTTTACTTCCCTAACATTAAAAAAACGCTGTGGTTTAGATTTCAATCTTAGATTCATAGACTCATATCGATTTTTAGCATCCTCACTTGATAAACTCACTGCTAACCTCGAGCCGCATCAATTTACTGAGTTAAAAGCCAATTGCGCTAATGAGCATTTCGAACTACTGATGAGAAAAGGCGTATTCCCATATGATTATATAGATTCTTGGGAAAGGCTTGATGAAACATCGCTCCCTCCTCAAAGCTGTTTTTATAGTAAGCTAAACAATACTAGCATATCAGATGAGCAATATCATCACGCTCGCTCAGTATGGGGCGCTTTTAATATAAAGACTATAGGCGAGTACAGTGATCTATATTTAAAGACCGATGTTTTACTACTTACAGATGTTTTCGAAAATTTTAGGAACGTTTGTCTTAAGACGTACCAGCTAGATCCAGCTCATTATTATACTGCCTTCTCTCAGTTGGGATGCTATGCTATGCTCGACTAAAGTGGAGATGGAGCTACTCACCGACTACGAAATGGTGAAATTCATATCCGGTGGGATTAGAGGGGGGTTGAGCCAGTGTTGTGGGAAATATGCTAAGGCTAATAATATGTATATGGAGAATTATGATTCTAATAAACCCTCTAATTTTATAGTTTATTTAGACGCGAACAATCAGGCGACGAGTCAGCCCATGCCGTTAAAAGATTTCCGTTGGCTATCGATAGAGGAGATTAATAATTTCAATGTTATGGAGATCACCTCCGATTCAAGCATGGGGTATATACTAGAGGTTGATCTAGAATACCCCCCACCACTTACATGATGCTCATAGCGATTTTTGCTTCTGCCCTGAAAACCGAGTACCGGAGCTAACCAAGGCTAAAACATCAACACTCTTATCAACGTTGAATGATAAAAACAGCTACGCTGTGCATTATATGAATTTGAAACAAGCGCTGAGTGGGGGACTCATGTTAAAGATAATCCATAGAATATTAGCCTTCAGCCAGAGCCCTTGGCTTAAAATGTACATTGATTTAAATACTGAACATTGGATCTTAGCTAAAAATATGTTTGAAAAAGATTTTTTCAAACTTATGAACAATGCTGTTTTTGGTAAAACGATGGAAAACGTTGATAAGAGGGTGGATGTTCGTCTAATTAATAGGTGGGAGAGCGAAGGTAAAAGGTTAGGTGCGCGTGCTCTAATCAGCCGATTAAATTTTCATAGTATAACAGTACTAGATGATGAACAAAGCATTATACAAATGAAACGTAATTGCGTGAGATATGATAAGCCTATCTATATAGGATTCTCAGTTCTAGAGCTGAGTAAAACATTAATGTACGACTTTCATTATAATTATATAAAACCAAAGTACGGCGAAGATGTAAGTCTCCTGTATACGGATACTGATTCTTTAGTCTATAATATAAAAACTGAAGACTTTTATAATGATATTAAGCCTGATTTAGAACAGAGATTTGATACTTCAGACTTCGCCAAAGATAATGTCTACGGTTTACCACAAATAAATAAAAAAGTTGTTGGTATGTTTAAGGATGAATGCAATGGTGAAATTATAAATGAATTTATAGGTATTAGATCAAAATGCTATTACATTGATAAGGGAGGCGATAGGGTAATAAAGAAGATAAAGGGGGTAAAACGAAATGTTGTAAGTAATGAGGTAAATAGAGATGACTTTTTCAATTGTACATACAGCACCGTAGAATGCATGTAGTTCGTAGTAAGGAGCATGTTCTCTACTCCCAAACGTTGAATAAGATAACGTTAAATAATTATGATGATAAGAGGTTTGTAATACCTAATTCCCCTCATGAAACACTAGCATGGGGTCATAAATCTATAAATAAATATTATTTTATATAATCGATTTATAGGGGGTATACATTAAAGTAGTCTTAGCTATTTTATAAGTTTTCAGTGTTTTTTGGATTATATAAATGTAAGTCGTTCGTAAGCTGACTATTGTAAGATATTTTTTAAATAAAACTATTCATATTCAAAACATTTTTAGTTTATTTTTAAAACCTCATCATTTAAAACAAATTAGATACTATTTAGTGATAACATGACAGCAGTCGCATCCCACGTCCTATTCCACTGCAAAAAGCTGACCCGCCCGCTTATAGCTCTGAATCTGTTGCTGAGGGTGATAAGGAATTAAAAACATTTTTTTCTCAAATATTTTACATTCTTTTATAGAAGTGTATGAGCACTAGAATTTCTAATTTAGGAACATTCCTTTGATGGTATCTCCCAGTCCACCGCTGTGCATACTTAATCCATCGCCTCCTCGTACTCATCTCTCTTATCCCTCTATAAGGGTGTTCGCATAATCCTCCATATAAATCACTCTGAAATCTAAACTCATTAATGAGGGATGTACCATAAGTGATATCGAACCCAACACCCTCCCAAAAAACACCTTTCATGCATAGTACACTATCAAAACTTTTTATAATATACTGCGGCATATAGCACTTGGCGATGTTAGCATATCCATACTCATTTTTAATCACTCCTAAAACTCGATCCTCAGCCAATTCTTTTTAACAACATCACTAGATAATAAAATGAAGTCGAGTTTCAAGCTTCGATTTTTCCAAACTTCAAAACTTTCGCCGATATTATCTAAAGAGAGTATATCGTACCCAACTTTGCTGAAGCCATTCTGAAGTAATGCGCGTCTCAAGATACCACTTCCTGGGATGAAACAATCTACGTCACCATATGGATTAGTATACCCCAATGCGTATGCGGGGAAGCCTCCAGATATCATTAAAAAAGATCGTTGCCACTCTTCCAAGACGTTAAAAATATTCTTGATCATATCATGAACAGCAGGCATCTCGGCATTTAATACCGACAAAATCTTCTTCCCAGCGTTCAAAGGCTCGCAATCGTTCGCTTCCAGATAGCAGATAACTACAAATAATACTATTTTTCACTTTTTGCATATCATCCCACCTCCAGCGAATAATATTATGATTTTTTATGAGTAGCCTTATAGCAATGATGTTACAAGGGGGTGGCATTATCAAACTAAATCAGGCTCAACCACCAAATTAGACTTAACCGAGAGTGGTGCTATGTAGATGAGTACTAAATAATATACATATACATTATTTTAGCTAATAATGAGAGCTCACATCGTATGAGTACGATGTAACCAGGGCTGCCAGCAAAATAAATCATTGCTATAGGAGTTAAGCAATAGAATTTACTCATTATACATAATCATTCCATAATTTTATAAAGTCTCATGTGCGCTGTTCTCATTCAAAACAAATTTCATAATCACTGTCAGCATCTTCAGGATGTAATAACTCATAAGTATTAGGGATGAACAAAACATGTTTTAAAGCGTGTATTATTGATGATGCGAGGTTAATTAACTAGTAGATTCATTTTCAGCAACGCTACTCACTCATCTGCTACCGGATATTATTTTAAACTATTGCGGATCAGCAGCAGATGCTGGCTCTCTCTTAAAATTATAATTCAAACCCAGCTCTCACACTTACTAGCACTCTCTATCATCTGCCAACTGATGTGAAAGATCTGACCGCATACCGGATACCTCATACCTGATACCTCATACCTGATACCAGATACCTCATACCTGATAACTGATGTGATAACTGATGCGATGACTGATCTGCCAACTGATACCTGATACAGGATACCTCATACCTGATACCAATACCTGATACCAGATACTTCATACCTGATAACTGATGTGATAACTGATGCGATAACTGATCTGCTAACTGATACCTGATACAGGATACCGCATACCGGATACCTCATACCTGATACCTCATACCTGGTAACTAGTCTGATAACTGATGTGGAAATAGATCTATCAACTGATTTGATACTTGATACTAGATATCAGATGCTAGATACCAGATACTGGATAGCAGGTACTATATTATATACTGTTACTTAATAATCTGCCAACCCTAATATTTGCCTTTTATCAAAACCCTGCCATGTCCGTTAATTGTTATCACATCCTTTCAGAGGTTTTTCGTTGGGAATCATTCGTGCTCACAACTAGCTCTCAGTAACACGTTGCACCCTCCTCCTAATAAAATGGCAAAAGTAGCGGACTCTCTAACTCTAGATGTTATTATTCCAAGAGCTTGGAATAATCGGATAGGGTTAGTGGAGTTGTATATAACGATTTGCGTGCACCAAGCTCGCACACATTCATCATATAACCTTGAGTACACTGTGAACGATGTTTCGACGAGGACCTGCGACTACCTGTATTTCATCTGGTTCAGGGTGTTAGGCGATCGTCAGACATATCCGGACCCGAGCAGTTATAGGTTACTGTCAATCCCGCTTATATAAAGTGAGTATAACATTATTTACCAATTTTTTACATGCGATATTCAGTTTATAGATAAAAATTACACTCGTTTAACGATTATTTTATATTATATTAATTTCTTTTCAGGTATATAACTGAGTGGAGGGAGTAGTGTGAGTGGTAGGAGCTGCTGAGAATTAGATCAATTTAAGCATAAATGTGATTATGTGAGTATAAAATTATTTTTCTAGTTTAACGTAAAATATCTATTTTTATAGATATTATGTACACTATGTATATTATGTATGTGAGAGTTATAAAATGTACATTCTCGTAAAGCATTTATTTTATATTAATTTCGTTTCAAGCATATGTATAACGAGCAGCGTAAGTGGTGGAGGCTGCTGAGAATTAACATAATTTAAGCATAATACCTGTATGATATTCAGTTTTATAGATATTATGCTCGAGAAAACTATAAAATGTAGTACACTCTAGTGAAGCAATTATTTTAAATTATATTAATTTATTTTCAGACATACTCATAACAAGTAGAGGAGGACGTGTGAGAACTCTATAGCTGACGCATTACTCTCACGTGCAAGCCCTCAAGAATGAAGGAAACACCGCTTGTAGTAAAGAAGGGGCTGAGAATTAGTTCAATTTAAGCATAATGCGACTATGTGAGTATAAAATTATTCATCGACTTTAACGTAAAATATCCGGTTTTATAGATATTATGTTGGAGTGCTATAAAAATGCCTACTTTCGTAAAACTATTATTTTGTATTATATTTAATTTCTTTTCAGGTGTTAACAAGTGGAAGGATCTACGGAGAAGGGAGTCTGATTTAGGTATAATGCAATCTATATGTGAGTATGAAATTATTTAACGAGTTTTACATGAAATATTCCGTTTTTTATTTAAACGTCGCACCCGGCTTGAACGTCGCGTCTGACTACTGCAATCAATCTATAGTTATTTTACTAATGTAACCTCATTTTCAATCAGCAAAACTTAACTTTACTCCTCATTCAGTTTAACAATTATACCCGACAATATTTGTTATTTATATCAATATTATCTATTTTCAGATACGCGTTATTACAAGTCCTTCTGCACACCCGAAGTATTTACGCCTCCCCAGGACGTAAGGTGTTTTTACCACCCACTACGCGGACAGAAAATCCTACTCCCCGGTCTGGAGAAGTCTTTATTTTACTGCCTTAGGTATGTAATGTACTATTTAAACATGGTTACATTGTATAATCAAAGTTTTCTATTATTTTAGGTATTCTTCCAGTCGTCCTGAACATGACGTTAAAGCGTATTCGCTATAGAGCTTGGTTTTGTTTACACTGAGTTCATTTAGTTTTTCAAACTTTGTGATGTCTGATACCTTTCACCCCATATCCGTGGGTAAGATATTCCGTTTCATTTGTATAATGCTAAGATCATGAGCTAGTACTGTTACACGTTTCTTAAAGTGGTTTTATAGAATGCCGACATAGAGTCTGCACACCCTTACATCTCAAATTCGTCGTGCTTCATAAAATGTCCGTCCTCGATATGACGAAAAACTTTCGATTCCAAAAATATTTTTTTATTGTTCTTCGGCTCCTACACCGATCCTACCATACGATAAGAGTTCATTGTGTTTATCTGTTATATAGAGGGTTTTACAGAGCACTTTCCGCCTCATATCCAAGGGCGAGCAGGGTGTTATTAATAAATTCTCCATTCCTATTCCAGAGTGCCTTTCACCCCATATCCGAGGGTAAGGTATTCTACTCCAGTGATCTGGGTGTTATTAATAAATTCTCCATTTCATTTCCAGAGTGCCTTTCACCCCATATCCGTGGGTAAGGTATTCTACTTTCCTAATGGTAATGCCATTATCTAAGATGAAACGTTTCTCATCCTTTCCACAGAGAATTTCTTTCTTTTAATTTGGGTGTACATGTTATGCTACTCATATTGGTAGGTACCATGTGTTTGTAGATCCATGTTTTCGATTCATTAGATTGAAATGATCTATTCGATCTGAACTCCTGCAATATGTTTGCAGTGTTGTCGGTGCAGGGTAACGCTATCGGTGCCTTGTTGTTTTTGAGGGGTTGGAGCTCCGTCTTTGAGAACCAGTGCGTTAGAGATATGTGTTTTAATCTTATGTCTTGTCTTGCTACTGCTTTTTTAGTTCACGATACGACTTAAAACTTTCAATCTCGATTTTTACGACTACCCATACGAAGCATGCATCATCATTGTTCTTTACATTTACACATGCATGTTTCATCTGTTTCTTAAAGTGGTGTTATAGAACGCTGACATAGAGTCTGTATACCCTTACATCTCAAATTCGTCATGCTTCATAAAATGTCGGTATCATGTGTTTGTAGATAGGATAGGATACGATGGTTTTTTTAAATATAAACCCATGTTTTATAGCCTACTTTTCTATAATGAATAACATAATTGCTTTTCCCCTCTAATGTTAGCAATATTTTTTTAATTTTACCTCCAAATGGTATTTTTGTTTCTGCACAAAAAGCATAGATCGCTATGTGCATCATGCAAGTGCTGAGGATATTCTAAATCTACTTCTATATTATCTTCTTATATTACCCATTAACTACAAGCGGTGTTTCCTTCATTCTTGAGGGCTTGCACGTGAGAGTAATGCGTCAGCTATAGAGTTCTCGCACGTCCTCCTCCACTGGTTATGAGTATGTCTGAAAAGAAATTAATATAATTTAAAATAATTGCTTCACTAGAGTGTACTACATTTTATAGTTTTCTCGAGCATAATATCTATAAAACTGAATATCATACAGGTAACATTGTGCTTAAATTATGTTAATTCTCAGCAGCCTCCACCACTTACGCTGCTCGTTATACATATGCTTGAAAAGAAATTAATATAAAATAAATGCTTTACGAGAGTGTACATTTTATAACTCTCACATACATAATATACATAGTGTACATAATATCTATAAAAATTGATATTTTACGTTAAACTAGAAAAAATATTTTATACTCACCTAATCACATTTATGCTAAAATTGATCTAATTCTCAGCAGCTCCTACCACTCACACTACTCCCTCCACTCAGTTATATACCTGAAAAGAAATTCATATAATATAAAATAATCGTTAACGAGTGTAATTTTTATCTATAAACTGAATATCGCATGTAAAAAATTTGTAAATAATGTTATACTCACTTTATATAAGCGGGATTGAGAGTAACCTATAACTGCTCGGGTCCGGATATGTCTGACGATCGCCTAACACCCTGAACCAGATGAAATACAGGTAGTCGCAGGTCCTCGTCGAAACATCGTTCACAGTGTACTCAAGGTTATATGATGAATGTGTGCGAGCTTGGTGCACGCAAATCGTTATATACAACTCCACTAACCCTATCCGATTATTCCAAGCTCTTGGAATAATAACATCTAGAGTTAGAGAGTCCGCTACTTTTGCCATTTTATTAGGAGGAGGGTGCAACGTGTTACTGAGAGCTAGTTGTGAGCACGAATGATTCCCAACGAAAAACCTCTGAAAGGATGTGATAACAATTAACGGACATGGCAGGGTTTTGATAAAAGGCAAATATTAGAGTTGGCAGATTATTAAGTAACAGTATATAATATAGTACCTGCTATCCAGTATCTGGTATCTAGCATCTGATATCTAGTATCAAGTATCAAATCAGTTGATAGATCTATTTCCACATCAGTTATCAGACTAGTTACCAGGTATGAGGTATCAGGTATGAGGTATCCGGTATACGGTATCCTGTATCAGGTATCAGTTAGCAGATCAGTTATCGCATCAGTTATCACATCAGTTATCAGGTATGAGGTATCTGGTATCAGGTATGAGGTATCAGGTATGAGGTATCCGGTATGCGGTATCCTCTATCAGGTATCAGTTAGCAGATCAGTCATCGCATCAGTTATCACATCAGTTATCAGGTATGAGGTATCTGGTATCAGGTATGAGGTATCAGGTATGAGGTATCCTGTATCAGGTATCAGTTGGCAGATCAGTCATCGCATCAGTTATCACATCAGTTATCAGGTATGAGGTATTTGGTATCAGGTATGAGGTATCAGGTATGAGGTATCCGGTATGCGGTCAGATCTTTCACATCAGTTGGCAGATGATAGAGAGTGCTAGTAAGTGTGAGAGCTGGGTTTGAATTATAATTTTAAGAGAGAGCCAGCATCTGCTGCTGATCCGCAATAGTTTAAAATAATATCCGGTAGCAGATGAGTGAGTAGCGTTGCTGAAAATGAATCTACTAGTTAATTAACCTCGCATCATCAATAATACTTACACGCTTTAAAACATGTTTTGTTCATCCCTTATACTTATGAGTTATCACATCCTGAAGATGCTGACAGTGATTATGAAATTTGTTTTGAATGAGAACAGCGCACATGAGATACACTTTATAAAATTATGTAATGATTATGTATAATGAGTAAATTCTATTGCTTATTTCCTATAGCAATGATTTATTTTGCTGGCAGCCCTGGTTACATCGTACTCATACGATGTGAGCTCTCATTATTAGCTAAAATAATGTATATGTATATTACTTAGTATTCATCTACATAGCACCACTCTCGGTTAAGTCTAATTTGGTGGTTGAGCCTGATTTAGCTTGATAATGTCACCCCCTTGTAACATCATTGCTATAAGGCTACTCATAAAAAATCATAATATTATTCGCTGGAGGTGGGATGACATGCAAAAAGTGAAAAACAGTATTATTTGTAGCTATCTGCTATCTATGATGGAAGCGAACGATTGCGAGCCTTTGAACGCTGGGAAGAAGATTTTGTCGGTATTAAATGCCGAGATGCCTGCTGTTCATGATATGATCAAGAATATTTTTAACGTCTTGGAAGAGTGGCAACGATCTTTTTTAATGATATCTGGAGGCTTCCCCGCATACGCATTGGGGTATACTAATGCATATGGTGACGTAAATTGTTTCATCCCAGGAAGTGATATCTTGAGACGCGCATTACTTCAGAATAAGGTATTCTACTTTCCTAATGGTAATGCCATTATCTAAGATGAAACGTTTCTCATCGTTTCCACAGAGAATTTTCTTTCTTTTAATTTGGGTGTACATGTTATGCTACTCATATTAATATTGGTAGGTACCATGTGTTTGTAGATCCATGTTTTCGATTCATTAGATTGAAATGATCTATTCGATCTGAACTCCTGCAATATGTTTGCAGTGTTGTCGGTGCAGGGTAACGCTATCGGTGCCTTGTTGTTTTTGAGGGGTTGGAGCTCCGTCTTTGAGAACCAGTGCGTTAGAGATATGTGTTTTAATCTTATGTCTTGTCTTGCTACTGCTTTTTTAGTTCACGATACGACTTAAAACTTTCAATCTCGATTTTTACGACTACCCATACGAAGCATGCATCATCATTGTTCTTTACATTTACACATGCATGTTTCATCTGTTTCTTAAAGTGGTGTTATAGAACGCTGACATAGAGTCTGTATACCTTTACATCTCAAATTCGTCATGCTTCATAAAATGTCCGTCCTCGATATGACGAAAAACTTTCGATTCCAAAAATATTTTTTAATCGTTCTTCGGCTTCTACACCAATCCTATTTTTAATCGTTCTTCGGCTTCTACACCGATCCTACCATACGATATGCAATCGTTATTTTTATCTGTTGTATAGAGGGTTTTACAGAACACCTTCCACCTCATATCCGAGGGTGAGCAGGGTGTTATTAATAAATTCTCCATCTCATTTGCATGCGTTGTCATTGTTCTTCGCATTTACGCAAACATCTCTCAACTCTCTTCTCGGACTGCGCCTCGTCCGAGAACATGGTGGTAGCGCGCATGAACATCGGAGTCACAGCCACGTCGAAGTCCCATCGGAATTGAACCGTGAAATTCATCTTTATGTCCACGTAGATACGGTTCAGCTTGCCTAATATATTATCATCCCTACATACTCATATTAATATTGGTAGGTATCATGTGTTTGTAGATAGGATAGGATACGATGGATTTTTTAAATATAAACCCATGTTTTATAGCCTACTGTAAATTTCTATAATGAATAACATAATTGCTTTTCCCCTCTAATGTTAGCAATATTTTTTTAATTTTACCTCCAAATGGTATTTTTGTTTCTGCACAAAAAGCATAGATCGCTATGTGCATCATGCAAGTGCTGATGATATTCTACATCTACTTCTATATTATCTTCTTATATTACCCATTAATTATTCCTCGCTATGCTCTAACCAATTATCTACCTCATGTGTTTTAATCTTATGTGGCGTCTTACCCTCTAGATACGTTCGCTTGCTCGCTTATAATTATTGTGATGTGTAAATGAATAGTAAAAGACATTGCCGTTAGTTCTCTAACTGCAAGATGTGTGTATCTAGTCAATTTTCTAATTGAGAGGTGTTAGCCCCCAAATCGATGATGATGATGTTGATGCGGTAACTAAATATGTGAGCTTAAAATGTAGGTATATTAGTTCCTTTGTTCTACTTATTAGTTTTCCTAGGCTAGCTAATAACCTTTTTAGGATATTTCACCCTAGATAAGATGTAAAACTTTCTTTTTCCACTTTTCCATGTTTTAGTTAGAGCGCGCGTCTAACCACCTGTTCAGATGTTAAAGGTGACACTGGAGCCACTTGTCGCATTACCTCAGCGAAAGGGGCTAGCTCTACCTCTAACGATGTTAAGAACTCTTTAACGCGATCCTGCCCGCGATGTATCACACTACGCGCGATGTAACTTTGATAGTTGTTATATCCACATTTTTCTCGATGTTCTCCATTCTTGAAAGAGGTAATTGTTCACTTCTAGTTAAGTTCCACTCGCTTCTCGGCCTATGATTCATTTGAGAAGGGGGTGGTGTGTCCCTATCTTGTAACAATGTTTTACTGCTTATATGCAGAGGCTGTGATCCACCAATCGAAGAAGTTGACGCGGTAACTCTCTACATATAGCAGAATAACATTTATTTGATAGTTATTCCTCACTACGCCCTCAGTTTCTTGGTTGAGTGCTTCGTCAAGCATGATGTTAGTGGTAGTAGTAGTAGTTTCAACGAGATATGCATATAGCTCTTAGCTGGCTAAAATCGAGGAAGTTGATACGGTAACACTACATATTTTTCCTCTTCTTATTCTTTCTCATAATACTTATCCATATAAGTATATGTATGTGATGTGTTCTTTGTGAATTGTTTGTTGCGAATGATTAGCGATGCGAATTTAATTATATATTGCATTTACTCCCATTAATATATCATCTTGATGATATCTAGTTTACTAAGTTAATTTCTTACTAATAAACTAAGAATGTTAATAAAAGCTTATGCAGAATTTACTGTAATAATAATAATACCAATACCTACCTCATGGAATATACTTTTAGTTGTTTAATTCTTTGTACATCGCCGCTTATATATTAACATTGATTAGCTGCGCGATTTTTGTTATATATTTAATTTGCAATTGATTAACACCTCAACTTTGATTATGTATTTCATTTGCGATTGATTAACACCTCAAATTTGATTATGTATTTCATTTGCGATTGATTAACACCTCAAATTTGATTATGTATTTCATTTGCGATTGATTAACACCTCAAATTTGATTATGTATTTCATTTGCGATTGATTAACACCTCAAATTTGATTATGTATTTCATTTGCGATTGATTAACACCTCAACTTTGATTATGTATTTCATTTGTCTCCGTTAATGTACCAATATCTTGATGGTGGTTAGTTTACTAAGCTAATTTTTACTACCAAACTAAGATTGTTAATAAAGCTCACTCAGAATTTGTTGCAATAATAACTACTTCAAAGATTATAATAAGGTAACTCAGTAGATATAGTTAATGTACTTTAAATTGTTTAATCCTTTAGTTGTTAATAATATATCACCCCTTAATACCTATTTCGCCTTGATGTTTTATAGTCACTAAGATAATTTCTTACTAAAAAGTAAGGTTGATAATAAAAATATATTATTCTCATTTTATTGTTTTAATTACATCCCTATTTCGGCAACCGTATAGGAGTATGTTACTACAGATATTTTTTAGAACTATTACTATGATGTATGATGGTTTGAATGCAGGGGGTGCGCGCGATAGCAATGTCTCCACTCTCCACTCGTGTTTAGGAGCTTCATCTCTAGCGCGCGGTGGTCGGTGTCTGGAGCGGGCTACCTACCTATTATCCTACCCCTCCCCAGCTATCGAATGTTCTAGGATCGATCTTATAGCACTCTGAGGCATATCGGGTTGCTAGCCACCGAATGTTGCTGAAATTATTACAATACATTCATACCTTCTCACACACCGCCGCTAATGGATTGCTTCAATGCGGTGGGGTGATGATAAACATCGACGTGAACTGTGCAAGACCCTCTATACCAGCATTATACGTGTTCGCGAACGGCCCACCATCACCGCCGACGATGACGGGGTCGCTACTGAGAACGTCATCGTCGACGATGACGCTGACGCTGACGCTGACGCTGACGCTGACGCCGCTGCTGCCGCCATTGAACGAATTACTAAAATCCATGTATATTTTAAACTGCAGGGAGGGAGATGACTGCGATCATAGTACCCGCGTCGAAGCGTCATCTAGTCACAAAAACAAAGTTCGATTTTACAGTCAATAAAATCATACCTCCATACAAAACCTCATACAATACCCATTCTCATAACCGCACTCACGCAATGACGACGATACTGATAGCACAAAAACAAAGTTAGATTTTACAGTCAATAAAATCATACCTCCATACAAAACCTCATACAATACCCATTCTCATAACCACACTCGCACAATAGTATCACCGACACCGCTATAAGTTGAACCCTGTGTGACGTCACAGCTAAATCGACCAATCACACTGCTTCTACAATCCTTATCAACCCTCGCAACACTAGTTGAACGTGACGTCACAGCTCATTCGACCAATCACACTACTTCGCGTCACTGCAATCCTTATCAACCCAACGACTCGCCATACTATTACATCGAAACCATACTTACTTGAGCTACGCCGCCGCCGCGTGAGCCAGAACCGGCACAAACACTCTACTTAGTTTTTAACATGTCTACATCACCTTTCCCTTTATAAATCGGTTGTATTTTAATTTTCTTCAAGTTACTGGGGTATATTCCGCGTTCTAGGCACCTATTGAAAAGTATACATAAGATGCTGATTAGAAACTTTGGTATTAGGTCTAGTAAGCGAGTAGACATCGTTAATATCCTTAGAATCTTTGCGTTTTATTGTTTGTATACTTTTTTCAACGCATTGTAAATCAAACAGTTCAGCCTTAGGTTAGCATGTTTGTTTACATACCTACTCAGATAGCACAAGGCGGCTGGAATATCCGCGCGGGCTCCAGAGCTCTTGTTCGCGTCGATGTAAAACCGGTTCAGCGCCGCGGCGGTGGCGGCGGCGGGGGACTCGGTCGCCCGACCAGCTGATGCGCTTATCAGTACGTCCAGTGCATCGCTCCTAGCGCCGCCTCGACCTGTCTCGGATGCAATCACCCGCCACGATGTTTGGCATATGTTAGTGCTACTGTATATCAACCTGTTAATGTAATGTTTACGTGCGGCGCTGAGTTCCGCTTGGTACTTACTCTGTAGCACCAACAAGTCACAACATGGCTGCGTCTGAGGTGTATTGTTAATAATATTACTAATTACAGTTTTTTTTAGAGTGTGCAACTGTGTTCGCATTCTTTTCACCGGCTCGCTTACCCAAGCTTTTGATGTGTTACGTACAGGGTATTTCTTTAATGGGAAATGAATGATATAATAATGAATTAATTAATTATTATTGCATTCATTGCACATGAAACTTGTGTTCCAGTGCCACTTTTAGGTGGGTATAAAAGATCAACAAAATGTGATATCGTAGTGACAGGTTGCTAGCGCATCGCCCACAACACACTTCAACCCTGTACCCTTAGTAGACTCTTACGACACCCACAGGAAGAAAGGGGGTGGTGCTATTCTTACCCGACACCACACGAGTCATATTTCTAGATACGCATAAATAACGTTGTAATCCCATATAAATATATAAGACTAGCTTCCGCCCGCGACTTCGTCCGCGTGGACCCGGGATAAAAACTATCCTATATTTTAATCCAGGCTATAAACTATCTTCGTGCTAAATTTCATTCAAATCGGTTCAGCCGTTTAAGCGTGATTGAGTAACAAACATCTAAACTTTCGCATTTGTAATATTAGTAGGATTACAAAGTTACATTTGCATTGGATGGGAGAAAAAATTCAAAAGCCAGAATGAGACTGCAATCATAATTTGTATGTATTGATAACACAATAACCTGCAAAAAGACGTGAGATCCCATAAAAAAAACATTCCATGTAAAAAAGAGGCCATGTCTCGAAACTTCCACCATAAAAAGTTGTTAGATATTTCGTAGAGCCAAGTCTCAGGCATTCTTATTAATCTTTATTTGCTAGCTAAATAGAATTTTGTGACTTGGCAATCACTTAATACTACATAGTTTTAGGTGTGCAAAAATCCATAAATGCAGTAAAGTTGTGTGATTGCCAAGTGGCTGAATTTTATTAAGCTAGCAAATAAAGAATAATAAGAATGCCTGAGACTTGGTACTACGAATATCTCACAACTTTTTAAGGTGGAAGAGTTTCGAGACTTGGCCTCTTTTTTACATGGAATGTTTTTTTATGGGATAAAACTTACTAGCTTCTGCCCGCGACTCCGTCCGCGTGGAACTCGTTTAAATCCTATGTCCCTCCCCCAGACTCAAATCTCAATACCAAATTTTATCTAAATCAGTTCAGCGGTATAAGCGGTATAAGCGTGAAGGTAACAGAAAGACACAGGCAGACAGACCCACTTTCACATATAAAACATTAGTATGGATTCGTACTTACTTTTTTTTTAATCTTAATTTGAGAAGGCGAACTTTGCGTACTTTGTTATAATTTGTTACATTTATTAATCTGCTATTTTTATTTACAAAAAAAAGATGTTATAATTGCAAAGCTACGAACACTCATTTACTACTTGTATGTACATTCTTAGAACAACGGGACAGTTCCTAGCTTCACTCCTCAAGGACGGGTAGTCCTACCCGCGTGTAAATAGGACACGGGTACCCGTGCGCTAATTACACGAATCCGTTCGGACCGGTCGCTTAAGGGTCGAACACACTGCACCGTCGCGGGCGCGCAGCGCGATATTTCCCTACAAACCTCTAGCGTGGTCAAACAGGCTGCGCCCCGCCGGCAACGCGCCCCGCTTCTGTCGCGCCCCGCCAGCCTCCCGCCGCGCGCCCGAGACCGGCGCGCCGCGCGCCCGCGACCGGCGCGCCGCGCGACCGCGACGGGTGCGCGGCGCGTCAGTGTGACGCCAGACAGCGGAGCGAACGGTGCGTACGTGATGCTGGCGGGTCGATGGCGCGAGGCCAGCGCGAGGCGCGCTGGACGCGCGCGCGTTGCTGGCTGGTTGATGGCGCGATGCGCGCGTGCTCTGTGTGACCGGCCGTCCCGCGCGCATCACGTGCTCGTCAAGCCCCGCTACCGTCCCACTGGCAGTCTGTTCGACCCTTTAAACCCGTGGGCGTGTTACACGGGCACGGGTACCCGACACGAATACACGAAACCCGGAGACGACCGCGAGCCCTAATCTTAATCAGCTTATTTTGACACAAGGAACAACTGTGCCAAGTTTTATACTTGTATCAAAAAAGTAAGGTTTTTCACTAAACGCCCGCACTATTAAGTTAATGCCAAGAAAACCGGCCTAATACTTCTGATTTGCGAAAATTGGCAAATCAGAAGTATTATGGTGGTATATGAAGGTGGTTGGTCTGGCATGGTCCATGCCAGACCAACCGTGGGAAAGAATTCACGTTGATTTTGCGGGACCGTTTGAGGGGTCGTATTGGTTAGTTCTATCAGATGCATTTTCCAAATGGATCGAGGTCAAGCCGATGGAAAAAATTACGACTGCCATACTTTGCGATGAACTGGACACAATTTTCACCACCTTCGGCATTCCCCAGTTTTTAGTCTCTGACAATGGCCCACAGTTTACTTCCCAGGAGTTTCAAAATTACTGCAAAGATAAAGGAATGAAACACATTAAATCATCACCCTATCATCCGCGGACAAATGGATTAGCGGAACGGCTCGTAAGAACTTTTAAGAGCAGAATGTCTGGGAGTACAGAGAGCCTTAAGAAACGCCTGGAAAATTTCCTCTTTGCCTACCGCATCACACCCCATAGCACCACCGGCAAGACCCCGGGCCAGTTAATGTTTGGACGGAATCTATGTTGTGAGCTCGACAACGCTCGACCAAGTGCCAAACGGTCGTTACAATTCAAGCAGATACAAGCAAATGTTGAATCTGAGAGCCGAACGCCAAATCACAGACCAGGTGATCCTGTGTACGTGCGAGCTAGGGAACAGTCGCGTTGGGAACCAGCCACCGTATCTCGACGCACACACCGATACTCATATGTGATCAATACCCCAGTCGGTGTGGAAAGGAGGTATCACGCAGACCATATACGGCCTCGCCTCACCGAACCAGACGAGCGTTCTTCTGAGAGAATTTCACATACTCCAATAGTTCCTATTGCGTCCTCGACCCCAGTACTGGAGTCTACTGGATCCCCGACACCTTATCCAGTTTCGGGAACCGAAGCAGAAGTTGCTCCATCTCGCTCACCTCAGAATGTGACTATCATACCACCTACGCCAATGGGGCCCCGCAGAAGCAAGCGTACCATTAGACCACCCCGGCGCCTAGTAGATGACATGGAGATTTGAATCTTATAAGGTGGACGAATGTTATACAGTAATACAGTAATACAGTAATACAGTCTTTATTGGTAAAAATGTTTTACACGTCAACACATTTTTATTAATTACAAAGTAATATATATGAACTTAGATCACTAACAACACAATTTCGTATCATTATAATAACCCCTTTTAGTTTTAATTAACCATTTTGCGGTGTGGGATCAATGATCATTTATAAAATCATCAATTTTATAGTACGCTTTTTCAATAAGCAGTTTTTTTAGTTTTGTTTTAAAAATATTATCACTTTTTGAATCCAAAATGTCATGAGGTACAGCATTATAAATAGTTGAACCCATGATTCTGAGTGATCGTCTTGATTTAGCAAGCCGACACTGTGGAGCTAGTAGTCGGGGCCGCCTGCGCGCAGGGGGTTCGCGGGTTTGTCCACTTTTTTTGTACGCTTGAATGTTTGTTCTAACGTATATGCACGCAGTCAGGATATAAATACACGGTAAGGTTAAAATTTTGTGTTTTTTAAATAAAGATTGAGCGGGATGGTCAACAGTTTTTCCATCAATTATACGCAGGGCTCGTTTCTGCATTCGGAACAGTCTGTCACGATCAGCAGCAGTCCCCCAGAGATCAACACCCTGCGTTAGAATTGAGTGGAAATACCCGTAGTAAGCAATTTTAAGGTTCTCGACAGAAAGAGTAATTGAAATTCGTGACAATGCGTAACAGGCTGAGGTTAATTTGTCACAAATCGACTGAATATGCGGCGACCACGTTAAGCCAGTATCAATCCAGAAACCGAGGTACTTTACTGTGTCTACCTGTGGGATTTCGATATTATCTAGTACAATATTTAGCCGGTTTTTATTCGTATTACGGAGTTGAAAATGGACTATATTTGTCTTGTCAAGATTTAAAAGCATCCCATTGAAGGAAAACCATTTTTTAATATGGCTCATAACAAGGCAAAGTTTATCCCTCAGGTTATTAAAATTATCGGCGTGAACAACAATACAGGTATCGTCAGCGAACATTATGTAGTCTAGGTCGGGGAAAGCTGTTGTGATATCATTAACGAGAATCAAAAATAAGTTATTTCCGGCTATAGATCCTTGAGGCACGGAGCAGTCTCCTGTTGACTCCAAATTTGACCTTGAACTCAGGACATAAGTGCTTTGTTTCCTGTCCTTTAGAAACGATTTGATGGTTTCGTGGAATGTACCGGTGATGCCGTACTGTGCTAATTTATTGAGGAGTAGCGAGTGATTTATCATCTCGAAGGCACGCGACAAGTCACAGAAGATAGCGGCAACCTGTCGCGAGTCCTCGAGATACCCTAGTACCCGCGCCACCACATCGCGAGTAGCGTCCGTCGTCGACCGACCAGGCTGATAAGCATATTGTTGGCAATTTAACAAGTTGTTTGAGGTAAAATGTTGCATTAATCTTGTACTAAGTAGCCGCTGAAACACCTTGGAGATAATAGGTACCAGAGATATCGGCCGGTAGGATTTCGGTGCGAACAGCTCACCTTTACCCTTGTAAACCGGTTGCACTTTTATTAGTTTTAATATATCGGGATATACGCCCGCGTTGACACACTCGTTAAATAAGAACAGAAGTAACGATATAACTATCGGCGAAAGACAGTCGAGAATATGAGTAGACATATCATTTATGTCTTTTGATGCCTTTCGTTTGATTTTTTTGCAAGCATCGATCATTTCATTTAAGGTGAATGGTGTGAAAACAAAATGTGGAGGAGGTTCGGTTAAATACATTTTTAGGTATTCAAGCGCAGTGTGAGTGTAGGGTTTTGCATTGCTTATGTTTGCGTCAACATAGTACCTATTCAACATAGCAGCGGCCGCCTCGGCGCGCGCGCCGGGGCAGTCGCCCGCTGACCTGCTGACGAGTATGTCGATCGCACGATTTCCGTTTTTATTATTCCTACAAGTTTCGTCTGATATAGCTCGCCATACACTACGGCACATGTTATCATTGGTTTTTGAAATTTGGTCGTTTATGTAGTTTCTACGAACGTTTTTTACCAAAGCCCAATATAAGGGTTCCGTTTTTAAAAGATCTGCGAGTGACTCAGAATCATGAGGGTTTACTGACAGCTTCATTTTTAGTTTACGAATGTGACCTCGCTGACATTTTATAAGATCGTTGACCCAGATATCATAAGGTATTTTTTTGGGTTGATACTTAATAGGAAAATGTAAATCAAAAGTTGTTACATTTGATACTAGGTATCTTAGTGCCTTATACGACATCGACAGGTGTTGGCTGTCATTGTTTTGTTGTCCCGTCAACGTCTTAAATAAACATTAATTTTATTAAACCTAACTATTATGTTATTTATATCAGTGAGTTCTTGTTATGTATTTATTTATAAGTTTCTCTAAGCTGATGCAGTTATATCTGCAAAATTAATACACAACATGTCAAGCCAGTCAATAGCGGAAAGCTATCACTAGCACACACTGGCTTCACTGCTAATTCTTACACCTTACACCACAATTACGTACGACTTACCTACCACAAATCAGATCGTCCCAATTACCGACCCCCGACATGAATACGGCTGCATCCAGAAGAATTCATTCATCCAACGCACACTTGCTAGTTCGAGTGACAGAGAGAGAGATACACGAACGAAGTTCGTTTTCGTTTCGCGGTAGCCTCTCAGAGCTGGAATCTAGTTGGCGAGAAGCGAGTGTGTAGTTCCGAATAGTTTTGGCTGGGCTGGGTTATTTGACACCCGGAACATGCTGCGCCGCGCGTCGCCGTCTTTTCGTGATATTGTGCTACTTAAGTTTTGTATATTGATATGTATGTTAGTCTGTACCTCATTGCCTGAGCTAAATAAATAAATAAATAAGCGAGTGTTCGGTTGCGACGGGCGAATACTCGCTCGAACGGGGCGGCCGCGCCGTCGGCGTCAAGCGAGCATCGCTGAGCGAGTTTTATCTTTGATAGCTCTTGTCGCCGTGACAAACTAGTGAAGAGGGAGTCGTCGCCGGTAGTGTGAACAGCCAGCGGTCACATATAAATATATCTGTCTCTTTTACCGACACGGGATCTATATCTTTTGTTCGTTTCTTGAGCGAGAAAATATTCGATAGCTTATCGCTTCCTCGCCCTTGGTGGGACTAGTGTCTAGGGCCTTCTCGCTCACCAAAACTACGACTACAGCACGTCTATCATGCGACGGCCGCGACATACTC
Source organism: Epinotia bilunana (assembly GCA_947049275.1). NCBI lineage: Eukaryota > Metazoa > Arthropoda > Insecta > Lepidoptera > Tortricidae > Epinotia > Epinotia bilunana. Next base: position 683,919 of record OX346277.1, on the reverse strand, counting down.
TCGATTTTTCTCGCACTGTTCTAATAGGAAAGAGACGGATAGTGCGAGAAAAATCGAGATAGCTCGCGCGCCGTCGCATGATAGCCGTGCGGTAATATGTGTTGTAGTTGCGTCCTATACAGTTATATGTTATATTATAACGGAAGAATATATATAAGTACTATTATCTCACTCTTGTTCACACCGATCCTATAATTTTCGGTGTAGGCCCCGACAACGACACTAACCCCCGGCAAAAAAAAGAGGGGTGTTTTAAGTTTGACGTGTCTGTGGCATCGTAGCTCCTAAAATTATGGACCGTTTTTAATGCGGTTTTTTTGTCCGAAAGCTGCGTGATCGAGATGGTTCTTAGCCGTTTCAACAAAATCGGTTCGACCGACCGTTGAGATATTGAGCTTTAAAATGAAAATATCGGTGGTTTTTAACGTTTGTTGTATTGGTACGTAGGTACTATTAATTATTCTGTGGAGCTGGCGCAGGCGGGGCAAGCGCAACCTGACCCTGATTTATGATAAAAAATTACTGAAATGGTAGTTTTATTTTTATTGTGACAACCCGAAAAGTAACTGTCACATCCAAAGAGAATATAACCACTACGTTCTGTCACATCGTGAATCCGAACGTACTTAAAGTATGTACAGACGATTTAATGGTCTGACGGACTGAGATATACAGATAAAGTGAGAGATATAATCATTGTAACCTAGAATATCTTATAATATCGCTCTAACCTTACAGCAGGACGAATAATTGCAGTCCGCCATGTAGGACCGTCCAGCCTTAAATAAAACTGTCAAAAAAAGGAAGTCTCCGAACGCACCAAATCGGAAAGTGACAGTTCATTAATTCTATATACTTATTGTATATATATATAGGTACTCTTTCTTATTTATTGTATTATTTGTATTTTCGTACGTTCATGCATGTTCCTTTGTAATAACGTGTAGTGCGTTAATATAATGTTTTTTCGGTGTAAAACTACGATAAACAAGCAAACTATACATTCTACGACCTATTTCAAGCCTAATGTTAGCTAAGTGAAGCGAATACTTCAACATGGATATCGACACAAACCATGAAACCCCAGGCATGGTGGGTATAAAGAATGATGATACCCCAGGAGAAGAGGATGTAAAGGTGTATACTCTAGGATTGGAGGCTGGCGGTGCTCCACTGCGATGCCGCGCGTGCCTGCTGACAGGTGTTAGGTTGTTTAACATTCATGAATATAAGCTTGCTGATGCGTTCTCCCGCGTCACTGGGACTCCCGTGAGTATTAACTATGAGTATTTACATCATTTAATGCCGCATAATATTGAATTGTCATCCAAACTATACCTTTATCCAAAATTTCAGCTCAATCGGATAATGGCAAGTGACTGAAAAATGGATTGAAATTTTGACGTGCGCAAAACTTACATACAAACAGTGCAAGTTAAATAAAAGTTTGTAAATAAATAAAAGATAACATACTTAATAAAAAGCGGGAACATCTTGTGAAAGCTTTTTATATCTTGTTGTTTTTGTCGCACGTAAAGCATTTGTCCCTTATAACCAACTATAAAGTATTATTACGTATAAGTAAGTGCGAGCAAGGTGAATGCTTTATGTTCGCCATAAACGCTACATATTTGCTGGCACAAGTTTGTTGGCAAATAGAACACTCTTTAATATACATATACAGGGTGTAACAAAAATGGGGTATGAACCGATCAAGGGCTTGACAGGTATTGTGTTCTGATAAGAATAAACAGAAAAAAGCGATTTTTTTACATTTGTATGGAGCTCGTCGCTCCAGTCGGCCAACGCTCCATACAAAGGTAAAAAAAAAACGCGTCAAAAAAAATAGTTTATCTGGAAAATGTGACGTACTAGCACTCAATAATCCCCCTCTTGCGGGAAAGTCCATCGTTCCGTTTCATGCAGTATATATTTTTTTAATATGCTGATAACATGCATAGCCATGAGTACAGTTAACATACACATTTTGAAAAGAGGACTAAGGCAGTGTTTATAAAATTGCAGGTATACAAAGATAAGCTCCCTCAGCATGTCTGCTGGTACTGCCGAGCCGTGCTGCTCCGCGGGGATACCTTCAGGAACAAGTGCCTTCGCTCACAGGAACACCTCATGGCAGAGCTACGAGGAGAGGTTGACTTTCATTTCTTTTTAAATTAATCCCTATCTAATTGTCCGAAATTGTGACGTTAAGATGTACATAAAACAATAGGTTCAAATGCTTGCCATGGCGCCTAGGCATGTTGTTATTGTCCTAAGGTACCCCAGAGGTGCGTAGGGCCTTCATAAGCTCGTGCCACACCTTCCTGTCCTGAGCGACGTCCCTGGCCTCACTCCAGCTCAGTCCAACTGCTCGCAGCTCCCTCTCTACTGGTCGTCGACATTTTGATTGATTTCAAAGACCAATATCTCAAAACCCACTGAACTGGATTTGTTGAAACATAGCTAAGAACCAAGATCCAGTCAGCTTTCGGACAAAAAAATTGGTCTATTCGTTTGAGCTGTGCCAGATTTTCTTGAAACTAATCTATTTTGCGTATTTAAGTGTATATTCAAAAATACTGATTGGGCAAAAACTTTCTATGTATAGTTTTTGAGGACAAAACTATTTTTGAAAATTCAACCAGAATTTAGCTCCATTGTAAAATGTATGGGAAAATAAGAAAAAGCGGTCAGACTCCAATTAAAATAAATTAATGTTATAGAAATCGTTCATTCCAACAACTTAAAAAAAATAACCAGAATAGTTTTCTTCAGAAAAAACGTTTTACGGCACTTGCAATATTTATGTGCCATCCGGTAATTGATATGAAAATAGAGATAGTTAAGCCACTTTTTTGCCAGAAACAAGTTGAAAATCAAAGCAGCGGTTTTTTTAAACTTAAATAACAAATGCATTTTTAGCAAAAAACCGTGTTTAACGGTACTTTTTTTAAAACTTGTCCGTGAAAGTATTTATTTGCATTTTTAACATGTTATTATTCACCGAGCTTTTTTCCTATACTAGGTGTGCGGTGTCCTTTATATCAACTTTAAACTTTTAGATTACAAAAGCAGTAAAACCACACTGCCGCTTACTCATTGATTATTTTATGAATGTAACATTCAACTTCCAGCTGGCCACAGACTGTATACGCACAGATAGCCAACTCCCTACTCTAACTCTAACTCTAAGCCCAATACAAACAGTTGACTACATAGGCCTCACACCAGCTGATCAAATTAAGGACGAACCTGATATAGACATAGTTGACATAGAAAGAATAATAAACAAAACTGTCTTGAGGCCAGTCAAGAAAAAGATTGAAATTGAAAACGAGAATGATGAAGATTCTGATAGTTTTGACGCAGAAAAGATAGAAATGAAAATCGGAGCTGACGATGAAGTATATGCTAGTAGTATAGACTTTGCTAGTCCAGTGAAGAAGGCAGCTAATAGGGAGAAAAAGAGAAAAGGAGTGAAGAAAATCAAAAAAGAATTGGGAAGTGATCAATCCAAAGATTTAGATGTAGGTACAAAGCCGAAAGTTAAAAGGAGAAAGAAGAAGGATGAAGTAATGAGAAAATTCAGGAATTCGGAAAATGATTTCATGCCAGTGTTTGATTTTGCCAAGTTTGAGAGTATGTATGCTGTCAAAATTGTTACTCTGAGCAAGGTAAGAATCTATGAAGGTACTAATATTATAAAGAGGATTTGTCTGTGTGATTGTAGCTTCTTATACATCGTGGGACTGATCAACTTTAACCATTAATTCCTGACGCAATACCGAATATTATATATATAATTGAAATAATAAAATCAAATCAATATTAAGAGACACTGAAGCCGAGCGGAAAGGCGCGCGACTCAATCGGGAGCTCGTGGCTCGTGGGTTGGAACCCGGCTCGTGCCACTGGGTTTTTTAAAAACTTACCTACGAAATATCATTTCATATTTAACAGTGGCTTTTCGGTAGGAAACATCGTAGGGAGACCGGTCAAAAAAAATACGTCAGAGGTTTCATTATAACTTTCCAGTAATATTTACATTAATCCTAATCATATATTTGTTTCAAATTTTTCGTTTGGTAAACTTCGGAGATAAGGGGGGAAATGGTTTTTTTTTCAACAATTTCGTTTATAAATCAAACTTTAACCACTGTACAAAAAAACGATCCCCCCCCCCCCCCCCCCCCATACACGTGGATTAGTTTTTTTTAATACTACTCCAAGTTCAAAATGGATATCATTAGTAATTCCTGAGATATTTAACTTTGTGACAGACAGACAGACGGACAAACCCTGAAAAGGCTGCTTTACTGGTTTGTGTATGTAATCTATGTTGGGTTGGTATATGCAGGATGAGCAACTGGGAGAGATCGCATCGCGCAAACAGTCTTCAAACTATCTGGAGTCCCCATTCCGTTGCGAGGACTGCGGGAAAGGCTTCGTGGCGGAGGCGGCGTACAGCAACCACAGACAGCGGCACAACCCGGTGAGTTTACTTATACATTTACTGACGTCATTTTATTTATCTATTTATCTCAAGCAACAAGGCCTATATCTACAAACACCTTACAGACTAACATACTTATAACATAAAACAAAAACACGTTAAAGCGGCGACGCTCGGCGCAAGTTCTGGGTATAGCCGGCCTCGAAATCGCCGGAAAACTTCACCCTTCGCTTCGGCCAGATATCCTCAATTTTTTTATAAACAAATGGCGTAGCTGGCCAGTTTATCGGCGCTAGTATTTAAGTTCGTCATCATCGGAAGCTCAGCGAGTAGATGACCGCAAAAAATAGTACAGTTGATATCACTGGGAATAAGTATTCTATATATTAATCCAGGCTGTGTGATTCAGTAACATCCAAACTTTCGCATTTAAGAGGGAAGAATACCTCGTAATCTCGTCCATACAAAAAGAGAAAATGTTTTTCCACTTCTAAATATTTTCCATTCTCAATGATTTTTTAGTACGTTATTGACACAATGAAATACTAGGTTTATAAGTTTTCCTTGTTTCAGATTATATTATGCTGAAGCGATCGACATAAAAATCAAAATGATTTGTTAAGATTTAGTTAGTGGAAAACGTTTTCTCCCGAAAAAATGTGCAATCTAACGCTTTCTTTACTGCCCGTGATGAATACAACGTTTTACGCCTACCTGGCCAGGAAGTAAGGTTTTCTAGACGTATAACTGCCACTTCCTGTCTAGAAGGTCTAGCACAACTTGCTACTCTGTCGCTTCCCGCGCGACTGAGCGTCTCTTATCTCACTCGCACCGTGCCAATTAGAAAGAGGAGGGTAGATCCTTCTCAACTCGCGTCGCGGCGCGGCGTCAGTTGTGCTAGCCCCGCAGGTGTGACAAAGTTTTGTGTTCTAGTGATAAATCATTTCCAAGTCTTCCCGGGGCCCTCGTGTGAAACGCCCCCTCACAGCCCCCAGCACGGTCGATACAGTCAACTCTCCATGTATGAAAAACGTTCCACTCGCTCTAATTTTTTTTTCCTTTCAGATTGTAGGCCCATACGCCTGCGAAATCTGCAGCGCGCGCTTCAAGATGAAGTGTCGCCGGCAGGAACATCAGGACATGCACCGGCTCAAGTTCTTCTGCCAGGAGTGCAGCTTCGTGTCCCGGGCCAGGTCAGTCCGTCGTCAGGTCAGCCGAGAGACGTCCACTGCTGGGCATAGGCCCCAAAGAATACCATAGTGGTGAGCGCCTGCATCGAGCGGACTCTTGCGTCCTTCACCAGGTCATCAGTCCACCTTGGGGCCTACCCACGCTGCGCCTTCCAGTACGTGGTCGCCACTCCAATTGTAACTTATACTATTTATAATGGGTTTGTGTTTGCAACACTGGGAGGGTGAGCGAATTTGTGCTCACCAATTGGTGCCAATGGCGGGTAAGATCTTGAATAGATTTGTGGGGTATTTATTTTTATTTGAATGCCATTCGAACCAGTTTTTGGAGTGAAACATGTTCGGGAGGAGCGCAACTACAAAATTAAAGAACATAATACCCAAATAATTGAGTCAGAGTGAACTTCGCTGGCGGCAGCCGAAATGCTTCATACTAATTGTCATAAAAGTATGACGTCACAGTCTGCTATTTGTTCTAATCACTATGGAAAATCAAGTTAATTACAAGCTTTTATTTAACTTGCAATGTATGTATGTTTGTCCGGGCGGAATCTTGCTGAATTTTGAAGCAGATATCTTCCACCGATTGAGCTGAAATCTTGGGTCAAGGTATAGTTTGGATGACAATTCTATATTATGGTAACATCTACGTGATGATGAAGACAGAAGGTGGCCATGGGAATTCAGTACTTAACTGACGTAACCCCGTTGAGTTTGGGCTCGTTAGAATCGTCTCAATGAGTAGTTGATGACGGTATACAAAAAAGTACAGTCGGCCATAAAAGCTTGTATGAAAGATAAGACTTTTGACAGAAACTTATTGCTGTTTCGGCCCCGAAATACTGCGTTTAGGTCCATAGTTGTCATACAATTTTGTTTCTATAAAAGCGTAAGGATTCTATTGGTGGCTTTAAATTTACTCTTGGACAATTAAATAAATACATTTTTCTTCTAAACTTTCAAGGTCCATATCTTTTTATGATTATAATTATATTTTTGAATTTATATATACTCTATGTTATAAATTTTGACACGAGTCCTATTATATGCAACAATTGAACTTACTATGGGACTGGTTGGATTAATGTTATACTAGGTTTTGCCCGCAACTTCGCCCGCGTAGAACTCGTTTATATCGTACCTCCATACAAATTTCCGCCCCCTCATTTCATTCCCTTAGGCCTTAGGGGGTGATTTCCGGCATAAAAACTATCCTATGTCCTCCCTCGGGAGCTCGGGACTCAAATTTTCTCCATATATGTATACCAAATTTCAAATCGGTTCAGCGGTTGAAGCGTGAAGAGGTAACATACAGACAAACAGACACTTTCGCATTTATAATATTAGTATGTATTGTCCCCTTATATATAATACACTGTTAAAAATTATGTAATTTTCCATGGTTTTTCGTAAATTTTCTAGTTTTTTCGAGGAATTTTACAGGGTTATGTGTTTTTTTAAAATGTAACTTTATGTAATCTATAACGGTGTATTTATGTCTGTTTTCATGCAGGCACCAAGCTCGTAAACACCACGCCATGCACGCCGGGAAAACATACGAGTGTCAACATTGTGGGAAAAGCTTCAAGTGAGTTTATTCTATTATATGCTAGCTCTTGCCTGCGGCTTTGTCCGCGTAGATCCGACAGTCACCTTGACCTTATTTTTTCATAACACAAGACGATAAATAATCACAAAGTTTAGTGTCCCTTTTCGCACGCACGCACCGTGACCTGAAACGATTGTCATTAAGATTGACTTGATACGATTCGAACACGCCCCCTGGACAAAGACACGCTTATGCCTTCCGCGCACGAGAAAAAGAGATGTAACACTCTTCGGGAATGGCTTTTTTGGACAAGTTTTATTTAAATTTCATTAAGTGAGATTTTAGATGAGCTGAAATACTATAGTATTAACCTGATTGTGTCGTAAAATAATGTATCGTTTGAGTAGGCTGAGTAAAAAAAGGAAAATACAGACCCAACTTCGGATTTTTTTTCTATCGAGGAAATTTTAAGCAATCATCTATCGGTAAAATCAGAAAAACATTCATATAGTCAAGAATCATATGTCTGAAAATCAGACTTTCTTGTTTCTTAATCTAGTCAGAACGGTGTTTCAAAGCACGCGATAATTTCCAACGCACCGCCTTAACTATGACGCTCGACACCCGTGACGTCACGGGTCTCAACTCTCAAGCGTTTTCTCTCTACGAGTATCAAGCAATATTAAAAAGGTATACAACCTGTTGTAATTTTTTGAGTTTTTTGGATAGGATTTTCGTCGTTAGGCATATTTTTTGCCTTCTTTCTTTTGGATGTTCAAATTAAAGTCCCCAACCGTATTATTTTTGCTCTACGTATCTCAAACGAAAAATAAGCTCTCGATTTTTCTTTAACTTGTAAGGTAAAGTGTTAAGAAATGTTTGCTATTGAGATGGTTTTGTATTGCTACGAGGCATATGTCGGTGCACGCCTCCCTAAGGTGTTGTTAGAGGGAACTGGTTGAAAAATTCGTTGACCGAGAATATCCTTTGGATAGCTCAGTTGGTTGAGAGCGACTAGCCGCGTATACCGGAATGTCGCAGGTTCAAATCCTTCTTGGTGGAATATTTTTTTACATTTAATTTGAAATCTCTAGTATTAGTTGGCACACAAATCAACAATTCTCTCCCAGTCAACCTGAAAGCAAAACAGACATATTGCCATCAATTGACATTACTGCTTCGTATTAAATTAATTTATCATTTTATGATATTAGGCTGTCCAGTACTTTTGTTTGATGTCACCCATCTGGGTACGGACAACATCTGTTGTCCGTATTGAATGTGTTTTTGTATACTTTTATTTTGCAATGTTTAATTTCTCGGTGTATTGGCTTGTCTGTAATGCCTTGTAAATATATTGTTAATAAAAAAAAAATAAAAAAAAATGATTGTCCCGGTCAGCAAAAGCTCGACGCACTTGTCGCACGTGCGGCTCGCGCACCCCGCCATGAACGTGGCGTGCGGCGCGTGCGGCGAGACGTTCGTCGGACAAGTCGGGCTCCGGCAGCACAAGGCCAAGATGCATTCCGAGGTACACACACACATACATTCACAGGTATCGAATGTCATGAATTTATTTTAGCGGTTTTTTGTTTAAATATTTCCTTTTTAAAGCACGGTAAGATGATTTATTCAAGAATCCAACAAAGTTTTCACCCCTCGTTTGCTTTAAATGTTAATAAAATTGAATTCTATTTTCTAAGACTTGTAAGTCACAAGACTGTGTTTGAGTCAATAAAAAATTCATTTTGGTACAAGCTTTTAGTGTCAACTGTCTTATACTGTCAACTACTCATTGAGTTGATTCTAACGAGCTCAAACTCAACGGAGTTACGTCGGTTAAGTACTGAATTCCCATGGCCACCTTCTGTCTCCATCGTCAGATCAGCTTTACCCAAAATTTCAGCTCAATCGGTTGAGGTTCACTGGTTCAAAATTCAGTTCCAAGATTTGACCTTCACTAACAAAATAACAAACGGTCAGGTTAAGAGATTTGACCTTCGCTAACAAAATAACAAACGTTCAGGTTAAGTTTGTAAAAGCTTATAAAAAGAACCACTTTTTTCAGATCACAAAGCCCCAGTTCAACTGCACAACATGTTCAGCGAGCTTCGTCAGTTCAGACGCGCTGAACAGACACACAGACGGCGGCGAGCACGCGGGCAGCGCGTGCGAGCAGTGCGGCGAGAGCTGTGCGAGCGAGGAGGCGCTACAGGCGCACGTGGGAGAGAGACATCCGAGCGACTCGCATCGGTGTGAGGAGGTCAGTAGATTTTGCGACAATCTCGGATTTTCTTTATTTCTAGAACTTTACCAGGTCATCAGTCCACCTTTTCGAGGGTCTACGCTCGCTGCGTCTTCCGGTAAGTGGTCGCCCCAACGGCCGTCGGTGGCGCAGGACCGGTCACTTCGGCACTCTTTGGGGGAGGCCGATGTCCAGCAGTGGCGCTTCGGCTGACATGATGATGATTATTTATTCCCAGGGCAGTGTTTTACCTACCATTTATTTCTAGTCACAACGCAACATGAATAAGTGGCTGTCCACTATTTTTAGGGTTCCGTAGTCAACAAGGAGCCCTTATAGTTTCGCCATGTCCGTCCGTCTGTCTGTCTGTCCGTCTTCGGCTTAGCTCAGTAACCCTTACAACTAGAAAACTGTAATTCGGCGTGGGTATATAAACCAATCACGCCGACAAAACAGTAGAATAAATTCCTGAAAAAAAAATTTTTTAGGGTACCTCCCCTACATGTAAATAGGCTATTCTACGATTTTTTTAAATATATTTTAAAATGTTCGTATAGATTCGATAGTCAACTGGTATTTTTATTTCCTCAAATAATATCGCTTTAAGCAAATAAATAATGGTTGTAATTTGAACATTATATATTCGGGCCAAAAAGGCAGCCGCCATTATCGTGACGTCATAACTGCAATAACAAACCACAGACTACTAAGAAGATACACGTCAAATGTGCATGTACTTCTATTACTAATAAATCTTATCATCGGAAATATAAAATATTATATTGTTCTAATATAGTTTCAGAAAATGAAACAGAATATACTTACAAAGCTGTTTTGATATTTCCGCATTCAGCAGAAAATAAATCTGTATTATACGCAAAGAACTTTGCAATCATTAGTGCGTCTATTTTCTGTAGATTTGTATTGTCAGCTTTTACAAATCCAGCCTCCATCGTAGATGGCGTAAAATAGCGTAGCAAATTCTGAATAAATACAATTTGAGTCCACAATAAAAATATGTTTTAACTTTTTGTTGTTGTTTACACCGAAAACTTGTTTTAGTATTTGCTGTTCTGACGTCACTCACAGAAGACAAAATGGCAGTCAGCGTTTTTGGTCACGCGACATACAGATAATAAATATACGATTTTAATTTTGAAATTAAAAATATTTATTATGTTTTTATAACAAAATAGTATTATATTCGTATTTCCTAAAGTCAAAACTATAGAAATATACATACTTTCATAATTTAATTGTGATAGACGAAAACAGCCTATTGGTGATGATTTTTTTTTCTCTTTAAACCTATTTACCTATATAATCTATATGTCGGGTATCGTTGGATAGCGTGTTCAAAAATATTATGGGTTTTCTAAAACTATTTTTCAACTCAGTTATGCGTTTTTTTTTATTAGGCTCACACAACAAATTACAGTCATACATTAAAAGCTTGGTGTCTAGATCTGGACTACAATTCTAAACAGTGTGTGCACAGAAAGATTAATAACTTAGACAAACTATTCACTAGATGGAATTACATATGAGTATTGCCCAACTTACAGGCATAGGCAATGTGCATAACATTTTATTTACATTTTAAATTAACATGACATTTACCAGAATATATGGTTTAAGATTTTATTATCTCATAAAGAATTTACAAAATTCACTTACACTTACAGATACACTTGTATACAAAAACATTTTAAAGGCATGCATAGCGTGCAGTTTACTATTGTACTTTGATAAAAAATTACGTTGTGTGTAGGTACCAATATACTATTTAAATTCTTAAATAAATGGCGAAGTGGGTAGAAATCGCTTGTAATATTAACAGCGGCTTAGGAAACAAATGATTATTGCCGTCCTGTTCAGATGCGTCACAGCGTAGTTTACCGAACAAATACGAATGTGAATGCTCACGAGTTATACCGACCGCGGTACGGATGGATGCGGCATCTCTGTGCACACTACAGATGAGATCAAATATTTGAGTTTGGATTCAGAGGAATAATTTTACGTTAATATATTATTTTATTTGCACTTATTATTCTTGTTTATTTATGATTAACAATATTGACTTATATTACTATACTAATTTTGAGACGATTTCAGATGCAACGTAATTTTTTATTTATTTATTTAATCGTATCAATATTATAATTTAATTATTATACTTCATATAACAATAATACCTACACTTTTTATTATTCCAGTTGTATATGAATAAATATAGTGGTTGTTTTTAGGGAGTTGTAGTTTTAAAGTTAGGTTTTTAAATTAAATTAATATATATTTATTTTATATAGGTAATATGATTATTATATTGTATATTATTAGTTTGATTCTTATTTTTATTATTATTCTAGTTGTAGATTATTGAGTATATGGAACTTAAGGTGTTTTTTGAAAGTAGTTAATGTTTTAGACTCTTTTATATATTTTGGTAGCTTATTATATATTTGCGCCCCTTCATAGACAGTGCTTTTTTTCCCATAATTTGTCCGTGGTGTCCTCAGTATTAAGTTATCTGCATTTCGTAATTTATTTTTTTGTACATGGTGTTTTTTTGTGAATGTTATCTGTGAATGTATGTCTCTTTGAAGTATTTTACGAACTAATAAGCATGTATAGTATACATATGACTGGGTAATATTCATAATTTTGAGGGTTTTGTGCATTTTTTTAGTCGGGGTACGGAAGTTGAAGTTAAACAGGGCTTTTATTAGCTTATTTTGGGCTATTTGTATTTTAGATAGATTGGTTTTAGCTGCAGTCGCCCACACTTCGATTAAATAGTCAATATGTGGCTTGATTAGGGAGTTATATATTAAATATTTTACCTTTTGCGGAAGACAACGAGAAATACAGCGGATAGAAGCAGTAAAGGAAGTGAGTTTTGATTTTATTTTCCCAATATGTGGCCTCCATGTTAATTGACTGTCGATTATTAATCCACGATATTTTTCGTTCGTTTTATTATTAATAGGTTCATTGTTTAGTGAGGGTGGGGTGTAGTTGTTGATTTTTTAATTTTTGGCTGTAAAGATGACATAATTTGTTTTTGCAATATTCATGGTCAGCAAGTTATGTTGAAGCCAAGTATTGAGGAGATCTAAATCCGTTTGCACTTCCAACATTATACGTTCTACCTATGTTGCGTCCATAGTAAAAGAGAGTGGTGTCATCGGCATATAAAGTCAATTGGCCTTTTAGCCCTATGTCTTGGATATCATTTATATATAGAAGAAATAGGAGTGGCCTAAAATAGATCCTTGAGGTACGCCATATGATATAAGCCTAGGACTGCTTTGGTGTTTGTCAATTTTTACTATTTGTTGGCGGTTTGACAGATAAGATGTTAATATTTCATGGGCCTTTCCTATAACTCCTATATTATGTAGTTTGTTTAGCAGTTTTTCATGACTGACCGTGTCAAAGGCCTTTTTGAGGTCAAAAAATGAAGACGCGTACTGCAATTTGCTTTTGATCAATTTTTGTTTTTATTGTGGTAACTAAATCGATTGTAGCTGCGAGCGTATTTGATTTTGGTCTAAAACCATATTGGTGTGGCGTTATAATATTTTTGGAGAAATTGCGTTAATAACTAACTTAAATCTTAAATGCCTACTTGAATGCATCTTTAACTTTATTTTTAAACGAGGGTAGGGTGTGTATAAAGATGTCCACGATGATGTTTGCGAGATAATGGGATTTAAAGCCCTAATTTTTGTTCGAGTGTGCCCACCCCTCCTGCCGGCTAAATGGCGACTACTGGGGACGTGAAAAAATTCGTGGCAGTATTACATATAATGAATTTAAAAGGAAAACTATCACAGTTAAGTAGACATAACTAGTTAACCGGCAAGAAATGCACTTAATTTCGGGTGCATATACATTGTCATTGGAATCTTTTACCGTGGACGGTAGAGATGCTTTTTCACGGCACGGTGTTTCTTGCCCGCGGCGAGCGCGCAAAGGACCTGCCCGGCAACATGAGTGGCAATGCTAAAACATAGGCGGACTTACGGCACGGTGCTTCTTGCGCGCGCGGCTAGTTGTGATGTGCGGCTTGATGCTGTTCGGAGATTTTCGTAATTATTTTACGTAAATAACCTGTTGCTGCTAAAAGTTTGCGATCTGCGGTTCAATTCAATTCGATTCAATTCAATTAATTTTATTTCGGACCAAGTACATAACGTGTTAGTAACATTTTACTTAAATCTAGGGTTAATATTATATTAATACAAATTAACACATAAGATTAGTTCTAAAGATTAGTCGATTCGATTAGTTTTAAAGTTCTGTACCTAATTACCTACATATCGTTTGGAGAAACTTAATGTACCTACCTACTGACCTCGTTATTTCAATTGAGAAGTTGTTTCATAAAAGTACTACTTAAGTACTTAAGTAATTCGAATTTTAAAGTAAATTAGTAATAGTATATTTTGTCGTCTCGCGTCGCGCCTCAGCATCAGTGCTGGTTATACATTGCTGTGTTATAAAAATAATCATATTTACGATTATTTACGAGGGTAAGCTATAATAAAAACCCCAAAAGCCCCTTTTAAGTCCGCTTTCTGTGACAGACGGGCAACTACGGAACCCTACCCTGCGCATAGCCCGACACGCACTTGGCCGCTTTTATAACATCCTGTGTACAGTGTGTCTGGTATCAAAATGCAGAAACGAATAGGAAGGATAAGAAGTAATTTATCGACAAACAATCTATCCTATTTACCTAACTAGTGCCAGGCGTATCCCACTCCTGCATGCTGCGGAACGAGAGATCCTGGAAAGCTATGACTGATTTCTGTGAAAGAGTAATGGCACGCAAAGAGGAAGCGGAGCGGGAGCGCGAAGTAAGACCCGATGCGCACCCGCTTCGGCGCAGACGGAGGGGAAGAAGACGGCGGCAATATATAAATCGCCTGATTCCCCAGTAGGGCCGCGGATTGGGGACCCGCGCCTTTAGGCCCTCCACGTCTGAGGGAGGGGTTGGAGCGTTACCAACCCTTCTCTCCTTTGGCACGAGGATGCCCCCGGTATTAGCCGGGGCAGCCGGGGGGCATCGTGGTAGAATGCACTAGAGATCCCATGGTGCCCCCCTAAACGGCAGAGATGGTAACGCCGCAGAGGTTTTAGTGGGTATTCCCTTCCCTTATGGAGGGGTGAGTCCCACATACCCCCCACAATGGGCTACCCTGGGCCCCGGGGGAGGCGTAAATGCATTTCCTCTGCGTCAAAAAAAAAAGGCGTATCCCACTGTCATTTTGGCGCGAAACGTTGCTTATGCTCCTGTGGTCTAGCTAGGGCTGTCCAGCGTATCGCACACAATGACGTTTCATATATACATTATACGCATTATACACATTGTACGCAGTAACAACATAATTGCATTGATCGCACATCATTATACGAATATCAATTTTACAACATTTTGCTAACAAGGCGAAATAAGTAATAATCCCGTGGCAATATATGAACTGTTTTGTGAAAACTGTATCCATTTTTTTTAATATAATTCCTTGTCTAGTCTAAAAATGCTAGTGAGACATACGGCCGTATACATATATAAACGTTCTACAAGCCTGTTTTAACTAAAATGCCGTTAAAATTCGTTTGTCCTTATCTGTCACTGACATTTGTGTTCGTAAGAAAGGGACAAAGCATGTTTTATTTAGCAGAGGCATTTTAAGTTTTATGAATAAGGGGGGTAAACTCTTTTAGTAATTTTAATAATTCCTAACTGTAGCATTATATTTCGACATACAGGGTGAATTTTTAATGAGTGTCCAAATTCAAGTATAAGATTCTTCAGCAAAAATTATAAAATACGTGTTTTTGGTTTCATATCATTCATTTCATGTGCCTGAAGCACCTATTATGCACTGGTTATGTGGCTACTGGGTGGGAAGTTTCTTGAAATGAAAAGTCTTCATTTGTAGTTAGATGATATCGCAGCGGCGGTCGGGTGAGAACTGCCAGTGCTTTTTTTTTTTTTGAACCTGACTGTTGCTATAATAGGACGAACCCAATATAGCGGTCGAATTGCGTGGTTGGAGGGTAGCCTGGGGAAAATCCAGGGGGAGCCTCTGGCACGACCACGCGGGAAGATTTGTACACTGGAATACTCTACGAGTTTGCGCTCCAGTGAGATTGGTTGAACGGTATCAACCGAATCTGGGGTGTGAGTGGTGTCGAACTACTGGGAGTTTTATCGCTGGTTCGCTAAAACCTAGCCTAGCTGAGAAGAGTCCAGCAAGAAACTCAGCTAGACCCGACTTGGTCGGACTGACTCTACCCGGTATGCGGCGGTACCGGGACGAATAGGGACTGTATGTGTCTGTGTTGTCGCGATCTCGCGGTGGACGTCCCCGCCGGCGGGAACGCCGAAGTGTACGCGATGTGTTGGACGCCGAAAGCGCAGCGTTCCATCTTTCGATGGACGCTGTGATTTCGTCGTCCGGGTCCGTGAGTGTATGCCTAGGACGCCGGACCGTGCGGCCCCTAATCAGTGAGCGCCGAGTAACGACAGAGGGGGGAGGGATGGGAACGTAATCAGCAGCCTTCCTAACTAACGGATTCCTATGGTGGGGAGCGTTGTCAAAATAACGTCTGGCAGCCTGCTTAAAGAAACCATACATGGTGCTAATCCCCATGTCGTGGTGCAGGCTGAGGTTCGATTGGTACCACGGGGCACCAGTCGCCCTACGGAGAAAACGATTCTGAATGACCTGAAGCGGCTTGAGCGATGACATAGGCACGTGAGCAAATGCTACACTTGCATATGTCATGATTGGACGAACACAAGTCTTGTAGAGTGTCAGCTTATTTCTAAGTGACATTTTACTAAACTTGTTGATCATCGGCCCAAACTGCCAATGCGGGGGCCGGGCGCCATCTTTATATCGTCAGACGCCCCGCACTGAGCGTGGGTGTGTGCCCGCGTTGATATCACTCATTTATTCCAATCATAATAAACGTATATTCTAGACAATTGTGTTTTCTTATAGGTCGCTTATTGGATTCCGTGACTCTAATTGGCTTTATTTACATTGATCGATTTCCTACCTATAGCGACACCTATGTAAATGAAACTCAAGACGCAATTTATTTATTTAAAACTATGTAAGTACAATCAACTTAAGCTAAGATTAGGTCGTCCTGCACAATTCAGTACTAAATTTTTTAGCAATTGCTGCTTAAAGTTATTCCAAATAAGTTTCTGTCAAAAATTTCATTTTTAGTACAAGCTTTTATTGCCGACTGTAGTTTTCTGTATACCATCATCAACTGCTCATTGAGACGATTCTAACGAGCCCAAACTCGATGGGGTTATGTGCTTTTATTACGGAGTTCCTATGGCCACCTTCTGTCTCCATCATCAGATCAGCTCGATGGTACCATAATATTGAATTGTCATCCAAACTATACTTATACCCAAAATTTCAGCTCAATCGGTCACCGGGAAGTGGGTCAAATTTAACTTGCAAGATTTGACGGACAACTTACATACTTACATACTTTTATACTTACATACGAACAAGTCAAGTTAATATAAAGCTTGTAAAAACCTTAGTACCTAGGTAGTAAGGGTTAACACGGCACGCCTCCCCTCCCCGCTCCCGCCCGCTCCGCGCGGCACTAAATCCCGAGTAAACACGCTGTACGGATAATTCTTTTGGGATAGACAATTTATAATTAAAAAAATACCTACCCACTTTAAGCTGTCAATAGAATTTGCTAACTATGTAAACAAACCGCCATAGTGATGGATGTCTTTTTGTTGTAGATGTACATATCATGTGTTGGACTAGTCTGTAAGTGATATGTATATATTTTTGCTATATATAAGGTGTTAATTACTGGCCACCCTTCAATAACTGGCCACGTTATGCTAAATTGAATTCTGTTGGTAATAATGAATAAATGAATTTTATTTTGCAAGTAGGCCGTAATGGCACTTCTACAAGTCAAATTTCTACCAAGCGTTTCTGAAAAAGAAGACCACTGTTAAGGGGCTACCCGAGGGTTTCATCGATTTTTTGACAAGTTTTGAAACGGTTCTTCAATCTTTTTTGTCTTAAATGATTTTGAAGGATGTGCATACTTAATTTTGTATGTTTTTTTTAAACTTTGTCTAAACAAACACTTATTTCGTATCTCTATTGACGTGAAAGATCTATACTTGAAACCATAATTAGATTTAAAAAAAATAACCTTAAAATTGCCATTAAAATGAAAAGGTTATTTTTTTGGTTTCAAGTTAAACATCTAATTCTACATATTTGGGTACGTCTTTGACGTCTCTAAAACTTGTCTAGGATTTTCATTTTAAACTAGTTAACACAAAAGTTATAGCCAGAAAACCAGTTTTTTTGGCCTAAAATTGTTCAACTTTGATGCCAAATATCTCGAAAACAATGAACTTTGAAGTAAATATGTGATACTATATTGCTTAAAGCCGTTGTTGATAATATAATAAGCTACAAAAACATTAGAAAAAGTCAAACTGAATATGAATACAAAGAAAAAAAACATCATAATGCGTTATTCTACAATAAAACATCTCCGATAAGCTATATGAATGATTAAGCTTTTTTGGGCTTTGGTTTGGGCCATGCATGCCAGTTAGATAGTCCTCGAACCTTCGACATCCATGTTTTTTTTTAATAGCTTGTAGGGGAACAGAGTTCATTTTTAGCATGAGGGGACCGGTTATTAACGGGTGGCCAGTTATTGGCGATTTAATCTAGTATAACGGTCAAATTTTACAACGACAGTGCAATGCGACGTTCTCAAGCGCGTCGTCGTACGAGCTGCACCACCGCCGCAAGCATCTCAACCAGCCGTTTAGCGCGGCCGGGCGCGGGCGCCGAGCGGGCCGCGCGTGCCGGCCCGCGCCCGGCCAGTTCGTGTGCGAGCAGTGCGGACGCATCATGCCGGTGAGAAACAGACATCAGTCAGGCACAGCTCTAACAGCGTCCTGAATGCGGTTGCAGAAAGTTTCGAGTGTCCTATAATTCCGTTTTTAGTATGGCTAATAAAAAGTGTGGCCCAATTTGAACACAACTAACCTAGTTAATAAGCCTTTACTAACCAGCTATGGATTAATTCCGAATTAAATAATTTTCTCGCACTATCCGTCTCTCTCTTATTAGAAGACTTAGAAAGAGATGGATAGTGTGGGAAAATCGAGAGAGCTCGCGCGCCGCACGGTGATTCCGCCGTAGGCCATAACTCGAAATAAGTCATTAGCATATTATGCCCTATCAGGTAACTTAAATTATTAACTAATAGATAGACTACTCAATAGTATAAATATTACAGGAATAGATTACAATTATCATTTACTTTTGTGCAACGAAAGTGAACGTATCTCCACCCTAATCAGTAGTACGTTTGCACATCGCCGCAACTTAATCACTTTGTTATTGTCTGTTATTATTATTTACCGCGAGTGTCCACGTGGTGATATCATGGAAATACAAGAAGAAGGTATGTACTATTCTTTGATTTATTTTATATTGTGCATATATATTTGTTTGTATTTTATACGAATTTTTTACTAGAGGTCTATCGTTCCGTTATTTTTTTCTTAAGTATGATTTTCATTGAGAGATATACTTTGAGGAAACCCTAGGCCACGCATGAAATATACGTCATTTAATAGAGTGAAATGTCCTTAATAAGGGCTGTAACTTTCAACTGCCCCTGGCTGCCTCTTCTTCGGTAAAGGGGGTGTCCAAGTAGAGGAGGGCGTACCTAAACAAATTACGGAGTTTTATAAAATTGTTTCTCTTTTTGTTTTAGGTACTTTTTGGGAGGTGTTCTATGTTGAGGCGTAATGTTTTTGATATTTGGCACTCAAAACAAGGAACTGGCGTAGAAAAATGTCAACATGTCCTAAGTGTGTTCACCAATACATCACCTTTAGCGGATGACATAGAAAATATCGACTTAAAAGTCTTAAGTGATAAAATAACGAGTTTATGTAAACGTTTATCTAGTTATTGGTTAAAAACAAATACAAAAGTCTAAACTAATAGAAAAATATAGAGATTGGCTTAGTGAAGTAGAATATGTTGATGTGAAACGAAATATTGAGCCGAGTGTTTTACCTTCCACTTCGTGTGGAGGTCGTCCGAAAAAGGACTTTAATGATTGTACTAATCGTACAAAAAGGAGACGACTGGCTGAATTAGGTTGCTTAGACCAGTCTGCTGTACATTTTTTACTCAATTCATCTGTTGATAATACTTCCACAAAAGTTGATAATAATGATGTTTTGTCGCTAATTACAGAAGCTAAATTAACCAGGCACCAATATTCATTAATTAAAACATTTATAGACAACAAAATATCAAAAAACAGTATGCCGTCCTACCAGTGTTGTCGAAGCTAAAAAACAGTGTTATCCACCCAATGTAGAAGTTACAGAATCGTCTGCTGAAGTCAATCTTCAAAGTTTATTAGATCATACTGCTACTCGAATTCTCGAGTCTCAAAAAGATATTTTAGATAAAATACCTGAAGAGTCTTTAAATAAAATATCTTTAATTTGGAAATGGGGTTTCGATGGGAGCTCGGGCCACAGCGAATATAAACAAACTTTTTCGGATTCTTCCAAGGGTCAAGGAAGTAGCTTGTTTGTTACTTCGTACGTACCACTCCAACTTATTTAGACCCCGACTGACAAGGAAAGTCCTATTATTTTATGGAAAAATCCTCGTCCTTCTTCGACTCGATACTGCAGACCGATTCGTTTTCAATTTTTGAAGGAAACGACTGCAATCAGTCGAGGAGGAAAATTACTTCAAACAGAAAATAAGTAACTTGCAACCTACTATTTTCAAAAACAATGGACACATATACTCAATTACTCACAAATTGCAACTTACTATGGTCGATGGTAAGGAGTGTTGTGTTGTGGGTTGCACTTAGCAATATATCTTCTTCCAGGTGTTACGTATGTAAAGCTTTGCCAAGTGAGATGAATGTTTGTGTAAAGCAGTTGATGAAAATACATACGAATTTGGCTTGTCTCCTCTTCACGCATTAATACGTTTTTTTGAGTATTTTATTCATATCACTTACAAATTAGAGACAAAAAAATGGCAAGCCAGGTCTGATAGCGATAAAAAACTCTCTTTTCTAACTCAGAAATATCAGCCGAAATTACTGGCATTAAGAAGAATCTTTTAGATCGTTGTTGGACTATACTTCAGTGCATTAATTCGGGATATAACATTGATCAGACCAAATTCGGAGAATCTACTTTAGAAACAGCTCGGCAATTAGTTGCAGAGTATGCACGGTATTACATGCTTGCTTCCGTCCACAAAATTTTAATTCACGGTGCTAGTATTATAGATCATGGTCTTCTGTCAATAGGGGAGCTGTCTGAAGAAGCAGCTGAAGCGTGTAACAAATACTACAAAGAATTTAGACGAAATCATACCCGAAAAATGAGCCGCGTTTTGACCAATACCGATTTAATCAATCGGCTTTTTCTTCATTCAGATCCCCTAATATCTGCTTTGAGAAAGTTGCACGTTAAAAAAAAAGTATTTTACCTAAACCTGTGTCAGATTCATTATGTGTAAATAAAAAATATAGTGTTAATAGCAAGTAATTTAAGTTAGTATTAACTATGGCTAATAATTGCAATGTTCTTATATGTAAGTATTTTTGGAATAAATATTGTTATTATACATTGTATATTGTTTTATTATGAGTTGTCATAGTATAAACCTTACTTTCTTTAGTTTTAAAGTAAACGTCGAAATCGAAAATTGTTACAAGTACAGAAAATATTTTTTGTACATACATCATCATATATGTTCGTTATTTGTGTTTAAAATAGCTGTTTTTACCCCATTTCCTACCTTAGTAGCAATATTTGATAGTTTAAAATAGAAAAAATTGCTTATTTTGGAACCAAGGTAGTCATGGCCGCCCTTGTATGGGAGCGGAATCACTGTGCGCCGTCTCGTGATAGCCGAGCAGGATATTGCTAAAATCCTTAAAGGACAATTTTTATAAATACGGATATCTTCCGCCTTTTTTCTACTAATACTCTATGAGACAAAACCTGTGGACTTATACATGCATGTCATAAATAATCCTAAAGAGAGATATACATATAACTGCGAATACAGTTTAGCTGTTAAAAAGTATAGCTAAGTTTACTTCTTTTTTAAGATAATTATACAACAAATATTACTTATTGTAGACCCCAACGTTGCTCCGGCTTCACCAGCGCATCCACAAGGACGTGAAGCCGTTCGCGTGCCCAGAGTGCCCCAAGACCTTCGCGGCCAAGCACGCCAGAGACGTGAGTATTGCCAGATACTTGTTGTACACCCCAACGTTGCTCCGGCTTCACCAGCGCATCCACAAGGACGTGAAGCCGTTCGCGTGCCCCGAATGAGTGTGGTAGACCTTACCATCATTATCAGCCAAAAGACGTCCACTGTTGGACATAGGCCTCCCTCAAAGAGTGCCACAATGACGGGTCCTGCGCCACCCGCATCCAGCGGACTCCCGCGACCTTCACCAGGTCATCAGTCCATCTTGCGGGGGGCCTGCCCACGCCGCGCCTTCCGGTACGTGCCGTGGTTGTAGACCTGATAATTGCTAATTAATAATTAAACTAAAGTCGGTTTTTTATTAGGCGAACTAACTTTACAGTTAAGTTGCCAGTTCATTGCCACGTTTCGCTAGTGCTGTTAATATCGATATTAAAAAAATCCAGTTCATACAAGAGGTTTAGTAAAGCAGTTTGTATACTAGTGTTGTTATAAACGCAAATTAATGTCTTTCTAATGACTAACTCCATAGTAAACGCGCCGAGGATATGGATTGTGACGTCATAGTCTATGCCCGTTTAATATAGAGTTTTTTCGGTGGTTGGACTTCAAATGCACATCAGAAAAATATCATAAGAAAGTTTTAATGCTACAGCTGAATTATACGTACTCACCTATCACACAGATCTATTTTATTTATTCGATATTATTTGCAAGCTTTATTTATTTATTATTATTCTTCTTCTAATATTTCACCTGCATCGTGACCCGAGGTACTGGCAGAACATCAGTGCTAGCTCACACGAGCAAAGCAAAACTTAGCCAGTACCTTTTTGGCATTATTGCAACGCATAAGTATGCCTTAAATTTAATTTATAATTCTATTTCTGTACCACAATTGTTTTACTTGTTCTTTTATCGTTATTTTTTTGTTTCTTTTTTCTGTATTTTTTATTTTTATTTTGTTGCAAAATGCCAAATAAGTGATTTATCTATCTATCTATCATACGTACTTTAGATTTTCGTCCTAAAAAAAAGATAAATATACCTTATTGCGTCGCTACTGAACCGGGTCAGAAGCAGTCCCAACACTAACGATAGCTGACAGTCCGATTTTGCCCGATTTTGATGCACTGGGTTTAGCAGATTAAAACGCCAGTCAAATAAGAGCATTCATCATCACCATATCAGCCGAGAGACGCTCACTGCTGGACATAGGCCTCCCCCAAAGAGTGCCGCAATGACCGGACTCCCGCGACTTTTACTAGCTCATCAGTCCACTATAAGAGCATTACTAACCTATAATAAGTAATCATTGTCACTAACACATCATTGGGTCTATGACCTGAAATAAAGGTATTCTCATCATCATATCAGCCGAAAGACGGCCACTGCTGAACACGGGTCTCCCCCAAAGCGTGCTAAATGGTCCGGTGGTGTATAAATATATATTTAAAGCCTGCAATAAATGTTTGTCTGTATAGTGGCATATACGGTCGCATACTGGCGAGAGGCCGTTCCAGTGTCCGCTGTGCCCGCTCGCCTTCAGCATCAAGTCCAACTACAAACGGCACCACAAGGCTGTGAGTATGTTTGTCTGTCTGTCTGTGTGCGTGTAGTAGCCGCGTTTAGTGTCATGCTTTTTTAATGACTACGAGACTGAAGCCACATTTCCCATTTGGAAGCCAGCTACCTCCTAATCCGAGTAATCCAGCTACGAACTTGGAAAATCTTTCCCATTTGGTAGCTAGAGAGTTACAAGATGAGAAAGCACATTTCCCATTTCGTAGCTAGCTACCAAATTTGGCTACAAACTCTAAAGGAACACTCCTGCCAATACCTATGCCAGACCCCGTATCATGGTCGGCCTTATCGCGCGATAAGTGACAAGATAGAGCATCTGTCTCGTTCTATTGAACGGTGTCAGCCAGTGACGGACGCTCTATCTTGTTACTTATCGTGTGATAACTTGATAAGGCCGTCCATGCTACGGGGTCTGTTGACGCTTTTGTTAGAATAGTTTTAAGCAAAGATGTTTATTTTCCATGTCTTATTAGTCTAAGTAGCTTCTTGAAATATTTTTTCTTTCTTTCTTCCTTTCAGTTGTGCAACAGTGAAAAACATCCAATATTTGACAGCTGTCATCCCAGTACAATATTTATGTCAGCATTGACGTTTATTGTACCGGTGTGACGGCTGTTAAAACGATGTAATAACTCGGTTACACATTGCAGTTTGAAGTGTGTTGTGGGCGATGGGCCAGCAACCTATCGAGCAAATCACATTTTGTCGATCTTTTATAGCCTAGTGGCACTGGAACGCAAGCTCCATGCGCCTTTTCTCTCTCTTTTCTTCTTTTGGGAATAAAGCCGTGAATGTATGTATGTGCATTGCAGGTGCACCTGGGGCAGCGCGCGCGCGTGCCGTGCTCGATCTGCGCGCGCGTGTTCACCACCAACTCGTGCCTGCGCGTGCACGTGGACATGGTGCACCGCGGCGTGCCCTGGCCCAAGCGGGACCGGAAGCGGAAGAAGACGGCCAAGCAATAAAATATAAATCATTTAAAAAATCAACTGCTTTTTTTTCTAATATTGCATAGATAAGATTAGATTAATTTATTTCATGACATAAATTACAGTAGAAAGTTGGCTTAGTCAAAATTATAAGAATTTACATCACAATCGTCTCAAAATAACAATCACCAATAAAATTATTTCGTATAACCTAATCAGGATCGTCAAAGTACAGTTTATTGTTAATTATAAATAATAATATACGAAAATGTAAGCAATGCCAAGCAAGGTCACCTAAAATCTAGACTGGAGTGACCTTGATTCGGCCGGCCGCCGTGCTTCCGACACTTGTCCACACGGGCCGAATCACGCGGCGGCCGGCATGCTTTCCGGCCTATTTCGCTCTCCTTTAGCAAAATGAGCTTTGAGATTTTGTAGGTAAGCGTAAAGGCGACACCAAATCAGCAGACGGCCAAGCGAAGTCATAGAAAATCTAGTACGGAATGACCTTTGTTTAGCCGGCCGCCTGGCTTCCGACACACGGGCCGAAATCACTCGGCAAATTGGTACGTGTAGCGGCTCCTTAGAACATGTATTTGGGCAAACTTCCATACAAATTCTGTTGAAATTTACTTAGATGAAGATGGTTATATTTGCGAACTGTGCCAAATATTTGAAAAATAATGACGGCATCTCATCTTCATCAGTTCCTCTTCACCACATTTGTGATTCCCGCGTGTAAATACACGAGTGATAATAGAAAAATCCATAATTACTACATGCGTGTTTAATATATTTGAGCCAAAAAAAAAATTACACGAATCGGCTCATAAATAATTAATTTAAAAGGAAAACTATCAGGGCTAAGTAGACATTACTACTTACCGAGTAATACTAATAGTCGACCAAAAAATATACTTGATAATTTACTTTAAAAACAAAGTTTTAACCGACTTCAATTTAGTACTCCGCCAAGCCACCAGAACATTTCCACATTTCTTTTCCCATTTACCACATGAACTGATTTCCGAGAGCAAATGCATTGATTATTAGAGAAAAAACCCCAATCGCTGTATGTGACCCGATAATATTTGAGGACTTCCGTCGATTCCACAAGGATCACCCTCGGCACTTCATTAGTTGCTATTTCAACGGAATCTTATCAGAATCTGTGATATAGGTACTTTTGTACTTTTAAGTACATAAATGAGGAATTCCATAAGTCATCTGTGGTCTTCATCATCAATTCCACTCCACCAATTTATGATTTCCGGATGTAAATACACGAGTTATACTAGAAAATACCAAAATCAGTACACGCGTGCCTAATATAATTGAGGAGTTCCCTCAATTCCTCATGGATCCTATCATCCAATTGAATTTCCAAAAAAATGGGACCCACCTGGAAGCATATACTTACGAACAAAAAAAAGATTTTACGAATCGGCTCATCAATGACCGAGTTCTGAGGTAACAAACATTGAAAAAAAAAAAAAAACAACCGAATTGAGAACCTCCTCCTTTTTTTTTGAAGACGGTTAAAAAGGCCAACTGTCTTACAAATTTGGCATATATATTGAATATTCTCTTTGTTCGGGAGTTGAAACACCGCGAGCGCGAGCCAACACGTTGCCTTTCGGATACTGCAAAGCAAACGCGTTATTGCTCTGAATATAAGTAACTACATACATGGCAGCATTTTTATGTTTTTTACCTATATCACTAGCAGGAAATCATTCGTAAAGAAAGTACAATAGCCTCTTTTTGCAAACTCGCCACCTCCATAGTTAATAACCTGAAAAAGTTCAATGGCACATAGTTCATTCTTCATTTGACCCGTCAGCCATTACAACCGTACTCATCATTCATACACAGAATCACTTATTCCATTAGAAATCATTTACCAGTAATCGCGGATTCAGTCGCCCGTATCCTTCGCGGGGACTGCTTTCTGCTAAAATCGAAGAGACAAGAAAAGAAAAAAAAACCTCTATCACTAGGTATGTTCATCTACGAAACTGACATAGCAGCAGAAAAGTAAGCTGTAAGCTTTCAATGTATTATTGTGAATAAATAAATATAAGAGGTATAAATAAAATAACACATGAGACTTTAAATTATCTTCTTTAATACTAATTAATATTTACAAATGTATTTATTAATTTCATTTCATTTTGATTACATTCAGTGATGTTTCAAACGGTCTCGCAGAAGTTCAACTTAAAAAGAGAAAAAGCTTGTAACATACTTAATGACTTACAAATTACTGTCCATTTTTAAGTTTACAAAGCCATAACCATACTTTAAAAATTCCACTTATAAAAACTGATCTGAATTACATTATTGGGTTCTTCAAGAAAAAAGGCCTGGAAACGCGCAATATCAGTTCCCTAGAGTTGACGGCGTCCGTAGGCGACGGTAACCGCTTGCCATCAGGCGGGCTGTACGCTAGTTCGCCACCGACGTGGCTTAACAAAAGTTTGTGAGGCTGTTTGTTACTCGTTCTAGCAAAACCTGCTGAACGGATTTCAACGAAACTGTAATATAGTCGAGGGCAGAATTTAGTTGATTCTGCTTGGCTAACGCCCTGGTAATACAGAAATGCAGTTTTCTTTCGATCTTAAGTTTAAGTTAATAATAAATATTGCTGTACTTAATAAATACATTTGCACAGTGGAATCTGTGCTACGGTGTAAACTATATGTTCAGATCTCTTTCACTCTCATTTCTGTTGCTGACAGGCAAAAAGACGAATTTGACAAATGTCGTTAAAAAACAACCCACCCTGGCCCCCATTTCACCACCTTGACAATTGTCACCTGACAATGACAATTCCACGTACATTGCTGGGTCAATAAGCTGTCCAGCAACCAACTTAACCTGTCGACGCAGCCATGTAAAGCGAATTGTCATTGTTAGGCGACAATTGTCGATTTGGTGAAATAGGGGCCTGGGTGCATTACACCAAACTGTCTGTAATCGTAAACGATCTTCTTTAAAATCTCAATGTATGGAAAGTTTAACAAGTTTATACATGGACCTATAGTCGGGGATAACTGGTAATAATGATACCACGTCCAAGCGAGATGGTAGCATACAAATCTCAATAAGTGTGACAGAAAGGGGAATATCATTCGTTGTCATTGTCATGGTTGCACTTTTTTTATTTGCAGCAACTGATTTAGTATGAGGTTGCGGCAAATAAACCATTACCCGCCCAAGATAAGTAGGTTGTTTATGGTAAGCCATCAGCCATTTCAAGACCAGTTCTTAATTTAGCTGCATAGGAGCCTTTCCGTCCCTCGTTGTGGCAACACGTACAGCCTGTTCTGAATATTACGGGTCCATGCTGTGGATGACAGCTGCCGGCGCCATATTTAACGTTGATCGGTCTGTAACCGTAAGTTGGTGCAACCCATAGACATCTCTGTTGCGAAGTTTCATAGAAGACATGTAATACAATTTCAATGATAGTACACACTGACAATAATCGGTTCAGCGGTTTAAGCGTGAAGAGGTAACAGACAGACAGACACACTTTCGCATTTATAATATTAAGTATGGATGCGAAAGTGTGTCTGTCTGTTACCTCTTCACGCTTAAACCGCTGAACCGATTTAGATGAAATTTGGTATGGAGATAGTTTGAATCTCGCGGAAGGACATAGGATAGCTTTTATCCCGGAAATCATCCTCTAAGGGGGATGAAATGGGGGGGCGAAAGTTTGTATACAGCTAAGAGAAACGGACAAAGTCAAAGCTAATAGTGATTCTATACATGACATAATCATGTAGTTTCATGAACATACACATTTACGAAAGTCCTCCG
Source organism: Epinotia bilunana (assembly GCA_947049275.1). Classification (NCBI taxonomy): domain Eukaryota; kingdom Metazoa; phylum Arthropoda; class Insecta; order Lepidoptera; family Tortricidae; genus Epinotia; species Epinotia bilunana. The sequence goes on along the minus strand of OX346277.1, from coordinate 655,821 downwards.
AACACACAATTTCTACTGTAACACTTCATTAAGCTGCGTACGAATCAGAGCAGCCTCGGGTTGGGGCACGCACGGCTCACCTATTTCGCTCAAGTCCGTACGCGCGCACGCGCAGTGCGCCAGCAGCCGCGAGCGGCGCGCGGCGGCGGCCGGGGGCGGGGGCGGGGGCGGGGGCGGGGGCGGGGCGGGGGCGGGGGCGGGGCGGGGGCGGGGGCGGGGCGGGGGCGGGGGCGGGGCGGGGGCGGGGGCGGTCCCGTGCCCGCGCTCGAGGGCGCCTCAGTGCGCGCGCCGAGCGTCATTTGGACGTGTATCCGAGCGCGTCGCGAGCAGAGCGACACGCTCTGACTTGTTCGTGGGCGAGGCGCGTATGAATTTGAGCAAGTGGACGAACCGTGTATGTGTAATCGAGTTTGTTCGTAAATTTATTACTACAATTCGGTGAAATATGATAAACGCAGCCGCGGCTGTCATCGTTTCTGACGCCATTTTGAACGACGCCCAATGTCGGCTCGCCGCTCGCACGCTGCCTCGCCCGCGCATGTTCGTGTGCACCAAATTGTCTCGCGAGCAGCGCGCCGCGCGGGGCGAGCATGCCTCAGGCTGAGCCGCTCAAATTCGTACGCAGCTTTATGGAAACATTATTTGCATCACTTGGTACCCTATAACTTTATCCTGTTACGCCTTATAATTATAACCAAAGATGGTAGCCGCCTCCCGACGCGCGAAATCAAAGTGCCGATAGTTGTTTTTGTTAATTTGTTTGTCTTGAGCATTCTGTGTAGATGTATATGATGCCCAGTGATGGAAATGATGATTCACACGGTTAATATCACAATGTCTAACATGGTCATGGCGAAATAAGCAAGCAAACAGTCGGGTAGCCAAAGTAGATTTAAATTAAAACACTGTTAAAATCATGCTAATAATTGAACGGTTCAACTCACGTATTAAATGTCACTACGGGCGACATGTTTCGAACTCTTCGGGAGTTTTTCTTGAAGATGAGTGTTTTCGAGACGGTGTCGCTTGAATTACTCAAAATCCCTCGAATTTAAAAATTCAATTAACTCCAGCGTCAGATTTCAAAGGAGTTAAGCTTTCAAATACCATGCTCCATTTAAACTAATATAATAAAGTGGAAAATCTGGAGATTGTAGCTTTTTAAGTTTGTAAGGTACCCCTAATCCCGGAACCTCAGGACCGATTTCTTAAAATTCTTTCCCCTGAGTACAAAATAGACTCTCCAGTTGGGCATAGGCTATATTTTATTCCGCGGGTTTGCTGCGTTCTTTGAACGTTTGCATTGTTTGTTTTTAATAAGTTGATCTACAAAAGTCATAGTTACAAGGTAAAAGTTGAGTTTTACCTATTTTCAGTCTCTTGAAAGAGGGATTTCCGCTACTCAATTCACTTGCTTATTTCATCATTTACACTGGCACTCCTTGGTCATCCAGAGTCACAATTTAAGGTAAAAGTCCCAAAGTGTGACACCATATTGCCAAATAGTTGACAACTATTGTAAGCGCTGGGACGTTTACCTTAATATCTTTGGCCGGTTCCAATAATCAATCCAGCGATAGTTTTCCTTACATTTTGACACATTTTCTACGGGTAATCTGTGAAAATGTAACTGCCGGTAAGGAACACTATCGGTGGATTGATTATTGGAACCGGCCATTATTGGTTAAACAGACTACCTCGGTAAGCACTTATAACGCCGGTAACGGTAACATAAGAATAATTTAAATTGCGCACCTCAAAATACTCTTTTAAGGAGTATAAAAAAGGCAAGTCAAGGTTAGGTAACCTTAACCTTGATACAGGTTAGACGTCTAACCAACTCACGTCTAACCTGTCGGTTTTGTTACTAAACGTAACTATCCGTTTAACGGACATAAATGAATGATTAATCTTTTAAGAAGCTACATTGTGTGCGGAAAGTAACATTTCCTGGTTACGAAAAGACGTTAATCTTTGTACTAACCATGGCCGGTAAAAAAGAAAGCCTTAGATAGTATTATCTGACATTTAACAGTAAGGTAGTATTATTTAGATCTTAATGATACATTAAAAGTTAACAAAAAAACCGCCCTACATATGGCGTATCCCACTGTGTATACAAACTTACAAAGTTACATGTTGTTCCAGCCTGTCGTTGTAAAATGAGAATTAAACTAGGTTTGTATGAAGAGCCCAGCGTCTTGGCGACCCTTAGCCTTTTCACCGCCCGACGGCGAAGCAATACGCCACTGACGCCACGGGGGTAAAATTAAAATGGGTAACAAATAACGCCACCACAAAAATGGGCTGTTTTTCAATAAGTTCATCATTCATAAAAAATGTTTGTCGGTCAGCGCCGTCTCTGGCGTCGTAGTCACGATTGCGGCTATGACCGACTGTGGCGCTGAAAGGGTTAATTTAAAAATGGTAGACCCAACACAATGCGACAAAAACTCATGTCATGGCGACGAAATTAAAACACATTTTGAAAGTTTAGTTTGAAAAATTTCAGTTTCCCAATTTAGCATTGAGAAGTGCATTTCGAAATAAGAAGTTCAGATTACTCTTGGTTACCGGTTCAGAACAAAGGTGCGTCCTGAGGCAGAGACTAGTAAATTATAAACTGCCAATACCAACAGTTTTACTAGGTGACGTCGTATGTACCGGGCATCGTGCAAAATGAATGGTTCAAATACTTCTGTGACACCGCCGTGTAGCACCGCTATCACAGGACGGCCCGCGAGTTGTGTCGCCGCGAGTGAGACTAACCGTCTTCTTCTAATCAAAATTCTAATAAAAACCAGGAAAAACATAAGGTTCTTAGACCTGAGCGCTCGAGATGCCGGCAGCTTAAGAACCGCGTATCGGTTCGAAACATGTCGAGCGATATTCGACCTTAAACGCGCGATTAGCCCTGTTTCATTATATGAATGTCTGAAACTTACGGGAGTTTTCTATACAAAATGAGTAAAACAGTACCGGTAACTGTGGCACTCTTTGGGGGAGGTCAATGTCCAGCCGTGGACTTTCAGCTGAGTGAAACTGTTGACATGTTTATAATAAACTTTGCTGTTTAACAATGCTAGATTGACTACCGGAGACCGACCTGTTCCAACATGCTGCAAGTCTACACAGGAAACACACAGTCAAATGGACAGTTGTTATCGCCCGTTGAAGCTCCTATTACACTACACGAAATGCAGGGCTCCTTAGAGTGTAGATATCTACAGAGGAACTAAACGGTTGCCACCCACAGGGTCCGATGTTTAGGTTGCTGTCCTTTGCAGAGAATTAGGGTTTCTCTTATCCTCCTGATTTCGAGAAAGATTGCCTGGAAATCGTGTAGTATAAAGTGCTTAAGGGCATGCACACAGCGCGTTTTTTAAACGTTTGCGTCGATAGACACATTTGAAACAAACGCACGACGACGGCGCGCTTAAAAAACGCGGTGTGCATTGCACAGGCTCTAAAGGCTGCTCTAATGGGCCATCGTGGCCGAACAGGACGCAGTTATGCGGTGAAATGAGATGACAGTTAAGTCTTTCTCCCTTTAACGGATAGGTGCGTCCTGTAATGTGCCATGATGACCCATTGTGTAGTTTTTAGACTTGTAACTTGCAGCTTCGCGAGTACAGAAGTGCCTGTAGCCATGTTGGTGTGAATGTGTGTGCTATTGGGCGGGCGCGGCGGGCGGCGCGAGGTGGCCGCGGTCGCTCCAGTGCCGCTCCACGAACTTGCGGATGTAGTTGTAGGGCTTCGACTCCGGCTCGCCCTGGACGTTCTCCACCTGGAGGGAGCAGTTTCAACATGTTCACACTCAAAATCATCTTCATTAAAGTAGGCCTAGTAACGAGCACTTTCGAATCGTCAGTTAGAAACATAATGTCAAGCTAATTATTTAGAGCAATTTATTAATTCAATTATTATTCATGGCAAAAATTATTTGATGGGCAACTTTTTTACTTACATACAGAGCAAGTGAAATTAAAGCTTGGAATAATAATACATTGTTGTACAGAAAAAACCGGCCAAATGCGAGTCGGACTCGCGCACTAAGGGTTCCGTACCATTATCTATAAAACGGCAAAAATATCACGTTTGTCGTATGGGAGCCCCCTTAAATATTTATTTTATTCTGCTTTTTAGTATTTGTGGTTATAGAGGCAAAAGAATTACATCATCTGTGAAAATTTCAACTGTCTAACTATAACGGTTCATGGGATACAAACGGACAGACAGAGAGACGGATAGACAGCGGAGTCTTAGTAATAGGGTCCCATTTTACCCTTTGGGTACGGAACCCTAAAAAACAATTGCAGCGGCGAGGCGCCGCGACTTGGTTACCGTCCATAACCCCCTCCATATAGCTATATGGAGGGGGTTATGAACCAGTGTTGCTACGCCCTCGTGTCCAGCCTAGAAAGCAGGCAATAGATGGACGATTGGGTTCGAGGACCGAGCCGAAACACCTGGAAGGAGAAGAGTCCATCTATTGCACTTTTGGCCGAGACTTTACATGCATAGAGCTTTTCACGCCTACTGCGAGGAAATTGCAAATAATTATACATTAAAATTAATATAATTATAACAGGCAAGCGTTCGCCGGCGCGGCACCCCGTGATAGTTCGAATCGTTGTTCCAACTGGACTGCAGAAACATTGTTGGACAGTTTCCGTCTCTCATTTATTAGAAAACTTAGAAAGAGAAGTATAGTGCGAGAAAAATCGAGAGAGCTCGCGCGCCGTCTTGTGATAGCCGTGCTGGCCATGTCTCGTCACACTTCCGACCATTGGCGTGAAAATGTTATTCAATTGATTGTCAAGGCGCCTCTGACTCCATTGGAGTTGCTAGCGCCCATAGCTTACAGCAGAGACTGCTTACCATCATGCGGGCCGTAAGCTTGTTTGTCACCGACATCATAAAGGGATCGCCTCTGTTCTATACCTTGTAGGGTGGTGAGATAGTGACTTCGTTGTACACTCGGATGCTCTGTCCCGCCCACGAGACGTCGTCGATGACTCTCGCGATGGCCAGGAATAGCCGCTGCCCCTCGGGATCTAAGCACGCTGACAATGCTGATACCTGTGACACAATGTAATGTTTTAAGGGCTCGTCCATATATGACGTCATCACTTTTGTCGATTTTTTGCCTGTTAATTCCTTGAATAGATCCTGCCTGCCTAATAAAATGACTACCGTCATCCAAATCAGAACACACTTCATCCGTTTGGGAGCTTATTGCCACAGACAGACACACATATACATATGTTAAACTTGTAATACGTCTTGTTCGCGTCAGGGGATAAAAGACTATCTAGAAAAGACTACCTATTTACCAATCAAATTTAAAAAATCTTACAAGGAATAATCAACCCCACCTTTTATGCCTAGCATGAGTAGCATGTTTATGGTAATTGATTTTTTTTAATCCATTTATTTGGGTCAATTTTTTTTAAATCTAGTTGCCCATGTTGCCCTTTCACTCTATAAAAGTATGATTTTACATACATACATACATACATTCACGCCTTTATCCCTAAAGCGGTAGGCAGAGCACATGAAACTTGTGTTCCAGTACCACTTTTAGCATAAATGTGGGTGTAAAAGATCAACAAAATGTGATATCGCAGTGACAGGTTGCTAGCCCCTCGCCCACAACACACTTCAACCCTGTTCCCTTAGTCGACTCTTACGACACCCACAGGAAGAAAGAGGGTGGTGGTATTCTAACCCCGACACCACACAGGGAAGTATGATTTTATAGTGTTTAAATCCACTAAACACATGTTTTTGTTATATTAGTAAACCCATTCCATGGTGGAGCATCTCCTAAGCATGCTAGGAATCTAATATAAAAACTAATATAGAAACTCTGCTATTATTGTCTCCTGGCTTACTGGGACACAAGGAATAACAACAAGAAAAAGCTGATTAATCCATATAATTTATTTGATTAATCTGTTCACATCGAAAATAAATGTGTCTAGCCGTTTTTCTTTCATAAATCATTCAATTAGATATATTAAATACTTTTACAAAAAGAACAATACAAAACCATTCTATAGATGTATTCTATAGCAAGATACTCCCGGAAGGTTTATCTTTTTGGTTGTTTTTCTGGCTGACTCGGTCATCTAGCTGGTTAGCAGGCACTAAGCTGAGTTTGTGAACTTAATATTTTCTCGTTTTTTTAGTAGATTCCTATCCTATAACTGCAACAAATGCATACGGCTAACTCTTTCCCTATTGAAAAGTGTGTAGAATTGAGGTTATCCTTGTTCTTCAGGTGGTCGCGTAACCGGCACGATGACCGATCCGATCCGATTTTTTCGGAGTTATTTCAATCAGACGAAATTATTATTAGCACCAAGCACCCAGAATTTGTTCCATTGGGAGGTATTCCACTTGTCCTAGATCTTTGCCTAATGTGTATTAGCGTCATATTTTGCTTAACACTTTTACTGCCAGGAACCCGCCTAGCGGGTGTCTACCCCGTATTCGCTCTCTGCTACATACAAGTAAAAACACAGGTTCGGCTACGAGTGAATTTGTTAAAGAGTGAGTGAGACGCAATGCACATTGGACAAGTGGATACCACCCATACACACTTACATTCTTTATCATCATCATCATATCAGCCGAAAGACCTCCACTGCTGGACATAGGCCTCCCATTAAAAATGGCAAAAAAAATGCTTATGTCCAATTTAAAATCGAACATACTAACTAGGCTGGACTACTCTTTCTAACAAAGTAGCACACACAGTAACAAACATTTTTTATTGCATCAGCTTGCCATACCATTGCAAGTAGAAATTCTAAGATTTAAGGCATATCAACTAATAATAAACGACTACAACTCTTATTATCGGTTGCAGAATCAAAAGCCAACTTTGTAATGGATTGTAATGATTTTAAAGAAGGATACAGTTCCGAGGCATGCATGGCAAGGCTGATATGATTTAAATTAGAAGAATGGCATTTGAGAAGCCTGGTACTTACTAGTCTTCTCTTATTCTCAATAGAATTTCGTACTCTAGTGTTAAGTCTGTGGAGATTGAGGGTCGCAGGCGCCTCGGCCACAGCGCTCACTTCTTTCTTAATTTGCACATCACTTACTAACGATAAATTAACAATATTAACATCGTGACGTTTAGGATTGCCGCTGGATGATGGACATTTTAAGATCAACATCTTAGTTTGAGGATCGAAAGCTAAAACTTCTCCTTCTATTTCTTGATTATAACATGTTCGAGTAGCCACTATACTACCGATGGTAAAGCAGTCAGAAACGACTGTTGACATTTTGGAGTTATTTTTAGGGTTTACGTTGAATAAACCGGTGGCATGCAGCTCAATGGCTTCTAATAAAGTAATTATGTAAGTTCAACGTGTTCAAATGTTTTGTTGAGGCGACGAGCCGTCGGCCATTGAAATTTTTGAAGTTTCTTTTTGCGTTTTGTTGTTGCATTGAAAATGTGTCGTTTTGATATAAATTAACCAAGGTAGCCATCAACTAGACGTTTTATTAGTAAGCTCAAACAGTTTAGTATTGCCAGCACTATTGGAGATGAAACTACCATTTTCAAAATGTAGAATTGAGATTTCTACCATGATGCCTTGCTGTCATGTCATGTCAATCATGTCAATGTCATTCATCATTCATGATGTAAATAAAAACATCGTTGTAATTCCGTCTTGTTTTGCGATTATTTACTAGATAATCAGAAATGTCTGTGGAAAACGACGATGGTAAAACAGCGCTTCCTCACCACGAACAGCGGCCACTCTGCTCGACGCGGCTGCCTTACCGCCAAGGCCGGAAACTAACTGCTGTGAAGGTTATCTTTTAATTTAATAAGCAATTTTTTTCAGTTACAATGCATTTTCGACCATATTTTAAGTGTAATAGATACACTTTTTGAATTTTCATTCATTTTAAGTAGGTTTTTTACAGTATTTTGTGCCATAATATACCTACATCAATAAGTGTGGTAATTAGGTTACCAATATTGTTACTCAAAAAAACTTATTTTGCTACAGGTATATACGATCAACAGTGAATCCAACCACCTCCTAATATTCGGCGTTCCGTCCCTCAATCTGCGACAAGAAGCCAAAGCTCTTTTTCTAAAATTCGGAAAATTAAAAGCTTTTAATCTGGCCAAGGATTATAAGAGTGAACAATTCACAGAGACTTACCACGCTGTTTTTGAGAAAATACAACCGGCTAGAGTTGCTAAGAGAATGTTAGACACCAAGAATTTCTATGGAGGCTCTTTACATATCACATATGCCCCAGAACTGGAAGATTTAGAAGAAACCAGAACAAAACTGTTGCAACGAAAACATGACGTGTTAGCTAGACTACGCAACTTGCGAACAGACGACGAACGATTAGTTAAAACCATTGAAGTTGTACCGGAAGTAGAAAAGACCGTACAGAAGCTAAATATGGGGGAGACCAATGTTATTCACCTTGACGGTTCCATTAGAAAACGAAAGCATAAAGATGTAGCAGAACTATTCAAACCTTGCTTTATTCAAAATGAAGCAAAGCCTATCAAAATTACTGTGAGTAAAACAAATGAATTTGTAGATTGTTTAAATTGTGAGAGTAATAACAGTAACATGGTTGTGTCCAAGCATCCTGACATGGATATTATAGAAGACACTAATATAGAAATAGTTGACTGCACTTCTGCAGAAGTAGAAACAATTACCAATGTGGATGAACATTTGAAAGGACACAAGGGTGCTGTTAAAATCTACAAAATACCAGAGAAACCGTTGAATAGAATCAAGTTTAGTGTAAATAAAAAACAATAGGTTTTAATAATTGTTTTATTTAAACTCTGCTTATAAAACATTGGTATATAATAACAGAAAACATTGTATAAATAAACAATCTCATTACTACAAAAAAAAAGGTTAACAGATAGTAAAAAAAACATTTGATTCATCTTATTGTGCAACTGTCCAGTCACCTCGAATACAATATTACATGACCAGCTGTTCCATGAGTTCTGGAGAAGTTCTTGAGCACCGACCATATATTCAAATCCATGTCACTACACTACAACCCCACCTGCTTTTGCCATGCATGTCCATAGCAATAGAGACAATATTACCCATAATCACACCATATTGGTTCTACATTGCTGCTGGCACCATATAGCAATACTTTTTATTTTACATGTACATACAGTCAAGTCAGAAAATTCAACAACACAACAACATGCAACTGCCTGGCTAGCACGATAGGTTTTATGGTCACATTTTACTGCATGTTGTACTGAAACATCACGACAAAGATAACCATAAAAACGTATCATGCTAGGAGGCCTGATGAGCTAAGCTTTAATGCAGATTATAATCATTTATGACAGACTGTAGATTTCTTATATATTTTATTTACAGAAATTAGAGATTTATGCGCTTAAGCAAAAATAATTGATGTATAAATACGCCCTTCTTTCGTCCTTATGGACATGTACACGATAACCGGCAATGTATACACAACAGTAGTTCCTGCACGATAAGGTGCACAGCTGAAAGCTCGGTTGTACGTATTCCACGTGTTAATGTTGTTTCTTTTAATTTAAGCTCGTTTGTAAGCTCGGGGTATCCATGTTTGCCTGAGTTCAATCGTTTCATTATTAGCATAACTTCAAACCTGACACGACTCACGAAAGTTACATTCAAGCATGAGATAGATATCATTTCTCATACACATATGATTAAAGCATATAGATGTTTTATCCCACAAATACTGAGGACCTAGTTCGTTCGTGCGTCTCCCTCTATGCCGCACCTGATTCGAGCGACATAAACGGAGATACACGAACGAAGTTCGTGAAAACGCGGTAGCCCCTCTGCACGTCTAGCATGCGACGGCCGCGACATACTCTCGATTTTTATCGCACTATATCTCTTGTTCTAAGTGTTCTAATAAGAAAGAGACGGATAGTGCGAGAAAAATCGAGAGAGCTCGCGCGCCGTCGCATGCTAGCCGTGCTAGTTGCCATATTTATGTGCGTTAGGGTCTATTCAGGCGAACCACCACTGTTTGCCACTGCGCTGTGGTGTGGTTGTGGTTGGTGTGACGTCACGTGGAGCGCGCAGTGTTGCAGCAGTCATTCGATCGGTGACACGAGCGCTCCCGAGTATTCTAACACAAGTAAATATGACGGCCCTAATTTGTAAGGGTGGTGTACCACTTGTCCAATTTCTACATCCAATCTTTGATGATTTCTTTGACGTAGTAGTAGTTCCTAATATATTTAATCAACACTTTAAGCTCTTGCGCTTTGTACTCATAGTGCCTGGGCGACCGAGCTCTGCTCGGGTAACAGACAAAATACGGAGAAAATTGTATTTCCCAGTCATGAGACCTAGCTAAATCCTTTTTTCGCCCCCATAAACCCCTATAGTATAGAATTTGAATTGTTGTTTTAAACGGGTCTAACGCGATATTTATTTACCTTTATTTCTGACGTTTCGACACGGGTTGCACCGGCCATGGGCGCAAATGACTCAACCAGTCATATATCGATCAAATGCAGATTGGATAAAGATCTTGGACTAATGGAATACCACCCTAATAAAAACATCCATCCCTTGAATCATATGTGCCTCATGAAATAAAGAAAGCCTTTGTGCCTCATTAATGTGCTTTGTGGAAAAGACTAGGCCCATTAACCTTCCTCGGCGTATTCTTCTCCAGGCATCTCCTCTTGCTCATCAAATGCTCCATCTTCTACTCCCACCTCCTGAAACGGTGATATTTATTACACTATATGCATGCAGGAGCATATCGGAGCGGTCTGTTTGTGAATGCTTATATTGTTTTATGTCCTCTGACATACCAGCACGTCTAGCACACGACGGCCGCGACATACTCTCGATTTTATCGCACTATACCTCTTCTTCTAAGTGTTCTAATAAGAGAGAGACGGATAGTGCGAGAAAAATCGAGAGAGCTCGCGCGCCGTCGCGTGCTAGCCGTGCAGGCCAGAATATAATTAGTATGTCAGGGGACGTAAAACAATAGATTAGATTAGATTAGATTCATTTATTTCATTTTGAAAATTGACATGTCATTTTTTGAAAATTAAATAGCATGAATTCACAAAAAGATCGTCAGAGTGTATAAGAATAACAATAATATAAATGAAAGTCAAAAATCTAAATATGTACATTGCAAAAATGAAAAAAACAAGAATAATAATAAGGAACAATTGAAATAATATTAAAATGGTACAAATGTCAAAGGAGTAAAATGTGTTTAAATGTCAAATTATTAATAAAAGCTAGGGTATCCTAGATATAAATAGTCAATGGTCAAAAAATTTGATATAAAAAAAATGAGTAATTTTAAACAATATTCATAATAAAATAATAATATCATTTAAAAACGAAAACATGTCAAATACACGTACAATTTACAATGTCCGTTCGTTGTATTCCTTTACGGAATACAACGATTTTGAAAGTAAAAGTTCCTTTAGTCGGCGTTCAAATATGTTGTTAGAGGTCTCGTTTTTAATTGTGGCGGGGAGGCGCTCGTACATCGACGGGCCTATTACGCGCGGGCTCCTGTCGAGCAGCGCGAGTCGCCGCGATACAGGTAGTAATCGCCCCGTCTGACGGGTGATTCTGCCAGGCATATTCGCTCGCTTAAATAAGTGGATGTTTCGACGCGTGAACATAATTACTTCAAATACGTATAGTGAATAATGAGTCATCATCTTGTACTGTGTAAAGAGTTCTCTACACGAGTGCCTCGAATTTACCCCTGCCAATATACGTAGGGCTCGCTTTTGTAGTTTGAATACTCTATCAGAGTTCGTTGAGTTCCCGTACAAAATAATACCGTACGACATTAGTGAAAAGAAGTATGCATAATAGATCTGAAGTAGTGCGTCACAGGAGACAATTGGCTTTAGTTTGCGCAGTGCGAATACCGCACTGCCTAACCTTTCACACAAGTTGTCTACGTGTTCTTTCCACTTCAGCTTGGCGTCAATAGTAAACCCGAGGAACTTGCAAGAGTCACAGCGGGGTATGGAACCCTGTGCTAGTGGAATGTGTGTAGTGTTTCCGGCTGTGAACAACATCACGTTGGACTTTGACACATTGAGTATGAGGCCGTTTGCCGAAAACCACTCATGAAGTTGGGTACACGTCTTTGTTACCTTTTGCTCGAGTTGTGAGTACGTGTGATCGGTTACTACGACTGTGGTATCATCGGCAAACAACAACATAGTACCTTCGGCTACAGAGGAAGGGAGGTCGTTAACAAAAATTAAAAACAGGGTATTTCCAAGCGAAGAGCCCTGTGGAATTCCATGCTCGAGTACACCCGCCTCAGATTTTAAGCTTTTGCCTTCGATTTTGACCTCAACCGTTTGCCGCCTATTTTTTAGGAACGATGTGAGTAATCTATGAGTGTTATCCTTTATTCCGTAATGACCTATCTTTTTTAATAACAAGTCGTGATTAATCACATCGAACGCTTTCGACAGGTCGCAGAATACTCCTGCAGCCTTTTGTTTCGTATCCAACGCCGTTGTTACGCAATCATATATCTGATATGCAGCTGTTGTGGTACATCTATTTTTCCTATAGGCAAACTGTCTGTCCGTCAGTAAGTTGTTTGTTTCAAGATGGTGCATTAAGGAGTTAGACACAATGGATTCAATAATCTTAGAGATATTTGGCACGATAGTGATACGCCGACTATTGAACATGATGGCTAATCCTTTAGGAGACGCTACACGGGCCGATATCGGCCGGCCGGCATGCAGGTCGCCGCGTGATTCGGCCCGTGTGGATACGTGTCGGAAGCACGGCGGCCGACCAAATCAAGGTCACCCCATACTAGGTTTTATGTGGCCTTGCTTGGCAGTCCTGCCGATTTCGCTCGTGTAGCGTCTCCTTTTGCCGCAGGAATGCAATCCCTGCATAGAGCGAGGTACTCACCTCGTACTGCTGGTACTCGGAGACCAGGTCGTTCATGTTGCTCTCGGCCTCCGTGAACTCCATCTCGTCCATGCCCTCGCCGGTGTACCAGTGGAGGAACGCCTGTACACAACAGATTCCAAATACATACATCTATTCTGCTAGTGGGCATTCAAGGGCTCTTTTACATGACAATGACTTCATTCAGGGACATGAAAGTAGAGAGATTGGGAAAGGTATGTCACAGCTGTATGTCATCTCGCTTATAATTGGAGCTTAACAGGGGATATTTCCACATTATTTTATCACTTTTTTTTTTGTGTGTGCAATAAATATTCTGAGTTTGAGTTTGCGATTACGGAAGACCGCAGTCATAATAACGCCACTACTGAGTGTAGTACACAGTGAGCTCGCATACCTAGTGAGTCTGAGCGGGTGATTTCAGCGAGTGATAGAGTTTAGTGTACAGTGAGTGAACCAACCTTGCGTCGGAACATGACAGTGAACTGTTCGGAGATTCGCTTGAAGATCTCCTGGATGGCGGTGGAGTTGCCCACGAAGGTGGCGGCCATCTTGACGCCGCGCGGCGGGACGTCACACACAGCCACCTTCACGTTGTTCGGGATCCATTCCACGAAGTAACTGAGGAATATAAAAATCACATAAGTTCCTAATTAGTTACGTTCCTAGATTGTGCAAACAGTGAGTGAGTGTAGCATGTAAGTGTAGAGTTAGTGAACTATAGTGTAGTGTAGTGAGTGAACATAGTGATTATACAATTGCCGGCGTACGGCATAAGGCGCATCCTGACGGTCATGGCAGTCTGCTATGTAATCCTCCGAGTGATGACAACACCTTATAAGATAGAGTTAGATAGGGAGGTGAATGATCTTGATTTTCTCGCTCTATCTCATAGCTTCAGCAGCAGGACCGCCTGAATGCTATATACCTGGAGTTCTTATCCTGCAAAGTGAGCCTCTGCTCGGGAGGCCACGGTGAGGTAGCGGCCGTGCCGCGGGTCGCACGCCGTCATCATGTCTTCTAGCTTGCAGGACCGCCTGAATGCTACACACCTGGAGTTCTTATCCTGCACAGTGAGCATCTGCTCGTCGACCTCCTTCATGGACATGCGGCCGCGGAAGATGGCGGCCACGGTGAGGTAGCGGCCGTGCCGCGGGTCGCACGCCGTCATCATGTCTTCTAGCTTGCAGGACCGCCTGAATGCTACACACCTGGAGTTCTTATCCTGCACAGTGAGCATCTGCTCGTCGACCTCCTTCATGGACATGCGGCCGCGGAAGATGGCGGCCACGGTGAGGTAGCGGCCGTGCCGCGGGTCGCACGCCGTCATCATGTCTTCTAGCTTGCAGGACCGCCTGAATGCTACACACCTGGAGTTCTTATCCTGCACAGTGAGCATCTGCTCGTCGACCTCCTTCATGGACATGCGGCCGCGGAAGATGGCGGCCACGGTGAGGTAGCGGCCGTGCCGCGGGTCGCACGCCGTCATCATGTCTTCTAGCTTGCAGGACCGCCTGAATGCTACACACCTGGAGTTCTTATCCTGCACAGTGAGCATCTGCTCGTCGACCTCCTTCATGGACATGCGGCCGCGGAAGATGGCGGCCACGGTGAGGTAGCGGCCGTGCCGCGGGTCGCACGCCGTCATCATGTCTTCTAGCTTGCAGGACCGCCTGAATGCTACACACCTGGAGTTCTTATCCTGCACAGTGAGCATCTGCTCGTCGACCTCCTTCATGGACATGCGGCCGCGGAAGATGGCGGCCACGGTGAGGTAGCGGCCGTGCCGCGGGTCGCACGCCGTCATCATGTCTTCTAGCTTGCAGGACCGCCTGAATGCTACACACCTGGAGTTCTTATCCTGCACAGTGAGCATCTGCTCGTCGACCTCCTTCATGGACATGCGGCCGCGGAAGATGGCGGCCACGGTGAGGTAGCGGCCGTGCCGCGGGTCGCACGCCGTCATCATGTCTTCTAGCTTGCAGGACCGCCTGAATGCTACACACCTGGAGTTCTTATCCTGCACAGTGAGCATCTGCTCGTCGACCTCCTTCATGGACATGCGGCCGCGGAAGATGGCGGCCACGGTGAGGTAGCGGCCGTGCCGCGGGTCGCACGCCGTCATCATGTCTTCTAGCTTGCAGGACCGCCTGAATGCTACACACCTGGAGTTCTTATCCTGCACAGTGAGCATCTGCTCGTCGACCTCCTTCATGGACATGCGGCCGCGGAAGATGGCGGCCACGGTGAGGTAGCGGCCGTGCCGCGGGTCGCACGCCGTCATCATGTCTTCTAGCTTGCAGGACCGCCTGAATGCTACACACCTGGAGTTCTTATCCTGCACAGTGAGCATCTGCTCGTCGACCTCCTTCATGGACATGCGGCCGCGGAAGATGGCGGCCACGGTGAGGTAGCGGCCGTGCCGCGGGTCGCACGCCGTCATCATGTCTTCTAGCTTGCAGGACCGCCTGAATGCTACACACCTGGAGTTCTTATCCTGCACAGTGAGCATCTGCTCGTCGACCTCCTTCATGGACATGCGGCCGCGGAAGATGGCGGCCACGGTGAGGTAGCGGCCGTGCCGCGGGTCGCACGCCGTCATCATGTCTTCTAGCTTGCAGGACCGCCTGAATGCTACACACCTGGAGTTTTTATCCTGCACAGTGAGCATCTGCTCGTCGACCTCCTTCATGGACATGCGGCCGCGGAAGATGGCGGCCACGGTGAGGTAGCGGCCGTGCCGCGGGTCGCACGCCGTCATCATGTCTTCTAGCTTGCAGGACCGCCTGAATGCTACACACCTGGAGTTCTTATCCTGCACAGTGAGCATCTGCTCGTCGACCTCCTTCATGGACATGCGGCCGCGGAAGATGGCGGCCACGGTGAGGTAGCGGCCGTGCCGCGGGTCGCACGCCGTCATCATGTCTTCTAGCTTGCAGGACCGCCTGAATGCTACACACCTGGAGTTCTTATCCTGCACAGTGAGCATCTGCTCGTCGACCTCCTTCATGGACATGCGGCCGCGGAAGATGGCGGCCACGGTGAGGTAGCGGCCGTGCCGCGGGTCGCACGCCGTCATCATGTCTTCTAGCTTGCAGGACCGCCTGAATGCTACACACCTGGAGTTCTTATCCTGCACAGTGAGCATCTGCTCGTCGACCTCCTTCATGGACATGCGGCCGCGGAAGATGGCGGCCACGGTGAGGTAGCGGCCGTGCCGCGGGTCACACGCCGTCATCATGTCTTCTAGCTTGCAGGACCGCCTGAATGCTACACACCTGGAGTTCTTATCCTGCACAGTGAGCATCTGCTCGTCGACCTCCTTCATGGACATGCGGCCGCGGAAGATGGCGGCCACGGTGAGGTAGCGGCCGTGCCGCGGGTCGCACGCCGTCATCATGTCTTCTAGCTTGCAGGACCGCCTGAATGCTACACACCTGGAGTTCTTATCCTGCACAGTGAGCATCTGCTCGTCGACATCCTTCATGGACATGCGGCCGCGGAAGATGGCGGCCACGGTGAGGTAGCGGCCGTGCCGCGGGTCGCACGCCGTCATCATGTCTTCTAGCTTGCAGGACCGCCTGAATGCTACACACCTGGAGTTCTTATCCTGCACAGTGAGCATCTGCTCGTCGACCTCCTTCATGGACATGCGGCCGCGGAAGATGGCGGCCACGGTGAGGTAGCGGCCGTGCCGCGGGTCGCACGCCGTCATCATGTCTTCTAGCTTGCAGGACCGCCTGAATGCTACACACCTGGAGTTCTTATCCTGCACAGTGAGCATCTGCTCGTCGACCTCCTTCATGGACATGCGGCCGCGGAAGATGGCGGCCACGGTGAGGTAGCGGCCGTGCCGCGGGTCACACGCCGTCATCATGTCTTCTAGCTTGCAGGACCGCCTGAATGCTACACACCTGGAGTTCTTATCCTGCACAGTGAGCATCTGCTCGTCGACCTCCTTCATGGACATGCGGCCGCGGAAGATGGCGGCCACGGTGAGGTAGCGGCCGTGCCGCGGGTCGCACGCCGTCATCATGTCTTCTAGCTTGCAGGACCGCCTGAATGCTACACACCTGGAGTTCTTATCCTGCACAGTGAGCATCTGCTCGTCGACATCCTTCATGGACATGCGGCCGCGGAAGATGGCGGCCACGGTGAGGTAGCGGCCGTGCCGCGGGTCGCACGCCGTCATCATGTCTTCTAGCTTGCAGGACCGCCTGAATGCTACACACCTGGAGTTCTTATCCTGCACAGTGAGCATCTGCTCGTCGACCTCCTTCATGGACATGCGGCCGCGGAAGATGGCGGCCACGGTGAGGTAGCGGCCGTGCCGCGGGTCGCACGCCGTCATCATGTCTTCTAGCTTGCAGGACCGCCTGAATGCTACACACCTGGAGTTCTTATCCTGCACAGTGAGCATCTGCTCGTCGACCTCCTTCATGGACATGCGGCCGCGGAAGATGGCGGCCACGGTGAGGTAGCGGCCGTGCCGCGGGTCGCACGCCGTCATCATGTCTTCTAGCTTGCAGGACCGCCTGAATGCTACACACCTGGAGTTCTTATCCTGCACAGTGAGCATCTGCTCGTCGACCTCCTTCATGGACATGCGGCCGCGGAAGATGGCGGCCACGGTGAGGTAGCGGCCGTGCCGCGGGTCGCACGCCGTCATCATGTCTTCTAGCTTGCAGGACCGCCTGAATGCTACACACCTGGAGTTCTTATCCTGCACAGTGAGCATCTGCTCGTCGACCTCCTTCATGGACATGCGGCCGCGGAAGATGGCGGCCACGGTGAGGTAGCGGCCGTGCCGCGGGTCGCACGCCGTCATCATGTCTTCTAGCTTGCAGGACCGCCTGAATGCTACACACCTGGAGTTCTTATCCTGCACAGTGAGCATCTGCTCGTCGACCTCCTTCATGGACATGCGGCCGCGGAAGATGGCGGCCACGGTGAGGTAGCGGCCGTGCCGCGGGTCGCACGCCGTCATCATGTCTTCTAGCTTGCAGGACCGCCTGAATGCTACACACCTGGAGTTCTTATCCTGCACAGTGAGCATCTGCTCGTCGACCTCCTTCATGGACATGCGGCCGCGGAAGATGGCGGCCACGGTGAGGTAGCGGCCGTGCCGCGGGTCGCACGCCGTCATCATGTCTTCTAGCTTGCAGGACCGCCTGAATGCTACACACCTGGAGTTCTTATCCTGCACAGTGAGCATCTGCTCGTCGACCTCCTTCATGGACATGCGGCCGCGGAAGATGGCGGCCACGGTGAGGTAGCGGCCGTGCCGCGGGTCGCACGCCGTCATCATGTCTTCTAGCTTGCAGGACCGCCTGA
Organism: Epinotia bilunana; assembly: GCA_947049275.1. Taxonomy (NCBI): domain Eukaryota; kingdom Metazoa; phylum Arthropoda; class Insecta; order Lepidoptera; family Tortricidae; genus Epinotia; species Epinotia bilunana. The sequence goes on along the minus strand of OX346277.1, from coordinate 637,504 downwards.
ATGCTACACACCTGGAGTTCTTATCCTGCACAGTGAGCATCTGCTCGTCGACCTCCTTCATGGACATGCGGCCGCGGAAGATGGCGGCCACGGTGAGGTAGCGGCCGTGCCGCGGGTCGCACGCCGTCATCATGTTGCCCGGACTGAACATCTGTCAATGTCAATCAATATATGTATAGTTCGTTCGTTCGTGTAGTCCTACCACATACAGGAAAGCGCAGCGTGGGCAGACCTAGACTGTCCAAGCTGGACTGATGACCTGCTGGTCGATTACGTAACGCATTGACGTAACTTCAAGTAGAGCTAAATATCAATTTGTGTATGGCAAAATGTGTATGGAAAATTCTAAGGTGCGTTTGAAAGTTTACGTAATCACCGCTCAGGTAATGGTAGAGGGTCTCTTTGGTAGCGGGTATCCGCTGCATGCGGACGGCGCAAGGCCGGTAATTGTGGTAATCTTTGGGGAAGGCCTGTCTAGTAAGTATAGTGGACGCTATCGGCTAGTATGATGAATTGATGACGTTGATTGATAATTATTTCGTGCGGAGGGGGAGTGGGGTGGTCGGGTAATGACCTGCATGGGCTACCTGCATGGGCTAATACCTGCATGGGCTGCATGGGCTACCTGCATGGGCTGCATGCACGGCAGTAGTTACTTCATCATCACAAATTGACATAGCACGGTGATTAGCGGAATACCAGAATAAAATTGTTTAGTTATTTATAATGGGATTCCTCAAACGCCCGATTATTCAATTACCTGCTGCGTCAACTCGGGTACAGTCAAAGCTCGGTATCCCTGGCTGTTCCTGGCGGTCAGCGGGGCGAACCCTGGAACAAACAGTTGTATCTATATACAGCGAAAGACGCCAGCGGGACGCGATGAGTGCGCGAGACGCGTGTGGGGCGTCATACAGTCACTATGGACGACATGTTTTCAACTCTTCGAGAGTTCTAAGTCAGGATGAGTGTTCTCGCGTCAGTTCTCGTATATTACGTCCATCCATGTGACTTCGAGATAAAGAGCGCGGCGCCCAGCTTTACTCACCAGGCATGAAGAAGTGCAGTCGAGGGAACGGCACCATGTTGACGGCGAGCTTGCGGAGGTCTGCGTTGAGCTGGCCGGGGAAGCGGAGGCAGGTCGTCACGCCGGACATCGTTAGCTGTAGACGAACAACGATCATATTCAATCCATAAACAGTAAAAGCGTCCTGACGTGCGGCGGACTCCACACGACACGGTGCATAAGCTATAAGATAGAGCGAGATAGAGAACGGAATGTTTCCGGTCCGGCGCCTTCGGACATCTGGACGGGCTAAAATGTATCATTATCCTCCATTTAATCACGACTGCTCCGAGCCGAATGAAGCAGCGCCGCCAAAATCGCTCATGAATGGTAACGTTAAAGATAGTTGACAGGGCCCGATGGATATCCAAAAGTTGTAAAGTCAACGTTCATCCGTTTAAAACTGCGTAAGTCAATGATTTAGTATAAAAAACAGGTTGCGCTAGAGGAGGCGCTCCAAAAGTGGGACACTTTAAACTGAGTAAATTGCACCAACTTATCTCAGTTATGCGTCGTCAATGGACACGTATAACCGTGTCTCAGCTGTCAGATTTGGTGGCCATTCGTAAACACGGAATTTCGTATAGACAACTACTTATCTACCTCTTTTTTAAATTACATAATTGGCGTAAGTAGTCGAAATATTATGTACATCCATTTGGCGCTGAGATAAACGGAGCGGCGAATGCTCAGCTTTAGTGAGGTGACACATCTCGCTGATATTAGGACTATTCGCAGCAGCCCAACTGGGGAAAGGGAATCTCCTTACGGAAGCCACTCACACCACTCTGTTAGATGTGTGGTCTCTACGAGCTGGTGTGTTCTACAAGTGACGTACCGATACGAGATGGTTCAGGTCTCCATACGTGGGTTCCGTGAGCCGCAGGGTCCTGAAGCATATGTCGTAGAGCGCCTCGTTGTCGATGCAGAACGTCTCGTCGGTGTTCTCGACGAGCTGGTGGACGGAGAGCGTGGCGTTGTAAGGCTCCACTACCGTGTCTGACACCTAAAAGAAACATTTATCATTATTTATTATTATTATTATCTGAGCATTTCTAGAACCTTCTTAGCAGATCCCTCATGACCGCATGCTAGTACCCTCCATGCAGTTCGGTTCCAAGTGGACTGCATGGGCAAGCCTGCTGCCTTTGGCTGTCCTAGATAGAACGAGAGCGAGACACGGCTGACCTATAGTTCGTGTTTTGTCAGGAGGTGTGAGTGGCGCGCTGAGTTTTCGGAAAGGAAGGTTACCTTAGGAGAGGGCATGACGCTGAAGGTGTTCACGATGCGGTCCGGGTACTCCTCTCTTAGCTTGCTCAGCAGCAGCGTTCCCAGGCCTGACCCGGTCCCGCCGCCCAGGGAGTGCGTCAGCTGGAACCCTAGACACAAAACAGGTTTAGCATGACTTCATTCCGTTAAGAAGAGAAATATGAGTAAATAAAAGGATCTCTCTGCAGTCTGCAGGCAAGCGTTATGAAACTTTATCTAAATCTCATTCTCAAACTTTTTCCCTGAAAACTGACAGCTAAGCTTTAACTCTGATAAAATCTCTCAAAAACCTACATTAAATTCAAAATTCTTAGCAACCTTATTACATTCGGCCCTATAGAGGCGTCCACCAGCATCCCAGATGACCAGCAAAAGCCTTATGGTTGCTGGGAAGACCGGACAAAAAATCCAGCCTTATCATGCCTAACCTACTTAATTACTTAACTAAACTATGATTACTAGGATATCATGCAAAAACAAAGGTTAATGTACCTTGAAGACAGTCGCATCCTTCCGATTCCTTCCTCACGACGTCCATAACGGAGTCCACCAGCTCCGCGCCCTCGGTGTAGTGGCCCTTCGCCCAGTTGTTCCCTACACAGACAAAGGTACACTTAAATACTACAAACAGCACAAGGTTCATTCGTGCATACATCTATTGGCTGACTGAACATACCTAAATAGTCTAGGTAACTAATAACCTGATGCGGTAGATAGAGGCAATTTTATTGTAGCCATTTAATGTTGCCGGCAACTTTGTACCTTTGTACCGCCTTGGTCGTATAATTAGAGTGTTGAGGACGGGACTAATAAACCGTGAGCCCCTTAGCCCTTCCTAGTTCTTACCAGCGCCGCTCTGGCCGAAGACGAAGTTATCGGGCCGAAATAGCTGGCCGTAGGTGGAGGAGCGGATGGCGTCCATCGTGCCTGGCTCGAGGTCCACCAGCACGGCGCGCGGCACGAAGCGGGTTCCTGTGGAACATGAGGGAGAAGTTCAGCTGTAGTTAAACATGCAACAATTTGGCAATGTGCACCTGGAGTTCCAATCAGCAATCACTTATAAAATGAACGGGAGATAAGCAAAATTATTGACTAGGTATATTACTTATCAGGCGTCTATGGCTAGAAACTTAGTGAAAGTAAAACTTGACGTCTTCCCTTGACCCAGGAAGAGGGTTTTTGCATAAGCGGATGGTAATTATCACATTATGACTAGGGTACCGTAACCCTATTCGACTCTTTAAAGACTTGGTGTCGGAGTGCATCTAGACACGCAGCAGCGTGTCTACCAAATTCGGCCAGAATCTGTTAGCCCTCACCATCAGCAGCCTCATTGTAGTAGACCTGGATCCGCTCGAGCTGCAGGTCGCTGTCCCCGTGGTAGTGGCCGGTCGTGTCGATGCCGTGCTCGTCCGAGATGATCTCCCAGAACTGAAACATTATTTTTTAATAATACCACGGTGGCAAACAAACATACTGCCTGCCAGTAGGCTGACGACGTAGCCTTTGTACACTCGCGACTCCAGAAGAATTACAAACGCGTGGCGGTTCCTTAATTGATTTGAGGATTCGTGGCGATATGTTTATTTATTTATTTTGTTGATAGTTAGAGACAAATGCAGGTCCACCACTCTCTACACAACAGCCTCGGGAGCTCTGGCGACCTGACTCACCACCAGCACTGTTAGCACAAGACGGCGCGCGAGCTCTCTCGAGCTCTCTCGCACTATCCGTCTCTCTTTTTCTAATAAAAGATATAATAACTTAGAAAGAGACAGATAGTGCGAGAGAGATCAAGAGAGCTCGCGCGCTGTCTTGTGCTAACCGTGCTGGAACACAACACCACTTGGTCCGAGTGCAAACAAGAGTCATGGCACATATTTTTCTACTAGCTTCTGCCCGCGACTCCGTCCGCGTGGAACTCGTTTATATCGTAGCTCGATACAAACTTTCATCCCCCATTTCATCCCCTCAGGAGATGATTTCCAGGATTAAAACTATCCTCCATACCAAATTTCATCTCAATCTAAGCGTGAAGAGGTAACAGACAGACAGACAGACAGACACACTTTCGCATTTATAATATTAGTAAGGATTGTTCGTGATCGATCGTGAGATAGATATTTTGGCGTCATATTTGTTTTAAAGAGTGAGTAAAGTTATATATTTATAGTATAAGTACCTATGGATGAAAAAGCACCTAATTCAGGTAAGTAGTTGGTGTAGATATAATCACCGAAATGCTATCGGACGGTATAGTATTTCTACATCCCGACAAATTGTATATTTCCTCAACAACAACTCGCATTGCGTCACCGTTACTGAAAGATGTCACAATTTCACGCCAACCGCTGTACAAATGCAGATTGCAGACTCGCTGGAGTATACACTAAAGGACCTTAATTAGTTGTAATAAGATTCATGTATGGTCAGTTCAGTGCTATCATTGTCAGTGGTGGTTAAGATTGTTTTGTCCGACATTTTGTAAAAATGTCGTTGGATTATGAACCTTCTAGATTGAATAGTAAAGTCGTTTTTTGGACGGATTATGTTGTTACAACTCGGCCAAGTGTAAGTTTAAAAATGTCTTTATATTCTTTAAATTATGATGTATATGCGCTGTTTTGGAGCGTGCGAGTAGTGTGAATAAGTAAGATAAGGTCACATTTACAATTAACAATGTAGGTACACCTATTGTTTCAAGGCGAAAATCATTAGCAACCGCCATATTTATATTTTGAAGTGGATACTTGTTTGCTCGCGTTCTTGTATAGGGGTACAGTTCAAAATGTATCACGTGACTTCCGGAATAACTTTTTGTAGAGAAGCCTAATCTGATTTCAAATAATTATTTGTTACATGTTTTAATCCTTTTTTATTTGCCATTAGTTGTTAATCACAAAATGTTATTTAGTTTATGTGGCGGACATGAAAATAATGCTGAAATGACCGCCATTTTCAAAGTATCGCGAGTCAAATGAGCTACGTCAGTTAATGTTGCCATATATACCGATTTATCTGTACTTATACAAATTTTAGTGAATAAATACAGATATATATTTTACGGGTACACCATAATAGCAGGCTGGGCCGGTTTTTTTTATTTGGGTTCCATAGCCAACAAAGAAGTATCCACTTAAACTTAATTAACAGTTGTATCTCCGACACAACCCGCTTCTTTTTTTTTAAAGTGGCCATAAAAACGAGCGAGTGGACCGAACAAAGTTCTCCCTTTTAGCTTGGGGAGAAATTCTTTCGTATGTCTGTCCGGCGGATGTCCGGTTATTCTCCTATACTTACAGCTCGGTTGGTACAACGCACAACGTACGCGGACGAAGCCGCGGACAAAAGGTTGCACAATAGTTTCCATTTAGGTCAACCCTGTAGCCCAATTGCAACCAAAAGCGCCCTTAGGAATTGGAACATATCATATGACTGTTGTATATTAGTGAACTTAACATAGCATGTAAATGAACATAATGGCTTAACACGGTGCGCGTGAGCGCTCAATTAGCAGAAAGCTTTCTTTTAGAAAGCTCGGGCAAGCTTGAAGCTACAATCTAGATCATTAACTATACGAAGAGCTGGCTAGGTTTAAAGACGTTTGTAAGTTTCATTTATCCACCTACTAAGCTTCTGCCCGTGACTCCGCCCGCGGGCGTGCAACTCGTTTAGTTTAAGTATATAGTAGCTCAGCTCCATACAAACTATCACCCCCATTTCACTCTATTAGGGGATGCTTTCCGAGATAAAACTATCCTATGACCTTTCCCGGGACTCAAAATATCTCTATACCCAATTTCGTCCAAATCGGTTCAGCGGTTTAAGCGTGAAGAGGTACAGAAGGAAAGACAGACAGACAACACTTTCGCATTTATAATATTAGTATGGATGTGGTATGTGATATCCAGGACTTCTAAACCGACTTTTTTTATTCTTCCTTCATCATATCATATCAGCCGAAAGCTGTCTACTGCTGGACATTCTGGCTTCCCCCAGAGTGCCACAATGACCGGTCCTGCGCCACCCGCGACCTTTTACCAGGTCAATCAGTCCATCTTCCGACGCTGCGCTTAAGCACGTCGTCACCACTCGAGAATCTTCAGTCTTCAGTAGGTAGCTAGGTACAGTGAATGCGCCTTCAGAATAGATTCACAGCATTCCATCCCGAAGCAATCTTGACACGCAGCTACACCACAGTACGAACTACGTATGTAATACTATTGTACATTGTTATGAACGAACTGAATGAAATGAAACAGAATAGTCGAGGAATGTTAGATTTGCCAGTTTCGTCCAGTTTACGACTTAATTTCAATGTCGTTAAGGTCCAAAAGGTTAGCCTTTTTATTGACGAGTATAGTTCATAAATATGTATACAATTTGATACCTTATCACAACCGAACAAGGTGCAAAAGTGGCAAGCCTTTCCTTTCCGCGACCACAGTCGACCTTTGGTACCTGTTACGCATGCATAATGAATATGACACGCATGCGATTCTATACGTAATGCGAATCTATCAATCCCCATTGAATTATTCTAATGCGTAAACTCACGCGCGTATTCCCGCGCGTATACCCAAGAGGGGTAGGGGGAGAACATGAAATTATTTTAATACAGTTGCTCAAAAAGTGCTACTTTACGTAGCTGTTTAGCGTGCGGAAAGTTGGTTTTCGCGAACTAGTGGTTTTCTTTTAATAATAAAAAATAAATAAGAAGATGGATTTTTTTGAACAACTTCATTTTTGGAACAGTTTCGTTAACTGGGATACAATAAACTTTTTTCATTTTTCATTTTTTTCATTTGTCATTTCAACTGTATTACAATGATGTTACTGAATTAATAATATTAAAGTTTCGAATTCCTTACTTGTTGTTTTTCTTATTTTTTCGCAACTGTATTAAAAAACGTCTAGCACGTGCGGAAATGTCAACCCGTCCCGGTACCGTAACGTAATGACATACTTTCCGCACTAGCATCGAAATGTACCATATCAGTGAGCCATCTGCTAAGCTGTTTTTTTATACTACGACTTCAGCACACACCCACACGGGGAAACTATCATTTATTATTTGAACTATCTATTGAAAGATACTTAGCCAAGCCCGCGGTTCTGTCCGCGGAGCGAACTATGTACCTAGTTAACTCTAATTACATAGTTCCATCCCGATTTCAGTCCTTAAAAGTATTATGTGTTCTTCTCAAAAACTTAAAATTGTCCTTTACAAAATGTTATCAAAGTTGATTCAGTAATTTGAGCGTAACAATAACAAGGTCAGACAATTTGACTGTCCCTGTGTACTTACAGATAATATTAGTACAGTATATATCACAATTTATATTTTCCCGTCAACCTATAATGGAAGTTTTTTTTCGTTAGTATAGTTACGATATAATAAGATGAAATAGAAATATTTTTATCAGGTATTCAATTTGTAGCTTAGATTAATATGAATGCCTAGCAATAACTTATGATGTGATAAGCTGAACATCATCTTAAGTCTACTTAAATAAAATAAAAAAACAGTTCCGTTCCGGGATTCCCAGCGCAATCACAGATGTACAACCTACCTACTGATATCTACTTCCTAGATTCCGTCATTATCATTACGTAGGGTACTAATTAAAATGTATGATTTCCACACAACTCTTGCCTCGCTGTTACATCGCAAGAGCGCCGGCTATCGCCAATAAAAATAGATTTCTCGCTACGGAAGTAAATGACCCAATTTCATATAAACAGGTGTTTTATTCAACCAACCTTCGATCCGATCTGGTTCCCACACTGCCCGGCCTGTAGGTGCACTATCTCGCGCATTTTTATTTATATTTTACTTGAAATTACCCAAAACAACGCTCAGCGACTGAATTAGAAATTGTGCTATTTTTGGCGCGAAAACACGTGGGCGAACGGATGAATTCGTTAGATACTTTATTATTTATTCTTTTATTTTATTACTACACGTAACTCACATGGCTTTGAACAATTATTTACACATTTTACGCGACTTGAGTTTAGTTATTGTAGTAGTCAATGAGAAAGTTAGAATCGGTGAATGATCGTCGCTTAGTGCGCCATCTGTTGAGCACTTTCAACCTCCTTGAGGTTGATTTCAAACATGTTTATTTCACATTGACTTTAAATCACTATAGTTAATGTATTATTTTAAAAGTAATTATGTTATGTTATGAAAAATATAAATTAATTGTTTTTCACAAGATTTATTTCTAAAATTATAAATATGTAGGAGCGTTCTATGTTATTAACCGTGTGCGAGTTTAGTCTTTTACATATTTTATAAATCAGTGATGTTAGTTGAAAATACCATGAACAATATTTTGATTGGTACTTATGGGATAAATTGGTACCATTTGTACAATCAATTGTACTAGTAGGATAAATCAGTGCCATTTGTACCATCAATGGTACTGCCCAATGCTACAGGTGGTCCGGCGGGATCTTTTTGTCTATATACATTTTTAGCGAAATTAAATACCGATGAAAACGTTTAAATAATGTTCAAATCATGTGCGTTGTTGATGGACTTACGTGCTTGCGTTACCGCACCCTACAAAAACGCCTAAAATTGACACTTCTTAAAATGTCAAACGTATAATCTTTCACGCATTTTATCATCACAAAAAGCCTTAAAATATTTCTTTTGCGGCGTTAAAATAACTCGTATTTCATTGAAAACATCATTTAACGTGTAGAGTGATCATTAGCCCTTTGGTTTCGAACGGAAATGTTGAAACGCCATGTTGGTTGAAAATATAATGCCCCAAGGGGATATGCCATTTTATCGACGGATTTCGTAGCTACGTACATACAATATCGCTCGCTGAGGAAACGTTGCAAAGTGCAGTTCGGGCATTATAGCAGCGCGCGTACGTCGCAAGCGGTGAGTAAAAATTATGGATTATTTTATATTTGATTGGGTGTTTTTTTTTGTTCAGACTATGATAAACGGTATGCGCGGTCCCTCCCTTACCTATAAAAACTTCACCGGATATGTATTTTCAAGTATTGTCGTTTAATGGTGCTGTTCAGTAGTTTCTACCTTTAAGGTTAAATACATAAACATGAAATTTACATACAACTTGGTGTTATCAATAAGATATTTTCTCATTTAATAAATCATCTTGAACTCAGTTATCATCATTACAACATCAAATATAAATACAAAGACTTCCTAACAACTTATTTGAATATTTTTGAGTTGTCTGTGTATATATTTGTACGTCATACCACATATGTGGCAGTCAGCATCTTGTATTTTGCCAAAAATTAGGCTCCAATATTAAAAATATACACCAGTTTATTATTAAACATTACCATTTTAGATTTGTCCAATTTATCATCCATCCATGTGAGCTAAAATTATAAATTTCATGAAAAACTAAAATCAATATTTATAATTTTACTTAAAGGAAATTTATATTTTTAAATTCGTCCATCCCAGTTTCCCTTTTTATGTGGTAAATTAACATTTTTTTATGCTATGTTAGTGTGTCAGATTATATAAATACTAAGGGTAATTGTGCTAGTTAGTGACCACCAGTGTGCCGGTTTTCAACCACTCAGATGAGTAGGTGAACTTAAAGGGTTTTTACTGGTTTTTTCTAGAAGATTAAAGAGAAGAAATGATTACTAAAAAACTTGCATACAGCTGCTTTTTTTGGTAGGTATGTAGGAATGTTTTTATCTTTAACTGCAGAAACCTTCAACCACCTGCACCCACCTTAGCAAGTTTCTGTTTGGCCCTACAGTTGACTGGTATAGAATACCTTTTGGCATTAAGTCCGCCCTGTGTATTTGTGCAATAATGGTTAGATAGATGAATAAACCTTATACTTCAGGTGGTTTTGAAGTACCTCACATTAAATAAATTATGTTTAAGCTATTTTTTATTTACACTGCTAAAAGTCAACAGTTTTATAAAACAGCTTCAATTTCAATTTCAAAGCCTTTATTTGCTGATGCAATACAATTACGACAAAACAGCTAACGCAGTATTAATGATACAGATATTTATTTAGTAGGCATTTTAGGATCTAAAAGGTATAATAATATAATTGTTTATACCTTGCAACCATGGTATAGCATAAAAATCGTAATACATGTAAATATGTTAATGATATAATTTTATTTAAATATGCAATGATTGTGGAAACACTAGAAAATTATATGAGTCTTGGTGTTTTGTATGGTAGGTTTGTAGGTCATTTAAACCCTGGCTTTTTTATATGGAAATGTACACATATTATTCTACTATGCATTAAAAAACATTTTATTTAATGTCACTTTATAATTGTCTATTTTAATAAGTGGCAATAATTCTTCAGAGCACAAAAATAGTTATTTTTCAACATTCTTGCAAGTAGTTGAACTATATATGTGTGCATTTTTGCAGTGGCATGATTATATACTTTAGCTTGGCCTCCTAAGACCTACAAAAAATACAATGAAATTTGAACCAAGCTGTTCATATAGTAGTTTAACTAACTAAGGTAAGGTTAAGGTTAGGTTAACTAGTTAGTTTTGAATTTCATTTGTTCTAAAAAGCAAACAAAACAAATGCAAATCAAAGTTTGACTTCCATTGAACCTACTTTGTTCTTTCTGTAGAACACTGGGGTGGCACTGCTCTGAAGGTGGTTAAATCTTAATAGCCTCAATCAAACCTAAGAATTGATTCAGAGAGTGTTAAAGATCGCTCATGTGACACTGCTGGAGTTGCAACTGTCTGTAGGCTACGGTGATCGTTTACCATCGAGCGGGTAACAAAACAGTAAACTCATTTATTTTATAATTATGAAAACTGCGTTTTGTAAAACACTTTTATTTAAATAATATATAGAGCCTAATTTGTTTAATTAACCATGCCACTGCTACTATGAATCGAAATAAAAATCCAGGGTTTAATATCGAAATTAATTTTTAGAAGTCAAAATGGCGGAGGCGGCGGCTCCGACGGACATGAAGTTCATCAGTGTGACCAGCGAGCTGCTGACCGACGAGCAGCGGGAGATGTACGAGTCGGTCCTCTCCACCTGGAAGCCTGTCATGTTCGAGCAGCCCCCCAAACAATACATATGCAACGAGTGCCACAAGGAATTCAAAAACTACCAGAACTTATACTTACATACAACTAGAGTGCATTCAACAAGAGACTCTGCTGTCGTCTGCAATGTCTGCGAGAAGACTTTCAAGAATAAACATTACTTGTACATGCATAGAATGAATAAGCACTATTCGGAGGACGAAAAGTGCTTCTGCCAGTCCTGCATGCAGGAGTTTAGGACCCGTCGCGCTTTACACATGCATGTAAAAAGATTTCACCCAACAGCGCTCCCGGAGATCAAGTGTGAAGTCTGCGGGAAGCAATTTTCTGTTCCTTGCAAACTTAAGTACCACATGCAATCTTGCCACAACGATAAGGATAAGTTCAAATGCCATTTATGCCAGAAACTGTATAAGAGCAATCTGAATCTGAATAGGCATTTACATACGCAGCACGCGGAAGTAGAAAGGCATCCGTGCGTGTTCTGCCCGATGACTTTCAAGTCGAAACATCACATGAAACGGCATATTCTGAATATTCATCCACCTTTAGAGTCCAAAGCGACTTGTCCGGAATGTTCTAGAGAGTTTAAGAATGAGAAGTATTTGAAGGATCACATGCAGATTCATTCGTCGTTGGAAACAAAAGTTCAGTGTGATATTTGTGATAAGTTTTTCCATTCGGCGATTCGCTTGAAGAAACATAAGAAGATCGTCCACCCGGAGCCCAAGCCGATGATTCGCTGCGACAAGTGTGATAAAGAATTCGTTCACGCGCATTATTTGAGGAGACACAACAACTCTGTTCATGTGGAGGTAGATGAGACGGAATACCAGCACGAATGTGAACAGTGCGGGAAAAAATTCAAGATCAGGAAGTACTTACTCAACCACCTACAGAGACATGAACAGCAGCTTTCCAAGAGAATATCTCTGATGGTGAAGACGGTTATGGATGATGATGGGAAAGAGATTGAGGTCCCGGGTTCGGAGCCGAAGAAACGAGGGCGGCCGAAGAAACAGCCTCCTAAAGATATAGAGTTCATTAAATGTGAGCCCGGAAGTAGCTCCGAGTCGGGTTCGGATGAAACGGACCCTGAATCCGAATAAGAAATTTAACTGTCTTGCCATAAAGCAATAGAATGTCGGCTGTAGTCATATAAGTTGAGATACATTATGTTCAATTTCCTGAAAAAGGGTTAATGGATGCCTAGGATATTATACATGTGTTATCCTACATCATTTTAAAGTTAGAATTTATTTGTAAATGTGCTGGCACCAATGGCACCTCAAAAGAATATGAGTACCTCACTTTAATTGAAATCACAAGTGGAAGCAAGGAGCTAATACAAAAGTGTGTGAATTTTAATATTAATCAATGTATTTTGAACACTTTGTGGGTTTTATTTTCGAGTTAAGACTTTCCTTGTAATGCCAATGTAATTTTTATTGACATAGTATTACTTTTATATGTATAATCCGCACGTAAGCAGAACCCGCGTATTCATAGCAAGGGGTGGCGTGGGGCACCGCACGAAATGCTCCATATTGGTTCTACTTTGGTGCTGAGGGTGATAAATAAGATACGATACTGTGTTATTTTAATGATGTGTCTTTTAAATACAATTTCCACATGATCGAAAATGAGAACTCTCATCATAATAGGACATATGCTTGATTATTACGAACTAAATTACTGAATCATTAGTAAATAATAAGCTCTTTCTTCAAATGACTGCATTCATAAGTGAGAATGAGACGAATATTCACATGTAACATTCTTATATTACAGTAACAGGAGCCGATTTTATAATGATACAAGTTACAATTACTACTAATTAGTTAATAATAATTTCTGTAATGTTTAAAAATAGTTTACCTTTCAAAAACGTTGTGTCCTAAATGCGTGCACCTTTGCTATATATTTCAATTTATTGTTGGATCCTTCAAGCTGCTGTGTGTAAGGCAATTGCGTATGTTTCTAACTCATTGGTCAGTTTAGACTTTAACTTAAAATATTTATTTTTAGGTATAAAATGGGCCCTAGAACTGTTATGAACTTGTTAAAAATACAAAGTATTATTAGTCTTAGGATAAATAAAATATTAAAATTCTTGTTAAGTAGAACAATTGTATTGTAAGGGCGGTAAAATTTATGTGCTTTCTTTTATTCATTATTTTGTATTTCGATGTTGTAGAGGCAGGGTCAGAGCAAAAAGACTTGATGACATGTGTATAACATGTTTTACTACTATTTTTATTACATTTATTGTATAATTGCTAGGAAAAATTGCTTTTTCATCACAAAAACCCAAGATTATTTCTTAGGAAGAGAACATTGTACAGTGTTGAATATAATAATATGTTATCATCAATCATCTTAGTAAAACTAAAGTCTTCAAGTCTTTTCGATCTGATAATGCTACGTATGTATGTAGGTTTCGGAACTTGCGTGATTGTATGAAATGTAGAAAAATCCATTTAGAATCTATGAGAAATTCAATACTAAATGACTACAGAAACCCTCCAGTCCACCAGGCAAGTCGTCTGCTCGCATCGTCATGGTATTTCAAAACTGGCAACGCGCGTGTATAAGTCATCTGGAGTCGCAGGCGTCCATAAGCTACGGTGTCTGCTTACCACAGGGCAGGCCGTATGCTTGTTTGTCACCGTCGTGGTCCCGAAGCCCTTGGGTGTGCGATAGAGATAGTATTATTGCGTCTATTGTCAGTTTGGCGAATACTATAGGTTTACCGAGAAGGCTAACTAAATGCATGTTGCCTTTATCTAACCTATCACAATTATTGTTGTCTCTAGGGTGGTGAAAATAAGTCTTAAGCTGCGTACGAATTAGAACAGCCTCGGGTTGAGGCACTCACGGCTCACCTATTTTGCTCTAATTCGTACGCGCTCACGCGCTGTGCGCGAGCGGCGCGCGGCGAGCCGCCTAGAGTCTGTCTTTTCCCCGTGCTCAAAGGCGCCTCAGTGTGCGTGCCTCGCGTAATTTGGACGTGTATCCGAGCGTGCCGCGGACAGAACGATGTAATTTGGTGAAATAAATTTGCACCACATGAATTACGATTTTTGTACAACTGTAAAGCTGCGTACGAATTTGAGCGGCTCAGCATGCTCGCCCCGCGCGGCGCGCTGCTCGCGAGCCAAATTGTTGCACAAACATGCGCGGGCGAAGCAGCGCCCTCGCGGCGAGCCGACATTGTGCGTCGTTCAAAATGGCGTCGGACACACAATAGACAGCCGCGGCTGCGTTTATCATATTTCATCGAATTATATTAATAAATATACAAACAAACTCGATTACACGTGCATGGCTCATCCACTTGCTCAAATTCATACGTGCCTCGCCCACAAACAAGTCAGAAGGTGTCGCTCTGCCCGCGGCGAGCTCGGATGCACGTCCAAATTACGCGAGGCACGCACACTGAGGCGCCTTTGAGCACGGACAAAAGACCGCCTCTTACTCCAGGCAAAATACGGTTTTGAAAAACATTAATTTATAATAGCGTTTTTTTTGTTGATTTCATTTTAAAATTTTATTCTAAGATGATTTATTCAAGAATCCGGCAAACTTTCCACCCGGAAGTAATTATGTAGCTTTAAATGAAGCATGCATTGTGTTTTTTTGTACGATTTATATTGAATATTATAGAGCAAATGTAAATGAATCAAAATAAAGACAAACATGTTTATTAATATTTTTTCTGACTTTTTAGAAGCTAGTTCATTTATCATTTTTTTGATGTCTGAAATTTTGTCGGATTTTGTCGCTGGGTAACTATTTAATTGATAATATATCCGTTACACATCAAAAAGAAGCTATTATAAATTATTTCCAAAATTGTCATTTTTTCCATACAAGTTGTCAGTTCATTGACTGGACTATCTGGACGGCTCGCCGCGCGTCGCTCGCGGGCTGCTCACACACAGCGCGTGAGCGCGTACGAATTTGAGCGAAATAGGTGAGTCGTGCGTGCATCAACCCGAGGCTGCTCTAATTCGTACGCAGCTTTTCATCCACCACCGAGGCGATTTTCACTTCTTCTGGTAATAATTCGGTGAATTGCGATAAACGCAGCTGCGACTGTCATCGTGTCCGACGCCATTTTGAACGACGCACAAAGTCTGCTCGCCGCGAGCACGCTGACTCGCCCGCGCATGTTTATGTGCACCAAATTGGCCCGCGAGCAGCTCGCCGCGCGGGGCAAGCATGCCTTAGGCTGAGCCGCACAAATTCGTACGCAGCTTTATGGACGTTGAAAATGTTTGCGTTTATTTAGGACATAAATGATATCATGCTAGCTAGGCTGGCCTGTGGAGAAGTTTTTTTCATTGTATGGTTGAGATTATTTAATGTGGCCGCTTTATTAGGGTTCCGTAGTCAACAAGGAACCCTTCTAGTTTCGCCATATCCGTCTGGCCGTCCGTCCATCTTCGGCTTAGCTCAGTAACCATTTAGTACTAGAAAACTGTAATTCGGCATGGGTATATAAATCAATCACGCCAACAAAACAGAAGAACTACTGCTACTGGGAATCGTAGCAGTAGTACATATAATGAATTTAAAAGGAAAACTATCACGGCTAAGAAGGCATAACTAGTTACCGAGTAATAGTCGACCAACTTAAAATGTACTTAGAAAGGCCAACTTTCGTACAAATTCGGCCGACGCAACCATTTAGTTGGCGCGCGCGTGTCGATGTAACTAAGAAAGACGGGCAAAACGGAACCCTACGCTGCGCGTGGCCCGACACGCACTTAGCCGATTTTTATTATAAAACTGTCTGAATTGGAATCTGGTACCGTTGTACCTTGGAAGGTAGAGTTGTTTTTGGAATGGACTACTTTAATGCAATTCGGCCAACTCGAATAATCTCAAATATTTATGAGTTTTATGACAATTTCGTAATAATATTTTTAGCAAAAATAAGTTTAGCAAAAACATTTGTCAATAGCTTCTATGTGGAGCAAAATAAACTTAGGAAATCTAGAAAGTAGATATATTTATATTAGTAATTTCTGTTTAGTCCTCCTAATACTATTATACCATTTCATAAAATGTAGACTATAAACTAGTTAAACGTAACTATTAAGTTTTAAACTTTTAAATCTTAGTAACTTACATGAATTGTATAACTTTATCTGCATAAATAAATATAAAGAAGTATTTTAACTCTATCATTCACCTTACATATATTATAATTTATAATCCTTTAAGGTCATTGCACCGGTTATTGACCACCTAATTTAGTGTGCCGGTTAGCGACTACCTTATTTAGTTTGCCAGTTTGCGACCACTTAGAGCTAGTGAACTGAAAGGATATTTTCAAGTAGATTCCTATTACATACTGCTTACCATTAATTTATGAAACCACCTGAAGGTCTGTGGTTGCGTAACCGGCGCGATGACGCTGCTTTAATTTATAATTCTCTGATTACGATAATCTTTAGTTTTGAGCACACAATTTAGCTTTTGATCAAAGTGGAAAATTGACAAAATGATTCGCCACGAGTGGGCTTTGAACCCGTGACCTCGGGACGGATTTCCTGAAATTTAGAATTTCGTTAGCGGACTTTTATGTTTAGTAAACATTTACTGGCATAATTTAGCGTTAGATACTATTCCATAAATTCTACAATCAATGATACAAAAATAAATGCACAAAAGATATTTTTTCAATTTTTTTCTACCGCAATAGACTGAAAAGTGAGAACTGAACCTGGTAGGTACCTGGTTTACTGGACAAACCCACCACCACCACGTCAGCCATTGCAATACATCAACAATGGACATAACGAATTTATTTATGCTGTGACCTTTGTACGGTCAGCTTCCAATGGGTATTGGTGAAAGTGGCACCTCTTTATTCGTTATTACCATACCGAACTAGCAACACGAATAAGTGGTTACACTGCCCATTTCGCCTTAGAGTGTGGTCACATTTATCGGTGTTGAAAGCGACATCAAATGTTCGGATCGAAATCCGATATAGGATCAGGCAACGTGAACAGTGAGCAAGTTTTCCATACATTTACTTTAAAGAGAGGTAGGGCACAGCGGAATCTCGGTCATATTTCAGAGCAGTCCAACTGGGGAAGTACCTCCACTTTACAGAAGATCGCAGCCATAATAACAACTACGTGTTTTATGGGTATTTGGAGCTGTGAGTAAAGTCGCTCGAGCCCCTGAGGACGCGCTGAGTTGAGAGTGTAGGACCTGCATTTGTCTCTAGCACAACGAATCCTCAAATCAGCGAGTGATTCTACTGGTGTCACAAGCGTCCATAGGCGACGGTGTCTGCTTACAATCAGACTGGCCGTATACTTGTTTGTCTCTGTCCTGGTATTAAAATAAACTTTCCCATATCGTTATCGCAGGTCCCGCCGGAAGATCAGCGCCGGCTCTTGAGTCGGCATTATGCTGAGGCGGGACCTTTTCGTGACACGAATTGATTGATTCTACACAATGTTTTAGATTTAGTTTTCTTTTTTTTTAATTTTAATCATACTTGTCATGAATAAATGTTTTTCTTTCTTTCTTTCTTATCGGAAACTACACCGACAAATGTGAACACCGGTATAGGGCCATACTAATAATAAACATCTCTTTCTAGACCATGGAGCCAAAACAGGAGCCAGTACCTCCTCCCAAGGACATGAAGTTCATCAGCGTCACCAGCTCCGTACTGACCGACGAACAGCGGGAGATGTACGAGTCAGTCCTCACAACCTGGAAACCTGTTATGTTTCCCAAGCGGACCAAACGCTACATTTGTCAACTGTGCAACAAAGAATTTAAAAATTATCAAAACCTTTACTTGCACACAACTCGGGTCCACTCTTCAGAAGACTCCGCGGTACTGTGCGATGTATGCGATAAAACTTTCAAGAATAAACATTATCTGTACATGCACAGGATGAATAAACACTACTCTGAAGAGGAGAAGTGCTACTGCCAGTACTGTCTACAAGAGTTTCGGACAAGACGCGCTCTACACATGCATGTGAAGAGAATACATCCCGCGACGCTCCCTGAGATCAAATGTCAGGAATGCGGGAAAGAGTTTAACGTGCCCTACAAGCTCAAATACCATATAGATCGCTGCCATAGACTAGACAAAGAAAAATACAAATGCCTGATCTGCGAAAAGAATTATAAGAGTCATTTGAATTTGAACAGGCATCTACACTTCCAACATTCTCAAGTCGAGAGGCATCCTTGCGTATTCTGCGATATGACATTCAAATCGCGTCACCATATGAAGCGTCATATTCTGAACATACACCCGCCTTTGGAATCCAAAGTGCAGTGTCCGGAATGCTCTAAAGAGTTCAAAAACGACCAGTACTTAAAAGAGCACATGCAGGTCCACTCTTCTTTGGATACTAAAGTGAAATGCGATCTTTGTGATAAATATTTTCACTCGGCTATCCGCTTAAAGAAGCATAAGAAGATCGTGCATCCGGACAAGCCTAAAATAAGATGTGAGAAGTGCGATAAAGAATTCGCTCACGCCCATTACCTCAAACGGCACAACAACAGCGTCCATGTTGAGTTGAAAGAGACAGAATACCAGCACGCGTGTGAACAGTGCGGAAAAAAGTTCAAAATCAAAAGATACCTCAACAACCACATGCAGAGACACGAGCAGCAGCACTTAAAGAGGATATCCATGATGGTAAAGACAGTCATGGAGGATGGGACTCCGATAGTCCGGAAGAAGAGAGGACGGAAGCCTAAACAGCCTCCGAAAGAAATAGAGTTTATAAAATGCGAGCCGGTTTCGAGCTCTGAATCGTCGGATGACAGTGAGACGGATTCGGAGTAAGTCTTGGCCATGTACCAAATTATTAGGGTTTAAGTGTTGGTTAATTTTCCTTAAAAATAGGTATTAGTTATTGGAAACTAGCGTGTACCTTATTTTTTATAAACCCAACAAAAGACATTTTGAAGACCATTTCTTTTGTTTTGTGGTTACTACCCGTTCGCGCCAAGTTTGCCGTTGACAATATGACGTCATTCGAAGGGTAGCGGCAGTTGGCCATAGGACGCGCATTCCATGGACCGGCATCGGCAAGCTTAGCGCGAACGGGTTCTACATCGCTAACCGCTAACCGGCGCAATAACAATAACCCTTATTTTGACAAGTCAAATTAGTGTGCTGGTTAGCGACCACTTAGAAGAGTTATTGAACTGAAAGGATATTTCTCGTTTTCTTAATCGATTCCTATTATGTAACAACAAAAAATGCATACGGCTGAATGGTTGTTTAGGACTGCAGAAATATTATTACATGATGTTATTTATCTTAAATAAAAAAAACCTTGTCCTTCAAGTGGTCGCTAACTGAAGCTGGTCGCGTAACCGGGCACACGGACCGTAGGGCGCTGCTAGTATCTAATATCTTAATTACTAGATCATATAAGGATACCATTTAGTGTTACAACGAGTAAAATTATGTTCGAAAGAGGTATTAGAGGTATACATATTTTTACAATGGCAATTAGATTTATGAGAAACATTCGTGACATCCCTTTCTGATCGTATAAGTGCGAGAGACGCGGATGCTTCATTGAAAGCGATATACGTGAAAGATAACGTTGGCACGCGGGCGAAGCCGTGGGCACAGCTAGTGTCTGTCTATTAAGGTATACAAGTCTATAGTAAATGTTAACTTTTGAATACGTTTAATATAATTATATGTGTTTACCTTAAATATCGTGAATGCTTATATTTAAAGGCTCATTTACACAATCGGCCATCATGTCCCATCAAACAGGACGCAACTATCAATCAAATAAATTAACTTTTATTCTGCAAGTAGGCCGTAATGTCACTTTTACAAGTCAAAATTCTACCAGCGTTTCTGAAAAAGAAGACCACTCTTAGGAAGAAATGCCGAAGCAAACTCAACAGTCAGTCACTGTTTGCTAAAATAAAGCTTATTAAGTACAATGGTAGTTATCATATATATATATATATATATGTTGTGGTAGATATCTCGTATCGTATCTAACGTATTGCGGCGTCCCTCTCGTCAGTGACTGAATTCCGGACAATGTAATAACCACTTTATCCTATTTAAGATAGTAGGCGTTAGAGGGAGAAATACATACTTCCATCGCACTCCAACGCATAACTACGTCCTATCCTGCGGCCATGATGACACATTGCGTAGAGGCCTTAAGATATTTTGTGGCAGGTGATATTTACTAAATAAATAAAAATACTGCAGGCGGTAAATAGTCAAAAGTAATTATAAGTACAAGTGAATATTACCTAGGTGTTAATTATAATACTAAAATGTTTTATGTGACTACCCAAGGTTTATGAAATGTCTCGTTTAAATTATCAGAAATAATGTACTTTTTTAGTTTAATATGAGTCTACATTATCGGTTACCGTGTTCTATGGACGCTGCAACTCCAATAAGCCAATCAAGTGTTGTTGCCGATCCTTTAGTAACCACTTTCTTGAAGAGCCCCCTAGTGTAGGCTCTCGGGAAAACTGCGGCAGGGAGTATGCGAGAGGACTTCCCTCTGCAACCGTACCTTGCGCGACCATTTACCATAAAGGAGACGCTACACAGGCCGATATCGGCCGTGCCGGCCGACGCGTGATTCGCCCGTGCGGTTGCGTGCCGGAAGCACGGCGGCCGGCCAAATGAAGGTCACTCCATACTAGATTTTCTGTGACCTTACTTAGTCGTCCGCCGATATCGGCCCGTTTAGCATCTCCTTAAGGTACATGCTTTTGATAATCCTATACCCTAATCCAGTGTTTTTCAACCTACTTTATGGCGCAACCCCCTTACTATAGAAAAATATTTCGCGGCCTTAATTTTACAAACATGAAATCCCTACTTTGGTTAGCTTACACAATTCAAGTTGCTGCGACCCCCTTCTAGAAGCCATATAATATAAGGTTAGACAATAGCATCCGGCGTTAATAATGCGATTTCAAGGAATCCATTTTGAAAAGCACACAATAATCGAAATAAGGAAAACTAGTCCAATATTTTTCTTTAATATCCTACATAAACGAAGTATTTGTCCGTAAAAATAGCTAGGCTAATTTAGGTAATCAGCCGGGTAGGTACACTAACCAATAGACGAGCATATCTCGCGCGAGGCATCTTCGGCAAGACTACTCGCCCAGTGAGGACGTGCCTCGTTTTGTGTTCCTGTTCATGCCTCTCTACACACCCTCGACGATTGCGCAGATCAAGGTCATTGTTAATGGTCTGTGAAGGATCATCTTCAGTACCTGTACTCTTGTCGGCAACGCGTCCTACAGAAAAAAATGAAATACAAGTTCACCGACCCTTTATAGATTTGAGGATCAGATATGTTGACAGCTGCATCCTAGGGTGCTCTGGAACACGACACACATAAATATATACAGATCAAATAGTGGTGTTTTATGGCTGCGGTCTGTAGACCCGACAGCTAGGAGATGGAAATACCCGAACTTCGAAGTTCGTGGTTATAGCTCGTAGTGCGCATGCTTTCTTTAAACACATTGGCGGCAAAGTGTGTATAAGCTGGAGGTATTTCCCCGGTTACTTACTTACTACGCTGGCTCGATGACCCAAAGAGCATCTTAGTCTCTGACACGTGAACGCCACTCTTCCCTATTCTGCGCCACCTCACGCCAGTTAGATGCCCCAAGGGTGGTCAGATCTTTGAGGGCTTCGTCACTCCAGCGGTACCTAGGCCGGTCCACCGGTCCCAATTTCCCCAGTTAGGCTGCTCAAATCTCTGATAGTGTAGATTTCATTCTGTAGGGCGCCCAGCGTTTACCCGGCTATTGGCCCATCTTGCCCATGAGCAGAAAGGAAGGGATACGATTTTAGCTGTCTATTTTTGTATTTACGTGTGTTCCACTGTATCCTTAAGATATTGAACCGACTAATGAATGAGGTGTCAATCGATTCAACATTATGCTACAGCGCACCTACTACGAAAAACGAAACTCGAAGTTCGTATACTTGCGTCCCTGTCACTCGAGTACTGTTAGGGCGATAGAGATACAAGGAAATACCCGAACTTCGACTTTCGAAGTTCGTGGTTATAGCTCGTACTGCGCATGCGCACCTACACTTTACAGAGGGTACTTTCTTTAAACACATTGGCGGCAAAGTGTGTATAAATCACATGAGTAGACAATTAAAAAGTTTTCTTATTATAATCGTTCATATTGTCATAATTAGCGTGTAAGTTTTTTTTTTATTGTATATAGTTAAAATATTAACTGTGAAAATAAATGGTTAGTTACGTAAATATGAGTTTTCATTATTTTTAAGCGTTCATGTCAGTAACAACCTGGAGACGCAGCTATAAGATGGAAAGAGACAGCAAGTTGTTGTGACAAATTGATAGGTGTGAAGAACATTTTTCTATCCCAAATGTGCTAATACCCAATCTTTACAATATTTAATACTGAACGCCAGGGCGGCTGTCGTAGCAGATACCTATTGCATCGCTATTAACCACATGAAAATATAAAATTACTAGATGTCCGCATATTACCAAAATAAAGCCTATGTCCGTCCGGAAAGTGATATCTTAAATGAATTTGTTTTTTCCGCCTCTGCCGGAAGTTTATCGTACACTATCTGTGGTATGATAGTAACCCTACTACGCACCACCTTCGGTTGGCGACCACCTGAAGGAGAAGGTTTTTTCTATTGAAGATAACATCAATTCTACAGACCCTATTGAGACAATTAGTTGTACATCCATTTTTTTGTTGATTTAGAATAGAAATCTACTAAAAAAACCGAGGAAATATCCTTTCAGTTCACCAACTCAGATAAGCCAACCGGCACATAAAATTAGGTGGTCGCTAACCGGCGAAATGACCCTAAACTACAATATTATGGGGTGTAAACATGTCATGATTTGTCAGCACCAACTTATCAGAATCTGAATAATTGCTATCGTCTGGAGGCATGTTGTGCTGTGTGCATGCTGATCCACTGAAAAACGAGTTGTACTGACAAATTGGGGTAAAATCACATAATCTGTATACCCCATTAGTTTCTATCCATGAGTAGTGGTGATCCATTCCGTGTTCCTTCCATGACCACCATGATTGGAAAAGAAGCTCCTCTTTCTACCACTTTCTACTATCGATTAGTAGAAGGCACGCTCGCTTGATCGTGAATGGCATCTTTAAAGTTACGTGTCTACTCAAACATACTCTCGTTTGACGTGACATTTGTATTTTTTTAATTCTATTGTTGTGAAATGGTGATTGCTTATCAGTAGATCTTTAAGGAATTTAGAAGAAAATCGATAAATAAAGTGGTAATTTAGCTAATGGGAGGCTGAGAACGTGAGTTTTCATCGTAAATTCTTAATTTAGTATGTGTACGTGTTTAATATTTTGGTGAATGTCGGGTTTTGAGAGCTCTAGATGAATGGAATAGATTACGACCATAAGCCCGGCCATTCGAATCGCTTTGTTTCAGCGTTATCTTGTGTTTTATTTGGCCGTAGTTTTTTATTTGGAGTGTTTTCTTGGGGTATCATAATTTATTAATTACTTCATTTGGTTAATAGGCATGAAACAAAACAAAATTATACATTAAAAGTAGTCGAATTGCTCTTTTATGCATTGAGTTGAGTCGTGGAGACTGCCATTTGGCATTAAGTCGGTCAGTTGAACATTTCTGTTTCGTGCAGTAAACTTTTCAATCAATCAGCATAACATAGTGAAACATAATAAAATGTACATCTCTCTTTGTATGCAGCCAGTTTACAAGTATTGTCCGAATTTCACGTTACATTTTACTGGGAAAAACTTGTAGTGGTCATGTCAGTCAAGTATGTTAGTCTTTATTTGTTGTCATTGTCAATAATACTGAATACTTGTAACTGGTGGTTTCACAACCCACTGGATTTCGATAAATTTGTTGCAATATCTCCTCTGTAACTGAGTGATGAGCAGACCTAGGATTCCGTGGGGCAAACATCTTGACAGCTAGGGACTTCCTATATTGATAAACTCATTTATCGATACTAGTTCTAAATACTAGTGATCACACAAAGGTTTGCTTATTAAATGTTTTTTATTAAAAGAATATAATGTAATAAAGTAACTACTCAAATTTCTCCTTCATTTTCTGGAAAATTCTTAAATTTTTACTTTTCACAATTTATTTCTTCATCTATTATTGTTAAAGTACACCACCAGATTTTTTTCCATATTTTCAGGTGTTAAGCTTCTCCGTCTTGGCTGAAAAATCCATGTCAGGTGGCTAAAAGACTTCAATTTCTGTGGAGGTTATGGGAGCATAACAAAATTTCATAAAGTGATCAACCATATTTCGTTTATTTTTCGGTTGTAATGTGACTTCTTCACCTTTTTGTAACAAATTGATTTTTTTCATTGGTTTGTACCCGAAGTTTTTGTAAAAAGTTGTTTTTTTTAAAGTTACAAAAAACACACAATGTTGGGGGTGGTTACTAGTATTTAGAACTAGTATCGATAAATGAGTTTATCGATATAGGAAGTCCCTAGCTGTCAAGACGATTTGCCCCACGGAATCCTAGGTCTGGTGATGAGGCATGTCACATTCAATATGGTGGCTGTGGGCTTGTATCACTGGGTTTTTCAAAAGCCTAAATATGAAATATCATTCGATATTTAATTGTAGCATTTTGGTGATGGAAATAATTGTAAGGTCATCTGGGTTGTAAGGTAAAATCTAAGGCAAAGGTCGTATCCCACTAATATTATAAATGCGAAAGTTCAGATGTTTGTTACTCAATCATGCTTAAATAGCTCAACCGATTTGGATAAAATTTTGCACGAAGATAGTTTATAGCCTGGATTAAAATACAGAATAGTTTTTATCCCGGGTCCACGCAGACGAATTCACGGGCGGAAGGTAGTCTGTTATACATAACAGTGTACAGACCATGTGTGGGCATACAGTATCTTATCTTATCTAAATGAGCATTTCGTAAGCACTTGGACCCAGTGGGATCTTTTGTGCGTGGCCATACAGTATAATTATGTTTGAGGAGGGGTGCTACTGCTATAGCTATGCTACTGGGTGCACTGGCTATGTCCGTCACCTGAGGGCGCAGGTACTATATTATGCATATAAATCTTCCTCCTGAATAGCCGTGTCCACACCGGCCGAGCGGCTCGCCCGAACGGCTCGCCCGAGCCATCAAAAACGCTCGCCCGAACGGTTCGGGCGAGCCGTCAGAAGGCTCGGGCGAGCCGTCAAAAGGGTCGGCCGCAAGCGCTCGATCGGTGTGGACGGGCGTTCGGGCAAACGCGCGCGGCTCGCCCGAGCCAGACCGGCTCGGGCGAATTTACCTACCGATAGTTGAGCTCACGGTCACGATGAAGCCGCACGTGCGCACAGCTGTCGATGCGACAACGTTAATTTTGCTTTTGCTTGTTCGAATTCGAAATCGGAAGAAATGTATTAAAAAAAAAAGCCGCAAAATGTGGATGCGCAAAATTTTTGAGAACCGAAAAGAGGCCGGGATAAAATTATTTGATCAATTGTGTTATGATCAGAGCCAAGACGCCTACCTATTGAAATCCCTAATTTCCCAATATCAATATGTAATGTAGGTATCGAGGGGTCAAGCTAGTTTTGACCTTTTCCAACGCAGCGACTTCGAATGAACTTTAATAAGTTACCTTGATAAAAAAAGACCGGGTTGCACTCGGGGAGTGCCGGCAGAAGTGAAAACTTGATGAATTTTAACTTTGCAAAAAAAAAATCCCTTCCTCCCCCCTCTCTCCCCCTGCGTGCCAATATATCTAATAACAACCTTATTAGTAGTACGCTATAGTTCAACCTAACTCAGCAAAATTGATGAAGGAGACGAAGAGAAATATAATACCAATTTGTTTTTGCCATTGCCACATATTTTTCAAAGCTTTATCTCTTTAGGAATAACGTCCAAATTCGAACTATTCGAATTTGCTCAATAGCAAAACGGTAAAGGACGCGTGGACAAAATTACTTTATTTGCAGAATATGCAATTGCAAGAAGTGTTTAACGGCTTTATACTCTTACGATTAGCGTTCAGTTTTGAATGAAGTCGAATCGGCTAAGAGCAAAATATAAAAGTGTGATAAAACAAAATGGAATTTGCATTAACGAAAAATGTGTTACGACCTTATAGTGTTAACAATAAAGTACAAATTGAATAATAATACGTAGGGCAAAAATCGCCCTCGCCTTCTGTCGTTCGGCCGAACAAAACCACCGTCCACATAGGCTGAGCCGCTCGCGGCTCAGGCAAACCGTTCGAGCAAGCATTCGGGTGCTCGCCCGAACGGCTCGGGCGAGCCATCGTTTGCCCGAATCACGTCCACACCGGGCGAGCACGTTTGGGCGAACGGTGTTCGGGCGAGCCGCTCGTTCGGTGTAGACACGGCTGTTTTCTAAGTCTCTCTCTCTGTATCAATCTGTCGCTGTGGGACATAACAACGGGAAATAGTTAATCATCATCATCAATATCAGCATATCAGACGAAAGATTTTCACTGTTGGACATAGGCCTCCCCCAAAGAGTGCCACAAAGACCGGTCCTGCGCCATCCGTATCCAACGGACTCCCGTGACCTTTACTTCATCAGTCCACGTTGTGCGAGTGCAGAGGGTAAACCCACGATGTTCGTCCCTCGAGAACCTTTCCGCCCCAACGGCCAGCGGTTCTACGTGCAATGAGCCCCGCCCTCTGCCACTCGGAGTTGATCAACACAAAATATTAATGTCATTATTTATTCATTTCCAGTTACCACCATGGACCAAATGGACCACGAAATAGAGCAGATCTACATAAAACCCGACATAGCTCACTTGAAGGTGGAGGTGAACTGCGAGCAGGAGCGCGGAGACCCCTACCAAACCCCGGAGCATGTCTTCAGCGTCAAGGCAGAAGACGACTATGAAAATCCAAGAGCTAAAGACTCTATTGAGATAGTCGGTAAAGTGTATGAAAACGGAAAAATAAATAGACTTCAATGCCCACAGTGTGATAATACGTTCAAGAACAGGGCCAATTTGAAGCAGCATCTCAAATTCGTGCATTCATCCGAAGATGACACAGTAGAGTGCGAGAAATGTTACAGGACTTTCAAATCCGTAGGTCACTTAAGGTCGCACATCCACTCCGTTCACGCTGAAGAGAAAGAAATCACTTGTGAGCATTGTGGCAAAGTTTTCTTGAACAAGAAACGTCTTAACAACCACATATTCTACGCTCACCCTGAACCAGAGGAAAGCGTCAATTGCAACATATGTACTAAAGCTTTCAAGCGGAGATATAACTTGAAAATACATATGAGACTTGTCCATCCTTCGGAAGATAGTTCCGTGCAATGCCCGCACTGCGACAAGAAGTTCAAAGTGGACATGTTACTGCAGAGACATATAAAGTGGAGTCACCCGCAAGACGGGATGATGTACAGATGCCCGGAATGCGGGCGGACGCTCCCGTCCATCGCTTGCTTCAGGAAACACATGCAAAACGTACATTCCGGATCCCAAGACGCCATTTGTAAAGTTTGCTGCAAAGTTTTCAAGACCGTTAAGACTTTGAGGAGGCACGAGAAGAATATACACGGGGGGGAGAAGGTTGAGGCCAAACCGTGCAAAGTAGGTGACATACCGTGTTCGCAGTGCGACAAGAAATTCACTACAAACACGGCGTTATTCTGGCATTTTGAGCGACACCACTCTGAGAACAAACGGAGCAATGCTTGTCAAGTGTGCGGAAAAGAGCTATCGGACCAGGGCAGTCTGAAGCGACATCTAGAAATGGTGCATTCATATGAGCCGTCGAACTGTCACATATGCTCGAAGACTTTTAAAAGTCAGATGAACCTGCAGAGGCATATTAGGGTGACGCACGCCCCGCCCGAAGCCGCTCAAAACTGCGACATTTGTCATAAAACCTTTAAATGCTCGATGCATTTACGCATACACATAAACACAGTGCATTCAACGGAGGGTACCTTCCACTGTGATATCTGTAATAAAGAGTTTTCTTCCAAGAAATACATGTTGAAACATAAGAAAACTCATGTAGATGTTAAACTGTTCCCCTGTGGCGTTTGTAATAAGTTATTCAAGTGTGTTAACGATGTTAAAAAGCACGCAAAGCGAGTGCATTTGAAGGCAGTTTTGAAAACAGAAATTGAAGAGTCTACGGAAAGAAGTATAGAAGATCTTAATGGCATAGATGGACTGAATTGTCTGAAATGTGGTTGTGATTTCGAAAATGAGGCTGAGTTGCACTCTCATATTTTGAATTGTAGTGAGCTTCCGCCGACGGCATTTGTGAAGGTAGAATTTCGGGACATGTAGTTTTTACTAACTGTTCGTCTTCTTAAGGTTAGTTTCAAAACGGTCATCGTAAGTTACACCTGTTAGCACATTTACTGCCAACGATTGTGTAACGCTATGATTGTAGACGGACATGCGAAAAACCGTGTGTAAAGGAAAGCGCCTATGAGTGCGAACTTTCCTGGCACTTAGTGTTAAAATCTGAGTGCATGCGAAGTCTGAGTCCCCAGGATGGTTGACTCTCCATACAAAAGTAGTTTGGTTCTCATTTTAGAATGGCACCCTGGAATACCCTGAAACTTATTATACACACTGGGATCCCCCACATGTAGGTCGGAAACTAGTATGTTGATAGAAATTATAATAGAAAAAGATTAATGACTGTATGAAATTTTTTCGACCCACTCTATTTTTATCCTACTAATATTATAAATGTGAATGTTTGGATGTTTAGATGTTTGGATGTTTGTTACTCAATTACGCTAAAACGGCTCAACCGATTTGGATGAAATTTTGTACATAGATAGTTTATAGCCTGAATTAAAATATAGGATCGTTATTATCTTGGGTCCACGCAGACGAAGTCGCGGGCGTAATCTAGTTCTATTATAATTTCTAGCCACAGAAACTATTTTCCGACCTAGATATGGGGAGTCCCATAGTGCATACAAAGTTTCATGTTATTCTAGCATGTCATTTTATAATGAGAACTAAACTACGTTTGTATGGAGAGCCGAGCCTTAAATAGTTTCGTAATTAGTTCTTCCGAAATATTGACATTCCATTTTTTTTTATAGTTACTACGCAATGCATGTTTGTAAAGACCATTTTGTTAATGTTAGTTGAATTTGTGTAAATAAACCATAAATTGGATATATTTCTTTGTAAACCCCTTTGCAAAAAAGTTTTAAAAATGTCTCCCGGCCACTTTTCATACTTTTGTGACCTGGAGCATAATTTCGAATCGATTCATGGGTGAATTGCGGAAAAAAATTACATAGTTAAGAGCCTTAATCTAATCTACGCTTTAACTTTTTTTCCATTGTGTAACGACAATTACACATACATTTTATACGGGTAAATTTCGTTACACACACAATGGAGAAAAGTTAAAGCATAGATTAGATTAAGGCGATCAACTATGTATTTTTTTGCAATTCACCCTGACACCTCATCTATCAAAATCGATTCAGCATTTTAAACGCTACGGTGGAACACAGGCAAAAACTGCTGCCTTCCTTTCAGCTCTGCGGTAGTCTGGCAAGAAGTAGTCATCGTCAAAAATATGTCAATGTGGATGCGGCTGGCATGATAGAATAATGTAAACTCGACCTTATCGCGCAAGTGTTAGGGTCGTCTACGTACATATTGACACATCCTCATTGGGTTTTTTTGAACAGATTCCTATCAGATGTTTATCTATACTAATATAAAGAGATAAAGTTTGTACCTTTATAACGTGTATAGAGGCATGCTAAGGGTTAATCTTATTCATATTCATGAATCATCGGAGCTACTCACCTGATTTCAGAAATTCTTTCACTAGAATACCTATTATAGACTAACCTGCGTATCCATATCCTAATACTATAGAATTTATAAATGTGACAATGTGTCTGTCTGTCTGCCTGTTACCGCTTCACGCTAAAACCGCTGAATCACTTTAGATGAAACTTGGTACAGAGATAGTGTGAGTCCCGGGGACAGTCATAGGATAGTTTTTATCCCGGCAATCATCCCCTGACGGGGTGAAATGAGTGGTGAAAGTTTGTCTGGAGCTACGATATAAACGAGTACCACGCGGACGGAGTCGCGGGCAGAAGCTAGTTAAAAATAACGCAAGTAAAGCCGCGGAGGATAATTGAATGAGCGAGCGAAGTCCTCTGTTTCAGTTTGGGGCAAAATTCGTTCGTATGTCCGGCTGCCCGGCTGCTCTCCACTGCAGATCGCATTTCTCAACCGAGTCTAGTGAAATTTTGTGACCAGAGCCTCTAGTATAAGTTTTACCGAAACAAAGCGTTACGACCGTCGACCGCGTTTGCGTTTAGCTGTCAAATCCCATACAAATTGAGGGTAAAACGCAAACGCAATCGTAACGTTTTGTTTCGGTAAAACTTATACTAGAGCCTCAGGTCCAATAATTATAGGTATTGAATTTTCAAGTTTTCCAAAATTTAGATTAAAATATTTTTAGGAAGAAAGACAGGGTCGGGAGTTGTACAGCTCAAGGAGCCATTATAGTATGGGTCGAAAGTGGGTACGTTGGTATTTGCCTACGTTTGTTGGTATCTTGAAAATATACATACCATTTTAACTTTTTATCAAAGGCATACGTTCTACATTGCATAATAGACAAGATAGTTTCAGCCAATCGCCAAATAACAGAAATCAATACAATAAACTGCAGCTGCAGCAAAATACTGAAATTGCAAGTCTGGCTGTTTTAAGCGGGCATCAATTTTGGGACAGGAATTGAATTCCAACCCATCTGATCATCAGTTCATCCCGCTCATATTTAGGTACCTACTTATGCGAAAGGAAGGGAGCCCATGAATCAAGCCAATTAAATTAAATATCTATACACCAGAAACGCCCTTTTTTTCCGTAGTTTGTGGCTTTTTGCTCCTTAGGCACTTTGCCAATGTCAAGGGGGGGAGATTTGTATTAACGGATCTGTGGAGTGCACCTAAAATTTTTGCCCTGGGGACTAAACATACACATAAATATTCATACAGAAACACCATATATGAATAGCAATAATAACAGTGAATCAAAAGATACTTATTATTAATGAATAGTTATTATTTTATTTTATTTTTATCGATAGCGAGAAACGCGCTTGGAATTGGTCCCTTAGTTCTGACGTTTCTAGGTTGACAGATGACAGCTGTCAGGATTATTTCAGGTTTCAGTATTGATCGAATTGTTGGTAAAAGTATAATTAGAACTGAAAAACAAAAGCTAGTTTTTAAGTCATACACTAATCGAGTAATCGAATTCACGTTCTAAATTTGTGTGATCAAAAGACGACAGTACAGTGCTGCAAAACGTTGAAATCAGTAGGAAGTTAACTTCCACAAGTCACATAATAATCACTTCCTGTGCCGAAATGGTACGTGTGGGTGTCGCGGCGAAGTTTATTTTAATGAGAAGGGTTCCATACCACATATTACCACACAAATCTATTCGAAAATCGATCTAATAACGAATAGATTCAAGCCAAATTGGAAAAGCTTCTAAATTTAAAGCAAAATGACGCTAGTTCACCCAGCGGAAGATATATCCTTAAGTCCTGCACTGCATCGAGAACCAAACACGATTCTCCAGCCACTTAGTCAACTAGTTCCCCTGCACGGTACATATAGCTGCCCGGAATGCAAACATTCTTCGCCAACCATGGACTGCTTCAAGAAGCACATGCAGAATGCCCACCCTAAGCCTCAAGCGGCTTGTAAATCGTGCCATAAAGTTTACAAAACCGTCAAAAGCTTGAGGAGACATGAGAAGACTCATGCTGAGAAAGTGGTGAAACAGCACAAAGTCGGAGATTTACCATGTTCACACTGCCATAAGAAGTTTAGTACCCAGACGGCATTACACTGGCATGTGGAGCGGAATCATACAGCGCAGCTAAAGACGAGTAATTGTCAGGTTTGTGGAAAAGAACTAGCAGATCATGCCAGTTTGAAACGGCATCTAGAAATGATGCATTCGCTAGAGAGTGCTAGCTGCTCTATATGCAAAAAGACTTTTAAAAGCTTAACTAACTTGCAGAGGCATATGAACATCACTCATCCCCCAGAGGATGCTGCGCAGACTTGCCAGACATGCCAAAAAACCTTCAAGTGCTCTTTGCATTTGCGGATACACATCCGGACTGTTCATGTGCCCGAAACTATCTTCAACTGCGATTTGTGCAATAAGCAGTTTCCTTCAAAGAAGTACATGTTAAAACATAGAAAGACTCATGTTGATGTTAAAGCGTTCCCTTGCAGTATTTGTAGTAAAATGTTCAAAAGTTCTGAAGAAGCCAAAAAGCATGCAAAGCGAGTTCACATGAAGGAGACCACTATCTGTGACATTTGTAATAAAGAGTTTTCCCACAGGAAATACATGCTTTTGCACAAAAAAATCCATGTTGATGTTAAATCATACTCCTGCAATGTCTGCAGGAAATTATTTAAGTGTGACAGCCATCTTAGAAAGCACACAAAACGACTCCACACCGTAGAAGGACTCACATTTACGTTTCACTGTGATGTATGCAAGAAATCGTTTACTTCGAAGAAAAATATGGCGAAACATATTTTAACCCATTTTGCAACCAAAAACATGCCTTGTGGCATTTGTGATAAATTATTTAAATCTAACGGTGACGTTAATAAGCATGTAAAACGAGTGCATATGAAGGGACTTGTCAGAAATAACAATACAGAGACAATAACAAA
This sequence comes from Epinotia bilunana, assembly GCA_947049275.1. Lineage (NCBI taxonomy): Eukaryota > Metazoa > Arthropoda > Insecta > Lepidoptera > Tortricidae > Epinotia > Epinotia bilunana. The sequence continues at coordinate 604,312 of OX346277.1, read as the reverse complement.
AACAAATACAGTAAGTGCAGCATACCTAAACAATACACAATACATCAGTGATGCTCTTAGAAATATAGAGTATACTGAGAAAGTTCTTGCAAATACAAAATATACAGTTGAAGCTCTAGAAATAACAGAGTACACAGATGAGGTTCCTAGAAGTGAAGATTACAGATTGGAGACTCTTGGAACCTCAGAATACGCATTAGAACTGCTAGGAAGTACTGAATACACATTGGAAACACTTCAAAGTACAAAGCATGCAGAGGAAACCCTGGGCAATAGAGGTTTTATTGAACAAGCCCTTGTTAGTACAGAGTCACAAGCCCCTGGAGATACAGAGCTCACAGAGCAAACCCTCGGAAATACAGAGCTCACAGAGAAAACCCCCGGAAATACAGAGTTTACAGACGAAGCTCTTCAAAGTACAAAGATTTTAGAGGCAGTTCATGGAAGTACGAACGCAGAATTTACAGTGGAATCCCTGGGAAATACAGCTATCACTGGTAAAGCCCTAAAAAGTACGGATATTCTAAAAGATGCTATTGATATATCCGATTTTACGATGGAAGACCTCGGGATTACAGAAGAAGCGGTAGAAAGTACAAAATCTGAAGCAGCTTTTGGAAGTGCAGATAATATAGATGCTCTCGAAAGTGTACAGTGCACACACGAAGTTCCTGAAGATACAGAGTACACAGATAAAGTCCGTGGAGATACAGAATTCATCAAGAAAACTGTTAAAAATACAGATATTATAAAGAATGCTATAGCCATATCAGCTTTAGACCTTGCAATAACCGAAGTAGCAGTAGAAAATACAAAATCTAAAGCTCTCGATAGTACAATTTTAATAAAAACTCTCGAAAGTATAGAGTGCGTAAAGGAAGTCACTAGAAAGAAAGAGTCCGCAGGTATTCACGGTACAGAGTTCAAAAAGAAAGGTCTTAAGCAAACTGATATTATAAAGGAAGCCCTCGAAATTTCAGATTTCACTATGGAAGACCTTGAGATAACGGAATCCGCTAAAGAAACCCTGGAAAGCGAAATACCAATGAGCTCCTTCGAATGCTCAGCAGCCGCAGAGGCAATACTTGAAGATACGGACTTCATAGAATCCCTCGAAAACACAGAGTTAACAGACAAAGCCCTTGGTAATACAGACATAATAAAGGAGGCCATCGATTCAGCTTTTACAATGGAAGACCTTGAGATTACAGAAATTGCAGAAGAATCTGTTGGAAGTGTACCTAAGAAAATCCTTGAAATTACAAAGATCACTGACGAATCTCTTAGTTGTACAGATTTTATGGAAGCCCTCGGAAGTTCAGTAATCGAAATCGAAGCACCTGGTAAAACACTATTTACCCATAAACTCCTGGATAGTAAACAGTTAAAAGAGAAAACTCTTGATAACCCAGATATTATAAAAAACGCTATCAAACATTCGGATTTCTCAATAGAAGACCTCGGGCTTGAAGAATATACAGAGGATACTCTTGACCCTACAGATTATACCATGGAAGATCTTGGAATCACAGAATATCCAGAAGCACTTGAAAGTACAGACTTTATAGAAGAAGCCCTCTGTAGTACAGGTTTCACAAAGAAAACAGCTGGAGATATAGAGTTCCCAGAAGTCCTTCAAAGTACAGACTTTACAGACAGTAGCCTGGGATTCATAGAAGATGCCGTTGGAAATACAGAGTACGCGAAACCTACCATCAGTACTACAAAATTCACAGAAAAAGAGTTCGAAAGTGCAGATTTCTTGGAAGAAGCTCTTAAAAGAACTGATTTCACCGAGGAAGCTCTTAGGAGTACAGAGTTAGAAGAACAACTTGTGAGTACAGAAATCATAGAAGCTGTAGCAAGTACAGGGTGTTCTAAAGAAGCTCCCGTTACTACAGAATTTACAGATAAAATAATCGAAAATGATATTATAAAAGAAGCTGTTGTATACTCAGATGTTGCTATGGATGACCTTGAACTTGGCATTCAATACACAGATGATGAATTTCCAAATACCAATTTGTCTATGGATGAAATCAACATCACGGAATGCTCAGAAGCCTTAAGAAACATCGAGTTATTGAATTGCTTGAAGTGTGGCATTGATTTTAAGAATGATGTTGATTTACACACTCATTTGTGCGGTGGAGAGATGACATTGTTTCTTGATTTTCAAGACATGTAGATATTTCTTGCAAACTGAACACACCTCGCCATAAGCCGGCTTAATTTCAAAAAATATTACGCTTATATCTTTTCTCCGAAAATTTGGATATAATATGTTTTCTATAGATATATAAATCGATGTTGTATAGTTGCATATGGAATATCAACTATATTTTATTCCTCACGCATTTTTCACATCTGAAATGCTTGAATCAATATTACAAATTACAATTGTGTTGTGGGTGATATAAATAATACTTGTTTAGATCTGGATTGCGCTGTGTATACATATTGCGTTGTGTTTACATATTTCGTTGTGTAAAATGTAAATAAACAGTTTATTAACTAGTATTGTATTCCTCTATCCTCCTCTGAAATAATTGCTTCAGAAGCTTATTCTGCTTATTTAAGAGCTAAGCTCTTGTCGGTGTAGCTCAAAGTAGGCCCTCCGTAGGCAGGTATTTGCAAGCAATTTAAATACTTACGGTTGAATTTAACACTTTAAACTCTTGCGCTTTGTACACATATTTAAATTCTGATTTTTATTCGTGAAACAATGATAATATAAAATTGGTCTCACCTAATAAGTATGCATATATGTACCTCTATGTTTTGCCAATTGGCCTACAAACATCGATGTCAAAGAAATTACAAATTAATAAGTTTATCATACTTTAACAATCCGTACTAATCCATACCCTAGTAGCATTTTAAGTTGGCACCACGTTGGGCCATTGATCACCGAGTTGGCCCAACGAAATGCCAACGAAAATGCTACTAGGGTATTAATATTATAAATGCGAAAGTGTGTCTGTCTGTCTGTCTCTTACCACTTCACGCTTAAACAGCTGAACCGATTTGGATGAAATTTGGTATAAAGATAGTTTGAGTCCTGGCAAAGATTATTGACGTCCTGGGGAAGGACATAGGATAGTTTTTATCCCGGAAATCATCCCCCAAAGGGATGAAGTGGGGGTGAACGTTTGTATGGAGCTACGATATAAACGAGTTCCACGTGGACGGAGTCGCGGGCAGAAGCTAGTGTCAATATAAGTTATAGATCTGTGTCATTCATAAAATCTTAGGTAAAGTAGTAACATTTTTCAGCTAGAAAAATCGTTTTTTTTTCTTAAAAGGTTCTTTTTCCAGTTCAATTATGTCTATCGGTATTTTATTATAAATTTGAGGCGCCATTCCTAATAAAGTATTGCGGACTAATGCAGTTTCACACTCTTTACCACGTAGCTATACTGAAAGCGAGTGGGGTCCGTGCATTTATCCGTAAATGTATTAAATAAGTACAATAGGTACCTTCCCTACACCTGACGTAGCTGGATATAAATTTGTTTTTCTCGTTTAACTCATGGTGTGGGGAACCGTAGACGGCTTGTTTATTATTACAACATTGTAATCATCCACCATGCCTTCTAGAAGGCATGATATGCTCACTGAACGAACATAGCTCAAAAATAGGACTCGAGATGAACATTAGCAAAACCAAAGTGATGACAAACAGCTGCAAAAACCCCATAACCGTTAATGGCACAACAATAGACTACGTGGATAACTATATATACCTAGGGAAACAGGTGTCATTCTCAAAAACTCACAATGAAGAAGAGTTCACAAGGCGATCAAATATCACTTGGAAAAAGTACTGGTCCATGAAAGATATCGTTAAAGATGACTACAACCTTTCATTAAAAAAAGTGGTGTGCGACACCTGTCTTCTACCATGCTTAACTTACGGCTCACACACATGGGTCTACACAAACAAAGTCAAAGAAAAAATAAAGTGCACACAAAGAGCTATGGAGAGAAGCATGATGAGACTGCGGAAAATAAACAAAATAAGGCATACAAAAATCAGAGAAAAAACGAAAATTACTGACGCTCTCACTTACGCCCTCAAACAAAAGTGGCAGTGGGCCGGCTACATCACAAGAATGTCAGATGGAAGATGGACTCAAGAAACCACCATGTGGCAAGGGCCAGACGGTAAACGAAATGTTGGCAGACCTTACAAGAGATGGGTTGATGCCATCATCCAGACAGCTGGCAAACATTGGACAGAGATAGGAAGACAAAGAGAAGACTGGAAGAGATTGGAGGAGGCCTTCACCCAAAGAGGGGTCCATATTCAACAGAAATAAAACTACAAAACTTTAATGTAATATGGAATAAAAAGGCTTAATAATAATAATAATAACCAACGGCGATGCGGAGTTGAACAGGCGGGCTCCCATCGAACAATCTGTGACAGCCGCAGTCGGGCCGCTGCCCGAGGGCGATCGTCGGGGCGCACCTGGAGCCGTTGCTGGGTGCCACAGCATGCGATCCAGCGGCGATGAGGAGCTGAGCAGGCGGGCTCCCATCAAAGAATATACTACAGCCGAAAACCCCTCGACCCGTGCATCATCCCCTACATCGTTGTGCCCCTCAATTCCTTCGTCGTCAGTTTCTTTGTTTCTATCAGTTCCGTCATCACCAGCGTCCTATATGAACAATTCTGATTCCAAGAGCGCGTCGTCAACGTGTCCATCATCTCCTAACTTTATTATTACGGCCGAGGACGTTGTGCAGGAGGCAAGCACTGCCAACCAACCTGCACCCGCCACGGCTGATCCAAATGTGCGCAAGAAATGGTCTCGCGAAATGAACATCTTTATCTTGCGCACGTACTTTAGAATCACTGCTCTTGAAACTGAAACCAGAAAATATTTATCACAACTACACGAGGAATTTAGCCAAAAGTTTCCGATATTTAAAGTCAGCAAACAGCGCCTAGGGGACTGTTGGTTGTGGGCACTGACGCGAGGAATTAAAAGCGGTGAAAACTGGTATGAGGTTATTTATTTTCCGAAAATTACAGCAGAGCCGTGCGGGGTGGCTCGCGATTGGTAGCGGACTGCCCCGGTCGGCGATAACAAAAACAATATAGGGTAAACTTACATATTTCGGTCTTAATTGCGAAGTACCTTATTTTCTAAATCTTAAAACTATTTAAATACTCTTGTTGCCAACACAAACCAATATATGAGAAATAGAACGCGTCGCTAACATTCCCCACCCTAGTGCTGATTCAGCACTCATCTCCCAGAGAGATAGGTGCGACGCGTGCCGCAGACCGTAGCCACGTCCCGGTGGCGGTCCTCACCTCGACCAGACGCGTGCGCCCGTCCTTGCCGGGAAACACCTGTGTGACCAAGCCTTTAGGCCACGAGTTGCGAGGGGAGTTCGGGTCTACCACAAGAACGAGGTCGCCCACTTGCAGCTGCTTCTGTTCCTCATGCCACTTTCTTCTTGGTAGAAGGTTGGGCAAAATTTCCTTCATCCACCTCTGCCAGAACATATCGGTCAGCCTCTGAGCCGTACGCCAATGTTTCCGCAGGTACAGGTCAGAACCGTCAAATGAACCAATGGTAGGCAGATTTGACGAGGTACCGAGAAGAAAGTGGTTTGGAGTAAGAGATTCTACACCTCCTGTCTCGACGGAGACGTGCATCAGGGGACGGCTGTTAAATATATTTTCTACTTCCGCCAAAAGCGTGCTTAATACCTCGTCCCGTGGTGCACGCTCGTTTAAGACTACTTTAAGTGACGTCTTTACACTACGTATGAGCCTTTCCCACGCCCCACCCCAATGGGGGGTAGATGGAGGGATAAAGGTCCACTGCATACCTCTGTTAACACCTTGGCGTTCTAGCTCTTCGGTGTCTAGTTCGCGCATCGACCGCTGCAGCTCAGTATAGGCACCCCTCAGGTTAGTACCGTTATCAGAGAACAGGTGTGACGGCCAGCCACGTCTTGCCGCCATCCGCCGCAGCGCCATTATGAGCGAGTCTGAAGTCAGCGAGGAGACCAGCTCAATGTGGACCGCACGCACCGTCAAGCAAGTGAACAAAACTCCGTACCTCTTCTCACGACGACGACCCACAACAACCTCCATCGGGCCGAACAGGTCTAAACCGCAGTACGAAAAGGGGCGCTGATGGTGCGCCATCCGACCCTTGGGTAAGTCGCCCATTCGCGGTACTCGAGGCTGACACTTACGAATCCTGCATAGCATACACCTGGATGCCACGAATTTCACGGTAGGTCTGAGGCGTAATATCCAGTACCGCTGTTTTACCTCGTTGACCACGGTCTCCTGATTTCCATGGGCCACCTGTATGTGGTAATGTCGGACAATCAGCTTAGCCACGGGATGCCGACCGTCAAGTATTACCGGCCGCTTCACGTCCATGGCTACATCTGTGGCAGCGTCGATGCGGCCACCCACGCGCAGCAGACCATGTTCGTCAAATAGTGGTGACAAAGAGATTAATTTGCTATTGCGGTGTAATGGCTTACCACTCTTCAGCATAGCGATATCTTCGCCGAAGGATACCGCCTGCGCATGCCTTAGCAACAGTTTCTCGGCACGCTCCATTGTGCTGCAATCTACTTGACCTGAAATGCCCTTACACTTGTCTATAAATGTTAGTACATTGGCCGTGGTCCGCTTTAAGCGAAGCCAAGAAGAAAATCGTAGGGGGTCTGGCACTGCCAGCCCAGTTGAAGCTTCCTGTACTATAGCTACACATTCAGGCATTGTAGGGGTCAACTGTGATGCTATAATGTCCCTCGGCCACGAAGATTCGCTTGCATATAAAAAGTTTGGACCCGCAAACCATTCACTGAGCTGAGTATGATTAAAAGTTTCCCGCGTGGATAAATCAGCGACGTTCAATTTAGTAGGTATGTACCTCCACTCGTCCACGCGTGATAACTCGTCGATCTCACCCAGCCGGTTTGCTTCGAACGTTTTATAAGTGCGCGTATTGTTGCGAATCCAGTGCAGTACTGTAGTGGAGTCGCACCAAAAAAATCGACTGCCCGGAACTAATCTATGTTCCTTCCCTATAGTATTAGCTAGCCTTGCTGCTAATAAAGCAGCTTGTAACTCGGCCCTGGGCACTGTTAAAGACTTTACAGGCATTACTTTACACTTGCTAGCAATAAATGCAACTTTAATATGCTTATTCATATCCCACCGCCAATAAGCCACAGCACACATAGCTCGAGTACTGCTGTCACAAAACAAATGCAATTGAAGATTGTTATAACCTGCGGCGATCGTAGCACTGGTAGCTGCCGCTACGGATTCGTAGGCGATCGTAGCGCTCGGCGTGGCACGCTGTTGCCATGCGCGAGACCCGTGCTACGTGGCAGCGTCGTGCTCAAGGTGTCCGCATAGAAATGAAATGAAATGAAATGAATTTATTTCCAGCCAAAATAACACCACATCATAATTTCGTTCTTAATTAGAAAACACAATATATAAAAAGAAACTTAATAAATACCAGCTTAAACTAAAAATAACGTGTACGTAAAGAAGTCTGGTGGTGCTGCTATAGTGGCCGCAAGTGGACACCACTCAGCATATGCTCTGACATTAAACAATGCCACAGCGCTGGTCTTCCGTGGAGCCCAGGGCTGTAAGGTAGTTCTGAACAGCAAAAAGTGGAAAACGTGGTACTAAAACCTACATTTAGGGATTAAAATGATGAATCAACGTTTACATATCCAGTATATACCTACATTAATTTTATTTAAGAATATAATATTGAATTACTTATAAGAAGAGTTAGGAGTAGGTTTGTACGTGGCAAGTTGCATGCATATTAAGTACTACGCGTATTTAGGAAACTGACTATATAACAGAATATTGGATAATAATTATATGGGATAAATTATGAGGATTTTCGAGACTAACGTGACGCTATACAGCTATATACGACTAACAAAAAAAAAATATATATATATATATATATGAAATAGTTAACGACACGGGCTAGGAGAGTTGTAGGGTAAATAGATATTTTTTGAAGTGGAGCTTAAAAGTGCCTACAGTTAACGAATTACGAATAGGCGGAGGGATGTTGTTCCAGCATTTCGTGGCTGAGTAGCGAAAACTGCCACGAAATGCTGCCGATTTACCGTGTCTTGGGCATACAAGACGGATCGCACCTCTGGTCGGCCGGGCAGTGAAGGTCAGCTTCTCGTATAGATACTGAGGCTGACGATCGTACACTACACCGAAAAGCAGAGTGGCAAAATGAAGAGAACGACGGGCCTCCATTTTTAACATCCCGCCTTGGTTAAGATAGGGTGTGACGTGAGTGCGTGGTGGTCTTCTGCTCGGTGTATATAGTGACTGCGATCAGCTGATTTATAAAATCTAGGTATGCGTATATCGTTAATTACCTTAAGTAAGTCGACCCATTTCCGCCACTTTTCATATAAATCGTCCGGAATGTAGTCGTCCCAATCCATATGTGATCGCCACGCGTCTTGTAGCATGATTCGCCCTTGAATCGTGAAAGGTGCTAAGAACCCTAGTACATCAAAAATAGACATTATAACTCTTAGCATAAGACGTTTTGTAGGCCTATTTTCACCTGTTAGCACGTCGTCCGGTATGCGTTTAAACGACATATCGAAACCTAGCATGTCCTCAGCAGGATACCAGATGAGACCTAAGGTACGCTCGCTTTCGTGTTGTTGGCCGACTTTGAACCTTACAGCAGCAGTACCTAAGGTCTCCTTTGGCACGCTGTCCAAAACTGCGACGCTGTTACTCGTCCAATTTCTTATCTCAAAGCCGCCCGCCTTGTGGATATCACTGACATTCCTTACCATTTCGATGGCCGTCTCCACGTCGGGGAGGCTGTGGATGTAGTCGTCCATGTAGTGCGAGTTCACGATGGCATCAACGGCGGCGGGATGTGATGACTCAAACCGCCGCGCATTCTTATTTTTGATGAACTGAGCGACAAACGGAGAACAGCAGGCACCAAAGATAAATGACGTCATCACATACGTCTTTATGTCCTCGGTGGGGCTGTTTCTCCACAGAAACCTCAGTGCGTGCTGGTCTTCTGCTCGGATCTTGACCCTTAAGAACATGTCCCTGATGTCACCGGTCACTGCTATTTTGTGTTCCCTAAAGCGCAGCATTATACCTAAAAGTGATGACAAAAGGTCAGGCCCTGTGAGCAAGTAATCGTTTAAACAACGACCACTTACCTGACTAGCTGAGTCAAAGACCAAACGAAGGTTCTTCTTATTTTTGTTGTCCACGCCAAAGTGAGGAATGTAGAAGGTCCTCGGCGTGGCCGTGATGTCCGTTAGTTCCCTGGCGTAATCATTTTTTAACAAATGACTGATTCGTTCACGGTACCTTTCGGCGAATCCTTGATCCTTGCTCATTTTGCGCTCGATACCTGTCATCCTGATGAGCGCGCTTGGGCGGGAGTCAGGCATGGCGGACGCGTCCCGCCACGGCAGGCCGACATGCCAGCGGCCGTCGCGCAGCTCCGCCGACTGCTCCAGCAGCGCGACGGCGCGCGCGTCCTCGGCGTTCTCCCGCGGCGCACACGTCACGCCCGTCGACTCGAGCATGAACGATCGGCGTACCTCGTCGTGGATCTGCTGTAACAGGTGTCCACCCTCTGCACTGGCCGTTCCCTCTTCGCTTTCTGCAATAAAAAAGTTAGACTCGGCCTCGGTGGGCGGACGGACGCCCTGCGGTACGTATACCTTTCCGTGGACGCACCGACCTAGGGGGGTAAGGCTAGCACACGGTTCGTTAGATTTACCTACTTTAATCAGTGAAGGCAACAACAAATGATAATTATCTTGGCCTATCAGCAATTCAGGCTTTGAATCTGAAGTACATAATTTATCTTTTATGTCATTTAAGTGAGAAGACTTAATACAATTCAAAATAGAAAGGCCTTGCAGCGGTAAATTTAATTCATCAACACAGCGCATTCTTATATTATGTACCTTATCGTCTATACCCGTAAGGTTCACATTCACGATGGTCGATTCGTATACCAGTTCATTACCGGTGAATGCGCCACGCACTCGCAGCGTGCCTGCGCTGCCGCGCAAACCGGCGCGCCGCGCCAATGCCGCACTCAGTAAACTGACAGATGAACCGTCATCAAGAAGAGCGGTACTCGAAAACACACCATTAGGTCCATGAACGCGGATAGGTACCACTTTCAACAACACCTTACTGTCACTCGCGTTAATGTGCGTTAATGTTTCTGGCACCGGTTTGAAGGCGGGTTCTCGCGGTACGAGTCCATTCATCGCGGGGCTACTATTCGGTGCACTTGCACTTATTAACGGCGCGGACGACGTGACGTCACACGCGCTGTTGTTGTTTACCGGATAATGTAGCAGGCGGTGATGCGGAGCTACACAGCTGTCCCTGTCGCACGCAGGGGCTTTACACGTGTCGCGCTCATGCTTGGAGATAATGCATTTGTAACATAAGCCGTTTCTCTTAACGTGTTGCCATCGCACCTTACGAAGGGCCTTCTTAAATTGTTTACATTCCGTTAGCTTATGCACAAATGTACGACAAAATAGGCATTTAGTATCGCCTTCTTCGGTTTGTAGTAAAACAGTCTGTGTGCGTGAAGATGACTGGTTGCTATGTTTGTTTTTATAGCTATCGCTGCGTGTAGTTGTAAAAAAACTAGCCGTCGTAGATATCTTCATTGCTTCGTCATTAAGAAAGTCCGAAATAATGACTAACCTTGATTTCCGTGCATCCTTAATTAGTTTAAAACTGTAGTCTGACCATTTAGATATGAGTACAGTGGGCAGCTTGGACAGGACGATGGAGACGATATTCATGCCCTGTAGGTACTCCTCACGTCCTACTGCTCGAACGGCTTCCACGAAGTTTTGAACTTTCACCGCGAACATAATTATTTCCTTATGATATTCGAGTGGCAGGGGCTGCAGCCTTTTGAGGTCTTGTAAAATGAGGGAAATGATGCTGTCGGGATTTCCAAAACGTAGCTCCAACGTTGACATTACTCGATCAGGTGACGTGGCGCTGATAAACAATGCTGCGACAGCATCTCTTGCGGCTCCGCGAAGACATTTTCGCAACCTCCATAAATTCTCCTTATCGGTGAACTTACAGACCTCAGTAGACTCGTCGTAGGCTTGTTTGAACTGTAGCCATTCTAACTGATCCCCTGAAAAATCAGGTAAGTCCTTAGGCGTGCTAATGCGGCTGAGAAAACTAGCGTTTGGCACTTGATTGCACCAACACAGTCCTTAAGTGCACCGGCCAATAGTTGTACCGTGTGGTTGAGCGCGCTGACGGTGCCGTCGGCCGCCAATGGCGCGGGAGGCGCGGGGCCAGCGGCGTGCGGGGCCGAGCTGGGCCCAGCGCCGTGCTGAGCAGGCTCGGTGGATGCATGTGGCACGGCAGTCACTGGCTTCCATACTGAAACCGGAATGTGCAGCGCGCCCGTTATTTCTCCATTGTTGAGGGGTTGCTGCTCCTCTAGTGGTTCCTTATGGTTACTTTGGTGCTCGATCCACTCCGCTATTTCACTGCGGGGCCGAGGAGGTAGATTGCCATCGATTTGTGAACTGTATTCCTCTGGGTCCTCCTCGTCACTAAGTGCTGCAAGTTGCGCGTCTAAAGTCTTATCAATCAGGTCCATTTTTATCGCAGCCTTCTCTTTTGCGGCTTCTAGAAGCAACTGTTTCCGCTTAGCTTCTTTAGATGCCGACGATTTCCGTGAGCCTTTACTGCTTGCAGGTGCGCCGATGTGGCAGGCTTGGTCTCAGGAACGTGTTTATTATGTAACATCGGTTCCGATTTTATGCTACTTGTAGCAGTTTTATTCATTAAAAACCTCACCATGGGATCTAACGGTTTTTCGGGCGCGGTTTGGTCGCTTAGCGGCTTAACCTCACTTTCGTGCCTTTGTTCTCGCTCGAGCGCCATTTGTTCGGCTTGTTCCCGACGCGCTTTTGCACTGCGTGTTTCCATTCTAGCTGGCGTACGGAACATGATCCGGTTCGAAGACCACTTTGTTGGTTGTGGGCACTGACGCGAGGAATTAAAAGCGGTGAAAACTGGTATGAGGTTATTTATTTTCCGAAAATTACAGCAGAGCCGTGCGGGGTGGCTCGCGATTGGTAGCGGACTGCCCCGGTCGGCGATAACAAAAACAATATAGGGTAAACTTACATATTTCGGTCTTAATTGCGAAGTACCTTATTTTCTAAATCTTAAAACTATTTAAATACTCTTGTTGCCAACACAAACCAATATATGAGAAATAGAACGCGTCGCTAACAGGGACCAACGTAGGGTCATAGTACGGAATAACCTAGTATCTGATGCAGATATTACAGAAATTAGAAAACTTGCAGAAAATGATCATAAAAATTCACCGTCTCATCCCCGTCAATCCCAATCAGCCGCACAGAACAGTCACCGACGAATGATCTGGACAAATGAGATCAACGACTCTATAATAAGAGAGTACTACATAATAACACTACTAGAAACAAACACAACAGCATACAGAATAGTACATTGTGATACAAGTGAGGTATGTTGATAATTACATCAGAGGCGGAATTATCACGCGAGCCGCAGGTGAGCGTGATAAGAGAGCCGAGGATGTAATTATCAAAGCTCACGCGTTTCATACGACGTTTTTCAACACATTTTGCGAGGAAAAAATCCTTTTCATAAGATGAAAATTTGATAGGCCTGCCAAGTTATTTTCCTTACTTATTGATGTCAACAGGTTTTTACTCACATGTTGAATACATCGTCAAGAATTTCTAGTGGCGTCCATTCTTTTTATCACTTTCCTAGTCACCACGAATCAACATTTTTGTTAATAACCAAACACGCATTAACAATGTTTACAAATATCTGTGAAATAACCTATAATGGCGCGCATCAAATTTTTTTGTGAAGTTTTCGCAGTGCGCGCGCATTAGATGAAATCTCTAAACAGCCAATACAAAATAAAATAAATAATTTCGTTTTAAAATGTTATCTTTATTAATTCATGTAAAATGTTATCAAAAGTAGTAATAGTTTTACTAAATTATCCGTTTCTATATCATATCCAAAAAGAAATAATCAATTAATTAACAAAAAGGATTTAATTTGTTTAGTAGAGTAAGAATCCATTTGCCGAGAATTAAAAAAAAAGCTGTACATTCTGTACAACCCGGTTAGTGTAAGAATGCACCGTGTGCATGCATACATCTTGCTGCAAGGTGGCAACGTGACTTAATCGGGATATAATCATAACACACAAGTATCGTAATGTTATTAAACACGCTTGTTTAATATCCAGGATTATGAGCCTAAAAGCGACACAATAAGAGGTACGTTACGAGCAATTGTGTTGAAAAACCTCTTTATGAAACTATTATCGCAAAGCACCCCCAGTTTTCACACGTATCTGAGCAGAGGATAGCAGACCAGCGAAGAGCTATCATTAATAATAAATACGTGAGCGAACAAAGATTGCAGGAGATTAAACATGAAATTTCGCGTGAGCTAGCGATAATTGATATTTCTCAAAATACAGATAACTTATCCCATATAGACACAGAGACTACGGGCCCAGACTGACTTATTTCCTGAATCTCCTACAGTAAATAACAACCCTGTTAGCTACTACGAAACTCAACCTGACAATTTAAATGCCACTGACAACGAACCACTACTGAGCTATCTCCCCCCAACAAAACAAAAGGAGATTGAACAAACATTTTTAGCCGCTCAGGATCAATTTAGCAACTCTGTCCCCTCTAATAGACCCTTTATACCCAAACAAAAGCCGTCTAAAAACCTCGCCTCCATAGTTTATTTTTTTAACAGCGCTATACTTCCGAGATACCTAGCTCTAGACTTAAATTTTGAAAGCACACAATTTATTCTTTATTGCGCTGCATTCACGGCAGCTGTCCAAAATGGTTGTAAGATTAGAGAATCGCATTACACCCACCAATATAGCAATCAACCCCCTTTGTGGCAAAAGCGACTACAGGACAGAATAACAGATTTAAGAACTAAGATAGGCCGACTGACAGAATTTATTAACGGCAATCTTAGCCAAAGACTAACGAGACATATAAATGCAATCAAAAGATAGTATAAACTCCACTCTCGACAACTTCGAACCGGAAAATACGCAACTAACTCATTTCCTCGATACCCTCAAACAAAAACTTAGCGCACTAACTAACAGACTCCGTAGGTACATAGTCACGACCCTCCGCAAAACGCAGAATATGCAATTTGTTAATAATGAAAAAGTATTTTACAGGACATTACAAAACTCCCACAATAATACCCGTGAACCGGGGCAAGCCCCTAATAGCAACTCTGAATCTCCCACTGCGGAAAACCTGCATCATTTCTGGTCCGAAATATGGTCTAAACCAGTGGAACATCGCAATTCTGAATGGATGGAGACAGACAAGCAATCACTTAGTTCTGTACCTGATATGACATTTGAACAGATCAGCCTTGACCTACTGCAAACAGTCATACGGAAGACTCATTACTGGAAAGCAACTGGCTGCGATAACATCCACAACTACTGGCTTAAGAAATTCACCTATTTACATCCGATTCTGCTCAGACATATTAATGAATTCATCCATAATTCTGAAACATTACCGCCATATCTTACGCAAGGCACTACATATATGTTGCTTAAAGATAAAACTGACAAAAATAACCCTGCCAAATATAGGCCTATCACCTGCCTGCAGAAAATCTACAAAATCATAACATCTTGTATTAGCAAACTTATATATAGACACATTGACACCCACAACATTTTAGCTGAGCAGCAGAAGGGATGCCGACAGAATAGCCAAGGTTGTAAAGAACAGCTTACCATAGATGCCGTTCTTTCCAAGCAAGCAGCTACTAATAAAAGAAATATCTATACCATGTACGTTGACTATAAAAAAGCATTTGACTCTGTACCCCACAGTTGGCTTATTCATATTCTTAAGCATTACAAAATTCACCAAACCATCATACAGTTTTTACAAAATACAATGTCACAATGGTCAACAGTTCTTAAAATTTCCAGCGGCGATACCAACATCGTAACGGAATCAATCAATATCCGCAGAGGTATATTTCAAGGAGACGCTCTTAGTCCGCTTTGGTTTTGTCTTGCACTCAATCCACTCTCCAACTTGCTAAACAAAAGCATAGCTGGATTTGAACTTAAATATGGTAACACCTCGCAAACAGTATCTCACTTAATGTACATGGACGATATCAAACTCTACGGTAATAGTTTAACTGACATTCACAACCTAGTAGACATCACGCAAGCGTTCTCGTCAGATATACACATGGAATTTGGCATCGACAAATGCAAAATCCAGTCGATACGAAAAGTTAAGTAGAATGCAATAGTTACACTCTCAACAATGGACAGCAAATAGACCCTGTAGATGAAGATGCTCGCTATAAGTACCTCGGATATCAACAGACGCAGCAAATCATCACAAGGTAAGTAAAACTACTCTTCGGCAGAAATTTACTGACAGACTTCACAAAATGATGAACACCCACCTCAACGCTCGCAACACAATCAAGGCAATTAATACATTTGCGGTTCCGGTTCTAACTTATTCCTTTGGTATCATACAGTGGTCCCAGACGGATTTGTGTAACCTTCAAAGAATGATTAATACTCTATTGACCAAATACCGTAAGCACCACCCGCGGAGTTGCACCCAGAGGCTGACTCTGCCGAGAGCAGAAGGTGGAAGAGGCTTAATAGATATTAAGAATCTACACAACAAACAGGTAAGTTCAATTAGAAAGTTTTTTCACAATCAATCATCTCGTTCACAAATGCATGAGGCTGTTGTAAGCGCTGATCGAAAATTTACTCCGCTAAATTTGAATGACCATACAAAACAAAAGAATGAATTCATCACAGAGCCTCAACAGAAACAAGAAGCTTGGATACAAAAGGCACTCCACGGCAGACACCGACTGGATCTAACCAATCCCAACGTCGACAAGCTGGCATCTAACATGTGGCTCAAGAGGGGTGAGTCGTTCCCCGAAACTGAAGGTTTTATGATCGCAATCCAAGATCAAATTAAGACACTAGGAATTATAGAAAACATATCATCTGCGATCGTAACTTAACTACTGATTTATGTCGACGCTGCCATGGTGGCTCAGAGACAATACAACATATAACAGGAGCGTGCCGATTCATAACCCAGACAGATTATAAACACCGACATGACCAAGTAGCAGCCATCATCCACCTATACCTTGCATTAAAATACCGCCTTATTGAAAACAGAACCCCTTACTATAAATATACACCTCAAATTGTTTTAGAGTCATCCGATCACAAACTTTACTGGGACAGAAGTATAATCACCGACAAAACCGTACATTACAATAGACCTGACATTATACTCCACGACAAACCTGCAAAAACTGTGTATCAGATTGACGTAGCCATACCCAATATGTGGGTATTACCTAGCGTCTACTCGCACTAAAAAGATCAGTAAGTACACTGACTTGTCCGTAGAAATAAAAAACCAATGGCGAGTAAATACGGTGAAGACTATTCCAATTGTAATTTCATTTACAGGTGTTATTCCACGCAGCCTCCACACCAGCCTCCAAACCCTCGGTGTCCATCCACTTACATACATCCTCCTACAAAAAGCTGTAATTATGAACACATGCAGAATAGTACGCAAATTTTTGGCATTAGAACAGCAATAAGTAGTCCTTAGGTAGCATACCTATCTTCTATATTCGTTTGGCCAAAAGCCCGCGGGTATAGAAGTAAAATACCCTCCACTTGGAGAGAAACACAAATAAAAACAAATATAATAATAATAATAATAGTCAGGAGGTTCCTGTCTCTGACGCTTAGGCCCCGCCTCGCTGCCGGCGGTACCCTAGGTTAGGTTTTTATAATGATTTTATGTTTTGTATATAGTTTTTATATTTTACTTTTTATATAATTATTAATTATTGTAAAAACCTAGCCTAAGATTGAAATTGAGTAAAGAGAATAATAATAATAATAATCATCCACCATTCTGGGGTCGACCCACGCTGCGCCTTCAAGTACGTGGTCGCCACTCGAGAACCTTTCCGCCCCAACGGCCATCGGTTCTACGTGCAATGTGCCCCGCCCACTGCCACTTAAGTTTAGCGATTCGGGGGGCTGTATCGGTTACCTTGGTTCTGCTGCGGATAGCCTCATTTCTGATGCGATCGCGCAGAGAAACTCCCAACATAGCCCTCTCCAATTGCCCTTTGGGTGGACTGATGACCTGGTAAAGGTCGCGGGAGTCCGCTGGATGCGGGTGGCGCAGGACCGGTCATTGTGGCACTCTTTGGGGGAGGCCTATGTCCAGCAGTGGACTTCTTTCGTCTGATATAATGATGATGATTATAATCATTATTCAATTCAAGAATTGAAAGCCCTAATTTTTTTCAGTCAAATGTCCGCCCCACTGATGCCGGATAAATGGTTACCTACTACTGGGTATGTAAAAAAAACATGGCAATAGTACATCTAAAGAATTTAAAAGGAAAACTACCACGGTTAAGTATAATTAGTTAACAACTATTAGTCAACCAACTTTAAAATTGAACTTCGAAAGACCGTACAAATTCGGACTACCCAACCGCAACGTTTAGTTAGCGCGCGCGTGTTGATGTAGGTGCTAATTATTTCACTACCCTCCAAAGGTCGACAGAATGGGCTATGGCCGGTGCAACCCACGCCGAAACGTCAGATATAGTTCATTTGCTTCGTTTTTAAAAGAAATTCAGTTGATTGTTATTTGTATTGGGAGGCGTTGGGGACTCGTTATTTTTATAGGGTTTAAATACTTTTAAGGCAGAGGGAACACTGTTTTACTGTTTATATCCCCACCATAATTTAACTTTATTTCTATGTGAAGGTTCAATTCTATGAAAAATCAGATGCCATAGTGCTCATTGAAGGGTTATTTTTTTCGAGTCACTTTTTCGAAATACTTTTTTTATAGATCTAGGCACGCGATTTCTCCAGCTCACAGACGCACTAGCTTTTTTTCAAGTTTCTCGTTCACTAATTGTATCCTCGTTACATTATAGAAATGAAAACAACCTTTATATTAAAACATATATTTGAATTAATTAAATCTACCTAATACACTAGAAGTTTCACAATTTCAATGATTTTATACAATCGCTTTAGAGAGAGAATTATGCTAAAATAACAGCACACAAATGACTTTCAATGATGAAATGATATTTCGTCCCTCACTCGAGGTACTTGCTGCGGGCTGCACCAGGCCGTCTGGAATCGTAAGCGGTATTCGTTACAATCTGAATGTATGGAGAGTTTGACAAGGTTCTGTGGAATGATGGGATGACAGCAGCCGGCGCCATATTGAACGTCGATCGGTCTGTGATCGTAACTCGGTGCAACCCGCCCCGTGTACGCGCCATAGCCCGCGAGCTCCGTGCAAGTTGTTATCAGTCGCTTCAGCTTTTGAGAGGCTTAAGACGGTCGTGTGGACGTCAGCTGCGGCGCCGTTGATGGGTAGACAGCCACCCAAAAAGGAAAAAAAAAACGATTTCCCCCTGATTGATTTTATTATCAAATGAGGACAATACCAAAATTAAGTCAAATTTTTGATTGAACTCTTAATAATTCACATAAAAGGAGACCAATCTTTTTAAATATTATGCGATTTATTTTTACTACGCAGCTTCCCACCCTTAGCAATTTAGCACAAAAATAGTAGATTGTTCAACGGGGCCCCCCCCGTAGTGGAATATTCCGAACAAGTCTATCAGAAGGCTTTTGATGACTCGAGTTTGCAATATTCTTACGCCCGATATAAACACGATGTTGTCCATTACATTTGCGAGGATGTAATAACTAAAATTGACAACTTCACTTCTAGATCAGTGCGAGTGGAGCGCGCAGCTTCAATATTTCATCCGAGCACAGAGCAGTACAGTAGTATTCTTGCGGCGCGTTGCTAGCTAGATGTCTTCAACCAATCACAGAGCAGAATTCTAGTGGCGCGCGGCCCACTAGATTTGCTTAAACCAATCAGATCACACACAAACTCAGAACTCCCTGGAGAGTTATGAAAATCCAAAACTCCTGTAGGAACAATTTAGGTCCTTCTGTATATAACAACACCATTTACGAGGCAGTGTGATGAAAACACCTTTGTTTTATACCGTGTATGTCCCATGATAAACAACATATGTTTTTACACACACAGTTTGTGTTGCGATAGCTGTCCCTCACACAGGTATATGTGCTACAAAACTCCTCTCCACTCATACTTTAATAAGCTTCGTTACTCAACTGTTGCCGATTGACTGATGTGATGAGTCTAGAAGTGTATATTCTGATGATGACTAGAACTCAAGTTAATCCCCCAGCACCAGTTCCTCAGCCGGCAAGCCCTTGAGCGCGAGCTGTAGAGCCCTCGCCTCGCTCTTGTTCCGCCTGCTCTTGCTCTTGTAGGGCGCGGGCAGCTTGAGGTGCACGGTGCTGACGTGCAGCTTCATGGAGTTGGACTGCGTGAAGAACTTGCCGCACTCCGGGCAGGCGTACGGCTTCACGCCAGTGTGCACCTGGAACAACATAAATAAATAACTAATAATACAATTTAAATTTTCAGTGAGACATGTTGAAATAATGCTTATAATTACACGGTTCAACTCACGTATCAGATGTCACTACGGGCGACATGTTTCGGACTCTTCGGGAGTTCTTCTACCGGAAGAGTGTTTTCGCTGTTGTGTAGCTTGTGAAAACACGACTCCTGAAGAACTCCCGAACAGTTCGAAACATGTCGCCCGTAGTGACATTTAATAAGTGAGTTGCCGTGTAGTTATTCGCATAAAATAAGTAATAAATAAATATTAGGGGAGAGTTGGAGTGAGCTGCAGCTCGGCCAGGGACGTCGCTCTCGCGCGGGACAGGAGGGCTCGGCGCGGCGCGGCGCGGGCTCGCGGAGCAGGAGCAGGAGCAGGAGCAGGAGCAGGAGCAGGAGCAGGAGCAAGAGCACGGCGCACGGAGCACGGAGCACGGAGCACGGCGCCTGCCCGCGCACCGCCGGCCCTGGCCCCGAGGCCCGAGAGAACCACAACCTTCGTTCAAATATCAGGGAACAATCTTACACGAATCGAACTAGCCCAATAGTAAGCTCAATTAGGCTCGTGTTACGGGTGCTAAACGACGATCTATTTAATAGTAATAAAAAATAAACTAAAAAATAACAAACAATCAAATCTTTCCTCTTTACAAACAAAAAATCCTCGCGTCATCGGGCCCACTTATTATGAACACTTACCGACCAATCTAAGGAATGAACCATATGAGGAAACATTCCGGCGCAAACTGAGAAATCTTTTGTTGTGAAACCCTCTGTACTCCGTTAAAGAGTACATGGAAATAACCTTTTAATTGTGTATCTTGTTTTGTTAAATTTACATTTATTTTTGTTAACTTAATATTTATCAATGTTATGAACTATTATTATTATTCCATTAGGTATGTTAGTTGTGTGTAGAGAATGACGATCCTTGTCGGGAGATAGAATAATATAAAAAATTGTATTTATAGTAGACTCATTAAATTTTATTATTAAAATTGACGAACATGGTAGAAATTCTTGTAATCTTGACATTTATGCTAATTTATATTGTAATTTTTATCGTGTAATAAATAAATCTAATCTAATCTTATAATATTAGTGTAGATATATATCCTACTAATATTGTAAATGCGAAAGTTTAGACGTTTGTATGTTTCCACACGCTTAAACGGCTGAACTGATTTAGATGAAATTTTGCACGAATATAGTTTATAACCTGGATTCAAATATAGAATAGTTTTTATCCCGGGTCCACGCAGACGAAGTCGCGGGCGAAAGCTAGTACTTAAATACAGAGAAAAAAAAGTCGTGCTCATGACATATTTGCTCATACCGGGATTCGAACCCACCTTCAGCTTCGAAGGTAGCTACACACTAGGCTAACCGGCCGTCAAAATAGTACATTACTTTACTTATGAAATAGGGTTGGCCTGCCCAGTAGATACACGGCGTTTACTGATGGCATTGCTCGAAGCTTACTCCTCGAGCATGTTTGGACGGAACTGGTAAGTGTTCAGCATGGCCTTGCTGATGAACCCCTTCGAGCAGGTGTCGCACTTGAACGGCCTCGCGCCCGTGTGGATCTGCAGGCAGTGATCGGATCGGTGACCAGCTCTGGTCTGGACGGAACTGGTAGGAGCACAGTGTATACTTGTCTCACCCGCACATGTCTGTTCAGCATGGCCTTGCTGATGAACCCCTTCGAGCAGGTGTCGCACTTGAACGGCCTCGCGCCCGTGTGGATCTGCAGGCAGTGATCGGATCGGTGACCAGCTCTGGTCTGGACGGAACTGGTAGGAGCACAGTGTATACTTGTCTCACCCGCACATGTCTGTTCAGCATGGCCTTGCTGATGAACCCCTTCGAGCAGGTGTCGCACTTGAACGGCCTCGCGCCCGTGTGGATCTGCAGGCAGTGATCGGATCGGTGACCAGCTCTGGTCTGGACGGAACTGGTAGGAGCACAGTGTATACTTGTCTCACCCGCACATGTCTGTTCAGCATGGCCTTGCTGATGAACCCCTTCGAGCAGGTGTCGCACTTGAACGGCCTCGCGCCCGTGTGGATCTGCAGGCAGTGATCGGATCGGTGACCAGCTCTGGTCTGGACGGAACTGGTAGGAGCACAGTGTATACTTGTCTCACCCGCACATGTCTGTTCAGCATGGCCTTGCTGATGAACCCCTTCGAGCAGGTGTCGCACTTGAACGGCCTCGCGCCCGTGTGGATCTGCAGGCAGTGATCGGATCGGTGACCAGCTCTGGTCTGGACGGAACTGGTAGGAGCACAGTGTATACTTGTCTCACCCGCACATGTCTGTTCAGCATGGCCTTGCTGATGAACCCCTTCGAGCAGGTGTCGCACTTGAACGGCCTCGCGCCCGTGTGGATCTGCAGGCAGTGATCGGATCGGTGACCAGCTCTGGTCTGGACGGAACTGGTAGGAGCACAGTGTATACTTGTCTCACCCGCACATGTCTGTTCAGCATGGCCTTGCTGATGAACCCCTTCGAGCAGGTGTCGCACTTGAACGGCCTCGCGCACGTGTGGATCTGCAGGCAGTGATCGGATCGGTGACCAGCTCTGGTCTGGACGGAACTGGTAGGAGCACAGTGTATACTTGTCTCACCCGCACATGTCTGTTCAGCATGGCCTTGCTGATGAACCCCTTCGAGCAGGTGTCGCACTTGAACGGCCTCGCGCCCGTGTGGATCTGCAGGCAGTGATCGGATCGGTGACCAGCTCTGGTCTGGACGGAACTGGTAGGAGCACAGTGTATACTTGTCTCACCCGCACATGTCTGTTCAGCATGGCCTTGCTGATGAACCCCTTCGAGCAGGTGTCGCACTTGAACGGCCTCGCGCCCGTGTGGATCTGCAGGCAGTGATCGGATCGGTGACCAGCTCTGGTCTGGACGGAACTGGTAGGAGCACAGTGTATACTTGTCTCACCCGCACATGTCTGTTCAGCATGGCCTTGCTGATGAACCCCTTCGAGCAGGTGTCGCACTTGAACGGCCTCGCGCCCGTGTGGATCTGCAGGCAGTGATCGGATCGGTGACCAGCTCTGGTCTGGACGGAACTGGTAGGAGCACAGTGTATACTTGTCTCACCCGCACATGTCTGTTCAGCATGGCCTTGCTGATGAACCCCTTCGAGCAGGTGTCGCACTTGAACGGCCTCGCGCCCGTGTGGATCTGCAGGCAGTGATCGGATCGGTGACCAGCTCTGGTCTGGACGGAACTGGTAGGAGCACAGTGTATACTTGTCTCACCCGCACATGTCTGTTCAGCATGGCCTTGCTGATGAACCCCTTCGAGCAGGTGTCGCACTTGAACGGCCTCGCGCCCGTGTGGATCTGCAGGCAGTGATCGGATCGGTGACCAGCTCTGGTCTGGACGGAACTGGTAGGAGCACAGTGTATACTTGTCTCACCCGCACATGTCTGTTCAGCATGGCCTTGCTGATGAACCCCTTCGAGCAGGTGTCGCACTTGAACGGCCTCGCGCCCGTGTGGATCTGCAGGCAGTGATCGGATCGGTGACCAGCTCTGGTCTGGACGGAACTGGTAGGAGCACAGTGTATACTTGTCTCACCCGCACATGTCTGTTCAGCATGGCCTTGCTGATGAACCCCTTCGAGCAGGTGTCGCACTTGAACGGCCTCGCGCCCGTGTGGATCTGCAGGCAGTGATCGGATCGGTGACCAGCTCTGGTCTGGACGGAACTGGTAGGAGCACAGTGTATACTTGTCTCACCCGCACATGTCTGTTCAGCATGGCCTTGCTGATGAACCCCTTCGAGCAGGTGTCGCACTTGAACGGCCTCGCGCCCGTGTGGATCTGCAGGCAGTGATCGGATCGGTGACCAGCTCTGGTCTGGACGGAACTGGTAGGAGCACAGTGTATACTTGTCTCACCCGCACATGTCTGTTCAGCATGGCCTTGCTGATGAACCCCTTCGAGCAGGTGTCGCACTTGAACGGCCTCGCGCCCGTGTGGATCTGCAGGCAGTGATCGGATCGGTGACCAGCTCTGGTCTGGACGGAACTGGTAGGAGCACAGTGTATACTTGTCTCACCCGCACATGTCTGTTCAGCATGGCCTTGCTGATGAACCCCTTCGAGCAGGTGTCGCACTTGAACGGCCTCGCGCCCGTGTGGATCTGCAGGCAGTGATCGGATCGGTGACCAGCTCTGGTCTGGACGGAACTGGTAGGAGCACAGTGTATACTTGTCTCACCCGCACATGTCTGTTCAGCATGGCCTTGCTGATGAACCCCTTCGAGCAGGTGTCGCACTTGAACGGCCTCGCGCCCGTGTGGATCTGCAGGCAGTGATCGGATCGGTGACCAGCTCTGGTCTGGACGGAACTGGTAGGAGCACAGTGTATACTTGTCTCACCCGCACATGTCTGTTCAGCATGGCCTTGCTGATGAACCCCTTCGAGCAGGTGTCGCACTTGAACGGCCTCGCGCACGTGTGGATCTGCAGGCAGTGATCGGATCGGTGACCAGCTCTGGTCTGGACGGAACTGGTAGGAGCACAGTGTATACTTGTCTCACCCGCACATGTCTGTTCAGCATGGCCTTGCTGATGAACCCCTTCGAGCAGGTGTCGCACTTGAACGGCCTCGCGCCCGTGTGGATCTGCAGGCAGTGATCGGATCGGTGACCAGCTCTGGTCTGGACGGAACTGGTAGGAGCACAGTGTATACTTGTCTCACCCGCACATGTCTGTTCAGCATGGCCTTGCTGATGAACCCCTTCGAGCAGGTGTCGCACTTGAACGGCCTCGCGCACGTGTGGATCTGCAGGCAGTGATCGGATCGGTGACCAGCTCTGGTCTGGACGGAACTGGTAGGAGCACAGTGTATACTTGTCTCACCCGCACATGTCTGTTCAGCATGGCCTTGCTGATGAACCCCTTCGAGCAGGTGTCGCACTTGAACGGCCTCGCGCCCGTGTGGATCTGCAGGCAGTGATCGGATCGGTGACCAGCTCTGGTCTGGACGGAACTGGTAGGAGCACAGTGTATACTTGTCTCACCCGCACATGTCTGTTCAGCATGGCCTTGCTGATGAACCCCTTCGAGCAGGTGTCGCACTTGAACGGCCTCGCGCCCGTGTGGATCTGCAGGCAGTGATCGGATCGGTGACCAGCTCTGGTCTGGACGGAACTGGTAGGAGCACAGTGTATACTTGTCTCACCCGCACATGTCTGTTCAGCATGGCCTTGCTGATGAACCCCTTCGAGCAGGTGTCGCACTTGAACGGCCTCGCGCCCGTGTGGATCTGCAGGCAGTGATCGGATCGGTGACCAGCTCTGGTCTGGACGGAACTGGTAGGAGCACAGTGTATACTTGTCTCACCCGCACATGTCTGTTCAGCATGGCCTTGCTGATGAACCCCTTCGAGCAGGTGTCGCACTTGAACGGCCTCGCGCCCGTGTGGATCTGCAGGCAGTGATCGGATCGGTGAGGTGGTTGATAGTTTTCGACATTCGTGTAACAAAATAAAAATCTCTGTTAAGACGAAATTATAGCTTTGCGACTTCCAATCGTGCGACAGAGAGTGTCGCAGCTCGCAAATGACAAGGGAGTTTTTTGATGAACGGTTTCCTCTAACTAAATGTTAACAAAACACTTTGTGATGTCGATCGCTTCAGCATAATATATTCTAAGTTTATAGGTACTGCATAAAAAAATACATCCTTACTAATATCATAAATGCGAAAGTGTGTATGTTTGTCCTTCTTTCACGTCGCAACGGAACGTCGTATAAATGTGTTTTTTTTGTATGGAGATATTTTAGAAGCTGGAGAGTGACATAGGCTACTTTTTCCAGCGGGAAAACATCTAATTCCCACGGGAAAATTCAATATGTTACATTTTCCTATAACCACGCGGGCGAAGCCGCGGGCATCAGCTAGTTGTTTTTAGAAAACAAAATGCTTAATTCAACCAAGTTTTAATCATAAAAAATATTTTTTGAGGTATATGTTTGAATTAATTGCAAATTTTGAAACAAGGAAACCTATAAAAGAATACTAGATAATGTTACTGACACAATGAAGGACTAGTCATTGTATCAATAACAGTATTCTCCCCTCTTAATTATGTACGGCCGTGTTCATAAACTAAAATGGCGTTAAAATCTGTTTGTTTTTGTCCCTGTCCCTTTGACTTTTGTGTTCGTAAGCAAGGGACAAAGCTCTAGGCTCCGAAATTACTGGACCGATTTGAAAAATTATTTTACCATTAGAAGCCGACATTATCCCTGATGAACATAGGCTACTTTTTACCGCGGGGAAATGCTTCATTCCTACGGGAAAACGGGTAATCCGTGCCAAGCCGGGCCGGGCAGCTTGCCTTTGGGTAACATAAAAAATGCAAAAACCGAATTGATTGTCTATTGCTACACGTATAGATACAATAAAATGTTTACGGGGAATATCAACTTTTTCTTACCCGTAAGCGAGGAAATCACAGCTGCAGTTTCTTTGAAAAATAATTAGAATATAGACTCATATGTATAATCCATACTAATAATTATAAATGCGAAAGTGTGTCTGTCTGTCTGTCTGTCTGTCTGTTACCTCTTCACGCTTAAACCGCTGAACCGATTGAGATGAAATTTGCTATGAAGGTAGTTTGGATCCCGGGGAAGGACATAGGATAGTTTTTATCCCGGAAACCATCCCCTGAGGGGGTGAAATTGGGGATGAAGGTTTGTATGATGCTACGATATAAACGAGTTCCACGCGGACGGAGTCGCGGGCAGAAGCTAGTATATTTATAATTAATGGATATAGGTAGGGGGCATATCCCGAACTAGTCATCCGAATTTTTTATTTCACCCGTATACAGGAATAAATTTTCGAGACGGACTTTATCTAGGTTTGTGAGCAGCAGCGAGAACCCTATAAAAAAACTACCATGCCAACAGGGTACACGAAAAAGTTGATAATCCGTATCACAGTTTGGGCAGCCCCGGGATTGGTAAAGTGGGTGATTTTTACAAATGCTATTCAAAATCCCGGGATTGGGTGGCGTCCATAAATCTATGTCACTATCTCGCGAGGCTCACGCTAATAGACTCAACCAATTCCGATCACTGCTGTTGAAATAGGGTAGACTTACCTGATAGTGGTACTTATATAGATTCTCTCCTGTGACTTGATACACCCGTATGGGTTATCTCTTGCGTATCGGATCGGTTCGGTTGAGTGCGACCTTGTTGTGCTCGCAACCATATGGTTTATCTCCTGCGCAACCTGATAATTCCGGATAAGGTTACTTACTCGATCGTGTCGGATGAGAGCTGCCTTTTTGGTGAACGCCTTGCAGTGCTTGCACCCGTATGGTTTCTTTCACATGTAACCTGGTAGGTATAGGATAGACTTACTAGGTTGTTTCGGATGAGAACTGCCTTGTTGGTAAACGCCTGGAACTGCTCGCACACGTATGGTTTCTGTCCTGTGTGACCTGATAATTAGACAGACTTACCCGGTCGTGTCGAATGAGAGCTGCATTCTTAGTACACGCCTGGGAATGCTCGCACACGTATGGTTTCTGTCCTGTGTGACATAATAACTCTAGATAGACTTACCCGGTCGTGTCGGATGAGAGCTGCATTGTTAGTACACGCCTGGGACTGCTCGCACACGTATGGTTTCTGTCCTGTGTGACTCTAGATAGACTTACCCGGTCGTGTCGGATGAGAGCCGCCTTGTTGGTGAACGCCTTGGGACAGTGTGGACACTCGTACGGTTTCTCACCCGTGTGTGTTCTCATGTGGATCTGAAATTAATGATAACATTTATATTTAGGATTCCAAATTGTTTTATGGCTTCATTCGGTGAGCTGTCGTTAATAGAATAAGTAAGAAACTTAAGTAAAGCCCTTCTCGTACATACGACACATGCTCGTGATGTATTCGAATAGACATTACATATTTAAATTGTGTAACAAACATAACTAATGCTTTCGACCACGTCACCCCTCCGTACAAGATTCAGATTCAGAACTTTATTGGTAAAAATGACATTTTTACAGGTCAATACCATATCAATTACTATTAAGAGGGGCTTTACTTATGTTTTAAGTACACCTATAATTATAGCAAATCTAGGATTAAGACCGCCTGTTGTTGCCTAGTATTAATGTTTTATGCTATGTTTCTAGTTTTTTTTCTCTTTGTGGCACAATAAATTATTATTTAAATTATTATGATTTCTGGATTGTACCATGAATTACACGTTTCATAAAATATATTAATATACTTTTTTGTATGTTATATTACAAATCTGAACGGCATCGGGCAGATGGTGCGCGCGTAGGGGTTTCTCCATGAAAAATGGACTAATTTCGGTTACGGTCATACCGGTGTAATACCGGTATTCCGTTAAGATACCGTAAAATTGTTAAGGTTGGCCGAGCCGCGTCAACATAACGCCAAATTGGCCGAAGGGAGTCAAGTACGTTTTCGCGGTTGGTCACCTGACACCAAGAAATTGCGAAACACATCGCAGTAATAGTGTGTTTTTGTAACTTTTAATAATTTTATATTGATATGTATGTTAGTCTTTAAGGTATTTGTAATATGGGCATTGTTGTCCAATTTAAAGAAATAAATAACGATACCGCAACCGTTTAAGATTATCGGTTACCAGTTTTTATTTAATGTGTACTGGAACCTTTGTAATACCGGTTCCTAACCGGTATTATTTCAATACCGATACATTCCGATCTTAGTCGGATCGACCTTACCCGCCTGGCCGAAGTTGAAATAGCGCTTCAAAAAAAAATTACATGCGCTTACATTTATTAATGCAGTTACGGTTATTTTTTTTCTGGTAGCGAAATATAGTGTATTTTATAGCCAACCATTAAATAAAGGTAACTTTCGGTCATGCAGTCTCTGCTGTACATACCTGCAGGAACATGGGCATGGTGAAACGCTTCGGGCAGATGGTGCAGGCGTAGGGTTTCTCTCCAGTGTGCCGCCGCTGGTGGTAGCGCAGCGCGGCGTTCGACTTTAGAGAAAAACTTATCATACACAGAGGAAAGTGAAATATTTAATTTCACAGCAATAAAATATACATTCTAAGATTTAGCATTTTAGAATCATGTAAGATTAGACTCGGAAGGCTTTCCTTCCATCCTTCTTTAGCCTCTTATAGCGAAAAGAAAAAAAGTGAATTTTCCGTTACCAGGTTTTAACAGGAATGTAAGGTGTGTTACATGCGAGGTGGTTTTATTATAAATCAACCTTTAAATCGTTACATTATTAGTTTAAATGTGGCTTTAGAAAAGGAGTCCTTAAAAGTTGATCGACTCAATTACGTTAGTAGCGATCAGCTTTTTGTTGTTAGGCCAAGAGACAAAAGTAATAGAGTTTCTTAGAAAAAATAATATCAATTGCCACCATGGAATGGTTTGACCAATATAACGGAAACATACGTTTAGTGGATAAATATACGTACTTTATTAGTGTGGTGTGCACAAATATGGACAATTTGCTGTACCTATGCTGTCATTTTATGCTCTTAATAAGTTTTATGATTATGATTGTCAGATAATACTGCGATATCACATTTTGTTGATCTTTTATACCCACATTTATGCTAAAAGTGGCACTGGAACGTAAGTTCTGCCTGTCCCTTTTGGGAATAAAGGCTTGAATCTATGAATAAATGAATTATTGTTGACATATAATATGTATTATTATAAACTAGCTGCCGCCCGCGACTTCGTCTGCGTGGACCCGGGATAAAAACTATCCTATATTTTAATCCAGGCTATAAACTATGTTCGTGCAAAATTTCACCCAAAGATGTTGAGCCGTTTAATCGTGATCGAGTAACAAACATCTAAACTTTCGCATTTATAATATTAGTAGGATAAATATGAATAATTCTATAATATAATCATAGAGTTACGGTAGCCTAGTGGTTCAGGCACGCGGCTGTCAAGCGGACTACAATAGTTGTATGCCGAACGGCAAAACGTAGCGATACCCAGAATTAATGTAACACCCTTACAAACTATGTTTACAAATAAACATTTTGAATTTTTGAAGCGGCGGTCGTGGGTTCGAATCTCGGTTCGTACCAATGAGTTTTTGGGAACTTATGTACGGAATATTTACCGTTAGCTTTTCGGTGTAGGAAAACATCGTGAGGAAACCGGTCTAATCCCAATAAGGTCTAGTTTTCTCTCTGGGTTGGAAGGTCAGCTGGCAGTCGCTTTCGTAAAATTGCTGCCTATGCCAAATCTTGGAATTAGGTGTCAAAGCGGACGCCGCGGGCTCCTCTAGGGCCACAACCGGGAATAACGCCAGGACGAGGAACCCTATAATACAATCGTGGTTGTACGAGTATGCGCTCACATTGTACGCGCGGCCGCACACGTCGCACACCTTGCTGCGGCTGGCGGCGCGCGCCGGCTCGCGCGCTTGCTCGCGCGCTTGCTCGCCGAGCCGCAGCTCCTCGAGGTGCATGCGCTTGCGGTGCACCTGCAGCGAGCGCTTCATCGTGAACGTTTTGGGGCACTGGGGACAAGCAAACGGTAATTATAATTGGGAAATTAAATTGGGTATATACGAGGGGTGGCTGGAAAGTAATCTCCTTTGTCTATTACAATTAGAAAGTCACACTGGCCACTATGTTTTCCAAATGTCTATTTATTCCTTTTTTAAATTTGCCGCCATTCATTTGTTTATTACATTTTGCTTTGAATTGGCAGCATTAATTGGTGAATATGTCGGAAGAAAAAAGTAAAATGGTAAAAATTGAGCAACGTGCGGTTATTAAGTTCCTCACTCGGGAGGGTAATACTCCATCGCACATCCGAGAACGCATGTTGGCGGTGTTCGGTAACTCATGTCCTTCCGAATTTGTCGTAAATTTTTGGTCGAAACAATTTAAAAATGGCCGCGAGAGCCTTGAAGACGATCATCGCTGCGGAAGGCCTGTTTCAGCGGTTACTGGTGAAAATGTGGCCGGTGTCAAAAAACTCATTATGGAAGACCGCCGTATTAAGCAGTGGGAGATTGCACGAGATATTGGCATTAGTAAAGAACGGGTGCACCAAATTATTCACGAACATTTGGGAATGTCCAAGGTCAGTGCTCGATGGGTGCCCAGAATGCTGACTCCGTTTGATAAAGTGCGACGTGTCGAGTGCTGCAACGCGTTTTTAGAAATGAGCAAAGGTATGGAGGAAGAAATTGTTTCTAAAATAGTGACTTGTGACGAAACCTGGATTCGCCAATGGGATCCTGAAAGTAAACAGGAGTCCATGCAATGGATATCTAAGGGTGAGAAGCCTCCTCGCAAGTTTAAGGTCCGTCCGTCAGCAGGCAAACTGATGGCGACCATTTTTTGGGATGCCGAGGGGATTTTATTAATAGATTATCTACCAAAAAATACTACGATGAATGGTACATATTATGCAAACTTATTATATCAGCTCCGAGAAAAAATAAAACAGACACGACGAGGCAAACTTGCCAAAGGAATTCTTATATTGCACGACAACGCCCCCGTGCACACCGCTCAAGTTGTGAAGGCAGCTATGGAAGCAAACGGCTACGACCAGCTGGATCACCCACCTTATAGCCCAGGTTTAGCCCCCTGCGACTACTTTTTGTTCAGGCTTTTAAAAAAAGACCTAAGAGGGCGGCGATTTTTGACCGATGAAGACATGAAGTCTGCAGTAAACGAGCATTTTGACAGCAAAACAAAAGAATATTATTTTAACGGTCTAATGTCACTTTATGACAAATGCAATAAGTGCATTTCTCTTACAGGAGACTATATAGAAAAATAAAAAAAAACTAGCCACGACAGTTTTTTACTTCATACTTAGGTAGATTACTTTCCAGCCACCCCTCGTACATATAATTTGATATGGACATACTTATATATAATTTTTTTAAACTGGCAATGTCTATAGAATGTCATAAAAATCAAAACTCTTTAAATACTACGAGGGTGGCGAACAAGCGCACGGCCCGCCTGATGGTAAGACACTGCAGCCTATGGACGCTTGCAACTCCAGAAGAATCACTAGCGCGTTGCCGACCCTTTATAAATTGGAGAAGTAATCGTATTGACAGCTAGACACAAATGCAGATGGCGCACTCTCATTTTCGCCTAAAGCGGCCGTCAATAGAATTTGCTAACTATGTAAACAAACCGCCATACTAAAATTCTCTTTCACTATGGCGGTTTGTTTACATAGTTAGCAAATTCCATTGACGGCGACTTTACTTACAAAATGAAGATTTTTTTAGCACTTTTATGCCTACCACTTACAGAATAAACATATAAAATAAATAAATAATTATTACGGGACAATTTTACACAAACCAACAAGGCCTGTGTTATGGGTACTAGATCACGATATATTTAACAGATATAAATAGGTACTCAAATACACAGAAAACATCCAAGACTCGGAAACAAACATTCATGCTCATCGCACAAACGTATGCCCACACCGGGATTCGAACCCGGGACCTTCAGCTTCGTAGGCAGCGTCACTACCCACTAGGCTAACTGGCCGTCAATAAAGACTTAATGAAAACTTACGAATTGGCACGTGAACTCCGCAGCGGGCTACTGCATCCCTTGGCAACTTTTCCCTTCGTAATTCTTTGAGATAATCTGAATGGGATTTTCGTCACTAGGCATATTTTTTTGGCTTACTTCTTTTGGAGTAATAAATATAATGCAGGACATACATATTGTTTGTGGAGAGAATGGCTGTACTTTCCCCGACAAGTATTATTGTCGTAATTCATGTCACTTTTTCGCCTACTTTCAAAATTAGATGGTTTGATTTCGGCGGCGGCGGATAGCCAAAGTCTTCTGTCAGCTCCTGCTCTATGTACCGGAAGCCGGTCTGGCAACTTTGCACGCCGTGCTGGTCTAAATGCAGGTAATACGTTTAGTTGCTTGTGGAGAAAGTGGCAGTTGCTAACATTCCCCCCGCCTGTCACTTGCGGCGGCGAGTAGCTGACGTCCTCCGTGAGTTCCTGCTCTATGAACCGGAAGCCGGTCGGCATCTCTTGGCAACTTTTCCCAAAATTTACCTAATCTAAGCGCAAGTTTCTTACCACCACGATGGTCACATCACACACATAAGCGGGCGAAGGGCTTAGTAGTGCGGAAGCCGATCTGCATTTATTTGCAACTGCTCGCCAAGCATCTTGTAGTTAAACGCCTTTGAAGAATTACGCCGTGCTTCTCCAAATGTAGATTATGCGCTTTGTCGAATGTGGACAAACTGGCTGTTGCTAGCATTTACATCATCTGTATAGTTTGGCAACTTTGCCCACTAGACTACATTAAAATTTAAATTAATTAAGCTATAGCTACGCCCTTTTCATCATACATCAGCCGAAAAACATACACTGTTGGACATAGGCCTCCCCCAAAGAGTGCCAAAGTGATCGGTCCTGCGCCACCCGCATCTGGCGGACTCCTAAGCCTACGATGGGGTAATGTTCGCAGGAAGGCGCTATACCGATCGAAGAAAAAGGTGCGGTATTAAGGCGCCGCCACCGAAAGTAGTAACAAAGAAACGTCCTAGTAGTAGTAGTAGTAACAGAGAGGCCCGACTATTGCCGGGACCAGCCAAACAACCTAAGGATTATTCAATTCAATTTTAGTGCCTGGGCGACCTAGCTGTTCTCGGGTGAAAGGGAAAATAAGGAGAGAACGAATGTTCCCAGACATCTAGTTCTAGTTAGATCGATTATTCACCCCCGCGTGCATAACGCTGGTAAGGCTGCTCTACACAATAGGTCATCATGGCCCATCATACAGGATTTAATTAATTCGCAGGTGAACTCCTCAAGCGGCGGCGACGAGTAACTAAAGTCCTCAATGAGCTCCTGCTCTATGAACCGGAAGCCGGTCTGCATGTCTTGGCAACTTTGCCCGCCATGCTTGTCTAAATGCAGATAGTAAACTTTGTCGCTTGTGAAGAGAATGGCTGTTGCTAACATTCTCATAGTCTGTATCTTTTGGCAACTGTGCCTAACTGTATTCTAGCCGTAACAAGGTCACTAGACTGTACACAGTAGGCGATCTACTTAACGAATAAGTATTTGAGTGAAACTCAATGAAAACTTACGAATTCGCAGGTGAACTCCTCAAGTGGCGGCGGCGAGTAGCTGAAGTCCTCCGTGAGCTCCTGCTCTATGAACCGGAAGCCGGTCTGCATGTCTTGGCAACTTTGCCCGCCGTGCTTCTTGTCGAAATGGAGGTTGTACGCCTTCTCGCTGGGGTACAGGATTTTGCACTGTGATAAAATTAAGGAGTTAAAATGATGCCTCGATTTGTGTATAAAACTGCGTCACATTTTACTTTCTGAGTGGACCATAAAAAGCGATTTTATAAAGAGGAAGGAGATATTTATTAATCCATGCAGCCTACACACAACTAAAGAAGCATGATGTGTTTTAGCCATATAAATAAATGCGAAGTGTGTCTGTTTGTCTGTTACCTCTTCACGCTTAAACCGCTGATCCGATTTAGATGAACTTTGGTATAGATATAGTTTGAGTCCCGGGGAAGGACATAGAATAGTTTTTATCCCGGAAAACATCCCCTAAGGGGGTGAAATGGCCCCCAATTTTGTATGGAGCTACGATATAAACGAGTTCCACGCGGACGGAGTCGCGGGCAGTAGGTAGTATCTACAGGGTAACCCAGAATATATATCAGCCTATACTGACGACGACAGAAGGTTCTCTGTTTACAAATCCCATGTTTACGTAGCCGAATTAACCCAAATGTGGCCATCCCTTTCTATCGCAAGCAACGCGTGCGTGCCTCAGCAGCGCTAACATACCGGCTGGAGCTGGTAGGCCATGTTCCTGTAGCGGCGCGACATTGATTTTGACTCCAGCACCAGACCTTGGACTCAAGCGATTCTCCCAACAAGGCTTGTGGGGCCAGCACCAGGCGTTCGAACCTCGGCTAGCGTAGCCCTACCTGCATTCCTGTCCTCTGCTTATAGCTCGCTGTCTCTCGTCGGTATCATTCTTAACCTTCCCCAGATAGTCGACTATGAGATAGCGAGTTTGAAGGGGGCCCGGGATGCATGGTGTGTCACTCGTGCCCTGGAACTGACATCCCGGCCGCTAGACACTTTCAGCGAGCTTGGGCCTCCCCTCACCTTAAAAAGGTGCAAGCATCCCTATCAGAAAGTAGCCCGGACGATCTTGAACGGGCCCGGCTCGTGGCGGTTTCTGCCCCGAGTCGGGGCACTGGCTCCACGCACTTCCTTCGCGACAGTTAGGCACCGTTCTGGACCCAAGCACCTTAAGAATTGCTTGTTGCTTGAGGCTTGGGGCCAGAATATGTGTTTCACATACATGCGTCTGTGGCAAAAGCGTCGATGGGTTCGGTAGGCATGGCCTCTCGTGTACAAATCACGGAGTGGACCACCCCTGGTCCAGTGTGAATAGATCAGCTTACCAGGTCGCACTTGTAGTAGATGACTTGCTCGGGCGCCTTCGGTGCCACGGCCTCCTGTGCCGGTTCCGGCTTCGTTTCCGGTTCCGGCGCCGGCGCGCTCGTTTCCTGCTAAACATAGGGATATTCAATGATTGCATTGAGGAGTAACGTCTGCCAAAGAAAATAATACATTTCAAATTTAAACGAGAAAAAAAGAGATTTTTTTACGATGCCATTCGAACCCGTTTTTGGAGAGGAATAAAGTTTTGTACGAGAGCATCTACAATTAAAGAACATAAATACCCAAAAAAATTAGTCAAAGACGGGCCTCGCTGGCGGCATTTTCATTGTCATAGGAGTATGACGTCAGTTTCCTATTTGTACTAATCGTTGTATGAAAAATCAAGTAAATTGTAGTTTCAGTCGCGAAATACTGCGTTTAGGTCAATAGTTGTTCTACAATTTTGTTTCTATAAAAGCGTAAGGATTCTTTTAGTAGCTTTAAATTCACACTTGGCCAATAAAACAAAAAAAATTTTTCGAAACTTAAAGTTCATATCTTTTTAACCCCCGACGACGCAAAGAGAGGAGTATTATAAATTTAACATGTCTGTCCGTGTATCTATCTGTGGTATCGTAGCTCCCAAACGGATGGACCGATTTGAATGCGGTTTTTTTTATTGCCATAGACATTTTTATCCCGAGCCATGTTTCATGAAAATCTGTTCAGCCGTTTATGAGATATTGGACTTTGAAATGAAAATGTCGGGGGTTTTTTAACTTTTCTAAGTTGTAGTTATGATTTTAATTATATTATTATTAAGCAACACTACGTTATAAATTTTACCATGAGACAACTACCCTATTACTCGGATAACTGTTACTTGGGTCACCACAGTAAATATATTAGCTAAACCAGGATCTCGACTCTATAGTCTGATGACCTTTTCATGCATCATTTAAAAAACAATTATCTCTGTCTCGGCATAGGCACAAGCGCGGCCCGCGGACTGGTGTACCTCCGATTACCCCGAATTACGATTAAGCCTATTATAGCGACGCGTGCTTGGTTGGAGGACATCCCGATCCGGTGCAGAGGCGACCTCAACACGTTCGCAACCAGGAACCCGCCTGGGAGGCACTCGTGATGTTTGCTCAGATACCGGCTCAGCCCGCTAGGCGGGCAGTAATATGAACCTACGCGCCTAGCGAGTTCTGTCGGCTTCTGGTGTATTGTTCCATTTTGAGTCCGGTTGCGAAAGTGTTAAAAGGCAGTTACCTCGTTCGCCGCCTCCTCTATGGCGGGCAGCTCGCCGTGCGCCTTCACATAGTGGATGTTGAAGTACTTTTCGCTCGCGAAGATCTTGTGGCACTGGACATAAACAATGTTATTTGTTTTAACATCTCCCAATAACTATAAAACGCAATAATAATAAATAAAACGCTGGATTTACGAGACAATTGCGTCTTTTACGTGGACCCAGCCCCCCTAGCACACTAGGTTTTATGTCCGACGTAAAGCATTCGTCCCGCTTGCACTCGCATATTTGCCAGAATGGGACGAATGCTTTATGTCCGACATAAAACTTAGCGTACTAGCCCCCTAAGTTCTGTGTAAGAACTCCATTTTATTACTTTATTGCGATTTTACCGCAGCTCAATACGGGTGTAGCCTCAAAATGTATTATCACTACATAGTATAAAACAAAGTTACTCCAAAAGAAAGAAGGCAAAAAAATATGTCTAGTGGGTAGTGACGAAAATCCCATTCTGATATCTTGACGAATTACGAAGCTACAACCGTTTTAATATTGCTTGTTAGAGAGAGAAAACGCTCGCAGATAGTGACGTGACAATCTGCGAGCGTCATAGTAAATGACAATCGTTTCATATGAAGGTGAACGCACCTTATGGGTATGTTTTGTCCCTTCCGTAAAACGTTACGGAAGGGACAAAACATACCCCCTCTCAAAACTTTGGACACTTAAAACTTTATGATTATTTAACCTCGTGCGTTGCTTTTTTTCCATTTGACTACATTTTTGATCCTTTTTCGAGAAAATACAACATTATTGATTATTTTATTCGTTGTCTACACCCCTGTTGATGCAGCTTCAGAGTACCTTTGTTGGGTCCATCTGTTCTACTAGTTTCATAGTTGGAATTTTTCTTCCTATCTATCAAAATTCCAATTACCTAGTTCCATTAATAGAACCGATAATAGAACTAGTGGGAATAGACCACAGAGCCACAGGCGAAGGACCATTGCTCGAACAAAGTGCAATCACAACTTTCCTAGGATTTGAAAGTTTTAAAATGGGAACAGCATGTCGAAACTGTGTGGTAAAATGGCGAGTGCGTGCTTTGCCTTACGGCGAGTTGCGAACGCAGTAGCTTTAGAGTTTGCCCGCGCGTGCCGTTTCACTACAGTGCACTCCCTCATTCAAGACGGCGCGGAGCTCTGGGGTCGCTGTGTCATTTGGGAGTCGACGATCATTGTCCCGATAGTCGTTTCGGCGAACGGTCTAATAGCGAAGTCTCGGCTCGACCAACACCTTAAAAGACTCTCGCTAGATGGCTGGGTCAAGGGTCAGATACAAAGGGCTGTTTTTTTTATTTTACTGTGTACTGTAAAAAGCTATAAGGAGAGGTTAAATGAATAATGTGAAAACGATATATATAAATGAGACGAATATAATTATTTGAATCGTTTAATTATTCAAAGATTACAATTTTAAATATCTGCCTAAATCCATTCGAGTAAAGGCTAACAACCCAAACAGCAGAAATGGTATAATCCCTGGCACGTAAGTAGAACTAAGATGGCGGCTTTCGCGCGGGCCAGTTAACCAACTACTTTTTAAACAGCCAGTTTTGTGCAATCTCATTTTATGTTACTCTAGTATAATTGTCTTGATACTTGCTCCTTTATGGAGTTCTCAGCAATCAGTAGTGATAAATGAGATCATTGGAAAAACACTATAAATAAAGTGACTCGCTAGCTCGTCCGTTTAAACCGAATACTCACCCTGCAATTGTCTTCTTCGATGCCTCGACAATAATTTACAGTTGCGTGCGATGCTTAGATAAGATAAGATTTGTTTGATAAATTTAATTAAAAGTTGATGCATACAATATGCCAATAGAAATGTTAATTATTTTGCTTTGTTTCAAGTTGTTCACGTTGCTTGTCTTTATATAATAACTAGCTTCTGCCCGCGACTCCGTCCGCATGGAACTCGTTTATTTCGTAGCTCCATACAAACTTTCACCCCCCATTTCACTCACTCAGGGGATGATTTCCGGGATAAAAACTATCCTATGTCCTTCCGCGGGACTCAAACTATATCCGTACCAAATTTCATCTACATCGGTCCAGCGGTTAAGGCGTGAAGTGGTAAGAGACAGACAGACAGACACACTTTCGCATTTATAATATAAATAAGATAATATATTATTTATTTAAACTGTATTGCACAAAAAAGTAGAAAAGGCGGACTTAATGCCTTAAGGCATTATCTACCAATATATGTTAAACTGCGCGTAAAGTGTATAGCTAAAGAAACATTATTTGTACCGATCCCTCAAACAAATTGAATGGCGAATCGGTGCAAATTATATTTTCAACCAAACACAATTTGTATCACATAAAACACGTTGTTTATGCTTGTATGCGTAAGCTCGGGCACATAAAAGTCACCCTAGCCGACGGTCGATTACAATATAGTCAAGTGTAAAAATATGGGCGCATACAAATTACTCATAAATATGTCCTATCGCTCTTATATCAGATGCATATTTTTTGCACTAGACTGTACAGCAAACAACATCTACTCTACCGCCTTTTATGTTGGCAAGAGGCGCCTCTCTTCTTTACTTCTTCCACTTCTACTAAACCCTGATCGTTTAGTTCTTGCATATTTATATTATATTCTTCAGAATGTGCGTGTTTCGACATAACCATTTAATTCTTCACTATACATTTCTACTTCTAAAGCTTCCTGCTTAATTTCTAACCCTTTTAATGTATTTGCTTCTTCTCTCATTTTCATCCTCTCCAATTTCTTCTTCTCTCGATATTTCCTGCTTGCTCTTTTGTTTACTTCGGGATTGTTCTTAGCGTATTTAGCGGAGGATCTTCTATGTACTTCTGGATTGTTCTTAGTGTATTTAGCGGAGGATCGTCTATGTACTTCTGGATGATTCTTAGCATATTTAGCGACTGCCTTTCTATTCATGAGTGCTAAACGTTCTGGGTGCCTCTTCTTATAATTGACATTAGCTTTTCTCAATTGTTCTTTTCTAATTTCTATCTTCCTTTTCTTCACAAAATCTGTTTTCTGTGCCTGGCTTAGACCTGGCGGCATGTTTGGATATACGTCTTCTTTAGGTGGTCTGCCTCTTTTTATCTTCTTAGGTCTGCCTCCCTTCTTTACTTCTCTCACTTTGACTACTTTTAGTATACCATGTTCGTCTATTTCTTGTCCATGTTCGTCCGTGTCTTCGGAGTTATTAGTGCATATTCTTGTATCGACACTGTCAGAAGTGACATCTGTGTCGTCTGTAACGCCTTCTGCGTTCACAGTTTGAGCTCCCAATTTGTCAGTTTCTCCTGTGCCCTGTCAAGCCGAAATTTACATTTGATTTTGATGAAAATGTATTGTAAGAGTTAAAGTAATAGAGACATATATATGCTTTAACACTTGTTGCGTCGTTATCTTAATTCAGTTTGCTTTGCATTACTACTGTCCCGATTTACTGGTCATTATATCCATTAAAATTTACATTCGTTTTTATTTGCCATTAAGTTAATTTCACCTGCTCTATAATTGTTAAAAGCAAAATTGTATATTAAGTAAATAAAATAAATAAATATTAGGGGACAATCTTACACAAATCGACCTAGTCCCAAACTAAGCAAAGCTTGTACTACGGCTACTTGACGACGATAAACATACTTATATAGATAAATAAATACTTAAATACATAGAAAACATCCATGACTCGGAACAAATATTCGTGCTCATCACACAAATAAATGCCCTTACCGGGATTCGAACCCGGGACCTGTTGCAGGCTAAAGCGGTCGTCAAAGTATTTATTTGATACAATTAATTTCTTAAAAGTTACAATGTCTCAATAACCAAGTATTTCTTCAAATTCAACTTCTACTTCATTCGAAACTTCGTATTCTATTTCTCTTTCATTTAAAGTTTCCTCCTTTATTTTTGAATCTTTTAATGTATCCTCCCTATTTACTTCTGGATTCTTCTTAACATGTTTAACGAGGCTTTTACTGTCTCGATTTTTCTTTCTAAATTTTTTAGAAGCCCTTCTTGTCTGTTCTTTTCTAATCTCTATTCGTCTTTTCTTAGCTATAGCTTCTATCTGCGAACGGCTTAATCCTGGAGGCATGTCTAAATATACGTCCATTTTAGGTGGTCTACCTCCTTTTGCCTTCTTCGGTCTGCCTATTTTCTTTCCTTCTTTCACTTTGACTTGTTTTAATAAGTTACGATGATTTAATTCTTGCATATATATATTATCTTCTTTAGAATTGGATGGACATGTTTGTGAATTAACATCATTGTTTATATCCATTTTATCTAAAGCTTCCGTCTTTATTGACAATTCTTTTGATTGACTAGTAGGATAAATTGGTGCATTGACATTATCATTTACTCTGTCATTATTTATTTCAATGTCATCCAAAGCTGCCTCCTTAATTTCTAATATTTTTAATTTGTTTGCTTCTTTTTTCTTTTTCTGATATATAGCGCCAGTGTTTCTTTTGCCTAAGGCTACATGTTGGTGTAATTTTTGAATATTGTCTTCTTTACTATCACCAAATGTGACATCTATCAATTGCGATGTTACGCCTTCAGCGTTGACAGATCGTGGTCTCAATTTGTCTGCGTCTCCTGCGCCCTGTCAAGCCGAAATTGACATTTTATTTTCATGATAATTTATTGCAAGAGTTAAGAAGTATTGTGGACAATATATGCGTCTTTAACACTCCAAACATTAATGGCAATATTAATGCAATAATAAAATCATAGGTGTTAATGCAATAATAAAATCAAATTAAAATGTCAACTTCAGAGGTTCTGAGACAAAACCAAAACATACAAAAAAACATCACTTATGAGCTGCAGCAGGCCTTCATAACGTTACATTGCCCCTAAAGGAGTCCGGAGTCAACTTTGGCACCTAATCCCAAAAACAATATTCCCCATAATTTTATCATATCGTTTTAAACTACGCGCTGTTGTCGCATCATAGGGTATACGTTAGCAGTGGCTTCCAACCGTTGGTTATCCGTTCCGTCCATTCAAATCAGATTGTATAGGATATTTGAAAGTTTTCGCGGGCGTCATATTTAACGATTATTAGCTATTATGCGGATCCTCAAATTCTTCGGGCACATCACCCGTAACGTAACGAAGACTCTATAAACGTTTGGTGGTGCAAGGGAAAGTCGAGGGCAAACGATCTCGCGGGCGCTCTCCAACACGACGGACAGACCTCATCAAAGCGGTCACAGAAGACACAATCAATAGTTTCTCTCACTCCGCAACAACCACATGGCGACGTATAAAGCTGCGTACGAATTTGAGCGGCTCAGCCTGAGGCATGCTCGCCCCGCGCGGCGCGCTGCTCGCGAGACAATTTGGTGCACACGAACATGCGCGGGCGAGGCAGCGTGCGAGCGGCGAGCCGACTTTGTGCGTCGTTCATAATGGCGTCGCACACGATGACAGCCGCGGCTGCGTTTATCATATTTCACCGAATTGTATGAATAAATTTACTAACAAACTCGATTACACATGCACGGCTCACCACTTGCTCAAATTCATACGCGCCTCGCCCACAAACAAGTCAGAACGTGTCGCTCTCCCCGCGGCACGCTCGGCTACACGTCCAAATGACGCTCGGCGCGCACACTGAGGCGCCCTGGAGCGCGGGCACGGGACCGCCCCCGCCCCCGCCCCCGGCCGCCGCCGCGCGCCGCTCGCGGGCTGCTCACACACAGCGCGTGAGCGCGTACGAATTTAAGCGAAATAGGTGAGTCGTGCGTGCCTCAACCCGAGGCTGCTCTGATTCGTACGCAGCTTTACAAGAGCTGCGGTGGTGCAAAATCAACCGTGACATGTGACCACGACCACTGTCAAGAGTGCACGATTAAGAAGAAGAGTACTATTACGCTACATATACACGCTTATCGAGGCTTGGCAAGCGTCCACAAACGTAAACGGGGTGTTCGGCTTGGCTTGCGTGATTTGTCGCAGATCCGGTGTCGTGTGAACACAGAGCAAAGGAAGCTTGCAGCAAGCGTTTGCGACAAATACGTTGGCGCCAACGCAAGCCAAACGCCGTAATAATAATAAAATAGTTTATTTCAGGCAGAGCTCATACAGTGTTAGTAGATACAAAAAACATAACTTACAAAACATAAATTAATAAATTCACAGCATACGAAACATAATTTTAACCGAAAAAATCATAAGTCTGAGATGTGTACTTAAAATAGAAAAGCTTGCAACGACCTGCCATACGGTGTGGTCTCAGCTCTCAACGTCAACCAATTAGACATGCATATTTGTACAAATAAGGAAACAAAGCTCATAAATTATATAATTGAAATTAATTAGATATAGGTATCATCAGTTGTTTCAACTGTCTGACTAATAAATAAATAAATCCTAATAATACTATAAATGCGAAAGTTTGGACGTTTAGATGTTTATATATTTGTTACTCAATCACGCTTAAACGGCTCAACCGATTTGGATGACATTTAGTAAAAATATAGTTTATAGCCTGGATTAAAATATAGAATAGTTTTTATCCCGGGTCCATGCAAACGAAGTCGCGGGCGGAAGCTAGTAAATAAATACAGAGGAAAAACCTGTGAGATTATAGCTTTATAAGTTTTAGGTAATCTCCGGAACCACTTATCCGATTTCAGAAATTCTTTCAGTTGCGTGTAGAAGGGACTTTCCGGATGGTTATAGGCTATATTTTGTCCCGCGGCTTCGCTCGCTCTCTTCGGAATACGCGGGCGAAGCCGCGCGGGTAGCTAGTGTAGTATAAAGGGTGGTTGCACACGGCGCGTCCACAACACTTCGAGAGCTCAAATACCGTGAGCCATCCGGTAATGTAATCGTAAGTTGGTGCAAGCCGCCCTTAGACACACGTTTACTACTCACCATATTTATATCATTATTCTACACGGGTCTAACGCGATATTCACGTACCATTATTTCTGAAGTTTCGACACGGGTCGCACCAGCCGTGGGCGCATGACTAGACAAGTAGACAGTCAGCCCAGCAAGTTGTTAACGGAGAGGGTGGATAATAAATAGTAGATTGTACAATAAATGCATAAAACGCACCATTTCACGCGAGACGTTTATCGAGTGCAAA
Organism: Epinotia bilunana; assembly: GCA_947049275.1. NCBI lineage: Eukaryota > Metazoa > Arthropoda > Insecta > Lepidoptera > Tortricidae > Epinotia > Epinotia bilunana. Next base: position 560,718 of record OX346277.1, on the reverse strand, counting down.
ATGGGTTTTATGGACGAAATGTACACTCTACTTTTCACTTCGATTGCGAGAAAATGAAATGAAAATCTTTTTTTCAGTATGTTACATACTGCTCAGTTATAAAAATATTTCGTTTTTATATCTATGATAACATATTGTTATGGTTTAAATATATTGATTTACTAATACAAAAAGAACTTAACCAAATTATAAATAAGACGAAATAAAAACTATACGTCTATTTCATGAAGTTTTATTGTATACTTTGGCTGTTGGTATCCTTGACTTGGTCTTAGAATATTAACGAAAGATAATAAAATTAAAATAAAGAGTTTATTCTATGAAGTTAAAGTTGCGCGTGTGGCTGTTGGACCGATTGCCTTAGTCTTCGACGAAGATTTTACCTTATGCACTAGAGCATTAAAAGCGATTTTATGTCGCCTACGTGTGCGTAAAATAAAAATAAATAAAGGCGAACTTTTAGAGCATGAGGAGTGAAAATAATATTTCACTACCCTCCAAAAGTCGATCATAATGTGGAGGGTAGACCCGAAAAAGTCCACTAACCGCCTTTATTTTACTAATTGTCTAGCCAGCTCAGGGCACATACATAACACTCGCAGTGCACAATATTTCACTGCACCCTCTCCGTTGACAACAGGCTGGGTGGCGCCGAACATTCTGTATGGTAAGCGGTGTCCGTTACAATCTGAATGTATGGACAGTTCGACAAGTTTCTATGGAATGCAGCGGCCGGCGCCATATTCAACGTTGATCGTAAGTTGGTGCAACCCGCCCTAAAAGCGCGAGAGTTTAAAGTGTTTTTGACGACCGCTTTAGCCTATTTGGTAGGTACGAAGCAAGAGGACCTGAGTTCAAATCCCGGGAAGCGCATTTATTTGTGTGATGAGCACGAATATTTGTTCCCGAGTCATGGATGTTTTCTATGTATTTAAGTATCTATTTATCTATATAATTATGTTTACCGTCGTCTAGCACCCATAGTACAAGCTTTGCTTAGTTAGGGACTAGGTCAATTTTTATAAGATTGTCCTGTAATATTTATTTATTTCTACTACTCACCAGCTCGCACTCGTAGTAGTAGGCGGTGTCCGCCTCCGCCTTGACTCCCTCGTCGTCGGCGTGGTCGGTCACCAGGTGTCGCTCGAGGATCTGCTCGGCCGAGCCCGGGCTCGGCTCGAGCTTGAGCGCGTGCGCGCTCTGGTAGTGGACGTTGAAGTCCCATTCCGTGTAGAATATCGAGTTGCACTGTTGATGAGAATAACAAGTTACATAAGGCCGAGGTTAAAGAAAAATGCCCGGTTAAGAGTCCGCAGTAAGCTCGATTCTCCATACAAACGTAGTTACGCTCTCATTTTAAAACTAAAAAACACGTTGGATTGTAACGAAACTTTACATATACAATGACGAGGTATATCTATGTCTGTAATTAGTTTATGTAGCTTCAGATACATAAAAAAAATACAGTGAATGTAAGTTTTTCATACAGAACTTGTTTTTGCTGTATTTCGTTTGTTTTATACACTGGAACCATATAAACTAATTACAGACATAGATATACCTCCTTTCAATGTTTTAAAATGAGAGCGTAACTACGTTTGTATGGGAAGGTGAAATTCGGCCGAGCTTACTTCGGACTCTTAGTGTAGCCCGCGAGCTAGCAACAAGTTTTCGTAACCAATCAACCGCCGTGTGATAACTTGTGAGTTTAGAATGTTGTATCGTGAAGCCCCGTGGACGTCAGCTGCGGCTCCGTCGGTGGGTACCAGCAGCAGCCACCCAAACACGTAAAATGAAAACGGGGGTAAATGGCAATTTTTTTTTACGTCTGGGTTGCTGCTGCTGGGAAACCCCACCAACGGAGCCGCAGCTGACGTCCAGCTTCCGCGTCCGCTCGTTGTTTGCCGTCTACTGTATGTTAACTTTTCTATAAAATATCGTTGATATAATCGCCCGTTTGCGGCTTGACGTTTACTTTTGGAACACTGTATGCCTGGGATCTAAGTTGACAAATGACAATCAAATCAGTTTCACACAAATATACTATTCTTTGATGAAAACTAAACAAAATGTCCATCTTTACTAATATTATAAATGCGAAAGTGTGTCTGTTTGTCCTTCTTTCACGTCGCAACGGAGCGTCGTATTGATGTGATTTTTTTGTATGGAGATAGTTCAGAAGCTGGAGAGTGACATAGGCTACTCTTTCCAGCAGTAAAACATGTAATTCCCACAGGAAAATTCAATATGTTACATTTTCCTATAACCACGCGGGCGAAGCCGCGGGCATCAGCTAGTACGTCCATAAAGTATTCTCTTTCTCACCACATCACACTGATAGTATATCTCCTCAGTTTCCTCCGCCGTCTCCTGTATTTCATTCTTCACGAGCACCTGGCCCTCTTCCTCCTGTTCCTCCAGCACTGGCTGGTCAGGCTCAGGTTCAGGGTCTGGTTCAGGGTCTGGTTGAGGCTCCGGTTGGGAAGGCTCTGGAGTCTGCGCTTGGGGCTCTATCTTAATAAATCTGCAATAAGTATGAACGTAAATTAATTGAAAGAAAAAAGCATAGCACAAATAAACAAAGGAAATAAAAACCGGCCAAGTGCGTGTCGGGCCACGTGCAGTCTAGGGTTCCGTAGTTGCCTGTCTGTATTTGTTCCAACGACACGCGCTAAGTAAATGGTGCGGTTGCGTCGGCCGAATTCATACGAAAGTTGGCCTTTTTAAGTACATTTTAACTATTTTAAGTTGGTCTACTATTACTCGGTAACTATATCTACTTAGGCGTGATAGTTTTCCTTTTCTATTCATTATATTATACTGCCACGATTCATATTCCCAGTAGCAGCCATTTAGCCGGCAGGGGGTGGGAATGGGGACACATGACTTTGGGCTAAAATTCATATTAAAATCGTAGGTAAAGTTTTAGACATGTCAAATTTATATTTTATGAATAAAAGATTGAATTGAATTATAGCCAAATGGACCACTAAGTTGAAAAATATTTTTAGACACGCGTTGACGGCGCACTTAAATAACGCAATTCTAACATGTAATAATAACATATAAACCAAACTATGATTGTAAGGAGAGACAAGCATCCTGGCGATCTTTAGTGTTATCAATCGGATGCCAATATCGTTGTAGAAAGTGGATAGAAAATCTTACCTGCCAAATGCCTTTAAATTCTCTATCAAACTTATAGAGTCTATCCTCGTCAGACTCTTTAGTTTGATGACCGGCGGCTTCTTCTCCTCTTTTTTAACCTCCTTCAGTGGAGTTTTCCGCATGTATGTCTTCACGTTGGGCGTCTCGACGTCCCTCTGCTCAGCTTGGTGAGCGTACATGTGGCGGCTGAGAGAGTTGGAGCTGGTGAACATTTCGGGGCACTGCAAGTTGAAATAGCCAGTAAGATCACGAATCAACAGTAAAGGATCAGCAAAAGCCGCCCACCAGCCAACCGCCCAAAGAATCTGGAATTTCTTAGAGGCAACAGGTCTTTACGGTGAAATCTAAAACAAAGGGCTGCCACAGGCATATAAAGGCCCACAATATCACACAATAATAATAAGAAGGATCAGCAATGCGCTTGTGGTTCTGCTGGATACATCTGTATTGAACCTAATATTTTTGTAATTTTTTCAATTATGTAATTCCCAGTTTATTGACGACCCATATAAAGGCCACCTTAATTTTTAAACTGAATGACATGTTCATTTAGTAACTTGTTGACATATACCTGTAAATATTTCCTTAATCATATGATAATTTAAATACTACTTATTTGTATTTGTTTAAAATCTGACAATCGCAACACAGACTCCTAAAAATTGACTGTGTAATTTTAAGTGCAGTTGTATGTTGTGAAATAAATGACATCTATCTATCTATCATCAGCCAGTTTACCACTGTCATAGTATCAAAATCCTTCATGTTCTTCCCGGTAGTGCCTTACACAAACCTGGGGTCTGCTTTGGCACCTAATCCCAACATTAGCCGCAAGGACAATTATTTATTTATATTTGCCACCATAGTATAAAAACAAAATGAATAAGATACTGAATTTATTCAAGACTTGCCAATTCCTTGCAATAAAACTGTGCCTGTGTCTATTTCACACTGAAATAAAATGTATATATAACTTAGTCTAAGACAAAGACCTAGATCAGTTTAGGAAAATTCTTAGATAGAAATACAATATCTCTAAACATAGAGACCTGTATTTACTGCTTTTTACAGGACAGAGTAATGCTAAATCGGGTTAGTTTCTAATTTGGCATGCAAGTACTGGCTAAATGGCATATTCAAGAAGATTTTAGGTCAAATGTACCATGTAATGTATGTGCTTTAATTATCAAGAATTTGAAACCACACATACAACAACAAAAACTTGAACATATGGGATACCGGCTAATAGAACTATGGTTTTACCGACTAAAGGAACTTGCAAAAAATTACAAATACTTACAACATCGCACTGAAACGTATCCACTTCGCCATGACCATTAGCTAAATGTTTATTCAAGAATTTTTCATTTGGAAAATTATCACCACATTCACAGATAATGTACTGAGTTCCTACGTTAGAAATTTCGTTATCCATTACGATACAGATAAACAATTCGTGATTTTATTTTATATAATCTGTCCGAGCTCACTTTTCGTGGATCTGTCGCGTACGCGGAGCCATCCAAAAATTCCAAAATGGCCGCCTGTTTTATTTGCGGATGGGCAATTTTATTATTACAGAAATGTAAGCGAAATTAGGCTTTATGCTAAACTAGTACGTACTTAAATAGTATAGAACTTTTTTTCTTATACTAAATTATCGATGTCAAATTGGAAAGGGTAGTGACGCCGTTCCAATGCCGCCATAATAATAATGTTGCCAATGTCACAAATTTAAAATCTACCATTGTGTTTGCAAGTGAATGTAGGCCTTAATTGCTGTTTAAGTAGACAAGATTTTTGACAAAAAACAAATTATGTTCTGGTTTCTTTTCTCAAAGTACAAGTTCTTGTTGCTTTTGTGTGTGGTTCTCGAGTTTGTTTGAAGACTACAGGAGTTTTAGAGACTCGAGTCGTTGGACAGATGAGTCACGTTCAACTGTACTCGAGGATCGGAGTCTTCGAGTCAACTAAATCAGAACTGGAGGGCTAGTACGCTAAGTTTTATGTCGGACATAAGGCATTCGTCCTATTCTGGCAAATATGCGAGTGCAAGAGGGACGAATGCTTTGCGTCGGACATAAAACCTATGGGGGCTAGACTATTACTACACTACTTTTGGTCCTTCAGGCTGTATCTCCCATAAAAACTTAGTGGCTCTGTGGGCTTTGAATTCACGATTTTTTTTATTTCGAAAATCTAAAATGAAAAAAAAAATACATTTATATGTATATAATTATTGAACTTGCTTACAACATTTCACGAGAATCAGTTGAGAAATGCAACCCATAGAGGAGAACAGCCGGACAGCGGGACAGCGGACATACGACATACTTCGCTCCCTTCGCTCGCTCGTTTAATAAAAATTACTATGGGAAGGTGTAGGTACAGCGAGTAAAATTACAAAAATGAATATAAAATTTTACATTGTATTTATACAAAATATGATATACAATATATACATGGCTTTTTCTCAAAAGAGCGATGAAATAATCCCTTGATTTGTTTAAAAAAAAATACCGCATCTTTTCACCAGCAGCCTTCGCTAAAATCTGTCCTCTAGAGACCCGGCACCGACAAACGCCACACGGCAAATTTTTATTCTGTAAGGTCTTATCTTATCTAGATGAGGGATACACTTCGACCCAGTGGGATCTTTTGTGCATTTGCTCGCTCCTGTATGCCACGCTCCCAACACCTTAAAAGGAAGTGGGCAGGACATACAATAAGAGGACCTGAGAAATGGAGCAAAATTTTAACCGAAGAGGATGTAAACGGAAGAGAGACAGACAATTTAAAAGATGGGAGGATGAAATTATAGAAATGGCTGGCAACAGATGGAGCAGAGTGGCCACAGACAGGGAGGAACGGAGAAGGCTGGGGGAAGCCTTTGCTAATAGGCACACAGAAATGTACAATTTTGTGGTGACTGTAGTTTTAAGTATTTTGTATAAATAAATAATTAAATTATGCCTACTCCCAAGCTCGCTCTATCATTTCCACAAACCAATGATGCAGCTTAGTGGAAGTACCTTGAAGTACCTTTGGTGGCTAACCGTTACCAAAGTAATTCATTCTGTCTGGCAAGAGACATTCACACAGTAAGTGTTCCATAATCTCATCCTCCTCGCCACACATTCTACAGTCTAAACTATCCGATAATACCATCTTGGTCAAGAGGTCCTTGACCCCGACATGGCCTGTGAACGCCCCAGATATAATTCTGATTTCCAGAGTTTTGCTCCAGCCTGAGTCCACTCCTTCTATAGCTTAAATAGTGCCTTAACCCTTTGACTATTTGACAACTTCTTCAATACATTTAAATTTGAACCTTAAACCAGTCAAAACACAATCTTTTTTATATGTATGACGACAAATATGTTGCCGTTACGCATTTAAGGGTTAAGTCAGCCTCATTCCTCCACTCGTTTTGGTGCTTTGTTTCGGCATGGGCTTTAAGGGCCGGTTTCTGAATAATTTCCTCTATGGTTCCTTGCGACCCCACAAATGGAGGTACGTTCCCAGTTTTCCCAGATGGGTTGCTTAGATGTAAATCAAATATGAGCAAGATATGATTTGATAGGACAGAGAAAGGCTAGAAGCCTTCGAAATGTGGTGTTGGCAATCTGGACAGAATGAAGACAAACGAAGAGGTTTTGACGATGGTAGGAGAGCCGATGTTAAAAACAATTCAAACAATTCAATTCAAAATAGAAGGCAAAATGATCGGACACTTAAGAGTCCGCAGTAAGCTCGGCCGAATTTCACCTTCCCATACAAAGGTAGTTACGCTCTCATTTTAAAACTTCGTTTTGGATTGTAACGAAACTTTGCATATACAATGACATGAGGTATATCTATATATACCGGATATCGGAGGGCAAGATCGAAGGGAAGAGAGGCAGAGGAAGGCCCTGACATACACCAGCCGAGTAGAAGAGAAAGTTGCTGTCGAGTCGCACGAGACGGCAGGCTGGCAGAGGACAAACATCAGTGGCGGTTACTCCACCGCACCGACAAGAGCCTAGCTCTTCAATAATGATGATTTTCTAAATGATTCATTTGTACCAGCAAACAAAAAAACACAGAATGCGAGCTCCTCACAAATGTCTGCCCAAACACGCGCCTAACCCCGGTATGCGCATGTTCCAACTAAACGGCTGCCTGGCATCGTTTTGACACCCTTATTCTGTGCGCCCATTTTGCGGCGCTAATTATTCTTCTATGGTTTTTTCATTCGCTGGTTTGTAGTAGCAGGCAAAGTAGCCAAATATATCGCAACACGTCTTTATTACTAGGACCACAAAAGACACATAAGTTTATTTTTATTTTTAATGGCTAATTACCACCGAAATTCCCTATGACATCATAAAAAAAATCATAACTTGAAAAGTACAATAACACGCGGAACATACATGGGCTATTTTCGGGTACCCCTAGGTGGGAGGAATCCAAAAAAATAATAATATTGACGTCGCTGTGTGGACCACCCTGTATTTGGCTACTTTGGCTGCTAGTAACGATACGATGCTGAGTGTAGTGTACAGGGTGACATGTTCTATTCCGTCTTGTTCCGCCGGCGGTACCGCGCGGGCAGCTTGAGGTGCACGGTGCTGACGTGCGTCTTCATGGAGTTGGACTGCGAGAAGGCCTTGCCGCAGTGGGGACAGGCGTAGGGCTTCGCCCCCGTGTGCACCTGGAACCGAACATGCATAATTAACAACTTGGAAAAGTTGAAAATAATAAATAAATATATAAATAAAAACCCGGTTTCTCATTTAAGTTCAATATCTCAGAACCGGCTGAACCGATGTTGTTGAAACTTGCGTTACATCGGTTCAGTCGTTTTAGTTCGATTACACGTCAGCTTTCGGACAAAAAAAACCGCATTAACATCGGTGTATTTCTTTAGCTACGACGCCACAGACAAACACACAGATACACAGACAGACATGTCAAAACACCCCTCTTTTTGCGTCGCGGGATAATGAAACATGTATACGATACTCACTCACACCTACGCAAATGTGTGACAAAGACGTAAGCATAGACAATAAAGTGGAAACGAGATACAATCTCGAATCTCCTGTCCCTCAGCGCGTATAGGCTTTTTGTCACCAGACTGTCAATACTCAATTGAAACTGACGTCACGTGTAGGACATGCGATGTCGAGGATGTATTAAACTTCTGATAGTTCTTAATTTAGTCAGGTTAATTTACCTCCATCCCTTTCAGGCATTCGCTAGGACAGGACTCCATCTATGAAATCATGTACGGAACCGAATAACTTGTATTCACTACTGACTGCTCGCGCGGCTTCGCCCGTGTATTGCAAAGAGCGTATAGTCCATTCGGAAAGTACATTCTATACACAGATGCAATTCTTTTTGTAATCGGAATAGTGGTTTTGAAGATTACCGCTACATACAAACTTAGTGTCTGTGAGATTGTTCTCATTTATTTTAATCATTTATTGATGGTATCCCGCGGGTCCGCCTGCTGACGTACCCGGTCGTGTCGGTTGAGCGCCGCCTTGTGCTTGAAGGCCTTCGGGCAGCGGGAACACTTGAACGGTCGCTCGCCTGTGTGCGTGCGCAGGTGGATCTAGAACGCAATATATCATTAATATTACGTTTGCGGATGAGCTTTTTTAGACATCCGCGGATGCGGATATCTCGAGGCTCACATCGGTGGATGCGGATGCGGAGTTTGGGGTCAAACAACCAAGAACAAAATTATTTATTGTTATTTATTAATTTAATCTTACACAATAAACATTTTAAATTTGCAGATTCCGATATAAACGGTTAACAAACTAAATGTCACTGTCTCATCTCCACGGCACCGCCGTAAAGGCTGGCTCTGCGGCAAATTCGGCGGAACTCCTCAAGCGGCGCGAGTACACAGCCATCAGTAGTGGCTACCTCTTTGCGCCGTTTGGAGTTGAGACTATGGGACCGTGGGGGGAAAGCGCCCCTGAACTTTTCAAGGAGGGTTCCAAACGCCTGGTAGAGGTGACGCGTGACCAGAAGGCTGGATCATATCTGGCACAGCGGAGCAGCATTGCCATACAACGTGGCAATGCTGCCAGCCTTCTGGGCACGCTGCCCTCAGAAGGTGATTTGGGCCAATTTTTTTATTTATAACTAGCTTCCGCCTGCGACTTCGTCCGCGTGGACCCGGGATAAAAACTATCCTATATTTTAATCCAGGCAATAAACTATCATCGTACAAAATTTCATTCAAATCGGTTCAGCCGTTTAAGCGTGATTGAGTAACAAACATCCAAACATCTAAACTTTCGCATTTATAATATTAGTAGGATCCTAATTTCTAATTTAGTGTTTTTTTGAACTTACAATTAGAGGCCATATCATAACATAAGAACTACCGTAACCTATTTAGTGTTTATTTTTTTTAATTTAAGGTATACATAATAATGTTTTTCTTGTTTTTACACCTTTTATAATAATGTAAATGTCACTAAATGAATTTTATTCTGCAAAGTAGGCCGTAATGGCACTTTTACAATATACACGAAAGTATGACTACGGTAAAAAAAAACTGTAAGAAAATACGCGACTCGCGGACAAGCGCGAGTAATGAGAATAACTTGTGTTAAAATTAAAATAATGGCCAAATAATTAAAACGACTACAAAGTTTAGAATCGAGGAAAAATGCTATGCGAAATTTTGCTACAATGAAATAACGATTTCAAGTAAAACATCTAACAAACCCCCTTGTGGGGGTGGTCTACAGAAACTTATTCCATTTAATTTGAAGATAATATAAGATAATATGGACCTGCAGCAGCTGGCAGACGCTGAACCTCTTCGGGCACTTGCTGCACTGGTACGGCTTCTCCCCGGTGTGGGTCCGCTGGTGGTACACCAGGGTGGCGTTCGACTGCAATCATTTCTTTATTTATTGCCAGGTACATGCAACTAAAGCGCCCGGCAGACGGTCGCCAAGCCCCTCTGACAGAGCGATTTTGGTCCAGATGGATCAAGATTTTCATAAGTAACGGCTGATACAAGTGAGGAAATTGCCTATCTGCCCGTGTATGATACACGGTGTATCATACAACATTTTACAATGCATTACGTGAGGAAATAAAGAACATACATAATAAGTTTCCGTCAAGAGTTTCATTTTCGGTACAAGCTTTTATTGGCGACTGTACTTTTACTCAAATTTCACTTGCAAGATTTATTACAGACACCGGGACAGGTGAATCTAAGTAAACAACTTAAAAGTCACTGTCAAAAATTTCATTTTTGGTACAAACTTTTATTGCCGACTGTACTTTAATGTATACCATCATCAACTACTCATTGAGGCGATTCTAACGAGCCCAAACTCGACGGGGTTACGTCGGTTAAGTACTGAATTCCCATGGCCACCTTCCGTCTCCATCATCAGATCAGCTCGATGGTATCATAATATTAAATTGTCATCCGAACTATACTTATACCCAAAATTTCAGCTCAATCGGTCACCGGGAAATAGGTCAAATTTAACTTGCAAGATTTGATTACAGACAGATAGACAACGGGACAGGTGAAATTAAATAAAAGCTGGTAAAAAAGGTGAGTTTTTAAATGTCATGAAATCTCATTCCCTCACCTGTGCGGGAATATTAGCCCTAAAACCATTCCCGCAAGAGAAAGTGCATTGGAAAACAATTACTATGTTTAAAAATTAAAATTTTAATTGATTATTTTGAACTATATATGAGATCCAGCTAGCTCGATTTTTCGCCCCCGTAAACCCATATATTCCAAATTTCATCGAAATCGTTAGAGCCGTTTTCGATAACGTGATTGCAAATATAGTATTAAGGTATATATTTATGTACATACATACAAATATTGCTCGTTTAATAGTATAGGATTATATTTGGTAAGATACTGACGGTACATTTCTTCCCGCAGACCTCGCAGACTTGGCGGTCTTGTCGCGCGCGACGCGACGCGCCCGCGACTCGCATGTGCACGCGCTGGCGGTGCAGCGCGTACGACTTCTCGTGGGCGAACGACCGGTCGCACTGCGACACCAAACACAATGTTATTAAAGCCCGACCAGGAACATAAAAACCCTAAAACCTGCTCTGGGGGCGCTAAATTAGCAACAATTATGGCAACACTAATTCACTTCAAAAAGATCGGCAAAATGTGATATTGCAGTGACATAGAAACTATCTTATATTTTAATCCAGGCTATAAACTATCTTCGTGCAACATTTAATCCAATCGGTTGAGCCGTTAAAGTGATTGAGCAACAAACATCTAAAGATTCAAACATTCAAACTTTCGCATTTATAATATTAGTAGGGTTCCTTTTAAGGCAGTCATATTTGACCAGTCAAATCGCTAAAACCGCCTTAGTTGTGAAGCTCCCGAGTATGCTGTGTTGAGGCTGTGGAGCCTGTACTGTCTCTAGCTATCAACAGAAAGAATCCTTAAATCAATGAAGGGTCGGCAACACTCTCGCGATTCTTCCGGTGTTGCCGGCGTCCATAGGTGTATACTTCAACCAGGCCCTACATATACTTATATGACACATAGTAAAGAAAGAAAAAAAGATTTAATACTATACATATACATTTGATACTAAGTTTGATTTAATTAACATAGTAAATATGTATTTTTTTTCTAGAAATGGTCTAAAAGTAAATCATGGCTAGATTTGCACTCGCCTCGTGACATTTCACATAGTCATCTGTCACATGTGTTTTCAAATGCTCCTTCAACGTTTCTTCCGTCGAAAACCCTTCGCCGCAACTGAGACACGGCCTGAAAACAGCGCAAAAGTAAGTATTATTGCGTCACACTAGGCTGTAAAGTGGCCATTACCGCTTGCTGCGGGAAATCCCACTTCCTGGCCAGGGGTGACGTAAAATATTGCCACCACTTGATTAAGAAAGTCTCATATGATAAATACATATACATAATTATTTATCGTCCAATTCAATTCAATTCAACCTTTCAAAGCCCCGGGGCCAGATGGAATCTACCCCATTCTACTACAAGAAGGTGCTAATGTACTAATCCCGCACCTTAGCAGATTGTACAGGGCGTGCTTGGCCTTCGCACACGTGCCGCGTGTGTGGAGGATGGTAATAGTAACCTATCTACCCAAACCAGGTAAGGCGGATTACAGTGAAGCCAAATCGTATAGGCCGATAAGTTTATCGTCGTTTTTCCTCAAAACACTGGAGAAATTGGTAGATAGACACATAAGGGATGGCCCATTAAGGAGACATCCGCTGCACGAACTGCAATGTGCATACCAGCCAGGGAAGTCAACGGAAACCGCACTTCACCTGGTAACAACCAAGGCTGAGCAGCCTATAGAGAATAAAGAACTATGTCTGGCAGCTTTCTTAGACGTGGAGGGAGCGTTCGATCGCACCACGTATAAAGCTATCAGCGAAGCAGCTGCAAAACATGGTGTAGAGCCGACCATTTGTAAATGGATAGGCAACATGCTAAATGGCAGACTAATAAAGTCATCTCTCTTGGGGGATGAGATAACGGCCACGGCCACAAAGGGATGTCCGCAAGGTGGGGTACTCTCACCAACTCTCTGGAGTTTGGTGGTGAACTCACTCCTGGTGGAACTCAATAAAGGTCCCACCCACACGGTAGGATATGCTGATGATTTAGTAATACTGGTGAGTGGGAAGTTCCCAGGCACGGTATCAGAAATCATGAACAAGGCACTGAAGACAGTGGAGAGATGGTGCGACCGGTACCAATTATCCATTAATCCAGGCAAAACTGTAGTAATACCCTTTACTAGGAAAAGGACCCTTCGCGGCGTACAGCAGTTAAAACTGTACGGGAGGGTACTAGAACTGTCCAACGATGTGAAATATCTAGGTGTCACTCTGGATAAGGAACTGAATTGGAAGAAGCATACAGATCTCACCATTACAAAGGCCCTCAGGGTATTTGGAATGTGTAGATCAGCGTATGGCAAAACATGGGGACTGAACCCAAAGGTACTGAAGTGGATCTACACCATGATGGTGAGGCCCATATTATTGTACAGTAGCCTGGTGTGGTGGCCAAGGACTTTAATGAGCACATGCAGAGATGCCCTGACGAAGGTACAGAGATCGGCATGCATGGCTATAACAGGGGCGTTTCGAACCACGCCTACAGCGGCGCTAGAAGTCCTACTGGACCTACCGCCACTTCACATGGTGATTAAGTCAGAGGCGCGCAAATCGCTCTACAGACTAAGAACTCTTGGACTGTGAAGCGACAGCAAGCCAAAGACTAAGCACACAAACATGGAGACTGACAGTCTCTTAGACAGAATAACAAACATGGGATGTGACAAAATGCTACCCACGTATGTATTCCACAGGAACTACACAACAAAAGTTCCATCCAGGGCCGAATGGGCCGAAGGTCTAGAACCACCGAGGTCTGGTGTCGAAGACAGTATATGGTACACGGACGGATCTAAAATGGGATCCGGTACGGGAGCAGGGATTTATGCGATTGACTACAGTAGTAGTGTAAGCATGGGTAGTTTGGCAACCGTCTTCCAGGCGTAGACATACGCCATAATTGCCTGTGCACAGGAGAATATAGACAGGCAAACCCGAGGGCAGACCATCTATATCCTCAGCGACAGTCAAGCGGCCCTTAAAGCGCTTACGGCGCCGAAAGTGGATTCTAGACTAGTCTATAATGGCGTCCAGGCACTGAACAAGCTTGGGAAGCACAATAAGGTGCAACTAGTTTGGATACCGGGGCACGAGGGCTACATCGGCAACGAAAGAGCGGATGAGCTTGCAAGAGGGGGGTCTACAAATCACTTTGTAGGTCCAGAACCATTTGTGGGACTCTCGCAGAGAACCATAACTTCGGCCTTTAAAGCCTACGCCAAAACCAAACACCAACACGAGTGGAGGAATGAGGCGGGCTTAAGGCACTCTAAGCTCTTCATAGAAGGAGTGGACTCGGGCTGGACTAACAAGCTCTGGAAATCCAGCAGGAAGCAACTCAGAATCATATCTGGGGTGTTCACAGGTCACTTCGGGGTCAAGGATCTCTTGGCCAAGATGGGACTGTCGGACAGCTTAGACTGTAGAATGTGTGGCGAGGAGGATGAGACCATGGAACACTTATTCTGTGAATGTCATGCCCTTGCCAGACAAATAATGAATTACTTTGGTAGAGACTATCCGCAACCAAGGGAGTTCAAGGTGCTCCCGCTGAGCTGCATCATCCGCTTTGTGGAAACGATGGAGCGAGCTTGGGAGTAGGCATAAAGGAGAGGGCAAATGCACAAAAGATCCCGCTGGGTCGAAGTGCATCCGAAAGGGCCCTCATCTAGATAAGATAAGATATCGTCCAATTAGCGATCTGAGTCGTTCTTTGTCTTACCCCTGAGTGTGTAAAGTCAAACATTCAAATAATTGTTTTTTTTTTATAAAGTTACTTAATTATTTAACCTTCAAGCTACGGTAGCCTAGTGGTTCAGGCAAGCGGCTGTCAAGCGGCGGTCGTGGGTTCGAATCCCGGCTCGTACTAATGAGCTTTTTGGAACTTACGTACGGAATATTTACCGTTAGCTTTTCGGTGAAGGAGAACATCGTGAGGAAACCGGTCTAATCCCAAAAAGGTCTAGTTTTCCCTCTGGGTTGGAAGGTCAGATGGGTGTCGCTATCGTAAAACTAGTGCCTATGCCAAATCTTGGGATAAGGTGTCAAAGCAGACCACGGGCTCCTTTAGGGCACAACAAAATTGTGATACAAGTTTATAAAGGTAAGTTTCTAGTATACTTACCTTAATGTTTAATTACATAACTGCAAACTCGTAAAACAAAACCTTGCAAATATTATTTTAAGGCGATGCCTTGATTTGAGTCGAACACGCCCCCTAGACAGATACACGCTGATGCCTTCCGCGCCCGAGGAAAAGAGATGTAACACTCTTCGGGAATGGTTTTTTTTGGACAAAATTCGATAAATACCTGACAGAGACGTTTTATTTATATTTCATAAAGTGAGATTTTAGATGAGATAAAATACTATATTATTAACTTGATTGTGTCGTAAAATAATTTATCGTTTGAGTAGGCTGAGTAAAAAAAGGAAAATACAGACCCAACCTGGTTTTTTTTATCGAGGAAATTTTAAGCAATCATGTATCGATAAAATCAGATAAACAAACATATAAACAAGAATCATATATCTGAAAATCAGACCTTATTGTTTCTTAATCTAGTCAGAAAGGCGTTTCAAAGCACGCGATAATTTCCAATGCACAGCCTTAAGGGTAGTATTTAAACGAGTGACTGTAAATTAAAGTTTTAAGTGACAACAATAATTAATTTACGTTATAGTATTACTAAGTGAGCGACTGACTGCGAGTGACGAGAAATCAATAGAACAGAAACTTACAAACATTAATTTGAGTTACTTAAAATACAAAATGAGAAGCTTCATAATATTTGAGCGACCTAATATTTGTTGGAGTGTCAACGTTACGTCCTGCATTTTTTTCAATGTTTGGCAAATGTTTGCTGAGCGGCATTTTATCTTAAATGACGTGTTTCGAAAACAAAAACCACTTTGAAAAATACTATAATGAGCAGAGGTTTTTCCGCTCTTAAATAAAAAAAAAAACAACCTCGAAAGGTTCCCGCTTTCGTCTTCTAACCTATCCGCGAGCTATTTCTAGTCGCTCACTTAGTAATGTAGTGGCACGGATATAATGTTAATATCTGAAATGGATTGATCACAACCCACTTCTTGTAAGCTCGTTCTGGATTTTATTATTAATCAATATTCGTTGTTAGTTTAGTTAATTTTTCGCTTACTCAAACTCATACCGCTCAAGTTATTAAAACAGTATGTCCATCATCAGTCGCTAAGTTTTTTTTTTATTCGATCGTTTTATAATTGAATTGCCCTTATTTTAATGGCCACCCTGTAGGATGAGCACACTCACCTAAGGCCAGTGTTGCAAGAGTTGTCTTCAACGGCGCTGATATGTCTGTTCAGAGCGTCTAGACTCCGAAATTGCACCCCGCACAGCACACAGAGAGACTCCGACTTCATTGCACCCTGGAGGAGAAATAACCAGCTGAGGATTGCTTACAGCGCCATCCGTACTAATCCATACTAATATTATAAATGCGAAAGTGTGTCTGTCTGTATGTTACCTCTTCACGCTTAAACCGCTGCACCGATTTAGATGAAATTTGGTATAGAGATAGTTTAAGTCCTTGGGAAGGACATAGGATAGTTTTTATCCGGGAAATCATCACCTAAGGAGATGAAATAGGGGGTGAGAACTTGTATGGAGGAGGATGGAGCCGCGGGCAGTAGTTAGTTATGAATATAATCGTGGAACAGAGAAGGGGTTTGGCTGATACCTGGTCTCCGTGGGCCTTCTTCCGGTGCATGGCGAGTCCGTACTCGCCGATGAAGGATTCACCGCACAGCTCGCAGCAGTGGTTCGACGGGTGCTGGACATGTTTGACTGATACCTGGTCTCTGTGGGCCTTCTTCCGGTGCATGGCGAGTCCGTACTCGCCGATGAAGGATTCACCGCACAGCTCGCAGCAGTGGTTCGACGGGTGCTGGACATGTTTGACTGATACCTGGTCTCTGTGGGCCTTCTTCCGGTGCATGGCGAGTCCGTACTCGCCGATGAAGGATTCCCCGCACAGCGCGCAGCAGTGGTTCGACGGGTGCTGGACATGTTTGACTGATACCTGGTCTCTGTGGGCCTTCTTCCGGTGCATGGCGAGTCCGTACTCGCCGATGAAGGATTCCCCGCACAGCGCGCAGCAGTGGTTCGACGGGTGCTGGACATGTTTGACTGATACCTGGTCTCTGTGGGCCTTCTTCCGGTGCATGGCGAGTCCGTACTCGCCGATGAAGGATTCCCCGCACAGCGCGCAGCAGTGGTTCGACGGGTGCTGGACATGTTTGACTGATACCTGGTCTCTGTGGGCCTTCTTCCGGTGCATGGCGAGTCCGTACTCGCCGATGAAGGATTCCCCGCACAGCGCGCAGCAGTGGTTCGACGGGTGCTGGACATGTTTGACTGATACCTGGTCTCTGTGGGCCTTCTTCCGGTGCATGGCGAGTCCGTACTCGCCGATGAAGGATTCACCGCACAGCTCGCAGCAGTGGTTCGACGGGTGCTGGACATGTTTGACTGATACCTGGTCTCCGTGGGCCTTCTTCCGGTGCATGGCGAGTCCGTACTCGCCGATGAAGGATTCCCCGCACAGCGCGCAGCAGTGGTTCGACGGGTGCTGGACATGTTTGACTGATACCTGGTCTCTGTGGGCCTTCTTCCGGTGCATGGCGAGTCCGTACTCGCCGATGAAGGATTCCCCGCACAGCGCGCAGCAGTGGTTCGACGGGTGCTGGACATGTTTGACTGATACCTGGTCTCTGTGGGCCTTCTTCCGGTGCATGGCGAGTCCGTACTCGCCGATGAAGGATTCACCGCACAGCTCGCAGCAGTGGTTCGACGGGTGCTGGACATGTTTGACTGATACCTGGTCTCTGTGGGCCTTCTTCCGGTGCATGGCGAGTCCGTACTCGCCGATGAAGGATTCACCGCACAGCTCGCAGCAGTGGTTCGACGGGTGCTGGACATGTTTGACTGATACCTGGTCTCTGTGGGCCTTCTTCCGGTGCATGGCGAGTCCGTACTCGCCGATGAAGGATTCCCCGCACAGCGCGCAGCAGTGGTTCGACGGGTGCTGGACATGTTTGACTGATACCTGGTCTCTGTGGGCCTTCTTCCGGTGCATGGCGAGTCCGTACTCGCCGATGAAGGATTCCCCGCACAGCGCGCAGCAGTGGTTCGACGGGTGCTGGACATGTTTGACTGATACCTGGTCTCTGTGGGCCTTCTTCCGGTGCATGGCGAGTCCGTACTCGCCGATGAAGGATTCACCGCACAGCTCGCAGCAGTGGTTCGACGGGTGCTGGACATGTTTGACTGATACCTGGTCTCTGTGGGCCTTCTTCCGGTGCATGGCGAGTCCGTACTCGCCGATGAAGGATTCACCGCACAGCTCGCAGCAGTGGTTCGACGGGTGCTGGACATGTTTGACTGATACCTGGTCTCTGTGGGCCTTCTTCCGGTGCATGGCGAGTCCGTACTCGCCGATGAAGGATTCCCCGCACAGCGCGCAGCAGTGGTTCGACGGGTGCTGGACATGTTTGACTGATACCTGGTCTCTGTGGGCCTTCTTCCGGTGCATGGCGAGTCCGTACTCGCCGATGAAGGATTCCCCGCACAGCGCGCAGCAGTGGTTCGACGGGTGCTGGACATGTTTGACTGATACCTGGTCTCTGTGGGCCTTCTTCCGGTGCATGGCGAGTCCGTACTCGCCGATGAAGGATTCACCGCACAGCTCGCAGCAGTGGTTCGACGGGTGCTGGACATGTTTGACTGATACCTGGTCTCTGTGGGCCTTCTTCCGGTGCATGGCGAGTCCGTACTCGCCGATGAAGGATTCACCGCACAGCTCGCAGCAGTGGTTCGACGGGTGCTGGACATGTTTGACTGATACCTGGTCTCTGTGGGCCTTCTTCCGGTGCATGGCGAGTCCGTACTCGCCGATGAAGGATTCCCCGCACAGCGCGCAGCAGTGGTTCGACGGGTGCTGGACATGTTTGACTGATACCTGGTCTCTGTGGGCCTTCTTCCGGTGCATGGCGAGTCCGTACTCGCCGATGAAGGATTCCCCGCACAGCGCGCAGCAGTGGTTCGACGGGTGCTGGACATGTTTGACTGATACCTGGTCTCTGTGGGCCTTCTTCCGGTGCATGGCGAGTCCGTACTCGCCGATGAAGGATTCCCCGCACAGCGCGCAGCAGTGGTTCGACGGGTGCTGGACATGTTTGACTGATACCTGGTCTCTGTGGGCCTTCTTCCGGTGCATGGCGAGTCCGTACTCGCCGATGAAGGATTCCCCGCACAGCGCGCAGCAGTGGTTCGACGGGTGCTGGACATGTTTGACTGATACCTGGTCTCTGTGGGCCTTCTTCCGGTGCATGGCGAGTCCGTACTCGCCGATGAAGGATTCCCCGCACAGCGCGCAGCAGTGGTTCGACGGGTGCTGGACATGTTTGACTGATACCTGGTCTCTGTGGGCCTTCTTCCGGTGCATGGCGAGTCCGTACTCGCCGATGAAGGATTCACCGCACAGCTCGCAGCAGTGGTTCGACGGGTGCTGGACATGTTTGACTGATACCTGGTCTCTGTGGGCCTTCTTCCGGTGCATGGCGAGTCCGTACTCGCCGATGAAGGATTCCCCGCACAGCGCGCAGCAGTGGTTCGACGGGTGCTGGACATGTTTGACTGATACCTGGTCTCTGTGGGCCTTCTTCCGGTGCATGGCGAGTCCGTACTCGCCGATGAAGGATTCCCCGCACAGCGCGCAGCAGTGGTTCGACGGGTGCTGGACATGTTTGACTGATACCTGGTCTCTGTGGGCCTTCTTCCGGTGCATGGCGAGTCCGTACTCGCCGATGAAGGATTCCCCGCACAGCGCGCAGCAGTGGTTCGACGGGTGCTGGACATGTTTGACTGATACCTGGTCTCTGTGGGCCTTCTTCCGGTGCATGGCGAGTCCGTACTCGCCGATGAAGGATTCACCGCACAGCTCGCAGCAGTGGTTCGACGGGTGCTGGACATGTTTGACTGATACCTGGTCTCCGTGGGCCTTCTTCCGGTGCATGGCGAGTCCGTACTCGCCGATGAAGGATTCCCCGCACAGCGCGCAGCAGTGGTTCGACGGGTGCTGGACATGTTTGACTGATACCTGGTCTCTGTGGGCCTTCTTCCGGTGCATGGCGAGTCCGTACTCGCCGATGAAGGATTCACCGCACAGCTCGCAGCAGTGGTTCGACGGGTGCTGGACATGTTTGACTGATACCTGGTCTCTGTGGGCCTTCTTCCGGTGCATGGCGAGTCCGTACTCGCCGATGAAGGATTCCCCGCACAGCGCGCAGCAGTGGTTCGACGGGTGCTGGACATGTTTGACTGATACCTGGTCTCTGTGGGCCTTCTTCCGGTGCATGGCGAGTCCGTACTCGCCGATGAAGGATTCCCCGCACAGCGCGCAGCAGTGGTTCGACGGGTGCTGGACATGTTTGACTGATACCTGGTCTCTGTGGGCCTTCTTCCGGTGCATGGCGAGTCCGTACTCGCCGATGAAGGATTCCCCGCACAGCGCGCAGCAGTGGTTCGACGGGTGCTGGACATGTTTGACTGATACCTGGTCTCTGTGGGCCTTCTTCCGGTGCATGGCGAGTCCGTACTCGCCGATGAAGGATTCACCGCACAGCTCGCAGCAGTGGTTCGACGGGTGCTGGACATGTTTGACTGATACCTGGTCTCTGTGGGCCTTCTTCCGGTGCATGGCGAGTCCGTACTCGCCGATGAAGGATTCCCCGCACAGCGCGCAGCAGTGGTTCGACGGGTGCTGGACATGTTTGACTGATACCTGGTCTCTGTGGGCCTTCTTCCGGTGCATGGCGAGTCCGTACTCGCCGATGAAGGATTCCCCGCACAGCGCGCAGCAGTGGTTCGACGGGTGCTGGACATGTTTGACTGATACCTGGTCTCTGTGGGCCTTCTTCCGGTGCATGGCGAGTCCGTACTCGCCGATGAAGGATTCCCCGCACAGCGCGCAGCAGTGGTTCGACGGGTGCTGGACATGTTTGACTGATACCTGGTCTCTGTGGGCCTTCTTCCGGTGCATGGCGAGTCCGTACTCGCCGATGAAGGATTCCCCGCACAGCGCGCAGCAGTGGTTCGACGGGTGCTGGACATGTTTGACTGATACCTGGTCTTTGTGGGCCTTCTTCCGGTGCATGGCGAGTCCGTACTCGCCGATGAAGGATTCCCCGCACAGCGCGCAGCAGTGGTTCGACGGGTGCTGGACATGTTTGACTGATACCTGGTCTCTGTGGGCCTTCTTCCGGTGCATGGCGAGTCCGTACTCGCCGATGAAGGATTCCCCGCACAGCGCGCAGCAGTGGTTCGACGGGTGCTGGACATGTTTGACTGATACCTGGTCTCTGTGGGCCTTCTTCCGGTGCATGGCGAGTCCGTACTCGCCGATGAAGGATTCACCGCACAGCTCGCAGCAGTGGTTCGACGGGTGCTGGACATGTTTGACTGATACCTGGTCTCTGTGGGCCTTCTTCCGGTGCATGGCGAGTCCGTACTCGCCGATGAAGGATTCCCCGCACAGCGCGCAGCAGTGGTTCGACGGGTGCTGGACATGTTTGACTGATACCTGGTCTCTGTGGGCCTTCTTCCGGTGCATGGCGAGTCCGTACTCGCCGATGAAGGATTCCCCGCACAGCGCGCAGCAGTGGTTCGACGGGTGCTGGACATGTTTGACTGATACCTGGTCTCTGTGGGCCTTCTTCCGGTGCATGGCGAGTCCGTACTCGCCGATGAAGGATTCACCGCACAGCTCGCAGCAGTGGTTCGACGGGTGCTGGAGGCGAATGTGCGTCAGATGGCTCGTGGATTTACTGCAAATTAACAGTAGGGGTGTGTCCTAAGATTTTTTTACGATGCTCTAATAAAATGTCTCAAATCAGTCAAATACCGACCTCGGCTCATACTAATTGACATAAGATAAGATATGATAAGATAAGATTAATTTATTGTCCGGGACTGTGTACAAATGATCACATAATAAATATTAAGTCCTAACAGTTTGCCCATTTCGGGCGTACAATAGTAAATTATTACATTACATCAGCAACATTATTTAATCTAGACATACAAAATATTCATTCAAATTATAAAAACATTTCATTCACAGCCATTCCTTAAGCTTTCTTTTAAATTTAATCCCATCTTGTGACTTGATATACTCAGGTAAATTATTAAAAATTTGAATGCCACTGACATATGAGCTCTTGCGAAGTATAAAGCTAGAAGGTCTAACGGTAAATACGTCGTATTTATACTGAGATCGGGTATTCATTTTAGAGTCACTTTTTTTCATAAAAATGTAATTTCGTTCTTTTACTAATAAACTAATTTGTAGTATATATATACACGGCAGAGTTAGTATAGAAGTGTGAAGTTACAACTTTCTATTCGTACTAACAGTTGTGTGGAAAATAAAGTAAATTGGTGTTTAGGTCGTGAAATACTGCGTTTAGGTCCGTAGTTGTCATACATAAAAAAAAAACCTTGGGATCCTATTGGTAGTTTAATTTAATATTAGTCGCAAAATAAGAATGTTTTCGACTCTCAAGTTCCATATCTTATTGCGTAATCACGTGTTACACAAGGTCTTACAATAATGGTTAACTATATACTAATTCGATGGTTTTACTATCCATATAGCAGCACTAAGTTACCAATGTTCACGAGGAGCCTACCCTATGGGCAACTTACGTGAATGTAGCGCCGCAGATCTTGCAGCTGTAGGTGAAGCCGAGATGCCATTTGCTGTGCTCCTTCGCTCTGTGGCTGAAATCGGAATCATCGTCGTCATATCAGCCGAAAGACGTCCACTGCTGGACATAGGCCTCCCCCAAAGAGTGCCACAGTGACCGGTCCTGCGCCCGCATCCAGCGGACTCGCGCGACCTTTGCCAAGTCATCAGTCCACCTTGTGGGGGGTCAACCCACGCTGCGCTTTCCGAAATCGGAATAGTAGAATATTCAGCGTTTATAAACCCCTTTTTTAATTATTATCTCAATAAATATTGTCAAAATAAATGATCAGATTTAACTTTTGTTTCATGAACCGATAATGACTTTAGAACTGAACATTTCAAACGCCAGATTTTCACCCAGTTACTTAAAGCGTTTCCAATTCAAACAATTACATACATTCATTCCAGTGTAGAAGTCTATACATTTCTGAATCATGCTTTTAGATTGAGCAGGACACAACACGTCAATTAAAATATAATGAAAACGGGTCACACGCGTCTTTACTTTAAGGTCGAAATCCGCTCGACATGTTTGGAACCGCTCCGCCCTTAGTCATGAGCACTCGCGTTGCGCTAGCACTACCACTGTACCCACCTGGACTTGGCGACGTGGTCGCACTTCCGGCACACGTATTTCCGCTCGTGGCTGGTGGTGGCGTGCGCGCGCAGCGCCCGCGCGGTCGGCCAGCGCGTGAGGCACACCTCGCACGCGTGAGGCCCGCTCACCTGCATCAGAGAAGCTGTTCGAGTAAGGATTCCTTGCGGCAAACAAAAACATGTGGATATGTGACAATACATTCAGATCATTTGAGGATTTTGAGTGCAACAATGAGTCTTTTCACATAACATACTAATACAAATATTCACGCCTTTATCCTAAAAGGGGTAGGCAGAGCACATAAACTTGTGTTCCAGTACCAATTTTAGCAAAAATGTGGGTACAAAAGATCGATTAAATGTGATTTTGCAGTGACAGGTTGCTAGCCCATCACGCACAACACACTTCAACCCTGTTCACTTAGTCCTCTTACGACACCCACAGGAAGAAAGGGGGTGGTGCTATTGTAACCCGACACCACACGGGGAGGGTCGGGGGGTGGATTTTCACATAAGTGCTTCTTCCTTTCCCTATTCAGAAAAGTGTCAAAATTGTTGCCTTCAAGTGAGGGATTTAAATTTTCCTCATAGATAGCGAAATTATTTCCGTCTTAGGCGTAACCGATAAAATTGATTCGGGCTGCACTGGTCGTTGGATCAATTCATAATAATAATCGTTTATTGAAAAAACACATTTTGTTACAAATCTTGAGCTTCGCCTGTATCACGGAACCAATAGAAATTACATAACAGATCTTTAAAAGTTACGTACACTGTTAACCAACAGAAATGAATTTAGATTTAAAGGTTCTGGCGGAATTGGATAACCCTCAACTAAGTTATAATTTTCTGAATGTCTTAGTTTATAAAATTTTTTGATATGTTTTTTAATGTTTGAACCACCATACTTGTTTGTTGGGGCTGAATAAAGTTATTATCTATCTATCGAAACACTTGAATCTCTCGTTGCGTTCAAGATTTTAGTTAAGGATCCCTCGCTACGCTCAGCATGCTATTGCAGAATCTTTTGCTTCACTCGGGATTCAAAATAACGCCCTCACCGTAAATATATTATAGTGCTCCCTTGAGACACTCGCTTGAGGTCGAAAAGAAATATTATTATTGGCTACTAAAAGGGTGATTTACTACCCACTTACCAGAGCATGTCTAGCCATATGATTCTTAAATGTAGAATCCGTTATAAACCCTTTATAACATTTATCACACTTGTAAAACGAATTCAGATAATTAAACGAATTCTTCCGCATCAAGACCTCTTCTATCTGCTGTTCCTTGCTTAACACTATCACTTGTATATCATTCAGGCCTTCCAAATCATTAATCTCATAAATAACTTTATCATTTCCATTAACAACATTATTGTCACACAGATTTTCATTTCCAACGTTACAAAGCTCATTTTCTATTTCATTTTCAAACTTAATCTCGTTTTCTAGTTTGATATCTTTCTTTTTTCTTTTCTTTTTTACTTTCTTGGCCAACGGTTCCTCATCTGATTCGTATTTGACTGAGATGTTGTCGTCGTCTATGGTTTCATTGTCTGTGTTGTATGTCTCTTCCTTTATTTCATAGGTGAGCTCTATGGTGTTGTCTATAGTGGTTGTGGTGAGCGGGAGGCTGAGGGAGTGGAGGTGGCGGTCTATGGTCCTTAAGTAGGCGGTTGTAAGCTAAAACATTTTTATAAATTATTTAAAATAAAGGTGTTAGCCAAAAATGTTTGTTTGATTTCAGACAGCATTATTGGGTGGGTTAAGAAATTTAAACAGTCTTCCATATAACTCCTACTCAATTTGTGGTAACTTTCACATTAAATTAACATGAATAGAAAACTGCTTAAAAATAAACTTGATGAAGTTTACAATGCCCTGTCTATATTTGTATCTTGGTATGCAGTACTGTTGTACCAGTCCAACCGCATCAACATCCTCCTAGCATTATTCCCGGTTGTGCCCTAAAGGAGCCCGGGGTCTGGCATAGGCACTAGTTTTACGAAAGGTACTGCCATCTGATCTTCCCAGAGAACCCAGAGAGAAAACTAGGCCTTAGTGGGATTAGACTGGTTTTCTCAAAATGTTTTCTTCACCGAAATAGTAATGGTAAATATTCCATACATAAGTTCTGAAAAACTCTTTAGTACGAGCTGGGATTCAAACCCACAACCGCTGCTTGACAGCCACACGCCTGAACCACTAGGCTACCGAAGCTTACCAGCACATCTATCAGGCAACGGCGCGCAAGCTCTCTAGATTTTTCTCGCACTATGTCTCTCTTTCTTATTAGAACACTTAGAACAAGAGATATAGTGCGAGAAAAATCAAGAGAGCTTGCGCGCCGTCGCATGATATATGTGCAGACCGACACCTTGTGGACATACCATCTGTTGATGCATCAAGGAAAACTTCAGTATGTGTTGAGCATTGTGGCATTTACTTTTAAATGTCACAGATTTCTTGAGTAAGGCAGCACAAATACTGCAGATATGTAATGGGAGGCCATCAGCTGATATCTGAAACAACATTTTAAGATATATAAACTGATTTACTCCATAGTAATTAATATGTAGGTAGTTAACAAATACTGTATTCAAGTTTCAAGCATAATATACTGCATAAGAACCCCTTACCTTAGTACCTTTTTTTAGAGTGGAACTTAAATAGTAAAAAGTTTCTGTCAAAAATTTCATTTTTGGTACAAGCTTTTATTGCAGACTGTACTTATCTGTATACCATCATCAACAACTCATTGTGACGATTCTAATGAGCCCAAACTCGATGGGGTTATGTGGTTTTATTACGGAGTTCCTATGGCCACCTTCCAGCTCCATCATCAGATCAGCTCCACGTCATCATAATATTGTATTGTCACGCGATTTGCATATTCGTGCAAAATTTCAACTCAATCGGAAACCGGGAGGTGGATCAAATTTAACTTGCAAGATTTGATTACAGACAGACAGGCAGACAAGGGGACAGGTGAAAGTAAATAAAATCTTGTAACATATGTATATGTAAAAGGACAACAGTTGCTGTATACTGTTTTTGCATGAAGGCAAGCATCCCAGTGCTTGACACTGGCCAAATTCATTGACACTTTATCTTTAGAGTAATAAGGTGTCGATCATAGGGATTTTTGCCTGATATATCTATATTTAAAAAAACATTTGCATTTATATTGGAAACTATAGGTCTCTTTAATACTAAGATAGCCTAAGAATATCTTTGTATGACAGTTTGTTTCAAAATAATAGATAAACAAAATGTTCACAGTAATCAAACCGATTCCTTGTAATAAATATAGTCAAACCTCCATCTTATCCTTTATAGATCACATTGAGTATCTTAAATATTCAAATGCACGTTTTATAATGCAGAGAAAGATAGAAATACTAACCTCTGTGCCTGTTATGATTTGATATGGTTCTGCGAGCTTGTATTTAAACATATCGAAAAGTTTAACGTCTGTAATCAAGCACACACGGCACGCAAGCAATTCTTCCATCGTATTAGCAATAGTTTCATACAACAATCTTAATTAAATTAGTAACGCAATGAAACCAAGTGAAACCTAAAGCAAAAGCCAGTTTCCAAGCTCCACAGATAGCAACATTTGTTTGGCAATTGACACTATTGACAGATGAATAATGATACGATAAGAAACATTAAATTTCTACCAAAAGAATACTAACTATCATATGAATCATGCAATTATAATTGAGAATAAGACTTGAGTCTTAAGTTATTTTGAAATATCATTAACCCATTCGCCGCTACCGACTTGAACTCGTCTGTCACAGTTGCCACCCTACTGCCACCGACTTAATACGGAGTCCAAAAACAAGAGACAAGACTTGCGTCACTTGCGTGGCGTGGGGGAATATACTTATTATACTCTTTGGCGTGGGGTGCCCTCGCATTTATTTCGGTGGCGGTGAATGGTATAAACATTATGAAAATAAAAGTAAAGTATAAACCACCCCAAGCCGTTTTATTTATTTCAACTTTATAGCAGAATACAAGAAAAAGTACTAATGGCAAACTTAATGCCATGAGGTATCCTCTACCTGTTAACCATTGGGCTAAACAGAAATATTTGATGCATGCATTTAAATGTAAAAGAAAACTCAATTCCAGATTAACTCAGATGAACCCAGCTAGCACGATAGGTTTTATCGTCAAATTTTAAGGCGAAAATGTACCTACTGATACGTCACGTGAAATGTCGCGATAAAACGTATCGTGCCAGGCCTCAGATACACCTCAACGAGCAATGTTCCTAACTTCCTATCCTTTCACGGCACCGCCGCACCGAGTTAAGTTATCACTGTTATCAGAGTACCCAAGTATGAAACACATTTAAATCCGATTGGTACGCAAAATGTATACCTCAGTGTGACCTATATTTATGGTACAACGTTGGCAAATAAGCATACGATCTACCTGCCTGATGGTAAACAGACGCCGTCGCCAATGGACACTTGCAAAACCAGAAAAAGTACAATTTAAGCGCCATCCGAAATCTTTATTGCTTTGAGGATAATTTGAGTTGACAGCTAGAGACAAAAGCAGGCCTCACACTGTAATCACAGTGCATCCTCGGCAGTTACTCCACCGAAAACAAATTTTACGCACCAAAGGTATACTTAATGCCATGTGCCATTGTCTACTAGTCGACCTTTAGGCGAAGCCAATATAGAATAGGCAGGCACGGGTATTGTACTTTCGCATTTATCAAATACTGGCTTCTGCCCGCGACTCCGTCCGTAGCTCCGTCCGTAGCTCCATACAACCTTTCACACGACTTAGGGGGAGATTTATATGATATAAAAACTATCCCATGTCCTTCCCCGGAACTCAAACTGTCTCTATACCAAATTTCAACCAAATCGATTCAGCGGTTTAAGCATGAAGAAGTGACAGACAGATAGACACACTTTTGCATTTATAATATTAGTATGGATCGGACAGCCTTTGTTTGTTTATAATATAAGTTACACGAGTGGGTTGGTAATTGATATCTAGGTAACAATTGTCATTCATTGTAGCGAACCTCTTTGTCACTGCGCATATCGATTAATTTTGTAGGCAACCAACCATGCATGGTCATTATAAATACAAGAAGTACATAGGAATATTCTTTATGGCTCACGAAAAATGGAACAGAAGAAATCAAACAATTAAATCTAACACAATAGTAGGCAACATGCGGTTTATCATCGCTTAAAAGTGATCTCGTCCAGACAACTGGTTCGTTTATTTTGTAGATTAAACGTTATGTATGTATAAAGTTTTAGTGATTGAAATTCCTACTAAGGTCATTAGTTTTAACCGATATCATCCATATGTTTAATGCAATATATCCGTTAACTATTTATGAACCTGTGAGGAAACCGGTCTAATCCCAATAAGCTCTATTTTTCCCTCTGGGTTGGAAGGTTTGATGGCAGTCACTTTTCTAAAACTAGTGCCTATGCCAAATCTTGGGATCAGGGGTCAATGCGAACTCATCAGGGCTCCTTTAGGGCACATCCGGTAATAACGCTAGTAGGATGATATCCGTTAACTATGCCATTCTGCGGCTTGTAAGGACAACTATTAGAACTGCTTGTAAGTTGTAACTAAACAAATAGCGAATATTGTAAAATAAAAAATTGTAATCGATCGCCTCACACCTTCTACTTATTCAAATTAATTATCTTACATCGTCACAAACTTATACCAATATTATATTAAGGCTATTCGACTGTGGAACTCTCTCCCTCTTCATATAAGACAAGCTAAATCTATCGGCAACTTCAAATCTCTTCTTAAAGAAAAAATATCGTACAAAAGGCTGACTTAATGCCAAATGGCATTCTCTACCAGTCAAACCTTAAGGAAAAGCGGAAAAGATTGTAAGCAGTGCAAAAAACAACTAAAAAGAATAATAACGTAAGTATTCCGGTATTATTAATGATGTTATTGTGGAATTACATCCCAGTAGAGCGGCCCAGGTATCGCTGAGGGGGATAGTGATTCCGATTCAGATTCAGATTCATTTATTGCTGATTGAAAATTGACATTATATTTTACAAATTTTCGTTGTATATAAATAAAATGCATTCACAGAAAGCTCGTCAGGTACATACAATAAATTTGTTACAATAATTTATAATAATAACAATTAGTGTGCTGGTGGATCTGGGCTGGCTTCAAGCTGAAAGCTGGCAGGACGTGGCGCAGGACCGGGATAAGTGGCGTGCCCTCGTTTCGGAGGCCAAGACCATTTTTGGATCACTGAGCCAAAATAGTTAGGATTAACAGGTGGGTACCTATGTGACAGCCGTATCTTACCTCATCAATTGATAGTGAAAGGTCTCGTAACCTACATCGTATCGTAGGTCAGATGGCGACCGTGACGCAAGGGTAACCGGTTTGATTGTAGCTGTGGCGTGCGTATATCGATATAAATGTTACTTCCTAAGAGATTGTCCTCCAGGGGGTATGAGTCCCATGATTCCCAGATGGGTGAAGAAGGATGTTCATATTATGACATATTCAAATCCATACTGATATTATAAATGCAAAGGTGTGTCTGTCTGTCTCTCTGTTACCTCTTCACGCTTAGACCGACGAACTGATTTAGATGAAATTTGCTATATAGATAGTTTGAGTTCCGGGGAAGGACATAGGATAGTGTTTATCCTGGAAATCATCCCCTAAGCGGGTGAAATGGGGGGTGAACGTTTGTATGGAGCTACGATATAAACGAGTTGCAAACGGACGGAGTCATGGGCAGAAGATAGTGTGTGTGTGTGTGTGTGTGTGTGTGTGTGTGTGTGTGTGTGTGTGTGTGTGTGTGTGTGTGTGTGTGTGTGTGTGTGTGTGTGTGTGTGTATGTGTGTGCTCTGTAACTCTAGAGAAGGCAAATGCAAGTTACTGAACCTTTATTCATTTGATGATTCCTCCCTATCCCTAAAAGTTTTGGTCCTTCCCCGGGATTCAAACTATCTTTATAGCAAATTTCATCTCAATCGGTTCAGCGGTTTAAGCGTGGAGGTAACAGACAGACACTTTCGCATTTATAATATTCCTATGGATTAGTATGGATTGGCAGCCACTGACGGTAGGCTTGTTGGCGACCATATATCGATACTGGACGCGCAACACTATTATGTCATGATAAACTTTTTATCGTCAACAGTTGGATCGTACTCGTGAATCTTAAAGCTCGCTCAATGTGATTATGGAATTAATTTATGTTTTGTTTTTATTCACCGAACACGAACTCTTGTGATTCTGATTATTTTTAAAAATAGTTCGGACTAAAAAAGTGTATTGCTTGTATGTTACTTGGTATTTGTAGGGGTGCTGAACTATTAAGAATACGAGTAAGTTAAAACTATTGGACTGTAATTTGTAGAAAATATTTCATTTATTTATCATTTTATTTCATTTCATATATAAACTCTTTAGTGCAGTGCTTTTCAAACTGTGGGTCGACCCCCAGGGGAGTCGCCAAGCCTTTTAAATGGGGTCACGGCTACTCGTATTTATAAAGTGAAAGTGCTGTTAGCATTTTGAACAGGATAGGATGGGGGGGTCGCGAAATATATTATATAATATTATATAAATATTATATTATATTAAATATATTTTTCTGTACTATCGCCATGAAAAAGATTGAAAAACACTGCTTTAGTGCAAGCGAGAATGTTAGAATTCTAAGGACAACAGTTTGAAGTTAGTTTCAAGTAATTTAAAATTTACATTGATGAGGTTTGATTAGCCCTGGCACTACCGGATAAATGCTAGAAGGATGATTGATTATCAATTTATCAGGGCCTGATTTACCTACAGGCTAATAAGGCTAGATCCTAGGACGCATGGACCAAGCAAGGGAGCGGCGGGGGCACGGCACTGAGCTGAGACTTACTTACATTTCATAGTTAGCCTAGGGCGGTCAGAACTCTAAATCAGGCTCTGTTGATTATTTGACAATGCTATTTGTAGTGGATGGTAAACGGTCCACGCTGTATATACAAAACATCGGTCAATTGCAACTCGCAAACCGAAGGTTCTGTACAAAAATAGATTTTTAAAGGATTTTTGACGTGTGGATAAACCTAGATAGATGGCTAAGTTTAGCCCGTGTTGTTGAGAGAATTAATTTAATAGTTTAAATAGCACCTGTCTTTTGTATATGGCATCGGATGCTGTATAGATGTCGCCCTTCTCCTAGTCGTGCTCAAATGTATGTAAATGTCTATGACGCTGACTGTACATATATTTTTAGTTACTGTGTATATTGTTATTTATGAACGAAATATTTTTGTAGTCTTCTTCTTCTGTTTTTTATTTTATTTCGCGCTGCTTAAATTTTCTTCGGTTAGTTAGATCAATAAACATGGCGGACGTTCCAAGCGGAAGCGGAAGTGAAGATTGCGAAGGAGTAAGACTGGTTGTGGTGAGTATTCATAAAATGCTGTTCGAAAATAACCTATAGGACCTTGAAACAAAGTGTTTTCTATGAAATCATCGCATTATGGTTAGGGCAGTCATCATACGCGGAAGTCATTTAATCAGTGTTTTGATCGTGGGATATTTTTTTATTGCAAGTTCTTTACTATTTTGATATTAAACTTAATCCGATTTTTTTAAAGTTCCTACTTATTTTTTTTATTGTGTTTATACATGTAGACGACAATTTATTTTAAACTGAAAACTATTTCTCATCTGTACTTGTAAGTAGGTTATATCGCACCTCCAAAGTACATTTTATTGTTATGACTTTAAACTAATAATGTATTTCCTCGATTTATTTATCTTCCAATGTCATATAATTAATTATTTTACTCCCTCGATCTCGTTCTTTTAAATTAAATGTACTTATAAATAATAATAATTTCACTCCACACCTGATATTAAATAATGCACTTTAGCTACTAATAATTGTAACGCCGATTAGCACGTAAGGCTTGACTGTTAGTGTTAATTGTATGCAACAAATCCATACTAATATTATAAATGTGAAAGTGTCTGTCTGTCTGTCTGTCTGTCTGTCTGACTGTTACCTCTTCACGGTTAAACCGCTGAACCGATTGAGATGAAATTTGGTTTGAAGATAGTTTGGATCCCAGGGAAGGACATAGGATAGTTTTTATCCCGGAAACCACCCCCGGAGGGGGTGAAATTGGGGATGAAAGTTTGTATGGTGCTACGATATAAACGAGTTCCACACGGACGGTGTCGCGGGCAGAAGCTAGTAAATAAATAAATTTAAAACATCTAAAGGAGACGCTACACAGATATCGGCAGGACTGATACGTGCCGGAAGCATGGCGGCCGGCCAAATCAAGGTCACTCCACACTAGATTTTCCATGACCTTCCTTGGCAGTCCTGCCGATTTCCCCCATGTAGCGTCTGCTTAAAACTATCGTATTACAATAATCAAGAATATCAAGATCAACAAAATGTAGTTATCCCACAAACTTACACGGTTTTATATGTTTCAGCTAAATTTACCCGAAGACGAGGGTGAAGGGCTTGGTTTTCGTCTAACGAGGACTCTATGGGATCCATATCCCTGGGTAAGACATTTGTAAATGAGTAGATCTTGGTATACATTATCATTTCATAGGCAAACACACACCACATATTCATGTGCCATATTTGGTGTCACAAAAAAAAACTCATAAATCATAATATTTAATGGTGCGGGTTAGAGAGCTTTGAATTGCTCTATAAATATAAGTCAGATCATCATCATCATCGTCATCAAATCACCCGAAAGTCGTCCACTGCTGGACATAGGCCTCCCCCAAAGAGTGCCACAGTGACCGGTCCTGCGCCACCCAATAGTCAGATATTTCAAAAAAAATTCTTATGCGGTATTCTCATGTTTGTTTTGTCATATGTTGATTGTTGTATTCAGGTTCGTGAAATAACGCCAGGTGCACGAGCCGACGTAGCTGGACTGAAAACCGGAGACTGCCTTCTTCAGGCGGACGGAAAGGATTTACTTGGATTGCCGGTAATACTATTTTAACTTCATATCATGAGGCTCCAAAGCCCCGGGTGGGCCTTGGCCAGGTCGAGTATATTCCTCCACGCTGGTCTCTTCTTGGCCATGTCTCTCCAGCGACCAACTCCAATCACTAAGGTCATTCTGAATGGCACCCATCCACCGAAGTTTAGGCCTAGCATAGATCCGACGACCTGGTCTGCGATCGAGTAGTTTTAGAGGGGCCTTATGTTCCTTAATCAGCTACGACTGATGGAATGCAGTGTATAGAGATTACGAGTAAGTCATTAGTTGCCTCAAGTAAATCAATTTCCAATAGCTAGCTTTTAGGTCCGAATTCAAACCTACTAACACCGGAGTCCCATGAGGAAGTATTCTGGGGCCTTTACTTTTCCTTCTTTACATTAATGATCTGCCTAAAGCCACAACGCATAATTTAAGCATTATATTTGCTGATGACACAACTCTGGTGGTAAAGGGTAAAAGAAGCGAAATATTTGAGAGCGATATTAACGGAGGACTGAATGATATTATTATATGGATGGAACATAATAATTTACATATACATATTAATAAAACCAAGTGAATACAATTCCACTCCTATAACGCAAATAATTGTATTGGTCATTATTATAATTAATTCTAATATGTAGGTAGGTATTAACTATATAGACGAACATCTCCATCATGTTGAATATGTAGCATTAAATCGTTTTGTGTTTGCCCTCAAAAGACTAAGAGAGACGGTTTCTTTAGAGGCTGCAGTAACGGCTTATCATGGCTATGTGTCCTCGATTCTCTGTTATGGCTTGATTTTGTGGGGTAACTCTCTAGTCTGATAGTCTAGTAGTGTCTGATGTCTTTATAATTTTAAAAACATGTATCAGGGTGATGAGTAATGCCTAATGTAAATAGTTGTGTCCCTCTATTTAAAGAATTAAACATTTTGCCACTGCCATGTTTGTACATAAGGGATATATGTGTTTTTGACAGAACATCCCGAATACTTCAAGTTACGGAGTGAAATCATAGAGAGACGAACAAGTCCACATCTTATGTCCCTTCTGTACAAACCTCCCAGTCACAAGGACATACTTATATACAAAAGAAATGTTTTTAATACAAGTATAACTATTTTTAATAATTTACCAAATGATTTAAAAGCATTATTGGGGAATATATTTAGACATATATTTATGAAATGGCTTATGGATAAATGTTTTACAGTGTAAGGGGATATGTAAATTATAAAAATATACTGACATCTTACTGACTGATTATCTTCTTCATCTTTCTTTAAAAAAATGGCTTCCTTCTAAGTTAAGATGATTTCGCCAATGTCAAGTTTGCTTATAAAGCGACTTTGTTATTATTATCATTATTTTGAATTCAGTGACATCTATCAATATTGTATTCTAGCGTAATTTATCAAGTAGTTGTGCACATGCTTGCATGTTGATTACAAGGACATTTAATACAGTAAAACCTTTTATAACTGTATTCTGACAAATAATAAATTCTGATTTCTGATTACGTGTCCAGCCCACTTAATAAGTTACTATAAGATTACTATAAGAAAATTGGCTTTATTTGACTGTTTTTTTATTGCAGTCTTTAATAATTAATTGAGAGGATTTCAATGAGACGAAAAAACTGAACGGGTCTAACTCTTGTAATGAAATTCATACAGCGATATTGTGTTACCATTTATTATATTAGCGGTGCCATAATATAGCATTATCACCAATTTTACATAATTACGCCAAATCCCAGCTTAACGTCCAGTGGCTGAATGGATTGCAAACATTGAAGGACTACTTACTTTACTTACACAAACTAGCTACCTATTTACTAAACTTACATACTTGTAAAAATAAGATCGGAACGAATGACTAGCACGGTAGTTGTGATTGTGAGACACTTATTGTTAATGAAATTATGTTTTTTAAGGTTGGTCAAGTAGCTGGGCTTATCAGAGGAGACGGAACAGGCCACGGTGTGTCTCTACTCGTGTGGAGCTGCGGAGTCGATCCTAAAGATGACCCGGAAGTAAGTTTGTTGGTTCATTGCCAAAGAATGATACATAAAAAAAATAGCTATGTGCAAGTTGGACACTTGTACGCAAGTCTTTTTTAACCCCCGACGCAAGAAGAGAGAGGTGTTATAAGTTTTACGTGTCTGTGTATCTGTGTATCTGTCTGTGGTATCGTAGCTTCCAAACGGATGAACCGATTTTCATTTAGTTTCTTTTGTGACATAGATAATTTTATCCCAAGTGTTCTTAGCCATGTTTCATGAAAATCTGTTCAGCCGTTAGAAGATCATCAGCTCTTTTCTAGTTGATGAGGGGATCTGACTAACTTCCTTATGTCCGATCGATTCGAAATTTGGTACCGTGTTACTTCAATGATATTGAAAGTATATGGTAAGGTAACCATGACCACCTAATCAGCCATTTGAAGATCATCACTTTAAAAAGGTCAAAATAAAAGTAAAATTACAAATTTAAAAAACCCCCTGCAAAAAAAAACAAAACTAACAAATAATATTTTAAAACAATTATAATTATTATCGTCACATATATAAGTTCAAATATTTTTATTTTCCAAGCGTCGTCGCATCGGGGGACCGCTTCATTCGCCCGACGGTCCCCCGACGCGATGGTCCCCCGACACGACGACGCTTGGAAAATAAAAAAAATTGAACTTACATAATATATGCGACGATAATAATTATAATAGGTTTAAAATATTAGGTATTTGTTCGTTTTTAGAGTACGTTTTGTGCCGGGGGGTTTTATTTTTAATTTTACTTTTTTATATCAGCTAGTGCGATAGACAGGTAATATCGCAAATCGCAATCACATTTTTTTTTACCAAATGTATCATTTGTCCCAAATGTATGAAATTTTGAGGTTTATTATAAAACAAATCTTACAACCTAATCTATTTCCACACGATGTGTTTTTAAAAATAATCAAATCATTACGGTCTTTAAGAAACCTGGCTTTTTGCCGAAATGAAAATCAAGCCAACAACGATACAGTTTGGAAATGATTTTTCCTCTCACTGCCTCGGAAAGCCGTCTTTTATCCTTTAAAACCTGTGGACAAAAACGCATTTTATCCACTAATGGTAAGTAATTTGACCTTGGAGCGTGTTTAAGTAGCTTTTGACAGATAACAAAACGTAAAACGGACATAATACAAAAAAATACAGATAATGTATTTCTGTTGCCGCTATAACAACAAATACTAAAAAACAGAGTAAAACAAATATTTAAGAACTTAAAAAATTGCTTGTTGCCTTCATCGGGCGCTGGGTCTCCAAATGTATGGGAAAACTAAAATCCGACTCGCACTTGACCAAAATTCTACTTGATCAATATTATTTAAGTACGTTATCATTACTGTTAAAAAAATATTATTTAAATTAACTAAACTTGTTTTGCATGTTGCAATTTCGTCACTACAGTGAGGTGAAAAGTTTCGTGTTATACACGGGTGCAAATGCATTTTACTTATCATGTGTTGAAACACTAGCTACGCTCAGGATCCTAGTTTAGAACCAACTATTGAATCCTTTCGCTTGCTCGTATTTGAATTCCACACTCGCGGGTAAAATACAACTTTGCACCCTTGTATAACAAATAACTATTAGTGATTGTCATAGCTAATACCACATCAGCTGTATGTCACGTGCAACGATTCATGGGAAAAGAGATCACTGTCACCACTTTCGATCCGTCTTCGTAATTCGTTAACGGTAGCTCTCCTTTTGAAGATGCATTGTAATCCAGTCGTCATTTGTAAACTA
Source organism: Epinotia bilunana (assembly GCA_947049275.1). NCBI lineage: Eukaryota > Metazoa > Arthropoda > Insecta > Lepidoptera > Tortricidae > Epinotia > Epinotia bilunana. The sequence continues at coordinate 523,645 of OX346277.1, read as the reverse complement.
TCGAATTATTCTCACGAGATTTGATTAACGAACTAATGTTTTGGGAAGAAAGTCACGCTCACTATAGTCATTGCTATTGACAGGGCTCCAGGCACTAAAAATATAGTAATACACACTCTCATACAATTGATACAATACACGCTCACTGCCTTGAGTAGGCACTTGTAAAGAGTACTAACTATATATATATATACTGGGCACTTACATAAGCATATATATGACGTTAATTAGATTTGATTATGAACAGCTGTCAGCGTTTTCCATACTCGCTTAAAGCCTCTCACAGACTGGCGTGGCTTGCGGTGGCGGTCAATACAAAAATTGACAACTATTGTCAAGTTTCTATTGACCGCCACCGCAAGCCGCTCCAGTGTAGTGCAGGCTTAAAGCCTGAATCACAATGGCCAGGCCGCACCAGCCTGTGAGAGGCTTAACAGCCCGCATCTCACACCTGCATTCTACACTATCCACGGCTTTAGGTACTCTGCGAAGAAATTCAAAGTTGATTCACCGTGAATTTAACCAATATCACCAGCGAACCTAAAAAAACTGATTCATGAGTAGATCTCCGACCGGCGTGGAACGTACATACGCTTATAATGATGATAATTCCCATTGTTCTTCTCTTTTTGTTTAGATTGTTATGAAGTTCATTTTGTATATATGTATATGCACCTAATTTTCTTTGCGCTAATAAATTATTTTCCTTATTTCTTTTTCCAATTCTAGCTGTTATGGAGCTGCGGTGGAGGCTCACGCGGCGAGAAATCCCGCCGCGCACTGGCGGGGGTTGTGAAGGCATTGTCTTGCTGCGTCTGCGCCGCTACAGCTACTAAAGCGTTGAACTGCGCAAGATCACATCTGTACTGTGAAGGTTTGTGAAACATACAATTTATAATACTCATTATTACAGGTTCAAATAATTCGACCTATCTGTCAAACAAGTCCAAACCGTGCGAGATAAACTGTGATATCAGTTTTATAATAATAAATATAGGTACTAATATTACATTTTCTCTACAGCATGCTGGAAGAGACTAGAACGTTGTGCTTTGTGCAGAGAAGCACTACCGCCCAAGGATTCTCCGTACGCTAGAAATTTGGTCGCCGAACAGGTACTTATTAAGACCGCCTGTTGTTACCATTATTTATTAAGCAATATTTTTTTTGTAAGATGTTTCTCTCCTGTTGTGGTGCAATAAAGAGTATTTATTATTATTATTATTCAAGATTAAATTAACAAAAATTACTTTACTCGATTTTTTTTAAACTATCGGAGTTTTATATCAAACAACATAACTACATATATTGCAAGTTCAGTATTTAAAATTTTACCTTAAATTCGCAGGTGTTCGAAGCAATTGCAACCGAATACGAAATAAAAGATGCAATGAAAAAGCCCAGTGAATCTGCATCAGCTTATGCGTCTCCAAATAGATCTCCTAACATGTCCTCAGCCGCCTTCCGAAGAGGTCAATATCATCTATCAGCTATGAGAAACCGCAAAACTGTTCAGTTTATTGACAAATATAAACAAAATTATGTATCGGACCCTAACATACATAGATCTGTAAACCAAGATTCAAAATCAACGGTCGAAAATTCAAATACAGCTGTAAATGGAGGGAAAACATGCAAGTGTCAAAATAAAACTGACAAATTGCCGGAAATAAGGATAAACGACGAACAGTGCTGCCAAAATATGTTGCAACATAGTTTGATTGCGCGCGCGAGACAAGCCTGCTCTCTGGCGGATTTGCAAGCTGCGATGCAGTCTTGTGCACTGTCTAAGTCATTGAATAATATTAACACTGAACACTGGTGAGCTACTTATTATTAACTTACTTATATGTATGTTGGCGCAATTTTTAATCTAAAGTAATATTGCAAAAATAAAGTACTTTTTGCTTTACGCTGGTAGGAATTTGCATTGATTTAATAAATATAAAATATTTTTTTCAGCAACGGTGCAGGAGTCCACAGTGGATCACTCGATAACTTGAAAATGAATTGTAAAACTACCTCAGGTCAGTTAGTTACTATTTTATTTATGGTTTATTATTTTTAAATCATTTTATTTTAAATCATTCATGTAAGATTTTGTAACAAACTTCCAGGAAACGTAACGGAGTTATCTATTAATAAATTCAAGAAATATGTGAAGCGTAAACCTATTTCGAAAGCTTATTATAGCACAAAAGACTACATGAATAATAAAACTCCATGAGACTAATTGTGACTGAATTTTTAATTTATTTATTACGTTTGGAAATTTATGAGTTTTATGACATTGTGATTTCAATTTGTTATTCTCGTTATATATATTTTTTAATTAGATTGTTTTTCTAGAAACATACTAGACTAGTATTTTTTATATAATTTTTTTTTTTTTGTTTAATAGATTGTTTTAAGGAAATATCTTAAGATTATGTTTCTAAGTGACGATTTGAAAGTGCTTGTTTCTAGGCCTACTTGAATAGATTATTTTGAGTTTGAGTTTTGAGTTTGATTGTTGTAGGTTAGCATAGCCGTTAAAAATAAAATATTTTTAATTTTTGTTTATTTGCAGATGTACCGCTATACGTGCTTTCGGCTCCACCAATTTACCTTGTAACTTGTGACCATAACAAAAAAGAATAGAGTGGATGAATACACTATACATTTCATAGACATACAAATTATGATATTCTAACTTATGTGAATACTATTAGTGATCTGTAATGAACCTAAGTGCCATGTAAACTGCGATTTTTGTTTATCAAATAAATAATTTAATTCGTGTTAAATTTATTTTATACCACATTAGTATTAAAGTAGTAATGTTGAAAGCATGGCAACTCTAATTTTGTGTTTCGATATTGCTGACGTCAATACTATGTCACAATGAAAATTGTAATTGAAAATAAATTGTTCTTAGTCGTGTCGTGTCTTAGTCCAACCACAGTCATGCCAAATTGCATAGATTTTACTTTAAGTTCGCTATGAAGTATGTAGGCAGGTAACCCGATATCCAGATGGTTTGGTTTGAATTTCAAACCAAACCATCTCTATTTCTGGATATCGGGTTACCTGCCTATTGTCATTGGCTTACTATTACTACGTACTAATATACCTACTAATATAACTCAATGCCTATTGTACTCTAAGATGGTCTGTGTAGTGTACGGGGACGAGCGAAGCGAGGAGTTTAGGAAGAACTGCGATCCTTTTAAAGTTTATCGCACAGTTTATATTTTAATGTATTGTTATGACAGTGAAAATCTTTGACAAGTTATTTTTCCGTTTAGTATCCTAGCAACCACATTAGTCTGTTCGTTACTTTTCCAAAAAGTGGTATGCAACCTTTAACACTTTCCCTCACTAGCAGGAAAAGTTTTGTAGCCCCAAGTCGGCTGTAAGCTTGACGAGCCTAGGCTTCGGGACTGCCTTGGTAAGTAGGTCAGCCAACTGTTCAGCAGAGCTCGTTTTCTGAATATCAACAAGACCCTCTTGCACGGTTTCACGAACAAAAAAGTGTCTCACTCGGATGTGCTTTGTCCGTTTATGAAACTCGGGATTATTGGCAAGGCGTATGGCTGCCTCATTGTCCACTTTTAAGGTTGGTATGCCTTCCAAACTCGTTAGCTGGCAAAAGATTCTTTGGAGCCAGACTAGCTCACGCGCGCCTTCGCTTGCTGCTACTATTTCTGCTTCAGTTGTTGAGATTGCGACTGACGGTTGACGCTGGCTTAGCCAAGAAACAACTCCTTCAGCAAAAAGACAAGTGACTCCTGTCGTAGAGCGTCCAGTCAAGTCGTCACCAGCGTGATCCGCATCACTATAGCCTTCGATGATGGCTCTGGTACAGTTTGCATTGTATCTAATGCCATAGGATATCGTCCCTTTTAGGTATCTAAATACCCTTTTGACCCTCAGCCAGTCATCTTCGGTGGGGTTTTCTAGCTTTCTAGATACGACCCCAACAGCGTACGCTATATCAGGGCGTGTGCCCGTCATCAGGTACGTTAGTGCACCTACTGCCTCTCGGTAAGGGAATTTCTTCGCAGTGTGTCCGATTACAACTTTCCCTGATTCAGTAGTTAAATTCTTCTCTATAGGTGTTGACACTGGATTGCACTCGGACATTCCAAAGCGGTTTAAGATTTTTCTTGTGTAAGCTTCTTGCTTAATACACACAGAACCGTCTTTAGCTCTCTGGATTTCCATCCCTAGGTAGTACGATGCTGGTTTCGTCGTGATTTTTACAGTTCTACCTAACTCCTCCAGGAATTGGTGTGCTAAAGTTTCATCTGTTGATGCCACAAGCCCATCGTCCACATAAAGTGTTATAAGGATTTTCTTGTTCATCACATTCCTTGTGTATAGGCAGCTGTCAGCAGTACTCTGTACGAAACCTTTCGCTAACAGGATCTCCTCAAAGCAAGAATTCCAACAACGTGGTGCCTGTTTTAGTCCGTACAAGCTTCTCCTTAATAGACAGACTTTTGATGTGCCATCGTTGAATCCGTCAGGCTGTTTCATATAGATCTCTTCCTCGATCTTGCCATTCAGGAATGCAGTCGACACGTCAAATTGCATCAGATGTAGCTTTTCTTTGGCACTGACACTTAACAAGGCTCTTATCGTAGCCATCCGGGCCACCGGACTAAAGGTCTGTTCATAGTCGATCCCCTTTTGTTGCTTGAATCCTTTTGCTACAAGCCTCGCCTTATATTTGTCAACTGTGCCATCTGGTTGGCGTTTGATTGTGAAAACCCATTTACATGGAAGCGCTTTTCTGTTTGGAGGCAAACCACATAAAGTCCAAACTTGGTTTTCTTCGAGAGACTTAAGCTCATTTGCCATGGCCTTTTGCCACTCAGCTTTGTCTTCTCTTGACAGGGCTTCATTATAGGTTTCAGGAAATCTTTCCGTGCCTACGAAACACACATGATCGTCGAACTTCTTAGGACGTTTAATGGCTGATCTGTCTCTCAGATTATAACGAGGCTCCCCTTCAACCACGGGCTCACCTAAAACCATAGGTTCTAATAGGGGCTCTAATATTTCCAATTGCCCTTGATCAGAATCAGCGTCGGCAAACTCTTCATTATCATCATTATTAGAGCTTTCCCTCGATTCAAAGCCTGGAGTGTGAATCGTAGCTCCTTCGTCATAGCTCTCGCGCTCGTGAGTTTCACCCTCTTGATCTTGGTCTTCTCTTATACTATGTCTATCTCCCTCTAGAACATGATCATGATTTTCTGCATTGATATGCTCTTGCTCCGGAATATTATCGCTATTTCCGTCATTTCTTACTCCCTCTCGATCAAGAGCTCGTTCAGGAATTTGATAGTTGTTGTCTGTCCTTATCGACACTTTAAATTCGACTTCGCTTGCAAAAGTGATGTCTCTAGAGCGATTAGTTTTCATTCCGTCCCAAATACGGTAACCGTCATTGTTTTCGTATCCGATAAGAACACCCTTGATGGCCTTCTTGCTCAGTTTCTTTCTGCATTGTTTGGGTACATGAGCATAGCAGAGGCTACCTATTACGCGTAAGTGACATATTTTAGGCTTCTTTCCGAACCACAGCTCGTAGGGAACTTTATCCTTCACTCTGGTTGGTCCGGTTCTGTTCAGAACATACGCTGCAGTATTAATTAGTTCAGCCCAGAGTTTCTGAGGAAGTTCACCTCTGGAGTGTAGCCAGGTTCTTGCGGCTTCAACTAAGGTGCGATTCTCGCGCTCGCTACATCCGTTTTGCTCCGGTGTGTACGGCATGGTGAAACGCTGTTGAATCCCGTTTGTGTTCAGTATTTTTCTGACATCTCCATTGTCGAACTCTCCTCCGTTATCACTTAAGAGGCATTTTACTGTATGGCCTGCTATTTTTGTCTCATTAAGCATCAGTTTCAATTTGTCCTTGACTTCAGATTTGTGACGCATGAAGTAAACTAGCCGATACAAGGAAAAATCGTCTTTGAAGAGTACGAAATATTTATATTTCTGTACGCTGGGATGTTCAAATGGTCCGCAAACGTCTGAATGTATCAACTCACCAGGAGTCGTTGCTCTTTCTCTCCTTCCAAATGGCAATCTGTGAGCTTTTCCGAATATACATGCCTCACATTTAACGTTGTCATCAGGTAAGGTTATCCCGAACTCTCGTTTGACAACTGCCTTTACGTGCCTCTTATCTTGATGGGCATAACGTTCATGATACACTTGCAGCATATTTGTGCCTGTGAGTGCGTTCACTTCAATAGTGTTGGACATTTTTGAGGAAGGGACTGTCTTGAACTGTAGTTTATATAGCCCTCCTTTGAGTTCTCTTTTGCCAACAATTTTGGTTTCTCCATCAATGTCAAGCTGACAACTTGTCGCGGTAGAAGTAAACAAGCTGTTCCGCGAGTTGTCTTGTGCTGACAGCGTCGAGAATAGATTTTTTGTCAGTGAGGGTACTAGCCAGACATCTTTAAGTCGTATGGTTTCCGTTTTCTTGCCTACCATCGATTCTACCATGACAATGCCTTTTCCTAAAGCAGGAATCATTGTCCCATCTGCCGTCTTCACAGTTTGGTCATCAGAATCAAAAGGCTCAAACTCTTGGAGTGCGTCTCGCCTAGTAGTAATATGCGTTGTTGCTCCATTATCAACAAACCAACTCTCTCCGTCTTGATCTGCTGTCTTTGAACACGCATGAACAGCCATTAGTGTTATGCTTTGTACATGCTTTGAGGCTGGTGCTGAGCTGCTTGGCTTTGGTGGTCTCCCATCCTTTATCCATTTCTTGCAGTTCCTTACTCTATGTCCCATTTGTGAACAATAGTTGCACTTCAACTTCGCATCTTTCTTCTTCTTCGACTCTTGGACTTCTGGGATTGCAAGTATCTCTTGACTAGTAGTCCCTTCTCTGTTCTCTAAAGCCTTCTCATAGCAACACAGCTGGGTTGTCAGATTGTCAACAGTTCTTTCGGTCTTGTTCAGAAGTAACCAGCTGGATTTGAACGCAAAAAATCTTTCGTCGAGTGTTTCCAATATTTTACATATCAGCAACAGATCTGGGAGCTGGCCTGTTCCATAATCTGCCATGGAAATTGCAACATTTAAATTATTCCATATGTTCTTCAGTTTCGACATATGTGAAGAAACATCATCGGATGGGTTTCGTTTAAAGTTAAAGAACTCCATGCAAAGGTGGTACGACCTGTCCTCGGTCTGACCGTCAAACAGACGATGTAACTCTTTCCAGACTTCATACGCTGTCTCAAATCTCATTACTTTCTGTAGTGTTTCATCTGTCATATTCGTCGTTAAGATGAGAAGAGCACTGCAGTTCGCTTTTGTATATCTGGCTAGAGCCTGATTGTACACTAAGAGAACAGCTGCGTCACCTGCTCCTTGATTACCTTCTGGTTTATTCAACCTTCCTTCAAGCACATCCATGGCATCTGCGGTACCGCGTAGCATGATTAGGATTTTGTACTTCCAGGTTGACCAGTTCGATTTGCCTTCAAGGCTTCCGATCGAATGTCGTGGCGAAAAAAATTCCATTGCTGTACCCATAACCTTTTAAAGTTTATCGCACAGTTTATATTTTAATGTATTGTTATGACAGTGAAAATCTTTGACAAGTTATTTTTCCGTTTAGTATCCTAGCAACCACATTAGTCTGTTCGTTACTTTTCCAAAAAGTGGTATGCAACCTTTAACAGATCCTACAGGCTGTAGGCTGAAGTACCTACTGCGACAAGGTTCTAAACTTGAAACTCATTCGTTCTCTCGATCGACTCACAAACCTACTGATGACTGAGTAAATACTTACTACCTACTCATACAGGTACCTACTACTCTTTCGACAAGTGGTTTGAAATGTAAAAAAACGACTTACTTTCTTGCATTTTTTAATTTTACCGCCAATTTACTAACATAAGTATTATATATGTTTCTAAAATATGTGAGTCAAAGTAACTCGGCAATATTGCCGTCTATAGGTAAACCAAACACAAAAATGTCTAAAAAGTCGCATCCGCGGCATCCCTGGTTGACATGTAGGAAAAAAATTAATTGAAGTTCTTTACCTGCAAAAACAGTAATAGTCCAGTCATTATATCCAAAAAACCGACCCTACCCGTGAATAATTTCTTGGATTTTATTTTCGTAGGTCCCTCGGGGGGGTTATTGGGAGTGTAAATTAAAAAAAGTAGACTGAATCAGGCTCCTACGTATATTTGAAAAACGGTTTTTCTTGAATAACTCGGCCATTTTTCTACAATTTTTGTTCTCACGGTTTTACTGTAAAATCAAAAATGGCCAAGTTAATTAAGAAAAACCGTTTTTCGAATATACACAGGAGCCTGATACAGTCTATTTTTTCAATTTACACTACCAGTGACCCCCCCCCCCCCGAGGGACCTACGAAAAACAAATCCAACAACGAATTATTCACGGGTCAAAATCTATAATGACTGAACTATAAGTACTTTCTGCGTTTTAGAAAATTCCATCCCTAAAGAGGTTAAAACGGGATTCAAGGTTTATAGGGAGAGCAATAAAATATAGTAGGAGATTTGTAATGTCAGCCTTAGCGTGTATCTTAAAAGACTACAATATTGATTTCAGTTTTTTTTCGTCCATATCGCTATTCGTGCTATTAGCTTTAAACTTGAAACTCATTCGTTCTCTCGATCGAATCACAAACCTACTGATGAGTGATGACTGAGTAAATACTTACTACCTAAGAAGGTTCTCAATTCGGTTGTATATATATATTTTTAAATGTTTGTTTTAAGTACCTCATTTTGTGGGCAGGTTCGGAAATATATGGTCTTTGCAGTCACTTTTTCGAAATTAAAAAGAGTCTCGCTAGTTCTACAGCTCACAGGGTAAGAGTTAGACCATCAAAGGTCAGTACCTACTCTAATAATACAGTGTGCATATAAAGTATTATTGCAGTAAGTACTGCGACAAGGTTCTAAACTCGAAACTCATTCGTTCTCTCGATCGACTCACAAACCTACTGATGACTGAGTAAATACTTACTACCTACTCATACAGGTACCTACTACTCTTTCGACAAGTGGTTTGAAATGTAAAAAAACGACTTACTTTCTTGCATTTTTTTTAATTTTACCGCCAATTTACTCACATATTGATGTTAAGTGGCCGCAGCCGCCGCCGTCGTCCGAGTAATTTTTGTTTTTTTGTTTTACAAACGGGGCACTACCCCACCGACAAATTTGTTTGAGTAGTCTGAAAAAAATATGATTGCTATAATCAAGATCTTGTTTAATGTAATCACGCATCTTGAATGTATATACATTTTTCACTGTAATATCCAATCTGTGAGGCGTAATCTGGTGATCAACAGCTTTGAGTGAGTTTGTCCTATTCGGTGACTGTGGATTAGTAATGTGTGTGTGTGATTTAAGTATGTTGTTACTTTTGTTACTGTTTTGAATACAAATAAGATTAAGTAGTTGGTGTTACAATGTGATAATGTGAACCACCTAATAATTCCCAGTATGTTGCTATTGGTGGGAACCTGTAATTGTCGTTTTGTAACCTAATTAAGTTAACCATGTTGTTTTAATGGCTGTAGTATTATATATGTTTCTTAAATATGTGAGTCAAAGGAACTCGTGTTATGGGGAACATTACCTAAGAAAATATGTTGTAGGTCGAAGATCGTTTAAGGAGCCTATGCGCAAAGTTTCAACTCTCATCATACGTTTTCCATATGACCTTTTCCCACCCCCTAGGGAATGAATTTTGATGAAAACACTATGTCAATTATATGGTGTATAAATAAAGAACCTACATATACAAACTTTCATATTTCTAAGTTTTTAAAAGATCGTCTTCTCGGTACTTCTCCTATTTCACCCCTTTAAGGGGCAAGTTTAAAAAGATATATTTCTGGATAGATCTACATATTATAAAAGAAACCTGTTGTCCTGCTTTCTGCTTCTAGCCACAGTTTATCATTAAAAATCACACATTACTAATGTGAACTTTCAACCCCTATCTTAACCCCTTCAAGGGATGAATTAGAAAAAATCCCTTATCAATGTTTTTGACTGTACATTACGAGCTTGTGACCGAAGTTTTAAATGGCTAACTTTAAAAACGACGTTTCCCATAAAAACTCAACTCTTTTTTAACCCCCTTAGGGGATGAATTTTAATAACAACCCTAAATCATTTGTTTTGCTTTATAGTAAGAAACCTTCATACAAAGATTGAAGCCTATACCTTGTCGGTAGTTGGTAAATGCACATCCACCCTCATATCAATAATTACTGAATAAACACTCTAGAAGCATATCTCGAGTATCATTGACGCATATCATGACATGGCGCAGCCGGTATTTAATTGAATAGTTAAATTATAGTGTGAAAGTTAAAGAACAGTACTTGACGGGGGACGTGCTTAAAAGTCAACATAACTATCTGTATAAATATCGAATCGGTGCTGACGCCGCCGTCACCTTTTTGTTATGATCAAAGTTTATTAAACGTTACGACCGGTAGTTTAAGATGGTTTCGGCTTGTCGGCTGGCGTCGACGCGTTGGCGGCTCGCATCTGAGAACAATAGCGGGAGGCATTGAGGCGCGCGCGTCTTGAGTTATTTCTTGGCATTTTTAAAAATATTATAATTTTAAAACAGAAGTGGCACTAAACTTTTGTAGGGTTTTTATTTTTGACACTAGAAATTTGACAGTCTTCTCAGACTATATTATTAATCAATAAATACAAAATTATATATAACTTACTGCTATGGATTCTCTACTGTCGTCATGCTGTCTGCGGCGACGAACTCGCATCCGCGATCTATACCGTCGCGACCGTCGCCATAATAATGCACGGCCAAAATAATGTACATCCCAATAATCCGCGTCCATACTGTACATAGATTATTAGGCTGTACATTATTGGACCGTGCATTATCACCCTGAGCAAACTTGGTCCGGGGCAATAATTAGAAGCCAATTTTGTACGAGCTGATAATGCTGCGCGGGATGTCTATTTCTGGTCTGAGGGACACAAGTGAACCCTAACCTAACCGACCTAAGACAGTTCGCTTATGACAAGCCATTTTTGTCCGCCCTGATAATGCACGACCCAATAATCCGCGTCCACAAACAGTAGACGCGGATTATCAGGCTGTACATTATTGGGCCGTGCATTGTTGGCTCCCGCCGACGCTCAATAGAATTTGTCATAACGAAACCGAAACGAATTAAAAAAAAAATTAAAATATACCAAAATGCTTTTTTTGTTTTTTCAGTCGGTCTAGTCTTGTCCAAGTCTTGTCAGTCTTGTCCAAAGAGAATATGACCACTACATATAAGATATAAGAGACGGAACTTCATAGTACGAGCGTTTTGTTGGGTTGGCTCTCGTCCGAAGAGATTATACCAACATACATAAGAAAAATTGAATGTTACTATACTCACAAGGGCCATTATACACCTATAAGATGGAAAGAGACGAAAATATATATATTTGTCTTGTAGGTTGGCAAAACGAGCCAACTTTCTTGCCGTCCCTATACAATTGTTCTCAGTATTGGAGTTTCCGAGGACTGTACCGATATTCGACGCGTGATTCGGCCCGTGTGGATACGTGGCGGAAGCACGGCTTTCAACCAAATCAAGTTCACTCCCATTGCCTTACTACGTATAGAATGGAAATCTTGGAAAATCAAAGAGTATGTAAACGTGCAGTAGATGCGTAAATTTTCTGAGTTCGGATTCAGTTATGGCCTTATCGTGATTTAATACACTCGTATAAAAAAAAAAACTACTTATTGATTTAAATATAGGGGACAGAAATATTAGGGGACAATCTTACACAAATCTACCTAGTCCCAAGCTAAACAAAGCTTGTACTATTGGTACTAGACGACGATAAACATACTTATATAGTGCACAGCTTGGACTGCCCGGAACTTCTTAGTAAGATAAAATTGAGTATACCTGCAAAGTTGCCTCGTCCCGCTGTTTACAAACTATTTAGCAGCAGATTTAATAAAACTAATTTAGGTCGCAACTCCGCTCTCTCGAAAATGACTAAATTGTATAACTCTCTCCCGGACTCTATCGGAGCCGACATATATCATGATAATATTAATCAATTTAAGCTGAAAGTGTCCACGTATTTCGGCTCCCTGGACGTTGGGAGATAATAGATAGTAAATATATATATTATCTTAGCATTAGGTCTTATGTACATCTATCTTACATTTCTTTTATGTTATTTGTTTCTTAAGTATCAAATTTTGCATGAGCGGCTAAACAGTCTAAAGTATGTATAAAGTAAATATGATTTCTTAATTTGTAATCCTTAATCTTAATGTGTAATCGTACTGAAAGCTATTGGTGCATGTTGTGGTTACCTTTAATTAGATAAGCATCCAGTTAGAATACAAATAGAACTTAGATATTGTAAGATGTGTTATCTGTTGGTAATCCTAAATAAATAAATAAATAAATAAATATACATAAATAAATACTTAAATAGAAAGACACCACATTTGGTATTTGTAATTTTTTTATACTGGAATATCTTTCTAGTTCCCGAGGATGCATTATGTTGATGCAATTCCAATGACAAAGTCCTATTTAAGGTCCATGCGGATCCTCAGAATATCGATTTTGATAGCAATCGCAAGAAGACAAAAAACTAAATTACGACCATTTTCAGTTTCAGTCAGATCCATACACATTTCCCCGCAGCCGCAGGTCCCACAGGGTATGATCGCCCTACGTGACTGGAGCGGAGTGTGACCGTTACCGTTACCAACCCATCGTGGTGCAAGACAGTTAACAATTGAAATTTAAAGACTAGCTGAGATACTCTCAATTTTCCTTTTGAGCTAGTGCACTGAAAATAAAAAAAGAAGATTATAACATTTGCAGCAAACCAAACGCTATTTAGAGGCTTCAAAATTCTGGACAGAATTTCCTTGTTTTCCTGTGTATTAGGCATTAAGCAAAAATGTACCGTCATCGGTTGTCATAAAGTCAACTTTTAACAAAACGACCACCAAATTACGTCAAAGTCAAGCACATAACATAACGTAAAAGTCACCGCGTGACGTGACGCCATATTGTTTACCAATTGTTTTGGTTTTCCTTGCAAATGCAAATGATTTAATTTTCTCAATGGAGTGAATCGTGATATTTTTGTTTAACCATGGAGGAATATACTTCTAAAATTGAAGATAAGTTCAAACCAGACCCTGAACCTGAAGAAACAATATGCAGATGTTGTTTGACTACAGAAAAGCGTATGTTCAGTATATCGCTTTTCGTCTCACATTATTGGGAGCTAGCAGGATTAAACGTAAGTTCAAACTTACAGAAAACGTATGTAAACGATGTTTTCAATAAATTTTAATTCGTTTTATATTTAAATGAGAGGTTATTTCTAGTCAATCACTACTCACTACATAGTATAAAACAAAGTCGCTTTCCGCTGTCGGTCTCTATGTATGCTTACATCTTCAAAACTACGCGTTGGATTTCGATGCGGTTTTTTTGATAGTGATTCAAGAGGAAGGTTTATATGTATAATATAGTACCCGTGCGAAACCGGGGCGGGTCGCTAGTACTGGTATATAATATCACTATATATATGTGAAATTTTGTATTTATGTTGAAGGAAATGTGTATCGTATTACTTTTAACAACACATTTCTGTACCACCTACTTACTCAGTTTTACATTTCATTTACTACAGGTCGATTTAGACAGACTATTTACAGCCGCCTAAATTACGGCGCCTAAAAAAGGCACTGTTATATCTTCAGACCGTTTAGACAATGATTATTTTCAGCCGCCTAAATCTCGCCGCCAGTGACCAGGAAACCGTTTGTACGGTGCCTTTTCAGTCCCAGTCATTAGCACGCCGCCACAACCAACGGTCCTAGTTTTTGTGCCAGTATTTCTACGCTAAGATCACCATCATTTAAAATGAACTCAGGAGCTCTGAAGTTGAAAAGGCAATGTATAACCAAACTATCCGTGTTATTACGAGAGGAGCTGATTAATATGTTGGAGGAAGAAATACATAAGAAGAGACAAATTTGAGTAAGAAAATGGATCAGTGACAGGTATCTGTCACTGATCCATTTTCTTACCCAAATTCGTCTGCTGCTGCCAATGGATAAATGCTACTAGAGCCTCAGCTTTGATTTTGAAACAGTTAGGGCAGCGAGAGACGCGGGCGGAGGTCACTGGCGCCGAAAAATAGACTCGTGTTCTATTCCGTGCCTTTGCTGGCATGCCGCGAAAAATGGGCCGAAAGTGTTTATACAGTGCCTTTTTTAGGTTGCGTAATTTAGGCGGCTGTAAATAGTCTTCGTCTAAATCAACCTTAAAGGTTGTCTGCAAAAGATTGCTCTGTAGGACAAAATCACCTGCTGTTTTACCTCTCACTGTATGCTTGTTTATTCTTTGGTACCTGCTTTATTTTTGGAGAATTCTGCAATGAAGAGACAGGCAGCTGACGCTTATACATCTAAATCATAGTTCACTTAGCACAGGTCCACACTGCTTTAGATAGTTTCATATTATATTGTTGTTCATCATAGGTATCAGAATCCGATGGCCTCCCACCCTGGTTGTGCCATGAGTGTGCAGGGCTGCTGCGGAAAGCAGTGCAGTTCAAGCGGAAGCTTCTTAAAGCTAACTCGATGCTCTGTGACTATCTGATGAGATGTGCACCGGTAAGATATTACATTATAATCTGACAGTAGAGACCTAGTTGGTGTAAATCTTAAGGTACATAAGAGTTTGAGGAGCCTTGGGTTGAGGCAAGCACAGCTTACCTATTTTGCTTCGAGCAGCTCGCTGGGAGCTGAGCAGAGTGTGCATGCATCGTGTAATGTATAGGTTATAGGTGTATGTGGGCTAGGTTTCCGCAACTCGACGTCATAATAGCGCCTATTTTGCGTATGGAATAATAATGTGTATCTGAGCATGCATGTGAGGTGAATGTTATAAATGCGAAAGTTTCTGTCTGTCTGTTACCTCTTCACTCTTTAGCTGCTGAACTGAATTAGATGGGATATGGTATATAGATAGTTCACTTATCACTAAGAGATATTCTCTGAACATTGTACTATAACTATAACAAAGAAAACGAGCTACGAAGAAAACAATCTCTTAGCGAAATAAAGGCTTATTGATTGATTGATTGATTGATATAGATAGTTGGAGTGCCAGGAAGGACATAGGAAATTATCCCCTATGAGGGTGAAACATGGGGTGAAAGTTTATATGTAGCTACAATATAAACTATTTCCACTCCGACTGAGTCGCGGGCAGAAGCTATAAAGAGTATTTGTATAGTATGGTCTGGTCTGTTTCAGTTCCCCATCGACGCAGACCCAGAGCTGTGCAAGTATGCGACGCCGAACCTCAGGGAAACCAACACGCTTGCCTTTGACAACAGCGGGAAGAAGCTGGGCTTCTACAAGACCTTAGAGGTAAGTCATCTAGGGCACGTAAGTAGAACGAAGTACACCTATTAACGAAACAAATTATATTGTTAAATATTTTTGGAAAAATAAAGATCGTCTGAAGCCCGGGACAAGACTCGAACTTGTGCCCTCTGTATTGCCGGTACAGCACGCAGTGATTTCGAAATGAAATGAAAATAACGTGACAAACGATCGACAGCCCGCCTGTTTCCGGCCAGGCGTCTCTTCACAACATCAACAAATTTAATCTAAATCAGTTCAGCGGTTTAAGCGTGAAGAGGTAACAGACAGACAGACACACTTTCGCATTTACAATATAAGTATGGATGAATGGAGAATATCGTGCTTAGTGATATTGGAAATGAAGCTAGGAGCCTTTCCAGCACGAGAAGCAGTTGGTAGACTCGGCCCTGGACACCATAGAGTTGCCGGCCGCAGCCCTGGGACCCCTCGAGCCGGCCGCCGAACCGCTCAAGGTGGAGCTCGACTCCTTCTCCGACTATGAGGACAACATCACGCTTGAGGAGTTCAGGTAAGAGCGGTTACACTGTGACTCTTGACAGCGATACAAACACTTATCGGCGACACTAGTGTAATCTAGTAATGTCTAGACAGACAGACTAGACATTACTAGATTTACTTTACACCATGTCGGGCGCAAACAAGTGTACGGCCCACCGGATGGTAAGTGGTTACCGTAGACTATGGCCGCTTGCAACTCCAGGGGTGTTACATGCGCGATGCCGACCCTTTAAGAATTTATACACTCTCTTCTTGAATAACCCCATACTGTAGTCCCTCGGGAAAGCCTCGGCGGGGAGCTCGTTCCACAACCGGAGCGTCCGAGGGAGGAAAACTGTACGAAACTGGTACGCTACCATTTCACTTCTGGGGTTTGATATTCATCTGTATCGACTACATTGAAGTATCGCCGAACGGTCGGCGACCTTAGAAGTGCTTAATTGATAAAAACTACTGGCTCTGTGGGCTGCAGACCACGCGCGTCTGTGTTTTTAAACAATTTCCTTGAGCAATTTCCAATATCCGTATCGACACAATATTTGGGTACAAACTTCCAAGCTACGGTAGCCTAGTGGTTCAGGCGTGCGGCTGTCAAACGGCGGTCCTGGGTTAGGATCACAGCTCGTGGTACCAATGAGTTTTTGGGTGAGCAAAAGCTCACCCAAAGGCGAAGGAAAAACATCGTGAGGAAACCTGCATAGATCTGCGAAGAAATTCAAAGGTGAAAAGTCCCCAACCCGCACTGGGCCAGCGTGGGCACTACTGCCCATTCCCTCTCATAATGAGAGGGGGCCTGTGCCCAGCAGTGGGACGAATATAGTTGTATCTGGTGTGTTGTGTGCCAATAAACTACTATTCTATTCTATTCTATTCTACAGGCTGATTTATTTATTATACAAACTTCCTACATCACCTTGGGCTGTTTCCAGATCGACCGTGCCAAAGACGGAGAATGACCTGCCCGACGAGAGCCTGGTCAAGCTAGAAGACAGCAAGAAGAAGAAGAAGACCAAGAAGAAGGAACAGCCCAAGGCCAAGCGGAAGAAGACGTAAACCTGCTGCTATTTTTACGAGCTTAACTTGCCCTGTTAGTGGGGGACAATTCTTGGAACTGAATTTTTAACCAGATAACCTCCACCGATTGAGCTGAAATTTTGGGTATAAGTACAGTTTGAATGACAATTCAATATTATGGTACCATCGAGCTGATCTGATGATGGAGACAGCAGCTGGCCATGGGAATTCAGTACTTAACAGACGTAACCCCGTTGAGTTTGGGCTCGTTAGAATCGTCTCAACGAGTAGTACAGGAGGCAATAAATGAAATTAAAGTGGTGTAATGATTTGAAATATGTAAAATATAATCCATACTATACCTTTACCCAAAATTTCAGCTCAATCGCAACGGCAAGTGACTGAAAAATAAATAGCAAATTTTGACAGACAACTTACTTACATACATACATACGAACTGGTCAAGTTAATATAAAGATTGTAAAAAATACATGTAGCTGCGACCTACTAAGTAGGTCGGCTACGTGACCCCCCGGGGGGTCACCACCCACGGCTTGGCAGACACTGATGTACACAATTTGTCACAGCAAAGAGCCGGCAGAAGGTGAAGAGCCCAAGACGAGTATCAGGAAGACCGTGGAGCTGGACCCCGCCAAGATAAGGATCGTCATGCTCAACCCGGAGGAGCAATTCAAACAGAGCGAGGTCAGTCGGAAATACCTATTTCATACTGGACAAAATTTAACTTTGGCTGGATTAATTTTACCCAAGAAAAAAATTGGCGATAAAAATTACTCAGTAAAATTTTCACCAAATTCACTTTTGCTGGTATTAATTTTGATCCAATTTCTAAATGGCAAGTTCTTGTTGTCGATTTTTCATTTTTGCCGAATGCCAGCAAATCGATTGATCGTGTAGAACTCGGCTAAGCAACTACATTAAAAAAGTTCGTTTGTCTTTATTTATCACTTTGACTTTTCTTATCGAGGGAAAGAGACAAACACATTTTAACTAACAGAAACTTGTTAAGTTTTATGAATAGTGACGGGGTGATAGTGAAATGGGTTTACGATATTCACAAAAAGAGTGGATGGATTGAAACCCTATAAAATGGTAATGATAAAGAAAAGGTCTAGAAAGACATCCCTTATTAGCGATAAGACCGCCTATTGCTATCATTGTATAGCGTAAGGTTCTTGTGTTGTTTTTATTTCTTTTGTTGAACATTAAAGTATATTGCTATTATATCGTTTAATGAAATGAAATGAAAATGAATAAGTTTATTGTGAAAATGAAATGTAAAAGTAGAACGGTTTAGTAAGTATTATTTTCAGGAAGAGAGCAAAGCCAAGTTCCCGTACCAATGTCACCTGTGTTACAAGGGATTCAATTTCGACACCAAATTGGAGAATCACATGCGGAAACACAGTCCCGTGAGTACTTGACTCGTATTACTGGTCCGCGGGCGGGTCGCGGTCGCGGTCGCGGTCGCGCGCGCCCGCGCACATTATATAACAGACCGATCGACGTTCAACATGGCGCCGGCAGCTGTCATTCGCCGCTGAACATTACAGACGACCGAAACCGTTGGTAAAATCATGTAACGTCCGTTAAAATGTGAGTAAACGGGCAGTATTTTTTTCAAAATATCTTAAAGTATTACGAAGTCACAACTGTTTTAATATTGCTTGTTTGAGAGAGAGACAGAAAACATATATATA
This sequence comes from Epinotia bilunana, assembly GCA_947049275.1. Taxonomy (NCBI): domain Eukaryota; kingdom Metazoa; phylum Arthropoda; class Insecta; order Lepidoptera; family Tortricidae; genus Epinotia; species Epinotia bilunana. The sequence continues at coordinate 504,917 of OX346277.1, read as the reverse complement.
GTTATAGCATAGTAAATAATTGGTCACACACAAACTCCCTAGTATTAAACCCTAACAAGTCGAAATACTTAATATTAGGCTCGAAGACCCAAATAGAAACGGTTGAAAAACTAAATATCGATTTACATATTAACAAAGATCCAGTCGAGCGGCTCGTAATCTTGGAATTGTTATGGACGGCGAGCTGCGCTTTGAACAACACCTGCTTGATACTGTGCGCAACTGTTTTTTTTAGGCTTAAAATACTGTACAAAATTCGCGACTTTCTTAATGTCGAACTTAGGATACAGCTTTGCGATACACTTGTCCTATCAAAATTAAATTATGGTGACATTGTGTACGCGCCGCGTCTGTTGTCGCGAACGCAGAGACTGATCCAGCGAGTGCAAAACGCTTGTGCGCGTTTCTGTTTCCATATCCCGCCGCGCACGCAAGTTACGCCATTCCTGAATCAAAATCGTCCATACGTCAAAAACTACACTTAGCCACACTGATGTTTGGCATAGTTAATAAACAGGTTCCCTCATACCTTTACAATAAGTCGACGTGGTTTCGTAACTCTAGGTCCTCGGGAGTCAGGTCAGCGAGATTCCTTCAGCTTGTTTGTCCGAGGCCGCACACGGCAGCATTTCGAGGCAGCTTCCGCTACGCAGCTACCAAGTGCTGGAACATCATTCCTCCTCCTCCCGTGCCTTAAAGTCCATTCATAGCTTTAAATTAAAACTCCGGATACATCTTTTTAACCCTTTCACCGCCACAAGCCGACAACGCAAAATCGTGACTACGACGCCAGAGACGGCGCTGGCCGACAAACATTTTTTGATGAATACGCCTTGAAAAACAGCCCATTTTTATGGTGGCGTTATTTCTTTACCCATTTTAATTTTACCCCCGTGGCGTCAGTGGCACAGCGTATTGCTTCGCCGTCGGGCGGTGAAAAGGTTAATGTACAAATTGGTCGTTAATTACTTGTTACTTATAAAATAAGAAATGAACCTGTGGGTAGATAGGTACTTACTTTTACTGCTTACGCAAGTACAGCCCGACTGTTGCAGTATGCTGCTTACTTATCTTATTGCTGCATAACACATAGCTATTATTATTATTTTATTTGTATAAGATTATGTTCATTGTAATAGTAGTTTTACACTTAGTTATTACCACTTTTTTATTTGATGTTTTTTATTACGTACAGTCGGCCCATGAAAATGTTGAGCATACTTAGAACCTTGTCGTACCAAAATGGAAGGAATTACGTTTTGTACTCAAATGTCACAAGTATTTGAAACCTCCTCAGTTTAGGCATTAAAACTTTTAATGTTATTATATGACTGATAAATGTCATGTCAATGTCAATTTCCAAATGATATTCTTTCATATTAATGTTCTGATGCGTGTGAAGAAGTAAAATTTCCAGAAGAAATGGAAAGAGCTGAAATTGTTGCCCAGTATCAAGCGGGAAATACAATTTCTGAGATATCTCGAAATTTGGGAGTAACTGTAGTATTTTTATTAACGTTGTTTGTTCTAACATTAGTGAGCCGTCCCTATTACAAGTGTTAGAAGCGGGGGACGGTAGTCGTGGTCTGCCTGTGCCCCCGCGCCCCGTGACCCCCGCGCCCCCGTGACCCCGGCGTGGATGTTGCAGGCGCGGGGCCCGTTCTCGTGCGCGCTGTGCAGCATGTTCTTCCCGTCGGCGTACAGCCGCAGCGTGCACGCGCACATCCACACGCGCCGCTACGAGTGCTGCGCGTGCGGCCGCCGCATGACCGACCGCGCCTCCATCCTCGACCACTACAGGTACTGACACGAGCTAGGCTGTACTGTACTGTGCTCGGCCAGCGAGGCCCATGTTCACAAATACCTTACAGACTGACAAACATATCGATATCCAAAACTTATAAGCAGCACAATGAGACGCTAAGCCGGCGACGCGCGGCGCATGTTCCGGGTATCAAAGAACCGGCCTCGAAATCGCCGGAGAAGTACACCCTTGACACCCTTCGGCCGAAACTCCTCTTTCATGAAAGTCGACAGCTTGTCAGCTCTCACTCTCACCACAAATGAAATTGCCGTTTTTGAGATCTTGGACTTCGAAATGAAAAATGTCGGGGCTTTCTCAACTTTTTTAATAATTACATTCACTTATATTATACTAGCTGATGCCCGCGGCTTCGCCCGCGTGGTTATAGGAAAATGTAACATATTGAGTTTTCCCGTGGGAATTAGATGTTTTCCCGCTAGAAAAAGTAGCCTATTTCACTCTCCAGCTTCTAAACTATCTCCATACAAAAAAATCACATCAATACGACGCTCCGTTGCGACGTCAAAGAAGGACAAACATACACACTTTCGCATTTATAATCTTAGTAAGGATTTTTACACTTCTACTACTACTACCAGGCCTAGCCCACTGTCAATTTGGCGCGAAACGACGTTTGTCTATGGTAACCTTCTGTGGATTTCTGCCAAGGGCTGTACGTCGTTTCGCGCACAATGACGTTTCATATAAACGTATCGTTTTCGTAGTAACAACATAATTTAAGGCGGTGCATTGGATATTATCGCGTGCTTTGAAACGCCGTTCTGACTAGATTAAGAAACAATAAGTTCTGATTTTCAGATATATGATTCTTGACTATATGATTGTTTATCTGATTTGATCGATACATGTTTGTTTAAAATTTCCTCGATAGAAAAAAAAATCCAAAGTTGGGTCTGTATTTTTCTTTTTTTAGCCAGCGTACTCAAACGATACATTATTTTACGACACAATCAAGTTAATACTATTTTATCTCATCTGAAATCTCATTTGATGAAATTTAAATAAAACTTCACTTAGTTAGGTAATTATCGATATTTGTCCAAAAAAGCCATTCTCGAAGAGTGTTACATCTCTTTTCCTCGTGCGCGGAAGGCATCAGCGTATCTCTGTCTAGGGGGCGTCTTTGACTCACATCAAGGCATCCCCTTAATTGATCGCACACCGTTATACGAATTTCAATTTCACAACATCTTGCTAACATGACTAAAAAAGTAATCCTATTGCAAAAAATGACGTGTTTTTTTAGTTAATCCTGACTTCCTGGCTACTGTATCATTCCATTATCATATCATATTATTATTTCCAATATTTGTGATCATCTCGACGACAAACATGGGAACTAAAATAGTTATCATGTTGGATGTACAGTTATGTGGTGCTATAAAAAATACAGCTAATGTCAACATTTAGGCAGTGGCCCTTCTTGTACCTATAGCTACTATTAATTATTCTGTGCTACTACTTAAGTTGCCTTGCCGCACATTGCACGTAGAAGCGCCGTAAATTTAATCACGATCGGTTCAGCGTTTTAAGCGTAAAAAGGTGACAAGGTATATATGTTTCTTTATCTACAGAACACAACACGAAGGCCTGGTGTCGCACTTCACGTGTCATCTCTGTGGAAAGCTTTCTAAGTAAGTATCGGTGGGGCGTGTATGCATATGGCTCGAACTTTTTAACTGGTATGTTAGGTCATCCCCCAAAAGGTATGTTTAATATACCTATTTGATTTTTTGTTAATGGGTTTTCTTCAAGGAGATGTAACCATGCCAACGAGCAACAAGAAGAATTCCAATCCATTCTATTTTAATTATTGTATTCAATGAAGTTGTATTTTTTTTGTTTCAACTAGCTTTCTGTCGCGACTTCGTCCGCGTAGAACTCCTACATGTCGTACCCCCGTCATCCCCAAGAGATGATTTCCGTGATCAAAACTATCTTATGTCTTTCCAACGATCTCAAACTGTCTTCATACCAAATTTAATCTTAATCGGTCAGTAGTTTAAGTGTGAAAAGGTAACATAGAAACCGACAGAGCTACTTTTGCATTTATAATATGAGTATCGATGTACTTTTGTGCCTCTTCGATCCACGACCGGTCCAGCGATTACGGTGCTGGGTTCGAATCCCGGTAAAAGCAAATATTTGTGTGATCAGCATGAATATTTGTTTCCGAGTCCATCGATCGATTATCGATTTGTGTAAAACTGTCCCCGAATATTTATTTGTTACTAGCTTCCGCCCGCGACATCGTCTGCGTGGACCCGGGATAAAAACTATCCTATATTTGAATTCAGGCTTTAAACTATCTTCGTGCCAAATTTCATCCAAATCGGTTGAGCCTTTTAAGCGTGATTGAGTAACAAACATCCAAACATCTAAACATCCGAACTTTCGCATTATAATATTAGTAGGAAGTGTCCTGACCGGTTGTGTCTGGTCTGTTGTCAGTAATAGCAAAACGCACCGCGGCCACATGAGGAACCACCACAGCGGGCAGCGCCCGGAGTGCGAGCAGTGCGGCAAGACGTTCGTCAACAAAGACTCGCTGGCGGAACACAGACAGTGAGTGTTGTTATTGCAAACACTCGGAAATTAGCACTTAGTAATAATAATAATAGTCATTTCAGGCAAACAACAAATACCTTAAAGACTAAGATACATTACAATACAATTGTAAAATTAAAACACTAATTATTAATAAGGCGACGAAACTGTGGCTACGTTGCGTCAAGTCCGGGGTAAAATTCGGTAGGTTGCCCCGGAACCGCCGAAACACGACACTCTTCGGCCAGAAGTCAGCACACGCGATGGTGGATGGATTTAAAATACTCACCATCAGGTTACATGTACAATAGATAGAATCACACGAATTTTCAGGTGTTGCAAAACATCACTTGTTCAAAAAATAGTAAGAAGAATATAATCTATCTTAGTGTTATTGGTACGTTTACAAACAAAATACATTTCTTCTTTTTTACGTATATACATATGAGTGAGCAACAATGAATAAATGTACCTATCTATTGTTGATGTTTCTTAGCAACGTACAAAAGATGCCTTTAATCCCAAATTGCCTTTCCCAAAAATGCCTAATTGTTTTTTAACCTTTTGGCAGCCACGGTGCAAAACAAAACGCTGCGCTACTGTAGCCAGAGCAAAAACAAGGGTTCGATCTGTGCAAAACATAGTGAATTCAAATGGGATATCGATAGTTAAATAATACCTAGCTAATAATAACACTAATAGTAAAGGCGTTTTAGGCGTAGGGATGTGACGGCCCCAAGGCGTAGGGATGTGACGGCCCCAAGGCGTAGGGATGTGACGGCCCCATCGCCCACCAGATTTCTGGTGCAATCAGTCAACGTAAGGCAGCTTGTGGCGGGCTGTTAGGGCGTAGCGACCCTACGTACCTGAGTACTCCTGGGGGTGTCCTGTGGTCAGGTTGAGCCGACCGGGTGGATGGTTGGACAGGCCCCCTGTCTCTGGCTTGCCTTTACTGGCCGTTCAGAGTGGAGTCGCAAGAGCTGTTGCTCGAGGGTTGATGTGGACACCTAAGTGGCGAGTTGGCTATATGTTTAAAGTCCAGTGCCACCTCTCTTCCCCCCAGCTTTCTGACCGGTGTTGCCCTTAGGCCATTTTTTAATGTCGCTATTAATAGGGGCCCATCTAGCAGTTGGCGAGTCACCGTCTGCCAGAGATAAAAAGTGAGACAGTTTTATTAGGCAGGCGTCCGATGTTTCACCCAATAGCCCAGCCACTAGTCCATCATTTTCACCCAATAACCCGTTTCATTTAGATTCCATCAACCATCAATAGGCCCTATACTCCTCAGCGGGTGCTGTCCCTGTGTGCGTCCCATGACACGGGCAGGGACAGCATCCGCTCGGTGTACTCCTTGCATTTTATTAAATTGTCAAAGGGGCCTCTACGTGTTGGCTCAGTTGGTACTTTGTAGGTACCTAGCTCCACGCACGCCTCCCAAAGGTCCGGGACGTCATTGTCCCGTGAGCGGGAAAGACACTAATGTTAAAAAAAGTGTTAGAAATATACTTGAATATGATGTTATTGCATTTTCATTGAATATGAACATTAAAAAACAACATTAAAGTACTTAAATACCAAAATATCTGCACAGAATACATTTTAGATCAGTGATCGATTCACAACACTACTGAGGTGATGACGTCACGCGTTGTCGGCTCCGGCCGTCAAGGGTCACAAAGGCATAGGAAATTGTTTTCATACTAGAGTTGGGAAGCTGGTGTATGCGTTTACTTGTCATATCGAGTAGGGACTTATAATTATAAAATTATAAAAGGTTAAATAATTTTAAAAAGTTTTTTTTTAATTTGTCATTTATTTTATTAGAGGAGGTACATAAAATCAACTACATAATTATATATATAAAAATCAACATACAAATAAAATGCAATAAACTAAACAACACAATAAAGTGAGTAGTATAATAAGTGGCATAAATTAAAAAAAAAAGCGCTCATAAAACATGATTGAAAATTCCGATTTCGGCTTCATTTACAATGTTTTTCTATAACAACCTTTACTTCGTCGAAGACGTTGTCCAGCAGATCCCTGACTTTTGAAGTTAATAATCTCCTCTTATCAAATTGATTATCTGAAAACATACATTATACTACTCTCATTGCAAATAGGTAATTTACAACCAACAATGTCGTAAGTAAAGGGTAACATCCTAGAATACTTGCATGTGCAGGTAAAGATAAAAAGGAATTAGCCGATTGATAAGAAGTGACCCCGCTGTTTGTGTGAATGCAATTAAGCGTGGTATATTTTGATTCGTATTTATATCTATCTAGAAAGCAAGGCTGAGCTTTCACCCTATCGGTAAAATTATTTTTTTTAGGCTGACCGTTTAACACTTAATCTTTTCTTGTTTACAATATCTTTGTCTGTATCAATTAGAAAAAAAAATAAGTTCCATCACAGTGGGTACTTGCCAAATGGCGTTAGTTAAACTCACCCTATCGGTAAAATTATTTTTTTTAGGCTGACCGTTTAACACTTAATCTTTTCTTGTTTACAATATCTTTGTCTGTATCAATTAGAAAAAAAAATAAGTTCCATCACAGTGGGTACTTGCCAAATGGCGTTAGTTAAACTCACCCTATCGGTAAAATTATTATTTTTAGGCTGACCGTTTAACACTTAATCTTTTCTTGTTTACAATATCTTTGTCTGTATCAATTAGAAAAAAAAATAAGTTCCATCACAGTGGGTACTTGCCAAATGGCGTTAGTTAAACTCACCCTATCGGTAAAATTATTTTTTTTAGGCTGACCGTTTAACACTTAATCTTTTCTTGTTTACAATATCTTTGTCTGTATCAATTAGAAAAAAAAATAAGTTCCATCACAGTGGGTACTTGCCAAATGGCGTTAGTTAAACTCACCCTATCGGTAAAATTTTTTTTTTTAGGCTGACCGTTTAACACTTAATCTTTTCTTGTTTACAATATCTTTGTCTGTATCAATTAGAAAAAAAAATAAGTTCCATCACAGTGGGTACTTGCCAAATGGCGTTAGTTAAACTCACCCTATCGGTAAAATTATTTTTTTAGGCTGACCGTTTAACACTTAATCTTTTCTTGTTTACAATATCTTTGTCTGTATTAATTAGAAAAAAAAAAGTTCCATCACAGTGGGTACTTGCAAAATGGCGTTAGTTAAACATATTTTATTGATATCAAAACTACCTACAAGTCAATTTATCTATAATATTTGAAGTGCACCTAAAAAGTAAGAAAGAATCATGTTTTATATTGACCTTATGTCAAATTATTTTACTGTACCATTTAGATAAAATGGGCAAAAAAGTAAATATCCGCGAAAAAAAACCAGGCGTTGTGGTTAGTTTGCTTTGCTTACTAGATTAATTATATATGTACAGATGTAGTGCGAAATTATTTTCCTTCGTAATTTTTCGGAAAAGTTCGTATTTATCGTGCTCTCTCAAATTGCTTCTTATATAGAGTGGATAATCCGCAATTTAAAAATTCGCTGTAATTTTAATCATATTTTCAGATTACTTATAATAAGGTTGTATAGCCATGCCGAAATCTCGAAAACGGTTAAAAAAACCAATTCAAGGTATTATATTTAATATTTACCTGTACTTCATATCGGAAAATAGCAAATTCAAAAATAGAAACGACTCAGAGTATTTTAGGAAAGTTCAACAGCGAATTTCGGACGCAACAGGAATATCTAGACCAACAATTAGAAAATATTTGAACCAGGAAGAACAATACAGAAGTAATGAAAATCCCAACACAAACAAAATTAAGCTGGGTAGACCACGCAAGAAATTCTATTTAGATCTTGATGATTTTGACTACGCAATGATACGACGAATGGTTTATAACTTTCATCTCATTTATAAACAGGTCCCTACTATAAAAGTACTAAAGTCCAAATTAATAGAAACGATGAATTTTAAGGGCTGCGATTTTACACTAAGAAAAATACTTCGCCAAATGGGTTTTTTATTCAAGAAAATTGCTAATAATAGGAAAATGCTGATGGAAAAAGATGACGTTAGACTTAAAAGAATAAAGTTCATAGACCTTATAAGGAAGTACATATCTGAAGGCAGAGATATTGTGTATACTGACGAAACCTATGTTCACACATCCCATTTAACAGGAAAGTGCTGGATCGATTCTACGGATAAAGGAGTGAAACTGTTAATTTCAAAAGGTCAACGTCTAATTATAGTACATGCAGGTAGTGCCAAAGGATTTGTACCGGGTGCTCTACTTATGTATAAGTCTACTGATAAAACTGGTGATTATCACGATGCCATGAATAATGTTCATTATGAAAAATGGTTACGGAATCAACTTATTCCCAACTTGTCTCCAAATTGTGTACTAGTAGTAGACAATGCTGCTTATCACAATAAATATGTGGAATGTCCGCCCAACTCTAATACCGCAAAGCCACTTATGATAAACTGGTTAAAAAAATACAATATTCCACATAATTCATCGTCAACCAAAATACAATTATACGAAATTATTTGCCGGCATAAAGAAGACTTTGTAGAATATTCCATTGACAAAATTTTACATCAACATGGACACGAAGTGTTAAGGTTACCTCCATACCACCCCGACTTCAACCATATTGAAAATATATGGTCACAGATAAAAGGTTATGTATCAAAAAGAAACATAGATATGAATTTGGGTACAGTAAAAAAATTAATTGAAGAAAAAATAAATATTATTGGCCCGGAAGAATGGAAGAAAGTTTGTGATCATGCTATCAAATGTGAAAATGAATACCTCTAACAGGAACACTCTATGGATGATTGCATTGATAGGATTGTTATTAACGTCAATGACAGCACTGACGAATCTGACGATGATATGACTGACTCAGATTGTGAAATGGACAATATTGAAAACATCGATCCAAATACGATGAAATTGTAATGTTAGGTAGGTATAGGTAGTTTTACCAAAGTTGAAATGAATGAAACCACACCCAGTTACATTACGTACTGATTGCAAGAAAAACGAATGAACGAAGTGATTGAGTAAATGTGAGAATCTTAACAAAAAACATTTTGTCATCCCATCAGTTCGCTGCTGAACTTGCAATCGGTACGCAAAAAAAACACCAATTTTAAAAATCCTCTTTCATTCATTACAACGGTTGTGTGCGTGGCGATAACTTTCGTGAAATTGCCTATGAAACCTTTTGAATCGATTGCATTCCTCTCACACGCAGGTTATTTTTAGGTACGAGAGGGACGCCAAAGATAAAATATAGACAGGTTTTGAATTTTATCATTGTAAATATTTTCCGATAAGCTTTATTTTGTTGTCCTTTTAATTATGTTTTAAAGCGGAGATAATGTTTTGTTTAGTAGTGACAATAAAACTGATTATTTTTGAAGTTACAGAAAGTGGTTTTAAAAATCCCATTTTCAGTACTTAATAATTGTTGCGGTTGTAACATCTCTATATTATACAACAACATATTCATTTTGACATTTGACACTTAACAATAAAGTTCCATATTAGTGGGTATGAGAATGTCACTGATTTAATACGATAATTCATTGACAGTTCGGGTGTCATCGTATTCCGATAAAGATCCGAGTTTTCCCGAAGGAAAATAATTTTGCAATACATCTGTATGTATATTGAAGTATTATCTAAATAAGCAAATTTGACATAAATCAACAAGATTTTGTGTATCAAATATTAAGAACGTATGTTTAAAAAATTGTACCTACGTATTTGGGTAGATTGAATATTAGACTTGCCTAAAATCTTCTTCTTCGATTTGATCCAATTCAAAATCCATCCCGTCATCGTCATCAGCACCTTGTAATCGCAGCAACTCTTCAGTACTCATCAAACTGTTTTCACACATTTCGTCAATCAATGCACACGAACACCACTATTTAAACGTAACGCAGATTTCTCTTGCTTCTGACGTCACAGGGTAGCGTCAGTGGCCGACAAGGGCCGTCAAGACACTGATAAGCGCTTGTTTGTTAGAGATGTGCGAAACTCGTCGTGTCGATTATTATTACTAACTATAAAATGAACTATAACTATTCATTTCTTTTTGCTATGTGTATGGGGTAGCATGGTAATAAAATATCTGAACAATTGTGGTAGATCAAGACCATTTATTTTAACTATTATAGATAGGATACACTGCGAGTTAATTTTGTTTTGTTTGGCGGGCACATCCCTATTCGTCGTTGATGGCCGCTCGTAGCGCAGAGAGCCGCGCAATTTACTGTTTATTTTAATTTACTTTGTCAATCATAGCTATACAAAATATTAATAAAATTAAACTTCTAATATATATTTATAGATATTGGCATGTTGAAATTGATGTACCTACTATGAACTATTAAAATAAATGCCTGAAGTTACTTGTAAAGCTTTTTATTACATAATATTAATTCAAAATGTATGGTCGGCTGTAGCCGACGTGGCTACAGTGGCACGACTTTCCGTCGACGGGCATAGCCGACTGTGGCTGTCAAAGGGTTAAAAATAACAAACATATGGAAATTTCAATTCAGGCAAACGACATTATAAAATTTGACTTCTATAACGTATTTGAACGTTAAGAAATGATAATAACCAATTAAGGCTACTCAATTGAAGATTTAGTCCAATTAATGAAAAGGGCAGTATGAAATGAAGTCGTAAGGGAACGGTAACACATTTTTGTGCCTTGACCAGGATCCACCAGGGCATAAAGAACTACTCGTGCTCGGAGTGCGGCAAGCGGTTCCGAACGCGGGCGCAGATCAAGCATCACCAGCTCAAACACACCGACGTGAAGGAGTACTACTGCGTGGAGTGCGACGTCAGGTGAGGACTGTTTAGGAAGAACTAGTGTGGGTTACATTTTGGTGCCGTGACCAGGATCCACCGGGGCACAAAGAACTAAGTACTCGTATTTGGAGCGAGGCAAGTACTGCTGTGTCGATCGCGACGTCACGTGAGCACTACTGAAAGAGAACTACTCGTGGTAGTGTGTTGGTAGCCACACATTAAGGTAACGGTAATATATAATCCGTCAACTCTTGCGATACATAAGTGTGCTCTGATCAGATCTGAAAGCGTTACTTTCCCCGCTCTGTCTAACCTTTTTCATGTTTAAACCGGTTCGAGTTTTTGTGGACATTACCTGTCTCCAGAATTTGTTCTGTACGTAGGTGAAATTGTCGTTGAAGTTTCTATTGTAGTTCAGTTAGTGAGTTCTACGAGGTGAAAGGGTCTAAACGCTTGTACGAGATCAGAATAAACTTCATGTATATAACTTGACAAACGAATAAAACTTAGGGTATTGACATAAAACTTTCGTTATAAATAAAGAAACTGAAACTGGTATTCGTTTGTTTAACCAGAAGTTATTAATGTTATTATAGAAAGTGAATGTGGTCGTGTGTCGTTTAATTGGTATATTTCTCGCAGATTCAAATCAGCACATAGTTTGCGTCAGCACTTGGTGAAGAGTATGAAACACAAGGACAAACAGAGTTTGAAGTGAGTATAGATTAAAACCTTATTCTTCAACTATTTTTCTTTAATTGTCTTTTAACTAAGTACTATTAAGTCGTGATAAAATCTTTGTGAATGTTTAGTTATAAACTTTTTTATTACTACTGGCGTAGAAAAAGAAGAGAAAAAAGGAAAAAAAACCAAAAGGTAAAAAAGCATCATTCTTAATTCTTTTTGATAAGACTAATCGATGTAAGTTAATCGTTCATTAGCTGCATTTATGTTGCACAATTCAAGCAATCTAAGTGACATGTGTACATTTCGCGGCAGACTGTGTCGTGTGGCAACTATGAGTGATATCCGTAATGTATTTATTAGAAGTCGATAGTGAATTTATCAAAGGTTTGTCATGTGTCGTTTATACGTAAGAAAACCACGTTTGGCAGCATTTAAGGGTTATCTAACGCGGCCATTAAACTAGGAATAGGAAACAAAAATTCAATCGATTCATTTATTTCTAGTATAACGAATGAACTTGTCTTATTGATTTAGCCTAGTGGCTAGTGACAGTAGGGACGGTCCCGGGTTCGAATCGAACCCCGATAAAGGTTTGTTTCCGAGCCTTGGGTGTTTTCTACGTATTTAATTGTTTAGATCTATTAAAGGAGAGTTTCACCAATCCGTCTGTAAGTACTGGTGTGGTGGTGGGTGATGTGTCCGTAAGTGGTGTGGTGTTCGTTAAAATCTGAATATATGGAAATATTGTTTTCGATGGAATGACAGCTGCCGGCGTCATATTTGACGTCGATTGGGCTGTAATCGTAAGTCGGTGAGGGATTATTTGTATGTTTGTCTATTTAGGATCACCAACATACAAATAAATCATACAATTGAATATGTACTTCACTAGCACCGATCACAGGAACCTTATCGAGCTCACCACGGGGCTAGTTCTATGGAACTAGTGCAGCTTACAAGATAGTGTCCTCATTATCATCGTATCAGCCGAGAGACGTCCTCTGCTGGACATAGGCCTCCCCAAAAAGCGCCACAATGAGCGGTTTTGCGGCACCCGCATCAAGATTGGCCCTTAATAATTATTATGTATTGATCATCCCTTAAGGTTCGCGTGCGCGCGCTGCGACAAGCGTTTCTCGTGCGCTGCTGCGCTGGCGCGGCACGCGGACGTGCAGCACGACGGGCTGCGCGCGCATGCGTGCGGCGCGTGTCCCGCCGCGCTCGCCTCGCGCGCCTCGCTCGCCAAGCACCGCCGCCACGTCCACCAGGGCGCGCGGCCCGCCAAGCGCCACGTGTGCCACACGTGCGGCAAGGCCTTCCGGGTGAGGGAGTACACACTATACACACAGCTCGCCTCGCGCGCCTCGCTCGCCAAGCACCGCCGCCACGTCCACCAGGGCGCGCGGCCCGCCAAGCGCCACGTGTGCCACACGTGCGGCAAGGCCTTCCGGGTGAGGGAGTACACACTATACACACAGCTCGCCTCGCGCGCCTCGCTCGCCAAGCACCGCCGCCACGTCCACCAGGGCGCGCGGCCCGCCAAGCGCCACGTGTGCCACACGTGCGGCAAGGCCTTCCGGGTGAGGGAGTACACACTATACACACAGCTCGCCTCGCGCGCCTCGCTCGCCAAGCACCGCCGCCACGTCCACCAGGGCGCGCGGCCCGCCAAGCGCCACGTGTGCCACACGTGCGGCAAGGCCTTCCGGGTGAGGGAGTACACACTATACACACAGCTCGCCTCGCGCGCCTCGCTCGCCAAGCACCGCCGCCACGTCCACCAGGGCGCGCGGCCCGCCAAGCGCCACGTGTGCCACACGTGCGGCAAGGCCTTCCGGGTGAGGGAGTACACACTATACACACAGCTCGCCTCGCGCGCCTCGCTCGCCAAGCACCGCCGCCACGTCCACCAGGGCGCGCGGCCCGCCAAGCGCCACGTGTGCCACACGTGCGGCAAGGCCTTCCGGGTGAGGGAGTACACACTATACACACAGCTCGCCTCGCGCGCCTCGCTCGCCAAGCACCGCCGCCACGTCCACCAGGGCGCGCGGCCCGCCAAGCGCCACGTGTGCCACACGTGCGGCAAGGCCTTCCGGGTGAGGGAGTACACACTATACACACAGCTCGCCTCGCGCGCCTCGCTCGCCAAGCACCGCCGCCACGTCCACCAGGGCGCGCGGCCCGCCAAGCGCCACGTGTGCCACACGTGCGGCAAGGCCTTCCGGGTGAGGTGAGGGAGTACACACTATACACACAGCTCGCCTCGCGCGCCTCGCTCGCCAAGCACCGCCGCCACGTCCACCAGGGCGCGCGGCCCGCCAAGCGCCACGTGTGCCACACGTGCGGCAAGGCCTTCCGGGTGAGGGAGTACACACTATACACACAGCTCGCCTCGCGCGCCTCGCTCGCCAAGCACCGCCGCCACGTCCACCAGGGCGCGCGGCCCGCCAAGCGCCACGTGTGCCACACGTGCGGCAAGGCCTTCCGGGTGAGGGAGTACACACTATACACACAGCTCGCCTCGCGCGCCTCGCTCGCCAAGCACCGCCGCCACGTCCACCAGGGCGCGCGGCCCGCCAAGCGCCACGTGTGCCACACGTGCGGCAAGGCCTTCCGGGTGAGGGAGTACACACTATACACACAGCTCGCCTCGCGCGCCTCGCTCGCCAAGCACCGCCGCCACGTCCACCAGGGCGCGCGGCCCGCCAAGCGCCACGTGTGCCACACGTGCGGCAAGGCCTTCCGGGTGAGGGAGTACACACTATACACACAGCTCGCCTCGCGCGCCTCGCTCGCCAAGCACCGCCGCCACGTCCACCAGGGCGCGCGGCCCGCCAAGCGCCACGTGTGCCACACGTGCGGCAAGGCCTTCCGGGTGAGGGAGTACACACTATACACACAGCTCGCCTCGCGCGCCTCGCTCGCCAAGCACCGCCGCCACGTCCACCAGGGCGCGCGGCCCGCCAAGCGCCACGTGTGCCACACGTGCGGCAAGGCCTTCCGGGTGAGGGAGTACACACTATACACACAGCTCGCCTCGCGCGCCTCGCTCGCCAAGCACCGCCGCCACGTCCACCAGGGCGCGCGGCCCGCCAAGCGCCACGTGTGCCACACGTGCGGCAAGGCCTTCCGGGTGAGGGAGTACACACTATACACACAGCTCGCCTCGCGCGCCTCGCTCGCCAAGCACCGCCGCCACGTCCACCAGGGCGCGCGGCCCGCCAAGCGCCACGTGTGCCACACGTGCGGCAAGGCCTTCCGGGTGAGGGAGTACACACTATACACACAGCTCGCCTCGCGCGCCTCGCTCGCCAAGCACCGCCGCCACGTCCACCAGGGCGCGCGGCCCGCCAAGCGCCACGTGTGCCACACGTGCGGCAAGGCCTTCCGGGTGAGGGAGTACACACTATACACACAGCTCGCCTCGCGCGCCTCGCTCGCCAAGCACCGCCGCCACGTCCACCAGGGCGCGCGGCCCGCCAAGCGCCACGTGTGCCACACGTGCGGCAAGGCCTTCCGGGTGAGGGAGTACACACTATACACACAGCTCGCCTCGCGCGCCTCGCTCGCCAAGCACCGCCGCCACGTCCACCAGGGCGCGCGGCCCGCCAAGCGCCACGTGTGCCACACGTGCGGCAAGGCCTTCCGGGTGAGGGAGTACACACTATACACACAGCTCGCCTCGCGCGCCTCGCTCGCCAAGCACCGCCGCCACGTCCACCAGGGCGCGCGGCCCGCCAAGCGCCACGTGTGCCACACGTGCGGCAAGGCCTTCCGGGTGAGGGAGTACACACTATACACACAGCTCGCCTCGCGCGCCTCGCTCGCCAAGCACCGCCGCCACGTCCACCAGGGCGCGCGGCCCGCCAAGCGCCACGTGTGCCACACGTGCGGCAAGGCCTTCCGGGTGAGGGAGTACACACTATACACACAGCTCGCCTCGCGCGCCTCGCTCGCCAAGCACCGCCGCCACGTCCACCAGGGCGCGCGGCCCGCCAAGCGCCACGTGTGCCACACGTGCGGCAAGGCCTTCCGGGTGAGGGAGTACACACTATACACACAGCTCGCCTCGCGCGCCTCGCTCGCCAAGCACCGCCGCCACGTCCACCAGGGCGCGCGGCCCGCCAAGCGCCACGTGTGCCACACGTGCGGCAAGGCCTTCCGGGTGAGGGAGTACACACTATACACACAGCTCGCCTCGCGCGCCTCGCTCGCCAAGCACCGCCGCCACGTCCACCAGGGCGCGCGGCCCGCCAAGCGCCACGTGTGCCACACGTGCGGCAAGGCCTTCCGGGTGAGGGAGTACACACTATACACACAGCTCGCCTCGCGCGCCTCGCTCGCCAAGCACCGCCGCCACGTCCACCAGGGCGCGCGGCCCGCCAAGCGCCACGTGTGCCACACGTGCGGCAAGGCCTTCCGGGTGAGGGAGTACACACTATACACACAGCTCGCCTCGCGCGCCTCGCTCGCCAAGCACCGCCGCCACGTCCACCAGGGCGCGCGGCCCGCCAAGCGCCACGTGTGCCACACGTGCGGCAAGGCCTTCCGGGTGAGGGAGTACACACTATACACACAGCTCGCCTCGCGCGCCTCGCTCGCCAAGCACCGCCGCCACGTCCACCAGGGCGCGCGGCCCGCCAAGCGCCACGTGTGCCACACGTGCGGCAAGGCCTTCCGGGTGAGGGAGTACACACTATACACACAGCTCGCCTCGCGCGCCTCGCTCGCCAAGCACCGCCGCCACGTCCACCAGGGCGCGCGGCCCGCCAAGCGCCACGTGTGCCACACGTGCGGCAAGGCCTTCCGGGTGAGGGAGTACACACTATACACACAGCTCGCCTCGCGCGCCTCGCTCGCCAAGCACCGCCACCACGTCCACCAGGGCGCGCGGCCCGCCAAGCGCCACGTGTGCCACACGTGCGGCAAGGCCTTCCGGGTGAGGGAGTACACACTATACACACAGCTCGCCTCGCGCGCCTCGCTCGCCAAGCACCGCCGCCACGTCCACCAGGGCGCGCGGCCCGCCAAGCGCCACGTGTGCCACACGTGCGGCAAGGCCTTCCGGGTGAGGGAGTACACACTATACACACAGCTCGCCTCGCGCGCCTCGCTCGCCAAGCACCGCCGCCACGTCCACCAGGGCGCGCGGCCCGCCAAGCGCCACGTGTGCCACACGTGCGGCAAGGCCTTCCGGGTGAGGGAGTACACACTATACACACAGCTCGCCTCGCGCGCCTCGCTCGCCAAGCACCGCCGCCACGTCCACCAGGGCGCGCGGCCCGCCAAGCGCCACGTGTGCCACACGTGCGGCAAGGCCTTCCGGGTGAGGGAGTACACACTATACACACAGCTCGCCTCGCGCGCCTCGCTCGCCAAGCACCGCCGCCACGTCCACTAGGGCGCGCGGCCCGCCAAGCGCCACGTGTGCCACACGTGCGGCAAGGCCTTCCGGGTGAGGGAGTACACACTATACACACAGCTCGCCTCGCGCGCCTCGCTCGCCAAGCACCGCCGCCACGTCCACCAGGGCGCGCGGCCCGCCAAGCGCCACGTGTGCCACACGTGCGGCAAGGCCTTCCGGGTGAGGGAGTACACACTATACACACAGCTCGCCTCGCGCGCCTCGCTCGCCAAGCACCGCCGCCACGTCCACCAGGGCGCGCGGCCCGCCAAGCGCCACGTGTGCCACACGTGCGGCAAGGCCTTCCGGGTGAGGGAGTACACACTATACACACAGCTCGCCTCGCGCGCCTCGCTCGCCAAGCACCGCCGCCACGTCCACCAGGGCGCGCGGCCGCCAAGCGCCACGTGTGCCACACGTGCGGCAAGGCCTTCCGGGTGAGGGAGTACACACTATACACACAGCTCGCCTCGCGCGCCTCGCTCGCCAAGCACCGCCGCCACGTCCACCAGGGCGCGCGGCCCGCCAAGCGCCACGTGTGCCACACGTGCGGCAAGGCCTTCCGGGTGAGGGAGTACACACTATACACACAGCTCGCCTCGCGCGCCTCGCTCGCCAAGCACCGCCGCCACGTCCACCAGGGCGCGCGGCCCGCCAAGCGCCACGTGTGCCACACGTGCGGCAAGGCCTTCCGGGTGAGGGAGTACACACTATACACACAGCTCGCCTCGCGCGCCTCGCTCGCCAAGCACCGCCGCCACGTCCACCAGGGCGCGCGGCCCGCCAAGCGCCACGTGTGCCACACGTGCGGCAAGGCCTTCCGGGTGAGGGAGTACACACTATACACACAGCTCGCCTCGCGCGCCTCGCTCGCCAAGCACCGCCGCCACGTCCACCAGGGCGCGCGGCCCGCCAAGCGCCACGTGTGCCACACGTGCGGCAAGGCCTTCCGGGTGAGGGAGTACACACTATACACACAGCTCGCCTCGCGCGCCTCGCTCGCCAAGCACCGCCGCCACGTCCACCAGGGCGCGCGGCCCGCCAAGCGCCACGTGTGCCACACGTGCGGCAAGGCCTTCCGGGTGAGGGAGTACACACTATACACACAGCTCGCCTCGCGCGCCTCGCTCGCCAAGCACCGCCGCCACGTCCACCAGGGCGCGCGGCCCGCCAAGCGCCACGTGTGCCACACGTGCGGCAAGGCCTTCCGGGTGAGGGAGTACACACTATACACACAGCTCGCCTCGCGCGCCTCGCTCGCCAAGCACCGCCGCCACGTCCACCAGGGCGCGCGGCCCGCCAAGCGCCACGTGTGCCACACGTGCGGCAAGGCCTTCCGGGTGAGGGAGTACACACTATACACACAGCTCGCCTCGCGCGCCTCGCTCGCCAAGCACCGCCGCCACGTCCACCAGGGCGCGCGGCCCGCCAAGCGCCACGTGTGCCACACGTGCGGCAAGGCCTTCCGGGTGAGGGAGTACACACTATACACACAGCTCGCCTCGCGCGCCTCGCTCGCCAAGCACCGCCGCCACGTCCACCAGGGCGCGCGGCCCGCCAAGCGCCACGTGTGCCACACGTGCGGCAAGGCCTTCCGGGTGAGGGAGTACACACTATACACACAGCTCGCCTCGCGCGCCTCGCTCGCCAAGCACCGCCGCCACGTCCACCAGGGCGCGCGGCCCGCCAAGCGCCACGTGTGCCACACGTGCGGCAAGGCCTTCCGGGTGAGGGAGTACACACTATACACACAGCTCGCCTCGCGCGCCTCGCTCGCCAAGCACCGCCGCCACGTCCACCAGGGCGCGCGGCCCGCCAAGCGCCACGTGTGCCACACGTGCGGCAAGGCCTTCCGGGTGAGGGAGTACACACTATACACACAGCTCGCCTCGCGCGCCTCGCTCGCCAAGCACCGCCGCCACGTCCACCAGGGCGCGCGGCCCGCCAAGCGCCACGTGTGCCACACGTGCGGCAAGGCCTTCCGGGTGAGGGAGTACACACTATACACACAGCTCGCCTCGCGCGCCTCGCTCGCCAAGCACCGCCGCCACGTCCACCAGGGCGCGCGGCCCGCCAAGCGCCACGTGTGCCACACGTGCGGCAAGGCCTTCCGGGTGAGGGAGTACACACTATACACACAGCTCGCCTCGCGCGCCTCGCTCGCCAAGCACCGCCGCCACGTCCACCAGGGCGCGCGGCCCGCCAAGCGCCACGTGTGCCACACGTGCGGCAAGGCCTTCCGGGTGAGGGAGTACACACTATACACACAGCTCGCCTCGCGCGCCTCGCTCGCCAAGCACCGCCGCCACGTCCACCAGGGCGCGCGGCCCGCCAAGCGCCACGTGTGCCACACGTGCGGCAAGGCCTTCCGGGTGAGGGAGTACACACTATACACACAGCTCGCCTCGCGCGCCTCGCTCGCCAAGCACCGCCGCCACGTCCACCAGGGCGCGCGGCCCGCCAAGCGCCACGTGTGCCACACGTGCGGCAAGGCCTTCCGGGTGAGGGAGTACACACTATACACACAGCTCGCCTCGCGCGCCTCGCTCGCCAAGCACCGCCGCCACGTCCACCAGGGGCGCGCGGCCCGCCAAGCGCCACGTGTGCCACACGTGCGGCAAGGCCTTCCGGGTGAGGGAGTACACACTATACACACAGCTCGCCTCGCGCGCCTCGCTCGCCAAGCACCGCCGCCACGTCCACCAGGGCGCGCGGCCCGCCAAGCGCCACGTGTGCCACACGTGCGGCAAGGCCTTCCGGGTGAGGGAGTACACACTATACACACAGCTCGCCTCGCGCGCCTCGCTCGCCAAGCACCGCCACCACGTCCACCAGGGCGCGCGGCCCGCCAAGCGCCACGTGTGCCACACGTGCGGCAAGGCCTTCCGGGTGAGGGAGTACACACTATACACACAGCTCGCCTCGCGCGCCTCGCTCGCCAAGCACCGCCGCCACGTCCACCAGGGCGCGCGGCCCGCCAAGCGCCACGTGTGCCACACGTGCGGCAAGGCCTTCCGGGTGAGGGAGTACACACTATACACACAGCTCGCCTCGCGCGCCTCGCTCGCCAAGCACCGCCGCCACGTCCACCAGGGCGCGCGGCCCGCCAAGCGCCACGTGTGCCACACGTGCGGCAAGGCCTTCCGGGTGAGGGAGTACACACTATACACACAGCTCGCCTCGCGCGCCTCGCTCGCCAAGCACCGCCGCCACGTCCACCAGGGCGCGCGGCCCGCCAAGCGCCACGTGTGCCACACGTGCGGCAAGGCCTTCCGGGTGAGGGAGTACACACTATACACACAGCTCGCCTCGCGCGCCTCGCTCGCCAAGCACCGCCGCCACGTCCACCTAGGGCGCGCGGCCCGCCAAGCGCCACGTGTGCCACACGTGCGGCAAGGCCTTCCGGGTGAGGGAGTACACACTATACACACAGCTCGCCTCGCGCGCCTCGCTCGCCAAGCACCGCCGCCACGTCCACCAGGGCGCGCGGCCCGCCAAGCGCCACGTGTGCCACACGTGCGGCAAGGCCTTCCGGGTGAGGGAGTACACACTATACACACAGCTCGCCTCGCGCGCCTCGCTCGCCAAGCACCGCCGCCACGTCCACCAGGGCGCGCGGCCCGCCAAGCGCCACGTGTGCCACACGTGCGGCAAGGCCTTCCGGGTGAGGGAGTACACACTATACACACAGCTCGCCTCGCGCGCCTCGCTCGCCAAGCACCGCCGCCACGTCCACCAGGGCGCGCGGCCCGCCAAGCGCCACGTGTGCCACACGTGCGGCAAGGCCTTCCGGGTGAGGGAGTACACACTATACACACAGCTCGCCTCGCGCGCCTCGCTCGCCAAGCACCGCCGCCACGTCCACCAGGGCGCGCGGCCCGCCAAGCGCCACGTGTGCCACACGTGCGGCAAGGCCTTCCGGGTGAGGGAGTACACACTATACACACAGCTCGCCTCGCGCGCCTCGCTCGCCAAGCACCGCCGCCACGTCCACCAGGGCGCGCGGCCCGCCAAGCGCCACGTGTGCCACACGTGCGGCAAGGCCTTCCGGGTGAGGGAGTACACACTATACACACAGCTCGCCTCGCGCGCCTCGCTCGCCAAGCACCGCCGCCACGTCCACCAGGGCGCGCGGCCCGCCAAGCGCCACGTGTGCCACACGTGCGGCAAGGCCTTCCGGGTGAGGGAGTACACACTATACACACAGCTCGCCTCGCGCGCCTCGCTCGCCAAGCACCGCCGCCACGTCCACCAGGGCGCGCGGCCCGCCAAGCGCCACGTGTGCCACACGTGCGGCAAGGCCTTCCGGGTGAGGGAGTACACACTATACACACAGCTCGCCTCGCGCGCCTCGCTCGCCAAGCACCGCCGCCACGTCCACCAGGGCGCGCGGCCCGCCAAGCGCCACGTGTGCCACACGTGCGGCAAGGCCTTCCGGGTGAGGGAGTACACACTATACACACAGCTCGCCTCGCGCGCCTCGCTCGCCAAGCACCGCCGCCACGTCCACCAGGGCGCGCGGCCCGCCAAGCGCCACGTGTGCCACACGTGCGGCAAGGCCTTCCGGGTGAGGGAGTACACACTATACACACAGCTCGCCTCGCGCGCCTCGCTCGCCAAGCACCGCCGCCACGTCCACCAGGGCGCGCGGCCCGCCAAGCGCCACGTGTGCCACACGTGCGGCAAGGCCTTCCGGGTGAGGGAGTACACACTATACACACAGCTCGCCTCGCGCGCCTCGCTCGCCAAGCACCGCCGCCACGTCCACCAGGGCGCGCGGCCCGCCAAGCGCCACGTGTGCCACACGTGCGGCAAGGCCTTCCGGGTGAGGGAGTACACACTATACACACAGCTCGCCTCGCGCGCCTCGCTCGCCAAGCACCGCCGCCACGTCCACCAGGGCGCGCGGCCCGCCAAGCGCCACGTGTGCCACACGTGCGGCAAGGCCTTCCGGGTGAGGGAGTACACACTATACACACAGCTCGCCTCGCGCGCCTCGCTCGCCAAGCACCGCCGCCACGTCCACCAGGGCGCGCGGCCCGCCAAGCGCCACGTGTGCCACACGTGCGGCAAGGCCTTCCGGGTGAGGGAGTACACACTATACACACAGCTCGCCTCGCGCGCCTCGCTCGCCAAGCACCGCCGCCACGTCCACCAGGGCGCGCGGCCCGCCAAGCGCCACGTGTGCCACACGTGCGGCAAGGCCTTCCGGGTGAGGGAGTACACACTATACACACAGCTCGCCTCGAGCGCCTCGCTCGCCAAGCACCGCCGCCACGTCCACCAGGGCGCGCGGCCCGCCAAGCGCCACGTGTGCCACACGTGCGGCAAGGCCTTCCGGGTGAGGGAGTACACACTATACACACAGCTCGCCTCGCGCGCCTCGCTCGCCAAGCACCGCCGCCACGTCCACCAGGGCGCGCGGCCCGCCAAGCGCCACGTGTGCCACACGTGCGGCAAGGCCTTCCGGGTGAGGGAGTACACACTATACACACAGCTCGCCTCGCGCGCCTCGCTCGCCAAGCACCGCCGCCACGTCCACCAGGGCGCGCGGCCCGCCAAGCGCCATGTGTGCCACACGTGCGGCAAGGCCTTCCGGGTGAGGGAGTACACACTATACACACAGCTCGCCTCGCGCGCCTCGCTCGCCAAGCACCGCCGCCACGTCCACCAGGGCGCGCGGCCCGCCAAGCGCCACGTGTGCCACACGTGCGGCAAGGCCTTCCGGGTGAGGGAGTACACACTATACACACAGGGGGCACCGGGGGCCTTCTGCAAACAGTATACATAATAGAGTTTGACTAACTTGTCGTGTGACAAAAAAGTGCGTCAATTTTAAAAACGCACGCTGATAACACGGAATGCATTGCGGCATAATTTAATAAGTACAGTGTAACAGACAGACCTTATTACTACGGAAATAAGGTTGTTGTATACATATTTTTGCAACTTTGGGTATATACATATTAGTGACCTTGACTGTACCTTCGGCTTACTTTATAGGTAAAATGGTTGTCATAAAGAATTTGAAACAAATGCTTGTGACATGACTCGTCAGCCGGTCTCTATAAGATCGATCGTTTGAAACGCTGGTTCTTAAGTCATTATCACCTCACTATTATCGCCGTCAATGTGTGACAAACGCCAGAATTTGTATGAAATAACACGTTCTCACTTGGCCGGTTTTTTTCTTTTAGTATCCCTTGGTACTAAAATATTGAGTTAGGTCACCTCAAAGTTGGGAGGTTGGTACGAGTAGGTGACTAAGTGGGTAACTCATTCTGACCGGGCGGCCGGGCCGATGTAAATGTCAACTACCCTCACTACAACACATGTTGATCGTACCTGACTGTACTTCCGTTCACCACGACAACACTTCACTAAAACTTTACTCACTATTGCACTTCACTGTACTTCACTTTATTATACCCGCTTGTATTTACTTGTTTTTGGTTACTGATTTGAGCTTGAAGGCGACTTGACCCCATGATTTCAGGAAAAATCTCGTTAGCGGGTTTCTACTCAGGATATCGCCATCTAGCGGCTAATTAATGAACTGATTTTGATATGTACATAATTTTTTTTAATGTTCCGTCGGCGACGTGTGGCGTATCGTATATGTCACTTAAATGTTGCTACTAGTAACGCCATCTATTCGATTTTAATAGCTTCTACAATTCTCAACATCCTCCGCCGCCGAGGAAGTATTCCTTGCTCTAGTTGGAAAGTACACAGCTTGGTAATCGATCGTTGTGTGATCCCAAAAGCTGTGCGGATGTCGTACATACGAGTCAATCCATCAGTGCCAGTGTATTTCTTAAGTACTCTACCGACTCTCCAGTTCGCTGGTGGATATCTAGGATCTTTGATTAATACCAATTCATCAATTTCCAAATCCTTTTGTGTTGTATTCCATTTTGGACGTAGTTGTAAGAGAGAAAGATATTCTGCTTGCCATTTCTTCCAAAAATCTCCTAGCAGGCGCTGAGTCAATTGCCATCTCGATAAGCTTGTTATTGTACTCTGTTCATAACTACGATCTGGTAAGCTGATTAAGGGTTCGCCAACCAGAAAGTGAGCTGGTGACAAATAGTCTACATTATCACCTAATGGAGCCAATGGGCGTGAATTAAGACACGCTTCTATCTGCGTCAGTACGGTGTACATCTCTTCAAATGTTAGTGTTGAATCTTTCATTATCCTTTTCAGATGGTATTTTGTCGATTTTACACCGGCCTCCCATAATCCTCCAAAGTTTGGTGCTCCAGGTGGAATATATCTCCATCGAGTACCTTTGTCATCTAAATTCTTGAGTAGTTCCTCTGGGATTTCGTTGCGACCTTGCTGCCACATCTTTAACAATTCTTTTTCAGCTGCGATGAATGTGGTACCATGATCACTCCAAAGCTCCTTGCAATGCCCTCGCCTGGAGATGAATCTCTTGAAAGCAGCGATAAACGCATCTGTGGTCATATCGCTGACTAATTCAAGGTTGGCTTGGCTTTAGTAGACATACACAAAATAACGCAATATACGCCTTGAATGTTTTAGCTCCGCGGCCTTTACTCATTCTGCACGTGATGGGGCCAGCGAAGTCAACACCGCTTACTAAAAAGGGGCGTGAAGGCTTTACTCGAACTTCCGGTAAGTTTCCCATCAATTGAGTGCTGGTTTTGGCATTATATCTTGCTCACGTAACACAGTTTCTATAAAAATGTTTAATTGATGAACCTCCTTTAATAATCCAGTATTTGCTCCTCAAATATGGTGTCATCAGATGAGGTCCTCCATGAAGAGTGTTTTTATGAGCATCATCTAACAAAACAGGTAAGAGTGCGTTATCTTTTGTTATAAGTATTGGATGCTTTTGTTCCATACTCAAATCTGCGTAGTTCAGTCTTCCGCCTAATCTCAGAAGTCCGTTATCATATAGAAAAGGTGAGAAGGGTAGTAGGCGACTGCTTTTCTTAATTGTCTTTCCATTCTTCAGGGCTTTCATCTCATCAGGGAATTCTATCTCCTGTGACATCTTCAAACATAAAGTAAGTGCTTCATCTTTTTCTTCACAGGTTATATGCTTAGTAAACTCTTTTTCTTTTTTCGGAACCTTCAGCCATCTTCTACAATATGCTACTACATCCACAAGTTTCTGCAGGCACGAGTATTTCTTCAAAAAGGTAAGTTTTTCAATGTCCAAGTCCAGAAATGTTGTTTTATATTTTACTTGCAACCGTTTCTCAAGATCTGTTTCAGGTACGGAGTCTCCCGGTACGCTGAAGTTAGGTTGGTGTAAGAAATCCGGACCACTGAACCATAGCTGATGTTGTTTCAGCTTGCTAGGGAACAGACCTCTAGAAGCTGGATCTGCTGGGTTCTCCTTTGTATTGACATATAACCAGTGAGTGTCTAAGTTGCCTCTAATATCTAAAACTCTGTTCTTCACATAAGGTGTCCACCTGTTCGGATCTCCTCTTAACCACGCCAGAACCACCTTTGAATCCACCCACGCATATGTCTGTTTTATCTCTATGTTTAAAACATTCATGACATGTTTCATCAGTTTGCTCAGCAAAAAAGCACCGCATAACTCCAGGCGTGGCAGAGATAGTGGTTTGACAACTGGTGCTACCTTAGTTTTCGCCGTTATTAAAGACACTGGACATTGTGATCCATTTTGGTTCACCACTCTTATGTAGCATATCCTGTCGGAGATGCGTCAGAGAATCCATGTAGCTCGATCGCTGAATTTCTACTGGCACCAGTCCACCGTGGAAGTTGTATATCTGACAACGCAGGTAAATCATCTTGGAACTGGACCCATTCTTCCTTCAGATCTGCTGGTAACTCTTCATCCCAATCTAGTTTCTCTAGCCATAATTTCTGCATGAACCTCTTTGCTGTCATGATAGCTGGTGCTAACCATCCCAACGGATCGAAAAGAGAAGCGATCTGAGCGAGTACATTTCTCTTAGTGACAGGTTTGACATTCTCAGTTTCAATTCCCTTTTGTGTAACTTTCAGTTTGTCTTCGTCTACGTTCCAAATTATACCTAGTGTCTTTATATGACTCTTTCTGTTCATATCTAAGGTAGTTGAGTTTTCTCTCTTTGCAGGTTGTATGACAGACATGAATTTTTCGCTGTTAGAAGCCCACTTTTGTAATTCTAAGCCTCTTTTGCTCATAACATGTTGGAGCTGCTCGTGTGCTTCTAATGCAGACTTTACATCGTCGAATCCTGTAAGTACATCGTCCATGTAGAAGTCTCTATTAATGATTTCAGATGCTGTAGGAAATGCTTCTCTTTCTTCTTTGGCCAGCTGTTTTAAGGTTCTAATCGCCAAATACGGGGCTGAGGCTGTACCAAATGTGACTGTAAGCATTCTGAAATCTTGAATTTCTTCTTTTGGATCGAATCTGTACACAATTCTTTGATAGTCAGTGTCTATTTCTCGCACTTAATCCGACGATACATCTTGACGATATCTGCGACAAAGCATATCTTGTGTTGTCTCCATCTCATGATGACGTCTCTCAACTCCTCCAGTAGAGTTGGGCCAACTAATAATTCATCATTGAGTGATACTCCATTACTTCCTTTACAGGATGCATCGAATACGACTCGTACCTTTGTTGTTTCTCTATCCTCACGTACTACTGCATGATGCGGCAGGTAAACTGTCTTCATATCTCCATTAGGTTTATCTATCCGTTCCATGTGACTAAAGGTAAGGTACTCTTTGATAACATTGTCATACTCTGTTTTCAATTTGCTGTTGTGTGCTAGCTTCCTCTCAAGACATTCTAGTCTTTTCACAGCAATTGTGCGGGAGTGTTTGGGTAGAATCGGTGTATCTCGTACGAATGGTAGTCCCACTATGAATCTTCCATCCTTGTCTCTAGCTAGTGTCTTCTCGTAAATCTCTTCCGCTCTTATCTCGAGTGGCGTCAGAGTGTGTTTGCTCTCAATTTCTAGCGTGTCCGATTCCCAAAATCTTTGCAGCATGTTGTCTAGTCTTACATTTAAATGCATGCTAACAATTCTTCCATTTTTCCCGTACTCTGTGGGTGCTCCTCCTGATATTATCCAACCGAATAATGTCTGTTGCGCTAACGGAGATCCTGGTTCGCCCTTGATGACGCCGCTCATAAGTATGTCAGTATAGACGTTGACACCAAGTAGCAGGTCTATTTTTCCAGGATTGTGGTAAGTAGGATCAGCTAGTTCCAATCCGTGTAGTTGTCCATTGTTTTACATCAATCTTCGTGACAGGTTTGATTTCAGTGACTTGTTTCATCACGTAGGCGGTGCATTTCATCTTGTAGTTGTCGTTTATTCTCGATACGACTTCTATCTCCGCCGCGTTACAGGTGTTGGAAAAATGTCGACTCCAATTAAGCAATTGGAGTCGACATTTTTCCAACACCTGTAACTTGGTCATCCACATTTGTTCTCTTGAGTTGTAGTTTTCGTGTTGTTTCTTCTGTTATGAAGGACTCTTGAGAACAAGGATCTATAAGGGCTCGAACTACTTGCGCTCCTCTCTACTCGTCGTAATATTCACTAGTGCTGTAGCTAAAAGAGTAACCTGGCTTTGTGATGCACAGTGAGATATTATCTTTATCGGTGGTGTAGTTTGTTCTTTGTTTTCATTCTCGTTGTTTTCTTCTCGTAATACCGGGTACGATTTCGTAACGTGCAATAATGTGTGATGCTTCCTCTTGCAACGCAGGCATGAAGTATTGCGCTTGCAAAATCTAACAGCATGTCCAGGTCGTAAGCAGTTGAAGCAAATACCTCGTGTTTGTATTTCTTGGGATCGCTGTTCGGGATCCAGCTTCGTAAACTCCTTGCAGTTGAATATAAAGTGATCCTCATTACAGAAACCACATTGTTGTATAGAATCTGCAGTGCTGCTATGCGGGGCAATTGCATGGAATACTTTGGTTTTGAGTTGTGGCTTCTCTCTTGGGTGTGCATGAATCATCTCCAGTACTCTAAACCTTCCTTCTAAGAAAGCGTTAAACCGGTCCAAAGGGGATAATTCTTCAACAGACAATGTCTTCAAGTCTTCTTCCCATTGTTTATGTGACTCAGCATCTAACTTGTTCACTAGTAGATGGATGATGATGGGATCCCAGTTGTCGATGCTTATGTCATTTTTCTTCAGGCTATGCAGACATTCTGCTGTCGTATCTAGCAGTTCTTTGACACCTTTAGCTGATTCAACACTAAGCTTCTTTTGACCCAAAAATCTATTTAAGATCGTATTCACCACGATCCTCTTGTTATTGTATCGATTATG
Organism: Epinotia bilunana; assembly: GCA_947049275.1. NCBI lineage: Eukaryota > Metazoa > Arthropoda > Insecta > Lepidoptera > Tortricidae > Epinotia > Epinotia bilunana. The sequence goes on along the minus strand of OX346277.1, from coordinate 476,345 downwards.
CAATGTCTTCCACGCCACTACGTAGTTCTTTTCAGTAATCTGAATGTGTTTTAGTAGTTGCTCCGCTTCACCAATAAGACAACTCTTCAAGTAGTGCAGTTTCTGCACTGGGCTCAATGAACTCTGGTTATGAATGAGAGATGTGTAGAGATCCTTAAAAGTCCCCCAATCATTGTAATTTCCATTGAACTGTGGTATGTTGATCTTAGGTAGCTTCACTTCTTGGCACTGTGGTCTGATGGATTGAGCTTCCTTTCCTGTTATGTCACTTGATTGAACTTGTTCCAAAATTTCAAACATGTCTGCTTTGGTGTTTAAATACTCCTCTTCTCCAATGCAGTATACATCTTTCGCAAAATATTCATGGTTCTTTCGTTGTTCCGCTGTAGCTTTCATCAATATCTCTCGATGTGTTTCTTGAAAAATCTCCCAATGTTTATCTACCTAGTCGGTCCCAAAGTTCTGTCACAAATGAAAATAATGATAAAAACAAAAGTAGCAATCAATTTTTAATAAATTATATACCGATTTAAAGTACATTTAATAAAGAATTAAAATTACTCAAAATTATTCAAAATTACCTCCTTTGTTTTTAATACAGGCCCTTAATCGGTGCGGCCAGTCGTCTATCGCAGCACGCACCATTTTCATATCTATCTCAGTGACTGCTTTTCTTAAAGATGACTTTAGGCTCTCCAAATTTTTATGTGGTTTAGCACAGACCTTCCCCTCTAAGACCTGCCAAATTTTATAGTCCAAAGGATTAAGGTCCGGACTAGAGGAAGGCCAATCTTCGTGTCTTATAAAGTCGATTTTTTGACAGTCAAACCAGGCTTGAGTGGTCTTGGCATTGTGTGCTGGCGCAGAATCCTGCTGGAACACAAAATTATGTCCCGAAAATAGCGTGTTGGGCAGATCTTTGACAACCTTATCCAAAACTGTCTCTTGGTATACTTTCGCACTGATTTTGACACCTTTTTCGCAAAAATGAACCTCAGTTGGCCCGTAATAAGATACACCCAACCAGACCATCACTGATGATGGATGATGCCCATGTTGCACCCGCGGAACTCTTTTTCCTGCTTCTTCAGAGCTCCTAGCGTACACTCTATCATTCTGTTTATTGTACTTCTCTTCAATATCGAAAATCTTTTCGTCTGTAAAGAGGATATCACGGTGTCGATTTTTCGCGTACCGCTTTAACAACTTCCGGGATCTTTTAAGCCTTATTGTTTTTAGACGGGCATTAAGTAAGTGCCCACGCTTTTTTTTGTATGCTCGTAGACTAAGATCTTCGTTTAAAACCTTTTTGACGGTTTTTCTACTGACACCCATCTGCAAAGCCATCAATTTCTGTTTTCGGACAGGATTTCTTGCTATGCGCGCCTTGATCGCTTTGATCACTGCTGGTGTTCGTACGGAGCGAGGCCGGCCAATTATTTTCTTGTCCTCAACACTGGAGACTTCATTGTACCAATCAATAGTACGGTACACAAACCTAAGCGTTATTTTTCAATTTTTGAGCAACTTGAAAATCGTACTTGGCGAGTGCCCACAGCGGTGCAATGCTAAAACAGCTATTCGGTTTTCTTTCAATGTCCACTCCATCGTGAGAAATTGCAACGAATGACTGTTTTTTGTTTTAAAATAATTGTCAAACATTAAAAAATGGTATTCAATAAAATTTTCTTAAAATCATCTTCTAAATTTAAAAATAATATGCCAGTGACAGAACTTTGGGACCGACTACGTAAGTTCTCAACTCTCACTTTCACATAAGCTTTAGTAAGTCGAGCCTTAGGACACTTTTTGAAATTTGCAGTAGCCTTCTCAAGAGAGTTGAAGTTATCCAATTGAACTATGTATAACGAAATCCATTTTTGCTAACTCCAATTCCAGATTATTCCTAACAAATTTCAACGCAAAATTTGCAAAATTTTCCAAGTCCTTGAAACACGATTTTCTTTCTAAGTCTAAAACAACCCGAAATATTCTAAGTCTCGGAACCACAAATTTTTCCCAAGTCCAAAACACCTGAATATTCTAAGTCCCAATTATTTGGACCCGGGTATGTCCTAAAACTACGACTAGGACCACCGGGGGATGGGCAGCAGCATCCCTGGAGTTAAAACACTGCGATCGCCAACCCGCATGCCAAGCGTGGCGATTATGGCATATACCCCCCATGCAGAATACAACAAAGCCACGGCCCCGAGGTTCCGGCGACCCCCGGTACCCTGGTTATGGTAGCGGCCAGGGTACTAGCGGGGTCAGGGGTGCTAAGAATCTCCGGCGAAGATCCGGCTACCACCACCGACGACCCCTGGCCCTGGCAACATACAACACACGCACACTACGGACCGACGAAAAGAACGGAACTGGAGGAAGGATTGAGCAAGTTGCGGTGGGACGTCATAGGGTTATCGGAAGTCCGAAGAGAGGGGGAGGACACGATAACCCTTAAATCGGGCAACTTACTCTATTTCCGGGAGGGCGACCAACAGTCCCAGGGATGTGTCGGGTTCATCGTCCACAAGTCCCTAGTGAACAACGTGGTGAAGATCGAGAGTGTGTCGACTAGGGTGGCATACCTAATACTCAGAGTATCCGATAGGTACTCGTTGAAGGTCATACAGGTTTACGCGCCGACCTCGACACATTCCGACGACGAGGTGGAGGTTATGTATGAAGATATATCTAAGGCCATGCATAGTTCCAAAACCTACTTCACCGTTGTCATGGGGGACTTCAACGCTAAACTGGGCAAGAGAGATGGTGAGGAGCTGATAGTGGGGCAATTCGGAGTCGGAAGTCGGAACCACCGGGGCCAACTACTGGCTGGTTTCTTGGAGAAGGAGGGACTGTACATGATGAATTCCTTCTTCAAGAAACGCGAGCACAGAAAGTGGACCTGGATGAGTCCCGATGGTGTGACTAAAAACGAGATTGACTTCATCATGTCGACGAGGAAGCATATATTCAATGATGTCTCTGTGATCAATACGTTTAAAACCGGGAGTGATCACCGCCTGGTAAGAGGCATATTGAATATATGTGTCAAGCGAGAGCGCTCTCGCCTGATGAAGTCTACGCTCCGTCCAGTATCCACCCAAATCCAAACCCCCGAGAGCTTTCAGCTGGAACTCCAAAACCGTTTCGATTGCCTAGGTGGCGATGTGGACGAACTCAACGACGGGTTTGTGGAAGCTGTCCGTGCCACTGGGTCTAAGTTCTTCAAGGCCCAGCGGCCCAACAGAACTAAAAGGGTCTCTAGCTCCACTCAGAAGCTCATGAAGGAAAGGAGTGAAATGATTCTGCAGTCTTCTGCCGATGCGACTTTATACCGGCGGCTCAATAAACGGATCTCCAAGTCCCTTACCCGCGATCTGCGCCAATTCAATACGAACCGTATCGAAGAGGCCATCGAGCGAAATAAGGGCTCAAAAGTATTCGCACGAGATCTGTCTATTGGGCAGAGCCAGCTCGCAAGGTTGAAAACTGAGGACGGCAGTCGTTTCTTCCAAAACTGAGCTTTTGAGTGAGATAGAGCGTTTTTACGGACAGCTATACACGTCAACTCGCAAACCCGAAGTTGGTCCGGCAGAAGACCCTAGAGCTAGACTTACCCGACACTACACCGACGACATCCCGGACATCAGCCTGTACGACATTAGAATGGCTCTGAAACAGCTTAAGAATAACAAGGCACCCGGTGAAGACGGAATTACAGCCGAACTCCTGAAGGCGGGTGGAAAACCGATCCTTACGGCCCTTCAGAAATTATTCAACACCGTCCTACTGGAAGGGAGAACGCCAAAGGCGTGGAACAGAGGGGTGGTGGTGCTGTTCTTTAAAAAGGGTGACAACACCCTGCTGAAGAACTACAGACCCATCTCACTTCTGAGCCATGTCTATAAGCTGTTTTCAAGGGTCATTACGAATCGTCTCGCACGCGCTTGATGACTTCCAGCCTCCCAAGCCGATTTCCGAAGAGGTTTTAGTACCGTAGACCACATTCATACGCTCCGCCCCGTTATACAGAAGACTGAGGAGTATAACCTGCTTAGCGTTCGTGGACTACGAGAAAGCCTTCGATTCGATCGAAACCTGGGCTGTACTACAGTCTCTCCAACGGTGCCAAGTAGACTGCCGCTACATCGAAGTGCTGAAGTGTTTGTACGAGAACGCCACTATGTCAGTCCGACTCCAGGATCAGAGTTCGAAGCCTATTCCTCTGCAGCGGGGTGTCAGACAAAAGGGGATGTTATTTCCCCAAAACTGTTCACCGCTGCACTGGAGGACGTGTTCAAGACTCTAAGAGTCTCAGTCTAGACTGGAGAAGGCTAGGCATCAACATCAACGGCGAGTACATCACTCACCTTCGGTTTGCTGACGATATAGTAGTCTTGGCTGAGACCATGGAGGACTTAAGCACGATGGTCGATGACCTCAGTAAAGCCTCCGAGCGAGTTGGTCTAAGGATGAACATGGATAAGACAAAGATCATGTCAAACCTCCATGTAGTAACAACCCCCATTTCAATCGGACACTACGCTCGAAGTTGTAGACGATTATATATACCTAGGACAGACTGTTCAGTTAGGTAGGTCCAACTTTGAGAAAGAGGTCAATCGTCGAATCCGACTCGGCTGGGCAGCATTCGGGAGGCTACGGCACATCTTTTCGTCCAATATTCCGCAGTGTCTCAAGACGAGAGTCTTTGACCAGTGTGTGTTGCCAGTGATGACGTATGGCACGGAAACGTGGTCGCTTACTATGGGCCTCATAAGAAGGCTCAAAGTCACCCAAAGGGCAATGGAGAGGGCTATGTTGGGAGTTTCTCTGTGCGATTGCATCAGAAATGAGGCTATCCGCAGCAGAACCAAGGTAACCGATATAGCCCTCCGAATCGCTAAACTTAAGTGGCAGTGGGCGGGGCACATTGCACGTAGAACTGATGGCCGTTGGGGCGGAAAGTTTCTCGAGAGGCGACCATGTACCGGAAGGCGCAGCGTGGGTAGGCCCCCACAAGGTGGACTGATGACCTGGTAAAGGTCGCAGGAGTCCACTGGATGCGGGTGGCGCAGGACCGGTCATTGTGGCACTCTTTGGGGGAGGCCTATGTCCAGCAGTGGACGTCTTTCGTCTGATATGATGATGATGATGATGATGATGATGATGATAATGAATTATTTTGAAACGACCTTACTCGAATATAGTCCTTAGTGCAATCCAATAGTTTACTTTTCACTACACTATCACTCGCTTTACAGTCGGATCCGGCTCGAAGGACCAAATGATCGTACCTGACTGTACTTCCGTTCACCACGACAACACTTCACTAAAACTTTACTCACTATTGCACTTCACTGTACTTCACTTTATTATACCCGCTTGTATTTACTTGTTTTTGGTTACTGATTTGAGCTTGAAGGCGACTTGACCCCATGATTTCAGGAAAAATCTCGTTAGCGTGTTTCTACTAAGGATATCGCCATCTAGCGGCTAATTAATGAACTGATTTTGATATGTACATAGTTTCTTTTAATGTTCCGTCGGCGACGTGTGGCGTATCGTATATGTCACTTAAATGTTGCTACTAGTAACGCCATCTACTCGATTTTAATAGCTTCTACAATTCTCAACACATGTCGTGTCTAGTTTGTTTACATTCCACTCGGGTGACCACACTACACTCATTATAATTCTTGAAAAAACAATTTTTTTTTGTTTTTTTTCAGTAAATGAAATCATTAAATGATGCCTTATGCTTGGAAAAATTTGGATACTCATAAAAAACACCCTGTATATCGGATTTCGAAATTTAAACAAAAACTTTAAGAATTTGTGTGGCGGGAATTTTAAATTAATTTTTAAATTTTGCTTATATTTCTTATTTTCTCGAAGTGCAGAACAGAGGCGAGAATGAGCCGTTTTACCCCTCGACTTAATTATCCATCATGGCGCCCGAGCTTTACGCACTTGTCGTCCAATAGCAATGGTTCCAGGGCAAGTCGGTGCTGGTGAACCACGTGCGCACGCACACGGGCGAGAAGCCGTTCGCGTGCGCGACGTGCGGCCGCAAGTTCTCGCAGCGCACCGCCATGCGCACGCACGTCGACCTCGTGCACCTCAAGCGGCGCCGCGGGAAGGTACACTATCATCCTACTTCACTATCACTACATACTATAAAACTACAACTTAAAAAAGTTTTAAAACCCCCGGCATTTTCATTTCAAAGTCCAATATCTCAAAAACGGCTGAACAGATTTTCATGAAACATGGCTAAGAACAGGGGATAAAATTATCTATGACACAAAAAACCACATTCAAATCGGTCCATCCGTTTGGGAGCTACGATACCACAGACAGATACACAGACACACAGACAGACACGGGATCCTTTTTTAGATAACTAGCGACCCGCTCCGGCTTTGCACGGGTACTATATTATCATACTAATATTATAAATGCGACAGTGTGTCTGTCTGTCTGTCTGTCTGTTACCTCTTCACGCTTAAACCGCTGAACCGATTGAGATGAAATTTGGTATGGTGATAGTTTGGATCCCGGGGAAGGACATAGGATAGTTTTTATCCCGGAAATCATCCCCTGAGGGGGTGAAATGGGGAAAGTTTGTATCGAGCTACGATATAAACGAGTTCCACGCGGACGGACTCGCGGGCAGAAGCTAGTACATATATAAACCTTCCCCTTGAATCACTCTATCTATTAAAAAAAAACCGCATCAAAATCCGTGCGTAATTTTAAATATCTAAGCATACGAGTACATAGAGACAGACAGCGGGAAGCGACTTTGTTTTATACTATGTAGTGATGGTACGGAACCCTTCGTGCGCGAGTCCGTCTCGCACTTGGCCGGTTTATTAATTACTTATCGTCTTGCAGGCGAAACAGGAGCCCTGCGCCCCCTCGGAGCCGAAGGTTGACGTGTTCGCCAAGCAGGAGCCGGCGCCGGCGCCCCCGGACGCCTGGCGCCCGAGCGCCTGCGACCTCTACTTCACCGTCAGCGCGGGGCCCTAGCCTAGCTCAAGTGTCGCGCCAGAATCACATTCACATTCATTTCATTGCCATAGCAGCCGAAAGATGTCCACTGCTGGACACAGGCCTCCCCCAAAGAGTGCCACAGTGACCGGTCCCGCGCCCGCGTCCAGCGGTCTCCCGCGACCTTTACCAGGTCATCAGTTCACCTTGTTGTGGTCTGCCCACGCTGCGCCTGCCGGTACGTGGTCGCCACCCGAGAACCTTTCCGCCCCAACGGCCATCGGTTGGGGCGGATCGCTATCTGTTTAGCGATTCGGAGGGCTAGATTAGGGCAGATTCATTTACGATGATGTGATGATGTTCTGAAGGGACGTCCGGCCGGTAACAGGCGGGCGGTCGATCGCTTGTCGCTTTCATTCCGCCCCATTCCCTAAGTTTGGAGCCTCAGGTTACTGTCCCGGCGACGTTCCCATATCAAACTCTTCCATTCTTCTCGTTTTCCTGCAGAACAGAAGGACATCTTTAAGACTGACATTCATTTACGATAAAAAATACAGTATAATCTGATAATAATGTAAGCGGCTTACCCCGCCCCTTAACAATATGTAAAATACTCCTATCGACAACACAGCTAACTGACCATCCGTGCACTTTATGTGCATTGTAATAATGTGTAAATATGTGCACTTTATGAGTAAATATGAATACAGAATGGTCAGTTACCTGTGTTGGCGTTTGTACTACAAATATAAGTTACATCTGCAATCTTTGTCCACGCCGACGAGTGCTGACAAGTACCGAATGAAATCGAACGTGTTGAACTATACGTAAAAGGTATAATATGCAAGGACATGTGAACTCGTGCTTTCCCGCTCATGGCGCCAGGCAAGATGGCGGGCGCCGGAGCTGCCGGCGTCGCGCGCAAAATTTCGGCCAATGGGCGTTGAAGATTTTACCCGCGCAAGCGCGCTGCCTTATGATTGGTTAAAATGTTATCAAAAAATATTTTCTGCGCAAGTACATCTTTGTAACTAATATTTGTGGTACTGCTGTACCCACTTTAATTTGACCAAGGCGCATTGTGCTATAAACCATTACCAGTCTGCTGCATGCTAGTTTAAAGTTTCATTTTAATATTGTAACTCTCATGTATGTGAATTTTGTAAATTCTTAATGAGATTAAAGTTCTTGTACCATATGTAAAGTCTATTCATCCTTCGCTGTCCCATCGTGTAAACACTACTCGAAGTAATCTGGGATTACACAATATACAATACACAATAAATATTAGGAGACAATCTTACACAACATCCATGATTCAGGAACAAATATTCGTGGTCATCAGAACCTCTTGCTTCACACACACAGGCAGGGTCACCACCACCACCACCACCACCTAGGCGAAAGCGGTCGTCCAATGTTGTTGTATACCATGCTATGGAAATTTAGAACTTGTTGACAACGGTGCTGCCGCCTACTCGGTAACGTGCCAGGCAGCTCATGCTATAGCGTACTAAAGTATCAGTGTTGTTACATTCAACAATTTAAGAAAGATTTATATATGTGCTATGTAAATGAATATGAGGAGAATAGCATTTCCTATAATGGTAACAAAACGGCATAGGCCCACGTCTACAGATTCCCAATTCTATAGATTCTCACGTCTACAGATTCCCAATTCTACAGAATCCCAATTCTACAGATTCCCAATTCTACAGATTCTCACGTCTACAGACCTAAAAAAAATAATAAGAAATTATTGTTATTGTGTTTTTTCGTAGTAATCATCAGTTCATTATGTTTGTGTCCAAAAGTATTCAGTCTTTCTTACCGTGTTTTTATGGCCCATTTGTTATTTACGTGTTTGTGTGTCGTCGCGGGAGTGAATCAATATTGCACAATTACTTCAGCCCCGTATAGTGATTCAGCCTGGAACAAAGCAATATTTAATGTCATATTTATTCATTTTACCGTTATCCATATATGCGTACATTATTTATTATATATTTATGCAACACCAATCGTTATTTTAGCTGTGATTAGTAGGAATGATTGCGTAATACTTACGGGTAAACAGTTGTTCGTTTGCAATTGTTATTGTGCTGTCGTAGTTATTAGTTTTTTGTAATGTCTCGTTTCAAACACTTTAAAGTTGGTTTATTTAATGCTGGCTCTCTTGGTACTGGCCACGATGAGTTGACTATGACAATGTTGGAGACTGACGCTGACATTATTGCAATAAACGAGACCTGGCTTCGCACAGGTGAGGAGGGCCGCGCCCCGACCGTTCCGGGCTATAGACTGCGGCACGTACCGAGACCGGCCGATGTCCGCGCGGGGAGGGGAGGTGGAGTGGCGTTCTATCTGCGCCGGGGCCTTACCGCGCGCACCGTGCCGCATCCCCCCGCACCGCTCGTGGAGCAATTATGGCTTAAAATTAATATTAATTCTAAACGTCTAGTAATTGGAACTGCATATCGTCCCCCGTGGCTTAACGTGGAGACTTTTTTTGACGCTATTACGGACTCAATTACTACTTTTACTAACTACGACCGCTTAATATTACTTGGAGATTTTAATATAAATTACTGTGACAAAAATGACACAAAACTGAAACACTTGACGCAATTTCTGACAACACTCGACTTAACTCAGCATGTAAACGACCCGACGCACTTCACAGACCACAGTGAGACCACGATAGACCTAGTCTGTACTGACGCTCGCGTTTTGTCTGTGGACGTGAGGCATATTCCAGATTTAGGCAGACACGCATTTATTACAGCTGAGATTGATATTAAAAAAAGGAAACCGACGCCAAGACGTATTACCTACCGACCTCTTAAAGACATTACCTTAGACGACTTCAACAATGACCTTGACGCTATAGACTGGGAACAACTTTTTTTACTGTATGACGTAAACGACATGGTTCGGCGATTTAATGCGCTTATACTAGGACTGTTTGACATACATGCACCGGAGAGGACAATTGTTGTGAGGGAGGCACCCAAGCCGTGGTTGACGAGTAACGTCAAGCTTATGATGCATCTCAGGAACAAAGCCCATGCTAAATTTAAGGAGACAGGGAACGAAGCACATAAAAAATATTACTTGGACCTGAAACATCTTGTCATTGAGGCCATCCACAATGAGAAGCGTGCCTTCTTCCAACACGAGATTAACAATATGACTGACTCAAAGACCCTTTGGACCAACTTGAAGCGGACTGTTATTCCAGATTTCCGGACGCAAACCGATCTCCCGCATTATTTTGACGACCCTGACTTATTGAACCGACATTTTCTGGATATACCAGGTACACGGGACGTACCAATATCGGACATGACTTTTTATGAGTTTGACAGACACTGCAATAAAACTTTTTCTCTTTCACCTACGACTGTTGCAGCTGTCACAAAAATATTGACATCAATTAAGACGACTGCAAAGGGACTCGACATGATTGACATTGACATGCTACTGTTGACGCTGCCTAGGACTGCTGACATACTGACGCACATTATTAACAGAAGTATACAGACTATGACTTTCCCGGTGGACTGGAAAATTGCTAAAGTGACTCCATTACCAAAAAAGCCAAATCCAGCTAACCTGTCCGAGCTCCGTCCCATAAGTATTCTCCCTTGCGTATCAAAGGTAATAGAGCGAGTGGTCTGCGACCAGCTCTCGGCATACCTGGAGGAAAATGGCATCCTACCTGAGCTACAGTCAGGTTTTCGCAAGGGTCGATCGACAGTTACTGCGTTGCTCGATGTAGTCGACAATATCCTACAGGCTCGGGATGTTGGGGAGAGTACCATTCTCGTTCTTCTGGATTTTTCGAGAGCTTTTGATTGTATAAACGTGTCCTTACTTCTATCGAAGATGTCATATTACGGATTTGATGTTTCTGCGGTAAAGTGGTTTGATAGTTATCTCTCCGGCCGCGTGCAGACGGTGGCGTTGCGTAGGATGGATGGTGGCACTTTGCGGTCCGCTCTTTGCCCTGTGGAAAGAGGTGTGCCGCAAGGTTCAATACTGGGTCCCCTGCTTTTTATATTGTATAGTGCTGACATCACTCACAATATAAGAGGCAGTAGATACCATCTTTACGCTGACGACCTCCAGTTATACCTCTCTAGCGCGCCCACGGACATATCTGTTGCGGTCAATACACTCAACGCAGACCTAGAACGTATTTCTACTTGGTCGGAAAAGAACTGCCTAGTCCTTAATCCGAATAAGTCGAAATATGTTGTTTTTGGGTCAGAGCATCAAATCCGTAGTACCATCAGTAACCTCGAGACTTTGACTACCAGTAAGGTTGCTATCATGGGCGAACCAATAGAGAGGGTGGTAGAAGCAACTAACCTTGGCCTCCTCATGGACGGCAAGCTGCGCTTTGAGAACCACGTACTAAAAGTTGTGAGTAACTGCTTCTACCGCCTTAAAGTTCTTTACAATGTTCGCGATTACTTAAGTGTTGATTTGCGTGTTAACCTTTGTGAATCGCTGATATTGTCAAGATTAAACTATTGTGATGTTGTCTATGCTGGCTGCATTACTGGTCGTACAAAAAAGCTCATACAGCGAGTGCAAAACGCATGCATTCGTTTCTGTTTCCGAGTCCCACCCCGCTCCCATATCACTCCCTACTTGAACGCCGCTGGTCTGCTGAACATGCCTGCACGCAGACGGCTTCACCTTGCCACTCTTCTCTTTGGCATAGTGCGATCTGGGGTCCCAGCATATTTGCTGAGTAGACTTGTATGGCCCAAGAGTGCGCGTAGGTGTAAGGCGATGATTCTGGTGCCAAAGCATCGGACCGCGGCGTTTCGAGGTAGCTTCAGGTTCGCGGCGTCCAAGTGTTGGAATGATCTCCCCCCACCTATCCAAGGAGCGTCTAGCAGGTATACCTTTAGGCGCCAGCTTAAGGGCTATTTGTTGACGCTCCAAAAATCCCAACCCTAACCCATCCAGCACTTTATTTAATTTTTAACCATTTTTTTTTTTTTTTAACATCCCATCCGTTTCGCGTTTTTCACATTGTTTCTCATGCCATTGTGCTTGTGTCACATATTTAACAGATTTAGTATATATATTATTTATTTATTATGTGTATACGTTTGTATCGGCAGTATGTTGTGTTGCGTTCCGTGGGTCACGTACGGTGCTGTCTGAAAATCAGCGCTGTAGGTGTCTGTCTGACACCTTGGCATAATGCTGAGACAGCGACCGATTCACTGCCGCGAAGACACACACATTATGTGTCAATTGCATTGTATGTACTCCCCTTCACTGTACTCCCTTTGTATCTGTGTGTCTTTTGTGTAGTGAATAAATGTCTTCTTTCTTTCTTTCTTTCTTTCTACAGATTCCCAATTCTACAGAATCCCAATTCTACAGATTCTCATGTTTACAGATTCCCAATTCTACAGAATCCCAATTCTACAGATTCCCAATTCTACAGATTCTCACGTCTACAGATTCCCAATTCTACAGAATCCCAATTCTACAGATTCCCAATTCTACAGATTCTCATGTTTACAGATTCCCAATTCTACAGAATCCCAATTCTACAGATTCTCATGTTTACAGATTCCCAATTCTATAGATTCTCAAGTTTACAGATTCCCAATTCTAAGGCAGGTCCGTGTAGGTACGACGACCAGCGAAGCGAGGCGGAGTGTTAGGTGTACTGCGACCCTACGCCCGCGAGCGGAGCGAGCGCGCCGCGGCAGGGCCGGCGAAGCGCCATAACCGATTTTTAGGGTTCCGTAGTCAACGTAGTTAATGTAGTTTCACCATGTCCGTCCGTCTGTCCGCAAGAATTTACGTGTAGGTACTAAAGTTGAAATTATTATCTGAAGAACACGTAACCAGTAGAATTCGGAATTTGTAGAATTGGTAATCTAAAAAAACGGAAATTGCAGAATTCAGAATCTGTAGAATTGGGAATCTGAAGAATTGAGAATCTGTAGAATTGGGAAGCTGTGGAATTGGGAATCTGTAGAGAAAGAAATCTGTAGAGAAGGGAATCTGTAGAATTGAGAATCTGTAGAATTGAGAAGCTGTGGAATTGGGAATCTGTAGAGAAGGGAATCTGTAGAATCGGGAACAATTCTATTACACAATCACGCTTAAACGGCTGTAGAAGCCGAAGGGTTCTTGTCGTTGTGTTGGAGTGCGTTGAGAGAACGGACAAGTATTATATACGACGACACATGGCTGCGTTGCTTATTCGTTTTTATTTCACCTAGGGTAAATTGCCAATAACTGGCCACCCTTCAATAAATGCCCCCCTCATACTAAAAATGAACTCTGTTCCCCTGCAAACAGAATTCAATTTAGTGTAACGTGGCCAGTTATTGAAGGGTGGCCAGTAATTAATACCTTATACTAAAAAAAAATCTATTATAGGACATTTGGATTAATTTTTGGTATGGTGGCCAGTTATTGGCGATTTACCGTAGTAAACCTTAATTATTTTTTACACAGCTATATCAGCAAATAATCGTACTACCCGAATCTATGGGTGTCACATGCTAGTTGATTGACAGATAAATCGACAACTTTATAATGTATTAATTCGATTTCGCTGATGACACTTATTTAAAAAAAAAATAGCCATGTCCCTAAGTAAATCGCGGTAAACGGGTGATTCTGTTGTCATCTAGGTTTAGGGCCGCGAGCTCAAGTCGCTTGCTGTTGTTTTCCAACAATTGGTTTAGGATGACCTGCTCTTGTTATCACTCCGATAACAGCTCACCTGGTCGTGTTCATCGCCTCACAGAGGAAAGATAAAGCATCCATCTCTTTATATGGAGTAGTCTCAGAAAGAGATGAAAGCGTTACATGTCTCTGTTACGCGCTAGGCGCGACCAGCACAGGTCCGGTCCTTGTTCGAGTCGCGCATGTGTGGCGGCGGTGTTGCGTCCCTCTCGCGCATTCCTGGCGCTTACCCATACAAGGACAATTAATCACACATGAGTCATGGCTCCACGAGCGAGATCCGAAACAACCACGAAAAATGCTGCTACGTGCTACGGCGTAGCACACGTTACTTTACATCGAATGTAGCACTCGGAAGCATTTTTCTGCTTTGTAGCGAATCATTTATTAGGTACGTGATTCATTGTTCGTGAATGGGTTAAGGTGCGCTTCTGTTGTCGTCCGCCGGAGGTTTCGTTTGTCGCGACCGCGGGCGGAGACGGAATCGTACCTTAACACATTCACTGCCAAGAATCGCTACGCGCTACGCTCGTAGCCGATTCCGCGGTTTTCTCCGTATATAGCGAAAAATGACTAAGGCTTAGGCGCCCGCAGAGCGGGTTCCTGTCAGTCAAAGTGTCAATACATTCGTGGCAACACATCGCTACGCGTGCTACGCCGTAGCGCGTAGCATAGTTTATCCGCTCCGTAGCGGAAATCGCTCTTAGAGGCATGGCTCATTAGCCTTAACACATTCATTGCCCAGAATCGCTACGCGCTACGCTCGTGGCCGGTCCCGTGGTTTCCCTCGCATGTAGCCGGACCGGAAGCAACTACGGCGGTCTGACGCATATGTGTCGTCATGGGCGCTGAATGGGTTAAAGGGGTAAGAGGGAGTCTAATATCGCGGCTGGGCTATAGGAACCATGAGTTTTGCATCGATTCACAACAAAAGAAACGACAATAATTTAATTACAATGTTGTCTTAGTTTGGTTCATTATGGAGTTATGCGACGGTGCAAATATCTTGGTAACGATCCCAAATCTGTGTGCGCGAGTCGAGTACGGGCGCGGGAGTCGGCGGAGCAACACGCGGGGGTGGGGGGTCCGGCGGGGGGGGGGGTAGCGGTGTGACTTGTTGCGTGTCAACTGTCAAGTTGTGGCCGCGGCGTGCGGCGCGGGGGGCGGGCGGGGGGCGGGGGTGTGTCTGACCGAACGTACTGGAATTAAATGAAGGTTATATTGGGCGCGCGCGCTCGATTCCACGAGTCGTAAGAAGGAAGCGCAGAAGGAGAGCGCGCAACAAATGATAATTTGATTTCAATCCAGTATGTGTAGCCAGGTAGACCCCTGCAACTTGGTGGGGACAAGTAAGACTGCAAGTTGGGGGCCAAGTCTCTGTCATGAGGCAAATTGTTTTTACTATTCAACGCTTCTTAATGTTTTTATCTGTTATGTATCAACTTAGTTAAGTTTATCTGTAGGTTTTTTATTTCAAGCTTTTGTAAATGTCTGTAGCATTATTACAAATTATGTTGAACTACATATTTACGTAAGAAATATAATTAATGTTTATAGTGCGCTTGTTTTTTTGTTTAATTCCAAAAAAATCACAGCACAGATACCTCCTTACTTCCTGTGAACGATTTGCATGACTTGCCTCAATGCAACAATATTAGGTCTACTGAGCTGAGGTAAACGTTCCAATGATCGACACTTTCATTTCAATGATTAAAACGCTGCTTGTCATCTTTATTGCTATGAATTAGGTTTCACGATCCTAACGATTGGGGCAGTGTCGAGTACTGGGACATTTACCTTAGGAAGATATTCAAGTTATCCAATATCTTTGTCCAATGTGCATTAGATAAAAAAAATTATGATTTAATCAATTCATATGAGAAACTATAACTTATTACAAAAAATTTGGAGATGTGGAATAGCACCTTTACAGTTCCAAGACGAGAGAGACGACCTATCATCCCGCGGGTCGATTCGCAATACTTCATACGTACAAACGCCAACACTGTTAACTGACCATCCTGTGTTTATATAGAACCTTATTACAATGCACTTAAGGTGCACCGATGGTCAGTTAGCTGTGTTATCGATAGTACGTTGTTTAGGTACGCATGCTTTCTGGATTTGTCCAAACGCGACCTGCTAGATTACAATATTCTCTGTTGGAAACTAAAAAAAAACAGGTCAAGTGCGAGTCGGACTCGCGCACGAAGGGTTCCGTATCATTATCTATAAAAAGGAAAAAAAACACGTTTGTTGTATGGGAGCCCCACTCCGACTCGCACCTGGCCGGTTTTTTAGTATTTGTTGTTATAGCGGCAACAGAAATACATCATCTGTGAAAATTTCAACTGTCTAACTATCACGGTTCATGAGATACAGCCTGGTGACATACGGACTGACAGCGGAGCCTTAGTACGAGTAATAGGGTCCCGTTTTTACCCTTTGGGTAGGTACGGAACGGTTAGTTCTCCCTCTGGGTTGGAAGGTCAGATGGCAGTTGCTTTCGTAAAACTAGTGCCTCTGCCAAATATTGGGATTAGGTTGCAAAGCGGACTCCGGGCTCGTTTAGGGCAGAACCGGGAATAACGCTAGGAGCATGGTGGTGTGCAGAGGCCCACAGGGAATCGGTCTTGTTCTTGTTGCGAGGCCATATCGCAAGTCACTTAATAAGTGCATGGAATTCGGGGTCTCATCTCCCTCTGCCATAACCCTCTTCCATTAAGTCGGATAAATATTTAAGTAGCCCCGCCCTCGGGTCGACCGGCTCCGCCCCGTGCTCGGCAAGCCCCGCCCCTCGCAAGCGATGGCCACGCCTACGCGGGCAGATCCTCCCCGCCATCTCTGCTGAGCGGACGTCTCTTGCCGCGGTCTGTGAGTGAAAGTGACAGAGAGAGTGACCGTGCAGTGAACGTGTAAGAAAACCGGTGAGTGCTCATTTTATCAGATATTTGGTTGAACCACTTGAACAAAATGCGTTGGTTTTTAGGGTTCCGTACCTCAAAAGGAAAAAACTAAACCCTCATAGGATCACTTTGTTGTCCGTCTATCTGTCAAGAACCTTTATCTCGGGAACGCGTGGATGTATCGATTTGTAATTCAATCCACATACTTGAGGCTACAGTTCTTTGAACCTGTGAAAAAATTAAATTTCTAAGTTAGCGTAAAAAAATGATACGGCAGTTTGTGCCGCAAAAAAACCTAAGATATTTCGACACTACACATTTTTTAGGTTACTTTCCTTTGACCTAGAACTATAAAATTTGGCAAGTAGGTAATATTGTCTTATACCTACTACTTACAAGTGCAGGGAAAAATCTGAAAATTATTCGTTCGTAATTTTGTTCGGAACCCTCAGCGGGCGATTCCGACTCGCACTTGTCCGGTTTGAAAAGTCAAAGTCAAAGTTATCTTATCGCAGAAAATAGTGCGGGTACTATTGTATCCTATAAATTACATTACATATTATATACCTACAATATTCGATCAACTATTTTGCCACATGCAGCCCGCAAATAATATACCTAGGTAGGTAAAATTACCTACCGATTAGGTATGTAACACTTAATTAACAATTCATATATTGGTCCATTACAATTGACTTTATGTCAAGAAATCCTTTATAGCATTTTTATGAACAACTTAGGTAAGATATGATTTTCCGACAAACAAAAGGCAAAAGGTTAACAATTTTTGCTGCAGTTTAGAAGAAATGCTTTGCCTAAACTGTATAATTTGAAAAAGTTTAATGGCATTTTGGCTAAAATAGGTTTACGTTGACCATTTATGCATACTTACGGACATTTTTCTGATTTGACATTTACTCTCATTCAGCACAAATGGAAAATCGTCAAACACGAAATTGGACCAAAACTATTATACTTACCATCGAAATTGAATGTGGTGAAAATGTAATTGTGTTTATATATTATGTTACCATTTTTTTTCTTGTGATGAATGAATCTAGCCCTAATGGAATGTTGTCAGTATGAACTAGGTTCAGTGAATGTTGTTTAATTTAAATTGATATCAAAATTGTATATTATGAAGATGGACTATTTTGTACAAAATTAATATACTTATATGTTTTCCGATTGGAAAATGTTTCGAGTGTGCGTAATTCTATATGAAGGTGAATTTCAACAAACCTGTTTTTTTATCACTTCCTTCGAAAAATCTTTAAATTCAAGTATTTCGTAATTGTTTAACGTCGAATGGCAGATATTACTACTATATTCATATTCGTATTTATCCTCTACGCATATTGACCAATAAAAGACACGCAAATTGACCAATACGCATAATGCCAACCCGAGCGATTAGTCGCAAAATGACCTACCTTAAATAATACGCGAAATGACCAAACGCAAATTGCCCAATAAAACGCAAAAGGCCAATTCAACACGAGTTGGGTACGACGACGAGCGAAGCAAGGAGGAGTGTTACGTGTACTGCGACCCTACAGCGCGCGAGCCGAGCGAGCGAAGCGAGCGTGCCGCGGCAGCGGCCGGCGAAGTGAAACTGCCTGTCAGTCTTCGGCTTAGCTCTGTGACCATTACTACTACAAAACTGTGATTCGGCATGGGTATATATCACGCCGACAAAACAGTACAATATAATCTTGAAAAATATTTTTTCTGGTGTACCTCCCCTACACCTAAAGCGGGTATGTAGTTTTTAGGGGTATCTTTGGATAGCTCGTTCAAATATATTATGGGTTTCCTAAAACATTTTTTCAAATTTCAATTCGTTTGCGAGATATTGGGCTTTAAAATCATGTGTGCCCTCCCCTGCCGGCTAAATGGCTACTACTGGGGATGTGAAAAAAATCGTGGTAGTAGTACATATAATGAATTTAAAGGGAAAACTATCTTTTTTAAAGAGTCTATAAAATTGTCTGTGTTCGTGAAGGAAGGGGACCGATAAATGCATAGAATTGTGTTGTTGAGTAAGTACATCTAATTGAAGACAGGATGCTTGAGCTAATTTTATCTCTTAATTTTACCTTATGTTTCAAATAGTCCTTTACGTATATGACTACGCCATCATTTTGGTTCTGCTGACATGTTGTGAAGTAAGAGTCATAGTGTACTAGTTGAGGTAACGGTGTGTGAGTATTTTATCTACATTCTGTAAGAATAATTATGGCCGGTTTAAAGCTTAAACCAGCGAGCGTTAGCATGAAATTATCAAAATTGCAATAAATGCTTTTAATATTCTGGGAAATTAGGGTCAGGCCGTTTTTCTTTATCTGTACTTGTTTTCCTAGATCCTCAATACATGCACAATCAAATATCCGCGCCACCTCAATATCATCTATCCCCGTCATTGTTTGTAGCGTATCACACATTTTTATTGATAAAGCGTAAGCTCGTGTTAGTTAGAACTATTTCATGTACTATGTTAAGCATGGTTATGAGTTTTAGGGTATAAATGCATAAATTGTATTTACTATAGGCATTAGTAAAAATTAAGCGCATTTGCGATAGAGAATCATATTGTTTTTTTGTGTTTTTGAGTGTATTGTGTCAGAGTGTGGGTTCAGTGTGTATGTGTGTGTGTATGAGGGTGACTGTAAAATGAAGTAGTGTTCAGTAAAATAACATACCGGGATCGTACATAATATGCGCGAGTTTACATCCAAAAACTGCCTCGCACAGCCAAACTCTGGAATGAATTGTCGCCTGCGGTATTTCCGGACCGTTACAACCTTCAAGCCTTCAAGAAAAGAGCGTACTCCCATCTTAAAGGCCGGCAACGCACCTACAACTCCTCTGGTGTTGTAAGTGTCCACGGGCGTCGATTATCAATAACCATCAGGTGATTCGACAGCTCGTTTGCCTCCTATATCATAAAAAAAAAAAAAAAAACAATTATATAACTATTGAAATCACAACTTAAAACGGTCAGTCATTCCTGCATTAGACTTAGACGCTGCACTTGTTCTTCAGAATTGATTTGTATTAAGTATTGGCGAATCATCCGATTTACGCACAATAGACCTTACCATACGACGTCCAACAGTACTTATAGTGGATTTTTGAAGGTCCCGTGCTAGGAAATGCAGGCGGGATCCTTTTGACGTAAGGTGCTCCGAGATGTATATTTGAATTTCTTTGTTTGAGCTGAGGCCCAGGTGTTCAGCACGTACTTTTGAAGGATTTTTACTATTAAAGTTCTTCGCCGCTTTGATTAATTTATAATTACTAATTCCTATTACTAACATAATTATGTATCCTGTTACACGAAATAAATGTTTTTTTTTTATAAAATGTTGATTTGATATAAAATGTTGCTGGTTTGACTTGCCTCGTCTTACAAAATAAAATACGTGGTGCCCCCCCCCCCCCCCCCCCACGCCACGCCACGCCACGCAAGTCTTAAGCCTATTGTTTTTCGACTTCGTATGGGTGGCAACGGTGACAAACTTGAGTTCAAGCCAGTGGCGACGAAAGGGTTAATTATCTGTCAAATAACGTATCGGGTATTGACATTTCTCTTTTTCCATATTTTTCAATTGAGCCATTTAATATTTTAGTCCGACAGGAAATCATTGATTGGTATTTCCTTTGGAGTCTCAGTCGAGTCGCATTTCTTAACCGATTCTCGAGAAATTTTATGAGTAGGTTAATAACTATATAGTACTTTGTCAATTTACAGTTATTGGAAAGTTTTATGTATGATTTATTGTCATTTCCAATCACTAGTCTCTGTCTATGATCATATTTGACGTCATGTTTGTTTACATGATAGGACGACATTGTTGATGAAATAAATATTTGCGACGTTAACTTTGATCGTTTTTCAATCTTATACCTTTGACTGCGAAGTATTTAATACATTTAAATAACCAATATTGCGTTCGACAGCTTATTCCCGTCGCCTGTCGCCCCCCTGTCGCCCGGCTGTCGCTCGTCTGTCGTCTGTCGTCGCCACAAAGCACGCCTCCCGCCGTGTCTTCTTTGACGCGACCCTATCTCAAACGACAATGCATTTGCAATTCGATCGCCCTTGTGTAATAATCTGAACCTTATTTTTAAAGTCATAAGATTAGGTTTAGCGTGTTTTGATTGTATCAACGGCATTATTATTGTGGTAGATACTGCCACATCGGCTTTTTATGCTGTTAGAAAATTGATGGCTAGCTCTTATTAATGTGGATTAAGATAAGCTTTCGAATGTGTTTCTAATTTATAACCGCATTGAGGTTGTCGCTATTTGTAGTTACAATTATTTGGGGAAATTGATAATAATGAGTTTTTATCATAGCGCGATATAAAACAGCGTAATAGCGAGCGTTGATTAAACACTATAAACTGAGGCAGAAGGTTGGATATGCGAATACTTGATTTTATAACATTTTTTTTGTCAGTTTAGCAAAAAGCAGACGTTTTTGATAGTTGAATAGATAATCTTCACGCTCACTCCTCTCCTGGCGGGCATTGCAGAATCTTGACGGAAAATTCTATGGAAGTGATTCGTATAGGGGTCAATTTTTTTTTTAGTATTAATGTATTTGTTGTGGATATTTTTTTTTACTGCACCCAATCACCCATATAGATATTGTGGATAAGCAGGCACAGCAGGGGCACCGGGCACTCCACTGTCATGGCTTTTTGTGGCTACTTATATTTGGTTACCATAATTTTGCTGCGTTCTACAAATCGCCAATTTATTATGAATTTTGTGTCAGCTATACATACATACATACATACATTCACGCCTTTATTCTCAAAAGGGGTAGGCAGAGCACATGAAACTTATGTTCTAGCGCCATTTTTAGCATAACTGTGGGTATAAAAGATCGACAAAATGTGATATTGCAGTGATAGGTTGCTAGCCCATCGCCCACAACACACTCCAACCCTGCTCCCTTAGTCGACTTTTACGACACCCACGAAGAAAGGGGGTGGTGAAATTGTAACCTGACACCACACGTGCACACGGGCCAGCTCGATGTTTATATATTATACTGCAACCGAATCGGCATAACATTAGCAAGTCTAATGCTTTTTTTTATTGTTGGGTTGATTTTCAATTTACCTCGAAGGTCGTGTAGACCACGAGATCTGTGTTTTTTCCCCTTGGGTTACTTTTTTCTCTTCTTTCTTTTGTCGGCTTTTAGGAGAACTACCGACAAGTGCGGTGCATACAACTCCCCAAGTGTGGATTAAGTACAATAACAAGTATGTTTAAGAGTCCGCAATAAGCTCGGTTCTCCATACAAACGTAGTTACGCTCTCATTTTAAAACTACGTGTTGGATTGTGACGAAACTTTGCATGCACAATGACATGAGGAATATCTATTCTGTAATTAGTTTATGTAGCTTCAGATACCACAATTAAAAAAATACAGCGAATTTAAGTTTTTCATACAAAACTTGTTTTTGCTTTATTTCGTTTGTTTTATAAACTGGAACCATATAAACTAATTACAGACATAAATATACCACATGTCATCGTATATGCAAAGTTTCGTCACAATCCAACACGTAGTTTTAAAATGAGAGCGTAACTACCTTTGTATGGGAAGGTGAAATTCGGCCGAGCTTACTGCGGACTCTTAAACAAAGGAATCATTTTCTGAACCACCTGTTAGCCTAGTGGGTAGTGACGCTGCCTGCGAAGCTGATGGTCCTGGGTAAATTTTTTCAAAATCCCGGTAAGATTTTTTATTTATAATTCTTTTAATCCCAGTTACTAATTTAGTGTTTAGTTTTTTAATTTAAGGTATATTATGTTTTTCTTGTTTTTGTACTTTTTTCTTATTGTGAAAAAACCTTTATGAGATGAGCTAGATATTTGTTTTTGAGTCTTGGATGTTTTCTATGCACTTAAGTATTTTTTCTATTAAATGTATCGTCGTTTAGCACCTATAACACAAGCCTTCTTGAGCTTACTATATGGGACTAAGTATGTAGTTCGATTTGTGTTATCTTGTCCCATAATATTTCTTTAAATACCTATTTAATAATGAAATGTTCATGTCCTTTTACGCCAAAATCAATGAATTCTTCCAAAAACGAGTATTATACTAAGAGCTCACAGACTGTTAACGGGTTGCCCTGTACATACAAAACCGGCCAAGTGCGAGTCGGACTCGCGCACGAAGGGTTCCATACCATTATCTATAAAAACGGCAAGAAAATCACGTTTGTGGTATGAGAGCCCCCTTAAATATTTATTTTATTCTGTTTTTTAGTATTTGTTGTTATAGCGGCAACAGAAATGCATCACCTGTGAAAATTTCAACTGTCTAACTATCACGGTTCATGAGATATACAGCCTGGTGACAGACGGACGGACAGCGGAGTCTTTAGTAATAGAGGGTCCCGTTTTATCCTTTGGGTACGGAACCCTAAAAATGAGTAATTCCTATGTCCGGTCTTGTCAAATTATTCCCTTATTCCACTTGTCCAAGGTCTTTGTCCAATAATCATTATTGCGTCTCACCTTTTTTTAAGCAAAATGGGAGATGTAAATACATTGGAAGGATCTTTGTCCAATGTATTGTCCTCTCACATTATGTTCTCACCCATCTAACAAATCATCAAGTCGCCCATGTGGTACTGAAAACGCAGTCGCGTCGCCAGTCGCCCCACCGGTGTGGCCCCAGCCTAAGTGTCGCACAAAACTCGACGAAAGAGCACGGTACTATGCGATAGAGAGGCGGCAGGATTTTAGATTTCAACTAGCTGTCAATCAACGATTTTCTTAGACTTTTTGAGCTGTAGAACTCGCAATTGTCATTAAAAAAACCCTGGAAATGTTTTTTTTTTATTTAATTTATTTTATATCTGCGATCAGTCTTAAGACTATAACTATTGGAGCCCAATCCAATTCAGAGACTCAAGAGAGCCAACGTGCTGCCTGAACTAGACGAGAGTTAGGACAGTGGTCTTATCTCTCCAAACACCTACCACCTACTAACCTGGAAATGTGCCTACGAAAATATATACCTACCTAATTAACGGAAGTGCTCCCAAAATTTCACGAGAATCGGTTGAGAAATGCAACCTGTAGAGGAGAACAACCGAACAGACACCGGACACCGGACAGACAAACGATTTTCAGCCCAAGCTAAAGCATAGAACCTAGTTCGCTTCGCTCTCTCGTTCGACTAACTCGGTGGTACTGACATGATTTTTTAAACCCATTTTAAGTAACAATGATCCGGCAAACATATTGGCATCAGATATATTATGTAAACACAAACAAGGGGTACTTCCGTTTAAGTATTACTGTATCCATTCGTGCCCCCGGGACGTTTGCTCGCAATAAAAGCGCATCCCGGGATCCCGAGGTCCCCCGGGGCCGGGATTGCCCGGGTAATGGCTGTTTATTAATTAAGTGAATAGAAATGTTAACATTATGAGGGATGTTTGCAGAGAAGTTGGATTGATTTATGACGATGATAGTCTAAGTGGCGAAGACTCATACCCCGACGCAAAAAGTGTTATATTTAAGTTTGACGTGTCTGTCTGATGTCTGTATGTATGTTTGTGGCATCGTAGCTCCTAAACGAATGGACCGATTTTATTGTCCGAAAGCTAATGTAATCGAGATAGTTATTAGCTACGTTTAAACAAAATCAGTTCACCCGATTTTGAGATATTGAACTTTGTAATTATAATGTCCGGGGTTTTTCAACTTTTCCAAGTCGTTAATTATTTTACGTCACACCTGGCCATAATGCGAGTTTTACTGCACGCTGCGCGTACGGTAAAAGTCGCATTGTGGTCAGATGAAGACTTTAAATTGTGTACTTATTGTGTAATTCGTAAAGCCGTAAATTCGTAAAGTACGGGCCACAAACAACTGCGATCTGGGCCATTCACGAATTCACCGCCCTAGGTACGTAATGTACTATTAAGGAGTTTTTTCGCTCCAGCGCATAATATACATACTACAACGGCAAATATTACTGTAGTCGAGCGGTACCGGTACGGCATCACGCGACTTGTTATTCTTGTTAATCTGGAGGGCGTGGGTTCGAACCCCGGCTCCTACTACTGGGTTGTTGCGAAACCCACGAACCTACGAACTATCAGTTGATATTTAACAGCAGTTTTACCGTGAATCATTTCATTTCCTTTAAGTATTTATTCAACCTCAAATTGAATATACAATTTTACTTATAGGGCGTAGCTAAAATAATCATACACTATAAAATATAAATAGTAATAATTAAAAGTAGTCACAATGTCAAAAAAATAAAATATACCACCTGACATCACAATAAAGCTTAAATAATAAATATTAAAATACCTGTAAATACTAATCAACCTTAAAGATCATCACAATAATAAATTAAACGAGATTATAAGTAATAAATAGTCAATAAGCGAAATTCTCATAACACATCATTAAAATTACTAAAACAATATTCAAATTATAAGGACATGAGACTATAGTAAGTGCATACCTATTTGCATTATGACAGAGCTGTGATCCCAGTACAATAAACGTCAATATTGATGTTTATTGTAGTGGGATGACAGCTGTCACATAATGCAAATAGGAATGCACTCACTATAACAGGTACTTCTTTAGAGCGAAAAAATGTTTGCGTTTTGATCGTACTTGAAGCGTTATAGTCTGTAGCAGCGGCAACTCCGGGACATCGACGGGAGCCGCTCGTCTTCGCGACATCGACAGGGACAAAGGAAGACATCGCGAGGAAACCGAGCGCGCGAGCGAAGCGAACGATGTTCTATGCTTCAGCGTAGCCGAATATCATTTGTATGTCCGGATGTCCCGCTGTCCCGCTGTTCCCCTCTGCAGATTGCATTTCTCAACTGATTCTCGCGAAATTCTGTGTATAGGTTCGTTAATTATGTAGTTTTTTTTTGATAAGGTACTAATTCAATCGTCCTCCGAGCGTTGATCCCGGTTGTGCCCTAAAGGAGCCCGGGGTCCGCTTTGGCACCTAATCCCATGATTCGGCATTGGCACGGATAAGGCACTTTTTAGGGTTCCGTAGCCAAATGGCAAAAAACGGAACCTTTATGGATTCGTCATGTCTGTCTGTCTGTCTGTCCATCCGTATGTCACAGCCACTTTTTTCCGAAACTATAAGAACTATACTGTTGAAATTTGGTAAGTAGATGTATTCTGTGAACCGCATTAAGATTTTCACACAAACATAGAAAAAAAACCAATAAATTTTGGGGGTTCCCCATATTTAGAACTGAAACTCAAACATTTTTTTTTCATCAAACCCATACGTGTGGGGTATCTATGGATATGGATAGGTCTTTAAAAATCATATTGAGGTTTTTTTCTAAACTGAATAGTTTGCGCGACCGACACTTCCAAAGTGGTAGAATGTGCCCCCCCCCCCCCCTCACTGTAACTTCTAAAATAAGAGAATGATAAAACTAAAAAAAAATATGATGTACATTACCATGCAAACTTCCACCGAAAATTGGTTTGAACGAGATCTCGTAGGTAAGTAGTTTATTTTTAATACGTCATAAATCGTAAACCGCAATTTACCTTTCACTCAACGGATAATGGTACGGAACCTTTTGTGCGCGAGTCCGACTCGCACTTGGCCGGTTTTTTTCTATATTCGTGTAAATATTTTTTTGAAAAGAGAAGCCCACGAGTCCTCTAGCCACTACTATTATTATGTTCGTAAAGTCCAAGTAAAACCCGTTGACTGGTCTACTCGTATTCCGGCTCAGTTATTGTTTGTAATGACTTCCATAACCCTCTCACCGCGTTTTAATAGCTGCATCAATATTGCAGCGAGGGGGTTAGGTGCATAATCGCCGGATTAGCGATCGCCGGGGGCTTGGGAAGGGTTAAGTTTTGAAATGTACTTGTAATGTTACACCGTGTTAAGTTTGTTTTACAATAATCATCAAAGGTACGAGCTACGTGTTATATGTAAAAGAATAAGATATTAAATAAAAATAAATAAAAATAAACATTTATTTCAGACTAAGGTCCATACATGGTTAGTAAACAATAAAATCTTAATTACTAGTGTTGGCATTGGCCCTTTTCGCGCTCCGAAAACACGCTCAGAATGCAGTTGGGGCTGCCGCGGCCGCGCAGGCGACGCATCAGTGAGGCGCACCTCTTGCGCATTATCGCCGCAAAGCTGTCAGTGTGTGCCTCCGCAAACATACCAGAGGCTCTACAAAATCACGGCAACCCCATCAACACCCGGAACGCGTTATTATATTGAACGCGTAGGCCGTTGTATGCCTTCTGCGTAAAGTTGGTCCACAGGCTGCATGGATAGAACGACTGACAGTACGCTTTGAAAAGTGTAGTCGTCACTTGTACAGTACATGACACAAGGTCGAATGCCTTCGACAGATCCAAGAACACACCATAAACCGGTGTATTCCTACTGGTGTACTGGACGGTGTTCTTGAGGGCCAGGATAGCACTCTCTGTGGACAGCCGCCGTCGGAAGCCAAATTGGGCGTCATTTAATTCGATATGCTGATCCAAGCAGGCATCAAGCAGACCGTCCAGTCCCCCCGTCCATATTAGTGTGTCTGTATCTAAGTTTGTTTCTAAGGGACAATCTCCTTAACTAGGTACTCATATTCAGAGCAATGGCGAGTAGTTGCAGTGTCCAAGATCCAACCGGGTGGCCGCGGTATTTGAGCTCCCAGCCCAGGTGTGGTGGAACCGCGCTGTGCGTGCAACCCGAACTTAGCCAACTGGGACTGAATCTGCGCGCCATTACTTTAACTATTATATCTTTAAATAAATCAATTTTCACTAAATACTTTTTTCTTAAAAACCACAAAGTAAGCGAATTGGCCTCGCACTATTTTTACAAGCTTCTATTTAACTTGACCTGGCCCCGTAGCATGGTCGGCCTTATCACGCGAAAAGTGACAAGATAGAGCGTCCGTCTCGTTCCATCCAACGGTGTCAGCCAGTGACGGACGCTCTATCTTGTCACTTATCGCGTGATAAGGCCGACCATGCTACGGGGTCTGTTCGTAGTGAAGGACAAATCCTTGGATTGGATTTTGTACCAGTTAATCTCAACCGATTGAGCTGAAATTTTGGGTATAGGCAATAGTTTGGATGACGATTAAATATTATGGTACCATGAGCTGGTCTGATGATGGAGAAAAGGTGGCCATGGGAATTCAATACTTAACGTAACCCCGTTGAGTTGGACTCGTTAGAATCGTCTCAGTGAGTAGTTGACGAAGGTATACAGAAAAGTACAGTTTTACCCAAGCAGAAACGAAGAATTCGTTCGCTCCGCTCGATCGTTCAATGGTATAGTGGCTCTGTGACCTGTAGAACTCGCGAACCTGTATTTTTTGGCCGACAACGGCAGAACCGAAAAGGAAGGGATATATTTATTATATTATGTTATTAGCAGGCTG
The DNA here is from genome assembly GCA_947049275.1 of Epinotia bilunana. Classification (NCBI taxonomy): domain Eukaryota; kingdom Metazoa; phylum Arthropoda; class Insecta; order Lepidoptera; family Tortricidae; genus Epinotia; species Epinotia bilunana. Next base: position 448,232 of record OX346277.1, on the reverse strand, counting down.
TAATTGTATTTACGTGTGTCGCTACGGTAGCCTAGTGGTTCAGGCATGCGGCTGCCAAGCGGCGGTCGTGGGTTCGAATCCCGGCTCGCACCAATGAGTTATTCGGAACTTATAAGTGGGGGAAGGATAAGCAAATCCCCGCGCCCCGTCATCGTCATATCTGAAAGTCTATCAGCATCTTTAATTTTAGTTGTATTTATACATAGAAAACTCCCGTGAGCCCAGACATATTCAAATATAATGAAACGGGTAAGTGACGTCTCTTAGGTCGAATATCGACATGTTCCGCAAAGCGCGCGGCCCGCCAGGCCCGCCAGCCCCGGGGCACAGGGCACAGGGCACACTCTACTACTGCTACTCCAGGAAAAATACCAGTTAGAAAAAACATTAATTTATAATAGCGTTTTCTCTGTTGATTTCATTTTAAAATGTTAATGTCAAGAATCCGACAAACTTTCCACTCGGAAGTAATTATGTGGATTTAAATGAAGCGTGCATTGTCTTTTTTTGTATGATTTATCTTGAATATTATAGAGCAAATGTTAATGAACCAAAATAAAGACAAAAATATTTATCAATATTTTTTCTGACTTTTCAGACGCTAGTTAATTTATAATTTTTTTATGTCTGAAATTCTGTCGGATTCTGTCGCTGGGTAACTATTTAATTGGTAATATACTCGTATATCCGTTACACAGAAAAAATAAGCTATTATAAATTATTTCCAAAATTGTTTTTTTTTTTATACAAGTTGTCAGTTCATTGACTGGACTATGCTAATCGCACCGACATCGCGTCGCGAGCGCTCACGAACAAGGATCACGTATTGGTTCGACACATGTCGAGCGATATTCGACCTCGGAGAAGTGAGTGGTAAGTTTCGTTATATTTTAATTTAATTTGTTCCTTGTAGGTATCTGCGTGAGCTGGTCACCGGCGTGTTTATTTATTTTAAGTCCGCAGTAAGCTCGATTCTCCATACAAACGTAGTTACGCTCTCATTTTAAAACTACGTGTTGGATTGTAACGAAACTTTGCATGTACAATGACATGAGGTATATCCAGGTCTGTAATTCAATTATGTAGCTTCAAAAAAAGAAGCGAATTTAAGTTTTTCTTACAAAACCTGTTTTGCTGTATTCGTTATTGTAGTATTTTATAAACTGGAACCATATAAACTATTTACAGACATAGATATACCTCATGTCATTGTAGGTATATGCAGTTTCGTCACAATCCAACACGCAGTTTTTTAAAATGAGAACGAAACTCCGTTTGTATGGGAAGGTGAAATTCGGCCGAGCTTACAGCGGACTCCTAAGGAGACCCAACAGGTATAAAACTTATTACTAACATGAACATAAACCAAAAAGCCAATTACAGGATCTCACAGATAGCGCTAGAATATGAGTATACGTAACAAAGTTACTTATTACCGATCATTACTTACATCGACATAGTTTGGCATTGTTTGTCTGAGGTGTTGCTGTTGGCGCCCCTCGACGCAACGATGGCCTATTAGCTGATGAGTAGGGGACGGCGTTGGATTCAGTTACGTTGTTAGTATAGTAGTATTTTGAAACGAGGAGACATAGAAACTAAAGTTTTTACAAAAAACTTTGTTCCGAGAAAGGAAGTTTAATTTTTAACAGACTTCGAAAAGGAGGTTTACAATTATTCGGAATCTTTTATTGCAAGCTTATTATTTAGTTTTACCTGTCACGGTGTTTGTAATGAAATCTTGCAAGTTAACTTTGACCTACTTCCAGGGGACCGATTGCACTGAAATTTTAGGTGTAAGTATAATTTGGATGATAGGTAATTATTATTATATTACACACTTTTGACGACCGGTTAGCCTAGTGGGTAGTGTCGCTGCCTACGAAGCTGGAGGTCCTGGGTTCGAATCCCGGTAAGGACAAATATTTGTGTGATGAGCATGAATACTTGTTTCCGAGTCTTGGATGTTTTCTATGTATTTAAGTATTTATATCTATTAAATATATCGTCGTCTAGTACCCGTAACACAAGCCTTACTGAGCTTACTATGGGGCTAGTGCGATTTGTGTAAGATTGTCCCCTTATATTTATTATTGTTATTATTTATTACACTTAGGCGTAATTGTTTGCCATAGGTATATGCATTGTTTTGTATCGTGCAACACAATTTAAAGGTAACAAATAATAAATACAGAAACGGAAGCTAAGTAGTCAGTATCTATTGTACGAGCAGATGGGGGCGCTAATGGTGGCGTCCCCCGGGTCACGGCATTAGTCTCCCGGGGCCGCGCTACAGGTGGCCCTCTAGGGTGCAATCCACTAGAGATGTCCGAAGCTGTGATTTCATAGGTATATGCGACTTGACACCTAGCTGTCAAGCGGGCGTGTTTGTGAAAACACATCTTCGCACAGCTTTGGTGGATTTTCACCCTTACACCCAGCCACGGCTTCAAGCGGCGGCGGTTTTTATAATTAATTGCGTGTGATCCCAACTAACCACAGTGCGATGCGCGTCGACCACGCAATGAACATATACAACGCTTGCCGCGCCGTAATTCGTGCAATGTCGTGGCCGGGCCGTTCCATCCGTAGGCTACGGTGTCTGCCTACCATCGGACAGACCGTAATGCTTGTTTGCCATTGTAGTATAAAAAAGAAGACGTATACAGTTTCCAAGGGTCAAAATAAATTAAGCGTCCGCAGTAAGCTCGGTTCTGCATACAAACATGGTTACGCTCTAGCTCATTTTAAAACGACGTGTCGGATTGTAAAGAAACCTTGCTTATACAATCACATGAGGTATATTTATGTCTGTCATTAGTTTACGTAGCTTCAGATAAGTACCATAGTAAAAAAATACAGCGAATTTAAGTTTTCACACAAAACTTGTTTTTGCTGTATTTCGTTTGTTTTATACACTGGAACCATATATAGTTATTTGTTATACAAGGGTGCAAAGTTGTATTTTACCCGCGAGTGTGGGATTGAAACACGAGCAAGCGAAAGGATGCTATAGTTGAACCACGAGCGAAGCGAGTGGTTCTAAAATAGGATCCTGAGCGTAGCGAGTGTTTCAACACACGAGAAGTAAAATACAACTTTGCACCCGTGTGTAACACAAAACTTTTCTCCTCACTGTAGCGAGGAAAGTGCAACATGCAAAACAACTTTATTTAATTTAAATTTTTTTTTTTATAGTAATAATAACGTTAAGTAATATCAAGTAGAATTTTGGTCAAGTGCGAGTCGGATTTTAGTTTTCCCATACATTTTGAGACCCAGCGCCTGTTGATTTGATGAAGGCAACAAGCAATTATTTAAAAGTTCTTAAATATTTCTTTTATTCGGTCTTTAGTATTTGTTGTTATAGCGGCAACAGAAATACATCATCTTTGCCACCTGCCGATGCCGGCCAGGTGTGGTGTGGCGCATACATATAGGTATAGCGTATTTTTTAACCCCCGACGCAAAGAGAGGGTTATAAGTTTAACGTGTGTGTGTGTCTGGCTGTGGTATCGTAGCTCCCAAACGGATGGACCGATTTGAATGCGGTTTTTTTAATTCGAAAGCTGATGTGATCCCGAATGATGTTTTATGAAAATCTGTTTAGCCGTTTTTGAGATATTGGACTTTGAAATGAAAATGTCGGGGGTTTTTCAACTTTTCTAAGTTGTAGTTATAATATTACCTCAAATTGTAACTTAACTTTCTTGCAATATCGGTTCACAGCCCTACCTACTATGTCTCTGAGGTGTTATAGGGCTATGCACCTATATTGCAAGATTTTTTTCTTAACTTTCTTTTTCTATATGAAATAATAGATCGAAAAGGTTGAATAAAGGCTGAGATTATTGAATGTAGCCGACTTTTTAAAACTTTTATTTGAATTGGAATATTCTACCAAACCCAAGTTATGAGGGTTCAAAAAACGTCAAAGCGCTTCGAGAAAAGGCGGGTACCTAAGTGCCCTTGCGCTTCGCTTGGCTCGTCTTGACGGTACAGGTGCTTTCTGATTGGACAGCTTTCATGCAATTCGGGCAACTCAAATAATCTCAACTACTTATTTATACACTTTATGTTTAAAAGTAATTATCGATCAGCCAGTTCCAAAAACAGACGGACCCGTCAGCGGATTTTTAAAGATTTGAATGTTCTTGTTAATATCGACTTCACCAACGTTGACATATTGTCATACGAGAGGCGGGTCCCCGGGGGCGGGGCGGGGCGCGGCCACGCCCACCCAGCGAGTGTGCGCTGGCACAACCCTTTCGTTTTAAAATTGAATGCCTCGTGCAAACATTTGGCTTTCTCCGTGGTTGGTTATTAATATCTACGCTTTGGGATGCATTTCAACTTGTCGTAATGTCAGTTCGAAACATAACTACGAGTAAAATGTTTATTTAAGCAGAAACGTCCTCGTTGGCGGACGTGTCTGCTCATTTCAAATTTCGATCGGTGGAATATTGAAAAATAATTCTCGCTCGTGGCGAATTATTGGAATTGGCGGAGACGGACGGCGGCCGAACAATATTACTAAATTGCGCACTCGGAAAATGCTTGATGCAAATCTCTGTCGTTTCGTTAGAATGCTCGCTCCTATTGTTAGCTTTTGCCTGTAATGTAACATTCGCTAGATAGAACGCTCTACACAAGTGATAGCGAGAGAGTGACGGGAAGAGTTGTCGCAGAAAGAGAAATCGGATTTTCAAAACGTCAAAATAGAATACCTGTTTCTTTATTGACGTCACAATATACGCTCATTCCCAAAACACTCTCTGCATACAATTATTCCAATACTCCGGACCAAAAGCTAAACATCTCAACTCACTCCACACTTCATATATTTGAGATCATTCGAGTTGGCCGACCTGCATCAAAGTAGTCAATTCAAAAAGCAACTCTATCTTCTAAACGAAGCAACGTGCTTAGACTATAATGTAGCCTACATTCGCAAGCAAAATAAAAATATCTCTTTGAAATAGAACTTTATTGCGTAGCTAATAAGGTATCGTTTTAAAGAGCTACCGGTATGGACTTGAGCTCTTTTTATATCGGTTTTGTTTTGATTGTACTCCAGCTTTTTAAATTGGATTTTACAGTGTTACTATTAAGGTTGGATTTAGAAGAACCGCGTGTTGCAGTTTTTAGGATTTTTCGATTGATAGCTAGGGGTTGATTTATTGAATGAAAACAGCCCGAGGTGTTTCTAATTATGGATCCAAATTTTTATTACGAAATCCATAATGCTGTGATTTTTATTCAGATTTGAAATAGCGCTTCATATTGAGTTTAAAATAGGGGCTACATGAGCTGTAAATCAAGAACATGTCATTTTTCAGTTTTTTATTTTATTTCTCAAACTAAATCCACAAGGAAAACACGAACAGTCAAAACTTCACGAGGATCGGCTGAGTAAGAGTAATGCGGCCTGTGGAGGGAACAGTCAAAACTTCACGAGGATCGGCTGAGTAAGAGTAATGCGGCCTGTGGAGGGAACAGTCAAAACTTCACGAGGATCGGTTGAGTACGAGTAATGCGGCCTGTGGAGGGAACAGTCAAAACTTCACGAGGATCGGCTGAGTAAGAGTAATGCGGCCTGTGGAGGGAACAGTCAAAACTTCACGAGGATCGGCTGAGTACGAGTAATGCGGCCTGTGGAGGGAACAGCCAAAACTTCACGAGGATCGGCTGAGTACGAGTAATGCGGCCTGTGGAGGGAACAGTCAAAACTTCACGAGGATCGGCTGAGTACGAGTAATGCGGCCTGTGGAGGGAACAGTCAAAACTTCACGAGGATCGGCTGAGTACGAGTAATGCGGCCTGTGGAGGGAACAGTCAAAACTTCACGAGGATCGGCTGAGTACGAGTAATGCGGCCTGTGGAGGGAACAGTCAAAACTTCACGAGGATCGGCGGAGTACGAGTAATGCGGCCTGTGGAGGGAACAGTCAAAACTTCACGAGGATCGGCTGAGTACGAGTAATGCGGCCTGTGGAGGGAACAGTCAAAACTTCACGAGGATCGGCTGAGTACGAGTAATGCGGCCTGTGGAGGGAACAGTCAAAACTTCACGAGGATCGGCTGAGTACGAGTAATGCGGCCTGTGGAGGGAACAGTCAAAACTTCACGAGGATCGGCGGAGTACGAGTAATGCGGCCTGTGGAGGGAACAGTCAAAACTTCACGAGGATCGGCTGAGTACGAGTAATGCGGCCTGTGGAGGGAACAGTCAAAACTTCACGAGGATCGGCGGAGTACGAGTAATGCGGCCTGTGGAGGGAACAGTCAAAACTTCACGAGGATCGGCGGAGTACGAGTAATGCGGCCTGTGGAGGGAACAGTCAAAACTTCACGAGGATCGGCTGAGTACGAGTAATGCGGCCTGTGGAGGGAACAGTCAAAACTTCACGAGGATCGGCTGAGTACGAGTAATGCGGCCTGTGGAGGGAACAGTCAAAACTTCACGAGGATCGGCGGAGTACGAGTAATGCGGCCTGTGGAGGGAACAGTCAAAACTTCACGAGGATCGGCGGAGTACGAGTAATGCGGCCTGTGGAGGGAACAGTCAAAACTTCACGAGGATCGGCGGAGTACGAGTAATGCGGCCTGTGGAGGGAACAGTCAAAACTTCACGAGGATCGGCTGAGTACGAGTAATGCGGCCTGTGGAGGGAACAGTCAAAACTTCACGAGGATCGGCGGAGTACGAGTAATGCGGCCTGTGGAGGGAACAGTCAAAACTTCACGAGGATCGGCTGAGTACGAGTAATGCGGCCTGTGGAGGGAACAGTCAAAACTTCACGAGGATCGGCTGAGTACGAGTAATGCGGCCTGTGGAGGGAACAGTCAAAACTTCACGAGGATCGGCTGAGTACGAGTAATGCGGCCTGTGGAGGGAACAGTCAAAACTTCACGTGGATCGGCTGAGTACGAGTAATGCGGCCTGTGGAGGGAACAGTCAAAACTTCACGAGGATCAGCTGAGTACGAGTAATGCGGCCTGTGGAGGGAACAGTCAAAACTTCACGAGGATCGGCTGAGTACGAGTAATGCGGCCTGTGGAGGGAACAGTCAAAACTTCACGAGGATCGGCTGAGTACGAGTAATGCGGCCTGTGGAGGGAACAGTCAAAACTTCACGAGGATCGGCTGAGTACGAGTAATGCGGCCTGTGGAGGGAACAGTCAAAACTTCACGTGGATCGGCTGAGTACGAGTAATGCGGCCTGTGGAGGGAACAGTCAAAACTTCACGAGGATCGGCGGAGTACGAGTAATGCGGCCTGTGGAGGGAACAGTCAAAACTTCACGAGGATCGGCGGAGTACGAGTAATGCGGCCTGTGGAGGGAACAGTCAAAACTTCACGTGGATCGGCGGAGTACGAGTAATGCGGCCTGTGGAGGGAACAGTCAAAACTTCACGAGGATCGGCTGAGTACGAGTAATGCGGCCTGTGGAGGGAACAGTCAAAACTTCACGTGGATCGGCTGAGTACGAGTAATGCGGCCTGTGGAGGGAACAGTCAAAACTTCACGAGGATCGGCTGAGTACGAGTAATGCGGCCTGTGGAGGGAACAGTCAAAACTTCACGAGGATCGGCGGAGTACGAGTAATGCGGCCTGTGGAGGGAACAGTCAAAACTTCACGAGGATCGGCGGAGTACGAGTAATGCGGCCTGTGGAGGGAACAGTCAAAACTTCACGAGGATCGGCTGAGTACGAGTAATGCGGCCTGTGGAGGGAACAGTCAAAACTTCACGAGGATCGGCTGAGTACGAGTAATGCGGCCTGTGGAGGGAACAGTCAAAACTTCACGTGGATCGGCTGAGTACGAGTAATGCGGCCTGTGGAGGGAACAGTCAAAACTTCACGAGGATCGGCTGAGTACGAGTAATGCGGCCTGTGGAGGGAACAGTCAAAACTTCACGAGGATCGGCTGAGTACGAGTAATGCGGCCTGTGGAGGGAACAGTCAAAACTTCACGAGGATCGGCTGAGTACGAGTAATGCGGCCTGTGGAGGGAACAGTCAAAACTTCACGAGGATCGGCTGAGTACGAGTAATGCGGCCTGTGGAGGGAACAGTCAAAACTTCACGAGGATCGGCTGAGTACGAGTAATGCGGCCTGTGGAGGGAACAGTCAAAACTTCACGAGGATCGGCTGAGTACGAGTAATGCGACCTGTGGAGTACACAAGCCGAACATACGATTTTTTTTCCTAAGCTTAAACAGAAAACTTCGTTCGATTTGCTCGCTGGTTCAATTAAATAGTGTGTTTGTTTTTCCAAACCTATCAAGGTTTTTACAAGCTTTATAGTAACCGTCTACTAGATACTGATCGTATGTAAGTGTATAATTTGTCCTCGAGTGACCCCTGATCTGATCTGATAGAGTCATGTGACGCCTGATCTGATCTGATAGTCATGTGACTCCTGATCTGATCTGATAGAGTTATCTGACCTCTGATCTGATCTGATAGTCATGTGACCCCTGATCTGATCTGATAGAATTATGTGACCTCAGATCTGATCTGATAGTCATGTGACCCCTGATCTGATCTGATAGAATTATGTGACCTCTGATCTGATCTGATAATCATGTGACCCTTGATCTGATCTGATAGAGTCATGTGACCCCTTATCTGATCTGATAGAATTATGTGACCTCTGATCTGATCTGATAGAATTATGTGACCTCTGATCTGATCTGATAGAATTATGTGACCTCTGATCTGATCTGATAGTCATGTGACCCCTGATCTGATCTGGTAGAGTCATGTGACCCCTGATCTGATCTAATAGAATTATGTGCCCACTGACCTGATCTGATAGTCGTGTGACCCCTGATCTGATCTGATAGAATCATGTGACCCCTTATCTGATCTGATAGAATTATGTGACCTCTGATCTGATCTGATAGAATTATGTGACCTCTGATCTGATCTGATAGAATTATGTGACCTCTGATCTGATCTGATAGTCATGTGACCCCTGATCTGATCTGGTAGAGTCATGTGACCCCTGATCTGATCTGATAGAATTATGTGCCCACTGACCTGATCTGATAGTCGTGTGACCCCTGATCTGATCTGATAGAATCATGTGACCCCTTATCTGATCTGATAGAATTATGTGACCTCTGATCTGATCTGATAGAATTATGTGACCTCTGATCTGATCTGATAGAATTATGTGACCTCTGATCTGATCTGATAGTCATGTGACCCCTGATCTGATCTGGTAGAGTCATGTGACCCCTGATCTGATCTGATAGAATTATGTGCCCACTGACCTGATCTGATAGTCGTGTGACCCCTGATCTGATCTGATAGAATCATGTGACCCCTTATCTGATCTGATAGAATTATGTGACCTCTGATCTGATCTGATAGAATTATGTGACCCCTGATCTGATCTGATAGAGTCATGTGACCCCTGATCTGATCTGATAGAGTCATGTGACCCCTGATCTGATCTGATAGTCATGTGACCCCTGATCTGATCTGATAGAGTCATGTGACCCCTGATCTGATTTGATAGATACTTTTTCGAGGGACCGTGGTATGGGGTTCTTCAAAAAAGGAGTGTATAAATTCTTAAAGGGTTGGCAACACGCCTGTAACACCCCTGGAGTTGCAAGCGTCTATAAGCTACGGTGACCACTTACCATCGTGTCGGTCGTAAGCTTGTTTCATAATCATAATCATAATCATTTATTTGCGTAAAAAAGGGTTATAACATACTTGTTGGTGTAAAATATACAATGTTCTTGGTCAAATATTTTATAACTAACCTAACCTACTTAAATTTAATTTTGCTCAGGATGAGTCAGAGCAGCATTAGCATTACATTAGACGATTTCAAGAACAATAAAATACAATTAATACAGACGAAATAGAATAATGAATAATTAATTCATCAGATTATTATTATTAAGGAATTCATTAACCGAGTAAAATGTCGTTGATGTTAACAATTGAAATAGGGCATTACTTAAATTTACGATGGCATTTCCTTTATATAATTTGGTAATTTATTAAATATAGTGACGCACATCGAGTAGCAATATTTTTTTAATGTGGTAGTTCTTAGCTTTTTGTTGATGACAAGTCTGCTAGGGTTTCTAGTATTTCTCGGGAATACTTCTTCGGCTGTCGTGAATTGGTCTATATTTAATATTACAAACTTGCACCCTTCAAATATGTAGAGGCTAGGTAGTGGAAGGATCTTTAATTTAAGAAGAAGCGGCTTACAAGAAGTTAGTGGGTATACTCCACATATAGCGCGGATGCACTTTTTTTGGCAAATATAAGCCTTTTGAATATCGATTCCATTTCCCCACACGATTAATCCATATCTAAGCACCGACTCGACATAACCGTGATAGGCCGCCAACACTGTGTTTTGATCTGTTATTGCACGCAGTCTACTCAGAACAAAAACAAATCTATTTATTTTATTACATACATATTCGACATGTCCTTTCCACTTAAAGTCATTATCAACAATAAGTCCCAAGAATCTTATAAGGTTGGTATTATTCAGGTAATGTCCATTATAGTTTATATTTAATGTTAGGTTTGAATTATTATTAAAGTTCATGAAATTAGTTTTTACTAAATTAACTTGTAGGTTATTATGTCGAAGCCAGTCAATTACAGCTGCCACCGTATAAAAAAGAGGCAGAAGGTAACCACATAGGAACTCCTAAAGTACCTACCTATACACAAGATACCTACTTAAATCGATCAATGTATTTCCGCTGGTTGAAACCATCTCAGCGTACTCGCTTTATTTATCTATTTATTAATTTATTAGGCACACAAATCTCATATAATTTCTTACGTAGACTGTTTAAGAATACCATCCAAAACATTATGCACAGCATGATTACAAGCAACAACAAGCGAAAATATCTTAAAACTACACTAAAGTACTACATAACAAACATGCTTGCGTGCGAACAAACTATAGCTCAGAAACTACTACTGTGACATTATTACATTATTACATAAGAGCAGAAACTTGCTTTAAAAACAAAAGAAAACCAAATAAATCATGCATCAATATAATTTAGTAGTTGATGACCGAGGAAAATAAAGTAAGTACAGCAGCACGTCTATCCTGGGATGGCCGCGACATACTCTCGATTTTTCTCGCACTATATCTCTTGTTCTAAGTGTTCTAATAAGAGAGAGACGGATAGTGCGAGAAAAACCGAGATAGCTCGCGCGCCGTCGCGTGATAGCCGTGCTGATAATAAAATATTTGACCAATAAGGGCACCCTTTTTAGGGTTCCGTAATCAACAAGGAACCCTTATAGTTTCACTTTGTTCGTCTGTCCGTCCGTCCGCCTCCGGCTTACCTCAGTAACCATTAATACTAGAAAACTGTAATTCGGCATGGGTATATAAATCAATCACGCCGACAAAACAGTACCATAAAATCTTGAAAAACTTTTTTTTTATAGTACCTCACCTACACCTAAAGCGGGGATGTTTTTTTTTCTCGTTCATATAATGTGGGGTACCTATATTGGATAGCTCGTTCAAAAAGATTACCCGGCTAAATGGCTACTACTGGGGATGTGAAAAAATTCGTGGTAGTAGTACATAAGTATAATGAATTTAAATGGAAAACTATCACGGACAAGTAGGCATAATTAGTTACCGAGTAATAGTCGACCAACTTAATGTGTACTTGGAAAGGCCAATTTTTGTACAAATTCGGCCGACGCAACCGCACCGCACGTCGATGTAACTAAGACAGACAGGCAACTACGGAACCCTACATTGCGCGTGGCCCGACACGCACTTGGCCGGGTTTAGTAATAACCATTTAAAGAGGGGCACAGCGGAATGTCAACTTGCTCATATTTGTATTAACCCGACTGGTTATATAACGCCATAAATAAAATAAAAAGCCATAATAACGCCCCTGCTGCTCTGTAGGCATGTGGTGTGTTCCTGGTGGTGAGTCAGGTGGCCAGAGCTGATGACGCCGGGGATGTGTCGGGTGAGGGACCGCGTTCGATTCTAGCCATCGACACAACGAAACGTACCTATAACAAGAATTAGATCCTACTACATATTATTATTACTTGATTGTCTGTCTATCACGCCGACCCCATAATGTGAAGCAAATCGCAAATATACAATTTTCCCAATCTTATTATGAGTGCGTGACGCCCCGCGGCGTCGCAGTCATGTTTTACAGTATACTGACTCGGGCACAGAATAAATAATAATATTTGTCATGTTTACACAGAAGAGATTAATCAAGACCTCTTTATTTCATTCAAAACAAAATTCAACTCGAATATGAATGGCTCAATCCGTAAGCCCACTCTCCCAATACACCTAGGTCTAGGTCTCATGACAACATGATAAAATGCATGGAAACAGGTTGAGAAAATTGTCCTGAGCAAGAAAAAATTAAAATAGTTTGAAAATCCTTCACTTCCGGTCAAAATTCGTATGGGTAGATATATTTACGTCATGTGACAACAGTACGAGACATGTGCCATCATTTAGCCCTTTAATCGTAGAGAGAGTAAGTAAACCTAAGTCTGTCAGTCCTGAAATGGCCGGATGTACTTGGCAGACGGCGTCAAAGCTGCCATCGACTTGCTGCCATGCATTTTATCATGTTGTCAAGAGACGTAGGTGTATTGGGAGTGGGATTAAGGACTATTACATCACTTAATCTCTTCCTACTAAATTTCTTGAATATTAACACTTGTACATCCTTCCTCTATGGTTTCCGAACCTGCGGTTGCATACCGAGTTAAGATACTGCACCGCGGTGCCCTACACAATGTAATCCCTGATTGCGCCGCGCTGCGCCACGCGGTTGACATTTTAAAAAGACTATTGTGGCTAAAAACGTAGTCGGAGGCTCCATTTAATTCCGTTCACTGTATGCGCATAGATTTAGGGGAATTTGCGAGTCGCCTGCGCTGAACAAGACAAAATATTTTTGATGTATGGAAGGTGCAGCCTACCCGTCACGCCTCACCTCACCAGAACGAAACTAGACATCTACCTACGCTTAGTTACTACGAGTCGCGGCGCGGCGTCAAGATATGTTTGTGGGTGAGCGTTGAGGTGAGCTTAAAACAAGTTACAGAATAACGGGACTGATATAGTTGAGCACTCATATGAAGCAGAACATGGAGCCGTTTTTAAACGCTACGTACGCTATCACGAGCATTCTAGCGAATGCTCTTAAAATAAAAGTAAACGCTGTGCGAGAGGTGCGGGGGAGAGGGACGGCGGCGGACCAATACCACTAGAATGCTCGATAGAACACTTAGTCACACTTAGTCCAGTAAATGAACTGACAACTCGTATGGAAAAAATGAAAATAATTTATAATAGCTTATTTTTTATGTGTGACGGATATATTATCCATTAAATAGTTACCCAGCGACAAAATCCGACAAAATTTCATATATCAAAAAAATGATAAGTTAACTAACTTCAGAAAAGTCGGAAAAAATGTTAATAAATATGTTTGTCTTTATTTTGTTTCATTTACATTTGCTCTATAATATTCAAGATAAATCGCATAAAAAAAGACTGCATGCTTCATTGAAATCTACATAATTACTTCCGGGTGAAAAGTTTGTCGGATTCTTGAATAAATCATCTTAGAATATCATATTATAATAAATAAATAAATAACATTTTCAAATGTAATCAACAAAAAAAACGCTATTATAATTATTATTTTTTCAAAACCGTATTTTGCCCGGAGTAACTCGCGAGAATGCCCTTTAAAAAATCCTGTTCATTGTTTGAGCTTGTACCTGTAACGTTCGCTGAATGCTCAAGTGTACTCAGCACCTTTAGAGTTCGGTACCTTAGTGAAAAAGAATTGCTCTTTTTCTCCGGAACGCGATATATCATGTGGAAATTAAAATCAAATACTTGGCCCTGCAATCCTTTCGATTTGTTTTTTGTGAAAGGGGGGCCACATAATTTTGTGACTATTTAGTGATGTTACTTATTTTCTACTAAGCTATATTTCTAACGTCCGACACAAAAAGAGGGGTGTTATAAGTTAGATGTCGTCGGTGTCCGTGTGTCCGTGTGGCTGTGCGTTTGTCTGTGGCATCGTAGCTCCTAAAATAATACACCGATTTTAATGCAGTTTTTTTGTCTTAAAGCTGACGTGATCAAGATGGTTCTTAGGTAGGTATAAGATGAATTATCGCGAACATGGAATTGCATTTGTAGTGGTTGTACCGTTATAGTACGAGAAAATAGAAAATTCAAATATAGAATGCCTGTAAACATACAATACTACTACATATGCAATTCAAATATAGAATGCCTGAAAACATACAATACCACTACATATGCAATTCAAATATAGAATGCCTGTAAACATACAATACCACTACATATGCAATTCAAATATAGAATGCCTGTAAACATACAATACCACTACATATGCAATTCAAATATAGAATGCCTGTAAACATACAATACCACTACATATGCAATTCAAATATAGAATGCCTGAAAACATACAATACCACTACATATGCAATTCAAATATAGAATGCCTGAAAACATACAATACCACTACATATGCAATTCAAATATAGAATGCCTGTAAACATACAATACCACTACATATGCAATTCAAATATAGAATGCCTGTAAACATACAATACCACTACATATGCAATTCAAATATAGAATGCCTGTAAACATACAATACCACTACATATGCAATTCAAATATAGAATGCCTGTAAACATACAATACCACTACATATGCAATTCAAATATAGAATGCCTGTAAACATACAATACCACTACATATGCAATTCAAATATAGAATGCCTGTAAACATACAATACCACTACATATGCAATTCAAATATAGAATGCCTGTAAACATACAATACCACTACATATGCAATTCAAATATAGAATGCCTGTAAACATACAATACCACTACATATGCAATTCAAATATAGAATGCCTGTAAACATACAATACCACTACATATGAAATTCAAATATAGAATGCCTGTAAACATACAATACCACTACATATGCAATTCAAATATAGAATGCCTGTAAACATACAATACCACTACATATGTAATTCAAATATAGAATGCCTGTAAACATACAATACCACTACATATGCAATTCAAATATAGAATGCCTGTAAACATACAATACCACTACATATGTAATTCAAATATAGAATGCCTGTAAACATACAATACCACTACATATGCAATTCAAATATAGAATGCCTGTAAACATACAATACCACTACATATGCAATTCAAATATAGAATGCCTGTAAACATACAATACCACTACATATGCAATTCAAATATAGAATGCCTGTAAACATACAATACCACTACATATGCAATTCAAATATAGAATGCCTGTAAACATACAATACCACTACATATGCAATTCAAATATAGAATGCCTGTAAACATACAATACCACTACATATGCAATACAAATATAGAATGCCTGTAAACATACAATACCACTACATATGCAATTCAAATATAGAATGCCTGTAAACATACAATACCACTACATATGCAATTCAAATATAGAATGCCTGTAAACATACAATACCACTACATATGCAATTCAAATATAGAATGCCTGTAAACATACAATACCACTACATATGCAATTCAAATATAGAATGCCTGTAAACATACAATACCACTACATATGCAATTCAAATATAGAATGCCTGTAAACATACAATACCACTACATATGCAATTCAAATATAGAATGCCTGTAAACATACAATACCACTACATATGCAATTCAAATATAGAATGCCTGTAAACATACAATACCACTACATATGCAATTCAAATATAGAATGCCTGTAAACATACAATACCACTACATATGCAATTCAAATATAGAATGCCTGTAAACATACAATACCACTACATATGCAATTCAAATATAGAATGCCTGTAAACATACAATACCACTACATATGCAATTCAAATATAGAATGCCTGTAAACATACAATACCACTACATATGCAATTCAAATATAGAATGCCTGTAAACATACAATACCACTACATATGAAATTCAAATATAGAATGCCTGTAAACATACAATACCACTACATATGCAATTCAAATATAGAATGCCTGTAAACATACAATACTACTACTCGTACATATGCAATTCCATGCTCTCGTTCATTTATCTATACCAGTATGTTTCAACAAAATCGATTAAATCGATTTTGAGATATTGAACAGTCAAGTGTAAAAATCTGTGTGCATACAACTTAATCATAAATATGTCCCATAACTCTTGTGTCAGCGGATTAAGGCTTCGGTACATATTTATGAGAGGGTTAAATCGATACAGTATATTTTTGCACTTGACTGAACTTTGAAATGATTGTCGGGGGTCTTTGAACTTTTTTAAGTTCTGTTCTATTAATCCTTTTTCGAGAAAATTCAACATTATTGATTGTTTTATTTGGTGTTCACCTGCCTTCAGTCAGCGTTATTTGGGCTCTGCCTACCCCAACGGCGTACGGCCGCAGCAAAGCTAAATTTCGAATATCTACTCAACTTAAACCACTCGTGAACACCAGACCTGCCGAGTATACTATGGACCTAAGTATAATATAATTATTTAAAGGACAAAAAATATTGTAATAATAATACCACGACCGAGCAAGATGGCAGTATACAAATCCCAATTATGTTGATTTAAACTTTCGCGATTGTCACACATCATTTTACTAAACGGGACCGCTTATAAAAAATTAACTTATTTGAATTGTCCCGTGACTAATGGATGTTGTGATTGTGACGAAACACGTCCGAAACGTCGTGGAGACACATCAGAGGTAGATACATAAGTTAATTATACGCGATTAAGTCCCGTTTAGTAAAAATAAATGTCAATTAGTTTGACAGAAAGGTCCTTGTCATAGTTCCCCTGTCTTTGCCGCAACTGAGTTAGCACGATGTTGCGCAAATAAGCCACCCGCCCAATTTAAGTAGCTAGGTTTGTTTATGGTAATCCGTCTGACATTTTAAGACCTGACCCCGTATCATGGTCGGCCTTATCACGCGATAAGTGACAAGATAGAGCGTACGTCTCGTTCTATTGAACGGTGTCAGCCAGTGACGGACGCTCTATCTTGTCACTTATCGTGTGATAAGGCCGTCCATGCTACGGGGTCTGTTCTTAATTTAGTTGCATAAGAGTCTCTCCGCCCCTTAGGGCACCAGTACAGCTGCTCTCTAAAAGTCTATACTGTAACATGTATACATATTATTGGCGCCGCGGTCGATCGATATCGTAATATCCGGTTGTCGCGCACACAAAGTGGATTTTTGCTACTTCCGGTACGCGCAAGCTTACTGGCGCTCTACAGGTGAAATATACTGTATTTATTATTATGCTTTTATTCTACACATGTATGCTTTTTAGGGTTCCGTGCCTCAAAAAGAAAAAAAGGAACACTTAGCTCTTTGTTGTCCGTCTGTCTGTCTGTCAAGACCCTTGATCTCGGAAACGCGCAGAGGTATCGAGTTGAGATTAAAACCATATACTCAGGTCAACTGCCCCTTGAAGCTGTGAAAAAATGAAACTACTAAGTTAACGTAAAAAAACAAATACGGCCGTTTATGTCAAAAACGTATATTTCGACACTCAAGGGATTTATAACATCACTAGCTCCTGCCCGCGGCTCCGTCCGCGTGGGACTCGTTTGTGTCGTAGCTCCGCACAAGCCTTTGCCCCCCATTTTACCCCCTTGGGGTATGATTTCGGTGATATAAACTAGCCTTTGTCCTTCCCCGGGACTCAATCGGTTCAGCGGTTTAAGCGTGAAGAGGTAACAGACAGACACACTTTCGCATTTATAATATTAGTATGGATTATAGGTGATATATAAATGCTTGTCCGTTTGCCTGTCTGTTTAACAAACGGGTGCAGTGGGTCACTCGAGTAGTGTCGGTCGGTAAGCCGAGGGTGGCCCGGGTAGCCATCGCCCCTGCTCTTGTTACATTATCTAAGTTAGACAACTAGTACAAATGGGTCGTTTCCCCTTTGGGTTGAGCTGGAAACTTGGAAGATATCCACATACTTAAATACATAATTAAAAATGGTTTCTCAGGGAACTGCTGAATTAGCGAACTTGTCATAAAAACAAGATAAAGAGAATCGACAAAAAAAGTCCAAGTAGGTATTTATACTTATTGTATTGTAACTCACAAAATTTCACGAGAATCGATTGAGAAATGCGATAGAGGAGAACAGCCGGACAGCGAGACGCCGGACACACGAACGATTTTCAGCCTGAGCTGAAGCATAGAACTTCGTTCGCTTCCTGTGCCTCGTGCTCCCTGAATGATCTCACTAAGGCCACAGTGTTCATAATGTATTACGTGTAGGTTAAGTGTGTATAATTAAATAATTAATTTTAAAATATATTGTCAAGGTATGGTTATTACTTATTTTATTTATGTTCAATGTTGCTTATCGATCGCATTAGGTACTATCGACAACACAGCTAACTGATCATTGGTGCCCCTTAAGCGTATTGTAATAAGGTTCTATATAAACATAGGATGGTCAGTTAACAGTGTTATCCCGTGGTTTTCCTGGCGCCCGCTAGGCAGTGATCCTGGCAGTGAAAGTGTTAAAATGCAAGACATTCGAGACCCAATCCCACAAAAAGGTACAAAAGTCCGGAAATTGAGCACGACTTCGTCAGCCGTCTCACGGCACGGCGGGCCGCGTTTCCGCACCGGGAGTGGTTTCCGGCGATAACTCAATTGTCTATGGAAATCACCGTCTATTGCATCGCACTCCATGGACAGAATAGCTTAAATGCCAACTCTATAATTGGAGTTAGGAAAAATAATTCAAGTAGCGCTTTGATCGTTTAGAACGAATCATTACAGCAGATACGATTTTGTAAATTTTGATCAATGACAAACCAAAGTCAATCCCGCTCGTGGTGGTAATACTTGAATTTTCCACTTTGATCGAAATTTATAATTTCGTTAGCGGACGTTTCTGCTTACTAAACATTTACTATATTCTGAAATTGGGCGATTTAGGCCCGGTTTTATAAGTATCATCATCATCATCATCATATCAGCCGAAAGACGTCCACTGCTGGACATAGGCCTCCCCCTAAGAGTGCCAAAGTGACCGGTCCTGCGCCACCCGCATCCAGCTAACTCCAGCAACCTTTACCAGGTCATCAGTCCACCTTGTGGGGGCCTACCCATGCCGCGCCTTCCGGTACGTGACCCGGTAGCTTAGCGATCAGAGCATCTCATCAGCTGTTTATAAGTATGCGTTAGATCAAATATTACATCAAAGTAGCTCAGTAAATTTGTTCTCGCTACTTACCGACATAAGGATACCTAGATTACCTAGCATGATAGATTTTATGGCTATGTTGTACGTGACGGTTTGGTTCATTTGGGCCATATACCATAAAACACATCGTGTTAGCTGGGAAGGTATATATCCGGAGTTAAGCAAGTAAACAGCAAGACAGTAGGTATAGTGATACGAGTACATTCCATGCCACAGCTATTAGGTCACCCACAAAACAAACAATTATTTAAGAAAAAACAATGCTAAAACTTAGGCGGACTTACGGCACGGTGCTTCTTGCACGCGCGCCTAGTTGTGATGTGCGGCTTGATGCTGTGCGGAGATTTTCGTAATTATTTTACGTAAAAAATAACCTGTTGCTGCTAAAAGTTTGCGACCTGCGGTTCGATTAGTTTTAAAGTTGTGTAGCTAATTACGTTTGAAAAAACTTAATGTACCTACTGACCGCGTTATTTCAATTGAGAAATTGTGGTCCCTAACAACTGAGTGGTCGCTAACCGGCACATGAAATTAGGTGGTCGCTAACAAGCGAAATGACCCTATACATTGGTGTGTTCTAAAAATAATCATATTTACGATTATTTACGAGGGTAAGCTATAATAAAAACCCCAAAAACCCGTTTTAAGTCCGCATTCTGTGACAGACGGGCAACTACGGAACCCTACCCTGCGCGTGGCCCGACACGCACTTGGCCGCTTTTATATTTATCTCTATATTGATTACCGGTCAACCTATGATTATTAATGTACTAACAGTCATTGGAGTATTTTATATAGGTACTTACGTACAGTCGTGGTCAAAGATATGTTTACACTTTTGCAACTTATTGCCTTGTAATCGACTCCTCGACTGTACATAAATAAGGATGCCTTTATGACATTGATAATAGAGTCCAGCTAGGGGCTAGTACGCTAAGTTTTATGTCAGACATAATGTCATGTAAATTCGTCCCATTCTGGCAAAAATATGCGAATGCAAGAGGGACGAATGCTTTACGTCGGACATAAAACCTAGATATTTATGTCCTGATTTATGTACGTATCATAAATGGAAATCCGAGATCTTGGCCTACCCCTCTGGGAAACAGGCGTCATTATTTATTTACATGTTTCAAACAATGGTGTCCCACCTTTTTTGGAAGGCGTTCATGGAGCCGAAGTACCGGACGTGTAGCCAATAGCAAGCACGTAGATACCTATGCCCTTTTAGACCAGCGGTTGAACAAAAATGGGTTTTTACAACATTAAAGTTTTTTCATTTTTGATATGTCGCTGGAAGCATGTTCAATAATACTTATGTAAAAAGTTAGAAAGTTTTAGGTGGAGCTTTCGGTTATATTTTAATATTTTCGTTTTGGCCAATAACTATGTCAATATAGAATTAGAGTTACAAAAACTTGTAACATATCTAATAACACTTTTATTTTTATACAATATTCTGTTTTTAGAAATCTGGAACTTCTGCATTCCGGTGAACGTAAAAATGCAAATTATTTTGTAAATAAAGAATTACAGTAGCTGATATTGCAAAATTACGATGTTATCGATCCACTTAACATATCGGAAAAAAGTTCGAAATTTAGACAATCGGCTTGTCTAGATATTGATTTCCGGCTAAACAGTATAGCCAATATTGTATTAAAGTTTGTAGAGTTAATAGTAAACGGTCATGACAATGATCTCAGTTACCAAACAAAAGTTAAGAAAAATTAACTTACGGCGACACTAAATATTGATACGTAAGTACTCCGTGCGTAAATTAATACATTTCAAAAGCGCGGCATGTATGCGTGCGGCGCGCTGTGCGCTGTGGCAGCAGGCATCGAACAACGCAAAGTAGCCTGAGAGCGGTACGGTTTCGCTCTATGGAAAAACAACAATATATCGATATCAGCTCGATTTTTACACCAAAAAATAGATTGGGTAATTTGACTAAATATTAATTAATAATCCACCTACATTTAATACCGCGACGGTACTAAATAATAAAAACTTATCTATATAAATTACGTAAAAATCTGGCGAAAATGTCAGATTATGATATACTACTACTACTTCTATTTATGTTCTTAGTGATGCATATAAATTCCACTTGGTTTTGTAAAAGATACTTTATAATACATAATATTTTTATTAAAGTAAAAAATAAAAATTCATACCGTTAATGGCATATAAGGTATCAGTATAGTTATGGTTTATATAGGTCTCTTATACGTGTCTGGACATTTTTTATACTGAATAAATCGTAAATACTTAGGGCCATATTAACTTTTAAAAAGTTTTGTGAAATAAATATATCAGTTTTCCTAAA
This sequence comes from Epinotia bilunana, assembly GCA_947049275.1. Taxonomy (NCBI): domain Eukaryota; kingdom Metazoa; phylum Arthropoda; class Insecta; order Lepidoptera; family Tortricidae; genus Epinotia; species Epinotia bilunana. The sequence goes on along the minus strand of OX346277.1, from coordinate 426,528 downwards.
GGTCAAAATGTAATAGATGAAAAGATAATCCACCTTAAAATTACCTATTAAGTGGTTTTCAATATAAAATCACTTCCAATAGGCGCGAGAGGGGAATGCGTGGTGAGCGGAGGGGTACCTACACCGAGGCGGCACGAGGCACGCGGGCGGGGGGCAGTGACAAGGCGACCGAGAGACAGTTTTTCGAATCGGCAGCGTGCAATTTTTCAATATTCGTTTTTCGTGCTTAAAGTGTAATTGTTGTGTTTGAAAGTGAAAGTAATCATGGAGGGCAAAGAACATAATAGTACGGCGGAAATTGGCCAATATTGATAAAAGTCGTGGACACGTCTTCTATATACCTAAAACTGGTATGACTGTTTCTTGTTCTCACCCGAGTACGAATCTACCGGTTTTAGTTAAGGGAGAGGGGGACGGACATAGCTGTCACAAAGATGGCGGCCGACGTTCATCGATTTTTGTTCAAATCTCGGGTTCTATTTTACTGATTGCTTCGTGTGAAGTGTTATTTGAAAGCATATTAAACGAACTATAATTATTTTTTTGAACTTTATAATAAGTATAACGTACAACCACCCGTTTGAAAAAATACTAAAAAATTGATTTTTTTACCTTAGACGTTTGCTTACTCACCATCATAATTCGAGAAAGAGATACTTTAGCGCGATTAATGTCATTATAAAAAATATCAGACATTTTATTAGCTTGCCAAAAATATGCAATTTGTTGTCGTTCAATCATAAATATGTAATTTATGGCCAATTCCGTAACGCAAGTCCGAGGCAACCGGCATGCTTTGTATGATTGAAATACTTTGATAGTTAATTGTTGATGTTCCCAAATGAAAGGTCGAATGAATAAATATTATATTTAACTGTATACTTGTTTATTGATTAGTATTTATAATCGGCGAATTAAGTTCTTTCACGCCCAGGACGCCTAGTTATCAACTACAAGATTTTGTAAATATGTTTCATTTAAAAGGCATTTTAAATTCATAACTTCGTTGACTGTGGGCCGCAAGCTTTCGCTAAATCCAGCCCGAGGACTAAGACCCAAACTGGTGACAAGGCCACCCTTGCCGTACCCCACGCCCGCGCATATTTCATTAAATTCGAAGGCAAGTTGCGATTGAATTTGGAGACATTTTAACGTTGTAATTTGTTACATTTACCTTTCTAGCAACAGCTATGGGTAAACACATTTTTTACTGCTTTAGGTGCGTATCATGACCGTCTGACTCGTATAATTACTCAGAAAACAGTAAAAGAGTTTCTAAAGGCGCGACGTGACGACATCGATCGCTAGCAGAGTCGAGCGTGTTGATAGTTACTCGGTGCGTAATTAACAATATGTATTCTTACTTCGTTATTTATTAATGCACACCAACAAAATCTATATTGTTGGAAAGCTTATGTTTATATGACTAAGTTTTTTTATAATAACAATTTTTGCACTAAAGTTATTATTTATTGAGTCACAAGCGTGTTTTATCAGTACTCATGAAAACGCGCACGGTAAGTCATTTTTTTTAATATTAAAAAAATGTTGATGTTACGTCATAAGGTTCAAAGAAACAATTATAGAACGTTTAATATGCGTTCAAATTACACCTCACACAATCCGATCGATGACCGTTGGCCGCCATCTTTGTGACGTCACAGCTATGTCCGTTCCCCTCTCCATTAACTAAAACCAGTCGATTCGTACTCTGGAGACAACAAGGAACACATCCATACTAGTTTTGGGTATATAGAAGACATTTCCACGAAAATTTCATTCAAATAAAATTACTAGACTAAGAAGTAATACCTGCCATATATTTTCTTTTCCAGGCTATTGATCAACAATTGGTGACTGGAACTGTCAAATGATTAGTTTGTAAATGCCTCATGTAATTTGTAAATTAGAAACGTTTTTTATAAAGAAGGAAGGTTGCATATGGTAAAAAAATACATTTGTTAAAAGAAATTGAATAACAATCCAAAACATTTACGACATAACATTTGGGTGTTCCTGTAATCGTTTTATGAAAATAAATAGTTTTAAGTACTTGAAATTTACGAGTACCTAATTAATGTCATACTAAGTACTTAAGGTAAATGAATAAATTTATTTATTCAATCTTAAAAACGACTCCATTTCCCTCTGTGTGAAATTTGCCACCGATACTCCGGACTCTAATTATTACTAACAGCGAACTCTTTTCGCGGTTATTTCGAAGTGCAATAGCTAGAATAGAATCATCAATTCATATAATATTATCCATTTTCGACGTTAAGTCCTTTATAAAGTAGGTAGAACTTGTACTTATTGTTTTATGTTAAAGATTATGGATGGCTAACACAATAGTAAAAAACAACAAAAAGTACAACCTTTTACAACACAATTATAATTGCGATGCTTGCTATAATCATTTATATTTGTATAAACCTAATAACATTTTAAAATGAATTTCTGCAACTTCACATTATTCTGTGCAGATTTTTTCACAAAATAATTTATAAAATAATGAATCAGTACTTTTTTTAAATATTACTAACAGTGAAAACACGACGGCATGGTTTAACTTTCGCGTTACAGATCTGACAACTGAGACACGTTTACTCAATGCCACTGACCACGCAAACCTGAGGCAAGGTCATGCAATAGGGATGATGAATAAGATTTTTATGATGTCATTTGAAGCAGTTTTTGGAGAGAAACAAATGTTTGTATGGGAGCAACTACAATTAAAGAACATAAGTACCCAAAACTTTTAGACAAACTACTGACCTCGATGGCGGCAGCGCAAAATGCTTCATACTGATAGACATACAAGTATGAAAATCAGGTAAATTGTTGTTTCGGTCGCAAAGCACATAGTTTTTGTACATAGTTTTGATACAATTTTGTTTCTATAAAAGCGCAAGGATTCTATTGGTAGCTTTTTAATTTAGCTTTATAAACTCTTGGACAAAAAATGCATATATTTTAAAACTTTCAAGGTTCATATCTTTGTATGATTTTAATTATATTTTATAATTTATACCTTATTACGATAATTTGATGGTCTACTATCCATTTAGCATCACTATGCCATCAATTTGAACATGAGGCGTCATGTCTATTGACTGAGTTTTAGTGTGCCAGTTTTAGAGCGATTATAACATATATCTACCTCTTTTTTATATTACATCATTGGATTTGAAAGACAAAAGCAGCGCTTGCGCGGCAGTGCGGAGGGGGGGGGGGGGGGGGGGGGGGCGGGGCGAGGTATCGCTCGCTAGGTCGGCTGTGATCGGCTGCCGCGGGCCAGCACGGCGTGGTTATGAATTTCGCGCCATTTAAAATAGATTGTACTATTATAATGCAAGCTGTACACAGAAATTTCTTACTTTTCATAATATGGCTGCATATATTATTTTATAGTATTAGACTTATTTTTACACTAATTCAATATTAGATCTTACAGGATAAAAAACGCATTTTACTTTTATAGCATGTATCCTATTCTTCTACATTTTTAGCTTTGTCTATTAACTTAAGGAATTAGATATATTGTTGAAGATTTTTTAACTTTAATTCAATATCGACAAAGTAATAACCTAATTCTGGTTTTACAATGAAGCTGCTTAAAAACGATTCTACAAACTTAACAACATAAAGCTTCATACATATAAAGGCGGTGAAGTACAGTTGTCTCGGCACCCTGTACGAGTTCGTTCCGTTTGGTGTCGAGACTCTTGGCTCGTGGGGTAAAGGCGCGCGTGGGCTTCACGGGGCGCTCAGCAAACGCCTGAAGGAGGCAACAGGCGACCCTCGCGCGGGCAGCTTTCTCGCGCAAAGACTTGCAATCGCAATTCAGCGCGGGAATGCTGCCTGCGTGATGGGTACCCTGCCAAAGGGTCCAAATTTAGGAATTATTTAGTTTTTGTTAGGTCGTTTTTAAGTTAGTTTTAGTTTTAATTTTAAATCTAGTTTTAATGTACTTTTGTATTTTATATATCTTAAGTTATTTTGTTAATAAATGTTTCGTACATATTAGAAACGATGAAGCTAAAACTTTGCACTTTAATTCAATATTCACAAATCATAAATAAAAATATATAAATACCTAATTTATACTTAACGCTCGTTCTAACTTTTCATCATATATTGCAAATATGCTTAAAAATATGTCCGATGCCATATAAGCATCACTTTTCCATCTTTAGAATTATCAAAACTTTTAGGGCAAAAATCAGGTCCCACTATCGGTCTATTTCGACAGTAATGAAATGCAAGGGGGCACATCGAGCGGATGCAGTTCCTGCCCGTGTCTTGAGACGTAGACACACCTTTTAGTCATTAATATTGGTATAGCCGGTATAGGTATAACGCCTATTGGTTCTGTGTATTTTTAATCATCGGTTTACCGTGTTTCGTGTCCGGTATCGTTGAGAAAACTAGCTTCATCGCAGCTCAGCGCCTCGCCTGTGGGGAAATAAGGCCGATTTGTAACGAGGACTAGCAGACGGAAGGTTATAGTCAGGGCATATAAATATTGTAAATTGGTTTCCCAAATAAATATACAAACTTTCAAATAATAAAAATATAAATGAGGATATATAAATGAGGTGTTAGCAATGAGGTACCTATACTTTGAGAGCTGATGGTAAGTACTCAAAGAGAAGAGTAGGCTAATATAAAACATTGAATTTACATAAAACTAGCGTCTTTAAATTAAAGTGATGTAGGGATCTTATATTGGTAAAACAAATAAATATAAGTTAAAAAACCCTTCCTGCTGCTGTAAACTTTTATTGTATTTTTATTACAAGCAAATATTTCTTCGTTTCTTAAGTGGGAGTGCCCAGGAAGGAAAGGTTCTCGTCTGGCAACCACGTACCGGGAACGAAGCTAGACACCCACAAGGTGAACTGATGACCTGGTAAAGGTCGCAGGAGTCCGCTGGATGCGGGTGGCGCAGGGCGATGTCCCGGCAACACTGGCGTTTTCAAAAAAACTTTTGTTTTTTTTAATACCACGTCGGTGGCAAACCACCTTACAGCCCACCTGACGGGGAGTGGTTACCGTAGCCTACGCACGCTTGCAACTCCAGGGGTTACAGGCGCGTAGGAGAAAATAAGTTCACGCAGAGATACTTCTGCTATATCCCTCTCCATTCATTGTTCTTTCGTATCGCCCCTTACAAACTAACCTCTAAATGATCAACCTCTTGCAGGACGCGATGGCGGACGGCGGGTAGACCGCGGGCCGCAGGCGGAGCCGCGGGCATGGCGCAGCAGGGCTTGTCGCTGCCCTGGGGGCTCCACTACCACAGGTTGCCACCATTCTGCTCATTTTTATTTGTCCATGTCCAGAGAGTAGACTCAGCAGGTACGTAGTGTCGCCAGAGCTCCCAATGATGTGCTGTGTTGACAGTGCCCTCACCCTACCAGTATTTGTCTCCAGCTGTCAATTAAAGCCTGGTTTCCACTTTGATTAGTGCGAGTGCAGGTGATTAGTGACTAGGTGTGGACAGCGACTGATTAGTGCAAGTGATTAGTGCTGTGTAGTAAAGTGAATATTAGTAATAATAGTGACCGGCCGTATACTTGTTTGTCAATTTTTTAAGGCGTAGTCACACAGCTGCAGGAGAGACGCGTTGAGTTGAGTAGGTGCGTGCGGGGCGCACGATCATAAAGAACACGTGCGCATCGCGCAGGCTGTGTGGCGTCGCTAACCTACTCGTATGTCGGCAGAACTGCATGCAGGCCGGCGCGTGATTCGGCCCGTGTGGATACGTGTCGGATGGTGATGTCGCCATGGTAGATTTTCTGTGACCTTGCTTGACTTGACCGTCCGCCGATTTCGCTCGTGCCGCGTCTCCTTTACACATTTCGTTGCGCAACGGTTGCGTCGAGCGGACGTCCCGCTTGCTTCGCGCACTCTGTGTGGCCAAGCCTTTTTTGATGCCCATCGTCCAATACCTAAGAAATGCAGAGCAGACGAGACAATTACTTCCACCAACTCCGGACTATCTCACCACTAAATCCAGTCAATTGGAACGAAACACTTCCGATCTCACCAGAAGTGGTAACATTGTTTCGTTCCAATTCCCACCGGTGATGCGATTTAGTGTAGAGCTCAGACAAGGAAAGAAAGGACGGAGCATTACGAACAACCTAGTGGAGCCGGCCTTTAACCATGCCATTATAAGTAAAGCACCCCAAGTAACACATCAAAGCAGTATAACAGCCGAGTTACAGCATTTGTGTATCGTTTTGGCATTTTGAGTTAGTTCTAAAGTAGCATTATAAACGTTTATACGGCTGTTGTAGTGCTTATTTGGGCACAAATTTTACTGCTTTAGATCCTAAAAAGGTTCACAATAGTTGTTTAATTGCATGACAGGCGCATTATACAAGCATTATTGTGGTCAAAGAAAGTGTCAATCGCATTAAAGCAGCATTATTATGGTCAATGAAGTTGCCAATGACATTACAGAAGCATTAAGCCGGCAATATTATTGATAATGAACATGTTAATTGCATTACAAAAGCATTAGACTAGAATTAGAATGTACTAAAAGAATTATAAATGTTCACATGTAGGCCTACATCTGTATAAAAATTTCATCGATCGAATACATCGCTAGTACAAATGTTAATTGTCTCGCAATAATATATAATATATGGATGCGTGAGTGTTCAAAACTGACAGCAGTGACGAGTGTTTGCAAAATTTATGATAGATGGTAAAGTGTTTAACTCTTTAGTTATTTTATGCCTTCAAATATTACTGCGCAATGTAGTTTACTGTAAATGTCTATATATGTTTCATTCAATATTTTCACGCGCCTTCGATATTTTGTGGTTTTTATATAAAGTGTTATATAAAGATATTTGTGAAATAACCAAAACATTTTTTTTGTTGCTAGTATACAACGAATTTTGCATTATTGACATAATAGTTTTCGTTGGGCAGTATTAAATTAAGTTATATCATTATTATTCAGGTATATTACTTTTATAAATAGGTCCTCATGGTAATATTTTTTGGTTATAATATTAAACAAAATGGTGTAAAATAAAAACTGTAAAATAAATGTTTATATACAGCTTTACGCATTACACGCACTCACGTGTATTAGATTAAAGAGCTGTTAGCTGTAAAACAGAACTCGGGTGACCTTTAATAATGCAAGCATTACATTGATTCACGTTTCTGCTGTTCAGCAGCATTAGGCATTATCTTACTACTTAAAAATGCTATAGTAGGCCCTAAGGCCTAAAAAACAGCTGAAAGCTGTTTAACGGATTTACATGGCATTATAATGGTTCACGTTTATGCTATTAAATAGCATTAAGCATTTATTTACTACTTAAAAATGCTATTATAGATCCAATGGCACTAAAAACAGCTGAAAGCTGTACAATTGCGTTGTGGTTTGCTGCAGTAAAACTAAAGGCTTTATAAAAGCATTTTGATATGCCATTATCTTACCGTTATACAGTGTAAAGCATCATAATGGTTTTGAAATGCCAATATAAAGCGTCAAGATGTTCGGTGAACTTATATAAGAGTTTATACGGACCTTAAGTTCTACATGTTTACTATTCGTGTGATAAAATGCTTTCTGTGTTACTTGGGACACGCTCGCGCACACGTGTACAAACAAACTTGCACAAAACTTGGTACAGAAGATTTTGTGCGCGTTCGTAATTCTCCATCTATCTTTTTTTTTGGTGGTTCGATGGTGCGGAGGGGAATTTCCATACAATGTGTGCCAGTTTGTTTCCTCTTGAGTGTATCACCGTTCTGCCCGTGCAGGGAGGCGGGCCCGCGCCGCGCGCCGCCGCTGTACCCACACGCGCGCGACACACAGACACTCATCGATTCACACTCGTAAGTACCTATACATGTTGTTTTAAGATACCCCAGCATGGCCGCCTCAAGTCAACATCCATACAAACGGAGTGAACTACGTAGTAAGCGTAGTAACCGTGTGTGACTCATTATTAGCCCATACGAATTGTGTGCTAGGTAAACAAAAGTGTTTCTACAAACGCAATTCATCGTCATCATCATATCATCCGAAAGATGTCCACTGCTGGACATGGGCCTCCCCCAGGGAGTGCCAATGTGACTGGTCCTGCGCCACCCGCATCCAGCGGACTCCCGCGACCTTTATCAGGTCATCAGCCCACCTTGTTGGGGGCCTGCCCACGCCGCGCCTCCCGGTAGGTACGTGGTCGCCACTCGACCAAACGCTGTACTTAATGAATTATGGATGGATTGCGGGTAGCGCAGGACCGGTCACATTGGCACACTTTGGGGGAGTGAATTGGTGTTGCGAAGAAATTCTGGTTGTGAAAAAAAGGCGAATATGAAGAAACGCCTTTTTGTGAAGCCTAGCAGGGCACCAATATGTATTCACTCAAAGTATCATAAATATGTATACTACAACTACAGCTACAACTACATACAGTCTGCCTACATATTTTTAAGAGTTTGTGGTGTATACATATTTGGTGCCCTTGACACACACTCACAAGCGTCAGTTTCGTCAACGTCCATCCATTTGGACGTAAGTATCCAATTCTCGCCGAGAAGTAAATAGTGAATATCGAAACAGCACACAATAACGATCGAGCAAGGGAAGTTTAGTAAAAAAAAAACCATTTTATTCTGTAACAATTACATTCCTCCATTCATTCCAATATCATCTGCATTCATTTGGATGCATCCATTTAAGTAACATGACAAGCGGCGCCGCGTTGAATGCTCGGTGAATTCTTCTTCTTCTTCTCTTCTTAAGTGCGTTCGTGTCCGCAGATGCAAGGGCGAAGTAGAGGACCGGTTCGGGTACGGGGTGGGGGCGGGGGCGGCGCCCCTCGTGCCCCCCGCGCCCCCCCTGTTGCCCGAGCACCAGCGACACGAGTAAGTACGTATATAGTCTACGAGCTGTGAGGAGGCCCTTTATGGGCTCAGTTAAGAACTCAGAGGTTCATATTATTACAAAAATGGTTTTAAGATTTTTTTACAATTTATGTGTTAACGTTATATGTAGATACATAAAGTTTGATTTAGTTTATATGACCAAAAGTACTGAAAACAAACCATAACCGAGATCTATTGTTTAATTGTTACCTTCAAATAGGGTAGTAAAACAAATAACCTATGTAAGTATAGGTAGACATTTGTGTTCTTGTAGGAGTCGAGCATCGGCACCCCTGCCGGGAATTACTTATTCTCAACGCACCGCATAATGACGCACTACTCACAACATTTGTTCGAGCTTCTCTTATTTGGTAAAAAAAAATATCACCCGGTTTGCGCGTGTGACAACAAGTAAACAGCTTCGTTCAACTGGGCGCCTAATAACAGTTCCTCGTTGCATGCCGCTTTCAAAGAAAAATCCTCAGTTTATTGGGCCTACTTATTTCGAGCACCTACCCGCGGATAAGTATAAGAAACGAACATAAGTGACGAAACATTTGGGCGTGCACTGAAAAACCTTTTGTTGGACCCTCTGTACTCTGTTCACGAGTTCATGGAAATAATATTTTAAGTAATTATTGATAGTGTATATTCTACTTTGAAATCGTAATACGTAAATTGACATTGTTTATTTTTGTTTAAAATTAATTATCCCTTAGTTGTTAAATGACAATCCGTAATAGGAGATACTATTACCATTTTCTGTATTGACATTTTGAATACGTATTAATTATTAATTCCTTATAATAATAAGGAATTAAATCAAGTCAATAGACGATCGTGATAAGGATTCTTATCCTCCTTTAATGTGAGGGAATGGAAGCGGACTTCACATACACCTTTTATTTGCAGATGTATGCAGGTTTCTTCAAGATTTTTTACTTTACCAAAAATTCCATGGTTAATATCCGTACAGAAGTTTCGAGAAACTCTTTGGTATGAGCTGCGATTCAAACCCACGACCCCTGCACCACAAAATATATAAAACTACCTACATACAGTATACCTACAGAAGGTTCCCTACCCTACCTAACAACAGCTATTTATTTATTTATTTATTTAAACTTTATTGCACAAAAGAAACCTTATCGTACAAAAGGCGGACTTAATGCCAAATGGCATTCTCTACCAGTCAAACCTTAGGGCAACACGGAAAAGATTGTGGGCAGTGCAAATAACAACTAAAAAGAATAATAACATTACGGTATTACTATATACTACATATTTACACAAATACATATACATAAATAAAATAAATACTTACATAGGTACATAAATAAATATATAACTATGTATGACGGTTACAAATCTTGCTCTCCCGCTCTAATGTATATATCATCACATATTCGCTTCCTGAAGATTTGCATTTGCGAATGTGATAAAACTGACCTTCGAGACATCTCAACCCGACTACCACAACTACCACAACTAACGCTCATGATAATACGTAGGTACCGAATCGATCCTTGGGTTCGGACTATCGACAACACAGCTAACTGACCATCCGTGCACTTTATGAGCATTGTAATAAAGTTATATATAAAAACAGGATGGCCAGTTAACTGTGTTGGCGTTTGCTTTGATTAAATGTAATATTTTCTTATATCCACAGCCAGTACAAGTGTGTAGACAGCGCCCGCCCGAGCGACGAGGAGGCCGTCTCTTCCTCGCAGTCTGCGCACGCGCACTGGGACAAAATGGGTGAGCATCTCACACAGTGCTGGCATCTAGGCTTTTGGTTTAGGGGGCTTGACCCCGCTGAGGTTAAATTTTAATGACTCCGATGCTGGGAGGGATTTGAGATGAGTTTGGATTAGCAAGGTTTGTTTGCGCAGGCGCGGCGGGCGGGGCGTGCGCGCGCGCCGATGCGGCGTCGCCGCACCAGCACGTCTCCACCACTCACGCCGGTACGTACAAACCAACCAGTAGGTAGCACAGTAAATACAGGGTTCATTTTGTATTAAGCACAGTAAATACAGGGTTATTTTATACTAATTTTGTATTGGACCACTGGGATTATGCGGATAAAAGCTAGGAACATGATGATTACCATGACCCGTCTTCCACACAGGGGGCACTTCAGGCAACGGAAGGCGAGGGGCACTTCAGCTCTGGCAGTTCCTGGTGGCACTCCTGGCGGAGGGCGCTCGCTGCGTATCCTGGACTGGCCGGGGGCTGGAGTTCAAGCTACATGAGCCCGAGGAGGTATTATTGATTACTACATTTAGTATCGATCGTATTCCCGTGACTTCTACCACATATCCTTTCCCATCGTCCGCCTTAATACTTCGTTGTCCACTGCCTAGGTCTCCCCCAAATCGCCTTATGCTATTAGACATCATCATCTCACAAGCGCAGCATTTATCAGCTTACTCCCGATGAAACGTACACTCCCCATTTCACCTTTTTAAAAAGGATTATTTTTTATTTATTTATTTATTGAAGAAACAAACATTCTTTTATATCTAGTTATACATAACACTGGAAAATTTTCTTTCTCTTAGCGTGAGAGGGTCAGAGACAGACAGTGTTCTAGGAATCTTTGGTTGGAGAAGCTTGACCCCACTTAGGTCAGACTCAGATACTCTTGTGCGGGCTTGAGCTATAAGCGGTCCGCTTGATCCGCTAGTGACTGGATGATGTACCCCGCAGGTGGCGCGTCGTTGGGGCGCGCAGAAGAACCGGCCAGCAATGAACTACGACAAACTGTCGCGCTCGCTGCGGTACTACTACGAGAAGGGCATCATGCAGAAGGTCGCAGGTGCATACCTACACACACACATACACACATATTGCAGTTGAAAAGATACAGATACAGCCCTGATATTCTCATCTCGCTTAATAGAGAGTTACCGCAGAGCGAAATGTCATCTCGCTAAGAGTGGTAGGGCACAACGGAATCCATCTTGGTTGGAGAGGTATAGGGTATAAAGGAATATCAGCTCGTTTAGAGAGGTAGGCGCAGCAAAATTACATCTCACTTAGAAAGGTAAGGGCCAACAGAATATCATCTCGCTTAGAGAGGTTAGTTAGTAGTAGGTACGCCGAAGTTCGGAGCAGTGTCCATTAACATTAACATTACACTTCAATAACAACAAAAAAACTATTGTTTTACTTCTAAGATCCGCCGTACATTGAGCCACTAGTGATGGCCACAAGTTGCGGACGAGTGTTCAGCTTCGGCGCACACCGGGCGTAGTGGCCGCGCCGCGACCGAGCCACACGCTGCGCGAGTGACCCGCGCTTGCTACTAAGCGGCCACTTGGTAGCTTGCTGGCGTGCGGCGGAGTGTTCACGTTTAGTGGCGGCCACTACCACTATAGTGCCTGGTGGCTGTAATGAGCGGGTCTAAATATTTGTGTTGTCGCAGGCGAGCGCTACGTGTACAAGTTCGTGTGCGACCCGGAGGCGCTGTTCAGCATGGCGGCGCCGCGCGCGCGCTCTCCCCCGCCCGCGCCGCCAGGTACCCCGACCCCCCTGGCATTACCTTACTCGTCCCCGTCCGAGCTACATCAAGGTTGTAATAGTACATTGCTACAGAGGCCAGGAAGTAAGGGGTTGCCAGCCGAGTACATATAGACGGCCGAGCGTAGCGAGTTATGAGGCCGGCAACCCCTTTTCTCGCCGAGCTATGTATAGTGCTTTTCTCAAACATGCAATGAAATAAATAAATAAAGCTCAAAGAAATTTAAATTAAATTTTCATGGCTGAACGTTGTGATGCTGTGCCACAAATAGTGGAATAGAAATAAATAAAAAATATCTTGCAGGCCTATTAGCCTCCTAAGACCCCGCGTACAAAATTTTGTACAAATTTCAAAATTGACTAAACTTTTACTGAATGTCAAAAAGTTCCTTTTCATCTCTCATACTCTGAAAGTAGGTCATTGTTTATCTAAACAGCGGGATGAAAGTGAGACATGTCGCCCCTAGGGCTGAAAAGTAATAAAAAATAAAAAAGCAATGGCAGAAACCTGGACAGCCACAGTTTCAGAAAATTGTACTGATTTTGAAAATCGTTGACAATCATGCGTTTTTTTTTATATTGATTATAAATTAATTGTTGTATGACTTTTATTGCTATTTGAAAACGATTGGATATTTTTTAAGTTTTCGTAGTTCAATGTGACCGCTTCAGAACAGCTTCCTAGTCATTAAAAAAAAGAACAATGACAAAAACCTATACTGCACGTCTAGCACACGACGGCTGCGACATACTCTCGATTTTTATCGCTCTATACCTCTTCTTCTAACTGTTGTAATAAGAGAGAGACGGATAGTGCGAGAAAAATCGAGAGAGCTCGCGTGTCGTCGCGTGCTAGCCGTGCTGCCACACAACATACTTACTTTACTCTTTGCTGCCAGACTTCCATAAAATTGTGTTGATATTTGACACGCTTTTAAAATGGGTTCTATAGGATCCTACTGATTTAGAAAATATTAAAGTTGTTGGCTTTCAATTCATTTCCTCGAATTCGAAATGAAAAGTAGAGTGTTTAACTCGGTGAAAGTCACCCATTTCAGCCTCGAACTATTGGCGGAACTATGGGTACCTTTCAACACTCGGTTAACAATCTACTAAAGTAATTCAAAAGCACAAACGTACTCTCAGGTCTCAGGAGGTTAAGCCTCCAATTTTGTATGAAATGCCATTACGGATCGATCTCTCGTCTCGCTGCGCCCGAAACGAGACACTGCGAAGCCCTGCCCATTATGAAGAACACAACACAACGTCAATATTTCATTGCATGTTTGAGAAAAGTACAGTACTTTGTTTAAAGAAGATCAAATTTCTGGGACAAAGTAGGTACGTAACTTTACATAACACAACTTTGAGGTCGCATAATTTAATTTTTTTTCTATGATTTTCATTACATTCTGTAATTTACACCCTTTTTGAGACAATCTGGATAGTAAACAACACGAGGAAATTACCCGATGGGACAACAGGTTGTTCACTTAACAACCTGTTGTCCCATCGGGTAATTTCCTCAGTTTGGAGTTTTTGATTAGTGACCCAGCGTTCTGGAGCGCACGCCACACCAGACCCATGCAGGACTAGCTCAAGACCGGGCGAGACCTGTCTAGCGGCGAGAGTACAGGTCTCTTTATAAGTGTTTTAATTAGAAAGAGATGGATAGCCCAAAGACAGTTCATAGCCCGAACTGCCCGACTCCAAAGTGACGCATCCACGCTTTAATCTCTACTCTGTTCCAGGCACATACGACGTCCTAACGCAACTATACGGCGTATACCCCCAGTGGACGCCGCACGGGACGCACGCGCCGCACGCCGCGCACGCGCACGCGCCGCCGGACTACCGCCGCTACTGCCCGCACGAGTGCGGCTACGACCAGTGAAGCAATAGAACCAATACCACTGGTGCAGTGTCTGCAAAAAAAGATCTTCCTCACGTTGCTTCGGATCGCAACTTAAAAACCAATTAAACGATGCGAATACCATCTTATTCCCAGTGCACATTTTAAGATATCTTCCTCGAAAGAGACTCGCTAATTTTATCCACACGAGTGTGTCTACGACCAGTTAATATGTCAGAATTATCCATACGTCACGAACGACGAAGATTTACTTTGTATCAGGTAGGTATCTACCGCTGCTCGTACGAAACTGCACCGCGCCGCGTGATTTCAGCCCGATGTCCGCCGATTTCGGTCGTTTGGCGTCGCCTTATACTGCCGTTCTAAGCAAAAAGGACGCATGTGACTACGAGTATCATAGTCATATCATAGTCCGTTTTGCTTAGGACGGCAGTATAGGAGACGCTACACGAGCGAAATCGGCAGGATTGCCAAGCAAGGTCAGGCAAAATCTAGTATGGAGTGACCTTGATTTGGCCGGCCGCCGTGCTGCCCACACGGAACCACACTGGCTGAATCACGCGCCGGCCTGCATGCATGCATGGAGAGTAGAGTAGGAAACGCTTCTCCTTATGTCAATACGCTAAAATCTCGTTCCAAAATTGCCCCCTAATCACGTAAATTGTTATTGATTCGTTTAATACATTACGCATTGACAGTCATTCATACAGGTATAGTGTCTTTCCAGGCGAAATTCAACCCTATTTCTATGATGTTAAAGACTGCCAGGAAAGCTTCGCACTCTATTTGTTTTGTATCGGCGCGGGTGTTTACACACCGTGTCGAGCCATTCAATATTTAAATAGTGTAAAGGCCGCGGCATACAGAAGGCGCTAAAGGAGACGGTACAGCGAAATCGGCAGGACTACCAAGCAAGGTGACACAAAATCTAGTATGGAGTGACCTTGTTTTGGTTAGCCACCGTGTTTCCGACACGCGCGACAGGCGAAATCACGCGGCAGGACTGCATGCAGGCCTGCCGATTTCGCTCGTATAGCGTCTCCTTACGCCGCATTTTGGTGAATGGGTTTCAATGGAATTCAACAGTAGACGTTTTTTGCATCATTCCGTGTGATCCTTTGTTTCGGTTTTTTTCGTGGATTTTTTTATGTCAACAGATAGTTCAGACAGTATTATGCAAATCCTCTAAAAGGGCACTTGATATCTTAAATAGTTTTTGAGATAATAGAGAGTGAAAAATGAAACCCAACGGAATCCTGCTATATAATATTATAAATGCGAAAGTTTAGATGTTTGGATGTTTGGATGTTTGTATGTTTGTTACTCAATCACGCTTAAACGGCTGAACCGATTTGAATGAAATTTTGCACGAAGATATTTTATAGCCTGGATTAAAATATAGGATAATTTTTATCCCGGGTCCACGCGGACGAAGTCGCGGGCGGAAGCTAGTGATAAATATACACCGGCATGATAAAAACGGACGCCGTAATGAAATATCGTACACCGGAATTTTTTAATGTGTCTAAAAAGAAAACAAGTCCATTTTTCTAATTAAAAATATATTTTGAATGATGAGACCTAGGCAATATCCATATGAACATTTTGAATCATATTGCAACAATGGTACTTAGATCTTATGGTTATGTTTATGTACCTATAAATATAAAAATATGTATGATATTTAAATATTGAATAACTTAAAAATACATATTAGTTTTTTTTTGTATGTGACTGATTATTTTAAGACATTTTTTGTTGTATGATTATTAAGTTTCCTGGTGAATCAGTTTCTGTATCTAATTATGTTGTTTTTGTTTACTAGAAAGATTATGATTATGATTTTTAAAGTTTATATTATAAGTCATTTTGAACAAACGTTCTTTATGATATTTGCTGTCATACTTTTAATATTTAAAACAATAAATTGTTGTGCTAGGAGTTTTGTTATTCCATAAAGAATAAACAAATAAAATAATAATTTGAGATTAAAAAGTATTGGTTTATTTTACCCATAAATATATTTAGTATAAAAAAGTTAATACAGACTAAACTTGTTAAATACTAGGTGAAGCTGTAAAAATAAATAATTAAATAATTTTAAAACCATTTTTTTTAATTCCGGTGTACGATATTTCATTACGGCGTACGTTTTTATCATGCAGGTGTATATTTATCATTCCGTTGCGAGTTTTATTTTTCACTGTATTATCTCAAAAACTATTTAAGATATCAAGTGCCCTTTTAGAGGATTTGCATAATACTGTCTGAACTATCTGTTGACATTAAAAAATCCACGAAAAAAACCGAAACAAAGGATCACACGGAATGATGCAAAAAACGTCTACTGTTAAAATTGACCCGTATATACCTTTTTATGACCATTTTTTAGGGTTCCTTAGTCAACAAGGAACCCTTAGTTTTGCCATGTCCGTCTGTCCGTCCGTTCGTCTGTCCGTCCGTCCGTCTGCGGCTTAGCTCAGTGACCCTTATACTACTAGAAAGCTATAATTCAATATAAAAAACAAACACGCCGACATAATGGTAGAATAAAAACTTGAAAAATATTTTTATACCCCCTACACGTAAAGTGGGGATGTATTTATTTTTTCTCGTAAACCCCAGCATGGTGTGGGGTATCGTTGGATAGCCTGTTCAAATATTATGACTTTTTAAAAACCATTTTTCAAATCAATGGTCCCTTTGTGTATATTAGGCTTCAAAACCCAAATTTGTATTAGTCAAGTGTCCCCTGCCGGCTAAATGGCTGCTACTGGGAATTTGAAAAAATCGTGGCGGTAGTACATACTTAATATAAAGAATTTAAAAGGAAAACTATCACGGCTAAGTAGGCATAAGTTAGTAACCGAGTAAGAGTCGACCAACTTAATGTCTACTTGGAACAAATTGTTTCGTACAAATACGGCCGACGCAACCGCATCATTTAGTTGGCGCGAGCGTGTCGATGTAACAAAGAGAGACAGGCAACTACGGAACCCTACACTGCGCGTGACCCGACACGCACTTGATCGGTTTTTTTGTTGTTTTTTTTAAGTATACACGTAGGTATGTACCTACTTCTTTTTATGCAAACTTATATTAATATACCTACAGAACAGATTCGTGAGAATTCAGTACGCCCCGTGGTCAAAAAACGATTCTTAGACGTGAAAAAGATGTCAAGTTACTTGTCGCCGGTTAATATGTTGTTAGCTTAGTGGCGTAGGGGCGGGGACGCGAGGAAAGCGAGAGGAATAACTTCTTTAAACGAAAGCTAGTTATACAATATCACGTATTTTAAACTTCCTTTTATTTTTTTCCGACTATACTTAGGTACGTAGTGTTAGCTGAAGTTTCTCGCGACATTTTGGATATTGCTGACGAATACGCCTTAACAATGCTACAGCAATCACACCCACCCGCCCTCACTGTGTCGCGGCCCTAACCTAACCCAAACCAGCTAATCATTACCTTCCCTGCCATTACGCGATTGCCCTGACGTCACAAGACAACACGCCACAACAACACGATCTTCTGTGGCGCTTGCACCGTTTTGTTTCTGAGCAGCCATCGTGACGAGTCATCGGCAAATAGTGCTAGTGTATTAAGTTATTGCTTTGTTAAACTTTCTTTAGAATTGAGTTACAAAATAGGAGATTAGTAATTCGATAGGTATTTTACAAGCATGCTAAGTGTAACTATGCTAAAGCATTCACAGTACCAACCTAACCGTAGGTATAACGGTTACCTAAACGTGTCATTCTCAGTGAAAAGATAGGTACAGTCGAGGTCTTTTGCACCTTATTGCCTTGTAATAAGGTGCAAAAGTGTAAACGTATCTTTGACCTCTACTGTACCTTATAGATGTTGGCGCTTTTGCCATTACTACGCCGTGAATCGAGGCATCGTTAAAAATGGTATTTTCTAGGTTCTAGACAATATTACTTCTAGATTCTAGAAGGTACCTTTTTCTAGAAGAGTGAACCACCCTTAAAACGAAATTTGTCGGCCATAATTGTTAGCTAATTATTCTAAATTAAATTAACACAAGGCCCTGTCGACCGTACACAAGTGTAGAGTAAAATACAATAATCTAAACTATAGTCAAGAACTGTCATAATCATAAATCTTCGTAGTTTTAAGAGAAATGTCGGCTATATGTCAACCCTCAAAATGCATAGTGTTGCCAAATGTGAACAAAGCATTAGACAGCTCACAGATTTTAAAAAAAGGCTCACGTTCTTGAACGCACCTTTATACTTACCAAAAATTATTTTCTACCAAAAATAAAAAATCATGCATTTAAGGGTTAAGCGGTCAACCTGACACTTTGTTCCGGGAGACCGAGCGATATCGAATCGAATAATGCGAAGGGTATAGATGGACCCCTGGCCTCTACATCATCAAATCGACTGAGCTCAGGCGACCGAACATTCTCAAGTTGGTCAAGGAGCTTGGAGGAGGTTGTCCGCGTCTCCAAGGCGCTGCGCTGCATGTGTAATAAATAGGCTACCTAGTCAGTATGTCCTTAGTCTAGTAAGTAGGTAGCAATAATTGATCTCAATCTAACATTAAGCTTATTTTTAAATAAGTAATTTACTATAAAAGTAACATAAGTCAGTGACGTAATTTTTTTTATATACCTACCACGTCGGTGGCAAACAAGTGTACGGTCCACCTGATGGTAAGTGGTTACTGTAGCCTATAGACGCTTGCAACTCCAGGGGTGTTACATGCGCGTTGCCGACATTTTAAGAATGTATACACTCCTTTTTTGAAGAACCCCATACTGATGGCCTTTCATAGTACATTGTATACCATAGTATCCAAAAGTGTCGACTGGTCTAGTCCGGACCCCGGCCCGGCCCGGCCGGTCGCTATCGGTGAAGCCCCTCTGTGTTGCCTGTAACACTTGTAAAATTGTAACTTTGTAGCATCGTGAAGCGGGCCACTAAGGCGATTTGATTTTCCAAATGCGTCATATCCCCAACATGTCATAGGGATATCCCTATTGATCTATCTACCTGTCCTGTAAAAATATGACAGGGACACGTCACATTTGTAAGTGATTCCACTTGTCACTGGGTAATATAAGGTTGATAAAATACATACAAATAAAATAAAATTGCAGGTACCTAACAGCACAGTGAGCCGATTTTCCTTACGTTGTCAATTAGAAATTTCCGTCAGAATTGGAAAAATTTGGTAAGTTGGAATAGTTTGTGATTCTGTGCAATATAAATAGGTACACATACCTACCGAGTTCAATGACACATAGCTAGCTAGTTCAATGACACATAGCTAGCTAGTTCAATGACACATAGCTAGCTAGTTCAATGACACATAGCTTGCTAGTTCAATGACACATAGCTAGCTAGTTCAATGACACATAGCTAGCTAGTTCAATGACACATAGCTATCTAGTTCAATGACACATAGCTTGCTAGTTCAATGACACTTAGCTAGCTAGTTCAATGACAAATAGCTAGCTAGTTCAATGACACATAGCTAGCTAGTTCAATGACACATAGCTAGCTAGTTCAATGACACATAGCTAGCTAGTTCAATGACACATAGCTAGCTAGTTCAATGACACATAGCTAGCTAGTTCAATGACACATAGCTAGCTAGTTCAATGACACATAGCTTGCTAGTTCAATGACACTTAGCTGGCTAGTTCAATGACAAATAGCTAGCTAGTTCAATGACACATAGCTAGCTAGTTCAATGACACATAGCTAGCTAGTTCAATGACACTTAGCTAGCTAGTTCAATGACACATAGCTAGCTAGTTCAATGACACATAGCTAGCTAGTTCAATGACACATAGCTAGCTAGTTCAATGACACATAGCTAGCTAGTTCAATGACACATAGCTAGCTAGTTCAATGACACATAGCTAGCTAGTTCAATGACACATAGCTAGCTAGTTCAATGACACATAGCTAGCTAGTTCAATAACACATAGCTTGCTAGTTCAATGACACTTAGCTGGCTAGTTCAATGACAAATAGCTAGCTAGTTCAATGACACATAGCTAGCTAGTTCAATGACACATAGCTAGCTAGTTCAATGACACATAGCTTGCTAGTTCAATGACACTTAGCTGGCTAGTTCAATGACACATAGCTAGCTAGTTCAATGACACATACCTACCGAGTTCAATGACACATACCTAGCTAGTTCAATGACACATAGCTAGCTAGTTCAATGACACATAGCTTGCTAGTTCAATGACACATAGCTAGCTAGTTCAATGACACATAGCTAGCTAGTTCAATGACACATAGCTAGCTAGTTCAATGACACATAGCTAGCTAGTTCAATGACACATAGCTAGCTAGTTCAATGACACATAGCTAGCTAGTTCAATGACACATAGCTAGCTAGTTCAATGACACATAGCTTGCTAGTTCAATGACACTTAGCTGGCTAGTTCAATGACAAATAGCTGGCTAGTTCAATGACACATAGCTAGCTAGTTCAATGACACATAGCTAGCTAGTTCAATGACACATAGCTTGCTAGTTCAATGACACTTAGCTGGCTAGTTCAATGACACATAGCTAGCTAGTTCAATGACACATACCTACCGAGTTCAATGACACATACCTAGCTAGTTCAATGACACTTAGCTAGCTAGTTCAATGACACATAGCTTGCTAGTTCAATGACACTTAGCTGGCTAGTTCAATGACACATAGCTAGCTAGTTCAATGACATGTGTACTGTAATGACACATAGCTAGCTAGTTCAATGACACATAGCTAGCTAGTTCAAGGACACATAGCTAGCTAGTTCAATGACACATAGCTTGCTAGTTCAATGACACTTAGCTGGCTAGTTCAATGACACATAGCTAGCTAGTTCAATGACACATAGCTAGCTAGTTCAATGACACATAGCTAGCTAGTTCAATGACACATAGCTTGCTAGTTCAATGACACTTAGCTGGCTAGTTCAATGACACATAGCTAGCTAGTTCTATGACACATACCTACCGAGTTCAATGACACATACCTAGCTAGTTCAATGACACATAGCTTGCTAGTTCAATGACACTTAGCTAGCTAGTTCAATGACAAATAGCTAGCTAGTTCAATGACACATAGCTAGCTAGTTCAATGACACATAGCTAGCTAGTTCAATGACACTTAGCTGGCTAGTTCAATGACACATAGCTAGCTAGTTCAATGACACATACCTACCGAGTTCAATGACACATACCTAGCTAGTTCAATGACACATAGCTTGCTAGTTCAATGACACTTAGCTAGCTAGTTCAATGACAAATAGCTAGCTAGTTCAATGACACATAGCTAGCTAGTTCAATGACACATAGCTAGCTAGTTCAATGACACATAGCTAGCTAGTTCAATGACACATAGCTAGCTAGTTCAATGACACATACCTACCGAGTTCAATGACACATACCTAGCTAGTTCAATGACACATAGCTTGCTAGTTCAATGACACTTAGCTAGCTAGTTCAATGACAAATAGCTAGCTAGTTCAATGACACATAGCTAGCTAGTTCAATGACACATAGCTAGCTAGTTCAATGACACATAGCTAGCTAGTTCAATGACACATAGCTAGCTAGTTCAATGACACTTAGCTAGCTAGTTCAATGACACATAGCTAGCTAGTTCAAAGACCCATAGCTAGCTAGTTCAATGACACATAGCTAGCTAGTTCAATAACACATACCTACCTAGTTCAATGACACATAGCTAGCTAGTTCAATGACATATAGCTAGCTAGTTCAATGACACATAGTTGGCTAGTTCAATGACACTTAGCTAGCTAGTTCAATGACACATAGCTAGCTAGTTCAAAGACCCATAGCTAGCTAGTTCAATGACACATAGCTAGCTAGTTCAATAACACATACCTACCTAGTTCAATGACACATAGCTAGCTAGTTCAATGACATATAGCTAGCTAGTTCAATGACACATAGTTGGCTAGTTCAATGACACATACCTACCTAATTCCATGACACATAGCTAGCTAGTTCAATGACACAAAGCTAGCTAGTTCAATGACACATAGCTAGCTAGTTCAATGTCCCATAGCTAGCTAGTTCAATGACACATGCCTACCTAGTTCAATGACACATACCTACCTAGTTCAATGACACATAGCTAGCTAGTTCAATGACACATAGCTAGCTAGTTCAATGACACATAGCTAGCTAGTTCAATGACACATAGCTAGCTAGTTCAATGACACATAGCTTGCTAGTTCAATGACACATAGCTAGCTAGTTCAATGACACATACCTAGCTAGTTCAATGTCACGTCCCTAGCTAGTTCAATGACACATAGCTATCTAGTTCAATGACACATACCTACCTAGTTCAATGACACATACCTACCTAGTTCAGTGACACATAGCTAGCTAGTTCAATGACACATAGCTAGCTAGTTCAATGACACATAGCTAGCTAGTTCAATGACACATAGCTAGCTAGTTCAATGACACATACCTACCTAGTTCAATGACACATAGCTAGCTAGTTCAATGACACATACCTAGCTAGTTCAATGACACGTCCCTAGCTAGTTCAATGACACATAGCTAGCTAGTTCAATGACACATAGCTAGCTAGTTCAATGACACATAACCTACCTAGTTCAATGACACATACCTAGCTAGTTCAATGACACGTCCCTAGCTAGTTCAATGACACATAACTAGCTCGGTTCACGCCCACCACTCACCCATCACCCATTACAACCATCATTCATACACTAAAGCACATAATTTACCATAAAGTAATCGCGATTCAGCCGAAAGACGTCCACTGCTGGACATGGGCCTCCCCCAAAAAGTACCGAAGTGATCAGTATTGCGCCACCCGCATTCAGCGGACTTCCGCTACCTTTACCAGGTCATCAGTCCAGCACCTTGTGCGTCTGTCTACCCACGCTGCGCCGTCCGGTACGTGGTCACCAGTCGAGAACCTTTCCGCCCCTACTCAATCACTCAATGGAATAAAATTGCTGGACACAAAATTATACATACACTAGCTTCCGCCCGCGACTTCGTCTGCGTTGACTCGGGATAAAAACTATCCTATATTTTAATCCAGGTTAGGTTTTAATTCAGGACCTTCGTGCAAAATTTCATTCAAATCGGTCCAGCCGTTTTTGCGTGATCCAAACATCTAAACTTTCGCATTTATAATATTAGTAGGATCTTACAGAATCACAAGCTATTTCAATCGGTCCTCATGTCAACTGTTACCCCGGTTACTAGAACTGTCAACTTAGCTAGCATGATCGATTTTATGTAGGACAAAAGCATTCTTCCCTTACTGGCAAGTACAGTGTGAGAGGGACGAAAGCTTAATGACCCTCAATTAAATTAGGTCATGCTAGCTAGACAAGTAGCTTTATAAATATGGCTGTTAGACTAAGAACGAAAAGCAATCCCGTGAATAAACAATACATTCAACTATAGCTGGTTTCATTTCTTTATTTTTTTAAGGTGCAGACAAGGGGCTATTCATAAAATACGTCATTTCAAAAAAGGGGGGGGGGGGGTCTGGCCATTTGAAGACCATAGTCATTTTATTAGGCGGGGAGGGTCCATTTCAAGGAATAACAGGATGATGGGGGGGGTCAAAAATCATCAAAAAATTTATGAACAGCCCCTAACCAATGTTACATTACAGCTAAAGCTCGCGAAGTAAACAGAAGCGTTTTAGCGAGCATTCTAGCGAAACGACAGTTAACTTGCTTCGAGCTTGCTCATGAAAGACCTTTGTCAGCGCGTGCTTTATTTTGCAAAAAACAGGTTATCGCCACATAAAATGTTCACTGAATAATGAAATCTATTGTCTTGGACAATGGTTCAAAATAAACTAACAAAGAATGAACGCTGTGTGGTATTTTCTCGTAGTTCGTTTTGAATCTATTGACTAAGACAATAGAGTTTATTATTCAATGAAAGATTTACGTGGGGTAACCTTTATTTGCAAAATATGGCACGCGCTGATGACAAACAAATGTCTTACTTGAGTTAACTTTATGTTATAACTTTTATGTTATTTCTACTCAAAATCACGATGTCTTTTCATCCCACTCGGAGAAAAAAAGTGTCCCAAAATGTTCATACATTTTTGAACTTTCCTATTGTGTTACCACCATACAAAGTGTATGGTAAATGGTAACACAATAGGAAAAAATCTTCGGGACAGTTTTTTGTCCTACCAGGGTTGAAAGAGCTCCTGATTCTGAGTGGAAATGGTTAACATAAAATTCCTAGAAGTACAATTAATAATAGTGGCATTTTTTTTTGAGAAACGCTCACATGAGCTCAGTTCAAATAATTTAAACTATAAGAATCAGAAAGGTCTTTAGCGACGTTGAGGTTGAGATACCGCTTTAGCTAATATATTTACCGTGGACTACTAGTAGTACCTGGTAGAGTTGGACGATTTGACTGTATTCCTTTTTCAGGGGCGGGGTGTAAATGAAACTACGTAGTAAACACAACAATGCTTATATTTAAGTGTATTTGAATGTGTCGGGCACACACATTGCTTCCCCGCTCCGCCACACAACGCTAGAAAACGTACCTATCAGACATTGTAGAATATACATTTTCATAATTGATTCAATAAAACTTAAAATATATAACAAACATCACATACAATTGCAATAAAGGCTTTTTAGGGTTCCGTATCAAGAAGGTAAAAAAGGAACCTTTCTGGTGCCACTTAGTTCGTCTGGCACGTTTTTCATGTCACGTCATTCATTCAAGATCTGCTCTTAAAAGTAAGTATACTCGTGAGCCTCGGGTCTCCTTATTCAACTGAAATTCTTCTAAATGTCCCTGTATCTCGTTCACAAACACTTCCTCAAATATATTTCAACTTCCACAAATCAAGTTATTGGGAAAATCGATCCTTGTATCACTTCTACCCATTATATTAGGGCACCATTTCATGATCATATAAGCCGAAAGAAGTCCACAGCGGCACATAGGCCTCCCCCAAGGAGTGCCGCAATGACCGGTCAGGGATGCAGACACAGCGTGGGTAGGAGCCACAAGGATTGATGACCTTGTAAAGGTCGCGGGCGGGATCGGGGGGATTTATTATTCTTTATATAAATATGTAAATATATATAGCCTTTAGACTAAAATATAATTGACTAGTTATAAACATATTCTTCGAGTTTTCTTGGGGCTTTCTGTTCGTTGCGTATCGGTGGAAACATTAACATTCTCCCACATAAATAGTTATTCTCTCTCTCACACACACGTGCCTATTCGCTAAACGAGACGGACGCTTTATGTCGACGAGAAACAGCTGCGAATACCTACTCATACTACTCATTCACAAAACTTAACACCCATATTAGTTAAAATAGTTATGTCTCTATGAATACAAATGTCTTACAGCCTTACTCTAAACCTAGATTAACTAACATGGGTTTGACGAGAAATAGCATTAGTACTGACACTGACTACATAAAACATATCCTAAAATACCTTTAGACTGTAAGCGAAAAGTCCCTCTTAAGGGTGAATTTCCACCAGAGTCTGGGAAACAGTGTTTTCATCATGTCTTATCTTATGGTATCTAGAGGGCCCTTTCGGATAGACTTCGACCCATTATGGGATCTTTTGTGCATGGGCCCCCTCCTTCATGCCTTCTCTCAAGCTAGCTCCATCATTTCCACAAATCGGACGATGCAGCTCAGCGGGAGAACCTTGAATACCTTTGTTGTGGATAGCCGTTACCAAAGTATAACTATGTCTGGCAAGAGACATTATTCACACAAAGATGTTCTAATGTCTCACCTGCCTCGCCTCGCCTCACTATATAGTAGAGGGGACTGTCGGACTATACTGTCCGACAGTCCCCTCTCGGCTAAGAGGTCCGTGACCCCGGTGTGACCCGTGACCCCGGTGTGACCCTTCAACACCCCTGATATGATTCTAAGTTACGGCTCGCATGCTTGCTCGCAGCTATGAGTATAAGAAATCAAAGCTTGCCACATCTGTGGTGGACCCTAACATTCGGCTCTAACTTGGCCCAAATACTAAGTTTGCAAACTCTAAACTACGTGTCATACGTCTAAGTGTCGTCATTCCGAAATGGGAAAAAAATTTTTGGGCAAAGCTAGAAGCACGGGCAAAATTGGCCATAGTTTTCACAGAAAATAGCCAACCTCTATAATTACTTGCAAAATGACCCATGTTTGGTCAACCTAATGTTACAAGGTAAAAAATCACTTTGACAAAGAAAAAATCTTTGGCTGCTTTCTGCTTAGCTACGACCCTTATTCACAGGCGGCTTGTGCAAGGTGCCTCTATACAACTGCTTTTGTTAGAAAGAGAGTTCTTATTACAACTTATTCTTATTACACTCTCAGCGCCGGGTGCCGGCCGAATGGGCGCGCCACTTGTAGGCGCTTTCCAAACGGGTTTTTGCATCTTATCGGCTACGAAATCGTAGGCAGTGAATATGTTAAGAGACTAATATGACACACACGTATAACATGTTCGCTGAGTAAAGGTCTGCCAGGTTTAAGCTAGCCGAGGTGAACTTAATACAGTATTTTTGATATTATTTGAGTCGGCATTCAAAAAACAACTGCTGTATCGTCCAAACTAGTAGATTCCAATTCCAATTAGAGTTTTGTAAAAAGTGGGCCACATTATATAATAACCAGAAGATTAACTTAAAGCGTTGCTTAAATTCACGACACATGTCAAAAACATCCACCAATAAAGCGTGAAGGTATGCTAAAAAGTTGACTAATAAATGTAATAATCATTCAATTCTATTTTCACACATAATTTTAATCAAACGACACCCAATCGCCATTTCGGATTAGATTGGTATGGCGTGATGATTGACTTTTTACACAATTTGTATACCGATCAATTAAAATAGTCCTGCGCCAAATTGATAGCAAACACTTTATTATAATTTGTGATTTAAAATTGCCCCAAATGTGACAAATAGTGGCTTAAAAGAGTACACGATGCTTGCTCAAGTAGACCACAAGCAACGTACAGGATTTTCACTAACATATCTCGATAAAACTCTCAAAAACAATATAAAATCTGTGTAATATCAATATTGCACCTCCGACCAGAACCGTCGACGTCGTCTCAACTCAAATGACTTTGCAACTTTGCCCAACTAATAGAGCAAATTTTAGGTAGTCATTTTTTTCGTAGTTTGAATTTAACAAATATAATTTGTAATTAATTCTTCTACTAATTTTACTTTGCGTTTGCGCACACAAGTTGACAAATATGCCGCATTTAATATGATTTTCAATTCATCGATTTTTATGCCTGATATGTTTTTTAGCATATACATCGCATTACAGTTTAATGAGGGTCGTTCAGTACCGTAAACCCTCCCTACTAAAGTCCAGAAGATAACTATGGTCCAAAGTAAGCCAACTATAATCTATTTCAGATCGGAAGTCCGGTGACAGCCGTCATCTTAGTACAGCTTACGCCATATTTGACGTTTAATGACAAACTGTACTGAGATGACAGCTGTCACCGGACTTCCAATCTGAAATGGATTATAATATTGCGAATACTGAAGATTAGTAGGATAGTTATTTTCTTAGTTTTTTTGCCGTATTGTAGTTATATTGTGTCTCATAGAGTTCACCCACAATAATAATCACACATAATCGACATCGCGTTAATTTGGACCATAGCTAGGTGATCTAGACGGGATCCCCTCATCTCACCGACAAACGTTTCGCCCAATGCTTTTTTTCATCGAACTTTTTTTCTCTAGCTTTATCTTTTTAGGTAAAGCTAAATGTGTAGAACCCGGGTCCATATCGGGTTGCATAATATTTAAAGTCATAGTTTTGATCGGTATAATCACTTGTGTCATAATCACAACCGACAAAAGTCATCAATTAGTTCGCATATTTTTTTGACATAGCACATAGAACGTAGAACCGATGGCCGATGGGCGGAAAGGTTCTCGAGTGGCGACCACGTACCGGAAGGTGCGGCGTGGGTAGGCCCCCCGCAAGGTGGACTGATGACCTGGTAAAGGTTGCTGGAGTCCGCTGGATGCGGGTGGCGCAGGACCGATCACTTTGGCACTCTTTGAGGGAAGCCTATGTCCAGCAGTGGACGTCTTTCGGCTGATATGATGATATTTTTTAAACATCATATTTAAGAGCATAAATAACAATTATCATAAATTTATTGCGGCGCATAAAAGCTTTAAGCATAAATATCAATCGCCATAATAGGTTTGCGCATAACGTTTTCAAGTCATAGGTACTTATAAGAAAATTTGTAAAAGTAAATTATCTCTTTGTAACCTAAACCTCTAACACAACATTTTTTTGCTTAAAGCGAGGCAATTATTTTCACCTAACCTTAAGCTAACCTAACCTAACCGCCAGCGTGTCGACGTCACCCCGCCTGGCGGGGTGCCTATTTCCGCTCTGAGGGACATAAGACAACCCTAACCTAACCTACCAAAAATACAATTGTTACGATTGTTCATTTTTTTACTGCCAGCGAACCAGATGCGCATGTGACGAAACAGGACAAAGCCCTGGCACACTCGAGTTCGAAAACATTAGCACGGACAAAGTGATTAAAAATATGTGAACGCGACTATATTGTTGAGGGCATTGATTTTCAACCTCTCCTCTCTCCTCTAACCTGCTTGACGGCTGCGATCTTGAATTAAGATTAAATATAGGTGGTTGCGCCAGGGAACAGGGTGACGATCACAGGGAACAGGGTGACGATCACAGGGAACAGGGTGACGATCATTAGTTATGGGCAAAGTTGCTCACATATTCGGAAACGTACCTACGTATGTATTAATGAACTCTACCGAAAAGGTCACTTCAGTTAAGACGACATCGACATTAATCGTGTAAATTGACACATATACATTTATAATTGTAATTCCTTACTTTATAATTGTGATCGCCCTATAAAGAATGACGTATAATACATATATATGTGTGTGTGTACACACATATATATATATATATATATATATATATATATAGGGTGTCACAGAACTCATCAACTATTAGAGCGATTTGTGCGAGATTGTACAACATTTGAGCCGATCAATTACTTGATAATATTCTGTCCCAGCATTTTCTATGGTCCACTTTGGCACCTAATCCCAAGATTTGGGGTAGGCACTAGTTTCACGCAAGCGACTGCCATCTGACCTTCCAATCCAGAGGGAAAACGAGATCTTGTTGGAATTAGACCGGTTTCCTCACGATGTTTCCGAAAAGTTAAGTATTCAACAGTCGTACTGAAGTTTTTACGAAAACCCAACGGTACGAGCCGGGGTTTGAACCCACGGCCTGTTGATTGAAAGTCGCGCACTACAGTGTCGCATGGGACACCCTGTATATATGTATACATATTATTTTTATACTACGACGGCAGGCTAGCATACAGTCTGATAGAAATATAATAGAAATAGATGCGATCATTATTGTCAGTGCTCAGTCCCCACAGAGTACGCATCTTGTTTAAACCACACTTAACACCTTCACTGCCAGGAAGCCTACGCCGTAGACGCTTCCGCTACATACGGGGAAACCGTAGGATCGGCTACGAGCGTAGCGATTCTTGGCAGTGAACGTGCCAAAATAGAGATATCGCGTGATAACGCTTTTATTTAAATAAAAATAAATATTAGGGGATAATCTTACTAGTCCCAAACTAAGCAAAGCTTGTACTATGGGTACTAGACGACGATATACATACTTGTATAGATAAATAAATACTTAAATACATAGAAAACATCCATGACTCAGGAACAAATAATCGTGCTCATCACACAAATAAATGCCCTTACCGGGATTCGAACCCAGGACCTCTTGCTTCGTAGGCAGGGTCACTACCAACTAGGCTAAAGCGGTCGTCGGTATTTATTTAATTATTTATTTAGACGTGGTGGCAAACGAGCCTGGGGACGCTTGCAACTACAGGGGCGCATGCGTTGCCGACCGATGTGCGATGCGTTGTTGCGTTTAAAGTTCAATAATAACAGAAACAGTTATATTAGTGCCAATGTCAAATGTATACAACGACGGTGGCAAACAAGCTACACGCTTAGCTACACGAATGAATCAGTGCTGCAATTGCGCGGATGTAAATCGATGCAAAGGAACTTGAACCTTAGTCCAATTCGG
This sequence comes from Epinotia bilunana, assembly GCA_947049275.1. Lineage (NCBI taxonomy): Eukaryota > Metazoa > Arthropoda > Insecta > Lepidoptera > Tortricidae > Epinotia > Epinotia bilunana. Next base: position 396,032 of record OX346277.1, on the reverse strand, counting down.
TTCGACAAGGGAATCTGTACCCTATACGAAAGGTGTAAGGTCTCTTGTAGCGCTGTTCACTGTTCAGGCCCGCAAAGGATCTTCAACTCTACCCCAACGGTCGAAGGTCCATAGTAGCTCGAGCTCTGGGCTCGAACGGATGTAAACTGATGCAAAGGAACTTTGAACCTTAGTCCAAATAACTCAAGGTCTATTGTAGCGTGACAGCCGCGTCGCGGAGCAACGTTTTGATTTTGTCGTAAGTAGCGAAGGAGATGCCGACTGCCATGGGGCCCTTCACCCAGTTCATGCTCAGCCCTTTGAAGAAGCCGCGCCAGCCCTCCGCTCTGTGGAGAAATAAATTAATTTCGGTAAAAAAAATGGTGGTACAAGCTTTTATTGCCGACTGTACTTTTCTGTATACCATCATCAACTACTCGTTGAGACGATTCTAACGAGCCCAAATTCAACGGGGTTACGTCGGTTCAGTACTGAATTCCCATGGCCACCTCCTGTCTCCAACGTCAGATCAGCTCGATGGTACCATAATATTAAATTGTCATGCAACCAAACTATACTTATACCCATGATTTCATCTCAATCGGTTGAGGATTCATACATTACATTACATATACTCACGCCCGTATCCCATTGGGGTAGGCAGAGACTAAGGAACGCCAAATACTACTTTCGCTTCGATCACATCCATACATCTTCTCATATAGGCTCGTCGGTTGCGGGAACTCCTGACCTGGCCTTTTAACATTATCGCTGAAAGGTCATGACACCCTCGCCGGGGCCGCCCCCTACCGACCCTGCCATCCGTCTCCTGGACGTAAATCCTCTTCGTCAGCCTACTGACATATGGGGTCCATCCACTTAATCCAGTTCAATCCACTTTAGGACTGTTTTTTCTTTAACTTTCGGCATTATCTAAATCGAAATAATCTTTTTCAAATTATTAGTTATTTATCCGCTTATACACTTCTAATTGACACAAAAGAATAATAGAATAATGACGTTGTCATGATATTTCACCCAGAGAGAATATGGCATCCTTAAACAGATTTATATATCTGAGTTTGATATCCTTCACAGTATCATATGCATATATATATAGTTTGCTTTAATACTAGTTGAAACTGCGGAAAGCTGTGCAAAATAGATTAATCCCATTCCGCAGATTCCTATAAAATTCATTCGTTTTGACGATGACGTAAAGCAAGCTTTACGTATCGCAACTGCAAGCAGTAGAAAGGCAGCCTAAATAAAATCATTTCATTAGTTAATAATTACACATGGGCATTCACCATTGAATGACAAGGTATGTCCATGTTATGCAAAAACTGAAAACAGCTCACCCCCGCCGACCTCTGGTAATCACACATGAAAATTTGTCACGGTTATCGTCGCATGAACCTAAAATATATTTATATCATCATTCAAAAGCTAGTGCTTGGTTATTGATAGTTCTCGTTTCGTTGTACGCAGAAAGTCGATAAGTAATATACAAGATATGAAATAAAAATAAAACATCATTTATAGCGGCGCGGTCTGCATGCGCCTGCGACTGATGTCGAGCGGGTAGGACTGGGCTACACTACCTGTAGACGTCTCCGACGGCCGTGGGTATGTTTCTGTACGGGTAGGAGCCGTCTGCGCGGCGCCGCGCGGTCTGCATGCGCTTGCGACTGATGTCGAGCGGGTAGGACTGGGCTACACTACCTGTAGACGTCTCCGACGGCCGTGGGTATGTTTCTGTACGGGTAGGAGCCGTCTGCGCGGCGCCGCGCGGTCTGCATGCGCCTGCGACTGATGTCGAGCGGGTAGGACTGGGCTACACTACCTGTAGACGTCTCCGACGGCCGTGGGTATGTTTCTGTACGGGTAGGAGCCGTCTGCGCGGCGCCGCGCGGTCTGCATGCGCCTGCGACTGATGTCGAGCGGGTAGGACTGGGCTACACTACCTGTAGACGTCTCCGACGGCCGTGGGTATGTTTCTGTACGGGTAGGAGCCGTCTGCGCGGCGCCGCGCGGTCTGCATGCGCCTGCGAATGATGTCGAGCGGGTAGGACTGGGCTACACTACCTGTAGACGTCTCCGACGGCCGTGGGTATGTTTCTGTACGGGTAGGAGCCGTCTGCGCGGCGCCGCGCGGTCTGCATGCGCCTGCGACTGATGTCGAGCGGGTAGGACTGGGCTACACTACCTGTAGACGTCTCCGACGGCCGTGGGTATGTTTCTGTACGGGTAGGAGCCGTCTGCGCGGCGCCGCGCGGTCTGCATGCGCCTGCGACTGATGTCGAGCGGGTAGGACTGGGCTACACTACCTGTAGACGTCTCCGACGGCCGTGGGTATGTTTCTGTACGGGTAGGAGCCGTCTGCGCGGCGCCGCGCGGTCTGCATGCGCCTGCGAATGATGTCGAGCGGGTAGGACTGGGCTACACTACCTGTAGACGTCTCCGACGGCCGTGGGTATGTTTCTGTACGGGTAGGAGCCGTCTGCGCGGCGCCGCGCGGTCTGCATGCGCCTGCGACTGATGTCGAGCGGGTAGGACTGGGCTACACTACCTGTAGACGTCTCCGACGGCCGTGGGTATGTTTCTGTACGGGTAGGAGCCGTCTGCGCGGCGCCGCGCGGTCTGCATGCGCCTGCGACTGATGTCGAGCGGGTAGGACTGGGCTACACTACCTGTAGACGTCTCCGACGGCCGTGGGTATGTTTCTGTACGGGTAGGAGCCGTCTGCGCGGCGCCGCGCGGTCTGCATGCGCCTGCGACTGATGTCGAGCGGGTAGGACTGGGCTACACTACCTGTAGACGTCTCCGACGGCCGTGGGTATGTTTCTGTACGGGTAGGAGCCGTCTGCGCGGCGCCGCGCGGTCTGCATGCGCCTGCGACTGATGTCGAGCGGGTAGGACTGGGCTACACTACCTGTAGACGTCTCCGACGGCCGTGGGTATGTTTCTGTACGGGTAGGAGCCGTCTGCGCGGCGCCGCGCGGTCTGCATGCGCCTGCGACTGATGTCGAGCGGGTAGGACTGGGCTACACTACCTGTAGACGTCTCCGACGGCCGTGGGTATGTTTCTGTACGGGTAGGAGCCGTCTGCGCGGCGCCGCGCGGTCTGCATGCGCCTGCGACTGATGTCGAGCGGGTAGGACTGGGCTACACTACCTGTAGACGTCTCCGACGGCCGTGGGTATGTTTCTGTACGGGTAGGAGCCGTCTGCGCGGCGCCGCGCGGTCTGCATGCGCCTGCGACTGATGTCGAGCGGGTAGGACTGGGCTACACTACCTGTAGACATCTCCGACGGCCGTGGGTATGTTTCTGTACGGGTAGGAGCCGTCTGCGCGGCGCCGCGCGGTCTGCATGCGCCTGCGACTGATGTCGAGCGGGTAGGACTGGGCTACACTACCTGTAGACGTCTCCGACGGCCGTGGGTATGTTTCTGTACGGGTAGGAGCCGTCTGCGCGGCGCCGCGCGGTCTGCATGCGCCTGCGACTGATGTCGAGCGGGTAGGACTGGGCTACACTACCTGTAGACGTCTCCGACGGCCGTGGGTATGTTTCTGTACGGGTAGGAGCCGTCTGCGCGGCGCCGCGCGGTCTGCATGCGCCTGCGAATGATGTCGAGCGGGTAGGACTGGGCTACACTACCTGTAGACGTCTCCGACGGCCGTGGGTATGTTTCTGTACGGGTAGGAGCCGTCTGCGCGGCGCCGCGCGGTCTGCATGCGCCTGCGAATGATGTCGAGCGGGTAGGACTGGGCTACACTACCTGTAGACGTCTCCGACGGCCGTGGGTATGTTTCTGTACGGGTAGGAGCCGTCTGCGCGGCGCCGCGCGGTCTGCATGCGCCTGCGAATGATGTCGAGCGGGTAGGACTGGGCTACACTACCTGTAGACGTCTCCGACGGCCGTGGGTATGTTTCTGTACGGGTAGGAGCCGTCTGCGCGGCGCCGCGCGGTCTGCATGCGCCTGCGAATGATGTCGAGCGGGTAGGACGCGGTCTGCCCGAGCGCGCCCGCCGCGCCTCCAAACACAACGTTAAGGATGCTGCTTTGCTGCTTTCCAGCGTATTCTGTGGATAAACAGATATTTATCAGCAAAATTTCTCGCGTATTTGAATGAATCCAAAAATTATAAACTTTTAATAGACGGCCAGCTGTCTATTAAAAGTTTTTCATTTTGAGAGTGGTTGCCCTTAATAAGAGCGGTTACACTAGGCGGGTTTTCAAACGCGCGTCTGTCGCGCGACACTGCCACCATGTTCATCCAACGACTCGTGACTGTCACCTGTCACCATCGCCCGGCATTTTGTGCAAAAATCTGCATATTACTCTAACGGAGAATAAGGTCAATGCCAATACTGGTAAATGATCTTTTACGGGGTGACAGGAATTACTGTCACCGGAAAGTCGAATTTTGCTTGAACCATCGAGAAGGAAGTTACAAAGATGGGTTGGCGCTTTTATTAAAATGTATTACTTAATAATTTTATTGTTGTTTGCAGTATTTGTGTAATCATTACTATACGATTCTAGTGCCCTAATATGATAATATATTTTGTTTATGGTTCATGGTGAACATCCACCCTGTATAAAGCAGTTTTGCGCAAAGTATTCTTACCGAAGTATCTCCGCTTGAGCGTGTCGTACGTGAAGAAGGAGACCCCGGCGTACGGCACCACGCCCAGCACCGTCGCGGGGTAGCCCCTGCAACATGCACACATTTATGATCTCATTCACAAACATACATCATATCTGTTAGCTAAAAAGCCCTTAAATATTGTTAGAAACGGCGGTCGGAGCGCGCGCGGGGTGCAAGCGACGCCGCCGCGACAACTCTCATGCTGAAGAAGAACTCCCGAAGAGTTCGAAACATGTCGCATGTCGCATTTCGATAAATTGAAAACCGCTGAAACCGACTTCGGTTCTGATAAAACCACCTCCGAGTGGCCGCGCCAGGTCGGGCGGGCACGTGCGTGTGACGTCACACTGTCAGGGGTCGCGCACTCACCGGTACAGTGTCCGCAGCCCCTCCAGGCGCGCCACCCTCGCGAACACGGCCCCCAGCGTGGGGTAGGTGGCCGCGCTGGTCACCGCCATGCGCGCCCGCGCCAGGTCGGGCGGGCACGTGCGTGTGACGTCACACTGTCAGGGGTCGCGCACTCACCGGTACAGTGTCCGCAGCCCCTCCAGGCGCGCCACCCTCGCGAACACGGCCCCCAGCGTGGGGTAGGTGGCCGCGCTGGTCACCGCCATGCGCGCCCGCGCCAGGTCGGGCGGGCACGTGCGTGTGACGTCACACTGTCAGGGGTCGCGCACTCACCGGTACAGTGTCCGCAGCCCCTCCAGGCGCGCCACCCTCGCGAACACGGCCCCCAGCGTGGGGTAGGTGGCCGCGCTGGTCACCGCCATGCGCGCCCGCACCAGGTCGGGCGGGCACGTGCGTGTGACGTCACACTGTCAGGGGTCGCGCACTCACCGGTACAGTGTCCGCAGCCCCTCCAGGCGCGCCACCCTCGCGAACACGGCCCCCAGAGTGGGGTAGGTGGCCGCGCTGGTCACCGCCATGCGCGCCCGCACCAGGTCGGGCGGGCACGTGCGTGTGACGTCACACTGTCAGGGGTCGCGCACTCACCGGTACAGTGTCCGCAGCCCCTCCAGGCGCGCCACCCTCGCGAACACGGCCCCCAGCGTGGGGTAGGTGGCCGCGCTGGTCACCGCCATGCGCGCCCGCACCAGGTCGGGCGGGCACGTGCATGTGACGTCACACTGTCAGGGGTCGCGCACTCACCGGTACAGTGTCCGCAGCCCCTCCAGGCGCGCCACCCTCGCGAACACGGCCCCCAGCGTGGGGTAGGTGGCCGCGCTGGTCACCGCCATGCGCGCCCGCACCAGGTCGGGCGGGCACGTGCGTGTGACGTCACACTGTCAGGGGTCGCGCACTCACCGGTACAGTGTCCGCAGCCCCTCCAGGCGCGCCACCCTCGCGAACACGGCCCCCAGCGTGGGGTAGGTGGCCGCGCTGGTCACCGCCATGCGCGCCCGCACCAGGTCGGGCGGGCACGTGCGTGTGACGTCACACTGTCAGGGGTCGCGCACTCACCGGTACAGTGTCCGCAGCCCCTCCAGGCGCGCCACCCTCGCGAACACGGCCCCCAGCGTGGGGTAGGTGGCCGCGCTGGTCACCGCCATGCGCGCCCGCACCAGGTCGGGCGGGCACGTGCGTGTGACGTCACACTGTCAGGGGTCGCGCACTCACCGGTACAGTGTCCGCAGCCCCTCCAGGCGCGCCACCCTCGCGAACACGGCCCCCAGCGTGGGGTAGGTGGCCGCGCTGGTCACCGCCATGCGCGCCCGCACCAGGTCGGGCGGGCACGTGCGTGTGACGTCACACTGTCAGGGGTCGCGCACTCACCGGTACAGTGTCCGCAGCCCCTCCAGGCGCGCCACCCTCGCGAACACGGCCCCCAGCGTGGGGTAGGTGGCCGCGCTGGTCACCGCCATGCGCGCCCGCACCAGGTCGGGCGGGCACGTGCGTGTGACGTCACACTGTCAGGGGTCGCGCACTCACCGGTACAGTGTCCGCAGCCCCTCCAGGCGCGCCACCCTCGCGAACACGGCCCCCAGCGTGGGGTAGGTGGCCGCGCTGGTCACCGCCATGCGCGCCCGCGCCAGGTCGGGCGGGCACGTGCGTGTGACGTCACACTGTCAGGGGTCGCGCACTCACCGGTACAGTGTCCGCAGCCCCTCCAGGCGCGCCACCCTCGCGAACACGGCCCCCAGCGTGGGGTAGGTGGCCGCGCTGGTCACCGCCATGCGCGCCCGCACCAGGTCGGGCGGGCACGTGCGTGTGACGTCACACTGTCAGGGGTCGCGCACTCACCGGTACAGTGTCCGCAGCCCCTCCAGGCGCGCCACCCTCGCGAACACGGCCCCCAGCGTGGGGTAGGTGGCCGCGCTGGTCACCGCCATGCGCGCCCGCGCCAGGTCGGGCGGGCACGTGCGTGTGACGTCACACTGTCAGGGGTCGCGCACTCACCGGTACAGTGTCCGCAGCCCCTCCAGGCGCGCCACCCTCGCGAACACGGCCCCCAGCGTGGGGTAGGTGGCCGCGCTGGTCACCGCCATGCGCGCCCGCGCCAGGTCGGGCGGGCACGTGCGTGTGACGTCACACTGTCAGGGGTCGCGCACTCACCGGTACAGTGTCCGCAGCCCCTCCAGGCGCGCCACCCTCGCGAACACGGCCCCCAGCGTGGGGTAGGTGGCCGCGCTGGTCACCGCCATGCGCGCCCGCGCCAGGTCGGGCGGGCACGTGCGTGTGACGTCACACTGTCAGGGGTCGCGCACTCACCGGTACAGTGTCCGCAGCCCCTCCAGGCGCGCCACCCTCGCGAACACGGCCCCCAGCGTGGGGTAGGTGGCCGCGCTGGTCACCGCCATGCGCGCCCGCGCCAGGTCGGGCGGGCACGTGCGTGTGACGTCACACTGTCAGGGGTCGCGCACTCACCGGTACAGTGTCCGCAGCCCCTCCAGGCGCGCCACCCTCGCGAACACGGCCCCCAGCGTGGGGTAGGTGGCCGCGCTGGTCACCGCCATGCGCGCCCGCGCCAGGTCGGGCGGGCACGTGCGTGTGACGTCACACTGTCAGGGGTCGCGCACTCACCGGTACAGTGTCCGCAGCCCCTCCAGGCGCGCCACCCTCGCGAACACGGCCCCCAGCGTGGGGTAGGTGGCCGCGCTGGTCACCGCCATGCGCGCCCGCACCAGGTCGGGCGGGCACGTGCGTGTGACGTCACACTGTCAGGGGTCGCGCACTCACCGGTACAGTGTCCGCAGCCCCTCCAGGCGCGCCACCCTCGCGAACACGGCCCCCAGCGTGGGGTAGGTGGCCGCGCTGGTCACCGCCATGCGCGCCCGCGCCAGGTCGGGCGGGCACGTGCGTGTGACGTCACACTGTCAGGGGTCGCGCACTCACCGGTACAGTGTCCGCAGCCCCTCCAGGCGCGCCACCCTCGCGAACACGGCCCCCAGCGTGGGGTAGGTGGCCGCGCTGGTCACCGCCATGCGCGCCCGCGCCAGGTCGAGCGGGTACGTGGCGCTCTGTGACGTCACGCCCGCTAGGGAGCCCGCCACTAGGTGCCGGACTTTATGCTCCCTGCGGACAATATGTTGATAAATGTTTGTAGTGTTTAGGCTATCAACGATAATTAAACAACGGAGTACACGTTAACAGTTTAATCTCTTATTACAGGCTGACTGTCGCGGGTAGTTGGACAAAATCCAACTACCGGCGTTAATACACCATAATCCCTCCACCAATAGTTACTTTATAAACATTTCGAAAATGTACTTAAGATTTATAGTTAGCATTCCTATTTCTAGTAGCACGCACCGCACGTGTGCAAACCTGGGGCTCGTGCGAGGCTGAAGGCATCGTGTCATCAACCCCAAGGTCACCGCCAGCGGCGCGGCCCGCTTGCCCTCCGGCCGGGGCAGCTGCGCCTCCTGCGCAGTGTCACCATCGGTTGTACTCCTTCCTTCCTCCCGATTGCTATTTATAGTTGAGCTTCCTCTAATGAGAGCCGTTCCGTTGGTCTGAGTTTCCGTAAGCGATGAATCTTCGTCTTCCGGAAGCGAGCAGAACGATTCGTCATTATTTACATCGTCTGGCTCAGAAACACAATTTCGTTCATCTCCATAAAGACTTAAATCGTCCGATTCGATGGTGACATCGGTTCCTGTATATGCTAATAACTGGTCAAGGTGTTTTTTCATATGCACTTTTAAGTCTGGCACGAACACATTATACATTCTTGACCCTAATTTATGCTTATGTATGCTTATTGCCGTTTGAAAAAATATATTTAACTAACACTTTATCGTTTATATTAAAATTACACTTTCGTACTCCACCGTAGTTTTTACCCTGTAAGGTCTGTTTAGCGCACACGTTACTTTGTGATACGGATGAGGACGACACCGCGTTACCCGCGTCGGCGTTTGCCGGCGGCGGCGGCGGCGGCGGCGGCGGCGGCGGCGGCGGCGGCGGCGGCGGCGGCGGCGGCGGCGGCGGCGGCGGCGGCGGCGGCGGCGGCGGCGCGCGCAGCAAGTCTAGTCGGCAGCGCAGCGAGCGCCCCAGCATCAGTTGAGCAGCGTAACCCCGGTCGTGCAGTGCACTGAGTTTCTATATTCGAATAGAAATTTATTTAACTTTCTTATTATTTCCCTCTGAATATTACTCTGCTGCATAATTCTTTTGATCGCCCGTTTTACCGTTTTTACGCTATTTTCCGCCTGGCCATTTGATGCGGGGTGATACGGCGCGATAGTGACATGTCGCATTCCATTTACGCTACAAAAACCTTCAAATTGACTGGAACAAAAATTACTGGCATTGTCGGTAACTAGAGTTCGCACTAAACCGTACCTACTGAGAAGTTCACAAAGCTTATCAATTATCGCATTGCTATCGGTGGTCGTTAATAAAAAACATTCCACCCACTTGGAGTGAGCGTCAATTGCGACCAGGAACTGCTTACCCTGCCACGAGAACAGGTCTAGATGTACTCGCTCCCAGGCCTGCGCCGGGTACGGCCACGGCGCGAGCGGCGCGCGCGGCGGGGCGCTGCGAAACACATTGCAAATGCTACACGTACCAATTTTTCCCTCGATCTCGCTATCTATACGAGGCCACCACATACGTGCCCGGGCTTCAGCCTTGGTTTTCACCACCCCGAAATGCGAGCTATGCAGTTCATTTAGTAAGCGTTCTCTGTACACTGCTGGAATTACGACCTTATGGCCCCTAAGAATGCACCCATTTTCCAATGAAAGTTCCAATCAACATAAATAATATGGGCGCAGATCGGAATGTCCTATTTTAGCTGGCCAACCATTCATTATGTAATCTTTTACCTTAAGCAAGACTGCATCGTTAGCGGTTTCTTTCTGAATGTCGACCATAGTGAGCGGTAATAAGGTCGAATCTGCTATGAAGTTTATATACATTGCTTTATCAAGTTCGTCCTGAAGTTCAAGGTTATCCTGCTGAACTGACCTAATTGAACGTGATAAGAAATCGGCTACATTTTGTTAACTTTTCACATATTCAATATTGAAATTATATGCCGATAAAAATAATGCATATCTTTGTAGGCGGTTGGCGGCTAACTCTGGAACCCCCTTTTTGCTTCCAAAAATTGATAAGAGCGGCTTGTGGTCGGTACGAAGCGTGAATGGAACAGAGCGCCCATACAAATAATGGTGGAACTTCTTAATAGCAAATATTATGGAAGCTGCCTCCTTCTGGATCTGAGCGTAATTGCGTTCCGACTTAGAAAGGGAACGCGATGCGTAGGCCACGACGCGCTCGACGCCGTCGGGCTGCCGCTGCGCGAGCACAGCCCCGAGCCCCCGGGGCCCGGCGTCGGCCGTCGGGCTGCCGCTGCGCGAGCACAGCCCCGAGCCCCCGGGGCCCGGCGTCGGCCGTCGGGCTGCCGCTGCGCGAGCACAGCCCCGAGCCCCCGGGGCCCGGCGTCGGCCGTCGGGCTGCCGCTGCGCGAGCACAGCCCCGAGCCCCCGGGGCCCGGCGTCGGCCGTCGGGCTGCCGCTGCGCGAGCACAGCCCCGAGCCCCCGGGGCCCGGCGTCGGCCGTCGGGCTGCCGCTGCGCGAGCACAGCCCCGAGCCCCCGGGGCCCGGCGTCGGCCGTCGGGCTGCCGCTGCGCGAGCACAGCCCCGAGCCCCCGGGGCCCGGCGTCGGCCGTCGGGCTGCCGCTGCGCGAGCACAGCCCCGAGCCCCCGGGGCCCGGCGTCGGCCGTCGGGCTGCCGCTGCGCGAGCACAGCCCGGAGCCCCCGGGGCCTGGCGTCGGCCGTCGGGCTGCCGCTGCGCGAGCACAGCCCCGAGCCCCCGGGGCCCGGCGTCGGCCGTCGGGCTGCCGCTGCGCGAGCACAGCCCCGAGCCCCCGGGGCTCGGCGTCGGCCGTCACCACCGTCGGCAGCTCGGGGTCGTAGTGCGCCAGCACCCGTTCCGACGCCATCTCGCTCTTGATTATGTTAAACGCTTCCTGCTGCGCTTCGCCCCATAGCCACGTTTTACCTTTTTTTAGAAGCACGTGTAAGGGTTCGAGTACACTCGACGTATTTGGAACAAAGCATCTATAATAATTTATCATCCCTAGAAAAGATTTCAGTTCGCTCACGTTTTTCGGGCTGTCACAATTAAGTATAGCTTCAATTTTTTTATTACATTTATGTAACCTGTTTTTATCTATACGGAACCCTAAATATTCGACCGACTCTTTAAACATTTCACATTTATCCTGCTTCAAACGCAGCCCCGCCTCTTGCAACCTACTCAACACTTGTTCTAATCGTTGTACGTGCGATTCGCGATCAGGGCCGGTGACTAATATGTCATCCAGAAATATGCACGTCCCTTCTATTCCTGTCAACAACTGTTCCATGGTGCGTTGGAATATAAAAGGGGCATTGGATAAACCAAAAACGAGCCTATTGTAGCAAAATAATCCTTTATGAGTATTTATGCATGTGAGATGTTTTGACTCGTCGAGGACCAATTGGGAATATGCACGTGACAAATCCAACTATGAAGCTTCGCGAAAAGATCTTCTATCCGTGGTAGGGAATAATTATCTAGATATAATACCTTGTTAAGCGTAACTGAGAAATCTCCACAAATGCGTATATTTCCGTCGGGTCGCAGTACTGGAACAATAGGAGTAGCGATGTCCGAATGGTCTATTTTTTCAAGTATTCCTAGGTCTATTAATCGTTGCAATTCAAGCTCCACTTTTGGTTTGAGTGCTAGGGGAACCGGACGCGGCTTAAAAAATTTCAACGTGCTATCCGGTTTTATTTTCAAAGTTATTTTATATTTGTTAAATTCCCCTAGCTCATCAGCAAATAGCTCTGCATACTTATTTCTAAACCTTTCTCCCAAATCCAAACTTCCCAAATTGTTGCAACTTACGCTGCATAGTTGCAAATTAAATGCACTTATAAAATCTCGGCCTAGCAACAAGGGTTGTTTGGATTTGGTAGCTATAACAAATAACCTAATTGGTTTAGTGTGACCTTCACCGGCAACGTAACACAGCCCTTCGGTATAATCTTACTATCATTGTAGCAATTTAAAACAACGCTACATGGATGCAAAATGTGAGAAACGAGAATATCCTTGTAAATTGATTCTGGCAGCACCGAAACTGCACTACCACTATCAATCTCACATAAAATGTTTTCGTTCGCTATCGATACCGTTTCTCGCATAGGCTGGCCATTATTACACTTGATAGTAAACAAATCAAAACTACCTGTTATGATGTCGTCGTCATCCGTAGTCAAAAAGTTGTTGCCTCTCAATTTTGACTTATTTGTGCACATGCGTTTCAAGTGACCTTTAACCTTACCTTTACTGCAAGTAAAATTGCTAAAACGACACTGATCTTTCGAATGACTTTTATAACCGCAAACTTCACAATGCGAATCCGTTGACCCCGCAGACCGCGTCAACGCCCTGTTATTGCCGCGCATCGCGTACACCGGTGCTGGCGCTGGCCCAGCGGGCGCAGCCGCGGCAACTTGCAACGCCTGGCGCGCGCAGCGTACGCTCTGCGCCAATTCCAGTGCACGGTTGAAAGTTAGCGTTTCCACACTTTGTGCGAATAACTTCTCTTTCTCCTTCACGTCCTCCAATCCTAGAACGAAACGATCGCGTAACATCGTATCGAGCTCCGCTTTAAACCCACAATGTTCCGCTAAACTTCGCACTCGTGTTGCCCATTCGGCTAAATCTTCACCTGGACGTTGCTCGGCCTTATAAAACTTATAACGCTCGGCGAAGGAACTTCTCTTCGATTCAAAATGGTTGTCAAATACCGTGATAAGAGCTTTAAATTCCAAGTTATCGAGGACCGCCGGGAACACCAAACTCCTTGCAACACGGTATGTGTACTCTGTCAGCGCCGTCAGCAGGAGTGCCCGTTTCTTGGCACCGGACTTGTCGGTTTCCTCGTTCACGTCGTTAGCCATGCAATACTGGCCAAAACGACTTTTGAAAATCGCCCACTCCTGCAGTCGATGGTCGAAGGTGAGACTGCCACCAAACATGTTTCCGTGACTCGTTATTATCTTGAAGTTACCGTTCTTTTTTTATAACCCATGCCCAAATTGCACTCGTATACGCGTGAATTACTAAATCGTCGCCAATCTGTAGTGTTTAGGCTATCAACGATAATTAAACAACGGAGTACACGTTAACAGTTTAATCTCTTATTACAGACTGACTGTCGCGGGTAGTTGGACAAAACCCAACTACCGGCGTTAATACACCATAATGTTAGGAGACAATATTGCAACCGAACTAGCCCCATAGGCAGCTGAAACACCTTCAGAAACAAACAGCAATACGCTGCTTCGTGTAACATTGCTATGATTTAATTAGCAGGCGTCAGGGCCGTATATTCTAACGCTTACAAAAGTTACAAATAAGAAGCAGCAAGGAGACAGATACATAGTTACCACGGATTATAGGGCCGTACCCGTACAGGGACCCGGGTACGTCCTAAAACTACGACCAAGACCACCGGGGGATGGGCAGCAGCATCCCTGGAGTGCGGTGGAAATACTGCGATCGCTAACCCGCATGCCAAGCGTGGCGATTATGGCATATACCCCCCCATGGAAGGTACAAAAAACCACGGCCCCGAGGTTCCAGCGAACCCCGGTACCCTGGTTGTGGTAGCGGCCAGGGTACCGGCGGGGTCAGGGGTGCGAAGAATCTCCGGCGAAGATCCGGCTACCACCACCGACGACCCCTGGAACTGGCAACGTATAACACGCACACACTGCGGACCGACGAAAGGATAGCGGAACTGGAGGAAGGATTGAGCAAGTTGCGTTGGGATGTCATAGGGTTATCTGAAGTCCCAAGAGAGGGGGAGGACACGATAACCCTGAAATCCGGCAACTTGCTCTATTTCCGGGACAGCGACCAACAGTCCCAGGGAGGTGTCGGGTTCCTCGTCCATAAGTCCCTCGTGAATAACGTGGTGAAGATCGAGTGTATCAACTAGGGTGGCGTACCTAATACTCAAGTATCCAACAGGTACTCATTGAAGATCATACAGGTTTACGCACCGACCTCGGCACACTCCGATGAAGAGGTGGAGGCTATGTATGAAGATATATCGAAGGCCATGCATAGTTCCAAGACCTACTTCACCGTTGTCACGGGGACTACAACGCAAAACTGGGGAAGAGAGATGGTGAAGAGCTGAGAGTGGGGCAATTTGGAGTTGGAAGTCGGAACCACCGGGGCCAACTACTGGCTGGCTTCTTGGAGAAGGAGGGACTCTACATGATGAATTCCTTCCTCAAGAAACGCGAGCACAGAAAGTGGACCTGGATGAGTCCTGACGGTGCAACTAAAAACGAGATTGACTTCATCATGTCGACGAGGAATTATATTCAATGATGTCTCTGTGATCAATACGGTCAAAACCGGGAGCGAGCAATAACGCTCTCGATTGATGAAGTCTACGCTCTGTCCAGCATCAATCCAAATACAAAACCCGAGAGCTTTTAACTGGAACTCCAAAACCGTTTTGATTGCCTAGGCGGCGATGTGAACGAATTGAACGACGGGTTTGTGCAAGCTGTCGGTACCACTGGGTCTAAGTTCTTCAAGGCCCAAGGGACCAACAGAACTAAAAGGCTCTCTAGCTTCACTCAGAAGCTCATGAAGGAAAGGAGTGAACTGATTCCACAGTCTTCAGCCGATGCGACCTTATACCGGCAGCTCAATAAACCGATCTCCAAGTCCATTACCCCCTCTAAAGTATTCTCGAGAGATCTGTCTATAGGGCAGAGCCAGCTCGCGAAGTTAAAAACTGAAGATGGTAGAATCGTTTCTTCTGAACCTGACATTCTGGGTGAGATAGAGCGCTTTTACGGACAGCTATACACGTCAACGCGCAGACCCGAAGTTAGTCTGGCGGGAGACCCATGAGCTAGACTAACCCGACATCAGCCTGTACGAGTTCCAGCCTCCCGAACAAGCCGTTTCCGAAGAGGCTTTAGTACCGTAGACCACATCTAAACGCTTCGTCAGGTTATACAGAAGACCGAGGAGAATAACCTGCCCCCTCTGCTTAGCGTTCGTGGACTACGAGAAAGCCTTCGATTCGATTGAAACCTGGGCTGTACTACAGTCTCTCCAGCGGTGCCAGGTTTACGATAGTCAACTATATCGAAGTGCTGAAGTGTTTGTATGAGAACGCCACTATGTTAGTCCGAGTCCAGGACTAGAACTCGAAACCAATTCCGCTGCAGCGGGGAGTCAGGTAAGGAGATATTATTTCTCCAAAACTGTTCACCGCTGCACTGGAGGACGTTTTCAAGACTCTGGACTGGAGAAGGCTAGGCGGCAACATCAACGGCGACTACATTACTCACCTTCGGTTTGCTGACGATATAGTAGTCTTGGCTGAGACCATGGAGGACTTAAGTACGATGCTCGATGACCTCAGTAAAACTTCCGAGCGAGTTGGTCTAAGAATGAACATGGATAAGACGAAGATCATGTCAAATGCCCATGTAGTACTCCCATTACAATCGGACACTTTTCGCTCGAAGTTGTAGGACTGACTATCCAGTTAGGTAGGTTCAACTTCGAGGAAGGGGTCAATAGTCGAATCCGACTCGGCTGAACAGCGCTTGGGAAGCTACGGCACCGATGGCCGTTGGGGCGGAAGGTTCTCGAGTGGCGACCACGTACCGGAAGGCGCGGCGCGGGTAGGCCCCCCCAAGGTAGACTGATGACCTGGTAAGGTCGCGGGAGTCCGCTGGATGCGGGTGGCGCAGGACCGGTCACTTTGGCACTCTTTGGGGGAGGCATATGTCCAGTAGTGGACGTCTTTTGGCTGATATGATGATGGTGATGACCCGTACATGGTACGGACCCCATACAGAAACATTATTTTCTAACGCCTACAAATACCAAACAGCAATCCTTCCTTTATGTAACATTGCTACAATAAAATCGTCAGGCGTTGACTCACTTGGCCATCTCGAGCGTGTCCACGTTAAGCACCCGCTTCCACTGCTCGTGCGCCGTGAACTGTATGGCGGCGTACGGGACGATGCGCGCCATGGTGGCGCTGTTGCCGCGCCACAGCGCCAGCATGCCGTCGTTGCGCGCGCTGCTCTTTAAGAACTCGAGCGCCGCGCGGGCTGAGTATGGCCTTTCACTGCGAAGTAACAAAAAGGTGTATATGTAGTAACATCTACACTGGACTGAACGTTTTTTGAAATCAAATGACTATATACGCTAGATACTGCTATGTAGTGCTATGAAATCGTTAGCATTGAATGTATTAGAAAGGTCAACCCAAATTAGCAGCGTTAACTCGAGCATATGGGCATTTTGTGGATGAGGTGGGACGAAGTGTCAAACTTGTACTACTAAGTTGGTGACGTCACATGCCCCGCCCCCTCACTAGTTGTACTCAGGAGGGCTGGAAGTGTATCTCGGTGCGGTCGAGTGGCGCGATGGTGTTATGACGTCATACGCCCCGCCCCTTGACTCAACACGCACTAGTTGTACTACGAGGCCTTGAAATGTATCTTGGCGCGGTGCCAAGGTGACCTTGTTTCACAGTGATGTCTCACGGCCCGCCGCCCTCTCAACTGTACAAGCGCTATTAGCTCAGGGCCCGCCCCCTCACAAGTTGTACTCACGACGACTGGAAGTGTATCTTGGTGCGGTCGAGCGGCGCGATGGTGGTCTTGGCGAGCGCGCCCGCGCACGCGCCGGCCGCCAGTGACGTCACGACAGTTGCGCCGCGGCTCAGCTCCGCTCCCTTCTCCGCCTGCCGCGGCTTCGCTTCTGGGAACATTGAGTCGATGTTATTATTGTTCCTCATGCGCGTTCCCCTAATACTATCTAGCAACAGTAGTAGAGGAACGTGCGTCGACGGCGCGCGAAAAAAACCGGCCAAGTGCGAATCGGACCCGCGCACGAAGGGTTTCAAGTATTCAAGTATTTATTGCAACCATGTTGTTACAGTATGGTACATAGTTGACATATGTTACATTAGGTCTCAAACATGAACCCTGTGAGGGCATCGCAGTGGTTCTAAATTGACTTACAACTAAATATATTTATAACATAAGACAGTATCGATCGATATATGTAGTTAACAGAGCTAGGCATAATGTTGCTTATGTTGTTGTATGTGTATTAATGTATTATTTTTTTCTCAAAAAAAGTATGGTACATTTTAGGCTTAAATTAGGTTCGCCAAACTTACGTTTAACGGCGAAATAAGGCACTCATTTTCAACGTTAGTACCTTGATCTAAATTACATGATTAACTTAATATATTACTAAGGTTAATATATCGTTGTGTATGTGTTGTTTATATTTGTATTTATGTATTTCCTTATTATTTAAATTATTAAACTTATATATATCTATTTATGTACGTACAAATATGGTTTAGTAGTAGTAATGTTTATGTGTTGTTTAGAGTTTGTCGTCTAGGTATTCATTTATGGAATAATAAGCATTGTTTAGCAATATATGCTTTAGTTTATTTATAAAGAGGCTATCTTTTATGTATTCCGGTAGTTTATTGTATACTTTTTGTTTTAATCGGGAAGTCGGTTGCACTAGCCTTGCTTTAAATCTTAGGCCGTACGGTAACGGCGTATCTTCTCTTTTAGTGTAAAATTCGGAGTGTTTGCGAACGAACATACTTACATATCTCTAGAATTTCGTACCATTATCTATAAAAACGGCAAAAAAATCATGTCTGTTGTGGGGCTCCCATACAATAGACATGATTTTTTTGCCGTTTCCACCCCGACTCGCACTTGGCCGGTTTTTTAGTATTTGTTGTTATAGAGGCAACAGAAATACATCATCTGTGAAAATTTCAACTGTCTAACTATCACGGTTCATGAGATCTGGTGACAGACGGACAGACAGCGGAGTCTTAGTAATAGGATCCCGTTTTTACCCTTTGGCTACGGAACCCTAAAAACGCAGCCTGGATACGCCCTAAGTCGATGTAAAAGATATGTTTACTGCTTTTAACCTTATCCCATCGTAATACGGTGAAAAGTTTCATACTTTGATACCGAAACAATTAGGACACAAGGAGCAAATACTCGCGTTTGGCGCGATACCTATCCTGACCGGGATTCGAACCCGGAGACTATAAAATTAACTAAATGCGTCGCCAAATCCGATAGCAACCGCTAAATAGATAAATCTTTTCGTGTCTCCGCGAAAGAAACTTGAAATCTGTCTTAACATGCAGGCAAAATTTTATTAAAATGTTATATAATCAAACTATAATGACGGCGTTTTACATTAAAATAAAACGCTAATTAAATAACTTACCATATTCGAAACCTAAGTATATAATTGAGAGTGGCAACACTGTTCCTTCTGATCGGTCGTTTATTTACTATACCCGTCCCTTTCTAGCGAACACTGCATCCGTCTCCCTCGCACATTTCCCCTTCCACCCTAGGTAGTCGCTTACAGGGTATGAGTGAATTTCATGATCATTGTCTCAATTTTTAATTTTATTATTAATATTAATACCAGGCAGGTTTAAAAACTTTAGGTTTCGAATATGGTAAGTTATTTAATTAGCGTTTTATTTTTATGTAAAACGCCGTCATTAAACAACTGTACCGATATTCGAAACCTAAGTATATAATTGAGACGTTTGTTATCGCCTGGTGGAAGGGTAGGATGCCAATGTGATTCTTTGTAATATTTATGCCATTAGACAAGTGCCAAATTGCAATTGTGTCGAGGGAGCTAGAGATAAGATCTTTGGAAATTATATTTAAAATCTTAATCTCTCATGTATCAAACTATAGTGATGACTACTAAAAGAAGTTGATTTATTTGCAAGGAAACTTAAGTGAGCTAAAAGTAAGAGAGGTGAAATAAGTTGGCCAGTTTAGCATAAACCAATTCTGTCCAACCTGCACGGATTAGAGCAGGAGGCTGCCAGTGAAGAAGTTGGCAATCACCAATTTAATAAAATAGAGTTTAGGTTATGATAATAAAAATCTTCCAATGATTGAGTTGTTTTTATTTACACGTTTATTATAGTGCCCTTATACAGAACAAGTATTTCCATATCTGATAAGTCATCACTAAGAATCATTATATTTGTTTTTAATGATATCCGTTTTGATATTGATACCATAGCCAAGTTAATAATTATAATTATCTAGTCTTACTAAAATCTTATAAAAATTTCATGCTTGAGTGAATTCACATGTTACTTGTATAAATAGTATTAATACAAAGCTTAACAATTAAGTTAGATAATATGATGAATGACTGACATGACATGACACTTGCCTACCATACAATAGGTAATCAAATATTATCAATTATAATATTAATCTTACTTTGACATGATTGTTCATAACATTATTTAATCAACTGGTAGAAATAAGTTTTGAACTAAATCAACATTCTCTTGGTTAGTAACTTCTTTCCTGTAGAATCTTGAAAAAGTTTGTCCTGATCTCCAATTCCCTCGCGCAAGTATGTCCTCCAGGGTGAAATTATTGATCCAATTTTTAGAGGCTACAGCTGACCTCATGCTATCCGCTGAGGTTGTGATGCCGGCATCCTGTAATAAGGATTTGATCCAGTTAGCAATCACTGTTCTGGATGCTTATTTAGGAGGCCCACATATAGTTAGAAAGAGGTTGTTACATTTGCAAGTATCCCTCCTGCCCTTTGACATCTCAATGAGAGATTTAACCCAGAAGACTGGATCTATTGACTGGTCTTCGGGATTAGATCTCAGTTTCCATCCTGACTGTCTATAGTTGTAGCTATCTGTTTTAGAGCCAAACAGAGGCCAGAATATTATTTCACTATCTGACATTGTGAAATGCTTCGGTTCAATGGACAGAAGGGTCAAGTCATGTACTCTCCGCCCTGAGCATAATAAAAGAATACATGCCGTTCTTCGTGAGCAATCAAACAGAGTAGTAACCCTGTTAAAATTTTGCCTGAGCCAATTTGTAAGAATGTCCACATCCCAGATGGGAGGTTTGGGTATTTTGGGATTTTTATTAGCTACTGATTTCAATATCCGAATAACGAGGGGGTGTGTACTAAGGGTATCCCTACTATCAGGGTTACATAGGGTCGCAACCACAGATTTATGACACAATATGGTGTTATAGGCTAGTCAGGATTCCAGATAGAGGTCTGACAAGAACTTAGCTAGGTCTGAACCAGAAGGAGTATGACAACTCACCTTATTTTGAAAGCACCATGTGCACCATCGCCGCCAGGCTGCATTGTAGGACTTTTTTGTAGAGTCCCGCCAGCTTGACTCAAGTAGCTCGAGCTGTTCGGGTGTCCATGTGGTTAGTGTTTTACTCCACCCCCACATTTCCATATCTCGAGATGCAGGTCTTCTGCTTTCGCTGGACGTTTGTTTGTGTTCGTGTCGATTAACACTTGTGATATGTTGTACACTGTGAAGGGTGCTGCTATTGCTCGGCTTTTCAAGTCGGGCCTCCAAAAGGCTTTCTCCCAGCGAGGAGCTATGAACAGATATATTCCTTTTGCGTTGTCTTGGTGTGACAGGACTCTTGGTATAAGGAAAGGCGGTGGGAATATCCACGCCAGTTTGTATGTCCATTGTTGGGAGAACGCATCCACAAATTCCGCGTTCTCGTCCGTCGCATCCAGAGTTACGTATCGTTCCACAACGTGGGCTCTTTGCGAGGCAAAGAGGTCTATTAGTTGGGACTCCCCACTTGTCGAAAATAGTCTTGGTTATGCTTCATGCTTGGCAGGAGATGCCACTCTGGGTGTGCCGACCCTCGCGACAGATGGTCTGCTTCCGTGTTGTACTTGCCTGGTATGTGGTGTACATTGAGTTGTATATTGTAAGTCTGCAGGATATGGAATACTTGATATGTTAGGTCCATCAATGCCTCCGATTTCGTCCCACCTTCGTTCCGCAGATAGGCAAGAACCGTTATGTTGTCGGATTGTATGGAGACTGTGGTGTCCGCAAGAAGTTGGTACTGACTTTTTAGCACTCAATATCGCTAACATCTCTTTCATGTTCGAGTGTAACCCTAGGTCCTGCGGTCCCCACAAGCCGCTCAACTGAATATTGTCCATTTGCGCGCCCCAACCTTTGCCTGACGCATCCGTTGAGAGATAATGTTTGACACTTTGGGAGTGTAACGGGGAGTGAAATTCACTTCACTCTATTATTAATGGCTACCGTGCAACTCAAGCACAATTCTGCCAACATCAAGTATCCAGCTTTGCACGGTACAAATGAAAGAGGGTAGACTTATAGCAGGATATTAAAAATTGCAAATACGGGTGATTCCTGAGAACAGATGATAAACACAGACAAATGACATTAACCATAACCAGATTAGAACAAGCAAAAACAGGGTTTGAAGCACAGGAATAGAAATTAGGTTAATTATTAAACGCTACCAGCTACAATTTTATGTTATTTTTTGCTATGAACTTGCCCAACGCACTAATAATTTTTTTATTGTTTTCAATAAGACTTAAAAGGGAAGCCATATTCATAGGTAATGGGACTCTGAGATTAGTGATTAAGGTATAAAGGTCGCGGGACTTATTGTTAAGGCGGCAATTAAAAAAGATGTGATCGACTGTACCTACTTCCTCACCGCACTCACACATGGGAGAATCTTTAATTTTGAATTTATGGAGCTGCTCTGGTGAGCAGACTCGACCTAAACGGAGTCTTATAATTACACTGGTATGACGCTTGGAAAGAGATCTATATTTAAAAAACCATGGGCGAGATGGTATAATAGGCTGCACCTGAGAGAAAAAACATTTCTTAGAACGAGACCACCGAGACATCCATTTTTTTTTAATAATCTTGGAAGGAATGTTGGAAACATCCGGCGAGTAAATTTTGAAAAAAGAGTCATCCCCGTCCAAGACTGCTTCCTTAGCTACCTGGTCAACCCTCTCATTTTCCAGAATCCCTGAATGACTCGGTATCCAGACAAACACAACCTCCAATCCAGATGAATGGCATTTGAAAATGGCATCTTTCAATTTACATACAATGTAGTTACGAGCGCAATTCTTTAAGGGGCGGAGAGAGATTGACTGGAGGGCACTGAGACAATCAGAAAAAATGACCGACCTAGAGAGCCCGTGAGCGAGTATGTACTCTAAAGATTTGATGATAGCTAAACATTCGCCTGTGAAGACAGACGACTGAGGGGGAAGTTTGAATTTAGCAAGGATATGGGTATTAGCAAGGAGGAAGGCCGCTCCCACGCAGCCCTGGTCCGTCAGCTTGGAAGCGTCTGTGAAGAAGAGTCTATAGCCACCAAAGTGACAATTGACAAATTTTATAAATTTGAAGTTGGCCAAGGGGGACTTTTTATCAATTCCAGTGTTGGAGATAACTGTAGGGGAATGAATCAAGGCTTCGAAAGGAACAGAATATAACGGAAGGGAGCGGCATTTCATTAAAGGGCACTTGAGAGAAGCTATTTTCTCCAGGCTTTGGACCAGATTTGGTTTTTCTTTATTACGCCAGAAAGCTTTAGTTGAACCGTACAGCTGTAGAAGACGGAGTTTAGGTAACAAGGGGTGCGATTCCTGGGTGGAAATTCCAAAAAGGTAACGGTCAGATAGAAGTTGTCTTCTTAAATCTAGCGGCGGGTCAACACACTCAACTTGAATAGCTCTGTTAGGAGAAGATTTCATTGCGCCTGTTACCAACCTCAAAGCCTTCGCCTGTATTGTTTCCAGGGTGGAGAGCGCGGCCTTGTTGCAAGGCTCAAAAATGAATGTGCCAAAGTCTAAATGGCTACGGATGAAGGCGTTATATAAAAGTTTTTGTGAATAAGGGTGAGCACCCCACCACGCACCGGAAAGGGCTCTAAGCATATTTAAATTTTTTTCACATTTTCTGGCAATGTAAGTAAGATGAGGAACCCCTTGGAAACGGCGGTCGAAGATAACCCCGAGGAATTTAACAGAGTCCAGCATGGGGATAGGATCTTCTTTGTAAATAATCTGACATGCAGGGGGAGAACGGCTTCTGGAGAAAACAATGGCAGAACTTTTAGATGATGATAGGGAAAGACCGTGGTGATCCAGCCACGAGTTTAAAGACCTTAAAGCGCCATTAATCTTGTCCGCAGCATCGGCTGCATTTTTATCGACAGAATAAACTACCACATCGTCAGCGTACTGAAGCGTTCTGCATGACCAGTTTACGGACTTGTCCAGATCAAAAGAATATAAATTAAAAAGGATGGGACTCAAAACAGAGCCCTGGGGAAGCCCCTTCCACACATTCCGGACAGCACATACTTCACCTCGCCATCTCACTTTAATAGTTCTGGACATAAGCAAATTTGATATAAAATGGACAACCTTAGGGGAAATGTTCAGCTGGGACATTTTGTCTCTGAGCACTGCAAGGAGTACATTATCATATGCTGCTGAAATGTCCAAAAATACAGCGGCCACGGATTCCTCTCTTGAAAAGGCTAGGCGAATGTCGGTAGAAAGGATGCTGTGACTATCCGTGATACTCCTGCCCTTTCTGAACCCGAACTGAAAACGAGGTAAAATGCCACGGCTTTCCAAGAACCAATCAAGACGGTTTTTTATCAAGTGTTCCATGACTTTGCAGAGAGTGGAGGACAAGGCGATCGGACGGTACGAGGAACCAGAGTCTGGGTCCTTGGCCGGTTTGAGAATAGGGATTACGTATTGCTCCTTCCAGGAATCTGGGATCAGTCCGGAGCTAAAAAAGTTATTAATCAGATCTAGGTAATAGGATACAGCGACTGAATTAGCCTTCGTCAGGAAGGAGTAGACAATGCCATCCGGGCCAGGAGACGAATCTGAAAGAGAATCCAAAACGCAGCGCAATTCAGATAGTTGGAAAGGAGAGGCTAAGGGATCGGTGTTATCTGAGATCCCAGAGAAAGCTGGAAGTTCGTTTTGGTTAGGTACATAGGGAGGGGCTAATTTGTCCGAAAACTCATCCAGCCACAGGGGAGAAGTAGAGAAAGATGCCGGCGGGGCTGAAGAAGAGCAAGCATTGCGATAGGTTTTAATATTACGCCAGACCACCGAGGGGTGGGTAGAAGGAGATAATGATTCGCAGAATTTGGACCACCCTTCCCGCTTTTTAAAAGAGAGGGTTTTTTTCGTCTTAGCCTGCACCTTTTTGAAAGTCAGAAAGTTCTCCATTGTCATAACGTGACAAAAAGTCCTCTCCGCCTCCTTTCTCTGTTTCACAAAAGAGGTGCACTCAGAATCCCACCAAGGGAGGGAAGGTCGATGATTTGATGAGATGTTTTTTAAAGGTATGGAAAGAGCAGCGGAATCCAAAAGAGACTGAGAAAATAAAGAATAACATTCCAGACAGTTAGACTGGGAGACACGTGGTAAAGAGTTAACTTTTGTCTCTGTTGTGAGGGAAAAAAGGGGCCAATCAGCTTTAGATAACCTAAATTTTTGAAGGGGAGGGGGGGCAGATTGAATACTAACGTCATAGGAATACGTGATAATAATTGGGAGGTGATCGCTACCAAAACTTTGAGGTAGTATATCCCATGAAATCAGAGAGGCCAGAGCAGGAGAACAGATGGAAATATCCACAGCAGAGGGGTTTTGAGAGGGGGAAGAGCGTCGAGTGGGTCGGCCATCATTTAAAACACACAAATTCAAGGAGTCCAGAATATCAAGCAATTTACGACCCGAAGGATTGCAGTCATGGGAACCCCATAGAGAATGGTGACAGTTGAAATCACCTAATATGATGAGCGGACCAGGGACATTCTCGAGGAGCGACCAGAAATCAGCAATAATCTTAGGGGAAGGGTGAGGGATGTACGTTGACACAACGGTACAATCCAGAACTTTGCATGCAACAACATAAAATGAAGGGTGGGAAGGGATGTTAATTATAGAATAGTTTATGCCTTTTCTAATAAGCAGAGCACAACCATCATAACCATTAGGGTTATCATGTCGTAAGCATATAAAGTTCGGACAGTTAAAATAAGTATCAGGTTTAAGCCAAGTTTCTGAGATAGCTATACAAGCAGGTTTGTATTTATAAATAATATGCAGGAGATCAGCCTTGTTGCGGCTGATACTCCTGATGTTCCACTGGATAAATTTCAGAGCCATAAGGCCCAGCGGGGGGGCCACCATGGAAGATAGACGACAGAGTCATTAAATTATTGGCAACGTTGGACGGTAAAGGGACAGCATTCTGCTGTAAAAAGGTAACCAGAGAGGGAATAACCGAGTTGACTAGGGCCCAAAGGTTGGACATGGAGGGCGGTCCCGGGGTGATCGGAGCTACTGTAGGGGGGGAAGGCGTTACTGGGATTGGGTTTCTAAATATCACCCCATTGGAAGGTTGGGGAGGGCTGTAATCGGCAATAAGGGCATTATGGGCCTTCTGATCGTACCCGTGTGGATTAGCAGGGCTGCGGGGTTTTCTCGTAATAAAAACAGTTTTTTTGTATGAAGATGGTTGGGCAACTTCGTTATAGGGCTTTCGAGAAGATGGAATTTTTTTTTCAGCTTCTTGATATGAGATGCTTTCATCACCCATCATGCGTTTTATCATTTGTTGTCTTCCAAACTCAGGACACTTTTTATCAGTAGCCTTGTGTTGACCAGAACAATTTAGACATGAGGGTTCTTCCAAGCATTCCTCTGCATCGTGCGGCTGTGCGCATTTGGAACAGCGAGGACGGGAGCGACATTGGGCTCTAACATGCCCGAACCGGCAGCACTTGTAACACTGAACTGTTGGAAAATAGTAGGGCACAACTTCCAGGGCACAATTAAAAAGGAAAACTTTGTCGGGTAACCTTTGGCCATCGAAAGTTAAGACAACTGTCTCCGATGGAGCCCACTGGGTTGTGTTGTCAGTTAAATTTTTCTTTTTGAAATTGAGACGTCTGGCTTTTACGACCTTACCTACTCCATATGGTTGTAGTATTAACTCTGGGAGTTCATCGTTGGAATAGTCGGTGGGAATGTTCCTTGCAATACCGGTCTTTGTTATGTGGTAGGCTGGGATGAAGCGTTTGTATAAATCCAATTCTAGGGGGAGAGTTAGGAACCGGTTAGCACCGGCTGCCGTAGAGAATTCTATGCTCAGCCTATTACGACCTATCTTTTTGATGCCTCCGTCCTTGATATTTTTAATGCCTTTAGTGAACAACAGCTGGCCAAATTTAACCGGGTGTAAGTAAGTTCCTGTGTTAGGTTCTGTTGTCTCACGAGAGACGTGCACAATGAATGGGCCCTTGTCCGAACTGTTATATTCATTCCGAGTTTGGAACTGAGAGGGCGGAGTAAGGGGAGTCTCTTGTGGAGTCATGTTGAGTGGAAGAGGAGGCTTTGTTTGGGGAACATGGTTCGCAGGAGCAACTGTGTCCAGGATTACATTTTCCTCCTTTGATTGGAACTGAGAGGGGGGAATTGGGGAAGTATCGCCTTGTATAGATTGAGAATGCAACGGAGGTTCGTCGAAGCGGGGGACTTTAGTAGCGTCCTTCATTTCTATTGGGGTAACAGAATCCTCCGTAACTGCGGAAATATCACGTTTTTTCTGATTTTTAATTGATGCCTTGACCGGAATACTATGAGATGCATCGGCGTCTGTAGGGGGAGATCCACTAAAAATTTGCGTGAGTGAAACCGGGGAATCTTCTATTTCCATGTGTAAGCCCGGTGAGGGCGGGCGCACTATTGACCCAGGAATTCCTGGGTCAAATTGGTGGGACCCCATACTGAGGACCCAAGGAGAAGGAGGCAGCAAACTCACATGGAGAAGATGCCGCCCTCTCCCTCTTTCAACTCAACCACTTACCAGATAAACAGGGGAACAAACACTAGACAACACAAAAAACGATCACACAGACAAACTCAGGAATAACACAGATGAATTTAACGAAAATAATTAGAAAAAGTATTCCGCACACGTGCACCACTAGACGGCTCGAAACAGAATCGGGGAGTGAAATTGACAGTGACGGCTCCACCACATTAGATCCGTCAATGTATCCGCCGGTAAAGTTTGTACTTTTGAGGGGTCCTCGTTTAGGATTTTGTTGGAGAATTCTAATAATTTTCGGAAGCGTAGGCGTCCGTATTGTACAACGATGCTTGCAAAGTTCAGCACTCCTATTAGGCTTTGTACCTAGTTCTCTTAGTGATAGTGCTTTCACCCTGAGGGCTAAATGAACTTTTTTTCTGTATCGTCAGAATTTTCTGAGTTGGCAAATACTTGGCATTGTTTAGAGGGTCCCACACTATGCCTAAGTACTCTATTTGGGAGGCTGTAACACTGTTTTTTTGTAGTTTACTTGCCATCCCAAGTATTCCAGTAGGTGTATTACGTAATCCGTTTGCATTTTCAGTGCCCTGACTGGTTTGCAAGAAGGAAATCGTCTAGGTATATCAGAGTGCGTATACCTTTGCTCCGGATGAGCAGGGCTACCCAATTGGTGAATGTTGCAAACACCTTCGGCGCCGTCGCTAATCCCATCGGTAGACCAGTCATCTGCAGTAGTTCCTTTTGGAAAACTAGCCTCAAGAACCTCCCCCGAACCTGCCCCGGTGCGACCGGTACATGAAAATATGCGTTGGACAAGTCTATTTTTGTCAACCAATCGTTGGGTTGGAGAAATGATGGCACCTTTTGTTGATTTATTAATCTGAATTTGCTTATATGAATGAATTTGTGGAGGCGTTTTAGATTGAACACAGGCCGAAATGTACCATCGTCCTTCTTCCTGAGAAATAAACTTGACAGGAAGCTCGGGGAAAGTTGCGCACTCTCCAGGACTCCCATAGCTTTCAGAGACCGTATTTGTGTCTCCATTTCCTTGGAGTAAGGCACTGTCACTAAATTGTGCTTGGCTAACTGTGGCATGATTAGTGGGGGTTTTGAAGAGAATGGAATGCGGTATCCCTCTTTTATGATTCTTAATATATGAGAGGGGGCCTGTAAGGACTCCCATACTGCAAGATGATCTTGTAGGCATCCTGCTCGGAAGTGTGAGTCAGAACTTTCCTTTTGAACGTCCCCTGTTGGAGGAGCCTCCTCTATTATGCCTGATGTTCTTATTACGGGGGGTGTTAGCTCGAAATGACTGACAGTGCGCGGGCCGAATAGGCATGGGCATGGTTGCCTGGTTATAAAGTGGCACTCCTTGCGCAGGAGGCAACATATATGGGTAATAAGGCAGTCCATGCGTTGGAGCCATTTGTCTCACATTATATTGTGATGTACTGGGCAAACTACCGTCATTATAGCCATGCGCTGACGTTTTTGGCTGTTTGCCCGAGTTGGAGCTAGAGGTACCAGTCGCTTTACTAGTACTCGGTTTCAAGGGCCAAAAGGTTTTGGTCATACCTGATTTTTCAATTATCGACGAAAATATTTGTGGGTTGAATAAGAACTCGCAGGTCGGGGGTATTTTACGAAGGCTAGCTTTAATGAATTTGTCTTTGACCGAGCGTAAAATTGCATCTCTACGCTGCTGTATTAAGTCAGCGCGGTGACCACATGTCATTTGTAACAGGTCATTGGAAATGGTTTTAAATTCGTCTGAAAAAGTTTCTTTAATTTTGTCTTCTATGGTAGCCAAATCAACAACTTCGGTAGTTTTTAACCAAGCCAAAAGGGCTCTGATACCTTTTTCTACCGATTCCTGTTGTTTTATTAACCCTTGCGTAATAGCGGCAAAACCCTTTTCAGTAACACCTAGGTGATTGAATTTATCATAGGGCTTAATTTCATCATTACATTCAAGGTCAGTAAACCCGGGGGTCGAGCAAAATCTTTTTTGAGTTTCCGAATAACGGACGTCAGACCAGTCCTGAGTTTCAAAATGTTGGATTGATTTTAGTTTATTTAAGCGGGAGGCATCTGACTTTAAGATGGCGGGTTCTTTTAAAACTGTGTGAACGTTCAACGAGAAATCTTCCTGCGCGGAAGGAACGGTTTCCTCTTTGAATTGTTCGCCACTTGTGTCTAAGCAAATCTCATCTTTATCAGCCTCAGCATTAGTGTCATAAGGGCCCTCATCTTGTGGCATTGATTCGTATGAGATATCAGACGTTAATTGTCGCAACACATCTTGAATCTGACTCACCTGTTGTACCAGACTATTTAGTACACCCTCATTTTGAGATATAGCGGCCTTTTTATTGTTAGGCCCAGATGTTGGCGAGGCGTTGCGCTTGCGAGAGGGTTGAGACATAATACGATCAGAACCCATAGCGGAATGCGCTTGGGGTGCTGATTCGCTATTAGCCGGCAAAGGTTCCAGCATTAAATATTGTATGGCTCCCGGGTCTGGATTTAAATCTTCCATTTGCTAGATTATACAAAGGAACAAGTTAAGTATTAACTTTATATTTCGAACGGCAAAAGCCGTTAGAAACTGTTTTTCCTAAATATGTAGCTAAACCGGGATAGAATTAAAAAAGACTTACCAGCAGTTTAGCTTACACGACCTTCCAGTTGGAAAAACAGTATGCCAATGATCATGAAATTCACTCATACCCTGTAAGCGACTACCTAGGGTGGAAGGGGAAATGTGCGAGGGAGACGGATGCAGTGTTCGCTAGAAAGAAACGGGTATAGTAAATAAACGACCGATCAGAAGGAACAGTGTTGCCACTCTCAATTATATACTTAGGTTTCGAATATCGGTACAGTTGTTTAATGTTATATATGTTAATAATAAATAAATACTCAAAGTAACAATCTGTTTTTTTTTACAGAACCGTACCTAGTATACAAACTACCCCCAAATAAAAAATGTGAGTAACCATCTATCCAATGGGCAATTGGGCACCATTATAATCAATACATTGTTTAATTTATTTATGCGGTAACTTACAATTAACTATTACTGATTACTCCCGACTGTCGACGGCCCGTGACCGTGACCAAGGCTGTTGTGACACATCCCAATCGACGGGAAACCTCAACGAGGTAACTAATAAATTATTACACGCGATTAAGTACGTGGTCGTCACTCGAGAACCTTTCCTACCCAACGGTCATCGGTTCTAGGTGCAATGTGCCCCGCCCAATGCCACTTAACTTGCGGGTGGCGCAGACCCGGTCACTTTGGCACTCTTCGGGGGAGGCCTATGTCCAGCATTGGACGTCTTTCGCCTGATATGATGATGACACGATTAAGTCCCGTTGCGTTGAAAATATTTCTGGGTGATTTTTATTAAATCCTGAATTCCATCTGTACCACAAGAACACTGTTTACAAAATTATGCCTCTGTAGCGTATATTCGTTGAAGTTCGCAAATACCAACACTGATCGGATTGCATCACGACCACGACCTATCCATTGTGTTGTATTGCTGTGTGAGTTGTCTGTTTACATCACAACGTCCGTGTGACGTGTTTATTTGGACTTTACCCCGAGTCACTACAAAACAACACACTTCGTGGAGTTTTTAACATTCATGAACCTATTCATTCATGGTTCTAGCTATGGTAATAATAATACCACATCCGAGGGAGATGACAGCATACAAATCTCAATAAGTATGACAAAAAGAAATATCGTTCGTTGTCCTCATAGATGACTTTTTTTGTTTGCCGCAACGCAACAGATTTAGTATGAGGTTGCGGCAAATAAACCGTTACCCGTCAAAGTTAAGTAAGTGGTTTATGGTAAGCCGTCAACCATTTTAAGACCAGTTCTTAATTTAGCTGCATAGGAGCCTTTCCGTCCCTTTTTGTGGTAACACATATAGCCTGTCCTGAGTTTATAGGTGCATGTTAACATTAAAGATGGATCTTACGAGTTCATATAATAATTGATACAAACGTGATTGAGTAAGAAGCGACGCACATAATTACCGCTTTATTCATAAACTTCTGTAAACTAAAATGTGTTTTGTCAGTAAGTTGGACAATAACGAAGACCGCTTATATTTGAGGGTGGCTTAGCCTAGTGAGTGACCCTGTATGGAAGCTGACGACGGCCCTGGGTTCGAGTCCCGGTAAAGGCAATGTGATGAGCATGAAGACACAAACCTGATTGAGGTTATAATGGGGCTAGATCTAATAGTATAAAGTGTCCCTTAATATTTATTTATTAGACCTTATCTCAATATCTTTATCTTGGTTCAATAGCTGTGTGAGAGTGACGCGTCATTAATAATGTGCGCGTCACAAATAACACCTACTCGAACACCTGTCTCTCGACGTGTTATCAATAATTGAATGTAATTCAAGTGGAATGTCGTTTCATATCAGATATCAGTTTTATTGACATTACAATTCAATGCTACGATTACATTCGTTCAAAAGGGTTGAATAAACGTTTCAAATGATCAGATAGCAAGTATTAATATAAAAAAAACCCGGCCAAGTGCGTGTCGGACCACGCACAACGAAGGGAACCCTGCCTATTAAAAAGGTCGTATTATCACAGAAATAACACGGCATTTATGTCGTTTTCTATAGGGAAGACAGTTTTCAGCAAAATCTCGAAAACCTTTGAACCGATATTGTTCATACATAATATTTTTCTGTGAAACAATTTAATAAGCACTATGTCCATGATTTTTGAATTTTTTTAAATACATCGTTCAAAAATTAGAGGGTGGGGAATACAATTTTTGTGACTTTCGGGGCAACCTTGATGGGTCACCTCCCCTACACGTATATAACCCTAACTTTTCTCATTAAACCCATAGTGTGGGGTGTCGTTGGATAGCTTGATCAAAAATATTATGGGTTTCTTAAAACGATTTATTCGAGAAAGCCCAAATTTTTGTTCGAGTCATGTCTCGTCTTTAGTTGGCGCGCGCGTGTCGATGTAACTAAGAAAGACGAGCAACTACAGAACCCTTCACTGCGCGTGGCCCGACACGCACTTGGCCGATTTCGTTTACATGTATGGACACACACCTAAATATTATTTTTTTGTCATTTCATTACAGAACTATGGAACGGCTAACAAAGTACACCTGTCCTCAAAATGTTATTCAAGTACCAACAGACGGACAGAGCGACAGACGGACATGACGAAACTATAAGGATTCCTTTTTGCAATTATTGCTACGGAACCCTAAAAAGGTAGGCAGGATGGTACCATCGAGTTCAAAAATATGTGCTCAGTTGGCATCGGTGTCGCAGGTCCGTAGCACACAATGCGTCACAGAAGCGTCATATTAGTGCATCACTCACCATGGCGCGGCTCGGACGCCGGTCGCGGCGCCGTCATCGTCGCGCCTCACATGACCCGCTGCGTCACACCGCGTCACGGTGCGTCACAGAACGTGACACACCCCCTGTAACAATGACAGACACTTTTATAGCATACTAGCTTCCGCCCGCGAATTCGTCTGCATGGACCCGAGATAAAAACTATCCTATATTTTAATCCAGGCTATAAACTATCTTCGTGCAAAATTTCATCTAATTCGGTTGAGCCGTTTAAGCGTGATTGTAACAAACATCTAAACATCCAAGTATTTGCAATTATAATATTAGTAGGATATTTGATAGTAAGTATACACGTTTGCATCCTTTTTTAACGGGACGGGAGCAGGTTTTATTTTTCGAGTGTACAATTAAGCAAGTTATGCATTTAAAAGCATACACAAATAAAGTTAGTAGGATTTGAAGGTCAGATTTTGGGTAATTTAGATAAAAATAATTAAAAAATTGTACCTCCTTGACCGTAACTCTTAGGACCCAGGGTCCAAGGGTGGAAAGGTAGGAAATTACCCAACCAGAACACCAAAAAATTTTAACAGTTCATGTGCCGAACACCCTGTTTGTGTGATAATGAAAGTAATTAATATATTTTTAGCAATACCCAAAATGGGTGCATGTTGATACTGTTCACTCCATTTAACACCCTGTAAAACACATGTCAGCAATCCTACTAATATTATAAATGCGAAAGTTTAGATGTTTGGATGTTTGTTACTCAATCACGCTTAAACGGCTGAACCGATTTGAATGAAATTTTGCACGAAGATAGTTTATAGCCTGGATTAAAATATACGATAGTTTTTATCCCGGGTCAACGCGGACGAAGTCGCGGGCGGAAGCTAGTTAAATAAATAAATTATCCAAGGGTTTGCCTGCAGTCTATCCACAACGTGGCCAAGCCACACGGACCGCTAGTCACTTATGAAATGAATATCCTTCAAGTCACTTCTTGCAGTATAGTGTACATCACTGTAAACGTTATAATGCTACCCCCTCAACAGCAGCTCCGTCTAAAAGACACCGAGAAAGATACGCATAGCTTCGTTATCTAATCTTATAGTAAATAAAGTTATGAAATAAGCAAAAACTTGCTTTCAACACAAAATACCTAATAATGTAAATTACTGCTCGAGCATACTATGTAGATTCACAGATTCACACGCTTATACATAAATTAATGACAGCACTCACGAAAATCACATTAAAAACGTGGATGACTCGATAAAACAGAACGAAACGTAAAAAGTACAAAGTCTATTTTTCAACCTTGAACCAATAACTACGGCCCTCAATGACTGCTCTAAACAGCAGCGCTATATTTAGATCATAGACGAATAGGTTATGATTATAAAAAAGCATTAATACTCACTCGTAACTGCTAAATAACTTCCGTGGTGTGGATATACACAACACTAACTTTTACGATGAAAAATTAAATGAAAACTCCACTTTTGAGCGTTCAAAAGCAGCAGTGATACGAATCGTGGCCGTGTAGATTTTTGTAATCGATGAGTTTGTTTATACAAGTTTTCCGCGAAGAGAAAAGTGCGATAAACTCATCACGTAATTTCGAGTTCGTCCTGTCACTGTGTCAGTAGCGAGCGAGGTGGAATGGATGGAACTGTACTGACAGTTAGTGAAGTGACACTGCGCTGTCACTGTCAGCTGTGAAGAATGTTACCAGCGTAAATTTTAATAATCTACTAAGTTTCATAGTAGCAGAAAGCCATCGGATTTTTTTTGATAATATATCTTTTACAGGCAAAAAGGCAAAATAATTTATATTATTGTAAGCGAAGAAGTTCAGCTTATATTAGTTTTTATCGTAGCAATATTACGGAAAAAAAATCGCGTAAGTTTTCAGCTTCTCTGCTATTGATACAATAGGTGGCCAGATCATAGTGAAAAAGAATTGTCGCCAGGTATTCGATTAAAACAGCATTTCATTATATAAACAAGACATTTTCAGGCAACCGCTGTTTCAATCGGCTGCCTCGCGTTTTTTTTTTTAAATATAATTACCATGTAGCCAAATACCATGGTCCATGAGCCATCCGGTTGCCTCTTGGACACTGCAACTACACGTCGAAACTATGCTCCGGGTGTCGTAGTCTACCTTCAGTATGTTAAAAAATAAATAAGCCCGGTTTTTACAAAAAACGTATTACGAAATATCATTTGGTATCAGTGGCTTTTCAGTGATGGAAAACGTCGTGAGGAAACCGGTCTAATGCAAATGAGGTCTAGTTTTCCGTCTGGGTTGGAAGGTCAGATGGCAGACCCGGGCTCCTTTAGGGCACAACCAGGAATAAAATCTAGGATGATGATTTTTCCATAGTCTTGTTAGTTTTTTGAACTTTATATGCTTGTTAATGCTAAATGGCATAGCTTTGTTGGTGGTACATAACCAATAATAGAATACATTTAATCAATGACGCGTAATTTCATGTCCCAGAGGCAACCGGATGACTCGCGGTGTTTGGGCTCCCAAAGCGTTGTTGAACCGCCCGCCGCAACCCAAACTGACCCAATTTAGACTGGGGCGGAAATAGGAGGGTATTTTTTTTTACTATCAGGTATTCGATTGTAGCAGCATTTCATTGTAGAAACAGCATACACCCCTTTCTGGCACCCGCTGTTTCAATCGGCTCCCACAGTTTTTCTATTTGCGCCCAGTCCAGTTGGCTCAGTTCGGGTTGCACACGGCGCGTCCACAACACTTCGCGAGCTCAAATACCGCGAGCCATCCGGTTGCCTCTTGGATGCGTCATTGCTCTGAATATAAGTTTTTCCTCAGATTCTTGTATCTTTCCTGCACCTTTGCTAGGTATGTATATAGTTTAGCTAATATATTGACTGTGCTCGGAGCTGCTCCAATGCGGTATTGTAGTGCCATTTAGCTAATATATTGACCGTGCTCGGAGCTACTCCAATGCGGTATTGTAGTGCCATTTAGCTTATATATTGACTGTGCTCGGAGCTACTCCAATGCGGTATTGAAGTGCCATTTAGCTAATATATTGACTGTGCTCGGGGCTACTCCAATGCGGTATTGTAGTGCCATTCGCAGTAAGGACCACTACGAAAGACCACTTTTCGGGTTTATGCCGTTGGATGAACTTAACAATACTAAGAAAAACACAGTAAAATAAAATAAAAAACGGTTTTATATCCAACCAAATAACACTAATTCTTAGAGCTAGCCGACACACCATTTGCCGATATAATTACAATACTCAGTACATAAAGGTAATTTGCAGATCAGGATCATTTGCAACATACATATAACATTTATTTACATAATAGATGACAAACTAAAACACTATAGTAAACATATAATGGGTAGAACCCAACGGGCACAAAGGTATCTGTTTTTTATAGAATTGAACCCTATCTCATATAAATAAAGTTCATTCAATGGTGGGAATATAGTTCCCTCTGTCTTATTAATGGTTAAACTAACTAAATGAATCCTAATTAATTTTCATAAAACATTAAAAACAGGAGGAGAGAACCTGATTGACCACTTCCAATCCGCAATGTAAGTTTTAATATTAAATTACCTAATAACTAAAACCAAACAACATGGTGCCCCGGGGGAGCATTACAAATAAAATAATCTTAAATGCGTTTTTCTGAGACCATAAGAGTAAAATAAAAATGTCGTATTAAGGTGAAGGCCCTAACCGACAAGAGACTCGCTCAACACATAGTAAGTAGCAAACTAATTGCCATAAACTGTGTCTACGCCTCGTTCTTGTTCGGGAATCATCGGTAACCGTCGCCGGCGCAGTGCATGGTGCGGGGCGCGGGGAGGAGGGGCGCGGCAGGAAGGGTAGCAAAACGAACGTTCAACGGGCTGCTCGTGCCCAAACATACAATAAATACGTGATCTAACATCTATGTATCACCCTGTAAGATAGTTAAATCTTCATTATACGTGCATGTCTTGGACTACGAGTGTCATTTCTCACCGCATCACGAACCCCAAGATCTACTCTTCAAAAGTACACCCCAAGCAGCGTGTACATATGGCGACCGTGGGAAATTTGTAACTACGCAAGAACAAAGAAACGGAATGCTGCCGTGGCGCTTTGGATATACGTATACTAGTACCTACAAGACATAATCATCGAAAGTCTATGCCGATCGAAGTAAGCCCGTTCCTTTTGTTATGCCTTATCCCTAATTAAATAACTTCTATTTGTATAATTAGTGCCTGGCTACTTGCAAACGTCGGGTTGTGTATCTAGCTTTATGCGTACCAGCCAATTTGCAGTTATTTGAGCACTAAGACTTATCTCGCTAGATTTCTATATAAATCAATGCAATTTAACGATGTGCAGTTGTTTACAAACTCAGTAATTAGCCTATAGCTTGCTGGCTTATTTTTTGCATCCTTTGTTCATTCTTATCGCTTCGCAATAAATGATTTCTATACAAATCAACTAAGCAATAAGTACTTACAAGTTTAAGTTTACGTAATAAGTAATATTGGAAGTTTAAGCAATAACAGTGCACTAGTGATAAGCATTTAAAATTGGACAAATATGTTTTAGTCGTTGTAGGAAGGTACATAAATGTACCGTTAGATTACCGTTAGTCAAATTCTTTGTTTGATATTTCTAAGCAATAACTTCGTGTTGCCTTTTTCTTTGCAAGTAAATGTTATAGCTTTTATTATAATTAACTATCTAAAAGTGCACTTTAGTATAATTTCTCGTATTTCGCTGGTGATTACGCTTAAGGTTCAAAGTCCATTCGGTACGTTCCAGTATAACCAACGCCCTTTGTTCTCGCCGGGAGGCTGCTCGCGCTGTTGCTACGCGGTTCCAAGTGGATCGCGGGAACGGGTAACTGTTGTGAGCTGTGTTCGCCTGGCGCGGCAGGTGCTGTTGGCGGGCTCAGCGGCAGCGGTGCTGGACTAGACGGCTGGATCGTGTTACCGGTTTGATTGCACCTATTTATTTGCCTAGCTCATTGTTGATTAAAAATGGTTGACAAATCGGACCCCGCTGTTCTTGCCGATTGCATTAAAAAACTTAATAGAAGGCGCGGTGGTATTAAAAGTCAATTAACCGTTTTCAAAGACTTTGTGGAAGAGGTACAACAGTCTGAGCTCACTTCATTGCGAATTAAGGAGTTAAATTTGCGATTGGAAGGACTACGGAAATTAATGGCCGATTATGATAAAATCCAGATCGAAATCGAAGATATTTCGCCTGAGTCAGAGGTACAGATTTTAGAAAGAACTCAAACTGAAAGTATTTTCTACTCGCAAATCGCCTTAGCTCAAGATATAATTGATACGTTTTCAGTAAAGGGCAGTGGGGACAGTGACTCATTTAAATCGGGGTTTTGCCATGATAAATACAGTGCGATTCGTTTGCCAACCATAAATTTGCCAACTTACGATGGAAATTATACGCGTTGGTTGGAATTTAAAGATTTGTTTGAGTCATTGATCAATAGTAATGATTCGATTGCACCGGTGAATAAGTTTCACTATTTAAGAAATTCACTACAAGGAAGTGCGAGTTTAGTAATAAGGTCAATTGACTTTTCTGCCAGCGGATACGAACTTGCGTGGAAAACATTGTGTGAAAGATACGATAATAAAAATATCTTAATAAATAATCATTTAAACGCGATCGTTAGTGTTAATCCTATACAAAAGGAGTCTTTCAAGGCTTTGAGGTATCTAACAGATACTGTAACGAAAAACTTAAGTTCATTGGACGCGTTGGGTATTTCTACCAAGGGTTGGGACCCTCTAGTTATATTTTTGGTCTCGGCGAAGTTAGATCCCAAAACAAATTCAAAGTGGGAGGAGTACAAGGGCAGCTTTTCACGTCTCTCTTCAACTCAAGAAA
The DNA here is from genome assembly GCA_947049275.1 of Epinotia bilunana. Taxonomy (NCBI): domain Eukaryota; kingdom Metazoa; phylum Arthropoda; class Insecta; order Lepidoptera; family Tortricidae; genus Epinotia; species Epinotia bilunana. Next base: position 357,813 of record OX346277.1, on the reverse strand, counting down.
ATACAGAATTGTCGTCTGATGTACCCACTTTGGAGCATTTTAAAGAATTTTTGCGGAATAGGGCAAATGTTTTGGAGACAATGTATTTTAGTCGTTCTAACGATAGTAAAAATGTCCATAAAGAAAATAAATATCCCAAATCTTTTGTCACTTCTGTGGAGGGTCCACGAATTAAGCCGTGTTTGGTCTGCGGGCAGAGCCATCATGTTTATCAGTGCCATAAGTTCAAGGAAATGAGTCTCGAAGATAGACTTGTTGAGGTTTCAAAAAACAAATTGTGTAATAATTGCCTGCGTACTGGCCATAATGGTTCTCAATGCACTCTGAAAGGTTCCTGTCGTAGTTGTAGAACGAAACACAACTCGCTCTTGCATTGTGACAAGGTAACCAGTAATAATATTGTTACTACAGATATAGCGGAAAAAATAAATACATCAAGTAATTTGTCGACTGGCACGGCTGGTTAAGTGCTATTGTGTACAGCTCAGGTCGAAGTTTGTTGTCCTAATAGTAATTCGACTTGCCTTGCTCGTGCTTTGCTGGATACTGGGAGCCAGTCGTCTTTCGTGACACAAAATTTAAGAAAAAAATTAGGCCTACCCTCCAATAAAATAAATTCATTTAGAATTTCTGGGATCAATAATAAAGAGACTGAAATAACTGAACGGGTTCAAATAAGGGTAAAATCGCGCGTTAATTCATTTTCATTGAATGCTGATTGTTTGGTTATCCCGACAATTACAGGCAACTTACCCAATGTTGAAATTGATGTCGAAAAATTGGATATGCCGCGCGATGTCGAGCTGGCTGATCCTCAATTCTACAAGCCATCACAGATTGATATCTTGTTAGGTGCTGACAAGTTTTTCGAAATTATTAATTCAAGGAAAATAAAATTAGGCAAGGACAAGCCAATCCTACAAGATAGCAAACTGGGATGGATAGTAGCTGGACTCACGGGAGAAAGCTACTATCAAAATAATATCAATTGTCATTTAGCCACTACAAGGCACAGGACGTCACTACAAGATGTCGATGACTCTCTAAAACGCTTTTGGGAGGTGGAAGATTTGCCTTCCGATTGTAAGTCTTTATCTGTGGATGAAGAGTTCTGTGAAACTCACTACGTCGAAAATACTAGTCGTTTACCTAATGGTCGGTTCTCTGTAATGATGCCATTTAAGGAAAAGCCCGAGGAGTCTCTCGGCAACTCATATCCTATAGCTATGAGACGTTTTCTTAGTTTAGAGAAGAAATTGAATAAAAGTTCAATTTTGAAGGACCAATATCGTAATTTCTTGGAAGAGTATGCTGAGTTGGGACATATGACTGAAGTGGAGCGGCCAGGGTCAGGGTGTTATTTACCACATCACTGCATTGTTCGCGAGCAAAGAGAGACGACAAAGCTTAGGGTTGTGTTCGACTGTTCTGCCCAAACAAGTTCAGGCAAGTCTCTTAATGATATTCAGGCAATTGGGCCCGTCGTACAAAGTGATTTGCTGTCAATACTTTTGCGTTTCAGAGCTAATAGGTACGTTCTTACTGCTGACATCGAGAAGATGTATAGGCAAATTGCTCTTAATCAGCAACAACGATATTTACATCTCATATTGTGGAGAGATCAGGTCGATAAACCTATCAAGATCTTTCAGCTCAATACCCTGACCTATGGAACGGCTTCGGCACCTTTTCTCAGCACAAGGTGTCTCAAGCAGCTAGCTCTGGAATGTCAAGATGAAATCACTTCTAATGTCATTGAAAAAGATTTTTATATTGACGATCTTATTACGGGCTCCTCAACAGTCGAAGAGTTGAAACATATTTATACAAATGTGGTTAAAGTTCTAGATTCAGCATGCTTTCCTCTGCGTAAGTTTCGCACAAATTGTCCGCAAATTCTAGAAAGTCGGTCGGAATCTACAAACTGTCTTGACTTAAATAACGAGGCTAGTGTTTTGGGGTTAAAATGGTTCCCTCAGTCGGACAGTTTGCACTTTCCGATTGACTTAAAACCTTCAAACCAAATAACTAAGCGAAACATTATTTCTACAACTTGTAAGTTGTTTGATCCATTGGGGCTTCTATGTTGTTGTATTGTTAAAGCTAAAATTCTTCTCCAAAATCTATGGTCTGCTAAATTGGGTTGGGATGATCCAGTTCCCCCAGTCTATGAAAAAAGATGGTTGAAGTTCATCAACAATTCGGATCACTTGTCTCACATATATTTGGATAGACACGTTCTTTGTGAAGTGCCTAATGTAGAACGCACGGAACTGCATTGTTTCGTGGATGCGTCTCAAGAGGCCTATGGAGCATGTGTTTATTTGCGATCAGTAGATCATCATAATCACATCACAGTCCGATTGCTATGTGCCAAGGCCAGAGTAGCACCAATTAAAATTTTGACAATTCCTCGCTTGGAATTGTGTGCAAGTTTACTGGGCGCTCAATTGTGCACAAAAGTGACACAGTCAATAAAAACTAATATTTCGAAATATGTAATATGGACAGATTCTACAGTACTTGGTTGGCTCAAAACACAGACCAAAAATTTGCAAACTTTTGTGCGCAATCGAGTAAACAAAATTAATGAGTTGACCCAGGGTTTTGAATGGTATCATGTACCGACTAATTTAAATCCAGCAGATTTGGCATCGCGGGGTGTTGAACCGCAGCATATGCAGTCTTTATCTGCCTGGTGGGAAGGTCCTTCTTTCCTAAAGAAGGATCCTCTTGAGTGGCCCGTGCAACCTCATACGTCACTTTCAAATTTACCTGAAGTAAAGGTTCTCCTAACTACTACAGACGACGCTTTAAGCATTTGTGATCCCATCGTCTCATTTGATCGATATTCTAGTTACATACGATTAAAACGCATTTACGCTTACGTTTTCCGGTTCATACATAACAGTAGGGAACCTAATGCAAAATTAACAGGACCTTTGCTTGCTCAGGAGCTTAAAGACTCATTGGCCTTTTTAGTTAAAAAATGTCAATCGCAGTCGTTTAACAAGGACATACAAAATTTAAGTGAGGGTAGGCCACTTCATCACAGAAGTAGACTTTTATCTCTGAACCCTTTCGTAGATCCCAGTGGTGTTTTGCGAGTGGGAGGGAGAATCGGTAATTCAAATTATCACTATAATAAAAAACATCCTATATTGTTAGATGCTAAGCATCATTTCACGAAATTATTAATGAATTACGAGCACTTGCGTCTGTATCACGCAGGCGCACAACTAATATTGTCTTCCCTCCGTGAAGAGTTCTGGCCAGTAGGTGGGAGGAATTTGGCTCGGAATATTACTAAAAAATGTGTGAACTGTGTTCGGTTGAGAGGTAAAACAGTTCAGCCTATAATGGGAGATTTACCAAACGTAAGAGTTGCAACTAGCACCCCCTTTCATTATACTGGGATCGACTTTGCCGGGCCTTTTATGATCGCCAATAAAAAGGGTCGTGGTAGTCGTAACACTAAGGCATACCTGTGTGTATTTGTCTGCCTAACTACCAAGGCTATTCACCTCGAGGTGGTCAGCGATTTGACCACAGAGGCTTTCATACTTTGTCTACGTAGATTCGTATCGCGTCGTGGCAAACCGGAAGTAATTTATTGCGATAACGGAAAGAACTTCGTTGGTGCGCACAATGAGCTTGGCAGGGTCTTACGATCCAGCCTTTATCCAGTTTCGGATTATGCAACTAACGAGGCGATTAATTTTAAATTCATACCAGCGTACGCACCAAACTTCGGGGGGATATGGGAAGCTGGCGTCCGGGCAGCTAAGTCTCATTTAAAACGCATTGCCGGAAACGCAAACCTGACTTTTGAGGAGTTGGCCACACTTTTTGTACAAATAGAGGCAATCCTTAACTCTCGTCCAATTACACCCCTTTCATCAGACCCCAACGATATGTGTCCACTCACTCCAGGGCATTTTCTGATTACTCGGCCACTTACGTCATCGGTGCCTTCATTGCCCGTCACCGGCAATCCAACGACCAGATATAAGCGAATCGAGCAAATCCGGCAGCAATTTTGGGACAGATGGCGCCGCGAGTTCATGGCGGAGTTACAACAGCGCGTGAAGTGGAAGAATAAACAGAGAGGAATTCAAGTTGGAGACCTCGTCTTACTTAAAGAAGACAACCTAATGCCGCTACAATGGCGTAGAGGACGCGTCGTTCGTCTTTATCCAGGACCAGACGACGTGTGTCGTGTCGCCGATATTATGACTGAAAAGGGGCCAATCAAAAGGGCCGTAAACAAGATGTGTCTTCTACCAATTACTGATCCTGATCCCCAATAACAAAGCTTCAGCAGCTGATGTCTTGAAAGCAATGCTTTCAACGCCGCGGAGTATGTCTACGCCTCGTTCTTGTTCGGGAATCATCGGTAACCGTCGCCGGCGCAGTGCATGGTGCGGGGCGCGGGGAGGAGGGGCGCGGCAGGAAGGGTAGCAAAACGAACGTTCAACGGGCTGCTCGTGCCCAAACATACAATAAATACGTGATCTAACATCTATGTATCACCCTGTAAGATAGTTAAATCTTCATTATACGTGCATGTCTTGGACTACGAGTGTCATTTCTCACCGCATCACGAACCCCAAGATATATAAGATATATGGGTAAACGGACTAAACATAACGTATTGTACCACCAATTTTATTTCATGTTTTGCTGTAGGTGCCTAAACCAAAATCTATCTTGTTGTTTAACTTCTTACTTTCTTACTTGTATATGTAAAATAACCATGTTCTCATGGAAGTGATGTATTTCTTATATGAGAATAAATGTGTTTAAACCGAACCGACGGGCAAGTAACACCGCTGTTGTAGCTGTAGCGTACGGAACCCAACTTACTGGAATGAACATCGGGACATCGGGAGCTTTTCAGTTTGAACGAAATTAGAATAACTAGATTTGTGTTACAATCAAATACAGTTTATACACCATTCTGTTTTCACCGCATTGACTAATTTGAACTATTTAAACTTGATAAATAACAAGATCAGGTATATACCGGATCAATTATTGCCCAGCAAAGGCAAACATGAACAGTTGTAGGTATCTAGACAGTAACATGATCACCCACCTGCCTCCTGAGTTTGCCAGCAGGCTGAAGCGCGCAGGCGCCGGCCTGGGCACGTTTCACTTCTATGGATAACCCTTGGCGTGCCTTATCGAGTTGATAGCGGATGTATGCAGAGCAGGTGTGCGTGACTACCATAAAGAGACCTACGTCGGGCGTGCGCCCGTGTGCGCGTACAGCGGCGCGGCCCCGTGCAGCCGCCGCGCGCCGCGCCGCTCGTCAGTAAAGCTCGCCCGTGTATCATCGATCATCGCATTACCGCGGTTTTATATAGGTACGTTTTTATTTTTTACTCTGCTCGTGCAACTCTTTAGGGTGTAGTTTTCCGGCGATTTCGAGGCCGGCTATTTGACACCCAGAACTTGCGCCGCGCGTCGCCGTCTTAACGTGTTTTTGTGTTATATTATACGTTTTGTATATTTATATGTATGTTAGTCTGTAAGGTATTTATAAATATATTACAAATAAATAAAACCGCGTGTCGATCACGGCCGCCGAGCCGAGCCGGCAGTTTTCGGCTACCGCTAGAGGACGGAGGTAGCGTCATTTTTTAATAATGGATATGCGACGTATCTGTCAAATAAAATATTAAAGTAAAATTCGATGAGATGATTCTCGTGTAAAAGGTAATTCGAGAAAATATATGAATGATCTAACGAAGTTCAATGAATGATTCCTAAGTGATGATAAAATTCTACAAATAGTGTTATAGGAAACGATAATCGATGAAACTGTTTTCGGTAAAATGATGGATTCCCTGTACATGGACCCAGTATTTGAAATAAATAAATAAAACCCCTCGCTTGGAGGCAAGAGCAGAAATGTGTAAACACCCCTCGCATGGAGTCAAGTGTGGAAATGTGTAAATACCCCTCGCATGGAGGTAAGTGTGGAAATGTGGAAAGTAGGAAACACCTGTTGGGACGCGGATTGCTTAGTAGGCATTTCGCCATAGCGAGACCTAGGTACTACGTAACGCTCCCGCCCCACACTCAAGACTTCCAACGACACGCGCACTGTAGACATTATACGAATAAACTATATTCAACATCCATCCAGCAGTTTCGCTGTCCGCACCATCACCCACGCGGAAATCCCACATTGGTGACCCCGACAACGGACAGGCAGCCAAATGGCAGAAGTACTTAGATTTCATCGTCGCTGTGATGAATCAGCTGATGGAAAGCCAATACATTCCTAATCGTAATTAAGTAATAAAAGAGTGCAACATAAAACCTTGACATTCCTGTAACATAATACTCACACAACCTTGTACTTTGTACCCCGCATTCCAACATACATTCCATTCGTGAGAACAAAGGAAATTGAGAGTATATTAGCCATGTATTTTCTTTAAATAAAAACAGCCATTACCCGAATCTTGTGTTGTCACTATCTACCCCGAACTCCGTATACTACATGGCGACCCTGCTAGGCCTGGCAGGACGTTTTTCATAGTGATCCTGAAAGGGCTTGTCGCTTCACGGCGACCTGCCTTGCGACTATAAAAAAAACCGCGCCGAGTTCCACACAATTTTGCAAGTAGTGCTGCTCGACGCAGACCGTACCCTAGCCGTAGCCAAGGCTAGCCAAGAAACCAACGCAGCCCATCGATCAACTCTTCGTGACACTCATTCAGCAGCAACGGTCCAGTCAATCCATAAGCCACGCCGCGGAAAGAACGAAGATCGAAGAGGTATCCCGGACCATGTTGGAGGGAGTCCAGGGATATCCCGGCCCGCATCAGAAGCCGACACAGCCGTCCCGAGGGAGCACACAGCAGCCACCACAGCTTCCAGGACGAGGGACGAGAAGACACAACGAAGACGTCAAAATCGTATCGTATACTCTTAAATAATATATACCGGGGGGGTTTCCCCTGATTGCCCATATTCGGCTTAATATTCTTTGATTAAAATACGGGCGCACGAAAGGTGCGGCCTAAGATGCCATATTGTATAAGGGTGACCATGCCCTCGGGTAGCCATTCCCATGAATAAAGGATGCGCGAAGACGCATAGCCTATTATTATTACACAAGCAAAAGACTCAGACGGCAGTTCATATACGCGACGACGTATTATTAAATAAGATATACAGTACCGAGACCGTGGTGCCAACAGGCACAATACGTAGAATGCAATTCAATTCAATTCAATTCAAATAATTTATTTCGGAAACAAGTCCATGCGATAAATTTAATAACACTTAAAGAAAGAATACAATTTGATGCGGTTGTCTATAGTCAAACAACTGTACGTGATAGGGATAGAAATTGGCACCACCAAACAAATGATTATTCAAGAGTTTTGCATTCGTATGAACCAGCTGAGTATGAAAGAATAAACGGAAAACCTATTCCTGCAGGCTATGTAGTACCTGAACATTGTATATTCGAAAATAATGTGGGCTTTGAAAGAATAGCTTATGATTTATTGGCAGTGGCGCCCAAGGATGGTGATAAGTCCTGATTTTGAGATGTTTTTGTGATTATTTGTCAATAATAGAAGTGAACATTTCACTGGCAAATAATTTACAAACATACTCATCCAGTTTAAAGTAGTTAGCTACATTCTTAGCAAGTCTTAAGTGTTATTCCTTTTCATATTGGCAAAAACCCTTAGTTATTAAGTACTAGTAGTTATAAGTAAATTGGAAAACATTCATTTCTGGAAAACAGTGTTCATAAGTGGAAAGTAACGGAGTACATATAAAGTAAAAATAAAAGGTTCCTAACTTGTAGTAAAAGCATTCATAAGAATAAAGATTAGTGAGGACAGTGATTAGTGAAGGCAATGCGATAAACTGAAAAATTTAGATAATTTGAAAGAAATATTTAATGAAATAAATTGTTTAATCAACTAAGGTCAGTCGGGGCAAGTGCGCCACCAGGGTAAGCGCGATTTGAAATCTACTGATATTTTAGTACTATAGATATCTTAGATGATCATCATATCAGCCAGAATACGCCCAGTGCCAGTCATAGGCCTCCCCAAAGAGTGCCACAATGACCAGTCCTATGTGATAGGCGCAGACTTACACCGAACAGGATGAAAAACTTGTCATCGGCGTATCACATCAACTGGGAAGTAACGTCTCAAGGACAAAAAGGGAAGAACACAACAATCAAATTGGAACTAGCGAAGGGAGAGATCCAACACTTCGTGAACAAGGCACAGCACCTCATCAAGTTAACACCGGAATGGATGAAAACAATCCCGAGGCCGATGAAATTATACCTGCCAATAAACGGATCGGACCGACGGACGTTGAAAAAGTATAACCACACCATGACGTACAACAAGGAACACTTTTCGGGGAATCTTCAAGGGGAACAACAACAATACAACGATGACAATAATCATCTGGTGCTACTCTTATGTCAAAACAGAGCTTTTGACGAAGTAGTAGCATCAGAAGTACTTTGTAAAACGCCTGAAGGGTTGCCATCCAATTTAGCAAGAAATTCGGGGAACGGCTCGGGTTATTCCGGCAATGATCGTCAAGTGCTACAGGATGTTCTCTGCGACCAACTTATTAAAACGTTTCAATGCGTTCGAAATTCGTGTGGTGGACGTGATCGATCAATGGACAGAGGAAACATATAAGACTCGGACCGGTACCGAGTCGGAAATACAGTACTTTGCGTTCAAGGCGCAACCTATGAAGCCAAACACGATGGAGTGGTGGATGCAAACACCCCATGAGGGAAGGGTGGAAATGTGTCCCTCGCTTGGAGCTAAGTGTGGAAATACCCCTCGCTTAGAGGTAAGTGTGGAAATGTGTAGACACGTTTGGATGTAAGTGTGGAAATACCCCTCGCTTAGATGTAAGTGTGCAAATGGGAAAACACCTCTTGCTTGTGTGCTGTGTATATGCAGCATAGCACCAATAATATGAACCTATATGGCGCACGGAAAACATGCACCGATGAGCCGAACAACGCAGAAAACTCCGAGAGGCGCCTGGCGTTCACCGGCGCAGGCGCACTGGCCGACGTTAGCTGCTACGCCATGTTGCCCTACTTTTGCCGCAACGATGACTCCCCTTTCCAACCCTCCTAATCGCTACCCCTCTCCCCTCCACACCATCCTTCTACACCCCTATCACCTCCTTTACCCAGTTTCCATATTCGAGCACCGCAGCCTTTTTGGTGACTCTCTTAACTCATCTGTCTTTAATTCACACGTTCATAAGTTTATAATTGTTCGAAATGTACTTGCTGAGAATATTGGACTCAAATTATGGGTAAAGTGTGGTGTATGACGTAACATCGAATAATCATTGTGAAATTGAACTAGCCTTGAAATGCGCCTGGCAGATGGTTCGCGCACGAGTAGGTACATCAAATCACCATTAAAGTGCATTAGCGATAAGAATCTAGGATCGTAAAAGCTATATAAGCGTCACGCACACTACGATACACAAACTGTATATAATGCCCTGTTTTTCCTAAATAAACGTCTATTCATATCCCGACTGTATATTATTTACCCTACGAACTACATCTCATGGCGACATTGCCAGGCCTGGCAGGACATTTTTCCTAGTGTCCTGCCAGAAAAGGTCGCTTCGCGGCGACCTGCATTGCGACGATAAACTCAGCCAAAACTCAGCACCAGCAACGACCCACGCCACGCCGCGCAGAACCCGAAGATCATGGGCAGCCAGTGCGACAAGACGCAAGAACAAAAAGAAGAAGTCATCATCGCGCAAAACGCACAACCAACGCAGACCGACAAGATGACCGGCAAGATCTGGATCTTGCCGGTCATCATGTCGGCGCTCATTACGGTGATCTGGATCACCGTAATGAGCGCCGACATTACACAAGTGGGCCCTATCAAACTGTTCCGGTACAGGCTCATCAGAAAAAACACCGCTAGCAGCAGCGTACCACCAGGCCCAGAGACCGCTCAACGCTCCACTACGGGAACCATGGAGCGAGCAGAGGACCACACACCAAGAAGAGGAAGCCCGATAAAATTCCAGCCGCCAGCCAGTCAGTTTAAGACGCCGAAGACGTCGAAATCGTATCGTATACTTTTTAATAATCTTAATAATAATAACCATATCTGTACGTTTTTTTGAGTAGCTAGAAATTTTCAGAACAACCCTCGTAAAATATAAAAAATTTCAACACATCACCTTGACATTCCTGTAACATGTGCGAGCACACAACCTTGTACTTTGTACCCACGCATTTACCATCTGTTTCCATCCCATCTGTTATCTGTTTAGAACAAAGGAATCTATTACTATAAAAAGCCATGTATTTCTAATATAATCAGTTATTACCCAAGTCTTGTGTTGTCATTATCTACCCTGAACGCTGTACACTTCATGGCAACCTTGCCAGTTGGCCTGCTACAGGCAGCCTAGATCCGCACCAGCCCGTAGACGCCGCCTAGCCAAGCTGCCAACCAGCTACACTGCGCCAGCCCGATGGACAAGATGAACGACAAGATCCAGACTCCAGAGTCTTCAAATCGCAGTATCAGCAAACCAGCGGACAGTCAAGGTGACAGGCAAAGCTCACCTTACGGTAGCAGCTCCACCGCAGCTACCAGATACAGGCTCGTCAGCAAAAACGCCGCTAGAAGCAGCGTACCACCAGACCGAGAGACCGCTCAACGCTCCACTACGGCAACCATGGAGCAAGCAGAGGACCACATCAGGAGAGGCAGCCCGAAAGCATTCCACCCACAATCAACGACACCACGAGGACGATGATGCGCAACACCAGCAAGGCAGAGCAGAGCGTCCAAAAAGTACACCTACAGAGCGTCACCGCCCCAGCCCAGTACCAGCACACTGCAGCCACCACAGCTTCGAGGACGAGAGACGACACGACACCACGAGGACATCGAAATCGTATCGTATTTTTTTATTCAAATTCTCTCTATATTAACATTTTTTCGCGAAGGACAAATGTTCCTCAATAACTGTTTGTCTTGTCTACGCAAATATCTTTATTCCGGCAATGGTCGTCAAGTGTTACAAGACATTCTCAGCGACGTATTTATTAAAACTTGTGTGCAAGACATCCATGTGGAATGGAAGGCATCGATCTCTGGACGGAAAAAGCGTACGAAACCGATTGTAACCAAATTGGAAATCCAGTATTTTGCTAACAAAGCCCAACACTTGAAGATGAATAAATACCAAGGAGGAATGGTGGATGCAATTGTTGAAACCAGTCCCGGTAACGTATCACAACGATTGGGGACAGGAAATCAACTTCAACAAAAAAACCGGCATGTTCTACATGGACGGGAAAACGCTGCAGAATACTCCATGGAATCTGGATCGCATAGCAATATTTACGGTGGAAATACAAATATTATTCTACTTTTATGCAAGGCCGGTGCTTGCAGCGAAGCCAAAACAATGGTACTACTTACAAGAACGCTTGAAGGGATCGAGTTCATTTGTTCCAAGCAATATACAGAACGAATCAAGGACTTTATCCACATTGCCGGAATTTTGGTATTTCAAGAATCGCTAACTCAACGATTCTACAGAGCCAAAGCCAAGTGGGAAGCAAACAATCCAGATTTGAACAAGGACGAACACTTTGATTATTGATTATTGGTCAGACCATTATGAAATTTAACAAAATATCAGAAGAATCATTTGCAAAGGCGACATTTTATCATTATCACTTTACACAGAAATAATAATAATTTATTTTTTATTGGACCTCCATCAACGGTCAAGACAATGATTATGATTATGAATGCCTGGTGGAGTGTCACTTTAATTATTGTCGGTTAACGGGACTGACTGCAAATTCCAGCTTTAATTTCTCGGATTTATCACGCACTAATGCGTGTTTAATGGATGAGTGCAAGCTGACCGAGAATCGGTTTGAACAGTGGAAGTTGTTGGCGTCAAGGGTGCCCATGTCGACATTCGTGAAATATAAAGATAAATATCACATTGCACATTGTGCACGTGCAGTAATTATCCCATTGAAATGTATCGTTTAAAGTACCAATGGCAAAAGTCAGGTGCAACGGCGTGTTACCATAATTTGCCGCAACGATGACTCCAGTTTCAAATTCTCCTAATCACTAGCCCGGTCCTCCCCACCTAATCCTACTTCACCCATGTCACCAATATGGCGCAAGGAAAATGTGCACCAATATGACACACGGGAAAAGTGCACCAATGTGAAGCACGGAAAGTGTCTCAATATGGCGCACGGAAAATGTGCAACAATATGGAGCACGGAAAAAGTGCCCCAATATGGCGGTCGGAAAAAATGCCTTAATATGGCGCACGGAAAATGTGCAACAATATAGCGCACGGAAAAAGTGCATTAATTATCCCATTGAAATGTATCGTTTAAAGTACAAATGGCAATAGTCAGATGCAACGGCGTGTTAACATAATTTGCCGCAAAAATGACTCCCAATTCCAATTCTCCTAATCACTAGACCTGTCCTCCCCACCTAATCCTACTTCACCCATGTCACCAATATGGCGCAAGGAAAATGTGCACCAATATGACGCACGGGAAAAGTGCACCAATATGAAGCACGGCCAGCCAGCCGCTTACGGTCCGAGGACCTATGCACAGGCTTCAGCGCTGCCAGCACACGCCCACACTCCAAACCACACGGCGATCGTGTCGTCTAGGGACCCGACAAAGACGAGCGAAGGCGTCCTAAAGGAGCTCAATAAAGCACTAAACGTCCAAAAAACAGGAGTAAGGTTCGAAAAGGTAAGGAAGGCAAGGAACCAGAAGGTGGTGGTTAATTGTGCCAGCGACAGAGACCTGGAGCTGCTCAAGAGAGCAACAGAGGGGAAGCTCAACGCGGAATATCCGCAGAAGAGAAACCCCCTAATCTGCATTAGGGACGTCCTTAGTTACCACAAGGACGAAGACCTGCCGCAGATGTTGCTCTCCCAAAACCGTCACCTACTGGAGGACCTGAAAACCGAACCCTCTCACCTGAAACTGAGATACCGTAAAAAGGCCCGAAGCCCCCTCTGCTGTCACAAAGTGCCTGGCCTACGACCACACGAAAACATTGTGCAAGGAAGCGGTTACCAACTGCCGGTATTGCCTGAACTGCCACGAACCCGGCAGATGCCCGGAGAACCAGGAGACACCAAAGTGCGTCAACTGCACCAGGGCAGGCAAACCACCGGCAGAGTCACAGCACGAGGCCTTCAGCCCGGACTGCAAAGAGCGAAGAAAATGGGACACCATAGCAAGGTCTAAAATAGCATACTATTGCTGATACGGTGGTGCCGGTACAAACAGTAAACGCCTGGAGTTACTGGTGGGGAAGCAGATCGGAGGACCACAGGGGGGCAGCTTACAATAGCTTCCTCAATGAGGTAGATCTGAACGTCCTGAATGTTGGCTCTACACCAACTTTCGAGACGTACCGGGGAGGTAAGCTTTACGCAAGCATAGTCGATGTGACGGCGTGCAGTACTAACATTCTGCCCAGAATCCAAGACTGGAAGGTAGACAGAAATGTTATCACGTCCGATCACAACGCCATAAAATTTGCAGTGTACAGCGAAACAGCCCCGACACCAGTACCGAAACAAACAACCAGGCGTTACAACACGAAAAAAGCTGACTGGATCAAATTTAAGAGCATTCTGTCGAAGGAGCTCCAGGAAAGGGATCTAACAGAGAACTCCATAAGCAACGTTGGAGACGCTCAAGAGCTGGAGGAGGCAACCAACGCCTACATCAGCTCAGTGTCGAAAGCATGCGAGGAGAGTATCCCTAAGCCAGGAGCCCCAAAGACAGACGCAAAGCCGCCGTGGTGGTCCAAAAGCCTGGACCGACTGAAAAAAGAGGTGTTGAGGAGGAAAAGGCGCATAAGGAACGCCGCCCCGAGTAGAAGGCAGTTTGTAGTCGACCAATACCTTGAGGTAAAGGAAGAGTACACGGCCAAAGCAATGGAGGCTCAGACGACTAGCTGGAAAGAATTTTGTACCACACAGGAAAGGGAGACAATGTGGGACAAAATTTACCGTGTCATCAGGAAAACGGCTAGACGTCAAGAAGAAACATTGCTGACAGACGAAAGGGGACAAACCTTAACACCGAAACAGTCGGCCCAAAGACTTGCTCAGTGCTTTTACCCGGATGATCGCAGGGAAGGGGAGACCGAAAGTCACAGGCGCACCAGGGAGTACACAGAGGGAGACACCCCAGAAGCGGAGTCAAACCTCAAAGACGACGACCCACCCTTCACGCAAGTGGAGCTGGATGTCGTTGTCAAAAGTATGAACCCGAAAAAAGCGCCTGGGTCCGACGGACTAACGGCAGACATATGCGCAGCAGCCATCCAGAGCAACAAGGAAGTATTCCTAAGCCTAGCGAACTCCTGTCTAAGGCTAGCATACTTCCCAAAAGCCTGGAAGTCAGCACATGTCTGTATCCTGCGAAAACCCGGAAAGGAGGACTACACGCACCCAAAGTCGTACCGACCGATTAGTCTGTTGTCGGTACTAGGGAAGATCCTGGAAAAGATGCTTATAAACAGGATCAAGTGGTACGTCCTCCCGGCGTTGAACAAGAGCCAGTACGGGTTCATGCCCCAGAAGTCGACGGAAGATGCCCTCTATGAACTGATGAGACACATAAAAACGGAAGTGGAAACGAAGAAACGCATCGTTCTACTTGTCTCACTGGACATCGAGGGAGCTTTCGACAACGCCTGGTGGCCAAAGCTGAAGACCCAACTGGCGAAGAGAAGCTGTCCGAGAAACCTCTATCATACGGTAAACTCCTACTTGGAGGATCGAAAGGTAGAGGTACACTACGCGGGCGAGGTCAGCGGGAAGCCAACGACAAAGGGATGTGTACAGGGTTCCATAGGAGGTCCGATATTCTGGAATATTTAGTTTTTTTGAGTAGCTAGAAATTTTCAGAACAACCCTCGTAAAATAATAAAAAATTTCAACACATCACCTTGACATTCCTGTAACGTGCGAGCACACAACCTTGTACTTTGTACCCACGCATTTACCATCTGTTTCCATCCCAGCTGTTATCTGTTTAGAACAAAGGAATCTATTACTATAAAAAGCCATGTATTTCCTCTAATATAATCAGTTATTACCCAAGTCTTGTGTTGTCATTATCTACCCTGAACGCTGTACACTTCATGGCAACCTTGCCAGTTGGCCTGCTACAGGCAGCCTAGATCCGCACCAGCCCGTAGACGCCGCCTAGCCAAGCTGCCAACCAGCTACACTGCGCCAGCCCGATGGACAAGATGAACGACAAGATCCAGACTCCAGAGTCTTCAAATCGCGGTAACAGCAAACCAGCGGACAGTCAAGGTGACAGGCAAAGCTCACCTTACGGTAGCAGCTCCACCGCAGCTACCAGATACAGGCTCGTCAGCAAAAACGCCGCTAGAAGCAGCGTACCACCAGACCGAGAGACCGCTCAACGCTCCACTACGGCAACCATGGAGCAAGCAGAGGACCACATCAGGAGAGGCAGCCCGAAAGCATTCCACCCACAATCAACGACACCACGAGGACGATGATGCGCAACACCAGCAAGGCAGAGCAGAGCGTCCAAAAAGTACACCTACAGAGCGTCACCGCCCCAGCCCAGTACCAGCACACTGCAGCCACCACAGCTTCGAGGACGAGAGACGACACGACACCACGAGGACATCGAAATCGTATCGTATTTTTTTATTTAAATTCTCTCTATATTAACATTTTTTCGCGAAGGACAAATGTACCTCAATAACTGTTTGTCTTGTCTACGCAAATATCTTTATTCCGGCAATGGTCGTCAAGTGTTACAAGACATTCTCAGCGACGAACTTATTAGAGTTTGGCCATCGAAACATGATATTGACCTTGAAACAGAATTCTTGATATGGCAATACTCAACACTTGTCAAACCCTAGTACGTTGGTTCTCAAGTCGTGTCAATTTTCGGAATAACAAACGGATATCTTGCGTTATTATGTCGAAACCTATAAAAAGTTCATCTAGGAAGTGAATTTATACAATGATGTGTAAATTTAAAGCAAAACAAGAAGAGCGAACCTCTGGTTTTCGCGAGAAAGAAAGATATTTCCATGAAATAATGGCTGCCACAGGTTAGTGCACTGTAATGATATTGATACTTGTTGAATATTTGTATACTCCATTGTTATTTCAAGATATATTTCGTTGGACTATAAATATTATTCGATTAATTATGCTTTTGTTGTTGGTTTCAGTTTGAAATAGCAATTTTTCCTACATTTAGAGGTTATGTTCCGATTGTAATTGGAAAGGTATTTATTGCATGTTTTTTATTTCAGAGAGGATAAGAGATAATGCCGATGACAGCAGCTTAAATGAGTTGAATGCTATTAATAATGCTGTGAAGAGTTTACAACTAGAGGAAAATAGTCAGCTCAAAACAGAAATTCAATATGTGCAAGAAATTTCGGCAATGACAGGTATGATATTCTGACAGTAAATTAATATACTTAAGTGTAAAATCCACATTTATATTATAGTAAGCAAGGAAATCACATTTAGTTAAAAATAATATCTTTAGCAGATGTGGGGTGGGGTGGGCTACAGATGCAACTAGTATAGTGCCTGAATGAAGGAAATGATCTTAAATAATATTACTTAAACAGTTCTTATAGACATGTATTAATGGATGGACACTAGATGACCCTCAGATTGGATTCTGATCAGTTGACCACAACAATTTATTAACCACACCACCCGCTATTGGTCTCGGGGTCGGGGGTTAGGAATGTAACACTTTACCACATAGGGATGATTAGTTAGATCACTTATAATATAATAATAGGTTACATAGTGATTGATGCTTCCAATAACCATAAGCTATACCGTTATTTAAACAATATAATGTATTTTTTTTCTAATTTTCAGATGTTGGTACTGCTACTATCAAAAGAATAAAAAAAGAAGGACAATTAAATGCAGGTGTTTGGAATACTCCCGGGAAAAAGCGTCCACATAAACCAACAGTTGCCAATTTGGATAGTTTTGACATTAATGCGATCAGGCAGAAGATCAATGAATTCTACACAATTAAGAAACAGGTGCCTACTTTACGTACCTTGTTGACAGATTTAAGAGAGAGCATTGGATTTACCGGATGTCGTGAAACGTTGCGCAAAATTTTATTATCCAATGGCTTTGAGTTAAAAAAAAATATAAACGAGCGTAGTATAATCATGGAGAGATATGACATTGCAGCATGGAGACACAGATTTTTGAGAGCCATTAGTAAATACCGCCAGCAAGAAAAGCCGTTAATTTATTTGGATGAAACATATATTCATCAAAATTATAGACCAAAAAAATCATGGCAAGGTCCATCTACTAGCGGTGTGGTTGAAAAAATTTCCCCAGGGAAACGGTTCATTATTGTACATGCCGGGTCCGAAAAAGGATTTGTACCCAATGCCCTCTTGGTTTTTAGCACAAAATCTTTGTCAGCTGATTATCATCATGACATGAACCGACAGAACTTTTTAAAATGGCTGCAAGAGAAATTAACCCCTAATTTAAGGGAACCAAGTGTGATAATAATGGATAACGCAAGTTATCATTCAACTCAGGTAAATAAACCACCCACAATGAATAAGAGAAAGGCCGCCATTCAAGATTGGCTCACTACCAATGGAATCACTTATGAAACTTACATGTCGAAGGAAGAGCTGATGTGTCTGGTGGACAGATACAAGACCAACCCAAAATATGAGGTTGACGAAATTTTAAAAGAAAATGGTCATGAAGTTCTACGGTTGCCCCCATACCATTGCGACCTTAACGCCATTGAACAAATATGGAGTTTAGCGAAAAGGAAAGTGGGCAGCAAAAATATGGGACTTACTGTAAAAGAAGTAGAAAAAGCGATTTCAACGGAATTTGGGACTGTAACTCCAGAGGACTGGAAAAAATGCACTGACCATATACTGCATGTGGAACAAAAATATATAGAACGAGATGGAATCATCACAACATTAGAACCATTCATTATAAATGTAACCAGTGACAGGGACTCGAGCAGTGAGTCTGAGGATCCAATTGAGTTTTTGGAATCCGATTTTGAGTATGATAGTTAAATAGTCTGATTTCTTCTGAGAGTTCTGAGTCTTCCCATCTCTCAACAAGTATACATAACAATATCTATATAAATGAAATGTGTCACTTTTAATCAAAATATTCTGTGAATAGGCTCCTTACATTACAAGTATTTCAAGTATTTGACGTATTGACGACCGCTTTAGCCTAGTTGGTAGTGATCCTGCCTACGAAGCTGGAGGTCCCGGGTTCGAATCCCGGTAAGGGCATTTATTTGTGTGATGAACACGAATATTTGTTCCTGAGTCATGGATGTTTTCTATGTATATAAGTATTTATTTATCTATATAAGTATGTATATCGTCGCCTAGTACCCATAGTACAAGCTTTGCTTAGTTTGGGACTAGGTCGATTTGTGTAAGATTGTGTCCCCAAAAAAAAAAAAAATTTGTTTGTGAAATAGTACTCATAATAAAGGACATAAGACTACAAAAAATATTTTAAGTTTTATTATTTCCCCACCTTGTCGGCGTGATTGGTATGTAACATTATTCATGCCAAATTACAGCTTTCTAGTACTAAGGTCTCTGAGCTCAGCCGCGGACAGACAGACATAGTGAAACTATAAGGGTTCCTAGTTGACTACGGAACCCTAAAAACAGGTTTTAAATGGCGTGCCCGTCTTACAAGAACATAGTACTTGTAGTGATTTAGAAAACATCTCAATAGACTTACGCCAAAAGTCAAGTTTGCTTTGACACCTGTTGGCAATTATCAAGATTGCGTATTCCTAGTTCATAAAGGTTTGCCACATCTACATATTTGAAATTTAAAAACAAAAACTCAGTATCACGTTTCGATGGCCAGACTCTAAAACTTGTGTGCAAGACATCCATGTGGAATGGAAGGCATCGATCTCTGGACGGAAAAAGCGTACGAAACCGATTGTACCCAAATTGGAAATCCAGTATTTTGCTAACAAAGCCCAACACTTGAAGATGAATAAATACCAAGGAGGAATGGTGGATGCAATTGTTGAAACCAGTCCCGGTAACGTATCACAACGATTGGGGACAGGAAATCAACTTCAACAAAAAAACCGGCATGTTCTACATGGACGGGAAAACGCTGCAGAATACTCCATGGAATCTGGATCGCATAGCATAGTATCGTTTAAAGTACCAATGGCAAAAGTCAGGTGCAACGGCGTGTTACCATAATTTGCCGCAACGATGACTCCAGTTTCAAATTCTCCTAATCACTAGCCCGGTCCTCCCCACCTAATCCTACTTCACCCATGTCACCAATATGGCGCAAGGAAAATGTGCACCAATATGACACACGGGAAAAGTGCACCAATGTGAAGCACGGAAAGTGTCTCAATATGGCGCACGGAAAATGTGCAACAATATGGAGCACGGAAAAAGTGCCCCAATATGGCGGTCGGAAAAAATGCCTTAATATGGCGCACGGAAAATGTGCAACAATATAGCGCACGGAAAAAGTGCATTAATTATCCCATTGAAATGTATCGTTTAAAGTACAAATGGCAATAGTCAGGTGCAACGGCGTGTTAACATAATTTGCCGCAAAAATGACTCCCGTTTCCAATTCTCCTAATCACTAGACCTGTCCTCCCCACCTAATCCTACTTCACCCATGTCACCAATATGGCGCAAGGAAAATGTGCACCAATATGACGCACGGGAAAAGTGCACCAATATGAAGCACGGCCAGCCAGCCGCTTACGGTCCGAGGATCTATGCACAGGCTTCAGCGCTGCCAGCACACGCCCACACTCCAAACCACACGGCGATCGTGTCGTCTAGGGACCCGACAAAGACGAGCGAAGGCGTCCTAAAGGAGCTCAATAAAGCACTAAACGTCCAAAAAACAGGAGTAAGGTTCGAAAGGGTAAGGAAGGCAAGGAACCAGAAGGTGGTGGTTAATTGTGCCAGCGACAGAGACCTGGAGCTGCTCAAGAGAGCAACAGAGGGGAAGCTCAACGCGGAATACCCGCAGAAGAGAAACCCCCTAATCTGCATTAGGGACGTCCTTAGTTACCACAAGGACGAAGACCTGCCGCAGATGTTGCTCTCCCAAAACCGTCACCTACTGGAGGACCTGAAAACCGAACCCTCTCACCTGAAACTGAGATACCGTAAAAAGGCCCGAAGCCCCCTCTGCTGTCACATGGTATTTGAGGTCCCGCCGGAAGTCTGGAGGAGGTTCATGGAGACTGAAAAGGTCTACATAGGCTTCCAAAGGCAGAAAGTGGAGGACCAGACGCCCCTTGTACAATGCACAAAGTGCCTGGCCTACGACCACACGAAAACATTGTGCAAGGAAGCGGTTACCAACTGCCGGTATTGCCTGAACTGCCACGAACCCGGCAGATGCCCGGAGAACCAGGAGACACCAAAGTGCGTCAACTGCACCAGGGCAGGCAAACCACCGGCAGAGTCACAGCACGAGGCCTTCAGCCCGGACTGCAAAGAGCGAAGAAAATGGGACACCATAGCAAGGTCTAAAATAGCATACTATTGCTGATACGGTGGTGCCGGTACAAACATGAATGAAAATGAAATGTATCTGTTGGAGTAATCTCGGTTTATTTCGAGGGAGACCAAGACATTGAAGGATACATAGCCAAGACAAAGGAGGTAATGCTTAGGTTGGGTGCAGACAGCTTCATAGTGGGAGGAGATGTAAACGCCTGGAGTTACTGGTGGGGAAGCAGATCGGAGGACCACAGGGGGGCAGCTTACAATAGCTTCCTCAATGAGGTAGATCTGAACGTCCTGAATGTTGGCTCTACACCAACTTTCGAGACGTACCGGGGAGGTAAGCTTTACGCAAGCATAGTCGATGTGACGGCGTGCAGTACTAACATTCTGCCCAGAATCCAAGACTGGAAGGTAGACAGAAATGTTATCACGTCCGATCACAACGCCATAAAATTTGCAGTGTACAGCGAAACAGCCCCGACACCAGTACCGATACAAACAACCAGGCGTTACAACACGAAAAAAGCTGACTGGATCAAATTTAAGAGCATTCTGTCGAAGGAGCTCCAGGAAAGGGATCTAACAGAGAACTCCATAAGCAACGTTGGAGATGCTCAAGAGCTGGAGGAGGCAACCAACGCCTACATCAGCTCAGTGTCGAAAGCATGCGAGGAGAGTATCCCTAAGCCAGGAGCCCCAAAGACAGACGCAAAGCCGCCGTGGTGGTCCAAAAGCCTGGACCGACTGAAAAAAGAGGTGTTGAGGAGGAAAAGGCGCATAAGGAACGCCGCCCCGAGTAGAAGGCAGTTTGTAGTCGACCAATACCTTGAGGTAAAGGAAGAGTACACGGCCAAAGCAATGGAGGCTCAGACGACTAGCTGGAAAGAATTTTGTACCACACAGGAAAGGGAGACAATGTGGGACAAAATTTACCGTGTCATCAGGAAAACGGCTAGACGTCAAGAAGAAACATTGCTGACAGACGAAAGGGGACAAACCTTAACACCGAAACAGTCGGCCCAAAGACTTGCTCAGTGCTTTTACCCGGATGATCGCAGGGAAGGGGAGACCGAAAGTCACAGGCGCACCAGGGAGTACACAGAGGGTGACACCCCAGAAGCGGAGTCAAACCTTAAAGACGACGACCCACCCTTCACGCAAGTGGAGCTGGATGTCGTTGTCAAAAGTATGAACCCGAAAAAAGCGCCTGGGTCCGACGGACTAACGGCAGACATATGCGCAGCAGCCATCCAGAGCAACAAGGAAGTATTCCTAAGCCTAGCGAACTCCTGTCTAAGGCTAGCATACTTCCCAAAAGCCTGGAAGTCAGCACATGTCTGTATCCTGCGAAAACCCGGAAAGGAGGACTACACGCACCCAAAGTCGTACCGACCGATTGGTCTGTTGTCGGTACTAGGGAAGATCCTGGAAAAGATGCTTATAAACAGGATCAAGTGGTACGTCCTCCCGGCGTTGAACAAGAGCCAGTACGGGTTCATGCCCCAGAAGTCGACGGAAGTGCCCTCTATGAACTGATGAGACACATAAAAACGGAAGTGGAAACGAAGAAACGCATCGTTCTACTTGTCTCACTGGACATCGAGGGAGCTTTCGACAACGCCTGGTGGCCAAAGCTGAAGACCCAACTGGCGAAGAGAAGCTGTCCGAGAAACCTCTATCATACGGTAAACTCCTACTTGGAGGATCGAAAGGTAGAGGTACACTACGCGGGCGAGGTCAGCAGGAAGCCAACGACAAAGGGATGTGTACAGGGTTCCATAGGAGGTCCGATATTCTGGAATATAATTCTGGATGACCTCTTAGAGCAACTCAGTGGCACAGGCGCCCATTGTCAGGCTTTCGCAGACGACGTAACCTTAGTGTTCTCGGGCAGCAGCTCAGACGCCGTAAAAGCACAAGCAGAAGACACCCTCCAGAAAGTAGTAGAATGGGGCTCCCAGAATAAGCTAAACTTCGCTGCTCACAAGACCGCAGCCATGCTTATAACGAGGAAGCTGAAATAGGACCCCATTCGAATCTCAATGGACGGAATCGGAGTAGAGCTCGTCGACGAAATCAAACTGTTGGGACTAACCATCGACCGCAAACTCACCTTCACCGCACATGTAGCGAAAACGTGCCAAAAGGCAACGGATATCTACAGACAGTTGTCACGTGCGGCAAGGGTGTCATGGGGTCTCAACAGCGAGATAGTGAAAACCATCTACATGGCGGTGATAGAGCCAATCGTCCTGTATGCGGCAAGCGCCTGGCACACAGCTGCCAGCAAGGTGATGGTGCGGAACCAGCTCGACTCAATACAGCGTGGTTTCGCCCAGAAGATCTGCAAGGCATACAGGACGGTTTCTCTAACATCGGCGCTGATCCTGTCGGGGACTCTCCCCCTGGATCTGCGCGTTCACGAAGCGGCGAAGCTCTACGAAGAAAAGAGGGGATTCAGCGACGATCACGTACCACCTGGAAGGGAACTTGAGAATAGGACTGACGCTCTGGCGAGACCACACCCGTCAAAGGCTTTCTCTATTGATTACGTCTGTTTGGAGGAATTCAATCAGGACGTGGTCTATAGGCATGGCCTAGAAGGCCCTCAAATTTACACCGATGGTAGTAAAATTGAAGGCAAGACGGGAGCGGCACTCACTCAGAAATCCGCCACTCAACCTTCAAACTTGCACCCTACAACACGGTGTTTCAAACCGAAATGTACGCGCTCCTCAGGGCAGTACAGATCGCGATGAAGCACAAGGTGCAAAGCGTCAGTATTCTCAGTGACTCCAAATCGTCGCTGGAACTCCTCAAATCACCGGATTTGACACACCCCCTGGTCCAAAAGATCAAAGACCAGGTAAGAGAAGCGCGGAGGAACGGGACGGAACTTACATTCTTTTGGCTGCGAGCTCACGTAGGAACGCCAGGAAATGAGAGGGCAGATGAACTGGCAAAGCAAGCAGCTCTGAAGAAAAAGACCGCGCCCGCGTACGACAGGGTGCCGATATCATACGTCAAAAGGTCGATAAGAGACGAAACGGTCCAAAAGTGGCAGGCACGCTACGACGCCTCCGAAACTGGAGCAGTAACCAAGAAGTTTTTTCCACGAGTGAGGGACGCAAACAGCGTAATAAAGAAACTCAAACTCACAAACTTCTTGGTTCAAGCCTTCACCGGACACGGAGGATTCGCAGCCTACCTACACCGCTTCAAAATCAAAGACGCACCCTCGTGCGTCTGCGACCCGGCCATTGACGAAGATATCTGGCACCTTGTGTGCGACTGCCCGCGCTTCTGCAGGGAAAGGCTCGAGCTTGAGCAAAAGACCGGAGTGAAAGTCACTCCGGATAGCACAAGCTGGAGAGAACTGCTGGGGTCGGAAGAGAACCGAGAAAACACGAAAAAGTTCGTAGAAAAAGTAGTCCGCGTAGCATGCTTAAGGAACAAATAGTCCGGCGGCCGGAACTACCACAGTTCAGGCAACCGGAAGATTTGGAGAAAGAGCTGCGCGGCTGAAGAATAGCACACACCGAACGTCGTTTCCACTTCCACCCCCACCCCCCTTCCCCCCCCCCCGGAACCCCAAGTATATAAGTACACACGAACTAAGGCACAAAACTAGCGTAATTTCATACCCCCCCCCCTTTTCCCCAACCCCACTTTATCTTTACACACTTAGTCTTTAAACACTTCAAACTTTACAGGAATGTCACCCTTGCCACCCCCCCGTCGAAGCAGGAGCCAGTCAGGCGAAGCCAAGTACCTCCGTACGACGGCCTCCCAAGCGAGCCCCGAGGATCTGACCCGGACGGACACCGAACCGGTTAAAGTTCATCCGGGAGGACGGATTACGAAGGTCAAACCAGACCTCGGGGCCACTAGGGAAGTGACCTTTGACGGTCGGAAGTTCCGGGAACCCAAGCTGGCACGTTCAGTCGGAACGACGACCAGCAAGGAAGACCCCGCACCTCCTCCCACCGTCAGAGGTCAAGAGTGCCACATGGACTATGGCGGAGAGTTTTTCAGAGACAAGTTTGCCTTAAGCTACTTGTCCAAAAACAACGTTTTCCAAAGGGCCAGGCTTACCTGGCCTTTTTTAAGCACAACAAAGACGCCGCCATAGACCTAAACTCGTACGCTGCGGGAAAGGTCTTCCTCATAAACAGTGGGCTGCCGGGGGACGACGAGGAGCTGGAGAGATTATATTTCAGGTTCTGCTTGGAAAAAGGTTTGGACCGGGAACTCGTCGAGAAGGATCTGGCGAAGGTCAAGGCTGAGCTTAGCTCGAAGCACCTTGCCCAAAAGAACTCAGCCAGACGAAACTTCGACGAGTTCCACGGCGTAAACCGGAGCGGAGTGTCGGGCTCGCGGCCACAAACAGCTACGCAGGCTGGATGTGACCCCGAGTGCGTCATCCTCTGAGAGCGGAACTTGGGGAATATCCTCCCTCCTCCCCCCCCCCCCCTCCCCTCAAGCCAAGAAGAATTTCACGTTTCATCCCCTCCCCTAGTACTTATCAAAATAAAATCCCTAAAGCTAAGTCACCCTTTTTCTAATTCAGTTAATTGTTTTGTTCTTTTTCTCTCAACTTTATGTACCCACTGTTTGCATGTATAAAATTTAGCATTGAAAATTTCTGAAGCAAGCATCTCCCTCACCTGACGGGTGTTTGTCGGACGGAAGGAGCACTTTGCGGCAGTCGGGAAGACCCATTGGCCGGCGAGCTGTCACGCGTGGATCACCCCAGCAGAAGCCTAAACGGA
The DNA here is from genome assembly GCA_947049275.1 of Epinotia bilunana. NCBI lineage: Eukaryota > Metazoa > Arthropoda > Insecta > Lepidoptera > Tortricidae > Epinotia > Epinotia bilunana. The sequence goes on along the minus strand of OX346277.1, from coordinate 332,378 downwards.
GAAATGAACTTCTTCTCCGGCCTTTCAGCACTGGCTGGGGTAAGGATCTGCAGGGGCCCACAGTGGCGGCAAGTCGGTCGAGGGTCGACCTTGATGTATGTTGGGTGCTTGTCCGTCTGACAAACTCCTGTCTCTCCCACCCCCTTAATTATAGCAGTGTAACTACCGATGGAATGGAAACGAAAAGAGGGCAGCGCGAGGAGACACGCGAAAAAAGTGTCAAAGGCAAAAAGAGCAGGCCTTGTAGGGAAGCCCCCCTTAAAGATGGTATCAACAGCCACACAAGCGGTCCAAAAAGATCTCCGACCCACCATTCCACCGGCGGGCAAAAGAAAGGCAGCCCGTAGTTCATAAGTTATGCATGCATCAGAAATCCCCACGCTCCCAACGACTCAGTAGATTAAGAACCGGGCGACGGTCGAGCAAGGAAAGGCTGGAAACAGCATCGCCATGTCCGATCAGCGCACCCCGCAGAAACCAAACGGGAGAAAGCATGTTTTCTCTCCCGGCCTTCCAGCACTGGCTGAGGCAAGGATCTCGCGGGTAGTTTTAAGACCTCTTCCCAATTTCCCCTTCTATCCCCTCCGAAAATTTTTGAGCAAGTCGAGAGCGATGTAGAGAGTGATGACCGAGGTTTTTAGTCGGTAAGAGTCCGACACTGTCTGGGTCCCCTTCCCAGTCGTCCATGATGGATTTTCCTCGGTCCGCACTCTATACATCTTTTAAAACTTCGTAAACAAAAGCAAGGACTCTCGTCTTTGGCACTTCTGGCGTCTCACCAAAAAAAAAAAAAAAAATGAAGCACGGAAAGTGTCTCAATATGGCGCACAGAAAATGTGCAACAATATGGAGCACGGAAAAAGTGCCCCAATATGGCGCTCGGAAAAAGTGCCTTAATATGGCGCACGGAAATGTGCAACAATATAGCGCACGGAAAAAGTGCATTCATTATCCCATTGAAATGTATCGTTTAAAGTACAAATGGCAACAGTCAGGTGCAACGGCGTGTTAACATAATTTGCCGCAAAAATGACTCACGTTTCCAATTCTCCTAATCACTAGACCTGTCCTCCCCACCTAATCCTACTTCACCCATGTCACCAATATGGCGCAAGGAAAATGTGCACCAATATGACGCACGGGAAAAGTGCACCAATATGAAGCACGGAAAGTGTCTCAATATGGCGCACGGAAAATGTGCAACAATATGGAGCACGGAAAAAGTGCCCCAATATGGCGCTCGGAAAAAGGTCCTTAATATGGCACACGGAAAATGTGCAACAATATAGCGCACGGAAAAAGTGCATTAATTATCCCATTGAAATGTATCGTTTAAAGTACCAATGGCAAAAGTCAGGTGCAACGTCGTGTTAACATAATTTGCCGCAAAAATGACTCCCGTTTCCAATTCTCCTAATCACTAGACCTGTCCTCCCCACCTAATCCTACTTCACCCATGTCACCAATATGGCGCAAGGAAAATGTGCACCAATATGACGCACGGAAAAAGTGCACCAATATGAAGCACGGAAAGTGTCTCAATATGGCGCACGGAAAATGTGCAACAATATGGAGCACGGAAAAAGTGCCCCAATATGGCGCTCGGAAAAAGTGCCTTAATATGGCGCACGGAAAATGTGCAACAATATAGCGCACGGAAAAAGTGCATTAATTATCCCATTGAAATGTATTAAAGTACCAATGGCAAAAGTCAGGTGCAACGGCGTGCTACCATAATTTGTCGCAACGATGACTCCCGTTTCCAATTCTCCTAATCACTAGCCCTGTCCTCCGCACTTAATCCTACTTCACCCATGTCACCAATATGGCGTACGGAAAATATGCACCAAAATGGCGCACCGAAAATCTGCATCAATATGGCGCACGGAAAATGTGCACCAATATGAAGCACGGAAAGTGTCTCAATATGGCGCACGGAAAATGTGCAACAATATGGAGCGCGGAAAAAGTGCCCCAATATGGCGTTCGGAAAAAGTGCCTTAATATGGCGCACGGAAAATGTGCAACAATATAGCGCACGGAAAAAGTGCATCAATATGGCGCACGGAAAATGTGCACCAATATGGCGTGTAGTGTGATGGTGAGCCGAACAACGCCGACAACTAGTAGAGGCGCCTGGCGCTCACCGGCGCACGCGCAGTGGCCGACGTCAACTGCTGCGACGTTCTGCCATTCTTTTGCAGCAAAAAAATCCCTTTTCAACCCTCCTAATTGCTACCCCTCTCCCTTCTACACCCCCGTCACCTCCACTCCACAGTTTCATGTAACGCGGCCTTTTTTTGTGAGTCTCTCTTAACTCATCTGTCTTTAATGTATCACGTTCTTAAGTTTATAATTGATCGAAATGTACTTGCTGATTAAGAATATTGAGCAACCGATCCGTAGTCACGCTCATTTGCTACACTAGTGCTACGGTTCATTTTATTTGACCCACAGTCACATTAATGCACCCTTGCCCAAATTTTATATAGATAGGTAGGTTAGGTTCGTTAGGTATCTTCAGATGCCCGAAAGGGCAAACAGATATTAAAAAAAATGTTCAAGGGTGCATTGGTGTGACTATGACTTGTCACTGAGTACCAACTATGTTAACCTTGTACGGAAAGTTCAGAAACTAACAAAAATACTGGTATTTGTGACATTCTGTAAATTTAATATGTAATTTATAATCATATAAAATTATTTTTCGCTAGCTACAAAAAATGGCAGTATGTATATTGGTTTAAAAATACAATTTAATGAATTTGACATAATAATATTAATAAAGTATTTCAAATTTAGGTAAAAAATACAACTCATTTGCAAATTGGAACAATGGCCTACAAGACAACCTCGTCCTGCCGCGCTCCCGCTCCGTGCATCACGGACACGCGGGTCCCTCTCCGGGAAGCCTCGTCCTGCCGCGCTCCCGCTCCGTGCATCACGGACACGCGGGTCCCTCTCCGGGAAGCCTCGTCCTGCCGCGCTCCCGCTCCGTGCATCACGGACACGCGGGTCCCTCTCCGGGAAGCCTCGTCCTGCCGCGCTCCCGCTCCGTGCATCACGGACACGCGGGTCCCTCTCCGGGAAGCCTCGTCCTGCCGCGCTCCCGCTCCGTGCATCACGGACACGCGGGTCCCTCTCCGGGAGGCCTCGTCCTGCCGCGCTCCCGCTCCGTGCATCACGGACACGCGGGTCCCTCTCCGGGAGGCCTCGTCCTGCCGCGCTCCCGCTCCGTGCATCACGGACACGCGGGTCCCTCTCCGGGAAGCCTCGTCCTGCCGCGCTCCCGCTCCGTGCATCACGGACACGCGGGTCCCTCTCCGGGAAGCCTCGTCCTGCCGCGCTCCCGCTCCGTGCATCACGGACACGCGGGTCCCTCTCCGGGAGGCCTCGTCCTGCCGCGCTCCCGCTCCGTGCATCACGGACACGCGGGTCCCTCTCCGGGAGGCCTCGTCCTGTCGCGCTCCGCTCCGTGCATCGTGGACACGCGGGTCCCTCTCCGGGAGGCCTCGTCCTGTCGCGCTCCGCTCCGTGCATCGTGGACACGCGGGTCCCTCTCCGGGAGGCCTCGTCCTGTCGCGCTCCGCTCCGTGCATCGTGGACACGCGGGTCCCTCTCCGGGAGGCCTCGTCCTGTCGCGCTCCGCTCCGTGCATCGTGGACACGCGGGTCCCTCTCCGGGAGGCCTCGTCCTGTCGCGCTCCGCTCCGTGCATCGTGGACACGCGGGTCCCTCTCCGGGAGGCCTCGTCCTGTCGCGCTCCGCTCCGTGCATCGTGGACACGCGGGTCCCTCTCCGGGAGGCCTCGTCCTGTCGCGCTCCGCTCCGTGCATCGTGGACACGCGGGTCCCTCTCCGGGAGGCCTCGTCCTGTCGCGCTCCGCTCCGTGCATCGTGGACACGCGGGTCCCTCTCCGGGAGGCCTCGTCCTGTCGCGCTCCGCTCCGTGCATCGTGGACACGCGGGTCCCTCTCCGGGAGGCCTCGTCCTGCCGCGCTCCGTGCATCATGGGGCAACGCACAAATGGAGTTATCCTACATCAGCGCCATGTTTAACGTTCGTCGGTCTGTATCGTAAGGGCGGTATTCCACTTCTTCAATTTTTGATCCAATTTTTGATTAAATTTCTTCGCCGTAGTAGTTCCTCACATATTTGATCAAATCATCCAATTTATTTAATCAAATGCACATTGGACAAAGATCTTGGACAAGTGGAATACCAGCCTAAGCTGGTACAAGGTGCCCTAACTTGCACGTTTCTTTAGCGGAATAGAGAAACAATAGTTCTAGAAACTTAACCCTTCGATAATTAAACAGAATGTTAGTTCAAGCTGCGTTTGGGCCATGCATAACAAAAAAAAATTAAAAAGAGGGTTAATAAATGAGCATCTTATACTTTACGTTGCGAAGTAAAGGGCTAACACGGAATCGTCTGATTGCAATACAATAGAGTAGAAAGCATATACGTATTGCGTTCTCTTCCCTTGGTATTTAACACTAGATTTAAGTATAGTGCGACAGACATACAGAGTTCAGTCGCCGAGTCCGTCGGAGGAAACCGAATCTGCGAGACCGGGCAACGTCCTCTTGGTCTGAAGGTGTAACTTGCGCTGTGCGCGCCTCTTCCCGGAATTTAACAATAGATTTTAAGCAGTGAGAGTGAGAGTGAGTGAGTAATACATGTCTAGTCGCTGAGTCCGTCGGAGGAGTCGGAGTCGGCGCGGCCCCGTATCGTCTTCTTGGCCTGCACGTGCAGCCGGCGCTGCGCGCGCGCCTGCTCCGGCGGCACGGTCAGGTCGCCCGAGTACTCGATCACGTCCGACCTGGAATTAAAGAACAGAATAAATACAATAAATAAATATTAAGGGACAATCTTGCACAAATCGACCTAGTAGTCCGTTTTCTTATGGGAAACAGTATGACATTTTGGAGTTAAGCAATGCCATTTGGTGCGAATGTTATACACATCTACCTGAGCCCAAATCGCCCGGTAGCCAGTGATAACTCCGCGACAGGTGGGAGGGAGGGGGGGTTAAAGTACAGAGCTCCCGGCGCTCAGAAAAAAATTCTGACAGATTAGTTTGGACCTTTGAATCAAGTTTGGTGTCGTAATCGGGTAACTTGGTGATGCCCAATTCATTCCTCATTCCAGTTTTTTAGGGTTCCGTAGCAAAATATGACACAATACTTAAAATAATAAACTTTTTGTAGTAACGAAATTCAAACGCTCATATTTTCATATTTTTGCATTAAACTTGGTTTATAAAAAATACTGTCCGAAAGCCCATTTAATGCAGATTCTAAAAACACATACATTGGAACAGGACGAAACCATCAATACCTGGCATGTCACACTATAACTTCATGTTTAGGTGACGGACTCATTAGTGCCCAAATTAATTTCTTGGCAAGATTTACAATAACATTATACTTAAGAAAGGGTTTCCTTTCTTGTTTCAGGTACTGAAAGATCCCACGTTTTGCCCTTATTCCATTCTTTTACCGGATGTGACACAACCTCATCGTTTAATGGAAGGGGCAAAAAACCTGCATTTGAGGCGTGGAAGGCATATCCGAATGTCACACGAGGGTTTGAAGCCCTTTACAAAGGGGAATATGCAGACCCTGAAATTTAAATATTTGTGATCACAATGTATGGTAGGTAAGGAAACTATATTTGAAAGTTACTCTTATCCAGAAATTGCATTTTTTTACTAGTATATTTGTTTTTCAGATCATGCCCCTCTGTGCCAGTAAATGAGTGTCGCAAGCACTTGTTCACAAAAAGGACAGGCAAATAGAAAATTTGCCTCCCACAGAAGATGCCCTGAAACAACATACTTTAAGGGCAGTTTTACAGGCTGTTTATATTTGGGGGCAGTGCCTAAAGAAAACTCAAAATATTCCTTGCCCATCTGAATGGGGTTGGCAGAAAGAAGAAGAAACTTGAGTGCCACTGTGGACCCAAAATCCTATGGCTGCTCAAGCATGCCTTGAATTAATAAGATGTTGGAGCGTGAAATCTTGCAGTTCCAGGTGCAACTGTTTCAAACATCAGGTCAAATGTACTGAGTTATGTAATTCTGGAGGTGGTTGTAAATAAAATTAATACACAAACGTTCTATTATTATTTATCTATATTTTTAAAGTTTGTGATGTGGGTGTTACCTTAACCGGACCCTAATGGGATAAGTAAGTAGGGAACGCTCAATGCGCGAGTCGGACTCGCACTTAGCTGGTTTTTTGTTTGTTAGTAGTGCTTGTTGTTCGGGTCTTTTTGCCGTTCCCTACGCTGCTGCGCTGACGAACTTTGCTGTACTTTCAATAATTTATTTTACATTAAAAATAGTCAAATGTATCTTTACTGTTAATGTTTTTGTAATTTGCATTAAATTGGCTTTCGGACAGTATTTTTTATAAACCAAGTTTAATACAAAAATATGAAAATATGAGCGTTTGTTTGAATTTCGTTACTACAAAAAGTTTATTATTTTAAGGACTGTGTCATATTTTGCTACGGAACCCTAAAAAAATGGTATGGGGAATGAATTGGGCATCATTTAGTTACCTGATAACGACACCAAACTTGACTCAAAGGTCCAAACTAATCCGCCAGTTTTTTTTTTTCTGAGCGCCGGGAGCTCTGTACTTTGACCCCCCGTCCCCCCCACCTGTCGCGGAGTTATCACTGGCTACCGGGAGATTTGGGCTCAGGTGGATGTGTATAACATTCGTACCATTGCTTTACTCAAAATTGTATACCCCTCCATACAAGCATTCCCATAAGAAAACGGACTATAGTCCCAGACTAGGGAAAGCTTGTACAAGCTATGGGTACTAGACGACGATAAACATACTTATATAGATAAATAAATACTTAAATACATAGAAAACATCCATGACTCCGGAAAAAATATTCGTGCTCATCACACAAATAAATGCCCTTACCGGGATTCGAACCCGGGACCTCTCGCTTTGTAGGCACCAATTGGGCTAAAGCGGTCGCACAGAATAAACAATAAGCAGTGTCTTCGTGACGGACTTTTGTAAGGAAATGTTGCCCGGTCGGGCTGCGCGCATATACCAGCACGAGCGGGACCACGATCCGCGGAGCCCTACCTCTCTCAATAGGGATGTCGACATCAAATAAAATAACCAATCATGTTGAATTGTTCCCAAAAAGGATTAAAAATAATTTCAAATGGAGAAAAAGTAAAGCAGGGGATTATAAATACAAAGTTATAAGTGTACAAAGTTTTACGAGGGGGTATAGTCTGTCCCTTCTCCGCAAAACGCTTTTTCTCTTAAACAAACGATTCTAAAACGATTGTAGCTTCGTAATTCTTTGAGATAGCTGAATGGGATTTTCGTCACTAGGCATATTTTTTGCCTTCTTTCTTTTGGAGTAACAGTAAATGAGTCTTCACCCGTATTGTCCTGCATAACTAGAGCGTAATCACTCGTTAAGGTACCTACCTCTTCTTCAGCGTGGACCTCTATGCGTGCACGCGGCCACCGCTGGGCATACGGGTCTCTAATTGTCTTCCATTCAGCTCGATTTGCCGTAGCTCGTCCCAGACTGACCCTGTTTTTATGTCGTACGATGTCTACTACTTAGGTCCGCCGGGTCTCCTCGTTGCAGACTCTGTCTGTCGGAGAGCCATACCGAGCATGCCGCGTTTCAGGCCTCTCCGTGCGAGTTTAAGGTTAAGGTACTATTTAACACGGGTAATGTTTAAGACATTTTTTTGTCCGTCAACAGTACAGGCGTCCCGCGTCCTTCTCTCGCCTGCATGTAGGAGTGACAATTACAATTATTGCCTATCAAGAGTATGGATACGGGTGGCGCAGCACCCATCATTGTGGCCCTGTTTGGAGGAGGCTCATTTTCAGCAGTCGACGTCTTTCGGCTGAAGATGATGAAGGGTGATCCACGACATACGTGAATGTGCGAGGTTGCGAGGCGGTCAGGGAAAAATGCACCAAAGAGGACAGAAATGCTATTTATTGGTGGACTGTTTCGCTCACCGCCTCGCTCAGCTCCGGTGGATGCTGACCCTAAGTGCTCCTCTATGGACTGACCTGGCGAGCCGCCACTCCAGCGTCTCCGTGGAGAAGTCGTCCCGGTTGCCGAGGTCGGTGAACCCGACGATGAAGTCCTTCGTCTTGTTCTGCTTCACCAGCGCGATGGTCGGGATAACGCGGATCTTGAGGCGGCCTGGAATTATCACCAAACCTTAGCCATAGAGAAAGGATATAATAGAGGGACTCGCACACACAGACGGACACGAGTTACAAAGACAAGCACAAGTGGGAACAACATACAATGTCGCTGTTTTGTCAACCGCTGTCAAAAATTCAACTGAAACTGATGGCATAGATAAAACACGGCTAAGTATATGTGCAGCATGAGTTGTCAAAGATGTATAAGTCTTCTGATACTTTTCAACTCAGGTTAATTTACCTTTATCACTTTCGGTCATTCGCTAGGATTCCATTTATAATAATAAATCCTACTAATATTATAAATGCGAAAGTTTAGATGTTTGGATGTTTGTTACTCAATCACGCTTAAACGGCTGAACCGATTTGAATGAAATTTTGCACGAAGATAGTTTATAGCCTGGATTAAAATATAGGATAGTTTTTATCCCGGGTCCACGCGGACGAAGTCGCGGGCGGAAGCTAGTCGGCCTATATACGTCCCACTGCTGGGCACAGGCCTCCTCACATGTACGAGAGCGGACGGGCAGTAGTCCCCACGCCGGCCCAGTGCGGGTTGGGGACTTCACAATACACCTTTGAATTTCTTCGCAGATGTATGCAGGTTTCCCGCGCGATGTATTCCCGTCACCGACTCCATCTATGTATTCCTCTATCTACGCGTATTGCCATACATTACCGAAATATTTATATCACCCAACTTTTTATAACCACCTACCCGCTGACATAATCTGAAACGTCTGAACAAAGAACAACGATGAAAAAAATAAAGGTACTTATAAAAAAAAGACGTTCGAGGGGTGTTATAAGTTTAAAGTGTCTGTCTGTGTATCTGTCTGTGGTAACGTAGCTCCCAAACGGATGGACCGATTTGAATGCGGTTTTTTTGGTGTCATAGATAATTTTATCCCGAGTGTTCTTAGCTATGTTTCATGAAAATCTCTTCAGCCGTTTTTGAGATATTGGACTTTGAAATGAAAATGTCGGGGTTTACAACTTTTTCTAAGTTGGATTATTTAACTTATTTAACTGAATAACATTAGAGAGACATTTTTATCTGAATGTAAACCTACAATATTAGACTAATTATGTACTGAACTTATACAAGAGTTAAACTATAATCAATTGGTGGGGAAATGTTTATGGATAATTTATTTTTTACCCGGTTTTCGCTCTTTTAGTTAGCTGTTATATTTGTATTTCAATACATCCCTGGCGTTTAGCGGAGCACCGGAGAATGGTACAGTCAGCGTCATATAGTCTGTAACCTCCAAAGCGCCGAATAGTTCGTAACACATCTTTATGTTTATGGGAATAACGATGTGTGACGAAGTATTTGGTGCTTTGGATGCTACAAACTATATGATTCTGACTGTACAATGTGCAAGGGCATCTGGACCGCCATTTTTCTATTAGTGCATTCGTAACCTATTGCTTCCCTAAGCACCAAACTGACCATATCGTAAAAAGTCGTTACAGCCACCTAGAAAGTTCAATTGAATATCGACTCTATGTCCCTACATAGAGTCGATATTCAATTGAACTTTCTAGGTGGCTGTAACGACTTTTTACGATATGGTCAGTTTGGTGATTTGCGGTTTTAGTAAACAAAGCTATTGTTCCTTTAAGTAGATTAGACCAGTAAACGAATAAAACCGTAGAATGCGAATGCTTACAAATTTCTACCCAAACACGTGCCTAAAACCCGGTATGCGCATGTTCGAGCTAAACGCCGGCGGCCTGGCATCGTTTTGACACCCCGCCCCCATCCCCGTGCATAATGGCAATGGCATCCATTATGTGGGGTCATTTTGCTGCGCCTCTTCATGGGCAGGTGTACTAAGGCTGGAGTGGAAGGGCTTGCCTGCCGAGTGCGACAGACGGCCGGCCGTAAGCGAGGCAGGGCTTTGCTAGAAATAAGTTTCTGACATACATTTCATTTTTGGTATAAGCTTTTATTGGCGACTACTGGCGTACTTTTCTGTATACCGTCATCAGCTACTCATTGAGACCATTCTAACGAGCCTAAACTCAACGGGGTTACGTCGGTTATGTACTGAATTCCCATGGCCAGCTGCTGTTTCCATCATCAGATCAGGTCGATGGTACCATAATGTTGAATTGTCATCTAAACTATATAAATAAAATAAAATAAAAATCTTTTATTTCAGACCTTATTTGATCCATTGGTTTTGTTAGTTTAAACCTTACGAACTAAGTTAGATATAATATAAGAAAAATATTATCTTCAAATCTTTTTTTTATAAGTATATAATATAAAAAGATATTTGAAGATCAGCCATGTTTTATGAGCCCCAATGGGATCAATACCTAGGCTGATCTTGAAACCTGGCAACCAATGTGGGTTGTTATCTCCAAATGTGTCTCTTTCGATTACTAAACGTTTCGATCTGTATGATGTAATAGTAAAAATGAAAAAAAAATCTTCGAGTATATGCTATGGCAACCAACTAAAGTCCAGTGTTCCTAAGTAGTATCTATCACTGAATTGCATTTCTGATCTGCCACCTTGTGAGGTAGGGTTTCGTGCAACGGGAGCTTAGACTAATACCTTTACCCAAAATTTCAACTCAATTGGTTGAAGATATCTGCTTCAAAATTCAGTTGCAAGTTTCCACCCGAACTAACAGTTACACACACCCACAGAACACTAAATACTAGTGTGCATACTTAGCTACATACATTGCAAGTTAATAGAAAAACCTTGTAATAACTACAACTTGAAAACTACAAGTTGAAAAACCCCCGACATTTTCATTTCAAAGTCAAATATCTCAAAAACGTCTGAACAGATTTCCATGAAATTTACATTTCAGATACGTAGGCGGGATGATAAGTAACTGGCCTTAGCTATTTAAAAAGTTTGAATTTAAAAATAAACTAGCGTAATTTAAGCTTCGTGTCTCTGGCTATCTGTGTTCGAAATATGAATTTGATGGCTTAAATATTTTATCGATTTTCTGTTATTTGAAAATATATTGTGACGATTGTTTTCAAAATGGATAAAATTGAACAAAGAGCGGTGATAAAGTTTCTTTACATGAAGGGTATGAAGGGGATAGGTATTTATGAAGAGTTAAAGAATGTTTTGGGTGAATGTGCTCTTTCTCACGCCACAGTAAAAAACTGGGTGGCTGAATTTAAACGAGGCCGTACAAATGTCCAAGATGAAGCCCGCTCTGGACGTCCAAAAAGTGCCACAACTCCGGAAATGGTCTCCAAAGTGCACGATATGGTTTTGGCAGATCGACGATTGCAGTTATCAGAAATAGCTGACACTACAGGGATATCAAAGGAACGGGTACATCATATTCTAAGTGAAGAATTAAATATGAAAAAGTTATCCGCCCGTTGGGTGCCGCGATTGCTTACGCACGATCAAAAAAGAATCCGCGTGCAAAATTCGGAAGAATGTTTGGATCGTTTTCAGAAAAATAAAGCTGATTTTTTGCGTCGATTTGTAACAACAGATGAAACATGGGTTCACCACTACACGCCAGAATCAAAAATTCAATCAAAACAGTGGACTGAATCTTGATGTTCGGGTCCCAAAAAAGCTATGTCTGTAAAGTCGGCTGGAAAAGTTATGGCTTCCGTCTTTTGGGATGCTAGTGGAATTTTGATGATAAGACTACCTTACCAAAGGTAAAACTATTAATGGGGAATACTATGCTAATCTTTTAGATAAGCTTCATCAATGCATTCAGCAAAAACGACCAGGCTTAGCAAAAAAAAAATCATCTTCCATCAAGACAACGCTAGGGTTCACACATGTGTTAAAGCCATGGCAAAAATCGGCGAATTAAAGTATGATTTGCTGCCCCATCCACCTTATTCGCCTGATCTGGCACCATCCGACTTCCACCTGTTCCCGAAGCTTAAAACTTTTTTGGGTGGACAGAAATTTGCCACTAATGATGCCGTCATAGCCGCTGTGGAGGAGTATTTTGGAGGCCTCGAAAAGAATCATTTTATGGAGGGCATCGCAGCTTTAGAGCGAAGATGGAATAAGTGCATAGAGCTAGGTGGAGACTATGTCGAAAAATAAAATTAGTTTTAACACCGAAATTCAAATATTTTCTACTTAGGCCAGTTACTTATCATCCCACCCTCGTACACAGACACGTTAAACTTATAACACCCCACTCTTTGCGCCAGGGGTTAAAAATAGGAGGAAATATATAATATAAGTTATAGTAACTCACCGGCCAGGAACGGTGCCCGCTCAGCGTCCAGTTTCACGAATCTGGTCTCCACGTGCTTCTTGGCCAGGATCTTCAGGTGCATGTCGACGATGCGGCAACGCGGCGAGTCCGACTTGTAGAAGTGGCACACCACGTTGTCAGACTTGCTGCTGACGGCGAAGAACTCCTTCTCGCCGTCCAGCTCCGAGTACTCTCCGTGACCCTATCATTGGAATTATAATTTGCTTACTTAAATCTTCGACACGAAAGGACCATTTTGATATTGGACCATTTACTTATGGTATGGTATTGTAGAAAACACGGCAATAGAGAGATCTCTCAGGGACCGAAATCCCAATGAGAGTTGTTTGGATTTTATATACTTATATGCAAAGTGATTTATGAAACTTCTATAGCGCGATGCAGAACACGTCAGATTCGACAACTGACAGGAGTGACGCCACATCGGCCCCCTTCAAGACAGAGGGGTCAGCGACGATGTATGAAGAGTGCAGCTTGCCAGTGCTCAGAGCCAGCGTGGCGAGCGAGCGCTCAGACCCAGGGTGGCGAGCTAGTAGGAGAGAAGTGAGAGATAGTCTGGCTTGCTGACAGTTGGGCGTCAGTCAGGATCCTCAGAGTTGCGCTTATGTCCATTGTCGGAGGTCATCAATGTAGAAGTCACGGCAATAGAGATCTCTCAGGGACCAAAGTCCCAATGTTTTTTTTTTTTTTGAACCTGACTGTTGCTATAATAGGACGAACCCAATATAGCGGTCGAATTGCGTGGTTGGAGGGTAGCCTGGGGAAAATCCAGGGGGAGCCTCCGGCACGACCACGCGGGAAAGTTTGTGCACTGGAATACTCTACGAGTTTGCGCTCCAGTGAGATTGGTTGAACGGTATCAACCGAATCTGGGGTGTGAGTGGTGTCGGACTACTGGGAGTTTTATCGCTGGTTCGCTAAAACCTAGCCTAGCTGAGAAGAGTCCAGCAAGAAACTCAGCTAGGCCCGACTTGGGTCGGACTGACTCTACCCGGTATGCGGCGGTACCGGGACGAATAGGGACTGTATGTGTCTGTGTTGTCGCGATCTCGCGGTGGACGTCCCCGCCGGCGGGAACGCCGAAGTGTACGCGATGTGTTGGACGCCGAAAGCGCAGCGTACCATCTTTCGATGGACGCTGTGATTTCGTCGTCCGGGTCCGTGAGTGTGTGCCTAGGACGCCGGACCGTGCGGCCCCTAATCAGTGAGCGCCGAGTAACGACAGAGGGGGGAGGGATGGGAACGTAATCAGCAGCCTTCCTAACTAACGGATTCCTATGGTGGGGAGCGTTGTCAAAATAACGTCTGGCAGCCTGCTTAAAGAAACCATACATGGTGCTAATCCCCATGTCGTGGTGCAGGCTGAGGTTCGATTGGTACCACGGGGCACCAGTCGCCCTACGGAGAAAACGATTCTGAATGACCTGAAGCGGCTTGAGCGATGACATAGGCACGTGAGCAAATGCTACACTTGCATATGTCATGATTGGACGAACACAAGTCTTGTAGAGTGTCAGCTTATTTCTAAGTGACATTTTACTAAACTTGTTGATCATCGGCCCAAGCCTTCCTAGTACGAACAACGCGCGGTTGCGAACCCTGCGGATGTGGCTACGGAAAGTCAGTCTCCTGTCGAGGGTCACTCCAAGATATTTGGCCTCGTTGACCCAGGGGATGGGTCGGTCAAACATCTGGATCGGAGCCACCCGTCTTTCTGTACTAACGCAGTCAGACGGGTGGAAGACTATTGCAGTGCTTTTTTCCGGGTTGACTTCGATACGCCAAAGATTAAATCAACGACCTAGGTCGGTGATTGCCTCTTGGAGGTATCGCCGGATAGTAGCGTACTTACAATGGGTCGTAAAGAGCGCGGTGTCGTCCGCAAACAACCCCAGTTGCACCTTAGGGTGCCTGGGAATGTCGTTCGTGAACAACGAGTAGAGAGTGGGAGAGAGCACGGAGCCTTGCGGGACTCCGGCCCGGATGGGGTGTGGGTCCGAGTACGTTCCCTCCAGTCGGTATCGAAAGCTTCGATCACTGAGAAAATCTCGTATGGTGAGTACGAGTCTGTCCGGTATACCGAGCTGGTATAACTTATATACCAGCCCGTTATGCCAGACCTTATCGAAGGCTTTCGCCACGTCGAGAAAGATCGCACCGGTCTTGAGCCCCTGGAATCGAGAGAAACCGTCCAACACGTGCTCCGTGACGCGGTGCACCTGTTGGACGCATGAGTGTCCGGATCTAAAGCCGAACTGCTCGTCGATGAGGAGGTTATTCTCAGCCGTAAATCTGAAAATTCTCGTGAGTAGGATATAGCTTTCCAAGGGAGCTAAGTAAGCTGATCGGCCTATAAGAGGCAGGCGAGGTCCGGGGGTTACCGGGCTTCGCTATCCCTATGACCGTTGCACATTTCCACGCGGCTGGAAAGTGAGCATTGGTCAGCGCGGCATTGAAGATGCCAACCAAAAGGAGGAGGAGGGTTTCGGGGAGAAGTCTCAGGATGCGATTGGATACACCATCCGCACCCGGAGCCTTCCTAATACGGAGACGCCTGACATGGTCACTGACTTCCTTAACCGACACCGGTAAAATGGGTGAAGTTACGGGGAGACGCGATCTCCTGTCCACCTCGGAATCGACCCTTCTAATATGGGCTTCGTCGGTGTGGAGGAGGTTGGGCGAACATTGGGACTCTAGGCTACTCGCAAGGCATTCGGCTTTCTCACTGTCCTCGAACGCGGGGGTTGAGTGATCCGGTCGATCCAAGGGAGGGATAGTCCAACAGGCATCGGATTTGAGAGATCTCGCTAGTTTCCAGTAAGCCAGATGACTAGGCGTTATCTCCCCCATCAGATCCCTGAACGAGTTCTCCCGAAATTCGGCAATTCTCTGTTTGGACTCGTTAGACAAGTCCCTCAGGATTTGCCGATTTTCGGCAGAAGGGTGATTTGAATAGGTACGGATGGCGCGATTTTTCCTTGTTACCAACTCTCTCAGTTCCCTAGGTAGGGGTCGGTGTTGGATGTCCTCCGCCGACACCTCCCTTGAGGCCTCGCTTCGTACAGCGTTGAGGTAGTTGGTGAAAGAATCGATCGCTTGGTCTGTCTGTTCGGTTGTAGTTATATTGTCTGGGATGTCTCTAAGCAAGGGGGGATCTGTCTGTAAGAGACCTGTTTGCACCTTGTCCCAGTCCACGAGTGTCCTGGTTCGAGGAGTACTATTGGGGTGAGGACCTAGTCTCAAAAGGACTGGCCTATGATCCGAGTCTAGTTCGTGTATCACTTCTATAGAACGCAGAGTTAACGCTACGTTCTTTAGCAGTGCTATGTCGAGTATGTCAGGTCGGTGATCTACGTTATGGGGGAAGTGAGTCGGTTCTAAGGGAGCGAGGAGATCGAAAGGGAGGCTATCGATCAAAAGGTGATGAAGCCGATTGCCGTTGGGATTGGTTGCTACGCAACCCCAGTTAGTATGTTTACTATTTAGGTCAGGCCACGATGACCGAAGGACCTAGGGAGGCTAAAGAGTTGAGGTCAGTCAAAAGTAAGTCTCGTTGAGGTGAAAGGTAGGTTGAAGCAATCGATATCGGGGGGTGACCCTCCATCGAGATGCGACAGACCGACACTCCCATATTTGTCAGGGGCGGGGGATTGAGTCTTATGCAATGCAAGTTACGTTTGTAGAAAATGAGCGTGCCCCCGAATGGCTTACCATCTTGCCTATCATCTCTAATCTGAGCGTATCCAGGGACGCGAAAGGCTCTAATGCTGGGACGATAAAAGGTCTCTTGGACCAGGAGTAAATCTACTGAGTGATCGCGAAGGCGTGGGCTTCTTTCTTGTCGTGAATTACACTAACATCCGCATCCGAAAAAACTCCGCGTCGATTTTGGCGGATGCGGTGGCTGATGTTAAAATTTGTGCGGAACTTCCGAGGTTGCGGATGCGAATGTCTGCAACATCCCTGGTGTAGGCTCTATAAAGCTTGTAATGATAAGAAGTGTCTCACGATGGCGAGCCACTCCTGCTTCTTCGTCGCGCGCTGCTTCATCTCGCGCAGCCGCTGCTGCCGGATCGCTTCCAGGTCGCTGTTGTCCAGCGCATCCAGCCTGCGCAGACAAAATAATCATCATAGCTATAGGCGAAACATGTCCGCTGATAGACTTAAGCCTCCCCTAGAGACTGCCACGTTCCTGCCCTGCGCCTCCCGGTACGTGGTCGCCACTTGAGACCCGCACCGCCCCAACGGCCATCACTTCGACATGCAATGTCCCATCCACGGCCACTTAAGTTTAGCGATTAGGAGGGCTACGTTTTTGCGATTTTTATAGGTATTCAAGTTCAAAATAGTATCATGAAGAGGTAATCATTGTGACTTAGTGAGTTTGCACGTCACGGGTAATCTGCAAATAGTCAGACACGACCATTATTTCTGGATGTCTATTTTAACAATCGCCACACCGTCATCATATCAGCCGAAAGACAAAATTAAAATATCGAGTTCCAGGCAGGACTTGGTTCTTCTCTTCTGTCCATGTTTAGCTTTGTATCTCGTTGGTGTGTCAAATATAGGTAGTACATTACCGCAGAGACCGTGAAGTAAGGAATTGCTGGACGAGTCCAGCAATCCCTGTTCCGGCCGAGGATTGTATAGTGCTTTTCTCAAACGATGTGAGGAAATATTAAAATTAAAATAAATACAAGATAGTCAGAGTTGTGACTTATTTGAAATACTTGTGTTTGAAATGCAAATACAAAATACCTATTTTATATTTTGCACAAATACTTTTTTTTAAGTATTTTGTATTTTATTTGCAATACTTTTCGAAATGTATTATATATTTGACAAATATGAAATATTTTTTTACTGCCAAGTTTCAAAAGTATTACCTTTACCACTCAAATTTTCAAGTGGATGGGTCAGCGATTCGGCAAATGGCCACTAGACGCGCTGCAACTTTGAAAGTGTATGTGCAAAATGACAGTTAAAACAAAGTGAACGTTATTATCTGTGAAACAATGACTTTTCACTTCGCTTTTTAACGAGATTGACTTCCATTTTGATCCGATTAATAAAATAATCCTTTTTGAAAGTATTTTATTTGAATAAAGTATTTTGAAAATACCTATTTTGCATTTAGTATTAAATACAACAAGCAAAAGTATTTTGTATTTTGCATTTGAAATATTAAATTAGAAAAGTACTTGCATTTTGTATTTAAATACTTTTTAAAATGTATTTTGTACATGTCTGAAGATAATCAATTAAATAATAGGTAATTTGCCGCCTTTTTATTTTTTAAACATGACATTTGAACAAGCCTTTCAAGCACCATGTTTAACCGCACATTAGTATACTGAGTACCATAGATTTTGTTTTTTTTTCGTCGCAAGCATGCTTACAGAGTCTAGTGGTGGTTGGCAGTATGTAATTTTTCCTTTGTCAGTTTAATATTAGTAAGCAAATTTAAAAAGTTAGAGTAGTGGACAGTAATTGGTTTTGCTTAGGGGAGCCTTAAACAAGAAACTTCATTTCGTGATATTAACGCATACATTTCCGAGCATGTTTGAGAAAAATAAATTATCTTGCTTGTCCAATGTAATATTTTATTTGTTACTTCTCAAATGTTCGATGATATGCCTGAATAGCCGTGTCCACACCGGACGAGCGGCTCGCCCGAGCCATCAAAAACGCTCGCCCGAACGGTTCGGGCGAGCCGTCAAAAGAATCGGCCGCAAGCGCTCGGTCGGTGTGGACGGGCGTTCGGGCAAACGCGCGCGGCTCGCCCAAGCCACATCGGCTCGGGCGAATTTACCTACCGATAGTTGAGCTCACGATCGCGATGAAGCCGCACGTGCGCAAAGCTGTCGCTGCGACAACATTAATTTTGCTTCTGCTAGTTCGAAATCGGAGGAAATGTATTAAAAAAAACCGCAAAATGTGGATGCGCAAAATTTATATATATATACATATATACGCTATAATATATACGCTATAGTTCAACTTAACTCAGCAAAATTGATGAAGGAGCAGGAGGAAATAAAATACAAATTTATTTTTGCCATTGTCAAATATTTTTCAAAGCTTTATCTCTGTAGGAATAACGTCCAAATTAGAACGATTCGAATTTGCTCAATAGCAAAACGGTAAAGGACGCGTGGACAAAATTACTTTATTTGCAGAATATGCAATTGCAAAGTGTTTAACGGCTTTATACTCTTAAGAATAGCGTTCAGTTTTGAATGAAGTCGAATCGGCTAACAGCAAAATATAAGTTTTATAAAACAAAATGGAATTTGCATTTACGGAAAATGTGTTACGACCTTATACTGTTAACAATAAAGTACAAATTAGAATAATAATACGTAGGGCAAAAATCGCCCTCGCCTTCTGTCGTTCGGCCGAACAAAACCACCGTTCACATAGGCTGAGCCGGTCGCGGCTCGGGCAAACCGTTCGGGCAAGCATTCGGAGGCTCGCCCGAACGGCACGGGCGAGCCACCGCTAGCCCGAATCACGTCCACACCGGGCGAGCACGTTTGGGCGAACGGTGTTCGGGCGAGCCGCTCGTCCGGTGTAGACACGGCTAATTGTGATTGCACAGCAGGAAGCCGGCCGCTGTGGCAACAATGCAGCATCGGGCCGATACTGTCGCGTGGCGACAACATGCTCTAACTAATACGGAGCGGGCCGCGGGCAGCTACTATATCAACAAGCGGTTCTCTGAATTATAATTCCACCAAATTGAAAAAAACGTTATTGTACGAAAATTTGCCAATATTAATTTTGTAAGTATTAAGAAGTAACGCTGCTAACGAAATCTTTCAATCAGTTCCTTCCTACAATTTTTCCTATAATTTAAATTTATAATTTCGTTAGCAGCGTTACTGCTTAATACAAACTTAATTTGGTATGGGGTGGCGCATCGTTACTGACGATTTCTCAATATACATTGAGACGTTGGTGCCTTAGTCTTCTGGTAGATGTCGCTACACGCCTCCCCAAGGCGTTGTAGGAAGGAACTGATTGAAAGATTTAGTGGCTGAGACAGATTGTTCCGATAGCTCAGTTGGTTAGTAGCGACGGGCCATGAATGCTTGTGGTCGCCGGTTCGAATACGGCTCGGAGCATATTTTTTTAATTGTTTTCCTTTTATTTAAATTTATAATTTGCCAATAGTTAGATTTCAGTGAGTCATCGGCGAAAAGTTGGTTGGCAAGTGAAATTCGAACGAAAAAAGTTGTGAGAAAAGGCAGAACACGTCAACAAGCACACACCTCTCCAGCTCGCCGTCGAGCTGCTTCTCCACGGTCTGCGCCACGTTGTACAGCACCTGCTCCATCTACAACAATATACCATTATTGGACGAGTGATCATCATCATATGGCTGCTACTGGGAATGTGAAAAAATATCGTGGCAGTAGTACATATAATGAATTTAAAAGGAAAACTATCACGGCTAAGTAGGCGTAACTAGTTACCGAGTAATAGTCGACAAACTTAAAATGTACTTAGAAATGCCAACTTTCGTACAAATTCGGCTAACGCAACCATTTAGATAGATTCGGCGTTTTTCTTGCCATAGCCAGTTCTGATCTTTTTAGTTTTCTGGATGTGTACTGTGGCCCTAACCATTCTATGGTCAGATAGGTAATTTATATTAAGAATGTCTACATTTTTAAATATTGTGGGTTGGTTTGTTAGTATGAAATCAATCTCGTTCTTTATTTTACTATTTGGAGAGCACTAGGTCCATTTGCGATTGGGTCTTTTCTTTAAAAAAAAATCAAAAAAGAATAATTAAGGTTTTCTCTTCTGGTAGTCCTTTGCCGATCTTGGCATTGAAGTCACCCATTACTATGATGTTTTTGTGAGCCTTCTCTACTGCAGTGTTGAGGGTGTTATAGAACTCTTGTATTTCGTCGTCCTTGGCTGTTTCGGTTGGAGAATAAATTTGAATTATTGAAAGTTGATAGTTGTCGAATTTCAAGTTCACTACAGCCACACGTTCGTTAAGCCAATTAAGTTTTCAAGGTTTTGTTTCATGTGTTTTTTAAGTAAGAAGCCAACTCCGAACTGGTCCGGTGCGAAAAAATTACGTTTTCGTTCCCATACAAAAAAATACCAGTTTCTGATCCCTGGTTCGCACTGCCGCCCGTTCGGTGGGCCACAATCGGATTTTGAGATAGCACTGGTTAGTTAATTATTTTATTTCCACTAAATAGCACAGAGCAATCGTTTCAAGTAGTCACTGTTTGACAGCCGGCACCGGCAAGTGCGTATGGGGCCTTACAATGAATAGGCGGAATATTCCGTTTATACTAAACAGACATTCTGTCACATATGTTCTTTCTTTAATAGATTTGTTTTGGCTCCCGTGATCAACATTTATAGAAAGAAAGAAAAAAAGAAAGAAGACATTTATTCACTACACAAAAGACACACAGAGACAAAGGGAGTAGAAATACAATACAATTGACACAAAATGTGTGTGTCTTCGCGGCAGTGAATCGGTCGCCGTCTCAGCATTATGCCGAGGTGTCAGACACCTACAGCGCTGATTTTCAGACAGCACCGTACGTGACCCACGGAACGCAACACAACATACTGCCGATACAAACGTAAACACATAAATAAATAATTAATATAATACATTTGTTAAATATGTAACACAAGCACAACGGGATGAGAGACACAATGTAAAAAACGCGAAACAGTTAAAAAAAAAGAAGAAAATTAAATAAAGTGCTGGATGGGTTAGGGTTGGGATTTTTGAAGCGTCAACAAATAGCCCTCAAGCTGGCGCCTAAAGCTATACCTGCTAGACGCTCCTTGGATAGGTGGGGGGAGATCATTCCAACACTTAGACGCCGCGAATCTAAAGCTACCACGAAACGCCGCGGTCCGATGCTTTGGCACCAGAATCATCGCCTTACACCTACGCGCACTCTTGGGCCATACCAGTCTACTCAGCAAATATGCTGGGACCCCAGATCGCACTATGCCAAAGAGAAGAGTGGCGAGGTGAAGCCGTCTGTGTGCAGGCATGTTCAGCAGACCAGCGGCGTTCAAGTAGGGAGTGATATGGGAGTCGGAAACAGAAACGAATGCATGCGTTTTGCACTTGTTGTATCAGCTTTTTTGTACGAGCAGTAATGACAACAGCCAGCATAGACAACATCACAATAGTTTAATCTTGACAATATCAGCGATTCACAAAGGTTAATACGCAAATCAACACTTAAGTAATCGCGATTGTAAAGAACTTTAAGGCGGTAGAAGCAGTTACTCACAACTTTTAGTATGTGGTTCTCAAAGCGCAGCTTGCCGTCCATGAGGAGGCCAAGGTTAGTTGCTTCTACCACCCTCTCTATTGGTTCGCCCATGATAGCCACCTTACTGGTAGTCAAAGTCTCGAGGTTACTGATGGTATTACGGATTTGATGCTCTGACCCAAAAACAACATATTTCGACTTGTTCGGATTAAGGACTAGGCAGTTCTTTTCCGACCAAGTAGAAATACGTTCTAGGTCTGCGTTAATGGTATTGACCGCAACAGATATGTCCTTGGGTACGCTAGAGAGGTATAACTGGAGGTCGTCAGCGTAAAGATGGTATCTACTGCCTCTTATATTGTGAGTGATGTCAGCACTATACAATATAAGAAGCAGGGGACCCAGTATTGAACCTTGCGGCACACCTCTTTCCACAGGGCAAAGAGCGGACCGCAAAGTGTTACCATCCATCCTACGCAACGCCACCGTCTGCACGCGGCCGGAGAGATAACTATCAAACCACTTGACTGCAGAAACATCAAACCCGTAATATGACATCTTCGATAGAAGTAAGGACACATTTATGCAGTCAAAAGCTCTTGAAAAATCCAGAAGAACGAGAATGGTACTCTCCCGAACATCCCGAGCCTGTAGAATGTTGTCTACTATATCAAGCAACGCAGTAACTGTCGATCGACCCTTGCGAAAACCTGACTGTAGCTCAGGTAGGATGCCATTTTACTCCAGGTATGCCGAGAGCTGGTTGCAAACCACGCGCTCTATTACCTTTGATGCGCAAGGGAGTATACTTATGGGACAGAGCTCGGACAGATTAGCTGGATTTGGCTTTTTTGGTAATGGAGTCACTTGAGCAATTTTCCAGTCCACCGGGAAAGTCATAGTCTGTATACTTCTGTTAATAATGTGGGTCAGTATGTCAGCAGTCCTAGGCAGCGTCAACAGTAGCATGTCAATGTCAATCATGTCGAGTCCCTTTGCAGTAGTCTTAATTGATGTCAATATTTTTGTGACAGCTGCAACAGTCGAGAAAAAAAGTTTTATTGCAGTGTCTGTCAAACTCATAAAATGTCATGTCCGATATCAGTATATCCAGAAAATGTCCGTTCAATAAGTCAGGGTCGTCAAAATGATGCGGGAGATCTATTTGCGTCCGGAAATCTGGAAATAACAGTAGCACACACAGCGAACATAGGTGCATGTAATATGCCTAAAATGGAGAATAAATAACTTTGACTGTAACAAATGTAATACATTCAGTATATGCACCTCTCCCTACGATGCCTACACACACACATGCTCGTTACGCACACTAACTCACTTCCCACCTACGCATCCAGACTAACCTAGACTATATAATTATACTAGCTTCCGCCCGCAACTTTGTCTGCCAGGACTCGGGATAAAAACTATCCTATATTTTAATCCAGGCTATAAACTATCTTCGTGCCAAATTTCATTCAAATCGGTTCAGCCGTTTAAGCATAATTGAGTAACAAACATCCAAACATCTAAACTTTCGCATTTATAATATTAGTAGGATCTGTAGTTGCACCACCCACAATTTGTTTGCTTTAAACCCTTTCACTGGTAGATAATGCTTACGGCATTAAGTCCGCCTTTTGTATGATGAGTTGTTATTTTGTACAATAAAAAAAAATTAAGTAAATTAATAAAAATTGCAATATATGCAATGAAGTCCAGCTCAGCTAACCTTTAATATGAGTTGATTGTTAAGAAGGTTGCATTGTGTTAACTCTATATTTGTACTATTTACATATGTTTCCTAGCAACTGTTACTTTATTATTATAAAATACATACATACATTCACACCTTAATTCCCAAAAGGGGTAGGCAGAACACATGAAACTTACGTTCCAGGGGCACTTTTAGCATGAATGTGGGTATGAAAGATCGATAAAATGTTATAAACTACTCATTGAAAATCATGAACCGAACATAAGCTTGTTTAAAACGATCGCCGGCCATAAACCACTGCTTTTTCACCAAGTGAAGGGGTGGACGAATGTAAAAGGTACCAACCTATATAAACGCGAACATGCTAGCTAGGTACGAGTTGAACTATGGTCAGCATTTGCAGTCTACAAAACAGAGTGCAGAGGGTTGCATATCCACCGGCAGTCCATTTACATTCGACGTTTTCAAAAATATCAGATATACCTTGTAAGGGCTGATTATAAGCTGAATTGGCACGAAAAATGCGTAATACGTATTGAAAAAAACACGCTCCAGTCTTGGGGAACAATAAATAAAAGCAATAGTTAACCAAAACGACCATTTACGGGACGGTGACCTCATTCGGGCCAAAGCGACGCATGTTGCTTTTTTACTAAATACCTCTAAAACTACTGGTTACACGCGAAAACCGCAGATACCAATCAGGTGATTAGATAAAAAATAAACGATTACCCACCTTTTTCCACTGAAATTTACTTAAAATCTGATATAAAACAAATTTATTTTCAGAATTAAATAGAGGAACTTCAATACAACGTGAAGCTACGAAGTAAAAGAAAAGTCGTTTGGCACTGACGTATGTCAAAGACGGCCACACAGAGGGGGTACCACGAAATGAAAACGAACTTCGTTCGTGTATCTCCGTCTTTGTCGCTCGAACATTCAAGTGCGACAGAGAGGGAGATACACGAACGAAGTTCGTTTTCGTTTCGCGGTAGGCCGTGTTAATTTTTTTTTCCTGTTATTTTATTCCGGGCTGCCAGTTAACTCATTGGTAGATTTAGTAGTTTCGTTCGTCGCACAGATTACGTTCGTCGTTAAGCTCAGAGACTCATCCCTCGGAATAATAATAAACAACTCATCCTATGTTTCCTACGCCAGCTCTTTTTATTACTCCAAATAAAGTAATGTTTTCAGCATTTTACTACTGACACGATTGATGGCTAAATTACACATATGCATGTGAGAATGAAACGGGCATATAGTAAGTAATATAATCGTTACTTACTATATTACAAAGAGGGAAAATGTGACATTATAGCTTTGTACGTAGGGAGCAATATCCAGAACGCTTTTCAATAATTCTTATACCTGTTTAGAATGGACTTTGTTGCTAGGTGATACAGCCTATTTTTCTGTGGATCTAAATAATAAGAGTAAAAGTACCTTTAGGTCCTATCAAGATACATTTGTAAGGCTCCACCGACGGTGATTTGCCTGCATTCTTTGCAACATACGGAAAACTATTTTTTTTTAAGTGAAAACTTCTTTAGCGGCGCTGTGCACTTTGTGATGGGGAAAAATTGTAAAATGGGGATCCACATTGTGATTTTACCCCAGTAATTAGAGACCAAACCTGCGATACCTCCCGACCTCGCAAGATATAAGGGCTACTTGGGTATACCTACTGGGGATCTCTGCCCAAGTGGAGTCGTTTAGTTCTCCCCTACTCGTGGGATTTCGTATGGATTCATTAAACACAAAAACAACCACTCAAAACGGTCCTTCTCTGTACCTCAACATAAACGCTCCTTCTCAGGACCAAACATTAGAGGGAAGGGTGCAAGCAAGCACGCCGGTCGTCCTGGGGGAGAGGATGGTACTTAGGTCAGCAACTCCTAAAGTTCCAGAAAATGAGATGGTGAAAGCCCGTAGTGGCAAAGGAAGTCGAGTCTGGCCCTGGAAGCATAATTACAGTGCAATCCGAGTCGGCTCTTGACAATGGGAACAGAGATGGTTCAGCTGAGTCGGACTCAGCCATGAGTTGTGCAACAGTGGATGGGGGCAAGGGACGGTTTTGGCGGAAACGCGGTCTCAGCAGCGGCTCGGGGTCAGACTCCGAGTGGACGCCAGAGCAGAAGACCAAGTCCACCTCAAGGAAAAGTCGTGGTCGGCCTCCCTTCACAGAGCATTATGTTCGCCTTGCCAAGGCCAAAGAGGACTTAAATCACGCCAAGAGGGAGGAGCTGCAAACAAGGACGGAGGAGCTAGCCGGCCTACACCGGTCGTTTTTGAGCCACACTCAGGCCGGCAGTATAAAAGAGGTCATTGACCTGGCCTGCGCGGGGGACGAGCACTCTGCGGCCTCGCTGTGTCGGCGGGTGCATAGCAGCTTGCAGGAGATAGCCTCGGTTGCCACAAAATCAAGCAACCTCAAAGGCACCTCCGTGAGGGCCCTCAATGACGCAGTTGAGACGATCAGAGCCATGGTTGTTTACCTCATGCTATACGCACTTCGACGGAAGAGACGCGGATTCTGCAGGCGCAAAATGACCGCCTGCGAGCTGAGATGACGGAAATGCGCACCGAAATGGCGCAGATGAGAGCGGATATTCGGGACCAGTACAAGAAGCAGTCTCCGGTCCCACTTCACTCAATGAAGAAGACGCAGCCCGCCAGTAGCTCGTGCGAGGGTGCACCTTTTAACATGGACGATGTGGTATGGTCCATGACAGCCCAGGTGGGGCTGATACTAGATGCGAGGTTGGGAGCTCTAGGGTAGGCTACTGCCGGCCCAACAAATGCGGCCTCTGCTAGCCGCCGACCGGAAGCGACAGGCTGAGCGGGCAGCTTCCCAGAGCCAGGAGCCTGCTCCGGCTCCCGAGCCGTATCAAGTTGCGGCTCCAAAACGAGGTCCTCCAATCTAACGGAGGAGCCCCAAAAGGGGAAGAGGAAAGAAGAAAATGTGAATAATAAGGTTTTATTTTTAACATATATAGTACAATTAACTAGTGAAAAACAGAAGCCGCAAAATGATTACATGTTAATTTGAATTCAGCTAATAATGTTAATAATAAGTTTTCGGCGAAATCATTTTATGCTCATATCTGTTATGCGTGGATATGACTAGAAGCATCAGAATTATGTACACATTAATATTCGGATTGATGTGAATCTGCGTAATCAAACTATGCGAATCTAAATTCTACCATAACAGTTTATGCGTAAAGTCAAGTTGGATTATGCCTTAAAGAATTAATTATTACAAAAAAAAGATTCCAAAACAGGGGGAACCATTACATAATAATAAATAAGCCCATATACGTCCCACTGCTGGGCACAGGCCTCCTCTCATGGATGAGAGATATAATAACATGTCCTAAAAATAGCGTGGGCCTGACGAGGTTTACTACTACGGTGACAAACAAGCCCACGGTCTGCCTGATGGCGAAGAGAATATAACCTGATGGTAAGCAGGCAGCCTATGGACGCTTACGATTTCAGAAAAATACAAGCGCGTTGCCGACCCTTTATATTGATTTGAGGATCTGTTGTGTTGATAGCTAGACGAACGCAGGTCCCTCACTCTCGACACATGTTCGAAAGCTCTGGCGACCTCACCACCAGGAACACAAAACCTACAAATAAGTATTGGCGTTATTATTGAGTAGGCGAGCAAAGCTCTCCGCTTCAGTTCGGGCCACAATTCTTTCGCATGTCGTGCTGCCCTGCTGTTCTCCTCTCCAGATCGCATGTCCGGTTGTCGAGCTGCCCTGTTGTTCTCCTCTCCAGGTCGCATGTCCGGTTGTCGAGCTGCCCTGTTGTTATCCTCTCCAGGTCGCATGTCCTGTTGTCGAGCTGCCCTGTTGTTATCCTCTCCAGGTCGTATGTCCGCTTTTCGAGCTGCCCTGTTGATGTTCTCCTCTCCAGGTCGCATGTCCGGTTGTCGAGCTGCCCTGCTATTCTCCTTTCCAGGTCGCATGTCCGGTTGTCGAGCTGCCCTGTTGTTCTCCTCTCCAGGTCGCATGTCCGGTTGTCGAGCTGCCCTGCTGTTCTCCTTTCCAGGTCGCATGTCCGGTTGACGAGCTGCCCTGCTGTTCTTCTCTCCAGGTCGCATGTCCGGTTGTCGAGCTGCCCTGCTGTTCTCCTCTCCAGGTCGTATGTCCGGTTGTCGAGCTTTCCTGCTGTTCTCCTCTCCAGGTAGTATGTCCGGTTGTCGAGCTGCCCTGCTGTTCTCTTCTCCAGGTAGTGTCCGGTTGTCGAGCTGCCCTGTTGTTCTCCTCTCCAGGTAGTATGTCCGGTTGTCGAACTGCCTTGCTGTTCTCCTCTCCAGGTAGTGTCCGGTTGTCGAGCTGTCCTGCTGTTCTCCTCTCCAGGTATTATGTCCGGTTGTCGAGCTGCCCTGTTGTTCTCCTCTCCAGGTCGCATGTCCGATTGTCGAGCTGCCCTGCTGTATGAATCGTATTTCTTAACCTGAACTTAACTGAAATTTTGTGAGCAGGTTCAATAATTATTTAATTATTAAGAACTTTTTGCCAATTCATTTTTTCGATGCCACTAGTTATGGTGAGATGAATAAATTAAAACAAAACAACTACGAATTAAAATCATTTAATCACATGTCGAATTTCCAATACAATAAACTAAATGAGGTAACAGATTTACAAACAAAAAACATATTTTACACATCTCAAATTCTCAAAAAAATCCTAATTACATATCAAAATATATCAAACACCACATATTCAAGCAAAATTTTACTCTGTCCTCATGGTACGTGGGGCGTTGTGCGTCGCGTTGCGAGCTATGTAACAGTGAACGCTTCCTTCTCATCACGATGAGAAATTTGTACTATACCTCTCGCGTACCTAGGTACGCGAGAGGTATGGTACAAACTAATTTACTTTGACCTAGGCACAAATAGGAGACAAAGCCATTGTCTTCATCACGTTCACGTGTGGTACCTCAATTAAGTCGTAGTTGAGCCTAATGTCGCGCCGCATGGAGCAGCTGTGCGCATGACCGAGTCAAGTGAAACCGCTGGTCGTTTACGTTGTACTAAGTATGCTCTAACTACTAATAATTATAAATATTATAGCCTGTCACTCCCACGATTAAGGGGAACCTCATATGTCGAAATCCGTCAAACATCCGTTGCAGGGTGTGCCAAAGAATAAGACATACACATATCAAGGGTCGGCAACGCCCATGTTACTCCTTTGGAGTTGCATGCGTCTATAGGCTGCGGTGTCCGCTTACCATCAGACGGACCGTACGCTTGTTTGCCACCGTCGTTGTATAAAAAAACCACACATATTCATACATACTTCCTGTTCTTCGGCAGTCGGGTAAAAAGTTGTTAATATTGATATCCCTTTCGTTTGCCGTTTGTACCTTGCTACTTTAACAATAGATTTACTATTCGATTAAACATGGCCTTTTTATTTTGATGCGTTTGTGGCACGTGGCTTAACAATGGTATTGTTGTACCGATGGGTCTTAAGATAAGATCAGTTCAAGAAACGGGATTCGGACTACAGTTCAATTATTAATTAAATAGGCAAGAGTGAATAGGCTATTACTGAACCAGAGGGCCTACCGCGAAAGGCATTCAAAGTTTTCCTTCTCTGTCAGACTTGCGAGTTCGTACGCAAGTGCGATAGAGAGAACTTGGAATGCCGTCGTCGGTAAAAGGCACTCGGTTAGCTTCGAGTTGGCTCTGGCGTCGCTTACCATCACCACGGTTAGCACAAGACGGCGCGCGAGATGTCTCGCGGCGATATAGACAGTCCGTCACTTTCTAAACGTTCTAATTAGAAAGAGATATATAGTCTATCGTGCCGCGAGATAGCTTGCGCGCCTTCCTGTGCTAACTGCCCAACATAAAGGAGTGTAATGTTTCATTAGTTTTATTCGTACTGCGCCGCTCCTCGCACCGTACAACGCCCCGCGGCTGCATAAGAGGCCTAATGGAATCATGAGCAAAGATTGTATTTACATTGATTATTTGTCACAATTTAAAAATTCTCAAATGATAGTGTGGCATGATCTTTCTTCATATTAACATCCAGTCCTTTAGATCCGGGAGAGATTTTAAAAAATTGTTCGTCGCTCGCACTCCGTGTTATTTTTTTTAATATCTTGCTAGCACGAATGTTGGACATAAATACTTCATCGTCACTACAACAAACAGAGACGCAGCTATAGTTGATACGAGACAGCAATCCATACAATACAATACAAATAGTCTTTTTATACACGTCGACTTTATTGTTTTAGTTAAGACTTCGTAAACCAAATTAAATTCACATACTTTTTACTATGAAGCTCCCAACTCAACATTTACAACTATTTAACAACTAAAATAAATTCGACCAATCACGTAGCGCCTTTTCTGAACTATAATGAATTTGACGAATAGGACGACGTCTTGACTACAGAAGAAAGGACTTAGGCATCGACCACAAAAAAGAAAAAGCCGTTGGCTGCGCTTCGTGTCAGCAGGGCTTAGATTTTCATTAGATACCAAGTTTTTTCAATTAGTTCAGTTGACTCGTAGACAAAATAATTGTATACAATAGTTATAACTTATATAATTAGCTTTTTAAGTCTCGTACCTTAATTAGGCCACTCAGCAAGCTTCGTGGCCGACTCGACTGAAAAAGCATACATTATATAACGATTGCATAAAATACTAATTGCACACCTCAACTCAATAGCATTATAAAACAGTACAGAACAGCCAGTTTATACTGCAGAGGCAAACACCAGTTGTTATTGTTCCAATGTAACTATAACTGTGTATCTGTCGGTTGTTGTGACTCGTTACTTGCTTAAAGCACTCATCCCTCTAGTATACCCGTAAGGGCTTCACAAAAGTTGCAATTAATCACAGCAACCGACAGAGACAAATCTATTATTTTAATGAAAGGTATTTATTGCTATCTATCTCAACTGCGTTTCTATCGGTTGCTGTAATAAATTGCAAGTAATAATCGCTAGAATTACGAATGTTTTATGTCGCACATAAACACAATCGTGCCAGCTGCAGGACTAGTGATTAACTGAGTCCGCTCTTGGGGTATCTGCGCGGTGAGGGAGGGGTGAGTTTGTAGTTACGAGTTCATTCTGTCACCGCTGTCACCCCTCTCGCACCGCCCAACTACCGGAGGGACCGAATCCGATAGGTATGTCTATATCAGTTGCACATGAACGAAAAAAAATCATTCAAAATAACATCAGAAATAATAAAACAACAAGCATATTAATTTAGTCAGACTTTTTACCTAACTAACGTTATTGAAGACACTATAGCTGCGATACACAATATTCGTCTCTGTCTAGCAAGTGAAGGTTTGACTTGGCCGTTTGCAGAATGATTACTTGATTAGCAGGCCTAGTATGGGACGCAACTATGTCCCATTCTAGCAGACAGCTGCTCTATGCTGTAGTGCTCGTAGCCCACTACCTCAAAAATCTACTCTACATTTACACTACAGTCACAACACTACTTCACAAGAGACGAGTGTTGAAAGAGCATTCATGCCTTCCTACTTGTCTTTTTCCTTCAGAACTCAAGAATTTTGCGAAAATAATGTTTTGTTCTCGCCGTCCAATTGAATTGAAATCTTACACATGTAACTCAGGTGACAATACAAATATTATGTGGTGTCACTGAGCTGGTCTGATGATGTAGCCAGAAGGCCAGTCAGTTGTTTACTTAGGTAGAAGATTGGGTAGTAAAAACTTGAATCAATGAAGTTTTGTCAGAAACATTCTCAGACTAGACTAAGTGGTTCGAGTTGGGTCGGCCTAAGACAAGTAAGAATGAATGTACACAACCATTACGAGCTAGTCGGCACAGCTTTGTACAAACGCAGCCGCGCCTCCGACAACGCAGCCAGCAACGTGTCGCCATTCAACTGTACTGAGCACACGTCCAGCGCGGGCTCAGCCGCCGGCAGCGACGCCCCCCGCGCCCCGTCCAGCCCGTGAAGCACCAGGGCTCCAGCGGACTCAGAGTGCGAAGCTACCCACGTCGCCCCTTCGGCGTGAACCCACGCAGACCTCGACATGAGCGAACTCCGAGCAGAACCTTGAAACGTCTGCTCCACTTGGCACGTGACCTCGCCATCACTCCTAAACTGACATAAAGACAATCGCGCTCTCTCTCCATTCGCTGGCCGACAGGACACTAACGCCCGATGAGATTCGCCGTCATAACAGAGCGACATGAACGGTCCTTCGACGGGCAAACTCCTCGGCTCCCATTGCCCGGTTCCACTCCACAACCAGCAGGAGTTAAGATGGCAGGAGAGCAGACCGAATTCCGTCGAACATAAAGACACTACCGGCGACATATCGCCGGGCGCCGATAATCTCTGGATATACGTACTAGGGTTCCTAACGTCGTACTGTTGGATGAAGCCTCCAACACCACCCACATAGAACTCGTTGGTTCGAAGGGTATCCCAAGCGCAGGACCAGAGCTGCACCCCAGCTTGGACAGTCGTGCTCGGGATCCCGCGTTCTACTATCCTAGCGCAACTGTCCAAGCCTACACTTAGCAGCAAGTCCCTTGGCTGCGAATACGAGATGTCTCTAATAGGTTTCGGGTGCAAATGCACAAACTGTCCTTGCTTATAGTCCACACAACTCACTTTCCGAATTCCATAACCAGGGAATAGATTGTTCATGCTCTTCTGTGATACGTACAGCTCGTAAGTCCGGCAGTTATATGTCAATACCCTACAGCCACCATCTTTACATATATCTAGGTTTTTCTCTAAAGCGAAGCGCCACGACCGCTTCACTTGAGGCCTGACCTGGGCTTTCATGAGCGTGTTCCTAAGAGTTTCTAGCTGTTGGAGACAGGCGCGGTGAGCTATCTTGGATTTCTGCAGCTCAAGCTCGACTCTGCTCTTTTCTGCCGACACGTGTTCCACCTGCTTCTGCATTGTGGTTATCTCCGAAGTATCGACAGCTACTATTCGCCTAGCGTATATATTTCTCAAGTCCTTTATAGTGGCTTTGCTCTTGCAGGTGGGGCAGCAGCGCTCCTTCTGCATCCGCGCTCGCAGCCAGCGCTCCACGCAGCGCGAACCGAAGAGGTGCCCGCACTTCAAAGCGACTAGTCTGTGGTCCCCTGAAGTACACCAGGAATCTAAACAGATGGGGCATGTTTCACCATCGCCGTCGTCCTCGTTTACCGGTGACCTGGGTTTGGGGGAACTGACCTTCCTCATCTTCGCAGGGGGTTCGTCGTCCTCACGAGCCTCGTCGCCACGGACATGAACTTCGGGGAGAGAACTCGCATGGACCTCAGGGAGAGAATTGGACTCCTCATTCGACATGGCGGTGCTGAACACACTGTTTTCATTAGAGACGAAGGGGCTTGGAGGCTGTATGTTGTCTCGTCGCGGCCATTGTGCTAGACTGCTGTCACTCTCCTCGGGATCGAAAGTGTACGTCGACGGAGAAGGGAACACTCCGTCTATAGAGTT
Organism: Epinotia bilunana; assembly: GCA_947049275.1. Lineage (NCBI taxonomy): Eukaryota > Metazoa > Arthropoda > Insecta > Lepidoptera > Tortricidae > Epinotia > Epinotia bilunana. The sequence goes on along the minus strand of OX346277.1, from coordinate 299,410 downwards.
GGAGTTGTTGTCCTCAGGTGGGAAGCTGCCGTTGCTGGTTTCCCTTGGTGTAAAGGTCTCCGAGTGCTGCAGGCGCATGGGGGACGGTGCGCGGAGGACAGGGGACAGGGAGCGCGCGGGGGACGCGTGCGGGGACGACGGCGGCTCGAGGATGCTGGGGCTGTCCCGCGCCGGGAAGTACGGCGGCGACGAGCCCATGCTCACTCATACAGATCTGCAATAGAAAATTGACTATGTCATTGACAAAATATGGTTGTTAGGAACTGGAAGAGATCGCTCTTCAGTATCACCACACTTTACTAAACTGTATTTACCACCACATTTTTTCTAATAATAGTACATTACTACAGGGGCCGGGAAGTAAGGGGTTGCCGGCCGAGCGTCGGATACTTATGAGCAGGGGTCGGATTTTTCATCGCATGGTGAGATGAAAGAAAACTGTGGAGTCGATATTAAAGCTAAATTTTTATTCATATTCATACTCATACTCATCAATTTTCTTAGTCCCGTAATACTTTTGTCCCTTGTGCAGGTTGACAGATCGAAAATGTTAATCGAAAATTAATCTTACTGAATGTAATTAAAATTATTTGTGTAGTATGATTTGGGAAGTGTTAAGCCTTTTGCTTGGTAAAGGGTTACATTTACCCTGTAACTATATCAAATTAGTTAATCTTTTGTTTGGTTCAGACTACTTTGTTGCGGTAAACGTAATGCTAGGTACTAGCTGCTTTATTATAAATCATTTGCAAAGCCTTTTGCTTGGTAAAGGGTTACATTTACCCTGTAACTATATCAAATTAGTTAATCTTTTGTTTGGTTCAGACTACTTTGTTGCGGTAAACGTAATGCTAGGTACTAGCTGCTTTATCATAAATCATTTGCATGTCAATGTCATGTCAATCGTTCACGACGCGATGTGTCACTTAATTATTTATTGCAATCGGTACGTGCAATAATTACGTAAACAATTATGTCTGATCCGCATGTTTCTGCAATTTTGTACTGGATAGAACCTTACAAAGATCTAAAATACGATCATGAGAAATGTGTTGTGTCGTGTGTGTGTTGTGGAGTAGAGCTAACGCAATTAAAACACATATTTATTTTAAAACATGTTAATAGTATTCTCCACCAAACGAAATCTCAGCAAACGTCGTCTTTTATTCAGAGTTGGATAGAATATCACGAGCTAAGGTACGATGCTGACCAATCAGCTATAGTGTGTACTCTGTGTGACATTACTATAACTCAACTAAAAAAAGATAATGTCCTAAAGCACGTAAATTCTGCCCGACATCAAAATAAATTTTGCACTACGAACGACTTTTACATAGATCTCTGTTTGTTCTTGATTACATGCAATATCCCATAGAACAGACTCAATCATCCCGAGTTTAGAAAGTTTATGAACAAGTATCTTTGTTGTAAATGTTCAAATAGAAAAATTCCAGAAGAATCTACTTTAAGAAAGATTTATCTTGAAAAAGTCTACACACCAATCATAAGTAAAATAAGAACTTCATTGAATGATTGTTACTTGTGGCTTTCAGTAGATGAAACGGTGGATACTGTTGGCAATTGCATTACTAATGTTATTGTGAAGTCATTAGGAGGATTTCCATCTCGACCTTATTTGCTATCGTGCAAGGTTTTAGAAAAAGTAAATGGGATTTCGGTTGCAGAATTGGTAGAAAGATCTTTAATGTTTTTGTGGCAAGATGATTTCGAAAGGAATATATGCAAATTTTTAGTGTTATGCACGGACAGTGCTGCATACATCCTTCTTGCAGGTAAAATATTAAAAAAGAAATTTTATAACATGAGACATGTTACATGTTTAGCACATGCACTCAATCGTGTTGCTGAACATATAAGATCAGAACACGAGGACGTTAACAAATTAATATCCAATGTAAAAAAGGTATTTCTAAAATCGCCACAACGGATAAGACTATTTAAAACGATGGCCCCTGACGTGCCCTTACCTAGCCTATAATAACCAGATGGGGGACGTGGCTGAGTGCTGCATTTTATTATGCTACTCATTACGAAAAAAATTAAAATATTATTTCATCATTGAACAGTAGAGATGCCGCCGCAATTTTAAACGCCCAAACTGTATTATTGAACGTTAATATGCCAAATGAGCTAAGTTATATAAAAGATAACTTTGAAATCATTGTTGATTCAATCACAAAATTGCAGTGTACTAATATGTCGATTAAGCAAAGTTTTCAAATATTAGACGACGCAAGACAATTTTTAACTATTTTCGGCCCTGAAACAGCCAAGAATAAATTGGAAAATGTACTCAACAGAAATCCGGACTTCATACACTTTAAGGCACATGGCAAGTACTGAACAATTTGAGCGAGTTCTAGAATATGCTACGCTAACTTCCGTTGACGTAGAACGATTTTTTTCAAGTCACAAGTGGATTTTCAACCAATATAGAACCAGTTTTAGCCCAGAAAATATGGAAAAAGTTGCCATTATTTACTCGTTTTACAATTGTGATTTTGAAATGGACAATGCACATGCCATACCTTGTCAAGATTTTGAGGCATTCATTCCTATATCTACAAGTTTTATGGATATTGGAAACTAGGAGCATATTATAAAAGTAATATTTTATTTTATTTTATTTTTTATTTACGATATCATTTATTTCTACTCATATGACTTATTTTATTTATAATTTAATTTCGTTCTTAATTAAATGAATGAGTATGAATATGAATAAAAATTTAGCTTTAATATCGACTCCACAGTTTTCTTTTATCTCACCATGCGATGAAAAATCCGACCCCTGCATGAGGCTAGCAAACACAAAACAAAACTTCATGAAATCAAGGTAAAACCAAATCGCCACCTGCGTTGTAACAGGAACGCGGGCCGAACACGGGCAGTACGAACCTGCGCCACATAAGTTAGCAAAAAGCGGACGATCAGCCTATGTACTTGGCCCACGTATTCACAACCACCTGCCTAAAAGTATCAGGGATGCACCTTCCTACCATAGTTTTAAAATAAGACTAAAATACTGGCTACTAAAATTACCATTTTATGACATTTTACCAGCAAAATTGATGAATAATGATTTACCTAAATGAAATTAATTATAATAAATAAACAATAAACATGCACATTAAGACAAATGTAATGTAATGCATACCATGATATTTTAAATTCCGTATCATGTAGATATTTGGAATCGACAGTAACTCCTAGTACCATACCATCATAATCCCATAATTATTGCCGACTTAGTATTATCATAGTTTAATCCCATAAAAAACATTCCATGTAAAAAAGACGCCAAGTCTCGAAACTCTTCCATCGTAAAAAGTTGTGAGATATTTCGTAGAGCCAAGTCTCAGGCATTCTTATTATTCTTTGTTTGCTAGCTAAATAAAATTCTGCAACTTGGCAATCACAAAACTTTAAAACTAAAACTATGTAGTATTGTCTGATTGCCAAGTCACAAAATTTTATTTAGCTAGCAAATAGATTAATAAGAATGCCTGAGACTTGGCTCTATGAAATATCTCACAACTGTTTACGGTGGAAGAGTTTCGAGACATGGCGTCTTTTTTACATGGAATGTTTTTTTATGGGATCTCACTCCTTTTTGTACTTTATTGTGTTATCAATACATACCAATTATGAATGCAGTCCCATTCTTGCTTTTTAATTTGTAGGCCCATTACAACATTATTTATGCAGTTGGTGTATCTAGAAAATTGGACTGAAATTGAATTTTTTTTTAGTGTTCCCTTGATTTATACACTAAACACTAATTGTATTCTAAATTTAAAGCTTCTGTGTCTGCTAGAAGTGCCTTAGACTTTTGATGATCGGTGAGTCAGTCAGTGAGTGACAAAATTAAGAAACTTTGACTAGTTATAATTCTTAAACTACTGGTTCAAATTGAATGAAATTTGAAATATATCGTGTTCATACATATGTGCTTGGTTACTGAAAATTCAGACTTCTAGTTTTATCCACAACAGTTATATGGGGGTCGAAAATGGCCTGAACTGCTTTGAGAAAAGGATGGTACGGCCGTGCCGCTGTTTTGCTCGACTTGGCGGGGGCACGGCAGATAATTTAATTGTATTGTAATTTTATATTGTTTTTTGACCTGTTATACTAATTTTAATTGTAATTTATTTTAAGTGATTTGAATCTCATATCTTATTATATCTAATTTGTTTTGACATGTAATGCCAATATTGCCAATAAGAACGTTAGGTTCAACTGTAAGTGCTAATATTGAAATAAATAAAGAATAAACAAATAAATTATAATTTGTATGTTTGAGAAAATATTTTTATTCTTATAAGACTGCCTATTGTTTGCCTCCACTTATATTCACTGTGTTCTAGTTTTTGTACTCTTATTAGGAGTGCAATAAGGACTTAGGTACCAGGTTGTAGTAAAAAGTATTTCAGGAGAAACATCGGACCCTACAACAAACTACTTAAATTCAAAGACAACACTGTGACACAGTATAGAAGAATAATACAGTAGGTAATCTGAGGCCGTTTAGGAGCGTTCGTTACCTACTTTCGCTCGATGCGCAGGGCTGTGTCAAGTTTAGGGCTTGGCATACCTATAATACTAATTTTGCTTTTAAGTATATGCAAAGTATTTCTGTTACAGTTTAATAGACAATATTGTATACACAAAGTAATAATATTATAGATAGTTGGGTGTGTGTTTTTAGTTTCCCACTTCATGGGATATTTTAATACCACTATACTATACCTAAAATATTTCCTACTAAGTATAATAGTTGCTAAACTGCACTAGGTTGGTAGGTGCTTAGTTACAAGCCTATTCGGCTCCTTTTGATATCGTGGCAAGTGGCGAGCCGCCAGCTCGCTGTCTTCATACCTACGAAGCGGGTTCCTTTGACGTAGCGAGTGAGAACGAGCGAACACCGCAACGGGGCGGGCCCCGATTGAAGCATTCTCCATCATTCCCGAAGGCTATGTGTGTGTGCGTACCGAACACGCGCGCATGTGTGCAGCCGTGCGATGTACCTTTGTTCGAAGTTTATCTACCGTTCCTATACTGTGACTGTGACTTGGGGAATTAAGAAGGCCTAGGATTTTTATGGCATATGTTTAACGGATCACCAGACATAGTAAAATATAACACCAAAAAAACACTTTTGACTACCGAAAATAGTAAATGATCACCAAAATTTAATCTCCATTTTAATGTAAAATAATAACCCAAATTATAACATCTTTCTATCCTATTAAAGAAAATGCTATCTAATAAATCATTGCTAACCCAAAAATAGTAAATGATCATCAAAATTTTATCTCCATTTTAATGTGAAATAATACCCCAAATTATAAAATCTTACTATCCTATTAAAGAAAATGCTATCCTAATAAATCATTGCTAACCCAAAAATAGTAAATGATCACAAAAATGTATCTCCATTTTAATGTGAAATAATAACCCACATTATAACATCTTACTATCCTATTAAAGAAAATGCTATCCTAATAAATCATTGCTAACCCAAAAATAGTAAATGATCACCAAAATCCATATCCATATCAATTGCATCATTTAAAAACAATATTAAATGTAGGTACAATATTTGTAGGTTGATAAGGTTATCAACCTACAAATATCTAATGCATAAGCAGACAATTCACATAGCTCTTCATTTCAATATTTGTAAATGACACCATACCTACACCTCCTCCTTCCATCATACTTACCTAAGACCTAATTTGTAAGCACTTGATTGACCATTGACCTCTCCTTCTCATTTATTAAGTTCTCTTACGTTTAAGTTATAATTAATAGTTATATATTAAGATCTTTATCTGTATATCTCTCTGGGTGCCCTGAAAACCAACACATTCACTAACAAGAATCGCTACGCTCATAGCCGATCCTGTTGTTTTTCTCATATGTAGTGGAAAGCGACTATGGCGTAGGCGCCCACTAGGTGGGTTCCTGGTGGGCGAAAGTGTTAATGATAATGAATAATGATGTAGGATTAATAAGTTTTCAAAAGAACAATGAGATGAGATGCTGGCCTCTATTTCACATGCTTGACAAATGCAACTGCAAGATTTCAGACCTCGTGTTGGTAAATGACGGGTAGACCATTGTATAGTCAGCACCATGAACTCATGTTGGAGTAGCTAGTTGTTGTTGTTGTTGTTGTTGTTGTTGTTGTTGTTGCAGTACAGCATGTGTTGTTGATATTTTGTAGAGGTTCAGGTGATTTCTATCGACTTCTGTGAAAGTACTATTGAATCAGAAGTACATTTCCACAGCTCACACCGTAGCATACCAGAATAACCACAGGAGAAATCAAGTACCCAAATAATCAGGGTAGCTATGAGCCAAACCTGCTCTGACCAAAACATGAAAGGAATAGTGCTTCTTTTTGTTTATTATTATGGTAAAACTAAGTCACCATGGCATTGAAAAACTACAGCGTAGCCTCTGTAAGCAGTGTTGAGTGAAACTTACTAGTGTTTTACAAAAAAATATGTTTTCTGCTTCAACGTCGGACGCTACTGGGCCCTGGGCTCCATCCAAATAACAGCCATCCTTCACTAATTTACAGTAGAACGAATATCACAACCACTAATTAAGCCTTTCACTCAAAAAATCGCGTAAAACTTCACAATACAATGAATCTAAATAAATTCAATCGAAAACAATAATGAAAACGCGTACCTAAAAAACATTTGATTTGACAATCGGTTGCAGCTGAGCTGTTTGAGGCTTGATCAAAGAATATAATACTCAACGTACTCTCAACTCACTACACACTTGATTGAGGCCACAGACTACTAAGTAAGAAGATACTACGTATGTTGAGGCTCTTTGGTTAACAGGGGACTCATCAGGGCTACCGCGAAGTGAAAACGAACTTCGTTCGAGTATCTCCCTCCATGTCGCTCGAACAGGCAAGTGCCACAGAGAGGGAGATACACGAACGAAATTCGTTTTCGTTTCGCGGTAGGGCCTCAGGGGACTAAACCCTCAGAATAAGTTTACCCTTATTCCGAGACTATACCTGCTTTGCTATTGGCCTACAAACAAAACAAACTCCATTCGCCCAATCAGACACAAGAATCATTTTTAATCAGCCAATGGCAAGCATTCTTGACTAAAAAAATATTGACTAAGTAGTTAAAATTTGGCACCATATATTATACTTAAATAAAAATAATGCGCAAAATTTTACGAATTGAACAAGGTTGTATGATTAATAATAAACTTACTGCTTATACTATATTTTTGTGTGAAAACATTTCAAGAAACTTTCCTAATCGATCAAACGTCATCTAGCCATTGTCTATGGTATTTATTTATATTTTTGTGCAGTTGGCAGCAGTGTCGAAATAGCAGAAGACGGAGAAACATAACGGGTCTCGTTTCTCCTGCTTTTTTTATCAATTTACAACTCGACGAGCTTATTATCGTGATCTGTTTGTTCAAAAACGTAATCAGTAAATATTAATAAGTGTTTAGCGTCGCGGTTTCGGCGCCGCGCGTATGTCGTAGTGAGTGAAATCGGATTACAAGTTGACGTGTTGGGCCGTAATGGCGGTCTCATAAGGAAATGTTTGTTTAGGATAATAAATCCATCGTGTTTTCGTCCGTAATGGTCCTGATAAACGGTAAGAACTCCCAAATTTTTACATCCATCACAATCGACCCCCGCTCCGCATTTAGAAACATTCCAAACTTGTAAAACAGCGAAAAAATCGCAACTAAAGGTCATGTTTGGTTCAAATTTTGCATAGTGTGATGGTATGTGGGGCGGCGTTGGTCAATAGCTGGTGTATAGCTGGAGGCCAGGCCTGTTGACATTTGGTTGTGTAAGTGGGTCAGCGCGGGGACCGGCGCGCGCAGGTCTACGTCACGAGGGAGGGGGCGCGACTATCACTTTCGAAGCAGTGCATGTGACCTATATCTTTTTGGGCCACCTAAATCCTAGGTCAGTTAGCTCCTAGAAAGTTATTTATACCATTTCAATCAACTCTTGATGGCCTGAAAAGCTTGGTGCAAATGCTCACACCTGTTTTTAGAAAGGGGTAGGCAAGGGCACTTGAATATTTTTATTAGTTTACAAGTTATAAAAAGAAATTGTTTTTATGTGAAAATTGGAGCATGTATGAGATCAATCTGTAGGCGAATTATATTTAAAATTAATAATTACATTAAAATTAAAATTCTTACCTATTGATTCTATTCTGACATGCAAGTCGGCTTTATATAATAAATGACTATGAGTATAACCTTATTTCATAATTGATTATCTGAATGATACAACCATCCATATAATATACTTTTTAAGTGATGGTTTTAACTTGATTCTATAAGAATACATAAATAAACCCTTAAAATTAAGTTTCTCATGTAAGTGACAATTCATTTTAGTGGGTATTCCACTTGTCCAAAATCTTTGTCCGATGTGCAATGCGTCTCACTCACTCTTTAAGCAAAATGTGAGAAACAAATACACACTGGACAATGATCTTGGACAAGTGGAATACCAGCCTTAAATAAGAAATAAAAATATTCATAACAAATTCATACATACATACATACATACATTCACGCCTTTATTAGGCAGAGCACATGAAACATATATTCCAGCGCCACTTTTAGCATATATGTGGGTATAAAAGATTGACAAAATGCCTTTTCCTTTTCAGTCAAGAAATAAATCAATATTGACAAAACAAGCAAAGCTTGTACTATCGACAACCCAGCTAACTGACCATCCTCCATTCGTCCGCCGCACAGGCGAGCCATTTCTGGAATCCACTCCCTCTCAACAGCCGACCAGCCCCGAGCAAGTTTGCTTTCAAGCGGATGCTGCACAAGCAGCTGCTTAAACAAGAATTCCACTAAAATACATCCACATAAAGATAGCATGTATCCAATATTTGGTAGTATGTCTTTTTGGATGTATCTTATGTATTTTATATTTATTTATTTCTAATATGTAGTGTATACTCGTATGTCGTCGTGTAATCGTTAAGTGCAGCCACAAACATACATAAATAATAATATGAAGAGAGATGAAGGGTGTTGTGGGCGATGGGCTAGCAACCTATCACTGCAATATAGAAAGAAAGAAATAAATTTTGTCGATCTTTTATACCCTCATGTCTGCTAAAAGTGGCGCTGGAACATATGTTTCATGTGCTCTGCCTACCCCTTTTGGGAATAAAGGCGTGGATGTAAGTATGTATGTAAATAATAGTATGTTCAGTACAAAATTATTAATTTGGTTTCTATACATATAATAAAGCTGAAGACGGTCGAACGTACAGACGTTCGACCGTCTTCAGCTTTATATATTCAGCCATGTACAGACATGGAAGATATTCGAAAAAAAGTTTGCCGGGGATACTTAGCATCGATAACAGAACACAATCCAAAAGTTTTTAGAATTTTTGTCTATTCGTCTGTTTATTTGTACGCGCATCACGTGAAAACGGCTGAACGGATTTTGATGCAAACTTTACTAATCCCGGCCAACATATAGGCTATAAAAAATTATCAAGATAATGGGACAAAGGGTTAAAAAAATGGGGTTGAATTTTGTATGGGAAATTCTTCTATAAAATCTATGAGCAAAAGACTTGAAAATTGACAAGCATATACTTGACTAGAAAGTAAAAAGAACCCCATTCAAACTCGCAGCCACTAGCCGCGGAAGTGGCTCGCGCTCGGTACTGCTGGCTGCGTTTAGTTGCGGCCGCTAGTGGCTGAGAGTCACATGCTGATGATGAAGCAACTGATGGTGTAATGATGCTGTTGCCTGTTCCAGAAGCGGCGCGGGGCGGCCCGGCGCGGTGATGCCGGGCCCATGAGCCGGCTGCTCTGCTGCCGTCGGCACCGCGGCGACATGGGCGCCGCGCTCTCGCTCCCGCACGCGCAGGTACAGTACAGCTTATATCCCAAATTAATTTTGTATTAAGCAGTAACGCTGCTAACGAAATTATAAATTTAAATAGAAAACAAAGTGTATCAGAATCACTTTACCTAATGTCAAGCAGGTAAACAATACCAAGATCCAATTAAAGGGTGATGAACTGGAATTTGAAGATAAAACAGTGTTTTTAGGTATCACAGTGCAATCCTGTTGTGGGGGAAAGCGGCTGATATCCAGACCATATTTCTTTTTTTCTTTCTCCTACAGATCCACACGAAGTGGGAGACCTTATAAAATTGCTTAAAAACAACAGTGCCCCTGGACCAGATGGCTATAAGCCCTGTTTAATTAAATCAATAAGTGATTTTATTTGTACTCCTCTTGCGCACATATTTGACCTAAGCATGGATCTGGAGTTTTTCCTGAAGCCTGGAAGAGATCTTCGGTATCTCCTATCTCCAAATCAGGACAAAAAAACAACCCTGATAATTATCCGTCCCATTTCACTTCTTTGCATTTTCTCCAAACTGCTAGAAAAGGTTGTTAATTAAACGCCTCACAGATTTTATGGAGAAAAATAACATCCTATCTGATAGGCAGTTTGGGTTCAGACGAGGCAAGTCTACAGAAAATGCTGTTGTACTGTTATCAAATTTAATTGGTAAGCAACTCGACCAGGGCAGATGCTGCATAGGAGTTTTCCTTGACCTGGCAAAGGCCTTTGATACCGTCTCAGCGCCGATCCTTCTAAAAAAAACTTGAGCACATTGGAGTTAAAGGTTTGGTGCTGGGATGGTTCAAAAGTTATCTCACCAACAGGACTCAGCACGTTAGGGTTGGCGACTGTGTCAGTGATGAGCTGCCTGTTAGTTTTGGTGTCCCCCAAGGGAGCATCCTTGGTCCAACATTGTTTTTGTTATATATCGATGGTATCCTTTCTCTTCAACTACATAACACCGACTTGATCTGTTACGCTGACGACACCGTGGCCCTTTTCAGTGGCGGATCTTGGGAAGAGGCGTTCTGCGCTGCGGAGGCCGGAATGTCGTGTGTGGTGGATTGGCTAGACAATAATTTGCTTACACTGAATACAAAGAAACCCAAGTTTCTCACTTTTTTCAAAACTCTTTCCTCAGGACCCCCATCTGGTGATTCTTTGAAACTTTTCTCCAGCAACGGCGCTCGCGACAGCATCGAGCGGGCTGAGACAATCAAGTACCTTGGGGTTAATATTGACCAGAATTTGTCCTTCCGTCAACATATTCATACATTATCTGGACGTGTCAGAAAGTAATTTACGTCATGAAACTGTTGAGAGGCGGGGCGTCCAGAGATATTCCGCAGCTAGTGTATTTTGCACTCTGTCAATCCCTACTCCAGTACTGTATTGCAGCCTGGGGCGGCGCTGTAAAAACAGTAATGATCGAGGCTGAGCGGGCGCAGCGAGCTGTGCTAAAAGTCATGCTCAGGAAGCCTTTCCGTTTCTCAACGAACGCGTTGTACGAAGATGCGTCAGTTCTTAGAGTTCGCCAACTTTTCATAGTAAAAGCTGTGGCTGAATCTCAAAAAATCGCACGTCACTTCTACCGACCATGACAGGCGCCGAGAAAAACGTCTTAATCACCTGACCATTTGCTCCCCTCGAGTCAAAACCGCATTCGCAAGGCGGCTGCCTTATTTTCTGCATCCTACAGTTTACAACGGAATGTCTGTGCGGGCATGGTATTGGTTCAATTGAACATATTTTTTTCGAGTGTCCTACAACTCAATTCTCCCTTTATGACCTGCTAACAAAACTCAAAGTTCAACTCGCCAACTCGGCCAGTTTTGAGCCCAAAGTAGCCAAGGCTTTGGCGTATTTTACCGATAAAAATAAAATAAAATGATAACTATTCATTAATAATAAGTATCTTTTTATTCACTATTGTTATTGCTATTCATTATATGGTGTTGCTGTATGATTATTTATGTGTATGTTTAGTCCCCAGGGCAAAAATTTTAATTTTTTTCTTGCTTCATAGTTGTTAAGACATATACATTGTCTCTTTGTTAACTCAAGTTATTGTTTAAATGTAAAAAATTCACTGTTAAATCTGTACCACTGGTGCCCAAGATACAGGCTGTGACTAGTTTGGGACCAACGGATACCGTCAGTGCTGTCGTTTTCCTTTGCATGTAATAATGCCGTTAAGTCAAATGTATTCGCATAATGTATGTATGGTAAGTAAATAAATAAATAGATAAAATAAATATTCGTGCTACAGAAACGCTGTACGCTCCATATACGAACTAAAAGCTCGAGATTCTCTCAGGGACAAATTTAAGGAGGCAAACATTCTTACTGTATCATGCCAATACATTCTTGAGAATATCATGTATGTGCGGAAAAACCTGCACGAGATCAAACTCAACAGTGATATCCACGACTACAACACCAGAAGTAAAAACAAGATCGCAGTGAAGGCCAGTCGTCTCCGCAAGGTTAGCACGTCGTTCGTGGGGAACTGCATACGTTTTTACAATAAAATACCCACCGAAATTGTTAATTTACCGTTCACTAAATTTAAGTCTCATGTTAAAAGTAATTTGCTAAGCAAGGCATATTATACTGTCAACGATTTCTTAAACGACAAAAATGCCTTTAAACCAGTAGTAGTCTAATTCTATAAGGAATATACCTAAATAAATGTAATAATTATAAGTACCTACCTGAAATAACTGATCCGTTTTATGTAAGAAGAGAGCACGTAATGCTGTTTCTCGCCGAACAAGTCGCTTAATCTTTGTTATTATCAATGTCCGGTGGCTTGAATATGTCATGCTCGCTTAAAGGGCTTTGCTTACGGTGGCGTCGTTGATCTGGTCGCCACCTTCCCTAAAATATGGTTGAGGGAGGCTATGGCTGAGGTATGCGTCATACTCGTGATCGGGTGCTGTTTGTGGAGTCCGGACTGTTCATGCTTGCAAGGGCATAGTACATAGTTAACTACTTACATACTAGTGTTATTATTATTCTCTTTACTCAATTTCAATCTTAGGCTAGGTTTTTACAATAATTAATAATTATATAAAAAGTAAAATATAAAAACTATATACAAAACATAAAATCATTATAAAAACCTAACCTAGGGTACCGCCGGCAGCGAGGCGGGGCCTAAGCTGTCGGTGGTCAGGGCGTAAGAGACAGGAACCTCCTGACTATCCGCGCAGTATCCAGGAGTACCGCCTTCTGTATCTGACCCTTATCCAGCCATCTAGCGAGAGTCTCTTGAGGTGATGGTCGAGACTCTTCGCTATTAAACCGTTTGCCGAAACGACTATCGGGACGATGATCGTCGAATCAACATCCCACATGGCGGTTACATAGTCCTGTCCGTGATGACTGATCGATCCCAATAGAGCGTGGCACGACCATTTTCGAGAACTGGCGCAGGGGTGTTTAATAGTAAGGCACTTCGGAGACCACAAGACCGTATAGCAGAGCAAGTTGCTGGTGAATAATCCTGGCTACAAGGTTATGTCTGTGCAAGTACTCGCCGTTAGCAAGATGATCACAACCGGAGCTAATATGCCTGAGTGACTCCCCGGGACGGCGGCATGCCCGACAAATGTCGAGCGTACCGTCCTTCAGGATATACCTCCGGTAATTGTTCGTCACGATAACTTGTAACGTCCGCAATTTCACAGACAAAACCTTCGGTTTCCCCGAAGAGATCCCCGAAACGTAGCCAGTTCACCGACGCGAGCAGATCTACATCGGGCCCTGTGAGGGACTTGTAGAACCGCCCGTGTAGCTCCTTGCTCCTCCACACCGCCCTGCGGTCCTCGGCGCTCATTACTTTAAGTCTGCGCCAGTTCTCGTTTGCCAAGGCGAGCGGGGTGAAGTTTCCGTCTACTGCTACTACGTCACAATGCATCCCACACTCGTTGTTTAGGAAATAATCCCTGAGACTGCACACCTCGCGGTTGTGGAGGTCTTTGGCATTTAAAAAGACGCGACCTCCACAGTTCCGCGAGATGTACAGTCTCATAACAGACGAGCGTGGGTGTAGCATGCGATGCGCAGTAAGCAGTACTCGGACTCTTCGATCCAGGGCATCCAGCTCAGTCTGAGTCCACCTTAGTACGCCAAAGGAGTAAGTAAGCAAGGGCATCACCCAGGCGTTGAAGGCGCGCACCTTGTTGCCGCCCGACAAAAGACTATTAAGTACTTTGGTCAGGCGACAAAAGATGCGCTCCTTCACCGCCCGCTTTACGCCCTCGCCCCTTATTATTATTATTATTATCGTATTGACGAGAGACATCATTCTGATCTTGACACGTTTTATTGTTATTGACCCTGTACATCTCTGACAATATTACATTAATGTTCCTTTTTTTTGTTTTGACGCTTAGAGACCGTATACATCTCTTAGAATATTAGAATTACGAAACGCGTCTTCTATCCAAAGAGAATCAACCCAAACGTTTCTAAGATTACCCGCAAATTTGTACAACAAGAAAAAAATTATATGAAACTACAAAATTTTGTTAAAAACACAAAATATTCGACGATCGCCTAACAATATTATGCGGCTCGAAGACCAAATGTCTTTTTCACTAATGGACTGTAATTTACGAGATTAAAATGTACGAAAATTTCTGAAATAATGTTTGTGTGGAATAGTCTCAAAGTCAATCGAATTGAGCACTTACCAGGCTTGTCTGCGATTGTAGTATGCAGAAATCGGTGTCAGCTAACAGGGCAGAGTACTTTCACCAACTTTCAGCTAGCCGACTTACCTACAGTTCGCGAAATACCTTTCCTGAAGCTTCCACCGATAGGAGTCTCGTCGGCACTCAACTGAATTGACCTAATGCTTGGGTTCTGCTTCCACACACGACTTATATATTAAAAAAATGTTATTCACAACTGCGACGCGACAATCAGTTGCTTTACGGAATAATTCAGAGCAAGCCAATCGAAAACTTTGACTGCTACGAAAACGACTCAAATTCTACTGGTCATTACATAGACTATATATATTTTTTTACTTTTTTTTAATCTTAGACCGATAATGTTGCTAGGCGATAATTGGTTAATTGCAATCCTTAACAATTATTAATTGTATTTGGACGCTCAGAGACCTTATACATCTCTGGAATACTGAATTAATATCATTAACTTCTTGTTAATGCTGATACAGATCTTATATCGAATGTAATGGTCATATTTTGCATTTTTTTGTTTTGTTACATTAACTTAGTGACATTTAGTTTGTTAACCTTTTATATATAATTTTAAATTATTATTGTGTAAGATTTATTATTATTTTATTGTAAATTACCGTTTGACATGTAAAAGTGCCCTTGCGGCCTATTTGCAGAATAAATAATAGTTTTTTGTATTTTTTTTAATAAAAAGGAAAAATGTAATGCTCCGAGCCGGATTCGAACCGGCGATCACACATTCATGGCCTGTCGCTAACCAACTGAGCTATATTTATAATTTCGTTAGCATACTGCTTAATACAAAATTAATATATGTATATGGGGTGGCGCATCGTTACTGTCGATTTTTCAATATACATTGAGACGTTGGTGCCGTAGGCTTCTTAACGGCACCAACGTCTCTCGTCTTCTAGGTAGAAGACGCTATGCGCGTTTTTACACCGGTGTTAAGGCACGACCCACCCAGCTCCCACCTATATACGCGCATGGTCCGTATGCGCGTTGTTTACACCGGTGTTAAGGCATGACCCACCCAGCTCCCACCTATATACGCGCATGGTCCGTATGCGCGTTGTTTACACCGGTGTTAAGGCATGACCCACCCAGCTCCCACCTATATACGCGCGTGGTCCGTATGCGCGTTGTTTACACCGGTGTTAAGGCACGACCCACCCAGCTGCCACCTTTATACGCGCATGCTCCGTCTGCGCGTTGTTTACATCGCTGCTCGTGTTGCAGGAGGGCGACGGCTGCGACGGCGCCGGCGCGCCGGCCGCCCCGCCCACCATGGCTGACGTCATACGGTCAGTATACATGTACTAACATTGCTCGCTGGTTTATGTTATGACAAAAATTACGATTTTGAGATTAGATTTTATGGCAAACTGTACTGTAGTTTCATAAAGGGTGTCCCAGAATTAAAGAGACAATTTTCAAAGTCTTCTGACTGAAAATTTTATTATAAGGAAAAAAAAGTTTTGGTGTCACTGCGTCTATGGTTTCGTTATCTAACATATAAAGCGGGAATTTCGTTATTGCATTCAATTTTTTCAACATAAAGCGTCAAGAATTTAAAGTTTTTGCTGATAGAGTTGTTCTATTTTACGAGTCACATAATAAAAAGGATACAGTAAATCACTTTCTTCAAGAAGGAGCTAGACGAACTAGTGTATATAGAATAATAACAAGTTATGAAGAAACGGGAGAGGTTAGTTTCAAGAAGATTCCGGGAAGAGATAGGTCAGTGACGGTACCTCAAAATGTAAATCGAGTTAAATCGATTTTTGATAAGACTGCTTCCATCTCCGTCCGAGTGGCAGCGGATAAATTACAAATATCGAAGTCACGACACAAAAGGAGCCGTCACATCGCAGCGCGTAAGAGTAGTGTGAATTTAATGATACTAAATATATGCCACCGACACGACACGCCACATAAGTATTTATTTAAGGACCCCCAGCGGTGCATTATCCGTGAATACATATGGTTTAAATACAAAAATCCAAGTAAGATGCTTAGCCGCCTATTGGTGACAATCCGGCCAAGCCAGGCGTACCAGCATTTTTCCGCTTTGTAGCGGTAATCGCTTATATGTTAGTTGTTGTATGTTAGTCGAGTGTATGTTGTGTTGTGTTGTTGCAGGGAGAGGAAGAAGAAGGCGGGCGGCGCGGGGCTCGGCACGCTGCGGCGCCGCCTGGCCGCGGCCGCGCGCCGCCCGCGCGACCGCCCCGACAGAGGTACGGTGTACGATACGAGCACGACACAAGGGATACACCGCTCGCTGTCAGCTTGCTTGCCAGTTGCAGTTGCCACTCTACCTCTTAGGAAATTGGGAATATGCATAGGACTTCAATTATGAATAAATTGCACTCAATCGATGCGGATAGACGTAGACATATCATACAACAGTAATATATAAAAATAAAAACAATTTTATTAGTTTTATCGCACATTAAAATCACGAAAAATGTGAAATGTATTTTTAATTGAATTTTTTTAAATATAAATATAGAAATATTTTAAATTTAATTTAGTTTAGTCCTTTTTTAGGGTTCCGTAGTCGACTAGGAACCCTTATAATGTCGCTTTGTCTGTCCGTCCTTCCGCGGATAATCTCAATGACCGTTAGCACTAGAAAGCTAAAATTTGGTACTAATATGTATATCAATCACGCCGACAAAGTGGTAAAATAAAATAAAGTTTTTTTTTATTAGGGTACCTCCTCTATACGCAACGTGGGGTGTTGTTTTTTTTTTCATTTCAGTCCTAACGTGTGATATATTGTTGGATAGGTATTTAAAAATGAATAGGGGTTTGCTAAAATCATTTTTTGATAATGTTAATATTTTCGGATATAATCGATCCAGAAATTAAAAAAAAATGTGTCCCCCCCCCCCCCCCCCCCCTCTAACTTATGAACCATAAGTTTTAAAAATATGAAAAAAATCTCAAAAGTAGAACTATAAAAACTTTCTAGGAAAATTATTTTGAACTTGATAGGTTGAGTAGTTTTTGAAAAAAAAAAACTAAATAATTTCTGAACTAAGTTTGTAATTTAACCGTATAAGCAGGTATTTATTGTACCTGTAATTTCTACAAAATCACAATGAAATTACGTGCTTTCAAATAAAGTAAAAAAACGGTGAAAATCGGTTCACGCAATATAGAATTACCTATCCCATAAAAATCATCTTCCATACTTTAAGCTCGCGCGCAATAGTTTACTTAATTTGCCGATAGATGTCGCTGTACGCGGAACGCTTACATTGTACATGGCGCTGTTAAGATTTTTTAACGCTTAAGTGGAGACACTTACTGTGACGGACGAAAAACTACGGAACCCTACACTGAGCGTGGCCCGACACGCTCTTGGCCGGTTTTTTATCTTTTCGTTCTTCATGTTTCGTATTAGTTTGTGTTATTTATGTGAATAAAGTTGAAATGTTGTAAAACAGGTAAATAATAACGGGTGTGTGTGTCAGGTTGCGAGCACGCGCGCTTCATCCGCTCCGTGGTGAGCTCGTGGCGGCTCGCGGAGGTGTTCCTGCTGTGCGAGGAGCTGGAGGCCGGCTGCGCGCTGCGAGACCTCGTCACGCAGGCCGAGCTGGCGCGCGAGCCCGCGCCCGCGCTCCACGCCGCGCTGCACGCGCAGGCGCAGGACAGGTGAGACAGAATCAAAAAAGAAACTCACGCTTGTAACTATCCCGTTCTAAATAGTTAACGAAGAGTTAACTGGCAGGCTCGTCATGTAATGAAACAACCAATTGAGACAGAAGTCGCTGGTTCTCCCACCAACAGCAAGGAGGTATACCATTGAAAAGAAAGAGCTTGTTTGGAAAGAGTCGACGAAATCAGTGACCTGGGTTTAGTGTTAGATACAAAACTAGATTTCCGAAAACACGTATCTAATACTTGCAAACGGGCTAGCAAAACCCTAGGTTTCGTCATGAGGGCATCGAAGCAGTTCCATGTCGGAGTCGCTGTGTTTTTGTACAGTGCCTATGTCCGTAGTAGGTTGGAGTATGGGGCTGTTATTTGGGATCCCTACGAGGATAAATACTCTTTGTTGGCGGAAAGAGTACAGCGTAAATTCGCCCGCTGGTTGTACCGCAAATGCTACGGGTATTACCCATACCTGTACCCTTCATTGTTCGTCTCCGGGATGGTTGGGCTAGACACGCTTCGGATGAGGAGGAAGTTGCTGTTGTTAGTCCACTACCTGTCTGTGGTCAATCACAGAGTGGACAGCCCGGCTGTGCTCGGGAGGATCGGGTTAGTGGTTCCGACGAGGGTCCCCCAGGATTTGGATTGCGTGGCGGTGGCGCCTCGCCGCCGGCCGGGCCTGCTGCAGCGTGTGTCCGCTCGCACGCGCCACGCTCGACACGCTCCTACCGCGCGCGCAATATCTTTATTACACCAAATGCTCACTCAGCACGAGGAGGTTGACATGTTTGCTGATCGCCTTACTAAATTATGCCGTATTGCTAAGCAGTTCCTTGACAATTTTAATTAAAATTATTTATTATTTTGACATATTTTATAATTCATAATTGCGAATGTTACCAAATTGATGATCTTTTATTTTTTGACATGTATTGTGTTCTGTTATATAGGTATGTGTAATAATTTATCGTGTAAGTGTTTTGGTGTTACGTATGCTGTAAACTTACATTAACTTATGAATGAATAAATGAAATAAATGAATTGAGCCGCTGGAAATCTACAGAGAACAGACTTAAGAATAAACCAGATTTAATGAATAATTAAATGCTTGAAAAAATTGATAAAACCGTGACATTTTCATTTCAAAGTTCAATATCTCAAAACCGGCTGAACCGATTTGGTAGACACGTAGCTAAGAACCAACTTGATCACGTCAGATACCGGACAAAAAAACCGCATTAAAAATTAAAACACAGACACCTCAAACTTATAACATCCCTCTTTTTGCGTCGGGGGTTAGAGTCATCATCATCATTATATCAGCCGAAAGACGTCCACTGCTGGACATAGGCCTCCCCCAAAGAGTGCCACAATGACCGGTCCTGCGCCACCCGCATCCAGCAGACTCCCGCGACCTTTACCAGGTCATCAGTCCACCTTGTGGGGGGCCTACCCATGCTGCGCCTTCCGGTACGTGGCCGCCACCCGAGAACCTTTTCGCCCAGACAGCCATCGGTTCTACGTGCAATGTGCCCCGCCCACTGCCACTTAAGTTTAGCGATTCGGAGGGCTATACCTATCGGTTACCTTGTTTTAAGAGTACAACTAAGTTTTAGAAGAGTATGTCACCCATACTTAACCCTATCTAGAAGGTAGGAAACAAAGACACAAAAGAAGTTGCTTACCACATCATGCAGTCATAAAGATGGAACAAGAACGCACCAAAGTGAGAGTGGTATTTAACGCTTCCTGCAAGAAAATAAATTAGTTCTGTTCGGTGCAATGCACCTAACACGTGATTTAGCCTCGTGCGTCCCGTCAGCAAAAGACGCATTTTGCAACTTGTTTCTTCACCGTGTTCATTCCGCCCATCACCCAATACTGTTCTCTAAGTTTAGCCATAGTAAGCCGGGCACCACCATGGAATGACATAAGGTGAGCTTGTTCAATCAACAATGTTGTGAAGCGTGTATTTTTTGGGTTATATTTCGGGTACTTCATCTCGTATGGAATGTTCGCTTCATTCAATCTTCCTCCTACTCTCAGAGTACTGTTCTCGTCAATAAAAGGTTTTAATTTTAAAATGTTACTCTTTGTTTCAACTCGTTTATGTTTGCGCAAGTACTCTATGTCCGTTCCCATTTCTTCTGATTGCACAAATTTTATAATTGTCAATTTAGCTTTATGCAACTCCGTTAACGTGAGATATGTAGGTAATGTGGCATGCGACGATCCTTATTATTTTTGCAAGTGAGCTATACTTGTGTAATAAGTAATTTATAATGTTTTCTGATTTAACCGATTGCGTCACACAAAGAAGGGTACTGTTATTCGTGTTATCTTGGTTCGAGTTTTTTGAGCGGGATGTTTTCTCTTCTTCGTGAGTAGTGTATTGCGCATTTGCGGGAGTTGGTTGGACAGTTAATAACCAGGATGCAGCTTGCCACCACAAAGTATGGTTTTTCAATTGAGATGCCGTGAGACCTCTGCTCGCTGCATCTGCTGGATTATCAGATGACTTAACATATTTCCACACGTCAAAAAAAAAAAACAATATTCGGGTGCGGATGAGCTTGAATGTTAGAAAGTCCGGAGAGACGTATTAAAATGTTTATTGTCTTAAAAAGCCTAAAATTACAAATGTTATAAAGATATGTTAGAAAGATGTTGAAAATGTTAAATGTTAATGTTCGAATGCACCCGGTCGCGATAGAGCCGAAAAGTACACTAAATCGAGGTTAATATAAATTATTGCTCAATGCGTCTTTTGCTGACGGGACGCACGAGGTTAAATCACGTGTTAGGTGCGTTACACCGAACAGTATACTTAAATGATGATTTGCTAATTCTCATGAGACTGACCGATTTTCATGAGATGTTGAATAAATAAGGTAGCTTTATCTCATCAGATTTTTTCCAAAAAAAAATAAAAATCATTTAATTCGGATATCTTAGACCCATAAGAATACAATATAATAAAATCAAAATTAGAATTAAAATTAAATCAATATTGAATAGGAACATGTTTGACAATAAAAAGAAATAAATTACCTACCTACGCTATTTTATTAACTTACCATAGAATGGTAGTGATTGGCTTGTGCATATCACAACAGTGCCGTAAATATGCACAATCCAACCTACCTGCTAACATCTGCAGGATATTGTTGGGGCTAAGCCTCATTGCAGTTCGAATTGTACCATTACTATTTTGTTTTACGTCAAGAACGTGAAGTTGATGTGATTGGTGTCCACAGGCGCTGGTGTGACGTGGAGCTGGCGGGCGCGGGCTGGGTGCTGCCGGCGCACCGCGCGCTGCTGGCCGCGCGCTGCAGCTACTTCCGCGACCTGCTGCGCCACTACCCCAGGTACGCGTTCGCTTGCTGTATATACCGCGGCTACACTAATGCTCCTCGCTGCCGCCATGTTGCCCTCCCTGGCCAGTGGCCACACACTGCTCCACTCACGCGATTCATCGCGACGCTCCGCACTGTGGTGTATACTAATCATAATCATAATCATCATAATAATCATATCGTTTATTGCTTTATATGGTTACAAAATGGTCTTACAATATTATAATATATGTCCCAATATAAACCCTGTAAGGGCACTGCAATAGTAATAAACTAATAACAACACTATTTATAATATAATAAACTAGTAACATGCATCTATGAACTAACAAAATACTCCCCCAATGTATAAAAGTTTTTCTTGACCAAAAAATCTTTTAACTTCTTAAAGAACACCTTATCTTTTACAATCTCTTTTATGCTTATAGGAACACTATAGTACACTTTTACCGCCATATGGTGTGTGTCTGATCGTACTATTTGGAGTTTCGTTAATGTACTAGTTAATTTATTTCTGTTTCTGTTTCTGAGGTTATGGCGAAGTGGTGTGCTGTTTTCATGTGCCTGCTTAAATAACGCTTTATTGTTCCGTACAAATTTACATAATTCGAATATATATAAAGAAGTTAACGTTAGAATTTTTAGGTTAACAAAGTGTGGTCTACAGCTTTCTAATTGTGGTACATTTAATAAAATTCTAACGCACTTTTTTTGAAGGATAAACAAATTACTGGCATGTGGACTGTTCCCCCACAGTACAATCCCATAGCTTAGCCAAGCGTGCGCGTAGGCATAATATGCAATAGTTGCAGTTTTTAAATCAGTACATTTTTTCAATTCATACAGAGCATATGTGAATTGAGACAGCTTTCCTGATATTTTTATGACATGTGCTTTCCAATTCATTTCCGAGTCCAATTCTATTCCCAATAAAGTACACGTGTTAACAGCGACTATCTGGTCATTATTGTATGAGTACGTTGTATCAATTGGTATTTTTTGTCGTGGTTTGATCTGTATTAGTTTTGTTTTAGAGACATTTAAGTTCAAATTATGATCATTTAGCCATGCCAATATTTGAGCAAGACACGTATTAAGTTGCTGTGTCAAATGCTCGCTGTCATCACACTGAAAAATCACGGTAATATCGTCCGCATAAAGAATACATTCATTATGAAGAATATTTGGCAAATCATTTACATACAACAAAAACAATATGCATCCTAAGACACTTCCTTGTGGTATAGAATGCTTTACATTAACTTTCTGTGATCTGTAAGTAGCAAATATTTTCTTGCCATAATCATAATATTCGACATCTACATACTGTTGACGATTTTCAAGATATGACACAAACCACTGATATGTTATTCCTCGCACACCTATTCCATACAACTTTTCCAATAGGATCTTGTGAGACACTCGATCATAGGTCTTGCTCATGTCAAGCAGCATAGCAATAGCATACTTTTTAACATTAATTATGTTTAAAACTTCGTGTGTAAATTTGTAGTGCCGAAACTGTTGATCTTTGCTTACGAAAACCATGTTGGCTTTCATTATATACGTTATATTTTTCGCAGAAGGAATTTAATCGTTTGGCCATTGCCGATTCAAAAATCTTGGAGAACGTAGACAATAGCGCAATAGGACGGAAGTCACTAGGTTCACAAGCTTTTTTAGTTTTTGGCACAGGCTTTATAATGGATATTTTTAATAGTTCCGGGAAAGTTGCCTCAGCAAAGGATTGATTTGTTAGGTAGGTAATTGGTATTAACAATTCGTCGTGGCATTGTTTAACAAGAGTCGGGGGGATTTGGTCATGCCCGTAACTGGTTTTATTCTTTAATCCCTTTATAATTTGACTTATTTCATTTATATTGACCGGACTTAGGTACATTGTATTACTAGTGGGTTCAATAACTGGTCGACCTTTTGGTTTGTTAGTGTCTGTTGATCCTACTGATACGAAGTAATTGTTGAGTGTTTGATACTGAGTCTGGTTTATCTGTAATAGCGTCATTGATTTTTAGTTTAATATTTTTAAATTCTTTTTTATTCAATTTGTTCGTGCGCTCTTTTATAATTTGCCACATCGTTTTTGTTATATTTTTACATGTTTTTATTCTATTTATATAATGTATTTTTTTAGATGATTTTATTGCTTTCTTAAGAATTTTTTCGTAACATTTGTAATGGTGTTGTAGGGTCGGGCTTTTGCTTTGTGATATTAATAATTTCAGTAGTCGTTTATTTTTACATGAAATTTTAAGTCCAGGGCTTAGCCAATATTTTGGTTTTCTATTCCTTACTTTAATTTTCTTTTTAGGAATGCATTGATCCAGAGTTGACAAAATGTGCTTGTGGAATGCGTTATAATTTTGATTCATGTTTTGACCACCAGAAATTATTTTGTCCCAGTCAGTAGATTGTAACCGCTTTTTAAACAAAGCTATGCTATTTCTATTAAATATTCTTTTTTCTGTTAAGAAACATTCGATTACGTTTGGCTTTGCCAATGGAATTGTTAATAAAATGCCTTTATGATCTGACAGTCCAAGTTCTTTAACATTGAGCATAAAATCTGATTGGTAAAAATTTGAAAATACAATATCTAGACATGTTGAACTTGTTGAAGTAATTCTCGTCGGTTCTTTAACATTTTGAACAAAGTTATATCTTTGAAACATTTCTCTCATAGTATTTGTCTGGTTTGTATTTATCAAAAAGTTCACGTTTAGATCCCCTCCTATTAATATGTTATTATGACAGTATTTAGTAGTTGCTATTTTTAAAACTTGTTCCAATTGTACATAAAACAAATCTACTTCTCTTTGACTATTCGGCCAATACAATACTATTAGTAGTAAATTAGATTTTGGTATCATAATTGCACATATTTCAATAATATATTGTATTGCTAGATTTGTTATTTCTTCACATTCAATATACTCTATATATTCCTTAACTAATATACAAACTCCCCCGCCTTCATAATCAGTCCTGTAAAAGAGGCTTGCTAGATTATAGCCTTCCACAACTAGTAAGTCACGTTTGGCTTGAGTGATCCAGGTTTCACAGAGACAGATAATGGGCAAGTCTATTTCTTCCGTAAGCGCTTCGATTAGACTAATTTTGTTTTTTATGCTGCTGATATTTTGAAATAGGATACTCAAATTATCTCGGACGAAAGGGCTGGCTGTTTTCGCTCTGGGTATTATTTAAGGTCTCGTTATGGGCGCGATTTTGTTCTGGCTGTATTGGGAGACTGCGATCTGGTCGAATATCTCTAGTCATTGTTTTTCGATCATATGTTTGCCCAGTAGTCATGCGGTTGTTCCGTTGGTTTTCCCTCTGGATTTTCCTCTCCTTAATACCTTTTTCGTCTAAATATTGAGATATCCATAGCCCAGTACGTCGGAACATTTTCACACATGAAAGCAGATATCTTGTCATTCTTTTGCTCAAAAGTTCAATTTTTAATGGTCGCCGTCTACCTCTATAGCCAATGCGTACTAGGTCTTCAATATATCCCGTTAAGTCCACTTGGGTTATATCTAAGAAAGCATTAACTACTCGGTTGTGAAGTTCTGCTTCCGTTTCAAACCGTGTTTCATCTAGACCATAAAGTACCAACACCCTACTATTATCTATTTGGTGGTTTTGGAGTAGAATGTTCTGGGGTTCAGTTATTAATGTTTTCCTGTTTGTCACAACTGATGCGTAGGATTCATTACAAGTCTCTGGTTGTAAACTTGGGTTTAGACATACGTCAGAGCATGGTTGGCGATGTTGTGATGTTTTTTGGGCTTCCAACAGGGTTTCCGCTTTTTTTACTCCGGATAATTCCTGCTTGAGTCGTTTATTATCCAAATCTAATTCATTTATACGGTTCGTGTGTTGTGTTATAAGATCTCTTAAAACTTTGAGTTCTGTTTCAAGTATCGTATGTCTACTGTTATTTTTATTAATACCTAACTGCATTAATTTTATAGTGTCAGAGAGGTTACTGTCTCGAGCCTCCTGTTTCTGAGCTTGAAGGTTGATTTGGGCTCTGAGCTCCCGCATTTCTTTTAGTAAGAGTGAGTTAGTAGTCTCGTTATTATTTGATATTAAGGTATCTCCACCAGGAAGTGTAGTTTCAAGAAACGAAGACTCGACACTGAATTTTCTTATTTGTTGACGTCGTTGCGTTACATTTTCACATTCTACCTGAGACGGAAAGGAGCCAGTTCCATCGTTGGGGCCCGCAATTTCTAGGGGGATAGTTTTGGCCTCAAGGCTAAGGGTGGCTATTTCTGCACCGACTGACCCGGCTGTAGTAGGTTCGTCAATAATATTTGTGTCCTGTGGTGGCATGACTCCCTGACTTCGGACTGGTGTTCGGTCATTGTTGTTGACTCTGCGTAATTTACTCACACATTCTGGACACTCCCATGATTTGCGGAGAGTATGCGAGTGTTCTCTAAAATAAGCTGTAGTTAGGTTTAAACATTTATAGTGGTACGTCAATTTGCATTTCGAGCAGCATATCATTTCTCCTCGATTTATCATCGTGTTACAGCCGTGGCAATTCATATTAACAGGGTCGTACTTTATACTTTCAATACGGAAACTCGTGTGCTAGTGCCGTTTGGACCGTGTGAAAAGTGCAATTTTGACCGTATGAAGTAGTGCAATTTGGACCGTAGTTCACACGTACAATTCGGACCGTAGTTCACACGTACAATTCGGACCGTAGATCAAACGCACAATTCGGCCCGTAGTTTACGCGTACAATTCGGACAGCGGTACGTTTGTGCAATTCGGACCGTGTGTTTATTGGTTCGAGTGTTGACGTTTTGCAGGTCGAAGTCCAAGTTTGTTGTAATTGTAAATAAACGGTTCTTTTTCTTAGATAACGGTCACTGTTTTAGTATTTCGTATTTAAACACAAGATTCAGCAGAAGAATAGTTAAAAACAATATCCAATGTATGCAAAATCACTTTGATCACTATTTGTTGGTAAAGTCAAAGGTTTTCGTGTGTTTTGGTTCAGTTTATTAAATCGTTTGGTGGACTGGTTTAGCGTCACTTATTATGTTGGGAGCACTTTACTAACATGTCCACGATATATTTTCACGAATATCAACATAATGAACACCAGATAAAAGCAGTTTTTATAGAATACATTATTAAATAATCACAAGAAAACTGAGACGATGTTTACATTACGGCAGTGTTGCCGTCCGAGTACTAGATATAGATATGTACGTAGCTTATAGGACGCTTATATATAGAACTACTACACATGTGTAAGAGCAGTAATAAAGCATCATTTGTCTTGAACACTTGTTCTACTGCTTACAGCACGACTGTTAAGCCGTGTACAGATTATGCGCGGCAATTACGCGAACACTAGCTCGCGCGACCGCCGCGCATAATCTGTACACACCTTTAATACTCCTTATTGTCGCTCCTTTGATTCGCGCCCTAAAAACCGACAAAACAGGGAGCGGTGGCCATGACGAGTAACGTTGCTGCACTATGTTTCTGCCTCCTTTTCTTGCTATTCTCACGTCACTCGACGAGGCAGGAGTTAGTGGCATTCGGGAATAGTGAGTGCCCACTCCGCACGGGTTCGCCATGTAGGCATGCGGCCCTCTGAATCGCGAAGGGAGCCTTCTTTTAAGTGACGCTTTGGGCTTTCGGCCTCGCATGCCTCGCTACTTTGGCTTGTAACTCTCGGGAATGGTGAGTCGGCGTGTGCTCAATCTTCGAGCTTTTGACACTCTGGCACGCTTAGTAAGGGTCACTACTGTGCGTGCCAGTGTCAATTCCTAAGACCTCGAGAGTGGGGGGAATGAAAGGCAGCGTTTATTTGTGACAGGGACCATCATCGCATGCCTGTTTGTACAGAGCAACCCAGTAGTGGCATGTTTCCCTGTTGCAGCGGTCCGTGCCGCGTGCCGCTCGAGGGCGCCGTGGCGGAGCTCCCGCGCGGCGACGTGGAGGCGCTCGTGGGCGCGCTGTACGCCGGCCCGCACGCGCTCGGCACGCACAAGGGGACCGCCAGGCATGACAGCCGTGAGTACTGCCCGAGGACTATCGGGCAGAAGGCCCAGACTAACCAGCGATTGTCCAACCATGTCGCTTACATAGAGGGTCAAAGGTTCGCTTGGCGCATTCTATTTGGACCCTCGCGAGTCAAAATTTGCAATTCTTTTTTCAGTCACACAATCGTTTTTCGATTGAGCTGAAATTTTGGGTATTAGTATAGTTTGGTTGACAGTTCAATATTATGGTACCATCGAGCTGATCTGACGATGGAGACAGAAGGTGGCGATGGGAATTCAGTATTTAACCGACGTAACCCCGTTGAGTTTTGGCTCTTTAGAATCGTCTCAATGAGTAGCTGTTGATGGTATACAGAAAAGTACAGTCGGCAATAAAAGGTTCGACCAAAAATTATTAACTTGACAGAAACTTATAATTATGCAGATATGGCCAATGGGTGTCCTGGTATGCCCCACTTCTGAGACTTGAAACTCAAAAGAACCCAATGGCGAGCGCGCCGGGGACACAAATCAATGGAGACAACAATTATTTTCCAAGAGCCTTACGTCTAGGCATGCCTCACACACTAGTCGTTGCTGTTAAACAAGAGTAACTGAGTATCACACATTAAGATATTAGTCATCTGATAAGTGTATGTTTGTGTGTCTGCCAGACTGCGAGCGCGGGTTCCACTCGGACGGGAACCTGGACATCATCAACGCGGAGAGCAGCGGATGTGAGTTCCTATTGTATTACATCATCCTTACTTGTCTGACAAATATAAACTTTTGGGGTCCTTTCAGGTGTCACACTATTTCACAGACAGAAAATTCATAGAATTTCGTTTCTCAGAAATTATTTCATAAATTATTTGGTTCATTTACTTTCAGTTCCAATATTATTGTTTCATAGACTATTCACTGGGTTGAAACATATTTCACAGAAATTCAGTTCAATCACACTACTATCACACTTTTTAACTTTAGAAACTTATCAAACAGTAGAATTATGTTTCGTGTATTCTTGTTTCGTAGACACAAATTTCATAGATTGTTATTTCATAGGAACCGTTTCATATTATATTTAGTTCCAGTATTTTCTTTTCAAAAATTCTTGTTTCTGTGGCAAAACCGACTCGGATCGAGGATAGGTTCGAAGACGCAAGCGGGAGCTCTCGCTTCGCTCCCGCTTTCGTCTTCGAGGTTATTTTTTTTATAAAAGATCGGAAAACTTGTTATTAAAACTCCCACTTCAGCAATCATCTATGATTTAATTTATGACAAAGAAAGTATTGAGTTACTGAGCCTTCTATGAAACGAAAATATTAAGCTTAATAAAATGATGAACAAAATTCTATGAATATACAAACTTTAAAAAAACTATTTTATTAACTAAATATTATAAGGAACAACGATATATGACCTAAAACTCTATGCCATTAATTTCGAAACATTAATTATCTCAACTATAAAAAAATTACAAATACAGCTTCTACAATGTAAGTGCACTAGAAATTGATCATTCTATGAAATCATAATATGAGAAACATTTTCTATGAACCAAAATTCTACGAAAATGTAGTATATGAAACAACGTACAAGTTGTACGGTACAACCGTTTTTCGGAACTTATGTACGGAATATTTACCGTCAGCTTCTCGGTGAAGGAAAACCTCGCGAAGGAAACCGGTCTAATCCCAATAAGGTCTAGTTTTCCCTCTGGGTTGGAAGGTCAGATGGCAGTCGCTTTCGTATAAACTAGTGCCTATGCCAAATCTTGGGATTAAATGTCACAGCGGACCCCGGACTCCTTTAGGGCACAACCGGGAACAACGCTGGGAGGACGATGATGGTCTAGTGAAAATTTAGAGCAAAAGTCATTAGGTCGAGTGAAACTGACGACGGTTGTACGTTGTTTCATATACTACATTTTCGTAGAATTTTGGTTCATATTCCGTAAATATGGTGGTGGTCAATATTCCGTACATAAGTTCCGAAAAACTCATTGGTACGAGCCGGGATTCGAACCCACGACCGCCGCTTGACAGCCGCATGCCTGAACCACTAGGCTACCGTAGCTCTAAAGTTTCACTAAACAAATGGACCTATAATACTCAAGACAAGCTATACGTGTTGCCACAACGAGGGACGGAAAGGCAGCTAAATTAAGAACTGGTCTTAAAATGGCTGATGGCTTACCATAAACAACCTACTTAACTTGGACGGGTAATGGTTTATTTGCCGCAACCTCATACTAAATCTGTTGCGGCAAATAAATAAGTGGAACTATAACAAGTACAACGAAGTATATTTCCCTTTCTGTCACACTTATGGAGATTTGTATGCTGCTATCTCGCTCGGAAGTGGTATTATTATTACCATAGCTTGTCCTGAGTATTATAGGTACATGAATAGACCATTTCATTGGCCATTTTTCTTCGAAACAGTGAACTTTACGAGTCTTCTTTGAATATCATCAAATAGAAGTCATTCCGTTAGGTTTATTTTGCAATAATCCTATAAAGTTTTCTGTTTGAGAAAAAATGCATTAGGTCTAATTAAACATTAGGTCAAATGAAGCATTTAGAGCTAAATTAGTAAGGTGTAATAAGGGAGAACCTAAACTTTTGTAACTTTGTATGCTTGAAGTCAGAGTCATGAAATATTTTCAATATATCAGATAAACACTATGATCATTTGTAAAATGCTTTTAGAATGATTCTTGTAATAAAACACACATCTTATGAGTATTCAAATCCTAGAATATCAATTTGGAATTGGTACGGAGCTACGACATAAAGGAGTTCCATGCGGACGAGGTCGCGGGCAGAAGCTAGTTATGAATAATGAATTCTGAATAATTTGAACAATGTAAACGCTTCTATGTCTCTTCCAGCATGTTCGTGCACACTAGGCTCGGCCACGAGCGTGCGCCGGCTCGCCGAGCGGCTCGGCGCGCGGCTCGACGAGCTCCACCGCGACATGCGGTATCTGCTCGACTCGGGTTAGTACTATAATTTTGTTTTTTTGCTTCATTATTGTAAATGTATTTAATTTTACGAATAAACAATGGATGAAACATCATTGGATTTTAGAACCACGGTATGCTACCAAATGTTCTAAGCCTATTAATAAGACATCATACTTTTTGACTTTGACTTTGACTTCGAAATTTTTAGACATGGCGACTCCAAAGATTTTAGAACCACGGTACAGACCGCGCGGCGAGAGTTTGGCTTTGACCTTTCGGTGGAGGGGATTACTGCGCATGGGTACTGTCACGCACACAATACTTTTCCTTTTTTATGTACCAGGTTGGATATTTGAGAGGGTAAACATTCATGTACAGTGGTAATAATGCTAGAAAATAATACGAAATAGATAAACTTCTTCATTTATTAAAACTATTGATAGTTATTTTACTTAAGATATAAAATGTTTATTTCCTTTTAAAGTTTACAGAGACAGCGATGAAAATTCTAAATAATTGTTTTTTAATAAAATTATTGATTCCAAGATACATGTAAAACTTAAAATAATTATTAAATACAGTGTGTTAACATTAAAAAAAGTCTTTAGCAGGAGTGCTATTCAGATTCTGAATCAGTGAAAGGTTTAACGCCTTCTATGAAATCACCGCATGGTCCAGTGGTGCTGCCGCGACATGAAATTGTGCAACGTCTTTTGCTTGTTGAGGGTCCGGGTTCAGGGCTTCCTCGGTCGCAGTTGTCATCATCATCATCATCATCATCTTCATAACCATCATCAGAATCATCGTCTTCGGAACTATCATCGACGCGAATTATAAATTGCTCGGTAAGTAAATCAACTACATGGTCACTCTTGGCGTACTCTTCTTCTACATCTTTTACCTTTTTACATATTTTTTCCCATTCCTGGGCACCCATTAAGGATACTTTTTCTTTGATAAGTTTGGTACATTCTTGTAAATTCCATTTAACATTTTTGCTAGCTACATATTGTTTAATAGTAGCCCATGCCAATTCTATAGGGTTGAGGTCTGGATGGTAAGGCGGTAATCTCAATATGCTATGGTTTGCTTCTGCTAAAATTTGATCTATTGCAAAAGTTTTAAATCTTTCTTTATTAGCTTTTATCAAGTTGTACAATTGTGGCTTGAGCATTGTTGAATCATATTGTATGCCTTTATCAGTTAGCCAATTCTGCATATCGGCTTTTTTGGTATTGGAGGACGGTGCTAAATCCCATTGTTTATTGTGGTATGAGGCGTTGTCGACAACCACTACAGAATTGGGTGGTAGGTTGGGAATTAATTGTGTCCTAAGCCATTTTTCATAATTCTCGTAATTCATGTTGTCGTGATAGTCCCCTGTTTTGGTGCCGGCTTTAAAAGTTAATAAAGCATTTGGTATAAACCCAGCTTCAGATCCTGCGTGGACTATCACGACTCGTTGTCCTTTAGAAATGGGTTTTTTTAGTCCTTCCGTAGGGCCATCGCTCCAGGCTTTGGTTGTTGAGTGCGATGAATCTACGTAGGATTCATCTGTGTAAACAATGGGTCTTCCTTCTTGTCGATATTTTCTTATTTTTCTTAAATATTCAATGCGTTGTAATCGGATATTCGATGTTTCTATTAGTAATTTACGGTTGTTTTCTGTTTT
Source organism: Epinotia bilunana (assembly GCA_947049275.1). Taxonomy (NCBI): domain Eukaryota; kingdom Metazoa; phylum Arthropoda; class Insecta; order Lepidoptera; family Tortricidae; genus Epinotia; species Epinotia bilunana. The sequence goes on along the minus strand of OX346277.1, from coordinate 267,057 downwards.
TTTCCAGCGAAATCCTAACTCCTTTACAATTACACGAAGACTTGTTTCTGACCCTTTAAAGTTTATATCTTCCTCAAGTTTCTTTTTTAGTTTCCCAATGGTGGGAAGTTCATTATTCGTCTTGTGAAAATTGTGTATACATCTTTTTATAACACCTTGGTCAAAATTATCAATATTGGTAACTGGTTTTGCTCTGGGACGTTTTTTTCCAGGTGTTCTGAAAGTAATTAGCAAATCGGAACTCTTGGCTTGATTTGCGATATTTTGTACAGTGCCAATTGAAGTCTTAGTGGCCTCCGATGTCCGTTTTTGAATTTGAGCTAATTTACTGACTACACAATTTAATTTAAAAACAGTTTCCGTTTTTATTACCTGCATAGTCTGTATAGTTTGGTTATTCTCCGACTCCGACTGACTGAGTAAAGTAGCAACTTCCTCAATCTGACTTCGAATTTGCTTCAATGAATCGATACATTCGTCAGCTTCTTTCTTTAAAAAGCAATTCACGTCATATATCATTTTCCGTGCTTGCCTTTTGAAAACAATGTTTTTTTTACGCATTTTCAAATCACTTTTTAATATTTAACAAAAAAAACTTAACTGACAAACTTAAACAAACAAACTCAACAAATAATAACAATCGACAACAATAAACAATTAACGAAAATAGCAATTCACTTGTGAACGTGATTGTACAACAGGAGTGCGCGGTACGTGCGAGCGGTGCGAGAGGCAGGGAACGACTGGAGCGCCAATCAGAGCACCGCGTGCGCCTACACACCCGCCCCGCACCCCGCTTATTGCCCGTTGATACCCAATTTCTGATTTCTGCGCAATAACGGTCAAAGCCAAACTCTTATCGCGCGATCTATATGCTACGAACAGTCCTAAGCCTGGTCATCATCGTACCAGCCGACAGACGTCCGCTGTCGCACAAGGGGACGTATGCCCCCCCCCCCCACTATGTCATCTCAATCATCTTTTATCAAAAGAATCAGCAAGTCATGTTTTTGTAAGAAACAAGTTACTAATGAAGTCTTACAGCCTTATAACTACCTCGACACAGGTGATATTTAGTGAGTTTTGGCTGTCACCGGACGAAATAGAATTATGTTTTCTCAAACATGCAATGAAATATTGACGTTGTGTTCTTCTCTGTTCGAAGTGTCACGTTTCAGGCGCAGCGAGACGAGAGACCCGTAATGGCATTTCATACAGAATTGAAGGCCTAGGCCTGCAAGATGGTCTTTTTAATTTCCATTCCACAATTTGTGGCACAGGATCACGGCGTTCAGCCATGAAAATTGAAGCTTGATTTCTTGGAGTTTTTTTAATTTAGTTCATTACATGTTTGAGAAAAGCACTATACATAGCTCGGCGAGAAAAGGGGTTGCCAGCCTCATAACTCGCTACGCTCGGCCGTCTATATGTACTCGGCCGGCAACCCCTTCCTTCCCCGACTTTGTAGTAATGTACTATTGTACTCATAAGTAGCTGTACACCGTGATAGTTTGTCGCTTGCACCCGTTATAGTACGGTGGCAATATCGCAAAAAGTCGTCTTCACGATTTTCGTGGACATCTCTTCTATATACCGGTTTTAGTTACGGTAGAGGGGGACGGACATAGCTGTGACTTCACAAAGATGGCGGCCGACAGTTATTGATTTTTGTTCAAATCTGGGGTTCTATTTTACTGATCGGTTCGTGTGAGGTGTAATTTGAAAGCATATTAAACGTTCTATAATTGTTTTTTTGAACCCTATGACGTACCATCAACACTTTTTTAAATATTTGAAAAGATATGACTTTTATACCGTGCGCGTTTGCATGAGTACTGATAAAACACGCTTGTAACTGATATGAACTTTAGCGAAATTAAAGTTATTATAATAAAAATTGGAGAATTTATAAGCTTTCCAACAATATAGATTTTGGTGGTGTAAATAAATAAATAACGAAGTGATAATATTTTTTGATAATTACGCACCGATGAACTATCACCACGCTCGACTCTGCTAGCGATCGCTGTCGTCACTCGTCGTTTTTTTTTGTTTTCTGAGTAATTATACGAGTCAGACGGTCATGATACGCACCTAAAGCAGTAAAATAAAGGCCACCTCAGGAACTTTGTAGCCGAAGCCGAGACGAGTGCTCTGAAGCGTTCTTTTTCGTCCCCCATACACAATTTTACGTCGTCTTTTGGCTGGCAAGAGACATTGTTATTGCCACTTTACGCCCGGGTGACGGGTAAAATTGGTCCAGTTCCTAGTGTTACATTGAACATCCTACTAATATTATAAATGCGAAAGTTTGGATGTTTAGATGTTTAGAAGTTTGTTACTCAATCACGCTTAAACGGCTCAACCGATTAAGATGAAATTTTGCAGCAAGATAGTTTATAGCCTGGATTAAAATATAGGTTAGTTTTTATCCCGGTTCCACGCAGAGGAAGTCGCGGGCGGAAGCTAGTAAATAATAAAACAATGAACGCAAGTAGCTTTATTAGACAACTAGCTTCCGCCCGCGACTTGGTCTGCGTAGACCCGGGATAAAGACTATTCTATTTTATAATCCAGGCTATAAACTATCTTCGTGCAAAATTTCATCCAGATCAGTTGAGCCGTTTAAGCGTGGTTGAGTAACAAACATCCAAACATTCGCATTTATAATATTAGTAGGATATTAGTAGGACTAGTTTTTGCCCGAGGTACCTGTTTTGTACTTTGACTTGTATTTACCAAATTTGACTTGTTTTGGTTAAGTATTTCCTCGTAAAAGAGAAGTGAAAAACTGCTATGGGAAGCGAAAAGCGGGAGAGAGATTTGTAACTGAAACCGTTGCACGGACCGAGTGTGTGTCCGCTTGGTGAGTGTGTGACCGCCTTGGCTTGGCTTCGGCCCTCGGGCATCGGCCCTAAACGGAGCTCGGCCTTCGGCCTCGTATGCCTTGCCGCTCTCCTTCGGCCCTGTGGCCCTCAGGTTCGCTTGGAAAACAGACGGGGGTAGGGTGTCCGAAAGCGCGCCCTGAAGGGACGCTACAGACTCTCGTCCCTACGCAGAGCTCGGCCTGCGCAGTGTGATTCCTGCCTAGGCCATATTTCCAAAAATATCGTGATCGCATCTCGGTCTGAAAGGTATGTAAAGTGATTCACTATTAGACAAGCTACTAAATTCAATAAATACCCAAGTATTTCTAATTAATTATCATTTACTTTTGTGCAACGAAAGTGAACGCATCACGACCCTAATTATCAGTGCATTTTCGTTGCCGCAACTTAATCACCTTGTTATTGGGTGTTATTATTATTAACCGCGTGTATCCACGTATTGTTAACATGGACGTGGAAGACCATGGTATGTACTTTATTTATTGACATGTTTTATATATATACAATGTTTGTTTATATTATTCATGATTTTTTTTCGAGAGGTCTTTTGTGTCGTCTATTTTTTCAGAAGTGTGAGTTTACTTAGACTTACAAAAAATTGCAATGCTATGCAATGCATCACATATATACCATCTTAAAGTCTGAAATGTCCTTAATTACTCCTATGAATTTCATCTGCATCAGTTTGCATCTTCCCTGATTACAGAGCTATCGAAGTATATAAGTCAAATTAAGTGTTTTTAGTAAAAAAAAACTTTTTGTTTTTAGGTACTTTTTTTAGGTGTTCCATTTCGAGGCTTAGTATTTTCGATATTTGGCATTCTAAGAAGGGAAAAGAAAGCGAAAAGTTTCAACAAGTACTTAGTACTTTGACTGAAACTTCACGACTTTCAGATCAAATCGAAAATATCGAACTAGAGACATTAAGTACTAGAATACGCAATATATGTAAACTTATTTCACATTACTGGGCAAAAGTGTATCGTACAAAGTCAAAATTATTAGAAAAATATTCAGACTGGCTTAGTGAAATAGAGTACGTTGATGTAAAACGAAGTATCGAGCAACCCATTTTGCAACAGCAGGACGACGTTGTCAATCCCTCTACGTCCACTTCACGAGGCCCTGGCCGACCGCGAAAAGATTTTAATCAAGTTAGTGATCGTACAAAAAGAAGAAGATTAGCTGAGCTCTCTAATGTAGACAGTTCTGCTGTAAAAACGTTGCTCGATGCCTCAGATTCTAGCTTAAATTCCGCGAAAATCGATGTAAACGATGTTTTGTCGCTTATTGCAGAAGCTAAGCTAACTCGACATCAATATTTGTTAGTTAAGAATTTAATAGACAAGGTATCCAAAGACATTTTACCATCGTACCAAAGAATTGTAAAAGCTAAAGAAGAGTGTTATCCCTCAGCCGTCACCGTTACTGAATCGTCCGCTGAAGTTGAACTTCAAAGTTTACTCGATCATACTGCCACTCGGATACTCGAGTCCCAAAAGGATGTTTTAGATAGAGTACCTACCCAGTCTCTAAATAAGATATCTTTGATAGGGAAGTGGGGTTTCGATGGGAGTACAGGTCATAGTGAATATAAACAACGTTTTTCTGATTCCACTGTCTGCATTTGCCTGCTTCTGTCCACAAAATTTTAATTCATGGTGCTGATGTTATTGAATATAGTTTATTGTCAATAGGGGAGTTGTCTGAAGAAACAGCTGAAGCCACCAATAAGTTTATCAAATCATTGAGACAAAATAATACACGAAAAATGAATCGCGTGTTGACAAACACAGATTTAATCAACCGGCTTCTTCTTCATTCAGATCCCTAATATCAGGTTTAAGAAGGTTGCCTGTTAAAAAGGAATCTATTTTATCTAAGTCTGTGCTTGCTTTATTGTGCTAATTAAGTAATAGTTGTAAAAATTATTTATTAATAGAATAGATACGCTTGAATGTAATTTGCAAATATGAATGTAATTAACTTATGCATGTATTTTTGTTACCAATTTACATATTAAATACCATCCACTGATAATAGTGGATGGTAGTTTTGTTTATTTGCACATTTATTCCATTGAAAATCGCAGTATAAAATGTTATAGATTTTATGTCTAAAACAACATTAATGCGAGACATTTTTATTATAAAAAATTGTCATATTCCTGTATTATACAGATGTAAAAATAAAATTTATTGTATATATCGTATTCCTAGATTAGTATCTAAGACTTTAAAATATAAAAAACACTTATTTTGGAGTTGAGGTAATTATGGCCGCCTTTGTATGGGCGTGGAATCACCGTGCTGCGCCTGCCTGCCATGCCTTCGGCCCTCAGGTTCGCTTTTAACGCATTCAGGAGTAAAGTATTCAAGAGCGCACTCTTAAGGGACGCTTCGGGGCTTTTGGCCCTCGGACTCACGTAGAGAGCGCGCTCCGAAGGGACGCTTCGGGCCTTCGACCCTCAGATTCGCTTGTGAGCCACTTAGGAGTAAGAAAGAGTCCGCGTGGGCCCTCCTTTCGAGCTTTTGGCCCTCTGGCTTGCGTTGAGAGCCCGCTTTGAAGGGTCGAAGTGTGAGAGCTCGCTTTGGCCCTTCGGCCTTCAGGTTCACTTGTAACACACTCAGGAGTAGAGTAAATATCCGAAAGCGCACTCTAGAGCAACGCTTTGGGCCTTTGGCCGTCGGGCTCACGTAAAGAGCGCGCTCTGAAGGGATGCTTCGGGCCTTCGTTCGTCGGATTCGCTTGTAAGACACTTAGGAGTAATAAAGTGTCCACGTGGGCCCGCCCTTCGGGCTTTTGGCCCTCTGGCTTGCGTGGAGAGCCCTCTCTGACGATACGCTTTGGGCCTTCGGCCCTCAGGTTCGCTGGTAATACACTTGGGTCTTCGGCCCTCGGCCCTACGCGGAGCCCAGTCTGCGGCCTCGCGAGACTCGCCGCTCACCTTCAGGCCGTGTTGTTCTGTTCGAACTTGTTGCCTGCAAAACTGCAACGACTTGCAGTTCCATAGTTCACAATATATATCAGTCGACCAACACGCAACTCCAGATAACAAAATTTTGTTTACCTATAGCTGTTGCTATATAGAAATTAAAGGTAAATGTAACAAATCACCACGTGCAAATGTCTCCAAATTCAACCGCAACTTGCTCTCGAATAAAATGAAATATGCGCGGGCGTGGGCGTGGGCTACGGCAAGGGGCCTTGTCGCCAGTTTGGGTCCTAGTCTTCGGACTGGATTTTGGCGAAAGCTTGCGGCCCACAGCCAACGAAGTTATGAATTTATATTGCTTTTTTATTGAAACATATTTACAAAATAAAATATGCTCATCTGCTTGATAACTTGCTCCTAGCCGGCTTGCTCAATTCGCCGATTATAAATACTAGTCTACGCGTACAAATATACAGTTAAATACAGTATTTATTAAATCGACTACCTTTCATTTGGGAACACCAGAAATTAACTTTCAAAGTATATCAATCATACACAGCATGCCGGTTGCCGAGCACTTGCGTTACGGAATTGGCCATAAATAACACATTTATTATTGAACGACAACAAATTGCATATTTTTGGCAAGCTGATAATGACATTAATCACGCTAAAGTATCTCTTTAAGTAAGTAAGCAAACGTCTAAGGTTAAAAAATACATTTTTTTTCCAAACGGTTGGTTGTACGTTATAAAGTTCAAGAAAACCAATTATAGTACGTTTAATATGCTTTCGAATGACACCTCATACGAAGTAATCAGTCAAATAGAACCCGAGATTTAAACAAAAATCGATGACCGTCGGCCGCCATCTTTGTGACGTCACAGCTATGTCCTTCCCCCTCTCCCTTAACTAAAACCGGTAGATTCGTACTCTGGAGACAACAAGGAACACATTCATACCAGTTTTAGGTATATAGAAGACGTGTCCACGACTTTTATCAACATTGGCCAATTTCCGCCGTACTATTAGACAACTTTGTATGACAGTTTAAAAACGTTTTCAACCCCTTGTGAGAACGATCGTATGTACAGTTAGCTGCAAAAGTAGCTACGCGGGACAGGTGGTCAAAATGACCTGCATTTGAGCGTGTTATGTTGCTTTCTAGTTGTAGTTGGTAGATTTGCTGCTGACTGTACATGATATGGTGTGGTTCCAGGCGAGTACGCGGACGCGCGGCTCGTGTTCGCGGCGGAAGGCGGCGCCGCGTGCGGGTTCCGCTGCGCGCTGGAGCTGCCCGTGCACCGCGTGGTGCTGGCGGCCCGGAGCCGCTTCTTCAGGTGAGACCTACAGGGGCCGCTTCAAAGTTTCCCGCCGCTCCCTACTTAAACTAGAGAATTTGGTCACTCAGTACTTTGAAGGGCAATTACTTCCAGCAGGTTGAGTTTGGGCAGCTAAAAAAACCGGCAGAAAATTTGGTCCAAAAACTTTTCGTGATTTGACTTGTTGTAATGTGTTTCCCCTTCAGGAGCGTGCTGTCGCGGCGCGGCGGCGGGGCGGGAGCGGGAGCGGGAGCGGGCGCGGGCGCGGGAGCGGGAGCGGTGTGCGTGGACGAGAAGGTGCTCCCGCGCCGGTTCGCGCGCGCGCTGCTCCACGCCGCCTACACCGACCAGGTCGGACCACCACATATTCTTACACCTACATACGTCTCTAATACTATTGTTTCCTTTCTTCCAAATTATTTGAAGATGCATTCGCAAAATATTAAATACGGTAGACTCGAAAATTATTATTCCTACTCCAAAATAAAGAAGGCAAAAAATATGCCTAATGACGACAATCCCATTCAGATATCTCCAAGAATTACGAAGCTATAACTGTTTTAATATTGCTTAGTAGAGGGAGAAAACGCTCGCAGATAGTGACGTCACGATCTTTGAGCGTCATAGTAAATGACAAGCTTTTTATATGAAGGTGCGTTTTGCAGAAAAGGGACAGAACATGCCCCCTCTTAAAACTTTGGACACTTATAACTTTGTGATTATTTAACCTATTTCGTTGCTTTTTCCTTATTTGACTAATTTTTTTATCCTTTTTACAGAAAATACAATATTATTGATTATTTTATTTAGTGCCTACTCTCGTATTTGTTCGGTGTTGTAGGAAACGTGTCAACGTGACGGTATGGCGATACGTACAGAAGAATACATTCTGTCTACCCTTAGTATTGAAATTGAAATCAATTATATATAATACCCAAACGGTGGAAATGTTTCCTAACAATTCGAATGAATGTGATGTTGTATCCAGGTGGACCTGACGTTGATCGGGCGCGCCTCCAGCTCGCCCAGCAACACCATCAGCAGCGCAGCGGTACGTCTCACTCTCATTGTAAACTGCAGACGCTGGTGATGCCTCTCGGTTCTGAAAAAAGACCTTAAAACTATATTCTAAAACTAATATACTTACCTGCCACATACATACATACCTAATTTACAAACTTCATGTAATGTTGTGCCTACCTATTTCTTCTTATATAAATAAAGCTATATACCTACGCATTAATAGTGAGCGCGAGCGACACCTGTAGTATCTATCTAGTTGTATAGAAACATATATGCATGTAGCATGCACCTATGTCAAACCCGAGCGGGCAGTTGCTAAATGACCACTGTCACGGGTAGCCGCTATCTCCCTCGCGGTCGCTATCTTTATTTTCGCATACTTACCTGCTGTGTTTTCTCTTACACTCTTCCTCCCTGCACCTAGTCACCATCTAACGTTTACAAAGTGGCCTTACGAACCGGATCGAGTTGATATTGCATGTATCGAACGCCGCACAAGATGGTGAACACCCGCAGAAACGTAAAAAAAGAACGCGAGAAGCAGGAGCGCGATATGGAAACGTCGAAAGAAGACGAAACTAACGTGGAGCAACACACTGACCAGCCTACTAGTGAAAATTTTGAGAAAAACGTTAAGGAATTCGACAAGACTTACGTAGCACCCGAAGCAGTTGCGGGTACGTCAAAATCAGTTTTGAACCCGGCTGAAAAAGAGCCCCAAATACCGTCTGTTTCACGCAGTAGCAACCGCTCGAAGTCAAAGAAGTCCACGTCATCTCGCATATTGGCTGAACGAAAACAATTGGAAATCAACGCTGCTGAAGAGCAGGCACGCATACAAATGATCTTGGTTGAAAAGAAACTAGCGGCAGAACTAACAGCCCTGGAAGAAAAATACAGTCACACCTCTTCGAAGTCAAGTGAGACCCATAACAACGGAAGTGAAATCGAGAAGTGGATTGACCGCAGTCAGCATGCGCTTCAACAGGTTCGGGAGGCAGGCGAGGTCACTGCTCGCCAGCCGGCGCCGGCCGCCGTTGACTCAGAAGCAACGATCTATATGCTGGCACAGGCTCTCAAAGATCTAACAGCTTCCACCTGTAAACAAAATAATAATTTAATTAGTCGTTTGAGTACACCACGAGAGTTACCGACCTACTCAGGTGACGTTATGGAGTGGTTGAATTTCAAACAAGCCTATGATGAATCTACAGAACTCTGTAACTACAGCATAAAAGAGAATCAGTGGCGTTTGAGAAAGTGTCTCGTCGGAGCGGCACGAGAAGCGGTGTCCGCACTACTTACCAGCGGTTCGTCGCCCGACACCATCATGGCAACCCTCGAACTACAGTTTGGAAACCCAGATTTAATCGTTAATAAAATCATGAGTGATATTAAGAAGTTACCTTCGCTGCCTCAGGATTATATTGGGGACATTGTGAAATTTTCAATAAAAATTACAAACTTTGTAGCTGCTGTTAAAACACTTAAAAGAGATGAGTACCTACAGGGCGTCAGTATTTGTACAATTATCCTATCAAAGTTACCGACTGCCTTACTCACGAAATGGTCCGATTACTATTATAAAAACAGAGAGACTAGATCGACTAAGTTGGATTTACTATCACAATTTCTATCGGACGAAGCAACTAAACTTACCGAGTCCGGTATTAGCCTGCTAAATATGAAGCAAATAAGCAGCAGTACGGACAGAAGCGGATTTAAGCATCACGCAGTATTTATGGCTACTCAACAAACAGAGAAGTGCAAATTTTGCAAGCTATCCCCGCACAGCCTTAATAATTGCAGGCTATTTAAAAAGTCTTTACGAAAAGAAAGATGGAACTTTGTCAGGAATAACGGGATATGCTTTAAATGCATAGCAGCTGTCCATGACAAGGAAAGTTGCCGCGCGCCGATGTGCGACAAGGACGGCTGCGGGCAGCCGCATCACTCACTACTTCATTACCCAATAAACAAACAAGCGCCGAGTCAAGTTCACACTGTGGATGTTATCGCCGAAGAGAATGACTTGGAGCAGGTGGAGCCCGAAGAAGACTCACAGCCTGAGAGTGAGCCCGGGTCTGAAACCGGAATTGTTGCAAATATCAACGGGGACAACAACAAAGTTCTTTTAAAAGTGGTTCGTGTTAATATTCACGGCCCTAAGGGCGCGATCATAACGCACGCCCTGTTAGACGATGGCGCGTCTATTTCTCTGATCTCAGCAGATGTGGTGAACCGGCTAGGCTTAGCTGGAAGAAGTGAGACTTTGCGTTTACGGGGTGCTTGGAACTCTGGTGAAATTCTCTGCAAATCTGAACTGGTAGACTTTAAATTATCAAATGAGAACAATGAGTATTTTGAGTTACGTGCACGCAAAATTGCGGAGTTAAACTTACCTGTGCAAAAACTTTCCAAAATAAACATTAATAACTATGAATACCTAAGTGAACTAAAAGGGTGTTATCAAAGTGCTGACGTAAAACCGGAACTATTAATCGGACAAGACAATTATCATCTTATAATGCCTATAAAAATCATCTCGCGTAAGCAGAATGAACCGTGTGCTACATTAAGCTCATTAGGCTGGTGTGTACATGGCCTTATTACCTCACCTGTTAACCGGGGAACATTATTACAGCGCGCTGCAAAAAACATGCCGTTGCTACCCGGTGCGGTAGGCGTGTTGCCTAGCACTGATAACACCGACCGGCTAGCCCCTGACAACAGCAGTCCGCCCGGCGCGCCCGCAGCCTCCCCGGACCCGCGCGCCTGCCGCATCCCGCTGCGACCTGCCGCGGACGAATTACCTACCATTGAAAAAAGTTGTTTTGATGAATCGTCGGTTTTATTTATTGACTCGAGTGACCCAGATAATTGCAATGCCGATATTTTATTGCATGAAACAGTAAGGAATTATTTTGCCTTAGAAAGTACTGGCCTAACGTCAAAGAAGAGGGAAAATAAAGAAGAAAACCGAGCAATAGAAATATTAAACGATACGGCGAAGCTAAAAAATGGTAGATGGGAAGTAGGACTTCCGTGGAAGAGCGAAGAGAAGTTGACTGATTCTTATCCAACTGCGGAAAAACGGTTCAAATCGGTGGAGAGAAAATTGGAAAGCAACGAAGAATACGCTGCGCGATACCGAGAACGCATCAGACATCTGTTTGAAAATAACTACGCTAGAGAAGTAACACCCGGAGATGACGGGAAACGAATTTGGTTTCTTCCCCATTTTGGGGTGGATAATCCTAAAAAACAGAAACTGCGCCTCGTATTCGATTGTGCTAGCACGGCGCACGGGAAATGCTTGAACGACTATTTACTTCAAGGCCCCGATTTACTGAACTCGTTATACGGAATTATGTTACGATTCAGAGAAAATCGTATTGGAGTTACTGGTGATATACGCGACATGTTTCTCAGAATAAAAATAAGAAAGGAGGATCAAAATGCTTTGAGATTTTTATGGCGAGACGACGTAACTCAACCAATTACGCAACATGTTATGACGTCACTTATATTCGGCGGGAACTGCAGTCCTTTCGTCGCGCAATTCATAAGAGATAAGAACGCACAGTTGTTTATCGAAACGAGGCCTGACGCCGCACGAGCTATTATGCACAGCCACTACGTAGACGATTTCATAGACTCGCTGCACACAGAAAGCGAAGCGATAAAAATTATTAACGATGTTTCCGAGGTGCATAAATTCGGAGGTTTTGAGATACGTGGGTGGACAAGTAATAGCAAAGAGGTTCTGTTACACCTACCTCAAGAAAAACTAAGTACTAATGGAGAAAGTTTATTGGTGGATGGTGCGAATAAGACGCAAAGAACCTTGGGATTATTATGGGATCCATCAAAGGATACGCTGGCAGTTGATGTATCATTCAAAAATATACCTAACGAAATCTTAGAATTCAAAAAAGTACCTACCAAGCGTGAAATTCTACGAATCGCTATGTCTATCTATGATATATTTGGCGTACTGGCTCCAGTGACAATAAAAGGAAAAATATTATTAAAGTCCGTCTGGAAAACAAGCCTTTCGTGGGATGAAAAAATAACTAACGAGCTATTTACTGACTTCCAACACTGGATTACCGACCTAACACATGTTGTCGGTTTGCATATACCAAGATGGTACTTTTCTGCAATTGACCAGTCAAGAATTAGTGCGAAAGAGACAACCAGCATTCTACAACTTCATTTGTTTGCTGATGCCTCGCCGTCCGCTTATGCTGCCGTTGCATACTGGAGGCTTAGCAACAAAACTGGAAGTGCGTGCGTAGCCTTTGTCGCATGCAAAAACAAGGTATTGTCAATGAAACGCTTATCTATTCCGCGCGCCGAATTAGAAAGCGGATTGCTCGCAGCGCGTTTAGCTAAAACAATAAGAGATGAACATCGCATCAAATGTGATAAAACCTACTACTGGACAGACTCAACAACAGTTCTACACTGGATTAGAAACCATAATCGTAATTACAAAGAATATATCGCTAACAGATTAGGAGAGATTGACGAGTTAACCAGCTGTTTGGATTGGCGTTACATACCCTCACGAATGAATATTGCGGACATAGCAACAAAAAAAACGCACTATAAGCTGGACGCTGAGTGCGAGTGGTTAAAATGGCCTAAGTTTTTATTTGATGAGGAGAATAAATGGCCGAAGGACGTTTTATTGCCGGAAGTAAACAAGGATGACTTAGAGATGGCGTTGTTTCTGCAACACGAACCGGCAAGCCTTGACATACCTGAACCCGAGAGATTTTCTTCATGGATCCGCTTAGTCCGTGCCACCGCCGCTGTCCTGAAATTTATAAACAAAATAAAAAAGTTAAATGTCAGTGAAGCAATTACTTTAGAACGCGCAGAACGCTTAGTGTTAAAGTATTCACAATTACGATCGTTCGGTGCAGAGATAACTTTACTTAATAAAGGGAAGAAGTTAGACAAGAATAGCTTACCTGTACTACTTACCTTGGCTCCTTACCTGGACGGCGATGGGCTGATGAGAGCCGGCGGTCGAATAGATGCTGCTGCCGATGTAATCTCTGAAATGAAAAGACCTATAATATTGGACGGAAGGAGCTATGTCGCCAGATTGATTGTGAAGTTTTATCATGAGAATGCTGCTCATGGTTATCAAGAAATGGTCGTCAATGAATTAAAACAAAAATACTGGATTATTCGTATAAGACCAACAGTGAAGTACGTGACTGCCAAATGTATGACTTGTAGAATACGGAAGGCCCAGCCCGAAATCCCACGAATGGGTGAGCTCCCCGAGGCCAGGATGACCCATCATCAGCGGCCGTTTGTGAATACTGGGTTAGATCTATTCGGGCCTTTGGAAATTACAGTGGGCCGTCGCCGAGAAAAACGATATGCGGTTTTATTCACCTGCTTAACGGTCAGAGCGGTACATATTGAAGTGGTATATTCACTGACCACAGACTCCTTAATTCTAGCTCTGCGGCGAATGGCGGCAAGACGCGGATGGCCGAAGCAACTCTTTTCTGACAACGGGACAAATCTAAGAGGTGCCAATACTGAAATCAAGTTAGCCGCTGAAGAATTGGATGAGTCACTGCTTACGACATACGCAGCTAACCGTGGCGTAACGTGGAATTTTGTTCCTCCTGCAAGCCCTCATATGGCAGGCGCCTGGGAAAGGCTTATAAGGTCGATTAAGACTACCCTAAAAGTGACCTTGAAAGAGAGGGCGCCTCGCGAAGAGGTTCTGATTACCCTTCTTGCAGAGGCGGAGAACATGGCAAACAGCAGACCTTTAACTCACGTCTCGGTAGAACCAAGCTGCCCTGAAGGATTGACACCTAACCATTTTCTTCTTGGAACCTCGTCAAACTTACCTCTAATGGGATCTTTTGATGACTCTGATTTTTTCCTGAAACGACAATGGCGCATATCACAAAGACTGGCTGATATGTATTGGAGCCGATGGGTAAAAGAGGTTTTGCCAACAATGTTGCCTCGGCAGAAGTGGCATGACGAGTGCCGTGCACTACAAATTGGTGACCTGGTGCTTATCGTCGACCCAAATGCCCCCAGAAACCATTGGGCTCGCGGAGTGGTGCAAGAAGTGTGCCCCGGCAAGGACGGCAGAGTGCGAGCAGTCCATGTTAGAACAAAATCAAGCGTGTTGGTGAGACCGGCCGCTCGCATTGTACGCCTACCGGTGTGAGTACTGCCGACGCAGCACTAGGGGGGAGGTTGTAAACTGCAGACGCTGGTGATGCCTCTCGGTTCTGAAAAAAGACCTTAAAACTATATTCTAAAACTAATATACTTACCTGCCACATACATACATACCTAATTTACAAACTTCATGTAATGTTGTGCCTACCTATTTCTTCTTATATAAATAAAGCTATATACCTACGCATTAATAGTGAGCGCGAGCGACACCTGTAGTATCTATCTAGTTGTATAGAAACATATATGCATGTAGCATGCACCTATGTCAAACCCGAGCGGGCAGTTGCTAAATGACCACTGTCACGGGTAGCCGCTATCTCCCTCGCGGTCGCTATCTTTATTTTCGCATACTTACCTGCTGTGTTTTCTCTTACACTCTTCCTCCCTGCACCTAGTCACCATCTAACGTTTACACTCATCCCATATATATGTTGTGATGGTCGACATTATATCTATAATCCACATCGTAACAGTACTGTAAGACCATAAAATTGTATAGGCCCCAGTATTGACAATTGACATCTGCCACACCATAGCGCTCATAAATAGCTGACACGACTCCATTTTAGGGCCTTTGGGAACTATCAGCTGTTTTCCCGCTTTTTTGTGTCACTACACTTTACCTTTAAATATGTTACTTTTGTCAAACGTGCAATGAAATATTGTCGTGTTCTTCATACTGGGCTTCGATGCGTCACGTTTCGGGCGCAGCGAGACGAGAGATCCTCGCTACGCTCGGCCGTGTATATGTTCCCGGCCGCTGCCGCTGCCGTGTAGTGTGTAGTGACGTGACGCGCGTTGTCCGCAGGCGTGGGCGGGCGTGACGCGCGGCGGCCCGCGCGCGCCGTCCACCGCCATGCTGGACGACGCCTTCCAGCTGTACGAGATCGCCAGGTAACGAACATTAACACTGTCATGCCATTCCAACGAAATTGTGAAGACTATATCTTCGGTATACTTTAGTTTAGTTTATTTAATTTCGTTGAACAATTTTTACATGAGGGAGCGACCACACCGGTGCTTAACGCTGCGTATACGCGTTGACGTGTCGTATGCGTCACGTATTCTTCATACATTTTACTGCGTTTACGGTGCGTTAGCGTATTTTGAGCAGCGGTGTGGTCGCACCTTGATACAGTACATTTGACTTAAATTATATTACTTATCGTACAGCGATCGTCGAGGAATGCAATGATAATAAAAATTATATATATGATAAGATATATACAATAAATGTATATACCTACAATTCAAATTAAATAAATATAAAATAAAACGTAATTTCAAATACAATTCGTATACAAAAAATCTGTCATTTTATTTCTGTGTATAATTAAATCACAATGTCAAAGAAGTATATGTCAATCGATATAGTACCAATCAAATAATAATAGAAAAATATAAACCAATGTCAAAATCCTAATACTAATTAATAAACAATGCAAAAAATAAAATAATAATTCAAAATAGTCTCTCGTTGTACAATTTTATTATATTCATTGACTGAGTAAAATGACCTTTTCAATAAAAGGTTCTTCAAATTACCCTTAAACGTTTCCTCGCTTGTCTCATTTTTTATTTCGGCGGGAAGGCGCTCATAGTAAGTCGGCCCTATAACTCTCGCGTTTTTAGCGTGCAGTACCGTGCGACGCGGCACCGTCCGAAGTCTTCCTGTGCTACGAAGGCACTTTCCTGTCACCTCCACCTGCTTAAACTGTGATAGGTGTCTCCGTGTATACATGATGACCTCGAAGAGGTAATGCGAATAGTGAGTCATAATCCGGTGCTGTACAAATAACTCTTTGCAGGACTGCCTCTGGTTTAGACCTAGCATAGTTCGAAGCGCCCGTTTTTGTATTCGCATTACCCTTCCAGCGTCAGTCGAGTTGCCCCATAGGATTGCACCGTAAGTCATAATTATACATATTACATTAGGTATATTTAAACTTTCATGACTCACACATATTTTTTACTAAACGGGACTTAATCGCGTATTAATAACTTGTTTATTTACTTCTTTGAGGTTTCTCGTCGTTTGACATGTGCTGCAACATACTTGGTCGCTAGATGACGTGAGTAGAATTATACGCGACTAAGTCCCGTTTAGAGTCAGCATTGAGCTGCTGGAAGTCTACAGAAAACACACTTAGCACTTCCACTGCCAGGAGTAGTATGCGTAATCTTGGGGATGCGAAGGGGTTCTTCAAGGATGCACTCAGTAGCGGTTGAACATGCTTTATGTGTTCACATCAAGGCTTTGAGCTTATAACTACTAAATTGCATTTTACCTCTATCAATATTCCCAGATCTCAAAACTTCTTGGTCTCAAAATACCTAAATTGCATAATGCCTAATTTTTTTTCTTAATTAAAAGCCGAATTTCAAAATAGTTTAGTCTCATAATGCCTAAACTCAAAACACTTTCATGGCAAAACAACATATGCTTAAAACAGCCAAACCTCAAAATACCTAAATTTGTAGTACATGGAGATGGACAATTTTTACATAAGATGAATGTTCCTTTTTCTGCCTTAGTAACCTAGGTACGGTACAGTCCATTTCATTTGTAGGGTAGAGCGGGGCACGTTGAACAGGTACTATACTAAAGTCATAATATCAACATCAAATCATTCTCTCAAATAAGCACTCGTGAAAAAAATTAGGCAAATCAAATCAAGTAATTTATTTGCTTAGAATACAGTTGTGTAGATGTTACATTGTTAATTATAAATATGTCCAGTGTACTCAGCCTGCATGCAGGCGTGCAAATATTTTGCGGAGCTAACACAATTAAAATAATTTAAAGTAAAACCAAAAATAATCATTTACAAAGTATAAAAATAAAATACAATACAATACTTATAACACAATCAAGAATAATCAAATATACCCATAGGAAAATAAATTAAAATGTCAAGAAATGAAATGAAAATTACAAATGTCAAATGAAAATTACGAATGTCGGCCACGTTTTAAATATTATTGAATTGAGTAAAAACAACGGTCTAAGAGCCAGGTAGTCAATTTGTATTTAAAACTATTTCCCTCGAGTAATTTTATGTCCAGGCATTTTGCCATTTAGGTGTTTTCAGTTTGAGTTATTTTAATATCTTGTCATTTTCTATCATTCGGTATTTGCAGGAATTGTGCATTTAAATTTTTAGGTATTTAGAGACTATGACGTTTTAGGTCAGTCATAATTAATTTCGTTCATTTTAAGAATGATACAATTTGAAATTTTAGGTATTATGAGCCTATGGTAATCTTAATATTCTACTCGCTTGAGCTACACCTAGTGTAGATGAGCACGTTTGCCGATAGGCGGAATAGGATATGTGTGATAACACAGGAGCCCACGTAGCGGGGCGCCTAGTTTCCGGTAGAAACCACGGTAGCTTAGAGATTCTTGGCAGTGAATGTGTTTGAAGATGAGCAAACCAGACTTATTGAAAGAGTGCAACAATAGTTGCTTACCTTTGGCACCGTCTGCCAAGTACTTCCAGCCATTTCTGGACTGACGGACAGTTTTACTCTCTCTACTTGATCTTGACCGGAAGTGAAGGATTTTCAAACTTTCGGCCAATTTTAGGTGCGATAATCTTCTGATTCTTGCTTAGCACAACTTTCTCGACCTGCTGCCATGCATTTTATCGTGTTGTCATGAGACGTAGGTGTATTGGGAGTTGGCTTACGGACTACAAGATTTTTTGAAGAGTATGTCACACTAAACCACACGATGCAGATAGGAAACGTCGACGACGTTCGACATTAAAGAAGGCGTTTACCTTCCACACCACGTGGTCATCAACAAGGAACGGAGAATCAGCAAAGTGAGAGTGGTGTTCGACGCTGCTTATTTGGAGGATTAATTGCTTTGGGCTTAAAAACCACTAAATTTCATAATACCTTATTCACTAATAACCCTAATTTTCAAATGACCATGGGCTCATAATACCTAAAATTTCAAATTGTCTCATTCTTAAAATGAACGAAATTCATTATGATTGACCTAAAACGTCATATTCTCTAAATACCTAAATATTGAAATGCACAAATACCGAATGATAGAAATGACAAAATATTAAAATAACTCAAGCTGAAAACACCTAAATGGCAAAATGCCTAATTTTTTTTCAAGAGTGGTTATTTGAGTGAATGATTTGATATTGATATTATGACTTTAGTATAGTGCCTGTTCAACGTGCCCCCCTCTACCCTACATATGAAATGGACTGTACCTAGGTTACTACGGCGATAAATAAAAATACAGGAATATATGCTATAAAAAAATTACCTTTATTTAATTCTCCGTGTAATACAAATTTAGGTATTTTGAGGGTTGGCTGTTTTAAGCATATGTTGTTTTGCCATGAAAGTGTTTTGAGTTTAGGCATTATGAGACTAAGCTATTTTGGAATCCTGCCATATTAAGATTCTGGTGTTGTAAGAAAAAAAATTAGGCATTCTGCAATTTAGGTATTTTGAGACCAAGAAGTTTTGAGATCTGGGAATATTGATAAAGAGGTAAAATGCAATTTTGTAGTTATAAGCCCAAAGCGATTAATTTAATACATATTTTTGCGCTTGACTATTTATATACAGATTGAAGACTGCAGGTCAGAGGAGCGTGGCATAGTAAATAAGAGGCCTATGCTTAACAGTGGATAGATACGGTTGGAATAGACATATAGATAGTATTAATGGTTGTGTTGTTCCAGGTTCCTGGAGATGCCGATAGTGGCTCAGGGCTGCGAGGACGCCATCCTGTCGGCCTTGTGCGCGGACAGCCTGCCGCACGTGCTGCGCTGGACCGGAGCGCCCGTCGCGAGCCAGTGGGTGCACCGGTGAGTGACGTGTATACTGTATAGTGGCTCAGGGCTGCGAGGACGCCATCCTGTCGGCCTTGTGCGCGGACAGCCTGCCGCACGTGCTGCGCTGGACCGGAGCGCCCGTCGCGAGCCAGTGGGTGCACCGGTGAGTGACGGGTATACTGTATAGTGGCTCAGGGCTGCGAGGACGCCATCCTGTCGGCCTTGTGCGCGGACAGCCTGCCGCACGTGCTGCGCTGGACCGGAGCGCCCGTCGCGAGCCAGTGGGTGCACCGGTGAGTGACGTGTATACTGTATAGTGGCTCAGGGCTGCGAGGACGCCATCCTGTCGGCCTTGTGCGCGGACAGCCTGCCGCACGTGCTGCGCTGGACCGGAGCGCCCGTCGCGAGCCAGTGGGTGCACCGGTGAGTGACGGGTATACTGTATAGTGGCTCAGGGCTGCGAGGACGCCATCCTGTCGGCCTTGTGCGCGGACAGCCTGCCGCACGTGCTGCGCTGGACCGGAGCGCCCGTCGCGAGCCAGTGGGTGCACCGGTGAGTGACGTGTATACTGTATAGTGGCTCAGGGCTGCGAGGACGCCATCCTGTCGGCCTTGTGCGCGGACAGCCTGCCGCACGTGCTGCGCTGGACCGGAGCGCCCGTCGCGAGCCAGTGGGTGCACCGGTGAGTGACGTGTATACTGTATAGTGGCTCAGGGCTGCGAGGACGCCATCCTGTCGGCCTTGTGCGCGGACAGCCTGCCGCACGTGCTGCGCTGGACCGGAGCGCCCGTCGCGAGCCAGTGGGTGCACCGGTGAGTGACGTGTATACTGTATAGTGGCTCAGGGCTGCGAGGACGCCATCCTGTCGGCCTTGTGCGCGGACAGCCTGCCGCACGTGCTGCGCTGGACCGGAGCGCCCGTCGCGAGCCAGTGGGTGCACCGGTGAGTGACGTGTATACTGTATAGTGGCTCAGGGCTGCGAGGACGCCATCCTGTCGGCCTTGTGCGCGGACAGCCTGCCGCACGTGCTGCGCTGGACCGGAGCGCCCGTCGCGAGCCAGTGGGTGCACCGGTGAGTGACGTGTATACTGTATAGTGGCTCAGGGCTGCGAGGACGCCATCCTGTCGGCCTTGTGCGCGGACAGCCTGCCGCACGTGCTGCGCTGGACCGGAGCGCCCGTCGCGAGCCAGTGGGTGCACCGGTGAGTGACGTGTATACTGTATAGTGGCTCAGGGCTGCGAGGACGCCATCCTGTCGGCCTTGTGCGCGGACAGCCTGCCGCACGTGCTGCGCTGGACCGGAGCGCCCGTCGCGAGCCAGTGGGTGCACCGGTGAGTGACGGGTATACTGTATAGTGGCTCAGGGCTGCGAGGACGCCATCCTGTCGGCCTTGTGCGCGGACAGCCTGCCGCACGTGCTGCGCTGGACCGGAGCGCCCGTCGCGAGCCAGTGGGTGCACCGGTGAGTGACGTGTATACTGTATAGTGGCTCAGGGCTGCGAGGACGCCATCCTGTCGGCCTTGTGCGCGGACAGCCTGCCGCACGTGCTGCGCTGGACCGGAGCGCCCGTCGCGAGCCAGTGGGTGCACCGGTGAGTGACGGGTATACTGTATAGTGGCTCAGGGCTGCGAGGACGCCATCCTGTCGGCCTTGTGCGCGGACAGCCTGCCGCACGTGCTGCGCTGGACCGGAGCGCCCGTCGCGAGCCAGTGGGTGCACCGGTGAGTGACGTGTATACTGTATAGTGGCTCAGGGCTGCGAGGACGCCATCCTGTCGGCCTTGTGCGCGGACAGCCTGCCGCACGTGCTGCGCTGGACCGGAGCGCCCGTCGCGAGCCAGTAGGTGCACCGGTGAGTGACGTGTATACTGTATAGTGGCTCAGGGCTGCGAGGACGCCATCCTGTCGGCCTTGTGCGCGGACAGCCTGCCGCACGTGCTGCGCTGGACCGGAGCGCCCGTCGCGAGCCAGTGGGTGCACCGGTGAGTGACGGGTATACTGTATAGTGGCTCAGGGCTGCGAGGACGCCATCCTGTCGGCCTTGTGCGCGGACAGCCTGCCGCACGTGCTGCGCTGGACCGGAGCGCCCGTCGCGAGCCAGTGGGTGCACCGGTGAGTGACGGGTATACTGTATAGTGGCTCAGGGCTGCGAGGACGCCATCCTGTCGGCCTTGTGCGCGGACAGCCTGCCGCACGTGCTGCGCTGGACCGGAGCGCCCGTCGCGAGCCAGTGGGTGCACCGGTGAGTGACGTGTATACTGTATAGTGGCTCAGGGCTGCGAGGACGCCATCCTGTCGGCCTTGTGCGCGGACAGCCTGCCGCACGTGCTGCGCTGGACCGGAGCGCCCGTCGCGAGCCAGTGGGTGCACCGGTGAGTGACGGGTATACTGTATAGTGGCTCAGGGCTGCGAGGACGCCATCCTGTCGGCCTTGTGCGCGGACAGCCTGCCGCACGTGCTGCGCTGGACCGGAGCGCCCGTCGCGAGCCAGTGGGTGCACCGGTGAGTGACGTGTATACTGTATACTGTATAGTGGTCAGAGCCGCGAGCCGCTTGTTGTACCGTAGTCGGCATTATGCCTCGACTGGTGATATTTTCGTTGCCTTACCTAGCTTTCTTAAGCGGATACGTTACCCCCACCGTAAAATACTCACCGTCCTGATGATTATTTTTATTGGCCTTTTACGGCAAATAGGGAGACCGTAGACTTATTAATGTCCGAGCCTTCTCGGTAACTACCTCTCCTATTCTCTGCAGTCAAGTTCGACATTATATCGTAATTGATGTGTAATCTCCGCAGACAAGCGATGCGCTACCTCCGCGACGAGTTCCCCACCATCATGGCGCACGCGGCGGCGACGAGGTTGCCTCGCTCCGCGCTCGCGGCCGCCCTCGCCTCGCCCTTCACGCAGTGCAGCGAGGCGCAGGCCTTGCGCGCCTTGCTGCGGCTGGCCGAAAGAGCCAAGCAGAACGGTGAGTGCACTCGTCGACGGTATTCCTTCATTTGCCATCCTATTCTCAGGTCACAGCCCATATTTTGGTTTACCATAATTTCATGTGCCATAACTGTTATCATATTATTCATAACATAAGACAGAATTGTTATTTTCCATAATATCATATGCCATAATATCATTTGCCAGAAACTTCATAGTCCATAATATTCATATGCAATAAAATCATTTGCCGTACTTTTCAAAAGCCATACTATATGTAAAATAACAAATTACTGTGTGAAATGGGTAATATTATGAAAAATAATTACCAAAACCCGAATCAGCGCACTCCACTTCCACGTGGTGATATCTGTCCTACCCACAGACCAGTAAACCTATAGACGTCGCTTAGTCGGGCGATCCCCGCTGCCACACATACGGTGAATTCACCCTATATTTGAGACACGCCCCCTTTACTAAGTTCAGTCTGCGAACGGCGTTTGTGCAAGTAACATCGTTACAAAATGCATTATTATTGCGTAAAATTGTGTGGAATAATCACTAAAACTTTAAGTGTGCAAAAAGACGGTCTATCATTTCACAGGTAAGCCGATTTTAAGAAAATTACATAATAAATAAGCGAGTTTTTATATAAAGTTCTGTTTAGACCGTGCTCGGGGCTCGTTGATGTCTTTTAACAGAACAGAATAGTCGCTCCTTCCTTGTCTAGCATTAGGCAAAGTAGGTAGTGATGTCCATAGTATGCATTCGTTTCCTATATACAATGTGGTAAATGATCTTCTCAAGCAGGTGTTGTATTATAAAGTATTCAAAGCATGTTAGCTAAAATGTCCAACCATAAAGGAAATGTGAATTGACGCTACAAAACGACCACCTGATTGTTTGGTTTCCTTCCCCAAGCAGTGTCTTACTCGTAAGTTCTCGGCACTTCAAATCAGAATATATTAAATAGCCGACGTCTAATAATAGGCGACTAATATTTGCAAATGCCGTGCCTACGCTTCACTTACGAACTGTGTTTAGTATTGTTGACGTGTATTTTTGATTATTCAACCACATTTTTTTTATTTGATCTAACAGCTATGATATTATTAAACTTATCGTTAAATTATTAATGTGCTGAAAACTCTCGAGCGTCTAGCTTGAAATCAATGTTTTGAAAGTAAAATCTACCCCGTCTAAAATCTAAAATTGGGTTTGCGCAAAATTCCATTGAAAATAAAAATTCTCTAGGTCTTATTTAAAGATAGTGGTGTTTCGGAAAGTCCACACACTATTATTCCATTGGTAACGAATGCAGCACTGTCTATACCAACAACAGAAGTAAGTTTATCTTACACTGCTATGCTAGTGAGTTCCTGAGTAAATATGTTTAGTAGTCTCGCGTACAGATAATAGGGATCTGGAAAATCCACACGCTGTTCCGTCAGTAACGAATGTGGCACCGTTTATGTCAACAACAGAGGTTAGTTTAAAGTCTAAATAAGAACATTTTGATCATTCCGCGCCGCCTCGCCTTCTCTGTCTTTGTTAGTCAAGGATAGGTAAATCGGAAATTTAAAACCAGAAATAAAACTGTTATTTTATAAGATTAACATTTCTTTTTGTTTCACGCCCTACTTTGTACAACGTATTCTTTAATAAATGCAAAATTAGAATATATTTATATATTATTTTAGAATCGAGAGTGGAATCCATTCTATTTGCTTCTATTTCAACATAATTATGTCAGATAAAGATAATTTATGAGTAAAAAATTAATGTCCTAAACGTACTAATAAATAAAAACATGACTGCTTTTTGATTATTATATAGTATATGCATTCTAATTAATATTGCTAGTACTACTTTATAAAATTAGATAAAGTATCGCATGTGTCCCATCACTACAGGCAGGCACGTGTTACGCGCGGCCTTGAATGCACCAATCACAGCGCACTAGTCGTCCCCCGCGCCCCGCATGTTTGGCAGCTTTGTTTATTAGTAAAAATTAGGCTAAGCGGGGTCTTTAGGATATATGGTCTGTGGTCCTACCCCGAGTGTATAATAAAAGCCCGCGGAGACGGAAGCTCGCGAAGGAGGGCCTGAGTTGAACGGTGACCTTCCAAGCGGAGCGTAGGTGGAGTGCGCACGTGAAACGAAGGGCCGACGATGCGATTTTTGGAGTTTATTTTTCCATCGTAAAACTTTCTTACGATGGAAAAATAAACCCCGATCATATTTGAAACTATATCCTGTCGGGGGCTACAGACGAAGATGGTTTATTTTTCCATTATATTCTTTCTCTCTGTATGATATAGTTGAAAGGTTCAAGAGAATCTCATTAGAATGTGGTCGTGTGTCGTGTAGAGCCGGCGCCGGTGTGGAGCGGCGGCGGGTCGCGGCGGCGGCGCTCGCTGCCCGACGCGGCGCCGGGCGCGCCGGCCGCGGCCGCGGCCGCGCTGGCCGCGCCGGGCGCGCTGGCCGCGCTGGCCGCGCACGTGCGCACCGAGCACCTGGGCGCCGCGCCGCTCGCGCCGCCGCTGCACCAGGCCATCCGCAGAGGTGGGTCCGGCCGTCGTAGCCGTCGCCGCCCCAGCCTCGGCTCCCTAGTAACCCGGCCGCTGCCCGCAGGCATGCTGCCCGCGCCGGCGCCGGCGGACGGCGCGCGCGCGGCCGACGCGTGGCTGGGCCGCGGCGCCTGCCGCCCGCCCCGGTACTTCCTGCCCTACCTGGACGAACTCAAGGTCAGTCTCATATTTACACACGAGCCCTGACGCTCCCTGGAGTACTTACAATTACAAAATAAATTATTTAAATGGTGCCTATAGGGCTAACGAACGTTTTCAAAATAATAGTAAATAATGACATTCCCAATAAATGTGCTACCGTTCCTGACATTATGTTGTTAATAATCATTCATTTTATTGTATCTCATTTCAATTCAATTCTATTTATCATTTAATTACATTTCCGTCTTTTTTAATGTTTCTTTTTACTTTATTTTCTGTTCTCATTGTGACAGTGCATGCCATTAACATTTCATTTTTTATTATTTAATTTTTAATCTTAATGTTAACATTAACCTGTAATTTTAATTTTATTTCTAAAATAGTAAATGTCAATGACATGCTGATAAAATTCTAATACTATACGCCATATAATGGCTGATTGTAATTAACCATATAACTATTACAGTACGATTACTGTTAGTTAAGACCTGACAGACGGATTGCCTTCATTTAATTTTCAACTTTAATTTCATATAGATAAAGCATTTTTCAGAATACTGTTACCCACATCTACCGATTTAGTAATAACTATTTTATTTGTATAACATTAAAGTTGAAAATTAAATGAAGGCAATCCATCTGTCAGGTCTTAACTAACAGTAATCGTACTGTACTACCTTTATAAATAATTAATTACTCACATTCATACTTTTTATGTATTAAAAAAAAGAAAAAACTCGGCCCTGGCAGCGATGCACTAGTGATCCCCATCTCATTATGCGGTCTGATTTGTATGACTCACGGATGCACCTGTCACTGCCTCCTAAAGTCCTTTATGACTAAAATAATAGTTCTACGAACGGATAATCAAGTCTGAATAAAAAAGCACATACCTACCGCTTTGCATGCCTACTAAATTTAACAATGGAACGCTCGTGCCGGCCAATCGACGCTAGAATTGACATCGGTTAGAAATGATTTTAAAATGAATAGTTGAGTGAAATAAAAAACGGATTATTCTTGGAATCATTTTAATAAATGGTTTTATCATGATGTGTCTACAATTGCTATACCTTAATGTGGTGTTGAAGGATATTTTACCAAAGCATTCTTGTCCTGTAGTTAAATATCGAACTCGCTCACATAATTTCACGAGAATCTATTGAGAGATGCGACCTATAGAGAGGACAGCCGGACAGCCGGATATTCGGACATACGAAAGCATTTTTGCCCTATAGTTAAATATCGAATTCGCTCACAAAATTTTACGAGAATCTGTTGAGAGATGCGACCTATAGGTAGAGGGGACAGCCGGACAGCCGGACAACCGGACATATGAATGCATTTTTGCCCTATAGTTAAATATCGAACTCTCTCACAATATTTCACAAGAATCTGTTGAGAGATGCAATCTAAAGAGGGGACAGCCGGACAACCGGACATACCTTAAAGCCTTTTTTATGATTAAACTAAAATACGACTACTAAAAACGAGGAAAATATAAGCATGTTGTTTAGTTCTACGTTATTTTAAATATGTTAATCAATGAACATCGGAATAATTTTCTTTTGAACCACTGTGCACTCATTTTGTGTAAATACACGGTTCGATCGCGAGCTGTCAATGCGGCGCCTCAGACCAAGAAAAATACAGTCGGAGCGTTACGAACAGTGTAGTGAAGCCAACCGGTGTTCAACCAAGCCCCACAAGTTTAGCACACGCTAAACAAATTAAATCTCACAAAACTCGAAATAGACGATCTTGACAGCATTGCGACACGTGCTGAAAAGTTTTTTGCAATTTTGTTTGTATATGTGTGCGTGAGCGCGTGCTAAACTTGGTGTAGCTTGGTTTTGTTTGGCTGTGATTTGACTTCACTTGACTGTTCGTAACGCTCCGTCTGTATTTTTTCCTGGTCTGAGTGCGGCGCAAAGCGACGTGCTCTTGCTTCGGAGGCACGTGGCCGACTGATTTACACGAAATAAGTATATATTTATTAAGAAATGAAGATTCTAAGAACTTGTTTATAGTTTTAACTCTATTATTTGATAAAATTCATTTAATAATTCTTGATACTTACGAGTCAGTTGTTACAATACGGGAGTGCGATTTACACGTTTTTTTTTTGTGATTTTCTGATTTTTATTACGCTTATCCATAAGCATTATCTTAAATTCGAATGTCTGTGAATTGAATGTTACTTCTTCTTGAAAGAAGTAACATTCATTGGCTAGCTGTGTGATTTTTTCAAGGTTGTGGAACATCGTTTTCTATATAATTCTATTACATTCCCGACCCTCGATTGCCGAAACCGACCCTGAAGAGTGGTGAAAACCTGAATTTCAGTAAGTATTCGCACCCGCACGTACATAAATTAGCATGCATCTCGTTTTTTCACAACTTTTTTTGTGCGTGTAAGCAGCGTCCGGCCTTGAGTGCGTGTGCCAACCAACTGGCTGAATCCCCGCTAGCGGCGTGCAAAGTGTAGGTATAATTCTGAGTTCCCACGGTCCAGCAGTGTTATTAAATAACTATGTTATTAAGTACCCACAACGTGAGACCTGGAGATATAGAAACATTGTGTCGGCAGGCGTTGCTGGAGGACCAGGCGGTGCCGGAGGCCGAGGTGGCGCGCATCCGGCGCTCGCGCTTCCTGCACCGGATACCGGACACGCTCTACATGGTGAGATTATTTTATACCAATTCCCTAGGTGAAGGCTCAACTAGACTTTTTTAAATTCGATGTTGAACATGATGAGTGTAACCGATTTCGTAAATTAAAGTGTTTTCAACTAGACCATAATTATATGTGACTTTGTTGAAAACGGGTTTGATTCATCCATCCGTCCATAAACTCACGCCTGTATTCCCAAAAGGGGTAGGCAGAGCACATGGAATTTAATTTCAGTGCCTCTTTTAGCAATTGTAGGTTTAAAAATGGAGAAAATGTGGTATTGCAGTGATAGGTTGCAAACTTCAACCTCGGTTCCCGTAGTCGACTCTTACGAAACCCACGGGGAGAAGGGGGTGGTGCTGTTCTAACCCTCCACACGGGTTTGATGTCACCCAAATATATGATGTGAATGACAACCCCTTACGCCGCGCCGTCTGCCTCCTTTACGGAGACACCTCATTATCATTATTCATTAGGGAGTCCGACAGCGGGCGAACTGCGAACGATGGTGTTGTAGGGTGTGTCCGGAGTCCGGATCGTGCAGCGCTGCGGCCGGCTAAATACACGGCCGGAGGACGGGTACAATAGGTCTGTATTGTAGGGAATGCAGTTTCGATCTCGCGAGATCTCGAATTCATGACATCTCGAGTGAATGTTAGAGATTCAATCTCGGTGGCAGGAAATGTCGTGTGCAGTGAAGTCTCGGTCGAGATCTCAACTGAGTTGATCGCGATCTCGAACGAGGTTTCAGTACACAGTGTACGTTAATAATTCCAGTCGTTCGACGGTGAAAGTTATGTATTAACAAGCTGTAATATTAAACTAAATGATGGAATAGAAATTATTTTCCTAATAACAGTTTGTGTTGGTGCGTGTTTGCACATTTTTTACGTTTTCGTTGTGCCATGAAATCCGAATTACTGTTGTATCAACAAAATTTTTCAATAGATGTTGTGTTTCATGTTCAAAATATAATAACAATCATGTAAATGGTTATAATACTTATAATTAATCGAATACTTAATAAATAGGTAATTTTGGCCAAAATTACGCAATATCCAAAAATATGAGAAATCTCGAATTTTATTTATTTATTACACTGATATTATAAATGTGAAACTTCGTTGATGTGCTCAAAGAGAATAATAAAGTAAACTCTATATATGTATACGACATAATTTAAAAACTTCAATGCAGAGCGCGATGCAGATCATCACCAATTTCCACACATATTCTAGCCTTAGAAGGTCATTCTCCAGTTTTTTGTCGGCGTCTAAACTCCGTCAAACGTTTCATACATATAAAAAAAATTGATGGAGTTAAGGTGACCCGCAGACCAAAGACTAACCGATTGGAGAAAGTCGTGTATACGTAACAGCGCCATCTTTTGTTGTCAAGTGGACGCCGCGTGGCGGCGATGACAACCAGTATATATTCGGTGGCAAATTGTAGCAAAAACTATTGAACCGATTTTGATGGCACTTTGTAATATTGTAGTTTAGACCTCAGCATAGGACATAGCGTGGCGTTTTTTTTTTAGATATAATATCTTCAGAGGGTGATATGAGGTTCAAAAAATTGTATCGGAATGAATTTAATTTTTAAGATAGAGACTTGAAAGTTCGTTAAAAGGTTCTTTAATGAAATACAAGAAAAGTAAGTTTAGCGTTTATGAACATTCATACTCTAAGGGGGTCAAATATGGGTTGACAATTTGTATGGAAAGTATATGTTTTTTTCGTGCTATGGACTTGAAACTTCTAAAATGGTTCCTTAATAAAACACACGAATAACAATTTCAGCGTTTTTAAAAATGCTTGAAAGTTTGTATGTAGAAAAACAGAGTGAAGAACTCCATAATAGATGGCGCTACCGGTCTTACCCGATACTATTAAACGAGCAATATTTTTATATAATAAACCTATATTTATATATATATTTGTAATAATAATAATGCTCTGATGAAGTTTGCAATATAGGGGAACCCGAGCTTTGGTCTTATTTTCGACAAATATAGTTTTTACCGCATTTTCTCCCAAAAGGCTGGTTTACTCTTCGACGACGATGGTTAATCTTCTTTGTTGATGGCTTCAAGTCGAACCCCCGCAATGCGACGGTTTTTTGTTTTATTTTGTATAGAAATCGATTTCTTTGTATTAAAGCCGAGAAAAACTCGGTCCCAGGTAAAAACAAAGCTTATGCATTACGAACAACATCGACGGTTGTGGATTTGAATGCATCATGCAGTCTTACCATTTCTAATTGGTGCCGATTTTGAGCCGGGGTTATATTAGAGCCACGCCGCGTGTCGCAACGCGTACTTTGTATTGAACGTGGCGACACGCGGCGTGGCTCTAATATAACCCCGGCTTTAGTCCAACACGACCCTAGGCCAAACTTAATTACAATATGGACTGATAAAATGTTCTGTTTGCGAAGTTATGGAAATATTGTATGACATTGTACATACATACATTTACAGTTAGATTAGTGTTTCTTTCATAATTTTAGAATCAAATAAAACCCATTTACTTAAGAGGTACTTATTGGTATATTATTTTATACCAATAAGTATTAAGTAAATATAAGTAAATTATTGGTCTAAAAAATATCAAACACATATATAAGCGGCATCTATCGAGCTGAAATTGGACTTAAATTAAGCTCGCTAGATGGCGCAAATCGACAACTAACATCAGGGACCTCCATCAAACTGAAATCGTACCAAAATGATGCTCGCTAGATGGTGCTTTTGGCTCAGTGATCCAAAAGTGGTCGTCCTCCGAAACGAGGGCACGCCACTTATCCCGGTCCTTCGCCACTTCCGGCCAACTTTCAGCTTGGAGATGACGCAGGTCCGACGCAGGTGGATAGACGGTGTTATCGTTATATAATTCAAGCATTAATGATGTTTCTTTTCCATTGAATTTGTGACCCGTAATCATGAATATTATTTATTATTATTCGGAGAACCAACAGCTATTAATACAACATGGTTAACTTAATTAGGTTACAAAAAGCCAATTACAGGTTCCCACCAATAGTAAGATACTGGGAATTATTAGGTGGTTCACACTAACACATTGTAACACTCACTACTTAATCTTATTTGAACTCAAAACAGCAACAAAAGTAACAACATACTTAAATCACACACACATTACTAATCTACAGTCACCGAATAGGACAAACTCACTCAAAGCGGTTGATCACCATATTACGCCTCACAGATTGGATATTACTGTTAAAAATGTCTATGTCTAAGTCTTTCGTTAAGTTATTTAAGTTATTGTTAATATCCGTTGTTAAAAAAGATCTAAAATTGCGTAAGTATTAACACGTTCAAAGGCACGCGGTTCGGAAGCCTACTAAACGAGAAAAAAAACTTCGAACTATTTAAAAATCTGGGTTACAATTCTATCTCCGAGGCCCCATTGGAAAAAAATACGAAAATCTTTCAGCGAGGGCCACGGGGTCGCCGCTTAACCCCGCAGCCCACCTGGCGCGTTTCATCGCTGCGTAATTCTGACTCGATCTTGGCCAGTTTTATCACTTATTTAATTACTAGCTATAAAGCTATCCTATATTTTAATCCAGGCTAAATTAATCCTTATTATAATTTAATCCAGCGTCATTGAGTAACAAACATCTAAACATCCAAACATCCAACCATGCAAACGTTCGTATTTATAATATTAATTAGTAGGATTGACATTTTCACTTTGTTCTACCACCGTAGCGAAAATCATAGTAAACCTTATTCATTAACACTTTAGGAACCCGCTCCGCGGGCGCCAACGCCGTAGTCGCTTTCCGCTACATACGAGGAAAACCACGATATCGGATACGAGCGTGTCAAGCGAGTCGTGTCCCTGGAAATTTCGCAAATGCGCATAATATTGTGAATGCTTAAGTTACGACCTCAATCACGCAAAAACGGCTACACTGGTTAAAATTAATTTTGGTGTTCATATAGTGTAGAACCTGGATTACCATATGGTAATATGGTATAAAAAGTACTCGTAGGTATATACATACCTACAAGTACTTTTTATCGTTCGTCTAAAGGGGCGAAAGTTTGTAAGGAGATATGATATTAAACGAGTTCCACGCGGACGAAGTCGCGGGCAGAAGCTTATTTGTTTATATAGGAAGATAATCAGCACAGCACTTAAATACTACACAGTAGCTTAAAACAGTAGTGACAGTGAGATAATAAGAGATCTTCACCGACAGCTTAATACAGCGCTTTTGCGTCTTGGTACTGCTACATAATTAAGTACTTATTTCTAAATAGACTAATACAAAGAGTTGCCTAAACTATTTCCCTACTTCTGCCGAAAATTTGCCGAGAGTCATCTCACTGAAGGAACACTTGCATTTGGATATAGAGAAGATTATTCGAGATCTCGTCGATTTAGCCGACGAGATCTCGAATCGTTAATCTCGACCTCAGAATGTTAATTTCTCGGTTCGAGATTTCATTCCCTAGGTTTATGTTATGGGTAGAAGGACTTATCTTATCTTATCTTATTATTCGGGTGCGTATGAGCTTGAATGTTAGAAAGTCCGGAGAGACGTATTAAAATGTTTATTGTCTTAAAATCCTAAAATTACAAATGTTATAAAGATATGTTAGAAAGATGTTGAATGTTAAATGTTAATGTTCGAATGCACCCGGTCGCGATAGAGCCGAAAAGTACACTAAATCGAGGTTAATATAAATTATTGCTCAATGCGTCTTTTGCTGACGGGACGCACGAGGCTAAACCACGTGTTAGGTGCATTGCACCGAACATCTTGGCGGGGGCAAACGATGAGATGAGATGAAAATTTAATATGAGTAATACAAGATGATCAACAATGTTGGTTTTTTACAACTAGGTAACTAGTCCTTGAACGATAACTTTCTAAACACCGGCGAGGTGCCTCTGTCCACTTGATTCAACTCGATGTTTTCGTTTTCACTACACTTTTTCTCTTTACTCGCACTTGCACTACACTTATCACTAACACTGCAATGGCGCGCCAGCCCGCGGCTCCCGCGGGGGCTGCGCACGCGCACGGCGGGGGACGGCTCCGTCGCCTGGCTGCTCGGCTGCTGCATGCGTCTCCACGTTCGTGGGTGAGGGTGTTGCTCTGGCCTTCCACTGGCAGCGTGTCCTACTCGCATACATTATTATTCCGATGATCACTACACCCCATAGGCAATATATAGCTGTATAGTGATGTATATCGTTCGTAGAAAAGTTTTCCAAAATTGTTTCGCTTTGTTTCATAATGTTTATTTTGTCTCTTATGTTCTTTATAAGTGGTATCCAGGGTATTATTTCCGAACTTGGGTAAAATTATGTTTATGATATGGTTTATGGGATCTATTTTCGGTGTTTGTATGTTAAATGACAAGTCGATCTTGCTTTCCATGTTTTGATGCGTGTGAATAGTAAAGTTCTCGGTTTTTACAACGCAATTATCTTCTATGTTTATAATATTTGTCTGGACTACTGTCTGGGACGTAACCTGATTCCCACATAGCGCGCGTAACTGACACGCGTCGCAACAAAAATAAAGGTACTGATTTATTTTAGATAGATTAATCCATTTGTTTTGACAAACGACTGAGTTTGTTTTGCATTGATGATTCTCATCTTTAATGCACAGATCTTTGTCGGAGTTCATTTTGAATACAGGAGTTTTTAAGTAGCACATGTATGTTAAGGCGTCTCGATTCACGCAGTGTTCTATCTCTTTCTCAGTTATAGGCAAATAGGCATCCTTTCGTAAGTTTATGGCTACGTGTTTCTCTATGGGACTAATAGATATCATATTTCTTCCAGCGCTGTGTTGTATAGGTATAATGTTGTATAAATCGTAATTGTCTCGGCTTACAAGTGGAATACGAATCTCTATTATCATGTATTAGTCAGTTATCTTGACTTTACTCTTTAAAAGATGATAGATGGTTTGTAAATTGATTTGAATGTTATCTATTGGTAGGGATAGGTCGCTTACAAGTTGTCCAGAAATAATGTTTAGTTCTCGTTGAAGTTGTCGAGGGTCGATGATATGAATATTCATTTTTCCATTATATATATTTGTAAGGGTGTCTAGTAAGGTATTCTGAATATTTCTTAAATTACTTAATAAGTTGTTGGCGGCCATAGCAACAACGGTGAATTGCGCCATGCACTCAGCGGTGCTTACTTCCTTTTGTAAGTCGGATATGCCCTGGTCTAAGCTAATCAAATGACGTGGTGTTCCCTTTCTTGCTGCCATTCTTCGTAAAGCAGCTAAGAATGCGGAGCTGGTGAGTTCAGTTACCAACTCCAAGTGCACGGCCTTGGTCACCATGCATACAAAGATGGCAATATAGCCTTTTAATGTTTTTATGCCACGGCCTTTGTTGGCTTTGATGTCCACGAATCCTGTATAGTCGACACCTGTATGATGGAATGGTTTGGCTTCATTCACTCTAGCTGCAGGTAAGGCACCCATTATCTGGTGTTGTTTTCTTCCTTCAACTTTCTTGCATCTGACGCATTTTGCAACTTGTTTCTTCACCGTGTTCATTCCGCCCATAACCCAATACTGTTCTCTAAGTTTAGCCATAGTAAGCCGGGCACCACCATGGAATGACATAAGGTGAGCTTGTTCAATCAACAATGTTGTGAAGCGTGTATTTTTTGGGATAATTTTCGGGTACTTCATCTCGTATGGAATGTTCGCATCATTCAATCTTCCTCCTGCTCTCAGAGTACTATTCTCGTCAATAAAAGGTTTTAATTTTAAAATGTTACTCTTTGTTTCAACTCATTTATGTTTGCGCAAGTACTCTATGTCCGTTCCCATTTCTTCCGATTGCACAAATTTTATAATTGTCAATTTAGCTTTATGCAACTCCGGTAACGTGAGATATGTAGGTAATGTGGCATGCGACGATCCTTATTATTTTTGCAAGTGAGCTATACTTGTGTAATAAGTAATTTATAATGTTTTCTGATTTAACCGATTGCGTCGCACAAAGAAGGGTACTGTTGTTGTATGCGGATATAGCGGGATGTTTTCTCTTCTTCGTGAGTAGTGTATTGCGCATTTGCGGGAGTTGGTTGGAAAGTTAATAACCAGGATGGAGCTTGCCCCCACAAAGTATGGTTTTTCAATTGAGTCAGTCCATCCAAATGTTGTAATTTCACGTTGATGTAAAGAATGTTTTATCTTTTTCATTAATCGTGTTAGTAAATGTGCTCCGCTCAGTTCAAGTCTGGGAAGCGTTAAAGTTTTCTTATGTGGCACAAGCTTTGTTTTAGCTGCCACGAGCACCACCTTGGATAGGCGCGGTATTCTGGCATATACTACGCAAGCGTACGCTTGTATAGATGCATCACAGAACCCATGAAGTTGAATGACGTCATCTTCTTCGCATAGTAACCACCGTGGTATCTTGCATTCGTTCAGTTGTTCGATATACATATTTGCTCGTGACCATTCTGTGTATAGTTCGTCGGACACGTACTGGTCCCATCCCGTCTGTTCTTTCCATACTTTCGAAAAAAATATTTTTAGTTTTGTTACGAATGGTGCGAGCCACCCTAATGGGTCGTATAATTTGGATATTTCGGATAGAAGTGTTCTTTTTGTCGGTTTTCCTGTTATTTGGGGTATCTTACATTTGAATGTGAAAGTATCTTCGGCAGGGTTCCAGCATAATCCTAATGTTTTTGTTATGTTATCAACTTTAAAGTTAAAAATCATATCTATTTCATGTTCTTCGTTTATGTTTTCCAAAATACCTTCATGGTTTGACGACCATTTCCGTAAATTGAAACCCCCTGCTCTCAAAAGATTATTCAGATCCGAAATCAATTTCTTCACCTGTTCGAGTGTGTGTGCTCCATGTAACAAGTCGTCCATATAGAATGCCTCCTCCACTACTTTTGCTGCTTCTGCAGGGAAGTTTTCTCTTTCGTCTTCTGCTAGTCGTTTCAAGGTCATCATGCTTAAAAACGGCGCCGATTTGGTTCCATAACTTACGGTCGTCAGTTGGAATGTTTGTAAAGGTTTTTCAGGTCTGTCACGCCAAATGATTTTTTGTAACTGTTGGTCAGTCTCATTCACGAGGATCTGACGGTACATTTTTTCGATGTCCGCAGTGAATGCGTACTGATACTGTCTCCATTTTAATAAAAGTACTTGCAAATCTTGTTGTAAATTCGGTCCCGTATACATCAAATCATTTAGAGAACAGCCTGTTGATGTTTTTATTGATGCATTCAAAACTACTCTGTACCTTGTTGTTGCTGACTCAGCACGTTCCACAATGTGATGCGGCAAGTACGACTCTAGTCCTGAAGTCATTCTGGCTAGTTTCATATGCCCTAGTTCATGGTATTCATCCATAAAGGCTTGTTTTTGTTTCCCCGAGTTCTTCTTTGTATTCTGGTTTCATTGGCAGGCGCACTTCATACCTCCCGTCAGGATTCCTCCTTGTATTCTCCTGATAGTGTTTAATGCATTTCTGATCCTCTTGAGATAAATCTCCCTCTTCAGAGATGTCTTCAACCTCCCAAAAGTGTCTTATATCTTCTAAATTGTTTATAACGACGTTACAGTGGTAGGTACGAGCAGTACCACATAGCAGCCAACCCAGCTGGGTTTGTTGTGCCAGGGGTTGAGCAGCATCGTCTCCTCTAACTATTCCGTTCAGAAGAATTAGTTGATAAATGTCAGCTCCCAGCAATAAGTCAATAGGTCGGCTAACATAGAACTCGGGATCAGCAAGGCTTATGTTTTGTATAATGGACCATGATGGCTTAGAAAACGTTTTATTCGGTAAGTTTTTAATGAGACTGTTCATAATGATAACCTCCGCATGGAAATCAAAATTGTTGTAAGTGGAAGTACATTTTATGTTTAATTTTCCCTTGCAGCTATTTTGTTTCTGTCCTACACCGTAAATAATACCACTACATTTCTCTCTTTTTAAATTTAATAACTGTGCGGCCTGTTAGGATATAAGGGAAATCTGACTACCTTGATCTATCAAAGCTCTGAGAGTCAGATAGGTTCCATCAGCAGTTTTAACCTTTACTTGAGCTGTTGCCAGCAAAATCTCAGAATCTTCTGTCTTAGGTAATTGCGAAATGTTAGTCAGTTCATTATTTTCAGTAATAGTCGCATTTGCTGATGTCGTTGAGGTCGATGGCTCCGGTGCTGATGCTACTGTTTTTACGCACGCCTCGTGTATCAACGTGTTATGTCGGCCGGTGCATTTGTGGCACGTTTTCGCCGAGTTGCATTTATTGCCGTGGTGACTAAATAGACGGTTAATACATAGCGCCAGTTTTTTAACTGTTTGAAAACGTTTTTCGATTGGCATTTGTAGAAATTGTCGGCAGTTGTAAATGACATGTTGATTGTTACACAGCGGGCATTTGATGTCTGAAACATGAAATGTTTTCACCTCCGTTAAAGTTCCATGACTTCGATTGACTCCGTCGTTTGCGTAGTTGTTGTTAGGGTACTGCCGATAATTATGTTGTGCCTGGAAGGGTTTTCACTGGGTTGTACTCGATGAGTTTGTTGGGAGATAGGTTTTTGGAATGACAGATTCCTGTTTACGGCGAGACCTTTCTAGGTTCGTAAATTTGCCTTCCATGAATTCCATGAATTCTTTTAGAGCTGGTAGTGCTGTAGAGTTGCTCAGCGACTCTACATAGTCCATATGAGTTTCGGAATCAAGTTTTTGCATCAAAATATTTACTATTATTGGGTCCCAGGTACTTATATCGACACAACGAATGTCTACACGCAATTAAGAACCTATTAATTGCGTGTAGACATTCGTTGGCCGTATCATGCATTTTCTTTATTTGTGTCACCAATTGTTGTTGCATGCTTGATAGACCTAATAAAGTATTCATGTGAGAAGTGAATATTAGCTTAGTATTGTTATAACGATTGTTTAAAATATCCCAGCAGACTATGTAGTTATCCGAACTTATTTGTAGGTGTTGGATGAGTCTTTCCGCTTCTCCCTTCACTTTGGCTTTTAGAAACTGCATTTTCTGAGCGTTGGATAATGCAGAGTTCTTATGAATGGCCTCACTGAATAAATCTTTAAATGAGACCCAAGTGCTATAGTGTCCATGGAAAGTCGGTATTTCTAATGTAGGTGTGGATTTTTCACGATGTGTCCCTGACCATATCTGTTTGTTAATAGTTTTCTTCAAACTGTTAAATGTTTCCTCATGTGCATTAAATGAGGTCTCGTATTCCACATTTGTTTTAGTTCCCTCACTCTCTAATTCCCAATGGAGTGCATCTATTGCGTTCCAACGAGCCTGTAAGGACTTAATTGCATCTTCTAACTCTCACTTATCTGTTAGCGCGTTCACTCCTATACTTTTTACGGTTCTAACGAAAGCCTTCATGTTTGCCGTTTGTTTGCGATACATTTCGTCATGTTTACTCGACGTTCCAGCATCTATTTTAAGTAGTTGGCTTCCTATTTGAGCGCCTGGGGCATGCTCAGACTCTCTTGGTGTTTCTCCTTCTTTAAGATTTGAACCTCCCTGGATTCGTTTTCTCCGAATATCTTCGTCCGTGGTCTCCGACGATGTTCTGGCTGATTCTTTTACCGTTGTAGTTGATGTTGTCCCTGCCTCGAGCGCCTGATAGCCCGTCTTCAAACCAGAACTAAGAACCAAGTAAGTTTGCTTCGTACTTTCGTAAGTGCGGTTAGTGAAGTACGGGTGAGTCTGACTCTCTATCATCCCTATCTGTTCGTGATTGAATTCAGATTCT
Source organism: Epinotia bilunana (assembly GCA_947049275.1). NCBI lineage: Eukaryota > Metazoa > Arthropoda > Insecta > Lepidoptera > Tortricidae > Epinotia > Epinotia bilunana. The sequence goes on along the minus strand of OX346277.1, from coordinate 228,698 downwards.
TGCCATAGTAGACTCAATTCGTCTAAGCGCCTCTCGAAATACTCGGCCTTCTTTTTCCTTTCAGCACTATCCTTCTTAAAGTTAGTAAGCATAGACTCGATAGAGCGCTGAATCTCCTCTTGACGGATAACGCTCGCCATCTTGATGTTTTGTTAGTAAAAAGGAAAGATCTTACTTGTATGCCTTCTGTGTCGTTACCGAACACTTCTATTTCGCTGCTGCAGCTGTTGGTTACGCTTCTCCTTCAATGCAGCTCACCACCCACAGATGTTCACCAGTTCAAGCACCTCACTCACTATTTGAAATTAATTCAAACACGCGCGAGGTCCACGGTTCGAAGGACCAATATTCGGGTGCGTATGAGCTTGAATGTTAGAAAGTCCGGAGAGACGTATTAAAATGTTTATTGTCTTAAAATCCTAAAATTACAAATGTTATAAAGATATGCTAGAAAGATGTTGAAAATGTTAAATGTTAATGTTTGAATGCACCCGGTCGCGATAGAGCCGAAAAGTACACTAAATCGAGGTTCAATGCGTCTTTTGCTGACGGGACGCACGAGGCTAAACCACGTGTTAGGTGCATTGCACCGAACACTTATCTAGATGAGGGCCCTTTCGGATGCACTTCGACCCGGCGGGATCTTTTGTGCATTTGCCCTGTCCTTTATGCCTACTCCCAAGCTCGCTCCATCATTTCCACAAAGCGGATGATGCAGCTCAGCGAGTAGAAAGACTACTTCGGGCTCCATAGTCAAGGATGAGCCCTACAATGAATTTGTGCGTATGATTTCATCGAATATACTTAAGCGCGACCTATCTTATATTGATTGAGCGATATCTAGAGCCGGCTACTCGCTAGCGAGCCGTGACTGTAACCGCCACGATACAGTAACGAGGTTTTAGTGTGTACTGTCAGCCTCGCAAGTAGCTGAACGTTCAACTATTCGTGAGTTCGACAGTGCGTGTGACATTCTTTGCTCGCTACGTCCATCGAGGCACGTAAAGTGGTGTACTCACGCGTGTACCTGCGTAAACTCGTATGTGACGTGCGTCTGTGTTACGTGTTCAGGTGGCGGCGGAACGCAACGCGGGCGCGTCGACCAGCAGCGCGCCCGCTCTGTGCGCGGCGGAGAGCGCGTGCGTGTCGCCGCGCGTGCTCGCCGCGTTGCGCGCGCGCGTGCGCGAGCTGCGCGCGGCCCCGCCCGCGGCTCGCGCGCTCGCGCTGCAGGCCAGCGACAGGAGGGCCTGCAACCTGCAGGTACACTGCCTACATCCGTGTAGTGTAGACAGGTGGCCGCGGAGAGCGCGTGCGTGTCGCCGCGCGTGCTCGCCGCGTTGCGCGCGCGCGTGCGCGAGCTGCGCGCGGCCCCGCCCGCGGCTCGCGCGCTCGCGCTGCAGGCCAGCGACAGGAGGGCCTGCAACCTGCAGGTACACTGCCTACATCCGTGTAGTGTAGACAGGTGGCCGCGGAGAGCGCGTGCGTGTCGCCGCGCGTGCTCGCCGCGTTGCGCGCGCGCGTGCGCGAGCTGCGCGCGGCCCCGCCCGCGGCTCGCGCGCTCGCGCTGCAGGCCAGCGACAGGAGGGCCTGCAACCTGCAGGTACACTGCCTACATCCGTGTAGTGTAGACAGGTGGCGGCGGAGAGCGCGTGCGTGTCGCCGCGCGTGCTCGCCGCGTTGCGCGCGCGCGTGCGCGAGCTGCGCGCGGCCCCGCCCGCGGCTCGCGCGCTCGCGCTGCAGGCCAGCGACAGGAGGGCCTGCAACCTGCAGGTACACTGCCTACATCCGTGTAGTGTAGACAGGTGGCCGCGGAGAGCGCGTGCGTGTCGCCGCGCGTGCTCGCCGCGTTGCGCGCGCGCGTGCGCGAGCTGCGCGCGGCCCCGCCCGCGGCTCGCGCGCTCGCGCTGCAGGCCAGCGACAGGAGGGCCTGCAACCTGCAGGTACACTGCCTACATCCGTGTAGTGTAGTGCTCGCCGCGTTGCGCGCGCGCGTGCGCGAGCTGCGCGCGGCCCCGCCCGCGGCTCGCGCGCTCGCGCTGCAGGCCAGCGACAGGAGGGCCTGCAACCTGCAGGTACACTGCCTACATCCGTGTAGTGTAGACAGGTGGCCGCGGAGAGCGCGTGCGTGTCGCCGCGCGTGCTCGCCGCGTTGCGCGCGCGCGTGCGCGAGCTGCGCGCGGCCCCGCCCGCGGCTCGCGCGCTCGCGCTGCAGGCCAGCGACAGGAGGGCCTGCAACCTGCAGGTACACTGCCTACATCCGTGTAGTGTAGACAGGTGGCCGCGGAGAGCGCGTGCGTGTCGCCGCGCGTGCTCGCCGCGTTGCGCGCGCGCGTGCGCGAGCTGCGCGCGGCCCCGCCCGCGGCTCGCGCGCTCGCGCTGCAGGCCAGCGACAGGAGGGCCTGCAACCTGCAGGTACACTGCCTACATCCGTGTAGTGTAGACAGGTGGCCGCGGAGAGCGCGTGCGTGTCGCCGCGCGTGCTCGCCGCGTTGCGCGCGCGCGTGCGCGAGCTGCGCGCGGCCCCGCCCGCGGCTCGCGCGCTCGCGCTGCAGGCCAGCGACAGGAGGGCCTGCAACCTGCAGGTACACTGCCTACATCCGTGTAGTGTAGACAGGTGGCCGCGGAGAGCGCGTGCGTGTCGCCGCGCGTGCTCGCCGCGTTGCGCGCGCGCGTGCGCGAGCTGCGCGCGGCCCCGCCCGCGGCTCGCGCGCTCGCGCTGCAGGCCAGCGACAGGAGGGCCTGCAACCTGCAGGTACACTGCCTACATCCGTGTAGTGTAGACAGGTGGCCGCGGAGAGCGCGTGCGTGTCGCCGCGCGTGCTCGCCGCGTTGCGCGCGCGCGTGCGCGAGCTGCGCGCGGCCCCGCCCGCGGCTCGCGCGCTCGCGCTGCAGGCCAGCGACAGGAGGGCCTGCAACCTGCAGGTACACTGCCTACATCCGTGTAGTGTAGACAGGTGGCCGCGGAGAGCGCGTGCGTGTCGCCGCGCGTGCTCGCCGCGTTGCGCGCGCGCGTGCGCGAGCTGCGCGCGGCCCCGCCCGCGGCTCGCGCGCTCGCGCTGCAGGCCAGCGACAGGAGGGCCTGCAACCTGCAGGTACACTGCCTACATCCGTGTAGTGTAGACAGGTGGCGGCGGAGAGCGCGTGCGTGTCGCCGCGCGTGCTCGCCGCGTTGCGCGCGCGCGTGCGCGAGCTGCGCGCGGCCCCGCCCGCGGCTCGCGCGCTCGCGCTGCAGGCCAGCGACAGGAGGGCCTGCAACCTGCAGGTACACTGCCTACATCCGTGTAGTGTAGACAGGTGGCCGCGGAGAGCGCGTGCGTGTCGCCGCGCGTGCTCGCCGCGTTGCGCGCGCGCGTGCGCGAGCTGCGCGCGGCCCCGCCCGCGGCTCGCGCGCTCGCGCTGCAGGCCAGCGACAGGAGGGCCTGCAACCTGCAGGTACACTGCCTACATCCGTGTAGTGTAGACAGGTGGCCGCGGAGAGCGCGTGCGTGTCGCCGCGCGTGCTCGCCGCGTTGCGCGCGCGCGTGCGCGAGCTGCGCGCGGCCCCGCCCGCGGCTCGCGCGCTCGCGCTGCAGGCCAGCGACAGGAGGGCCTGCAACCTGCAGGTACACTGCCTACATCCGTGTAGTGTAGACAGGTGGCCGCGGAGAGCGCGTGCGTGTCGCCGCGCGTGCTCGCCGCGTTGCGCGCGCGCGTGCGCGAGCTGCGCGCGGCCCCGCCCGCGGCTCGCGCGCTCGCGCTGCAGGCCAGCGACAGGAGGGCCTGCAACCTGCAGGTACACTGCCTACATCCGTGTAGTGTAGACAGGTGGCCGCGGAGAGCGCGTGCGTGTCGCCGCGCGTGCTCGCCGCGTTGCGCGCGCGCGTGCGCGAGCTGCGCGCGGCCCCGCCCGCGGCTCGCGCGCTCGCGCTGCAGGCCAGCGACAGGAGGGCCTGCAACCTGCAGGTACACTGCCTACATCCGTGTAGTGTAGACAGGTGGCGGCGGAGAGCGCGTGCGTGTCGCCGCGCGTGCTCGCCGCGTTGCGCGCGCGCGTGCGCGAGCTGCGCGCGGCCCCGCCCGCGGCTCGCGCGCTCGCGCTGCAGGCCAGCGACAGGAGGGCCTGCAACCTGCAGGTACACTGCCTACATCCGTGTAGTGTAGACAGGTGGCCGCGGAGAGCGCGTGCGTGTCGCCGCGCGTGCTCGCCGCGTTGCGCGCGCGCGTGCGCGAGCTGCGCGCGGCCCCGCCCGCGGCTCGCGCGCTCGCGCTGCAGGCCAGCGACAGGAGGGCCTGCAACCTGCAGGTACACTGCCTACATCCGTGTAGTGTAGACAGGTGGCGGCGGAGAGCGCGTGCGTGTCGCCGCGCGTGCTCGCCGCGTTGCGCGCGCGCGTGCGCGAGCTGCGCGCGGCCCCGCCCGCGGCTCGCGCGCTCGCGCTGCAGGCCAGCGACAGGAGGGCCTGCAACCTGCAGGTACACTGCCTACATCCGTGTAGTGTAGACAGGTGGCCGCGGAGAGCGCGTGCGTGTCGCCGCGCGTGCTCGCCGCGTTGCGCGCGCGCGTGCGCGAGCTGCGCGCGGCCCCGCCCGCGGCTCGCGCGCTCGCGCTGCAGGCCAGCGACAGGAGGGCCTGCAACCTGCAGGTACACTGCCTACATCCGTGTAGTGTAGACAGGTGGCGGCGGAGAGCGCGTGCGTGTCGCCGCGCGTGCTCGCCGCGTTGCGCGCGCGCGTGCGCGAGCTGCGCGCGGCCCCGCCCGCGGCTCGCGCGCTCGCGCTGCAGGCCAGCGACAGGAGGGCCTGCAACCTGCAGGTACACTGCCTACATCCGTGTAGTGTAGACAGGTGGCCGCGGAGAGCGCGTGCGTGTCGCCGCGCGTGCTCGCCGCGTTGCGCGCGCGCGTGCGCGAGCTGCGCGCGGCCCCGCCCGCGGCTCGCGCGCTCGCGCTGCAGGCCAGCGACAGGAGGGCCTGCAACCTGCAGGTACACTGCCTACATCCGTGTAGTGTAGTGCTCGCCGCGTTGCGCGCGCGCGTGCGCGAGCTGCGCGCGGCCCCGCCCGCGGCTCGCGCGCTCGCGCTGCAGGCCAGCGACAGGAGGGCCTGCAACCTGCAGGTACACTGCCTACATCCGTGTAGTGTAGACAGGTGGCCGCGGAGAGCGCGTGCGTGTCGCCGCGCGTGCTCGCCGCGTTGCGCGCGCGCGTGCGCGAGCTGCGCGCGGCCCCGCCCGCGGCTCGCGCGCTCGCGCTGCAGGCCAGCGACAGGAGGGCCTGCAACCTGCAGGTACACTGCCTACATCCGTGTAGTGTAGACAGGTGGCCGCGGAGAGCGCGTGCGTGTCGCCGCGCGTGCTCGCCGCGTTGCGCGCGCGCGTGCGCGAGCTGCGCGCGGCCCCGCCCGCGGCTCGCGCGCTCGCGCTGCAGGCCAGCGACAGGAGGGCCTGCAACCTGCAGGTACACTGCCTACATCCGTGTAGTGTAGACAGGTGGCCGCGGAGAGCGCGTGCGTGTCGCCGCGCGTGCTCGCCGCGTTGCGCGCGCGCGTGCGCGAGCTGCGCGCGGCCCCGCCCGCGGCTCGCGCGCTCGCGCTGCAGGCCAGCGACAGGAGGGCCTGCAACCTGCAGGTACACTGCCTACATCCGTGTAGTGTAGACAGGTGGCCGCGGAGAGCGCGTGCGTGTCGCCGCGCGTGCTCGCCGCGTTGCGCGCGCGCGTGCGCGAGCTGCGCGCGGCCCCGCCCGCGGCTCGCGCGCTCGCGCTGCAGGCCAGCGACAGGAGGGCCTGCAACCTGCAGGTACACTGCCTACATCCGTGTAGTGTAGACAGGTGGCCGCGGAGAGCGCGTGCGTGTCGCCGCGCGTGCTCGCCGCGTTGCGCGCGCGCGTGCGCGAGCTGCGCGCGGCCCCGCCCGCGGCTCGCGCGCTCGCGCTGCAGGCCAGCGACAGGAGGGCCTGCAACCTGCAGGTACACTGCCTACATCCGTGTAGTGTAGACAGGTGGCCGCGGAGAGCGCGTGCGTGTCGCCGCGCGTGCTCGCCGCGTTGCGCGCGCGCGTGCGCGAGCTGCGCGCGGCCCCGCCCGCGGCTCGCGCGCTCGCGCTGCAGGCCAGCGACAGGAGGGCCTGCAACCTGCAGGTACACTGCCTACATCCGTGTAGTGTAGACAGGTGGCGGCGGAGAGCGCGTGCGTGTCGCCGCGCGTGCTCGCCGCGTTGCGCGCGCGCGTGCGCGAGCTGCGCGCGGCCCCGCCCGCGGCTCGCGCGCTCGCGCTGCAGGCCAGCGACAGGAGGGCCTGCAACCTGCAGGTACACTGCCTACATCCGTGTAGTGTAGACAGGTGGCGGCGGAGAGCGCGTGCGTGTCGCCGCGCGTGCTCGCCGCGTTGCGCGCGCGCGTGCGCGAGCTGCGCGCGGCCCCGCCCGCGGCTCGCGCGCTCGCGCTGCAGGCCAGCGACAGGAGGGCCTGCAACCTGCAGGTACACTGCCTACATCCGTGTAGTGTAGACAGGTGGCGGCGGAGAGCGCGTGCGTGTCGCCGCGCGTGCTCGCCGCGTTGCGCGCGCGCGTGCGCGAGCTGCGCGCGGCCCCGCCCGCGGCTCGCGCGCTCGCGCTGCAGGCCAGCGACAGGAGGGCCTGCAACCTGCAGGTACACTGCCTACATCCGTGTAGTGTAGACAGGTGGCCGCGGAGAGCGCGTGCGTGTCGCCGCGCGTGCTCGCCGCGTTGCGCGCGCGCGTGCGCGAGCTGCGCGCGGCCCCGCCCGCGGCTCGCGCGCTCGCGCTGCAGGCCAGCGACAGGAGGGCCTGCAACCTGCAGGTACACTGCCTACATCCGTGTAGTGTAGACAGGTGGCCGCGGAGAGCGCGTGCGTGTCGCCGCGCGTGCTCGCCGCGTTGCGCGCGCGCGTGCGCGAGCTGCGCGCGGCCCCGCCCGCGGCTCGCGCGCTCGCGCTGCAGGCCAGCGACAGGAGGGCCTGCAACCTGCAGGTACACTGCCTACATCCGTGTAGTGTAGACAGGTGGCCGCGGAGAGCGCGTGCGTGTCGCCGCGCGTGCTCGCCGCGTTGCGCGCGCGCGTGCGCGAGCTGCGCGCGGCCCCGCCCGCGGCTCGCGCGCTCGCGCTGCAGGCCAGCGACAGGAGGGCCTGCAACCTGCAGGTACACTGCCTACATCCGTGTAGTGTAGACAGGTGGCCGCGGAGAGCGCGTGCGTGTCGCCGCGCGTGCTCGCCGCGTTGCGCGCGCGCGTGCGCGAGCTGCGCGCGGCCCCGCCCGCGGCTCGCGCGCTCGCGCTGCAGGCCAGCGACAGGAGGGCCTGCAACCTGCAGGTACACTGCCTACATCCGTGTAGTGTAGACAGGTGGCGGCGGAGAGCGCGTGCGTGTCGCCGCGCGTGCTCGCCGCGTTGCGCGCGCGCGTGCGCGAGCTGCGCGCGGCCCCGCCCGCGGCTCGCGCGCTCGCGCTGCAGGCCAGCGACAGGAGGGCCTGCAACCTGCAGGTACACTGCCTACATCCGTGTAGTGTAGACAGGTGGCGGCGGAGAGCGCGTGCGCGAGCTGCGCGCGGCCCCGCCCGCGGCTCGCGCGCTCGCGCTGCAGGCCAGCGACAGGAGGGCCTGCAACCTGCAGGTACACTGCCTACATCCGTGTAGTGTAGACAGGTGGCCGCGGAGAGCGCGTGCGTGTCGCCGCGCGTGCTCGCCGCGTTGCGCGCGCGCGTGCGCGAGCTGCGCGCGGCCCCGCCCGCGGCTCGCGCGCTCGCGCTGCAGGCCAGCGACAGGAGGGCCTGCAACCTGCAGGTACACTGCCTACATCCGTGTAGTGTAGACAGGTGGCCGCGGAGAGCGCGTGCGTGTCGCCGCGCGTGCTCGCCGCGTTGCGCGCGCGCGTGCGCGAGCTGCGCGCGGCCCCGCCCGCGGCTCGCGCGCTCGCGCTGCAGGCCAGCGACAGGAGGGCCTGCAACCTGCAGGTACACTGCCTACATCCGTGTAGTGTAGACAGGTGGCCGCGGAGAGCGCGTGCGTGTCGCCGCGCGTGCTCGCCGCGTTGCGCGCGCGCGTGCGCGAGCTGCGCGCGGCCCCGCCCGCGGCTCGCGCGCTCGCGCTGCAGGCCAGCGACAGGAGGGCCTGCAACCTGCAGGTACACTGCCTACATCCGTGTAGTGTAGACAGGTGGCGGCGGAGAGCGCGTGCGTGTCGCCGCGCGTGCTCGCCGCGTTGCGCGCGCGCGTGCGCGAGCTGCGCGCGGCCCCGCCCGCGGCTCGCGCGCTCGCGCTGCAGGCCAGCGACAGGAGGGCCTGCAACCTGCAGGTACACTGCCTACATCCGTGTAGTGTAGACAGGTGGCGGCGGAGAGCGCGTGCGCGAGCTGCGCGCGGCCCCGCCCGCGGCTCGCGCGCTCGCGCTGCAGGCCAGCGACAGGAGGGCCTGCAACCTGCAGGTACACTGCCTACATCCGTGTAGTGTAGACAGGTGGCCGCGGAGAGCGCGTGCGTGTCGCCGCGCGTGCTCGCCGCGTTGCGCGCGCGCGTGCGCGAGCTGCGCGCGGCCCCGCCCGCGGCTCGCGCGCTCGCGCTGCAGGCCAGCGACAGGAGGGCCTGCAACCTGCAGGTACACTGCCTACATCCGTGTAGTGTAGACAGGTGGCCGCGGAGAGCGCGTGCGTGTCGCCGCGCGTGCTCGCCGCGTTGCGCGCGCGCGTGCGCGAGCTGCGCGCGGCCCCGCCCGCGGCTCGCGCGCTCGCGCTGCAGGCCAGCGACAGGAGGGCCTGCAACCTGCAGGTACACTGCCTACATCCGTGTAGTGTAGACAGGTGGCCGCGGAGAGCGCGTGCGTGTCGCCGCGCGTGCTCGCCGCGTTGCGCGCGCGCGTGCGCGAGCTGCGCGCGGCCCCGCCCGCGGCTCGCGCGCTCGCGCTGCAGGCCAGCGACAGGAGGGCCTGCAACCTGCAGGTACACTGCCTACATCCGTGTAGTGTAGACAGGTGGCGGCGGAGAGCGCGTGCGCGAGCTGCGCGCGGCCCCGCCCGCGGCTCGCGCGCTCGCGCTGCAGGCCAGCGACAGGAGGGCCTGCAACCTGCAGGTACACTGCCTACATCCGTGTAGTGTAGACAGGTGGCCGCGGAGAGCGCGTGCGTGTCGCCGCGCGTGCTCGCCGCGTTGCGCGCGCGCGTGCGCGAGCTGCGCGCGGCCCCGCCCGCGGCTCGCGCGCTCGCGCTGCAGGCCAGCGACAGGAGGGCCTGCAACCTGCAGGTACACTGCCTACATCCGTGTAGTGTAGACAGGTGGCCGCGGAGAGCGCGTGCGTGTCGTAAAAGGTGGCAGACGGGAGCCATCACTCGTCAGAGTCGCCAGCGCTCCCTGGCGGCGGGCGCAGCAGGCGGCGGGCGCACCTCGCCGCTGGCGGCGGGGGCCCCGTTGACTGGCTTGTATGACGTCACAGTAGCGGCGCGAACACCCAGAGAGGGCGACAAGGATGCCCAGAGCGAGCCCGCAGGGGCAAGACGGTGTGGTTGAAGCTTAGATCCTAAGCCCACCGAATTACATAGAGAACATGGTGATCTATCTGGAGTTTTTAGCGGGTATAAATACGACACATTATAGACTGCCCCTGAATGCTAGGTGCCTCACCCGCAGGTTTTCTCCACGGAAGAAAAAAGCATTAATAATAATTTATTGATAAAATATAATGTACATCAGTTTTACTATAGACTAGGAGCTTACTATTAGAGGCAAATAACACGTGCCAGAGCTAGGATATCTAGGCCACCTGTGTTTCAGGCAAAAAAGAACTAATACTTAATCAAAAATGTTATTCATATGCAATGCAAAATACATACGTTATAGCGTTTACGGCGTCACTCGAAGTGAGCTAGTTATTTTTCGCTTCAGAAGTTGATAAAACATCGTGAGGAAACGTAATTTATTCCCAACAAGGTTTTTTTTTTCTCTAGTTTGGGAGGTCAGATGGCAGTCGATTTTGTAAAATTAGTGCCTGCGCCAAAGGGGAGCCAAGCTCTTTTATTGCCCCAAATGGGGAAAACGCTAGGAAAATGTACAATAAGGTGAAAATATAAATGGCTTGTTTAAAAGTAGTTTTATCTGTACGTGTCCAGATCGGCCTGCGCGCGGTCCGCGAGATGTCGCTGCCGGACTCGTGCGCCGAGCTGCTGCTCGCCGAGCCGGACGCCGAGCCGGACGCCGAGCCGGACGACGAGCCGGACGCCGCGCCCGCGCCCGCCGACAGGTGAGCCGCCGCTTCCAGGAACATGCCTCCGCGGGAGATCACAACCGACCAACCGTTTATATACATACATACATACAAAGTACAAACGCCCGATTGTTCCAGTAAACCCGGGGAACTTCGCTCGGTCGTTCAATAAATATTTGCTATATCGTCGCAGTAGGCTCGCGCTATCCATACTGATATTATAAATGCAAAAGTGTGTCTGTCTGTCTGTTACCTTTTCACGCTTAAACCGGTGGAGCGATTTGGATGAAATACGAGGGTTGTTTGATAAGTCCTTTTAAAAACTTTTTATAAAACCTTTTTTCTGGTAAATGGCATTAACACTGGCAGGCACAATCTTTCAAATGAAGACTGTCAAAAATTCAGCAAAGTTTTTGTCAGTTTAAAAATTGTTTGACTGTGATCACTCGCAAATTTTCGAACAAAAACGCGAACGAAAGCGAATTTCAAAACTATGTTTGGATAAGATGAAGCGTAATCCTCGGAATTTTTTGAATCGATTTGTCACTTTGGACGAAACTTGGGTCCATCATTCATTATACACCTGAATCAAAACAGCAATCAAAACAATGGATGGCGCCTGGTGAACGTGCCTCAAAGAAGGCCAAGACTGTTTTGTCGGCTGGGAAGGTGATGGCGACAGTCTTCTAGGATGGCAAAGGAATCATTATGATTGATTACTTGGAAAAGGGAAAGACTGGCCGTTATTACGCAGAGTTATTGGACCGTTTTTATGCCGAATTGTTGGAAAAACGACCAAAATTGTCCCCCAAGAAAGTCCTCTTTCATCAAGACAATGCCCCAGTGCACACGTCAGCTATTGCAATGGCCAAAATCCACAAGTTGGGCTTCGAGCTGGTTCCGCATGCTCCGTATTCGCCGGACCTAGCTCCGTGCGATTATTACCTATTCCCAAATCTGAAAATATGGCTTGGAGGGCAAACATTTTTGACAAATGAGGACTGCATCGCAGGTGTAAACGGCTGTTTTGAAGACCTCGACAAAACGTATTTTTTGGAGGGGATCAAAAAATTGGAAACTCGCTGGAACAAGTGTTTGGCCCCCAAAGGAGACTATGTTGAGAAAAAATGTAAATTGTTTAAAATATATATTTATTTTTTTTACTTTTTAAAATGACTTATCAAACAGCCCTCGTAAGTATAGAGAATAGAGATCGTTTTTATTTATTTATTTATACATACATCTCCATGTCAACAGCACGAAATATTACTATATGCTACAACGGAATTACAGAACCAATTACAGGTTCACCTATAGAACTTACAAATAACAAACTTAGGGCAAGTACCTACAGCGTAAAAAATAACCAATTCCGGAAATCATCCATCAATTTTTCGCTTCTCTCAAGAGTCTATTTTGAAAACCACTGATCAGTGCTAAGACATACAAAAGAGTAATATATACACGGTGTTTTTTTAACCGTCTTAGAGCCGGGGCTCAGTTATAGTCTACGAGATTTGGGACTGGTGTTTTGACACATCGCGACACCCATATAACGTAAACTGGCACTGCTCATCAAAATAAGATTAAAAAGTTTCAATAGCTTACGAGTTACGAAACAAAGTTCAATCACCATGCGCGCTCTTTTTAGGACTTATAAAACGATTACAATATTTTTTTACGGCTTATTTGTGCATAAATTAGCATTGTAAACTCGGTATGCGAACAATTACGTCCTACGACTTTAAAAAAAAATTAGTGTTAAACTGCTTCAATCGATTGGAGTCGGTCAATTTAGAAATAACACATACATACATACATACATTCACGCCTTTATTCCCAAAAGGGGTAGGCAGAGCACATGAAACTTATGTTCCAGCGCCACTTTTAGCATAACTGTGGGTATAAAAGATCGACAAAATGTGATATTGCAGTGACATGTTGCTAGCCCATCGCCCACAACACACTTCAACCCTGCTCCCTTAGTCGACTTTTACGACACCCACGGGAAGGAAGGGGGTGGTGAAAAATGGGTTCAGAAATTTAGGTAGGGTTTAGGGATTTAGAAATAAATCGGTATGAATCAAATAATTGTGAATATATGAAAATAACAATGTATTATTTAATTAATCTCACGAATGTGTATAGGCTCTCTATTTGATTTCCTAAAAATAATTATTACACAGTTATCAATCTATTCCTTTTATTAGCCACCATCAATCGTAATCGGATATTATGACAATCGATTTACTCTAGCCACATCACTCTTTACGTCATATTGGAACTGTCGAAAGACCAGTCGCATTTCTCGTAGACTGTAATGTATACATTACAAAGAACTTTTTTTTTGTTTTTTTTTTAATGCATTAATATTATTGCTTTTTTTTTATTAATATCAATTTTAATCATCCAGCCGAGTGACCGCAGTGTCCGGTAGCCGCCATCTTATGTAGATAGGTACGAACTCTAACTGGGTGAATGAACGTCGCTCTGCACGTCATAGAGAATTTTTCAAACTTAATTACCTTTTATTACTAAAAACTTAACTAAAAAATTTATTTTTTTCACGTATGATTATTGATTACGTTTTGGATACTTTAAGTGGACTTCGGCTCTAAGACGGTTAAATAACACGTTTTATGATGGGGTTGTTTCTTCGAGGGTCCACCTTCGGGCCAGCGGCACTCGTCCTTCTAGTGGTTAGTTTCCAGCGTTCTCAAGGTCTGTGTTGTCGCAGGGAGCGCGGCTGGGAGTCGCCGCGCGCCGACCGCGACTGGCCCGAGCCCGACTGCTGCAGGTAATAGTCGGTTTCGTGACTGCAAGCTACAGTTAAGGATAATTCCCACCATGCGTGCCGCCACGCATCGCATCGCATCGGATCGGAACGAATCTTACAATCTTTAAACGATATTAAATCAATATTACCAGGCCGCGCACGCCGCACAGCGGCTTGACAGCGGGCGTGTTGCGCGGCACGCGATCGGAGCCGAAAGTATGCAGCGACGCGCGGCTTGGTAATACACACTTTAAATACTGTCTACAGTACGATTACTGTTAGTTAACACCTGACAGATGGATTGCCTTCATTTAATTTTCAACTTTAATGTTATACAAATAAAATAGTTATTACTAAATCGGTAGATGTGGGTAACAGTATTCTGAAAAATGCTTTATCTATATGAAATTAAAGTTGAAAATTAAATGAAGGCAATCCATCTGTCAGGTCTTAACTAACAGTAATCGTACTGTACCGTGTACGTAATGTACTATTTCTCCAATATGCTCGGAAATGTGCGCCTTACTGTAGCAAAAATAGTACGTGAAGTTCCTCGTTACTGACAAGCGCAAATTTAAAAAGTTAAAAGTCATTACTGTACAGGTTTAGCGGCCAGGAAAATGTATGAAATTCCATTACTGTATACTTTTTACCTTTTAACCATATGTTTTGACTAAGACAAATTACTACAAACAGCCAAATGCTCGTACGTTTCTGGACTAACAATTTGTCACAACAACTTGCTGTAGTTAGACTGGTTAGTAACGCATGGCTGTCTCTTTCGAACTATTGCAAGTTGGTGTGACAAATTGCGCCCGTTTGTAGTGGGCATAAAGTTTTCCCGCGTTTTGTTTTTTTTAATTGTCATAGACAATTTTGTAAGTGATCGAAGTGACGTTTTTAAAAATGTCTCAAATCGTTTTAAGTTACGAAATAAAAATATTAACGAAATAAAATTCATAACGAATTAAATTTCAATCCTGTTTACTCATTAATAATTTAAAAAACACAAAACATTTAAAATTGTGATCGATTTTGATGTTTTATTTATTTTTATTTATGTCAATTGAAACTGGCACCATGAGTCGTGCCGTGTACCTACTTTAAGAAATAAGTAGGGCGGGACCTTGATAGGTTATTGACATACGTACGCTGTTTGAAAACATTATTGATGATTGAAAATATTATTTGATTTCCTCGCATTTTTGGAGAAAAGCACTATATCTGCCTCGGCTGGAATGACAATTCGTGGATTCGTATCTATCAACTTACCCACGAATTGCGATTTTCCGGCCTCTGCAATAATGTACTATTTAAGATTGTAAAATTCGTTCCGATCCGATGCGATGCGTGCCGTTTGGTGGGAAATATCCTTTAGCGATAAAAGCTTGTATCGGTTGTTTTTTCATAAAAACAGTAATATCTCTAATGGAGTGTTGCATTGGATTACATGAGAAGCAGTTATTAGTATTGTCACGTAAACAAGTAACAGCAGTTGGCGGAAAGTAGCAATATCGAGATTAGATCCCGTTGAAATGCATAAAAAAGCGGCGGATAGGCTATTTGCGAGAGCTAAAATTACACTCTTGGGCTTTAGTATCCGCGTACACGGAACTTATTTTACTGTATTATATGGTATATTATATAGCTCTTGTTTGAAATGTTTTGATATAATGTAAGCTGGCAGTTTCTTGGCTCAACTTATCAGCGAGAAATCGCTGTCGACATCATGGAAACTATGTGGAGAATTTTAAATATTTTGCACATTTTTTAGTAAGGGTTTTGTTCTGCAGGTTCGATCACTTTTAATTTCGATTGTAACTTTATGTAAAGTCGAGTAAATGTGTCTTAAGACGTGTGTGTGTGTTTGTAGCCGCGCGGGCGGCTCGCTGCGCTGCGCGTCGGCCGGCAGCCTGCGCGCGCACGCGGGCGCACACGCCGGCACCGCCGGTATGTATTCTATGACCTACACTGTTATGCTTATGGCCTTACTTATAAATGTTTAACAACCCTATATTAGCTAGAAAGTCGTTGAAATTCATTAAATAGTCCTTCAATAGTATTATATTTTATGTATGTGATAGATTTTTTTTCTTCTTTGTAACGAATAAATAATTTTCATTTTCATTTGTCGTCATTTATGTAATCTTTATTACACAACAGAAGAACTTATCGTACAAAAAGCGACCTTAATGCCGTAAGCACTATCTACCAGTCAACCTTTAGACATATCGAACAAATTGTGGGTGGTGAAATTGCAAATATAAACATGCCGTAGACTTCAATATACATATATATACAATTTTACATCGTTTTTTGATCTCTGTATCTACAGGTTGTAACGAAAGTGGGGTGTGAATCCATCAAGGCCAGGTTCGATAGTGTATTGCGATTCCAAAAATGCATTTGTATTTTTTTTTTATTATTCTTTTGTTTCCTGCGTACTACATAAAAGCCGTCACCTGCGTATCAAAAAAACATATACATATAACATTTGTTTTCATAACACAGCCATGCTCGCGGCGATTGAAAATTAAATAAACCCTTCACATACTCAAGCAATGTCAACAAAACCAAAGACTGTAATGTAAACATAAACAAAAATATCAATGTAAACAATAATAAACTAAAAGTACCAAAAACATTAACAAATGCATATTTGGAATCGGAATGCACTGCCGAATGCCCTTGATCGGTGCACACCCCATTTTTGATACACCCTACTTCTGCTACTACTGATGATACTATGGTTAATAGAGGTTAGTTAACTATTTAGAATCAGTAATAAGTTAATAGCATGTTATTATGATGGCGGTTACCTTGTTATGAAAGCCCACGAACAACAATGTGTGTATGTGTGTATGTGGTCCGCAGAGCGCGCGGGGACGCGTCGGCGGCTCGACGGCGCGCAGCACAGGTGACACCTTCAACCATCTACTAAACTAAACACACTACATATGGACCCCACTGTGGGTTTTGCCGACTAGCCGACCGACGACAGGTGGCCCACTATTCGCCGACTATACATGTGACCGACTAGACGGCTTTCCCGACTGGTCGGTCGGTACATCTCCAATTATACTGTATGTTGAAAATAAAAAGTGCCTACTTCTGTATGATGATTATTGGTTTTAGTTAGTTTTTTGTTTTCCGGTAAGTCATAAAGTGCCGAATATTCGACATCTTTTGCCGAGTATTCGCCGACTATAAATGTGGCCGGATGGTCTGCTATCCCGACTATATAGTCAGTACATCTCTAAAAAACACCTTTTATTAGGAACATACACTTTACTTTCCAACTAGCATCCGCCCGCGACTTCGTCTGCGTGGACCCGGGGTAAAAACTATGCTATATCATATAGTATAGTTAGTTAGTCTATATGTTAAGTTAATCAAGGCTATAAACTATCATCGTGGAAAATTTCATCCAAATCGGTTGAGCCCTTTAAGCGTAATAAATATTTAAACTTTCGCATTTATAATATTAGCAGGATACTATACTATCCTACCATCTATCTACTATCTATCTAGTGACGTAAAGGATATTATAATAGTAGTATTATAATATCCTTTATGTCACTCTGGGCGGTAACTGAGATTTACCGCCCACGGGCGCGGCGACAAATCTCACTTCACACCCAGGAGAAGACGTAAAATTGTGTACGCACCACGGGCGGTAATTCGTAAAGCCCCAGATCGCATCTTTATGGCCCTCACCTTTGGTTCGGGCCACAAACACCTGCGATCTGGGGCATTCAGGAATTCATCGCCCTAGGTACTTTGTTGTATTACTTGTTGTATTATAGACGCTGGGAGGGCGCGGACGGGCTGTCGGCCGCGGTGCCCGACGTGGCCATGGCGCCCAACGGGAACACGCACCTGCTCACCGCCAGGGACCTGCGCCAAACGCACAAGGGTAACACACGTCACTTCTACCCGGACTGGCCCACTGCTGGACAAACACCTCCCTCTCTTGTCGGCCGCGGTGCCCGACGTGGCCATGGCGCCCAACGGGAACACGCACCTGCTCACCGCCAGGGACCTGCGCCAAACGCACAAGGGTAACACACGTCACTTCTACCCGGACTGGCCCACTGCTGGACAAACACCTCCCTCTCTTGTCGGCCGCGGTGCCCGACGTGGCCATGGCGCCCAACGGGAACACGCACCTGCTCACCGCCAGGGACCTGCGCCAAACGCACAAGGGTAACACACGTCACTTCTACCCGGACTGGCCCACTGCTGGACAAACACCTCCCTCTCTTGTCGGCCGCGGTGCCCGACGTGGCCATGGCGCCCAACGGGAACACGCACCTGCTCACCGCCAGGGACCTGCGCCAAACGCACAAGGGTAACACACGTCACTTCTACCCGGACTGGCCCACTGCTGGACAAACACCTCCCTCTCTTGTCGGCCGCGGTGCCCGACGTGGCCATGGCGCCCAACGGGAACACGCACCTGCTCACCGCCAGGGACCTGCGCCAAACGCACAAGGGTAACACACGTCACTTCTACCCGGACTGGCCCACTGCTGGACAAACACCTCCCTCTCTTGTCGGCCGCGGTGCCCGACGTGGCCATGGCGCCCAACGGGAACACGCACCTGCTCACCGCCAGGGACCTGCGCCAAACGCACAAGGGTAACACACGTCACTTCTACCCGGACTGGCCCACTGCTGGACAAACACCTCCCTCTCTTGTCGGCCGCGGTGCCCGACGTGGCCATGGCGCCCAACGGGAACACGCACCTGCTCACCGCCAGGGACCTGCGCCAAACGCACAAGGGTAACACACGTCACTTCTACCCGGACTGGCCCACTGCTGGACAAACACCTCCCTCTCTTGTCGGCCGCGGTGCCCGACGTGGCCATGGCGCCCAACGGGAACACGCACCTGCTCACCGCCAGGGACCTGCGCCAAACGCACAAGGGTAACACACGTCACTTCTACCCGGACTGGCCCACTGCTGGACAAACACCTCCCTCTCTTGTCGGCCGCGGTGCCCGACGTGGCCATGGCGCCCAACGGGAACACGCACCTGCTCACCGCCAGGGACCTGCGCCAAACGCACAAGGGTAACACACGTCACTTCTACCCGGACTGGCCCACTGCTGGACAAACACCTCCCTCTCTTGTCGGCCGCGGTGCCCGACGTGGCCATGGCGCCCAACGGGAACACGCACCTGCTCACCGCCAGGGACCTGCGCCAAACGCACAAGGGTAACACACGTCACTTCTACCCGGACTGGCCCACTGCTGGACAAACACCTCCCTCTCTTGTCGGCCGCGGTGCCCGACGTGGCCATGGCGCCCAACGGGAACACGCACCTGCTCACCGCCAGGGACCTGCGCCAAACGCACAAGGGTAACACACGTCACTTCTACCCGGACTGGCCCACTGCTGGACGAAACACCTCCCTCTCTTGTCGGCCGCGGTGCCCGACGTGGCCATGGCGCCCAACGGGAACACGCACCTGCTCACCGCCAGGGACCTGCGCCAAACGCACAAGGGTAACACACGTCACTTCTACCCGGACTGGCCCACTGCTGGACAAACACCTCCCTCTCTTGTCGGCCGCGGTGCCCGACGTGGCCATGGCGCCCAACGGGAACACGCACCTGCTCACCGCCAGGGACCTGCGCCAAACGCACAAGGGTAACACACGTCACTTCTACCCGGACTGGCCCACTGCTGGACAAACACCTCCCTCTCTTGTCGGCCGCGGTGCCCGACGTGGCCATGGCGCCCAACGGGAACACGCACCTGCTCACCGCCAGGGACCTGCGCCAAACGCACAAGGGTAACACACGTCACTTCTACCCGGACTGGCCCACTGCTGGACAAACACCTCCCTCTCTTGTCGGCCGCGGTGCCCGACGTGGCCATGGCGCCCAACGGGAACACGCACCTGCTCACCGCCAGGGACCTGCGCCAAACGCACAAGGGTAACACACGTCACTTCTACCCGGACTGGCCCACTGCTGGACAAACACCTCCCTCTCTTGTCGGCCGCGGTGCCCGACGTGGCCATGGCGCCCAACGGGAACACGCACCTGCTCACCGCCAGGGACCTGCGCCAAACGCACAAGGGTAACACACGTCACTTCTACCCGGACTGGCCCACTGCTGGACAAACACCTCCCTCTCTTGTCGGCCGCGGTGCCCGACGTGGCCATGGCGCCCAACGGGAACACGCACCTGCTCACCGCCAGGGACCTGCGCCAAACGCACAAGGGTAACACACGTCACTTCTACCCGGACTGGCCCACTGCTGGACAAACACCTCCCTCTCTTGTCGGCCGCGGTGCCCGACGTGGCCATGGCGCCCAACGGGAACACGCACCTGCTCACCGCCAGGGACCTGCGCCAAACGCACAAGGGTAACACACGTCACTTCTACCCGGACTGGCCCACTGCTGGACAAACACCTCCCTCTCTTGTCGGCCGCGGTGCCCGACGTGGCCATGGCGCCCAACGGGAACACGCACCTGCTCACCGCCAGGGACCTGCGCCAAACGCACAAGGGTAACACACGTCACTTCTACCCGGACTGGCCCACTGCTGGACAAACACCTCCCTCTCTTGTCGGCCGCGGTGCCCGACGTGGCCATGGCGCCCAACGGGAACACGCACCTGCTCACCGCCAGGGACCTGCGCCAAACGCACAAGGGTAACACACGTCACTTCTACCCGGACTGGCCCACTGCTGGACAAACACCTCCCTCTCTTGTCGGCCGCGGTGCCCGACGTGGCCATGGCGCCCAACGGGAACACGCACCTGCTCACCGCCAGGGACCTGCGCCAAACGCACAAGGGTAACACACGTCACTTCTACCCGGACTGGCCCACTGCTGGACAAACACCTCCCTCTCTTGTCGGCCGCGGTGCCCGACGTGGCCATGGCGCCCAACGGGAACACGCACCTGCTCACCGCCAGGGACCTGCGCCAAACGCACAAGGGTAACACACGTCACTTCTACCCGGACTGGCCCACTGCTGGACAAACACCTCCCTCTCTTGTCGGCCGCGGTGCCCGACGTGGCCATGGCGCCCAACGGGAACACGCACCTGCTCACCGCCAGGGACCTGCGCCAAACGCACAAGGGTAACACACGTCACTTCTACCCGGACTGGCCCACTGCTGGACAAACACCTCCCTCTCTTGTCGGCCGCGGTGCCCGACGTGGCCATGGCGCCCAACGGGAACACGCACCTGCTCACCGCCAGGGACCTGCGCCAAACGCACAAGGGTAACACACGTCACTTCTACCCGGACTGGCCCACTGCTGGACAAACACCTCCCTCTCTTGTCGGCCGCGGTGCCCGACGTGGCCATGGCGCCCAACGGGAACACGCACCTGCTCACCGCCAGGGACCTGCGCCAAACGCACAAGGGTAACACACGTCACTTCTACCCGGACTGGCCCACTGCTGGACAAACACCTCCCTCTCTTGTCGGCCGCGGTGCCCGACGTGGCCATGGCGCCCAACGGGAACACGCACCTGCTCACCGCCAGGGACCTGCGCCAAACGCACAAGGGTAACACACGTCACTTCTACCCGGACTGGCCCACTGCTGGACAAACACCTCCCTCTCTTGTCGGCCGCGGTGCCCGACGTGGCCATGGCGCCCAACGGGAACACGCACCTGCTCACCGCCAGGGACCTGCGCCAAACGCACAAGGGTAACACACGTCACTTCTACCCGGACTGGCCCACTGCTGGACAAACACCTCCCTCTCTTGTCGGCCGCGGTGCCCGACGTGGCCATGGCGCCCAACGGGAACACGCACCTGCTCACCGCCAGGGACCTGCGCCAAACGCACAAGGGTAACACACGTCACTTCTACCCGGACTGGCCCACTGCTGGACAAACACCTCCCTCTCTTGTCGGCCGCGGTGCCCGACGTGGCCATGGCGCCCAACGGGAACACGCACCTGCTCACCGCCAGGGACCTGCGCCAAACGCACAAGGGTAACACACGTCACTTCTACCCGGACTGGCCCACTGCTGGACAAACACCTCCCTCTCTTGTCGGCCGCGGTGCCCGACGTGGCCATGGCGCCCAACGGGAACACGCACCTGCTCACCGCCAGGGACCTGCGCCAAACGCACAAGGGTAACACACGTCACTTCTACCCGGACTGGCCCACTGCTGGACAAACACCTCCCTCTCTTGTCGGCCGCGGTGCCCGACGTGGCCATGGCGCCCAACGGGAACACGCACCTGCTCACCGCCAGGGACCTGCGCCAAACGCACAAGGGTAACACACGTCACTTCTACCCGGACTGGCCCACTGCTGGACAAACACCTCCCTCTCTTGTCGGCCGCGGTGCCCGACGTGGCCATGGCGCCCAACGGGAACACGCACCTGCTCACCGCCAGGGACCTGCGCCAAACGCACAAGGGTAACACACGTCACTTCTACCCGGACTGGCCCACTGCTGGACAAACACCTCCCTCTCTTGTCGGCCGCGGTGCCCGACGTGGCCATGGCGCCCAACGGGAACACGCACCTGCTCACCGCCAGGGACCTGCGCCAAACGCACAAGGGTAACACACGTCACTTCTACCCGGACTGGCCCACTGCTGGACAAACACCTCCCTCTCTTGTCGGCCGCGGTGCCCGACGTGGCCATGGCGCCCAACGGGAACACGCACCTGCTCACCGCCAGGGACCTGCGCCAAACGCACAAGGGTAACACACGTCACTTCTACCCGGACTGGCCCACTGCTGGACAAACACCTCCCTCTCTTGTCGGCCGCGGTGCCCGACGTGGCCATGGCGCCCAACGGGAACACGCACCTGCTCACCGCCAGGGACCTGCGCCAAACGCACAAGGGTAACACACGTCACTTCTACCCGGACTGGCCCACTGCTGGACAAACACCTCCCTCTCTTGTCGGCCGCGGTGCCCGACGTGGCCATGGCGCCCAACGGGAACACGCACCTGCTCACCGCCAGGGACCTGCGCCAAACGCACAAGGGTAACACACGTCACTTCTACCCGGACTGGCCCACTGCTGGACAAACACCTCCCTCTCTTGTCGGCCGCGGTGCCCGACGTGGCCATGGCGCCCAACGGGAACACGCACCTGCTCACCGCCAGGGACCTGCGCCAAACGCACAAGGGTAACACACGTCACTTCTACCCGGACTGGCCCACTGCTGGACAAACACCTCCCTCTCTTGTCGGCCGCGGTGCCCGACGTGGCCATGGCGCCCAACGGGAACACGCACCTGCTCACCGCCAGGGACCTGCGCCAAACGCACAAGGGTAACACACGTCACTTCTACCCGGACTGGCCCACTGCTGGACAAACACCTCCCTCTCTTGTCGGCCGCGGTGCCCGACGTGGCCATGGCGCCCAACGGGAACACGCACCTGCTCACCGCCAGGGACCTGCGCCAAACGCACAAGGGTAACACACGTCACTTCTACCCGGACTGGCCCACTGCTGGACAAACACCTCCCTCTCTTGTCGGCCGCGGTGCCCGACGTGGCCATGGCGCCCAACGGGAACACGCACCTGCTCACCGCCAGGGACCTGCGCCAAACGCACAAGGGTAACACACGTCACTTCTACCCGGACTGGCCCACTGCTGGACAAACACCTCCCTCTCTTGTCGGCCGCGGTGCCCGACGTGGCCATGGCGCCCAACGGGAACACGCACCTGCTCACCGCCAGGGACCTGCGCCAAACGCACAAGGGTAACACACGTCACTTCTACCCGGACTGGCCCACTGCTGGACAAACACCTCCCTCTCTTGTCGGCCGCGGTGCCCGACGTGGCCATGGCGCCCAACGGGAACACGCACCTGCTCACCGCCAGGGACCTGCGCCAAACGCACAAGGGTAACACACGTCACTTCTACCCGGACTGGCCCACTGCTGGACAAACACCTCCCTCTCTTGTCGGCCGCGGTGCCCGACGTGGCCATGGCGCCCAACGGGAACACGCACCTGCTCACCGCCAGGGACCTGCGCCAAACGCACAAGGGTAACACACGTCACTTCTACCCGGACTGGCCCACTGCTGGACAAACACCTCCCTCTCTTGTCGGCCGCGGTGCCCGACGTGGCCATGGCGCCCAACGGGAACACGCACCTGCTCACCGCCAGGGACCTGCGCCAAACGCACAAGGGTAACACACGTCACTTCTACCCGGACTGGCCCACTGCTGGACAAACACCTCCCTCTCTTGTCGGCCGCGGTGCCCGACGTGGCCATGGCGCCCAACGGGAACACGCACCTGCTCACCGCCAGGGACCTGCGCCAAACGCACAAGGGTAACACACGTCACTTCTACCCGGACTGGCCCACTGCTGGACAAACACCTCCCTCTCTTGTCGGCCGCGGTGCCCGACGTGGCCATGGCGCCCAACGGGAACACGCACCTGCTCACCGCCAGGGACCTGCGCCAAACGCACAAGGGTAACACACGTCACTTCTACCCGGACTGGCCCACTGCTGGACAAACACCTCCCTCTCTTGTCGGCCGCGGTGCCCGACGTGGCCATGGCGCCCAACGGGAACACGCACCTGCTCACCGCCAGGGACCTGCGCCAAACGCACAAGGGTAACACACGTCACTTCTACCCGGACTGGCCCACTGCTGGACAAACACCTCCCTCTCTTGTCGGCCGCGGTGCCCGACGTGGCCATGGCGCCCAACGGGAACACGCACCTGCTCACCGCCAGGGACCTGCGCCAAACGCACAAGGGTAACACACGTCACTTCTACCCGGACTGGCCCACTGCTGGACAAACACCTCCCTCTCTTGTCGGCCGCGGTGCCCGACGTGGCCATGGCGCCCAACGGGAACACGCACCTGCTCACCGCCAGGGACCTGCGCCAAACGCACAAGGGTAACACACGTCACTTCTACCCGGACTGGCCCACTGCTGGACAAACACCTCCCTCTCTTGTCGGCCGCGGTGCCCGACGTGGCCATGGCGCCCAACGGGAACACGCACCTGCTCACCGCCAGGGACCTGCGCCAAACGCACAAGGGTAACACACGTCACTTCTACCCGGACTGGCCCACTGCTGGACAAACACCTCCCTCTCTTGTCGGCCGCGGTGCCCGACGTGGCCATGGCGCCCAACGGGAACACGCACCTGCTCACCGCCAGGGACCTGCGCCAAACGCACAAGGGTAACACACGTCACTTCTACCCGGACTGGCCCACTGCTGGACAAACACCTCTCTCTCTTGTCGGCCGCGGTGCCCGACGTGGCCATGGCGCCCAACGGGAACACGCACCTGCTCACCGCCAGGGACCTGCGCCAAACGCACAAGGGTAACACACGTCACTTCTACCCGGACTGGCCCACTGCTGGACAAACACCTCCCTCTCTTGTCGGCCGCGGTGCCCGACGTGGCCATGGCGCCCAACGGGAACACGCACCTGCTCACCGCCAGGGACCTGCGCCAAACGCACAAGGGTAACACACGTCACTTCTACCCGGACTGGCCCACTGCTGGACAAACACCTCCCTCTCTTGTCGGCCGCGGTGCCCGACGTGGCCATGGCGCCCAACGGGAACACGCACCTGCTCACCGCCAGGGACCTGCGCCAAACGCACAAGGGTAACACACGTCACTTCTACCCGGACTGGCCCACTGCTGGACAAACACCTCCCTCTCTTGTCGGCCGCGGTGCCCGACGTGGCCATGGCGCCCAACGGGAACACGCACCTGCTCACCGCCAGGGACCTGCGCCAAACGCACAAGGGTAACACACGTCACTTCTACCCGGACTGGCCCACTGCTGGACAAACACCTCCCTCTCTTGTCGGCCGCGGTGCCCGACGTGGCCATGGCGCCCAACGGGAACACGCACCTGCTCACCGCCAGGGACCTGCGCCAAACGCACAAGGGTAACACACGTCACTTCTACCCGGACTGGCCCACTGCTGGACAAACACCTCCCTCTCTTGTCGGCCGCGGTGCCCGACGTGGCCATGGCGCCCAACGGGAACACGCACCTGCTCACCGCCAGGGACCTGCGCCAAACGCACAAGGGTAACACACGTCACTTCTACCCGGACTGGCCCACTGCTGGACAAACACCTCCCTCTCTTGTCGGCCGCGGTGCCCGACGTGGCCATGGCGCCCAACGGGAACACGCACCTGCTCACCGCCAGGGACCTGCGCCAAACGCACAAGGGTAACACACGTCACTTCTACCCGGACTGGCCCACTGCTGGACAAACACCTCCCTCTCTTGTCGGCCGCGGTGCCCGACGTGGCCATGGCGCCCAACGGGAACACGCATCTGCTCACCGCCAGGGACCTGCGCCAAACGCACAAGGGTAACACACGTCACTTCTACCCGGACTGGCCCACTGCTGGACAAACACCTCCCTCTCTTGTCGGCCGCGGTGCCCGACGTGGCCATGGCGCCCAACGGGAACACGCACCTGCTCACCGCCAGGGACCTGCGCCAAACGCACAAGGGTAACACACGTCACTTCTACCCGGACTGGCCCACTGCTGGACAAACACCTCCCTCTCTTGTCGGCCGCGGTGCCCGACGTGGCCATGGCGCCCAACGGGAACACGCATCTGCTCACCGCCAGGGACCTGCGCCAAACGCACAAGGGTAACACACGTCACTTCTACCCGGACTGGCCCACTGCTGGACAAACACCTCCCTCTCTTGTCGGCCGCGGTGCCCGACGTGGCCATGGCGCCCAACGGGAACACGCATCTGCTCACCGCCAGGGACCTGCGCCAAACGCACAAGGGTAACACACGTCACTTCTACCCGGACTGGCCCACTGCTGGACAAACACCTCCCTCTCTTGTCGGCCGCGGTGCCCGACGTGGCCATGGCGCCCAACGGGAACACGCACCTGCTCACCGCCAGGGACCTGCGCCAAACGCACAAGGGTAACACACGTCACTTCTACCCGGACTGGCCCACTGCTGGACAAACACCTCCCTCTCTTGTCGGCCGCGGTGCCCGACGTGGCCATGGCGCCCAACGGGAACACGCACCTGCTCACCGCCAGGGACCTGCGCCAAACGCACAAGGGTAACACACGTCACTTCTACCCGGACTGGCCCACTGCTGGACAAACACCTCCCTCTCTTGTCGGCCGCGGTGCCCGACGTGGCCATGGCGCCCAACGGGAACACGCACCTGCTCACCGCCAGGGACCTGCGCCAAACGCACAAGGGTAACACACGTCACTTCTACCCGGACTGGCCCACTGCTGGACAAACACCTCCCTCTCTTGTCGGCCGCGGTGCCCGACGTGGCCATGGCGCCCAACGGGAACACGCATCTGCTCACCGCCAGGGACCTGCGCCAAACGCACAAGGGTAACACACGTCACTTCTACCCGGACTGGCCCACTGTTGGACAAACACCTCCTTCTCTTTGCACACACACACACACACAACGCATACGTTTATGGACATTCACAAGGCAGGCCCAAACATGGCCGCTCCACTCACATTTGGAGAGTTCAGTCCAGAAGCGAAGGGCATTGGAGGAGTAAAGTAAGGTAAAACAATAATTGAATTTGTAGGCGGGGACGTCCACCGCGAGATCGCGACAACACAGACACATACAGTCCCTATTCGCCCCGGTACCGCCGTATACCGGCTAGAGTCAGTCCGACCCAAGTCGGGCCTAGCTGAGTTTCTTGCTGGACTCTTCTCAGCTAGGCTAGGTTTTAGCGAACCAGCGATAAAACTCCCACTAGTTCGACACCACTCACACCTCAGATTCGGTTGATGCCTTTCAACCAATTTCACTGGAGCGCAAACTCAGAGTATTCCAGTGTTGAAAATGCCCCGCGTGCTCGCGCCGAAGGTTTCCCCTGGATGTTCCCCAGGCTACCCTCCAACCGCGCAATTCGACCGCTGTTCCTCCGCTGGGTTCCTCCTATTATAGCAACAGTCAGGTATAATGTTCGGTTCCGGAATGAGTAGATGTCGATGTTTGGTTCCAGAATACGGCGTGCTGCAGCTGGACCTGGGCGACGGCGCCACGCACACGCCGCGCCCCGGTGAGTGCCCGCTTCCAATACTAAATACTCTGCTAATTGGTCAAGGAAGGGATTTTATCTACGCACATATCATTATTCATTAGTGCTCTAAAATGCGTTCAGAAACCGTAGGAAATGACCAGCATTATTACAACCGATTTTACTATGAGAACTTTCTTGTCTGTGGTAGTAGGTACAATCTGTACTTTAATGTTTAACAGTACAGAATGTTTTTTTTTTAATATTTACGCACGACATTTGATCTCGAGTAACATGAGTATAGGGACTTCATTCATTTGTCTATGATAAAAAAAAAACATTCGTCTTGACGGAGGATCCAATTGCCGCTGTTGTGTGTAGATAAAGTAGTGTACTATGCAACTGTACATAATTAGGCCTTAAAACACTCGTGTGATCCTATTATGAAACTCGCTAACGCTCGTTTCATAAAACCACACTCGTGCCTCTCGTTATGCATCAGTTGCATAAACTACTATTACCGATAAACGATTCACCGAATGACCGTTTTCTATCAGAACCCGTAAACTTTTTTTTTAGGTACAATTAAAAGGTAATTGTGTAGAACCCATTAGATTAAGTTTGTTTTATAACAATCCTGGAACATTTCCTGTTTCTGAAAGAAAATGTTTTAGATGAAATGGAGATTCAGGGAAACA
Organism: Epinotia bilunana; assembly: GCA_947049275.1. Lineage (NCBI taxonomy): Eukaryota > Metazoa > Arthropoda > Insecta > Lepidoptera > Tortricidae > Epinotia > Epinotia bilunana. Next base: position 201,050 of record OX346277.1, on the reverse strand, counting down.
GCCATTTTGATACTTTTACTATTATATAAATTGCGCAATATTCGAGTTTTGAAATGTAGGAAGTATACGGGTAGCGTATTTCTGCGAATATCTACTGAACCTTTTTGGACTAGTTACTACCCTGTTAAATGAAATGGATCGAACAAGCGACGTTAAAGCTGGATGTATCTTCGCTCAATTGGTTCAAACTGTCTGTTAGATATTTTTGTAATGTTGTCAGTGTTCTATTAAATGAGTGCTACCGGCGCCATGTGTGTAACGTGTGGTTGATGTGACCCGCCCTTTTTCGTATTGTGCCAAGTGGGCAAGTTGTGGTTAGTATAAGGGCCGATTCAGACCGGAATGGCAGCGGCGCGGCGATCACTTTCAGGGTTAAATAATTTTAAACTTCATCTACATACTAAAAAGTCCAGTACGCCACGACGCGCGCGGCCGCGAGGCTGCTCGCGGCGTCGCGTGACCTTTTTGAGCTTTCCAAGCGGTACTGGACTTTTTAGTATGTAGATAAAGTTTAAAATGATTAGACACTGAAAGTGGTCGCCGCGCCGCTGCCATTCCGGTCTGAAGCGGCCCCAATAGTAACGTGTGTGTGTGTGTGTGTGTGCGCGTGCGCAGGCTCCCGCGCCGCGCGCGCCGGCCGCCCGCCGCCGCGCGACCCCGCGCAGGTATGTGTCTCGGCGTGCATTCATGTTTACAACTTGTCGCGTACTCCGGGAGCCCGCTCCCAATACACCTACGTCTCATGACAACACGATAAACTTCATGGCAGCAGGTCGGGAAAGTTGTGCTGAGCAACAATCAGAAGATTATCGCACCTAAAATTGGCGGAAAGTGTGAAAATCCTTCACTTCTGGTCAAAATTTTAACGTTACGTGACAACAGTACGAGACATGTGGCATCATTTAGCCATTTAATCGTAGAGAGAGTAAACCTAAGTCTGTCAGTCCTGAAATGGGCGGAAGTACTCGGCAGACGGCGTTGGCCACCTTTGCAAATTTTGACTGAAGGTGAAAGATTTTCAAACTTCCGGCTAACTTTAGGTGCGATAATCTTCTGATTGTTGCTCAGCACAACTTTCCCGACCTGCTGCCGTGCATCTTATCGTATCGTCATGATACGTAATTGTATTGGGAGTGGACTTACGGACTGTAAGCGTTCATTCATTTATTTATTTTTAAAATCTCGTGAAGAAGTGATTTTCAATGACATGATTGAGTTAAAGTTACGTTTGAATTTAAGTATAACAGCAATAATAACTTTTCGACGTAAAATTGTTAACAGTTTTATACAAATGTCAATCAGGACCGCGTGTGAATAAACATGCGCGCGAGATAGAATGCCCGTCCCTTCCTGAGTGTTACAATTAGAAAGATACGGATAGTCTATCTCGTGTTTTGTGCACGCCGTGCTGAATGAGAAATGTATCTAATAACATGTTTGTTTGTGTGCAGTCGAGCTCGCGCGTGCGCCCCGACGAGGACGAGCTGCGCGCCGCTATCGAGCTCTCTGTCATGCGCGGTGAGTTGTCATTATTGCTTTTAGAGAATTTCACTAATTTAATGATCACACCTGCAGGTCATAATTTATAATTTATTGCATAATAATCATGTCGTACATTGGGTCTTAAAATAATAATTAGGATCGAGACATGAACCCTGCAAGGGCACAGCAATTTACAGTTAGGTACCAGCCAATATTAACATGCTATATAAATAATACAGAAGGCCATTAACACAAACCAATAAATAAAATGTACTAAATACTATTTCAAAATTCATATGAACTCCTCTATTAAATAGTAGCATTTATCAAGTAATAATTTTCTTATTTTCCGTTTAAATACTTCACCTTTCGATTCCTCCATTATATGGTCGATCACGTAACGCATTTTACGTATGTTACGAAGATCTAAATTTAATTTTTTATTTGGAGAAATCACAGTTTTACTGTCCTAACGCGCGTTAAAAACGTTATGTGATTACCCCTCTGCTATTTAGAAATACGTTATTGTTACCCTCAAATGCGATTGCTACTTAAAGTTGTTCTTTTCTTCTTTGATATTCCCTATTTAGTTTCAATTTTCCTCATAGAATGAGTGAAAAGTAATACGTACCTATCATTGATTGTTTTCGTATTGGGCGTAAACACTTGAACTCCTCGATACGCTCAATATTGTACATTAGAATCACTCGCTAAGCTCTGGAGTCAATATATCGTCCTCGCCGTAAATATTATAATTTTTCTTCCATCAGACACAATCTAATATTGTTTAAATATGTGTGTTTAGCGTACTCGTCGTTCGGGTGTCGCGCGCGCGCGGGGGCGGGGGCGGCGCCCTCCGCGCCCGCCGCGCCGCACCCGGAGCTCGCGCCGCAGCCCTCAGGTCAGTACACACACACACACACACGGGGGCGGCGCCCTCCGCGCCCGCCGTGCCGCAGCCCTCGGGTCAGTACACACGCACACATACACGCACGCACATACACACACTAACGCGGGGGCGGTGGCCTACTTTACAGCTTGGTATTAGACCATCTACTGCCACATTTCCGAACAGTGGCGTAAAATAGTACATTACTTACCTACGGTGGTAAACAAATAGTATCTCAGATGGCAGGTATTTGACGCCCGAGCCGAAGGCTAGCTACGTACTGAGCTAGGTCGTGACAAAACCGTTTTTTTTGCTATTTTCTGTATGTAATTGTTTGTCACGAATAAATATTTGAATTTCAAATATGCGATCGGTTTTCTTTACTACCGTCCTTGGTGAGTGTAACATTTTACGTCTCTCCCTGGCCATGAAGTGGTATTTTCCGCATACCGTAGTGTGTGGTAGTTGCCAATTTATGGCTTAGTATGATGTAAAAAACATTGTACCTAATTTAATGTTCGGCCTACATCTCAAGACTCGACTTATTAAAGCTAAGAGTAGCGTTATGCAGTACTGAAAAGAGTCGCGTTAGCCCCAACGGCTCGAGTCTGTCAGACTCGGCCAAGCTCTCACATGACTGTTCCCCCATCAGGGTCGCGGTCGCGCGGGTCGCCGTCGCCGTCCAACAGCGCGCACCTGTCCGCGCCGCGCGCAGACTCGGCGCACTCGCCGCACTCCTCGCACGCGGCGCACTCGCCGCACTCGCCGCACTCCTCGCACGCGGCGCACCCCGCACTCGTCGCCGACGTAGTCGCACACCGCGACAGTGAGTATACCATATCTATCTAAACTAAGTCCTGTGAAATACCTTTGTACCTTTTTACAGCAGGTGGGACACCTCAATCATATTTGGAGCAGCCCAACTGGGGTAATATTACAAAAAACCGCAACCATAACGAAGCCACTACTTGCTCTGTAGGTATGTGATGTGTTCCTGAAGGTGAGTGAGGTCGCCAGAGCTCCCGAGGATGGGTTGAGAGTGCACGTTCTACTCGAGCTATCAACAAACATTCCCTAAAACAATAAAGGGCCGGCTGCTGCTGAAAGCTGGCAACTGGTTGCAAGCGTTCGTAGGCTGCCATCCTCGTAGTTTTAATCTACGAAAGAACTTTTCCCAGCACTCGGGATCGGTAGCGCAAGCGCTGGTGTGGTTTGATCACGTGCCTGGAAGAGCAAGTTAGATAAAAGCAAATTGTGGAGGAAATAAAAGGACTCCTCCGTCCGGCAGTGAGACAAGGACGCCTCCGTCCGGCAGTGAGACAAGGACGCCCTCGTCCGGCAGTGAGACAAGGACGCCCTCGCCCGGCAGTGAGACAAGGACGCCTCCGTCCGGCAGTGAGACAAGGACGCCCTCGTCCGGCAGTGAGACAAGGACGCCTCCGTCCGGCAGTGAGACAAGGACGCCCTCGTCCGGCAGTGAGACAAGGACGCCCTCGTCCGGCAGTGAGACAAGGACGCCTCCGTCCGGCAGTGAGACAAGGACGCCCTCGTCCGGCAGTGAGACAAGGACGCCTCCGTCCGGCAGTGAGACAAGGACGCCTCCGTCCGGCAGTGAGACAAGGACGCCCTCGTCCGGCAGTGAGACAAGGACGCCTCCGTCCGGCAGTGAGACAAGGACGCCTCCGTCCGGCAGTGAGACAAGGACGCCCTCGTCCGGCAGTGAGACAAGGACGCCTCCGTCCGGCAGTGAGACAAGGACGCCCTCGTCCGGCAGTGAGACAAGGACGCCTCCGTCCGGCAGTGAGACAAGGACGCCCTCGTCCGGCAGTGAGACAAGGACGCCTCCGTCCGGCAGTGAGACAAGGACGCCTCCGTCCGGCAGTGAGACAAGGACGCCTCCGTCCGGCAGTGAGACAAGGACGCCCTCGTCCGGCAGTGAGACAAGGACGCCTCCGTCCGGCAGTGAGACAAGGACGCCCTCGTCCGGCAGTGAGACAAGGACGCCTCCGTCCGGCAGTGAGACAAGGACGCCTCCGTCCGGCAGTGAGACAAGGACGCCTCCGTCCGGCAGTGAGACAAGGACGCCCTCGTCCGGCAGTGAGACAAGGACGCCTCCGTCCGGCAGTGAGACAAGGACGCCTCCGTCCGGCAGTGAGACAAGGAGGCCCCCGTCCGGCAGTGAGACAAGGACGCCCTCGTCCGGCAGTGAGACAAGGACGCCCTCGTCCGGCAGTGAGACAAGGACGCCTCCGTCCGGCAGTGAGACAAGGACGCCCTCGTCCGGCAGTGAGACAAGGACGCCTCCGTCCGGCAGTGAGACAAGGACGCCCTCGTCCGGCAGTGAGACAAGGACGCCTCCGTCCGGCAGTGAGACAAGGACGCCCTCGTCCGGCAGTGAGACAAGGACGCCTCCGTCCGGCAGTGAGACAAGGACGCCCTCGTCCGGCAGTGAGACAAGGACGCCCTCGTCCGGCATTGAGACAAGGACGCCCTCGTCCGGCAGTGAGACAAGGACGCCTCCGTCCGGCAGTGAGACAAGGAGGCCCTCGTCCGGCAGTGAGACAAGGACGCCTCCGTCCGGCAGTGAGACAAGGACGCCTCCGTACGGCAGTGAGACAAGGACGCCTCCGTCCGGCAGTGAGACAAGGAGGCCTCCGTCCGGCAGTGAGACAAGGACGCCCTCGTCCGGCAGTGAGACAAGGACGCCTCCGTCCGGCAGTGAGACAAGGACGCCCTCGTCCGGCAGTGAGACAAGGACGCCTCCGTCCGGCAGTGAGACAAGGACGCCTCCGTCCGGCAGTGAGACAAGGACGCCCTCGTCCGGCAGTGAGACAAGGACGCCTCCGTCCGGCAGTGAGACAAGGACGCCTCCGTCCGGCAGTGAGACAAGGAGTATAACCAGAGGTCGGCGGGGGTGAGCTGTTTCCAGTTTTTGCATAACATGGACATACCTTGTCATTCAATGATAGATGCCCCATGTGTAATTATTAACTAATGAAATTGTTTTTTTTTAGGCTGCCTTACTGCTACGAGCTTTACGTCATCATCAAAACAAATGAATTTTATAAGAATCTACGGAATGTGATTAATCTATTTTGCACAGCTTTCCGCTTCAGTGACTTTCAACTAGTATTAAAGCAAACTTCCTTAGATAATAGTAATGAATTTTCATTTCATGTTTAATCATTTCAATTTTGTCCCCTTATTATATTTCTTTATGGATACACCTTATCCATATTAATATACCTAGATATTGTTCTAGCACGAATCGTGTACTGTAAGTGTTTGACAAAATGAAAACATCGATAAATCTGGTGTCGATAGTTCCTATCTCAATATTACAAAGAACTACTAGGTACCACACAAAGACTGCAAATAAAATTGTATTCACCTTTATTATTTAGAGAAGAAAAAAAACAGCTAGTGTACGATTTTTTTAATCATCAAACATTTATAAAAATGTGTATAAACTAAAAATGCGACTAACATCGCTATTGAAAGTCATAATTACCTAATTACTCTTATCGTCTCCATGCTAAAAATATTTGAATAATAGTTTACGTATTTATTTCAAGATGTCACAATAAAAATATCGATAGTATCAAAAGAAAGTTACTAATGACAAACCGTTCGTGCTAGAAAAATATCTAGGTATACATATTAATATCTACAAGACACAACTACATGACATTAATGACTTAAAAAATAGGTCACCCCCGCCGAACTCTGCTTATAACCCTAATTACAAAAACAAGAAAAATAGGTAACGTGGCTAAATCTCAAAAAACCAGAACCGCATTTGCCAAGTCACAGTTTATCAGCAAATTTGTACACATTTACAATAAAATCAACAAATACGAGTAGTAGGAATGTATCCAATGCTACATCACGATTGCAAAAAGCTGCTTATAAATAGGGGTGTGTGTGGGAGTAGGGGTCGGACTCCTACAACCGTTTTAATGTTGCTTGTTAGAGAGAGAAAACGCAAACAGTGTGTGACGTCACATTACACGAGGCTGCCGGGGGGCCGCGTCGACGGCGGCGCCGACCACGACGGGGCGCGGCACGTCGCCGTCTATAGTGACGTCACAATCTACTAGCGTCATCGTTTCATATGAAGTTGCGTTTTGCAAAAAAGGGACAGAACAAACCCTTCTTGAAACTTTGGACACTTATAACTTCGTGATTATTTAACCTTTTGCGTTGATTTTTTCTCCATTTGACTACATTTTCAATCCTTTTTCGAGAAAATATGACAATATTGATTACTTTATTTAGTGTCTACACCCCTATTGGATTAAAACTAAAACCTACGATGAAACGGAAGGTTTACTACAATATTGCTCGTATGACTCCTACGAATAAATTGTATCGCACACTCGCGCGCACACACACACACGCACACACATAAACAAACATACACACGCACACACACACACACATACACACACACACACACACACACACACACACACACACACACACACACACAAACATTCTTTCTCCTACCTAAATTATTAGTATATACAAAAAAGCCAGTTTAAAATTGTACGTTTCTCTTGGTCAGGAACTATAATGACTTCCTTTGGGTGACGAAAAGCTATGCCAGTGCCAGGCAGCGGAGCATTGTGCGAGGAGAAATAGTCCACCAGTACCTTAACTAGCCACGTTCACGTATCTCTTCATTGCTACTCGTATTGGTTCCGCTCCGCTACCTCGCAGCTCCGACAGAAACTTACCCGTGTCCGTGTCCGTGTCCGGTATACTTAACCGGTTGTTCACTATCCAGGTGGGATGTTCCCCCTGGTGCATATGTATTTGTTCATTCGTTTGCAGCGCATCGCGCTCACTCGGCGCCGCTCGGCGCGCGCACGCCGTCGCCGCGGCGCGCGCGGCCGCTGTACCGCGCCGCGCATCCCGCGCATCCCGCGCATCCCGCGCATCCCGCGCATCCCGCGCATCCCGCGCATCCCGCGCATCCCGCGCATTCGCAGCACCAGCACGACTACAGGTATTCAATTACTCTGATACTCAGTGCATGCCCCGCTTTATAAATAAAAAATAAAAAATCTTTTTTTTTCTCCATTCTGAAAACCAGCGCTGTTAATGTTTGGTCAGCACATGCTGAGATTAGGACCCATTGCCTCATCACATCATTATTTCATTGTCTCATTGTGCGGGTTTGCTACCTCATTATGGTCCGTCATAAAAGATAAGCACACTAGAGAGGGCGTCCTTGTCTCACTGCCGGACGAGGGCGTCCTTGTCTCACTGCCGGACGGAGGCGTCCTTGTCTCACTGCCGGACGGAGGCGTCCTTGTCTCACTGCCGGAGATAAAAACTGCACGCATTAACATTTTACTAGATTTTCAACTCTAGGGCCTTTGCCAAAAGTTTAAATTGCTTTAATAGAAATGTGACGTTCTGCATTTCATGGCCGCCAGGCCCGTATTCGACGTTGAAAGTATTAATAACTATTATTTTAATTACAAATGACTTAATATTAGAATAAACAATTTATATATTTGGTTTAAATAATGTTTTTATAATATTAAAAATATATTTTTACCTGAAGATAAACCTAAAATATTAAACTAATTATATGCTGTAATTATATTTGGAGATCAATACACCCACTTCAAAGTGTCCGGTTCAGGTAAAGCCCATTAATCCTAACGTCGATAGTTTAAGAGATACCGAGAGAATTTCATTGTTAAACTATAGGCAATAGGCGGGGGAATGTTCACTGATAAGATTATTTCTAGGCTCAAGTGCAACATTTTATTAGTGTCTAACTGGCTTTCGCTCTTATAGTACGCGTGTTATATTTGTAATAGTTATCGTTTTTCACAAACTGGCTCTACTTTAGTGGACTGTAGTGGCCCCGTCTATGTTTTACTGGACTGAACTAGAATGATGTTTCGACCTTGGGAAGATACACCAACCAATTCGAAATGATCCTCGTCGTCGTCCCCAGAATAAAGAGTTATTGGAAATAATACAAAAACAATGTTTTAAAAAAATCTACGTAGTCGACGAAATAGCAATGAATTATTATGGTTGCCACCCTATTATTGTGTCTTAAACCCCATCAAACTTATGTGGAGTGCTCTAAAACGAAATGCGCGGAAAATAAACACGGATCCTAAATTCAGTGAACAAGTGTTAAATCACATAAGAGAGAGGGTGGATACGACCTATGACCAATGGAGGAATTGTTGTAAACATGTCATATAAAATGTCAAGAAATTATACACATCCCACATTATTAATAAACGTGACAGACTCTGATGACAGTGATGACTGATGACGACGAGACTTACCAAATATAATGTATTTTTGTATGTATATTTATATTGTCATTTATTTGAATAGATATGTTGATTCGTTGCATGTGTTTTCCATATATTATGTAATGATTTGTTGGTTTATAGAATAGGTAAATTGTTTAATTAAGGGCCGATTTTTCAATTCCCAGATAAAATTATCTGTCATATGACTTTAAGAAAAAGATGGTGATAATTTTAACTGACGGATAATTTTATCTAGAGATTGAATAATCGGCCCTAAGATGTGTTGATTTCTTGCATGCTTTTTACAAATTATTTATGATTTGTTGATGAGAAAATACAACATTTCTGTTTATTTTATTTAGTGTCTACACCCCTATTATATAAACTTGTTATTCTACTGGGTCCCGTAACACAGGGAATCCTAGCTCAGGACCCAAATACTTGTATCCCTCTCTCATATTTTTGTTAATACCTCATCAGTATACTACATAGCATAAAACAAAGTCACTTCTCGCTGTCTGTCCCTATGTATGCTTAGATCTTTAAAACTACGCAACGGATTTTGATGCGTTTTTTTAATAGATAGAGGGATTCAAGCGGAAGGTTTATATGTATAATATAGTACCTAATACCCGTGCGAAGCCGGGGCGGGTCGCTAATTTAATTATAATATATTGTAATGTGTACGCGTTTAGTTAGAGGTATGGCAATAAAGTTTATTTCTTTCTGTATAAACATGCGTTAGACCAAACGTCAGGGGAAATCATATTAAACATACTCCAGAGATGTCCAGGGGTCTAACGGATCTTTATAAATCCGGGGGTTAGAGTATTTGTCGTTTTATTACTTTCATCGAAGTGCAAATACCAAAGTATTGATGTTTATGATTGTTGCAGGGACGGCTACGGGCGCGGCGGCGGGCCGGGTCCCGGCGGCTTCGCGTGAGGCCGCGCCAAGACGTGCCGCAGGTACACACAGCACAACATACTCGTAGCACATACCACTACTAACGCTCACAGTTACACAAGTGCCGGACAGTTTGGTGCCGTGATCAGGATTTACGAACTACTTTACTCTCAGACTAAAGCGAAGCAAGCTTGCCATTCTTGTCCAATTGGCTACTTACCTAGCTGTTAATTATACATATTGTGTCGACTCTTCTTTTCGTAATTTACTATTTATTGCGATCATTTGAGAAATCACTGTCACACATATTGTATAGTATAGGGGGATACGTCCTGTTGCTGTACCATTAAGTGCAAAAATATGTATCGATTTAATCCTCTCATAAATAGTGTACCTACCGGAACCATAATCCGCTGACATAAGAGCGATGGGTCATATTTATAAACTAGCTTCCGCCCGAGACTTCGTCCGCGTGGACCCGGAATAAAAACTATCCTATATTTTAATCCAGGCTATATACTATCTTCGTGCAAAATTTCATTTAAATCGGTTCAGCCGTTCAAGCGTGATTGAGTAACAAACATCCAAACATCTAAACTTTCGCATTTATAATATTAGTAGGATAAGTAGTATGCACCAGTATTTTCACACTTGACTGTACCTACATTGCGCATGCATATTCCTAATTATGGATAAATAAATTCCTAATTGTGCCGCCGGCTGCGAGGCGAGGCGAGGCCTAGGCCACCGGCGGTCAGGGCGCCAGAGACAGGAACCTCCTGACTATCCGCGCAGTATCCAGGAGTACCGCCGCGCTGTATCTGACCGCTGATCCAACCATCTAGCGGGAGTCTCTTGAGGTAGTTGGCCGAGACATTCGCTACGAGACCGCTCGCAAACACGACTATCGGGACGATGATCGTCGAATCAACATCCCACATGGCGGTTACCTCGTGAGCCAGGTCTAGGTACTTGCTGGCTTTGTCCATCTCGGCCTTCAAGAGGGTCTCGTCATGGGGGATGGTGACGTCGACGAGCACTGCCCGGCGTTTCGATCGATCTGTCAACTCGATATCTGGCCTATTGGCTAGAATAGTCCTGTCCGTATTATTATTATTATTATGATAAATATTGAAGTATTGTATTTAATTGGCAGACACTCCTCGTGGTCGGAGCGGTGACCCCTGATCTCACCCGCGTGCCAGCACGCGCCCTGCCCACTGCCCACTGCCCACTAGTGACGCCCACTAGACTGCCCATCGGTGGGCGGGCAGCCCACGCCGCGTCACTCACAGCGTGACAGTTTAACATTCTACTTTTGATGGTTACTATATTTTATTTAAATTTAAATTAAAGCAAAAATTTAATGCTCCAAGCCGGATTCGAACCTGCGACCACAGGCGTTCATGGCCCGTCACTACTAACCAACTGAGCTATCGGAGCAATCTGTCTCGGCCACTAAATCTTTCAATCAGTTTCTACTATATTTGTCTGGAACTATGCTCGCGTACGAGCGCTGAGTGGAAAAAAATAACCTTTCACTAGCTTCTTCGGCTCGTGCTCAATCTCACGCAAAGTGACGTTAAACTTATGCGACAGAGTAACGATAAATATAAAAAATTACATTCACTCGCTATCCAATGACCATATTTCCATAATACCATATTTTTTAAAGCCAGTTATTAAGAAAAGTTATATTAAAATACTCAAAACAAGAAGGTCCTGAAATATCCCTGGGTTTATTTTATCTGATCTATATATTGTCTGGTAAATTAAGAAATTGGTAATATAAAAAAAACATGATGCAACGCGCGCAATAACACGCTGTTTAATAAATGAAAGTCACTCATTGAAGACCCTATCCCGAAACTATTTTAACAATAAACAAATAAAAGTAAACAAGTTTAATTGGTCACGTTAATGTCTATTGGCCTTAGTCATGAACTTTTATCAAATCTATTTTACCTATAATGCCGTTATAATTCGTTTGTCTTTATCACTTTGACATCTGTGTTTGTGAAAAAGTGACTAGACACATTTTAGTTAACAGAGGTTTTTTGTTCTCATGAATTAGAGGGTAAAATAAGATATGGGACGCATTTATATAAAATAATTGTATGTAAATGTTAATACTCATCGCGTGGGCTGCGAACCAAAACGTAAGTATATAAACACTATATATTGTACATAATAGTTTAAGAATGTATTATACATAAATATAAATATTATTATATTGTAATGTCCCGGCGGCGGCGAGGCGTTTCTTGTTCTGTGATATTTTATTAGCTCTAAAACTTTTAGTCAACGTTTTATTTGGATTTTAAACAAATTTTAAAATTATATGTCAGTGTTCACGTCTATACAGTGTGTAAGTGGCGCAATGGACTCTGACACGTTGGTTTCAGGACATTACAAAAATAACCAAATAAATGTTTCATGCAAAAGGTAGCCTTTGTCACGCAGCATCATTTGGAATCGATTGACAAAATCATGAAATTCGGTGCAGTATCTTAACCGCTACGGTGGAACACGCGTAAAAACAAACAGACTGCAAAAATCTTTCGGCTCTGCCGTAGTCGGAAAAAAAAATCTTTAGTAAGAAGGAGACCTTAGCCACTCCTAAACTACGCAAGTCAAACTCGCCTTGTTTCGGCTTATTGACACTCGGCGACGACCAGGTGATGAACTGACTCCAAAAGAACAGTCTCCAATAAAAACTTTTACCTAAATTGTAATATTTGAAATAAACTTAATTTCCCGATTTCCGAAAATGACCTGATTTCAATTCGCGTCTAAAACATAATTCCAGTTTTCGTGACAGCGTCACCTACACCCTGTATACAGTCAGATGACAACATGTACACTATATTTCATAAAGTCCGTTATAATAACTTGTTTATATTTTGGGAAAGCTCGCATGGTTGAGATTACGTAAAGTGGCTGACTTTTTATAAAGGTCTCAATTGGAATTTGAATCTTTTACCTCGGACGGTAGGGTTGCTTTTTGAATGAACTAGTTTGATGCAATTCGGCCAACTTGAATAATTTCAACTATAGTTTCTATATTCTTGCATTTGACTGTAAACGCAGCAAAATCTACTCGGTTGACGCGCTCAAAATGATTTGTACAGTATTTTCAATATTGTGTAAATCATTTTGCGTTCGTCGGCGGAGTTATTTCGGCTGCAACTGTAGAAGTGTATTGATTTTGGATAAGTCGATCAATTACTTGTCATTTGGTTAAAAAAACATGAACCTCAAAATGTGCTGTTTTAGATGAGAATAAAGAACCCACGCAACAAACGTAACAGATAACTTTCTATAGAAAAAAACTTGTGCGCCCTTGTTCCAGGGGAAGCACATGTGCGTGTGCCAACCTTTAGTCAACTTGGAATATGCATTGTTTTTTTAACCGACTTCAAAAAAGGATCTACCAGACGCTAAAATAAGAAATGTTGCTGTCTTCGAGATGATCACTAGACGTCATCTCGAAGGGCCCGGGAGCCGGCGCCTGGTGATAAGATCCTGGCCACATCCTGGACACATCCTGGACCAATCGAAGGAACTCCTCGAATAAGGCGAAGTATTGAATTGGAGTCGCTTAAAACTTTGTTTTTAAAGTAAATTATGTAGTAATCTTAAATCTATATCACTCGATTCAACTATTGTTAGTTGTTATTTGGTCCCGTTAGCCAGGAGACAAATATACAGAGTTTCTTAGAATAGTAGTTACAATGCAGACTTGTAACGCGCCTAGAAGAGGGTCCGTACAAGAAGGGGTCGAAGTTGACAGGAAACCCCACACTTGGTGAGAGACGTGGCAACTAATGACAGAAAATACACACTTCCTGCTGAGCAGACCGCTTAAAACATGTCGAAATTGCATATTTTGAGGTTGAATTGTCCTCCACAACTTAGTTAATATTTTACTTTTTATTCGTTTTAGTATAAATATTTATTTGTATTGTAACATTTTAAAAGACTTTGACGATGCCATACTGAGTGCGTCGCCGCCGGCGTTGGTTTAAGCAAAACGATGTGTACATTATACATCGCGCAGGTGTTGTCCCCGTTGTCCCCGTTGTCCCCGTTGTCCCCGTTGTCCGCGCCTTCGTTGTGCCAGAGGCCAGAGCTGTGTTCCAAGCCCGTGGTTATAGTAGTTGAGTTGTCACAACAGCGAACGAAAAAACATACAAGCAAGTCATCATCCTCCTAGCTTTCTTCCCGGTTGTGCCCCGAAAGGAGCCCGGGGTCGGCTTTCACACCTAACCCGCAAGATTTGGTTAAGGCACTAGTTTTACGAAAGCGACTGCCATCTGACCTGTCAAGCCAGAGAGAGAGCTAGACCTTATTGGGATTAGACCGGTTTCCTCGCGATGTTTCGCTTCACCGAAAAGCTAACGGTAAATATTCCGTACATAAGTTCTGAAAAACTCATTGGTACGAGCCGGGGTTCGAACCCACGACCGCCGCTTGACAGCCGCATGCCTGAACCGCTAGGCTACCGCAGCTTCATCACATAGAAATCTAAGTAGCGCAGCAACATGACCCCACAGGCTAACGGAGCGACTAACGAGTCGACTAAGGGAGCAGGGTTGAAGTGTGTTGTGGGCGATGGGCTAGCAACCTATCATCTTTTATACCCACAGTTATGCTAAAAGTGGCGCTGGAACATAAGTTTCATGTGCTCTGCCTACCCCTTTTGGGAATAAAGGCGTGAATGTATGTATATATGTATGCGCACACCGGGGTTTAGGCGCTTGTGTGGGCAGACATTTGTGAGGAGCTCGCATTGTATGGTTTTCCGTTCGCCGTGTAACAACAACTATTGGCTCTGCGAGCTGGAACAAAACCAATAACTGAATACTATAAGACATACATACATAGATTCACGCCTTTATTCCCAAAAGGGGTAGGCAGAGCTCATGAAACTTATGTTATGTATAATAGATCCAAAAAATGATATCGTAGTGATAGGTTGCTAGCCCATCGGCCACAACACACTTCAATCCTGTTCCCTTGGTCGACTTTACGACACCCACGGGAAGAAAGGGGATAGTGAAATTCTAACCAGACACCACGCGGGGAATAACAATAACAATGACTGAATCAACAAATAACATCCTTATAATTATCATGCTCATAAAATATCACGAGAATCTGTGTAGAAATGTGACTTGTAGAGAATAGCCGGACAGCCGGACCTGTAGACATCCTGAAGCATTTTTGCCCAAACTGAAGCATAGAACTTCGTTCGCTTCGCTCGCTCAGTCAGGTCGTTTGACCCGCGACCGTCAAGAGTTGCGTAAATTATAAGTTACTAGCTTCTGCCCGCGAATTCGTCCGCGTGGAACTTGTTTATATCATAGCTCCAGAGAATCTTTCACCCCCTTAGGGGATGATTTCCGGGATAAAAAGTATCCTTTGTCCTTTCCGGGGACTCAAGCTATCTCCATACCAAATTTCATCTGGATCGGTCCAGCTGTTTAAGCGTGCAGTAACAGACAGACACACTTCTTCACTTTGATCTATTGTGTGACATGTGTATTCTTTAACCTGTTATTGTGCACAATAAAGTGCTTACATACATTCATGCATACATACTTTCGTATTCATAATATTAGTACGGATTACAACTGAACTACTATGGCCCCCGGCTCTCAATACTTATTTGTTGTTATTATCTCATATTACAGAATATATCAGTCATAAATTAGCTAAATGTAACTCGGGTGACACTGCCACGGGGCCATCCACAAATTACGTCACACGCATTTTATTTTTGGACCCCTCCTTGTCACGGGTCAGTCAGCTGTTAATGTCTTCACTTAGTACTATCGACAACACAGCTAACTGACCATCGGTGCACCTTAAGTGCATTGTAATAAGGTTCTATATAAACACAGGATGGTCAGTTAACAGTGTTGTCGTTTGTACTGTAGGTTGGAGTGAGATGCTACGTTCTGATGTCTCGCTCACACGTATGGCCCAAGCCCTAAGAGGGGACGTTGTTTTCGTAAGGGGTTTAAAACAACAATAGCATGCATTTGTTTTGTATTGTAAACATTGAAATAGAATTGGGGGGTGTCATACGTGTCAAGATATTCACCGGGGGCTTAGCGGAGACATGACGCAGCCAACCGGGCACGTGTCGAGTACTCCCAGTGTAATGTCGAGGAAAATAGAAATGGCCGAATATGTCAACAAATTGAGATTCGCTTTAAAGAGATAAAGTTTTCTTGTCATTTCGTCAGCGAAGAGACAACAATAACGTTTCTTGGAAAAATAGGCCAAAGCGTTAGGACTTCGGTGAAGGGGATTCTAAAACAGTTCGTTTACATCTGCGGCATTTTCTGTCGACCCCGAATCACTCGCATTGAAATAATAGTGCAAAATGGTCTGTTGACCGGGCCGCGGGCCGCGGGCCCGGACCCGTGTGGGCGCAGGGGCAGCGGCGCATCATGCGCGGGAGCGAGACGTCCGAGGGCGGCCTCTCGCTCTCTCGTAAGGCGCACCGCTGAGTCTGTGTTGACCGTTTATACTTTTAAATTGTAAATTGTGCCTGCGTGACATGGGCCCACGTTGTCCGGTGCGCGCGGCGAGCCGGCTGTATCCAATAATAATGTTATAGTAGGTAAGTTAGTTTTAACTTGTTAATAAAATCAAATTTCATTATTAACCGTTGTTTTATATACTCCACATTTTAAATGTCTGAAAAGTCCTGTTATCTGCCGTTTTCATATCTGGTTAAACTTTGGTATGCTGATCGAATGTGAATCCACCAAATAATTCCCCGCGATTTTCCCGTAGACTACAAAACGCAACAGCCGTGAGACATCCACAGCTGGACATAGGCCTCCCCAAAGAGTGCCAAAGTATGAATATGATATCGTGCTGCCTTATTATTATCGCATGCCTCTGGCGTTTCTTATCAGAACCATTGATAGCTCTCGATATACAATAAATATGTCAATAAGCGAGTCGTGGTAATGAATATGAATCCAAGCCGAAGATTAAGACATGGACATTGGACACCTCAACTACATCCCAACACGAGACGACTAACGCGCTAGCAGCACCACCAGGGGTCGACAAACACCGCCTCTAACTCTAGTGCAGCAGTGGTCGGCAACTGCGGCTCCTTCGAGACGTTATCAATCATCGCCTATAGATGGTTTGAACACTGTTTCCTTTTTTGCCTTTAGTTTGCTAGAAACTGTTCTAATGTGAATTCGTCTGTCTCCTCGAGCGGGTCACGTCTGAACACGCTGTTCTACATATCTCGCAGGTGTGTGGCTTTTTCCTGTGTGAAGCTGTTAGTGTCTCTTTTTCACACATTCCACACGGATATGTTTCTCCATGATGAATACGTTTGTTGTTCTTCAGAGCTGCTAATGCAAACTACTTGTTACATTTTCGCAGGCGTGCGGTCTCTGTGTGTGTACTTCGTGTCTCTTCAGATGGCCCGTTCTCGAGCGCATTCCGCACATTTTGCAGGCATAGGGTTTGCCTGTGTGAGTTCGCATATGTTGCTTTATAGTGCAGTCAAATTGCACTCAAAAGTGCCCCTAGTGAGAAAGTTTTGGGGTAGTTATGATTTATTTCGTTCTATACTGCGTGGAACGGAATGATGGACTTTCCCGCAAGAGGGGGATTATTGAGCGCTAGTACGTCACATTTTCCAGATAAACTATTTTTTTTGACGCGATTTTTTTTTACCTTTGTATGGAGCGTTGGCCGACTGGAGCAACGAGTCCATCGTTCCGTTCCACGCAGTATGTATTTTGGGGTGCTGAATGCATTCAACTCGCACTCGAGACCGAACGGTTCTTCTAAAAAACTAAATAGTGATATTTGTAGAAAATTTTAAGAACTATAATTTCTGTAAACAAACCATTTACTAAAAGTTAATTGTTTCCGTGTTTTAAGCAAAAATTTTTAAAAAAACTTGCGATTTTGTCAATGTTGCATCACGAAATTTTGTTAGCAAACCTCAGATTCGGATTCCGCACCCAAAATACATATATAGAATGGGAGAAATCAGAACTACCCCAAAACTTTCCTAGTAAAAACACAATGTGACTGGATTATCAGTGTGCTCATTCGGAAAGTTTAGTGCAGACGCGGCACGGCTGGGCCGGCACCGGCCGGGCTGCGGGCGCGGACAGGAGCCCCTCTCGAACAAAACACAAGTATTGAAACTCTGTTCCATTAGGTTCTTCTTATAAACAAAAGTTGAAAATGAAAATGATTTATTTGTACAACATAGGTAAGTAACTAAGTGCAGTTGTTATGATTTGCTGCCTCAAAGAATCATAAAAATCTTTAAGCGCCAATTTCGGTTGTATTCTCAAATATCGAGAGGTGGGGCACAGCTGAGGATTATCTATTCATCTCCCTCTTATTTCGAAAAGCGCAGATTGTAGCCTTTATAACACCACTACCGGCTCTGTACGCATATTTATAAAAATAAATCAAATATAAATCTTTATTTAATTCAATTGACAAAACCAAACCAAAGGCAATATTTTACATTGTACATTTCGGGTTTGTTTATGCTCATTCGGTAATATTTATTGTTTGCTGTGTATTGTGACTCCTGTATTCATTATGCTGGGGCCACACTAACGAGAAGTGCCATTAATTATCGCGATAATGGACGTTAAAGGTACGGCCACACTACGATTATCGCGATAATTAATGGCACTTCTCGTTAGTGTAGCCCCAGCATTAATAATAGCTGCCCGTTCCGGCTTCGCAAGGATTACCCGTTTTCCCGTAGAAATGAAGCATTTTCCCGCGGTAAAAAGTAGCCATGTTCATCAGGGATAATGTCGGCTTCTAATGGTAAATGAATTTTTCAAATCGGTCCAGTAGTTTCGGAGCTATTCAATACAAACAATCGGACGTTTCCTCTTTATAATATTAGTGTAGATGTTTTGTAAGTTTTGTTTTGTACCTACTTTTAAACACTTATGGGCTTTGCCTGAATTAAATGATTTTATTATTATTTCAGAATACTTGGTTCCATTATTTTGTTAGTAAAATTTGCCTTTAAATACTATGTTAGACACACAAAGTAAATAAACAATAACTAACAGGGAGGGCTTCTCCCGCGCTTCACCTATGCTTATTGACGTGCAGATCCATGAAGCGCGCCAGGATGCCCCACCTAGCGCCTGTCTGCCACCATCTGCAGAATCGGTCCTTCCACGTAGTCAAACTATTTTGTCCAACTGGTTTGACTACGAGGAGAATACCATTGCCGATTTATACCCCTGACTGTAGGTACACTTCAGTGTTGTGTTCCTGGTGGTGAGTAAGCTCGCCATGCCCTGGTTGAGAGTCCTTGGTTTGTTTCTAGCTGTCGACAACATATCCTCAAACCAATAAAGGTTCGGCAACGCGTTTGCGACTTCTGTAGAATCGTGTTTGCTTGCCATATGGTGGTACAAAAAAAAATGATTTGTCAGCCCCAATTTATCAGAAGCTGACTAATTGCTATTGTCTGGAGGCATGTTGCTCTGAGCTATAACCACGAAGTTCGGGTATATGCATCTCTATCGCACTCACATTATTCGAGTGACAGCCATGCATGTATACGATTGTGCATGCAATTTCTCAGTACAATTCGTTTGACAGTTGGATCAGCAGCGGCACTTCCACGAAAATCGAAACTCCCAAGTTCGTATACATGCATCCCGGTCACTCGAGTAATGTGAGTGCGATACAGATGGATATACCCGAACTTGGAAGTTCGTGGTTATTACTGGTTATAGCTCTGTTCGCCACACCCAATTGTGACTTCGACATGTTGTACTGACAAATTATAGTAAAATCACGAGATCTGTAGAACCCTTACTTTGAAGGCGGTTGTTGTGCCAAATTGATAGGTTACCATAATTCATTTACACGTAAATCTGACTCAGAACTGTAACGGAAAAAATGAGTCTATTTTAATTGTATAATATAGAATTTTAAATAGCTTCGTGATAATATTCACTACAATTGGTTAAGTATCGGAACGCATTAGCGGTAGCTGTCAAAGTCAAAGTAGTCACAAGTCACAATTCAATTCGGTGAGTGAATTGAATTCGGCAACATAATACTCTTTGTTCGGCAAATGAAGTGAAATTAAAGAAAAACGCTGTTGCTGCTAGGCTAGTTCTTCTTTAATATTGATAATTTATGATGGAGGAGACAGTGCTAGGCTCAGAAGGAGTGAGGGTGAAGGATGAGCCCTTATTGGAGGATGCGTGTCTAGAAGACGAACTCTCGTACTCGAATGTTTGTGTAGAAGACGAGCCCTCGTTTTTGAATGTTTGTGTAAAAGGCGAGCCTTCGTGCTCGAATGTTTACGTAAAAGTTGAGCCTACGTGCTCGATTGTTTGTGTAAAAGACGAGCCTTCGTGCTCGAATGTTTCTGTAAAAGACGAGCCTTCATGCTCGAATGTTTGTGTAAAAGACGAGCCCTCGTCTTCGGAGGAAGAGGGCGCGCGTGGCGTCAGCGCGGCGGCGGCGGCGGCGCGGCTGTACGCCGACCACGTCGTCAAGGACGAGCTCGTGCTGGGCTCCGAGCTAGTGCAGCCGCCGCGAGTCTTCAGCGCAACGCCAGGTATATTTTGTCTTGACATGTCTAAGTAAATTACTAATATCAAGTGACTTTTTCATATTTACCAATTCAATTGAAACATTTTTTGTTTGCTGGTTTTAATGACATTATTTATTTTATAATATTAGGTAGTAGGATATTCATCTTTAACTATATATCTGAGGTAAGGCTTTTTTTACAATAGGAATCTAGGTATAAGACCAATGTAAAAATATAAACACATTAAGGTCACTGTTGAGAAGTAGGTGTACATGTTATAACTTTTGAATTTGAATATGTAACACACTTCAATGTCCAACCGATAAAGCAGGTTTTCATTCTAGTTTCAACACACTCATAATTACGTCTCTATGACGGCTACCTTCAAAGCAATCACTTTTAGTTTTACTTTTAAATTTATATTTTGCATGCCAAAACATGGCTGAACATGCCCTCATGTAAATGAATTCTACTGACATGTATGTTTTGCAAAATAAATAATTTCATTAGGTTTTTTTTTATTACATTTTTCAACGTGAGTAGTAGGTGCAATAGCCCTTTAAAAAATTATAATTGAAAATAGATTTTGAAGCAGTTTGTGCTCAAAATGAAACTGTAGGTAATTAAAGAATCTATGTATTTTGTTAACCACTACATACAGCGCCAAAGCACCAAAAACTTTTTTTAGGGAGACACTCCATACATGTAACTGGAAGTCAAAACAGAAAAGCTCTCTGTAGGTCAACATGTGGCACATCAATCTTTCTAAATAAATGTAGTACTAGTATGTAGTAGTATATGTAGTCAATTAATAAAATAAAAAGCCTTTATTTACAGACATTAGTTTCGTTCTACCTTTCCACTACTTCACATTTTTTAAATTTAGTGTCTGTTTGCCCTTCGCCAAAGGCCTCCTCCAGCCTTCTCCACTCGGTACGGTCTTGTGCGACCCTGCTCCAGGTGCATCCGGCCACTTGCCGTATATTGTCTTCCCATCTCTTCTGGGGCTTTCCCTTCCTTCTTTTTCCCTCTCTAGGGTATAATTTGTCTGCGCCTCGGATAATGTGTCCAGACCACTTCCATTTGAGCCTTCTAACCCTTGTGGAGATGTTTTGGTCTTTCGTCTTGCGCCTTATCTCAGCGTTTCTCAAACGGTCGGATTTCCGGACGCCGAGCATGCTCCTTTCCATGGCTCGTTGTGAACACGCTAGTTTGGAGATTGTAGCTTTTGTCAGGGCCCAGGTTTGGCTACCATACACTAGTACAGGCAGGATACATGTGTTGAATAGTTTGCCTTTGTTAGGAGAACTTTATCTTTAAACACTTCTTTTAAGGGCCAGTATCTTTTCTACCCAGTGGGTGGAAGTAGTATAGTAGCAGTTTTTTGTATTAAGTGAATATATTCGGGAAAATTTCTCCAAGTCACAAAAATTTGGTCTAATTTTCGAACCATGTAATATAAAATTATGAAAAATGCCATAAAAATAGTGCTTTTTAGAGTCTGGCCAGGGAAAGATGAGCCTGAGATTTATATGGAAGCAGTAATATCATTGTCAAATGTATCAAATGTCTTCAATTACCATGATGCTATTCTTGATACTTGATACGGTAACTAAGAGAGTAACTCTTGCATAATAAATTGGACTGTTTCTGCTTTTTAAAAGAATTAAAGGGTAGCTAACTGCTAAAATTATTGACATTGAAGAATATCATAAAAAGTTCAATTATTATGTCTCATCAAAATTTTCATTTTGGAGTGTTGTTTGAATGTTATTCTTAAATATAAAGTAAAATCAAGTAAGAGTTTTATTTCATGTAACTCTACTTCTGCTTCATAAGTTGCATTGTGTGAATTAAAGAAAAATAATTATTATTTATTTATTTATTAAGAAAAACATGTAACATTACAGGAACTATCCTAAGACATTATTGTTCAAGTATTATTATTATTTTATCGCGTTATACACAGTGTTGCAACTTACAACACACTGTTTTTTTTTTAAATTTGCCACTGCCAACACTTTCAAAGTAACTTTCTAACTAAAGGCATGGAATGTATACATTCTTTATTTATTTATTTATTTATTTAATCTTTATTGCACAAAAGAATATCTTATAGTACAAAAGGCGGACTTAATGCTATAAAGCATTCTCTACCAGTCAACCTTAAGGCAAAGCAGATAAAATGTGGGCAATGCAACTTAATTTAAAACAAAAACTCTATAACATGTCTAAAGATGCGATGAATAACAATATAGTAGAATACGATACAATACAATATAATATGATATAACAATATATACCTATTAATACATACATACACATACATATGAATATAGATGAAACTTACAAATCTGATAGATTATTTTTTAGTTCTACCAGCAAATAAATTTTTTAAGGACTTTTTGAAGACAAGCCTGTTTGGAGATTGCCGAATTTTGACAGGGAGATGGTTCCATAGGCGAGCTACTTGGACGGAGAAGGAATTGGACATAAAACCAGTACGGTGAGGCGGAATAGATAAGGAAAGGTTGCCAGAGGAGCGAAGTTGACGGACTCGAGAGATACAGTAATACTGAAAAAGAGTTTTGAGGTATTCGGGAGAATTTGGATCGTTTAGAATGGAGAAGAGAGTGCAGAGCAAACGTATTTTGCGGCGTAGGCGGATTGGCAGCCAGCCCAATTGGGAGCGGAAGGAAGAGACATGATCGTATTTACGAAGACAGAAAATGAACCGAATACAATTATTTAGAAGACGATCTAACTTGTCAAGAAGTTCTCCATTCAAGTCAGGATAACACACATCACCATAGTCGATTATGGGCAATATCAATGTCTGCACTAATAAAATCTTGGTTTTGATGGGTAAGAAATGCTTTAGCCTATTAAGTGCATGAAGCGAACCTACAACTTTCCGACTAACCTCAGAGATCTGTGGCCTCCAACTGAGAGTGTTGTCGAGATAAACACCTAGGTCTTTGACAGTTTTGCTGTTAAGTTGTAGGTCGTCGGCTTACAGATGGTAAGAACAGCGAAGCTCCGGGGTTATGAAGTTAATGAAGATGGAAAATAAGAGTGGAGAAAGAATGCCTCCCTGAGGGACGCCAGTTGCTAGGTCACACCAGTCGGATAAGGCTTGGTCGACACGGACCGCTTGCTGGCGCTCTCGAAGGTAAGCAGAAAACCACCTAAGGGCAACAGACGACACATTTAAATGTTCAAGCAGAGCAAGAAGAATCTCATGGTCAACAGTGTTAAATGCGTTGGACAAATCAATAAGAATAAGAACCGTGACCAATTGATTCTCCATGCCACGTCTGATGTCTTCCGTGACCTTCAGCAGAGCAGTGCTGGTGCTATGACAAGGACGAAAGCCAGACTGATAGGGGCTCAGAAGATTATGTGAGAAAATGAAACGAGATAGCTGTTTATGAGCCACCGCTTCAGCAACTTTCGATAAAAAGGGGAGTATTGAAATAGGTCGGAAGTTGCTAAGCACAGTGGGTTTGCTAGTTTTTGGAAGAGGAATAACAAATGTCTTGCGCCATGTGGAAGGGAATTCGCCATTGAAAAACGACGCGTTGATGATATCAGTCAATACAGGGAGCACACAATTTAGAACCGACACTATCATATACCGACTGATATCATCACAACCGATGGCTTTGGATTTGATAGCTTTAATAACAGCCTTGACATCTGCTTGAGAAATGAGAGAAAAGGAGAAAGGGTCCGTGATAGAGAGGGGTAGGGAAGAGATCTCATTAAGAGTGTTGATTCTGACATTGTTGTCGACGCAGCGGGCAGAGGAGAAATGAGAGTTAAGGTCCTGAAGAGAAAAGGAAGTGCCATCAAATGGACTGGAAGGTTTCCCGAGGCCAAGTGATTTGAGAAACATCCAGACGTCAGCCATGGAAGATGAGACACATTTTGGTGGATAAACCGTCGCTTCGCTGTACGTACCATCTGATTACGACGGTTGCGAGCCCTCTTGAAAAGTCTCCAGTTCTCGTCGCTGCGGTCACGCTTAAGGAGTTTGAACGCACGGTTCCTCCTTCGCATTCTTCAAGGGTCGGCAACGCGCATGTAACACCTCTTGAGTTGCAAGGAGTTACGGGAACGACTTACCATCAGGTGGGCCGTAAGCTTGTTTGCCTCCAACATGGTATAAAAATGCTTGTGGTTGTAAGTTACCTCTTGCGAAAAGACTGCCTTCCTCAACGAAAAGGACGTAAGCGCCGTGAGTTTCTTATGAATAGAAGACTTTTTTAACTTACGGTATAGCATATTGATTTTAAATGTTAGTAAAAGGTACGCGCAACCCATCATTGTGCGTGGTCGCACGCACTTGGCCGATTTTTATATTAAATTTTTTTATTATATTGGATAAATAATATATAATGTTTATTTACACTGGGTGCATAACTTAACAAGTAATGATTTTACAAAACTGGTTTACGACCCCGTCTGTGTGACGTGACGTGTGACGATCTTGCCTGAAAATTAGAGAAGAATATTTACTCTGAATCTGCACTCTATTCAGGTGTGTTATATTATAAGTACACATTTCAATGTCCTGAATCGTTCTATAGATTAATTTGTTTCCGGCCGCATGAGCGACCTAATTGTCCGTGAAATTATTACTAGCCGGACTTGCCTTCGGCTACAAGTCAAGTAAAGAAATGTTTCTGTCGAAAAAAACATTTTTGGTACAACCTTTTATTGCCGACTGTACTTTTCTTACACCGTCATCAACTACTCAATCAGACGATTCTAACGAGCCCAAACTCATTGGGGTTACGTCGGATAAGTACTGAATTCCCATGGCCACCTTCGGTCTCCATCATCAGATCAGCTCGATGGTACCATAATATTGAATTGTCAACCAAACTATACATATACCCAAAATTTCAGGTCAATCGGTCACCGGGAAGTGGGTCAAATTGAAGTTGCTAGATTTCATTACACACCGGGACAGGTGAAACTAAATAAAAGTTGGTAAAAAACTGGTATTTCGCTTAATTTGTATCAAAACGCTGGGGCACTTTGTTTAGATGATCAAGTACAAAAATGTTCATTATATGCCATCCATCACAGTCGTTAACTTAGTTTGAGTAATTTACGAAGTAGATCACTCCAAAGTTAACTGAAAAAACTATCATATACCAAAATTGACCTTTCATAAAACCTAACGCGGCGGGGTGGCTAGGTTGACAGAGAGAGGAACCGCAGCGGGGCCAAATCTACGGGTGGCCAGGTTGACAGAGAGAGGAACCTTCATCATCACGTCCATCGTCATCAATCATGACGTTTTCCCGTTTCCCTAAATTTGCTTGCAGTTTGCTTTGTAGGAGAGGAATCCATGTTCTGTATATTATTATTTGACTCTAGGCCTCCCCCACTTTTTCCAATCCTGTCGATTGTGGGTATTCTGTGGCCATTAGTATCAGATGCATACACATTTAAGTGGCACAACCTCAGGCATGCTCGTCCCTTGCGGCGAGCTGCTCGCGAGCCAGATAGTTACACATAAACATGCTCGTGTGAGGCGGCGTGCTCGCTTCGTTGAAAATGGCGTCAGATACGATTACAGCTAATTCATTTCGGGTCCCACTACGTCTTTTCCTTTTCATGCTTTTGTATCGATAATTGTTCCAAATCATGCTCAGCCATTCGTACGCGACTCGCGCTCAAATAAGTTAGATCTTGTGGTTCTGTACGCGGCTCACTCAGATACACAAGCCACGCACACTAAGGCGCCTTAAACTTTTATAACCGTTTACTGTACTCCTTTACTCTCAGTCAACAAACTACTCATTAAGAAGATTCTAAAGAGCTCAGACAATGATTTCATCTGCTCTAGTTTAGGAGTTATTTAGCCACTTTGTCTCCGTCGTCAGATATCATGTGAGAATGAAGCAAAGTTATTGGGCTGCGACCAGCTAATGAAAAAACAGAGAATGCGAGATCCATACAAAAACCCAAACACGTGCCTAAAACCCGGTAGGCGCATGTTAGAACTAAACGGCTGCCTGGCATCGTTTTGACACCCTGCCTCCATCCCCGCATAATGGCAATGGCACCCATTACTTAGACTTCTATGGTATTTTCGTTCGCTGGCTGCGACTCAGTCTGTGTTCATTCATGCTTTCTTTCCTTGCTTTCATAAAACGATATTCTCTTATAGCTTTTCCGTGAAGGAAAACATGATAAAATCTG
The DNA here is from genome assembly GCA_947049275.1 of Epinotia bilunana. Taxonomy (NCBI): domain Eukaryota; kingdom Metazoa; phylum Arthropoda; class Insecta; order Lepidoptera; family Tortricidae; genus Epinotia; species Epinotia bilunana. Next base: position 174,670 of record OX346277.1, on the reverse strand, counting down.
TGGCCCATTTCCCAAAGCTACACGTTACAATTTTAAAATTCTGAAAAAGCAACAAAAGTTGGTTGATCCTTTCAGTTTTGCGAGCTTACTTTTTAAATTGTAATTCGTAGCTTTGTGAAATGGGCAAGCAACATAGATCTAACTTGAGTGTTGGTAATGTCAAGTGCAATAAATGTGTCTTTTTCCTTGCAGGACTAATTGAACGGAAGGAAGTTATTGAGAGGCCAGGGTACCAGTGTGCCCACTGTAGTTACACCACTCCCAGAAAGCTTGATTTAATAGATCATTTAAGCAAACACACTTGTGAGAAGCCTTACAAATGTGGCTCATGTAGTTATAGTAGTGCCAAGAAAAGTCATTTCTTAAGTCATCAACGGACACATACTGGTGAGAAACCCTACACATGCGGCCAATGTAGTTATAGTAGTGCGAGGAAAAGTAATTTAATAATTCACCGAAAGACACATACTGGTGAGAGACCCTACAAATGTGATCAATGTAGTTATAGTAGTGCCAGGAAAAGTCATTTATTAATTCACCGAACGTCACATACCGGTGAGAAACCCTACAAATGTGGCCAATGTAGTTATAGTAGTGCCCAGAAAAGTCATTTGTTAAGTCATCAACAGACGCATACTGGCGAAAAACCCTACATATGTGGCCAATGTAGTTATAGTAGTGCCAGAAAAAGACATTTATTACTTCATCAAACGACACATACTGGTGAGAAACCCTACAAATGTGCCCAATGTAGTTATAGTGGTGCCCAGAAAAGTCATTTATTAAGTCATCAACGGACGCATTCTGATGAGAGACCTTACAAATGTGGCCAATGTAGTTATAGTAGTGCCCATAAAAAGAACTTATTACGTCATCAAAGGACACATACTGCTGAGAAACCCTACAAATGTGGCCAATGTAGTTATAGTAGTGCCCAGAAAAGTTATTTGTTAAGGCATCGATGGACACATATTGGTGAGAAACCCTACAAATGTGCCCAATGTAGTTATAGTAGTATCCAGAAAAATAACTTATTACGTCATCAAAGGACACATACTGGTGAGAAACCTTACAAATGTAGACAATGTAGTTATAGTAGTGCGCAGAAAAAATATTTATTAAGTCATCAACTGAAGCATACTGTTGAGTAACCCTACAAATGTTACCAATGTAGTTATAGAAGTGTTCAGAAAACTGACTAATTAAGGCTGTGCATTGGAAATTATCGCGTGCTATGAAACGCCGTTCTGACTAGATTAAAAAACAATAAGGTCTGATTTTCAGATATATGATTGTTTATCTGATTTTATTGATACATGATTGCTTAAAATTTTCTCGATAGAAAAAATTCCAAAGTTGGTTCCTTTTTTACTCGGCCTACTCAAGCGTTACATTATTTTGCGACACAATCAAGTTAATACTATAGTATTTTATCTCATCTAAAATCTCAATTTTAAATTTAAATAATAAGTTAAAATAAGTTGTTAGAAATTTATCGAAATTTGTCCTAAAAAGCCATTCCCGAAGAGTATTACATCTCTTTTCCTCGTGTGCGGACGGCATCAGCGTGTCTCTGTCTTGGGGGCGTGTTCGACTCAAATCAAGGCATCGCCTTGAGTCATGAAAGGACAAATACTGGCGAGAAACCCTACAAATGTGACCAATTTAGTTATAGTAGTGCCCAGAAAATGTCTTTATCCAGTCATTAAAGGACACATACTGGTGAAAAACCTTACAAATGTAGAAGTAGTGCCTACGTAAGTGGTTTATCACATCATGAAAGGACACATAGTTATCTTACATTACAACAAACGGTTTTCTTATAAAAAAAATATGACGTCTGGCTGACGTGGCTTGTTGCACCTGAGAGGTGCACGAAAGCAGGGTTGAGCCGTAGCGACAAGATATTATGATGTATGCATGTTCCGTTGTCACCTTTAGAAGAAAATACTTAATATGTTTGCATAAACGCATTTGTTTTAAATGTGTTTTTTGAGCATCCCCTTAGATCGCATAATGGTTTTTAGACTAATGCAGTTTCGCATAATTGGTTTGGCATAATAGTACTTTCGTATAGTAATATGTTGGCCTATTGTTTTTCTGGCATACTACACTTAGCATAATTTTAGCTAGACTAATTTGTATTGGCCGAATATACATAAGGCATACTATTGTTTGGGCTAATAATTATTTGGTATATCTGTCATTATCCACAATTTCAGTTTTCTAAATGAATAAAACTCAGTTTCGTTGTTACAATTCATTTATTATTATTGTGAAAACATTTATTATAATATTGACTTATATTCTTAGATGAATGATAGTTGCTAAACCACGTTGCTATTGGTTCTGGAAGGACCCGGGGACGGTGGGGTTCGGGGGCAAAGCCCCCCGCCGTAAAAAAACCAAATAATTGTAACAATGGTATTATTAGTAGGTTAGGTTAGGGTCTGCTCGTGTCCCTTAGAGCAGAAACAGGCACCTCGCGAAGCGGGGTGACGTCGACACACTCCGGCGGTAAGGTTAGGTTTACATAACTTTTGTTTAGGACATTACTGTTATGCATTTTGGTATGATGCCAATTGATTATTATGCCTAATTGTGCTTATGCTTTTTGTCATTAGTCTTCATGAAGATTATGCTTTCAGTATTTATGCTTTTTAATGTTACGCGTAAAAAAATATGCAAAATGTAACTTATGCATATCTTATTTTCGGCGTAAAGTAATTATGCGTAACCATATTAGTATTAATGATTTTATGCCTCTCAATAGTAAACCTGTTTTTTGTGCCTTTTCTCTTGTATCGAATGAATCGCAGCATTCCCGGCGCCAGTCGGGAGCAGCGCAGTTGACGCGGTATATGTTCAATCCGTACACATGTTGAAGTCGACTGTCGTATACGCTTTACCGTCCCCTTGTAAAAGGGACCAGCGCGTGTCCAGCACTGGACACGCGCACGACGCGCCGCCCGCCTGCGATGTGGACATACTGCGTCAACTGCACTGCTACGCCTCGCCACGAATGGTCCGCGTTCGATTTCTGGAGGCCAAGAGTTTAAAACACACGGCGACTGCACCAATACAAACGCGTTTCACGCACTAGCGACTGTTCCGTCAGATTACCTGTAGGTATCGCGTTTAGGAGACGGTACACGGTACATCGGCGGACGGCCAAGCAAAATCACAGAAAATCTAGTATGGAGTGACCTTCATTTGGCCGGCCGCCGTGCTCCCGACACACGAGGACGTCACTGAGCAAGGCTTGTTGGCGACCGTGTAGCAGACGTTGTAGGTATAGCCATAGAGACGCGACAACGCTCTGAATTAGCAGATACACCTTTAAGCGTATGCTTAAAGGCTATTTGTTGACTCTCCAGAAATCAAAATCCTAATCCCCAGCACTGTGACAGCAATAAATATGCCAATTTCTCATTTCTTATCTAGTTTTTGTTTTTAATGTGTACTGTAAATATAAATATTTAATTGAAGCTGCATCTAGGTAGTGTGTACATGTATCATCTCACTTTTTATTTCTCTTTCGCCTGTCCCAATACTGTAGGTAGTTTGTTTATTACATTTGTATGACGTTTCCGTGAGTCACTGACGGTGCTGGCTGAAAATCAGCGCTGCAGGTGTCTGACACCTCAGCATAATGCTGAGCCAGTGTCCGGTTCACTGCTGCAGAGACACACTTGTTTCATGTTTTATCTGTTTCCTGTTTTTTGATTATTTTATTGTTTAACACGTGTGTCCTGTGTGTTTGTGAATAAATGTATCTTTCTTTCTTTCTTTCTCTTTCTGAATGGAACGATCCTGCATGTCAAAATGCAACGCTGTACTCTAATTGTAACACACCACGCCAATAGGGGTGTAGTCGCTAAATAAAATAATAATGTTGTATTTTCTCGAAAAGGATTAAAAATGTAGTCAAATGGAGAATATAGGAACGCAAGACGGTAAATAATTAAACTAGTTATAAGTGTCCAAAGTTTCAAGAGGGGGTATGTTTTGTCCCTTTTACGCACCTTCTTATCAACTCCCCTACACGTAATGTGGGGATGATGTTTTTTGTCTTTAAACCCATGGTGTAGGGTATCGTCGGATAGCTTGTTTAAAAATATTATGAATTTCTAAAAACCATTTTTCAACTCAGTGATCCGTTTGCGTGATATTGGACTGTAAAGCCGAATTTGTTCGAGTCTGGCACTTAATCGTATAAAAGAAGTAAAGCCTTGCGGCGGCGTCGGCTCCATAGACCCCCTATTCTATAACTTGTTTTAAGCTCACCTCAACGCTTACCCACAAATATATCTTGACACCGCGATGCGTAGTAACTAAGCGTAGGTATATAGTCGTTCGGTTCGAGTTGTGTCCAATCCATTGTCTCATTTGTGCGGGTTTGCTACGTCATTATGGTCCGTCATAAAAGATAAGCACACTTCGTAGACAAAAACTGCATCCATTAACATTTTACTGGATTTTCAACTCTAAGGCCTTTGCCAAAAGTTTAAATTGCTAAGTACTGAGAAAAAGTTTAAGTACTGAGAATTGAACGAACGAACGAAGTACCAAGGATTCTGTCCCGGGCCGCGCTTAAGCCCTCACTGGCCTCTTCCTTCACATTTACTAACTCTTCAGCTCCTATTAGCCCTTTGCCACATTTATTAGCTCCTGTTTCACTTGTGTCAGCTCTTGCGTCACTTGTGCCGGCTGCGTGACCTCCGCTGACTCTCGCTTTACGCAGACTGTCTATTCCTTTTAAAAATAGGCTTACATAACTCTAGCTGAAATACCACTTCATGCCCTTATACATTTTTTTGAGCTTCGAATGCTCCAATTTCTCCAGAGTTACCCCAGATTATGAGTCCATATCGTAAGACTGAGGAGACATAACTAGGTACAATAATTATAATAATAATAAATAAGGGATTATTTCCTAAACAACGAGTGTGGGATGCATCGCGACGTAGTGGCAGTAGACGGAAACTTCACCCTGCTCTCCTTGGCAAACGATAACTGGCGCAGACTTAAAGTAATGAGCACTGAGGACCGCAGGGCGGTGTGGAGGAGCAAGGAGCTACACGGGCGGTTCTACAAGGCCCTCACAGGACCCAATGTAGATCTGCTCGCGTCGGTGATCTGGCTACGTTTCGGGGATCTCTTCGGGGAAACCGAAGGTTTTGTCTGTGCAATTGCGGATGAAGTTATCATTACGAACAATCACCGGAGGTATATCCTGAAGGACGGTACGGTCGACATTTATCGGGCATGCCGCCGTCCCGGGGAGTCACTCGGGCATATCTCCGGTTGTGGTCATCTTGCTAACGGCGAGTACTTGCACAGACATAACCTTGTAGCCAGGATTATTCACCAGCAACTTGCTCTGCTATACGGTCTTGTGGCCTCCGAAGTGCCTTACTATAAGAACACACCTGCGCCAGTTCTCGAAAATGGTCGTGCCACGCTCAATTGGGATCGATCTGTCATCACGGACAGGACTATTTTTGCTAATAGGCCTGATATCGTGCTGACAGATCGATCGAAACGCCAGGCAGTGCTCGTCGACATCACCATCCCCCATGACGAGAACCTCTTGAAGGCCGAGAAGGACAAAGCCAGCAAGTACCTACCTGGCTCGCGAGGTAACCGCCATGTGGGATGTTGATTCGACGATCATCGTCCCGATAGTCGTTTCAGCGAACGGTTTAATAGCGAAGAGTCTCGATCATCACCTCAAGAGACTCTCGCTAGATGGCTGGATCAAGGGTCAGGTACAGAAGGCGGTACTTCTGGATACTGCGCGGATAGTCAGGAGGTTCCTGTCTCTGGCGCCCTGACCACCGGCAGCTTAGGCCCCGCCTCGCTGCCGGCGGTACCCTAGGTTAGGTTTTTATAATGATTTTATGTTTTGTATGTATAGTTTTATATTTTACTTTTTATATAGTTATTGTAAAAACCTAGCCTAAGATGAAAAATTAATAAAGAGAATAATAATAAAGCCTTTTATTTCTTATCACTTAGTGTTACATGTATGTGTTAATATTACATATTTTCTTGGATAGGAACCCCTATTTGGGTATAGGAGACATAACTATGGTAAGCGTTTAAGGCTGTCTTTAAGGAGACGATAGCTTTTAGTCGTTTGAGTGCATAAACAAATCTATTTATTTTAGTGCAAACAACGTCAATACGTTTCCTCCAGTTGCAGTGTTCGTCAAGCGTTAATCCTAAAAATACTGCGGAGTCAACTGTTTGAATGTTAGTATTGTTACATTTTAAGTTTGAATATTATTTTTACTCTTATTAGTTCTAAACTGGATAGCTTTGGTCTTGTCAATATTAATTTTTAATTAATTTATTGTCACCCAACTTCCTACTTACTTAAGCGTTTCTTTGATGTCAGTTTCGAGTGTGTTTGGATTATTACCACGAAATAATTTTGTGGTATCGTCAGCAAATAATATGCATTTATTTTATTATTTATTTATTATTATTTCAGTAAAGCACTGTACAATGACTTAAAACTAAATACAACGTCCCACAACTGTTTGCACAGTTTGCCTGTGGGATCCAAGAGTCTATATAATTTGAGGTAGTCTTAATGATAATGAGTCTATATAACGTGGTAAAGTCCTAATCAGTATATAATTAGTAAAGTCTTAAAAAGTAAGAACAGCTTTAAATGATGTTGTATAAAGTGGATAGGTAACTAGATATAAGATATTAGGTATTTAAATACTATCGAGGTAGTGTTTCAACAGGGCTCTTTTAAATTTATTTTTGTTTTTCTCTTGTCTAATAGCCGCAGGTAAAGCGTTAAGCAAATATGGTAAACGTTTTTCGATGCGCCTGTCCCCATAGTAATTGCTTACTCTGAGAATGGCATACTTACCTGCGGCTACGGATCTGGTGCCATATGTTTGGCTCATTTGAGATAAGTTACTTTCTTGATTGCAGTGCTGATTGACTAAAATTAAGTACTTATGTCTAAGTGTTGCCGGAAGAATTTTACATACTTTGAATAACTGATAATAATCATTTTATATTTATTTTTAGTTTTATTGTTTACTAATAGTTTGAGAAATCTAATTTGCAATTTTTCAACTTTTTACAAATTCGTTTTAAAGGTGAGGCCATAGCAATCCAGGGAGTAACCTATAATTGATTTCACTAGTGATATATAGATACATTTTAGGGTGCTTAATGGAACTCTAAAGCTTAGGTGGTAAAATCTACCAAGTAGGACTCTTAACTTAGCACATATATACTCTATATGAGATGACCATGAAAAGTTTTCATCTATTTTCATGCCAAGGTAAGTCATGCATTTAACACGCTCAATTGGCTTACAATGGCATGAAACTAGATTATTGTGGAAACAGGAGAAATCATGCGTAATTATTGTAAGCTCTGGCGAACAGGAAGGGATTAGATAAGGTGAGTGTAAAATTAGCAATTTGTGCATTAAAACTATACCATTATCGTGCGACCACTTGACAACGGCGTCGACATCTTGCTGCACGGAACGGTAGGTACTGGCTAGGTCGGCGGCGGCGCCGGCGCCGGCTCTCAGCACGCACAGGTCGTCGGCGAACATGTGCGGAGAACAGTACCGCAGCACGCCGCACAGGCTGTTGACGTGCAACAAGTAGCACACCGGGCCGCATCCCGAACCCTGCGGCACTCCGCACCGCACCCCCCGCTCGTCGCCCAGTGTCGACCCCACCTTCACGCGGTAGGAACGCGCGGTGAGATAGTCACTGAACCACTGGCTCAGTGGCTCGCCCACCCCGCACAGGGAGTATGGCATCGATAAGTGTATTTGTCTCCAGGGTATCTGTATAAAATGCTTTCCGAAAATCGAAAAATACAGCTACGACTACTTTTTTATCTGCTAAATAACCATTCATTTCATTAGTAAAATTTGATAGTAACGTGCTTGTACTTTTGCCCTTTTGAAAACCATGTTAACACTTGTTTAATATATTATTCTTTTGTAAATAGGATCCTAATTGGTTAACAATGCACTTTTCAATTACTTTGTATATGCTAGACAGTATCGCAATAGGCCTATAGTTGGAGTATGATTTAAAGTCACCTTTTTTATGAATTGGACGAATTATTACTTGTTTAAGACCTTCTGGGAAACAAGACTGACTAACTGACATATTAACTAATTTAGCTAAGATAGGACTTACTCTATCAGATACGGTTTTCAAGTCACACATGCGTATGTGATCGCAACCGGGAGACTTCTTAGAGCTCATACTATTAATTATTCGCATCATATTTTTACTTCTCACCGGTTGCCATCGCATACATACGTCCGACTCTTTTACATATTCTGTTCTCTCCAACCATTTATCACTACACCTATGTTTAATGAGATCAATTTCACTAGAAAAGGTTTCCGCAAACCCATTGCATATATTCTTTGTACTACGTTGTGTTTTCATATTATTAAGTATCACTGAATCCAACGACTTTTTGTCATTTCCTAACATAGTACTGATTTTGTCCCATATTTTCTTAATATTTTTGTTACAGTCTAATATACTCTTCTTATCATAATCACTTTTAGCCTTAGATATTAGTTTAAAACATTTATTTCTATATTTTGTATATGTAATGCGCTTTAACATATTATTTGGTTCGTAACTCCATATTTCAAATAGTCTATCTCTCTCTTTAATCATAAATTTTAGCTTAGTATTAATCCATCCTTTATTATATCTTTTTTTGCTTACTTTTACGATCTTATAACAGTCGGTGTATATATTTATAAATAGGTTACAGAACGCTTTATAAAGTTCGCTGGGGCATTCAATGGATAACAGTTCCTCAAAGTTAGTAGCTAATAATTTTTCTCTAACTAATCGGTTGTCAAGGACGCGGCGCGCGGGCGCGGTCGGCCCTGCGCCGTCGCTGCGCTGCGGACTTCGCCCGACAGGCGGCGCTGTACATGGCGCGCTCGACGAAGTGTGTTTCCACGCTATCGCTACCGAGATAAAATAGTGATCAGCTTCATTTAATATTACTCGTCTTGTAATGCTATTTATGCAGTTAATAAATCCAAATTCCGATAACACACTTTCGTATGCAATTACATGATTATTAGTTATATCCAAGGTATTTAAATTGATATCACCACATAAGACTACTTTAGAATTAGGAGGTAAAGAGTGTAATAAAGAATGTAATTCACTTATAAATTGTGTTTTTCTATCTTGATTCTGTATTTTTGAAGGCCTGTAAATAGATATTATGCAGATAGATTCGTGGTTGCATTCTATGGTTATGGAAACGCACTCCGCCGTAGCAAAGCAGCGCGCATGCGCGGGCACGGGCGCGGCGCGGCCGCCATCCCGGCGCGCGAGTACACCAGCACGCCGCCCCCCCGCCGCCCTTCGCGAGTCACTACATTGACATTGAATCCTTTAATATTATAAAATGACAAGTCTGAATAATTTATATTTGCTTCTGTCAAAGATCATAGACCAATACTTCTCAATAATCTTTGCTTCTGTTATTACTAATACATCTAATGTGTTCAAGTGGTTATCTAATGCTACCAATAACTCATTGAAATGTTTTTTAATTGAACGGATATTGACATGAAGTAAATTTAAATCTTTATTTCCACTAAATGAGTTTCTAAATTCTCTTAAGTTATCTACGGAAACAAAATTGACTGTGGACTGGTTATCAATACAGTCGAGTTATGTGTTGTTATATCTGGAAGGTCATTGATATTATGTATAAAAGCCACAGCAAAGGGCCTAATATACTTCCTTGAGACACACCGCTTTGATTTAATTTATATTCTGATAAGACACTAACTTTTTCTTTATTAATTATTTTGTTAATTTCTGTACACTGTTTGCGTTGACTTAAGTAGCTAGCAAACCAGTCGTGGGCATTTCCCCTGACGCTATATTTGTATAGTTTGTTTAGTAAATTCAATCAATCCCGAGTATAGGTCCATGGCCTGCACGGTTAGAACGAGACGGCGCGCGAGCTGTCTCGCGATATCTATCTACTTTCTAAATGTTCTAATTAGAAACAGACGTCTATCGATACTTCGATAGTCTATTGCGCCGCGAGGACAGCTCGCGCGCCATCGTCCAGCTACGGCTAGCACACGACGGCGCGCGAGCTCTCTCGATTTTTCTCGCACCATCCGTCTCTCTCTTATAAGAACACTTAGAAGAAGAGGTATAGTGCGATAAAAATCGAGAGTATGTCGCGGCCGTCGGTGTGCTAGACGTGCAGAGGTGTCTCTAGCCCATGTAGCGCCCGTGTGCAAACATTACTCTAGCGCCCCCTGGTAAGCGCGCGGTAAAAATGGAATGGTTTCAAACTACGGTTCGGCGCCCCCTAGGACCGCTGCGCCCGTGTGCAACGCACCATAGGTAAATACCGCCTCTGCGCGCCATCTTGTGCTATGCTAACCGACCCGTGCTGGTGCTGGGTTGTATAATGGGGTCATGTCACGATTTGTCAGCTCCAATTTATCAGAAGCTGACTAATTGCTATTGTCTGGAAGTATGTTGCGCTGCTGCGGCGCTACCACGAACTTCGAAAATCGAGGTTCGGGTATTTCCATCTCTATCGCACTGCCCTTACTCGAGGTGACAGGGATGCATGTATTACGAACTTCGACTTCGAAGTTCGTGGTAGCGCCGCTGATCCAACTGTCAAATGAGTTGTACTGAGAAATTGCATGCACAATGTGGTCGGATTGTTACATCTGTACGCCACACCCAATTATGACTTCGACATGTTGTACTGACAAATTGGGGTAAAATCACAATCTGTATACTCCATAGAGGGTGTTTACAACAAGACGAGGTCTCAAGAGGAGATACGTCAAAATTATCTTCACAAAAGAATTTGGCGATAATTTATGAGTATCGCGTGGGCCTGCCAGTTGCAGCCACTGATTACGTATTTTGGCGTTGCATGGCACTTATGCTCTGAAAGTGGGTCATTGTTGTTCTAAAAAGTGGATTAAAGAGTGGCAAATTTCATGGTCCAAATTGTGATTTTTCTTTCCCCGTATTCGATATGAAAAGTAGAGTGTTTAACTCGGGTGTAAGTCACCCATTTCTGACTCGAACCATTGGCGCTCTCACTTCGTTCGAGCGCCAAAATATCTCGTCGGAGATGGGTGCCTTTCAGCCCTTGGTTAACAATCTAATATTACCGCGCGTAGCTGTAGAACTACTGGCATATTGAGGCACTGCACACTAGTAGTTGTCCGATTAATAATTATTCAATCATTTTTAGGGTTCCGTAGTCAACAAGGAACCCTTATAGTTTCGCCACTTTCGCCATGTCCGTCCGTCTGTCTGTTCGTCTTCGGCTTAGCTCAGTAACCATTCCTACTAGAAAACTGTGATTCGGCATGGGTATATAAATCAATCACGCCGACAAAACAGTACAATAAAATTTGGAAAAAGTTTTTTTTTTAGGGTACCTCCCCTACACCTAAAGCGGGGACGTATTTTTTTTCTCGCCAAACCCATGGTGTTGTATATCGTTGGATAGCTCGTTCAAAAATATTATGGGTCTTCTAAACCATTTTTCAAATTAGTAATTCGTTTGCGAGATATTGCGCTTTAAAGCCCTAATTTTAGTTCAAGTGATGTGTCTGTCTGTCTGTCCCGTCCCCCCCCCCCCCCCCTGCCGGCTAAATGGCTACTACTGGGGAAAATCAGTAGTACACATAATGAATTTAAAAGGAAAACTATCACGAACAAGTAGGCATAAGTAGTTACCGAGTAATAGTCGACCAACTTAATATGTAATTGAAAAGGCCAATTTTCGTACAAATTCGGCCGACGCAACCGCACCGCACGTCGATGTAACTAAGACAGACAGGCAACTACGGAACCCTACACTGCGCGTGGCCCGACACGCACTTGGCCGGTTTTTTTTATTTTTAGTTTGTTTTTGATAATAATATGCCATAGATAACGTATTACAGATATATTCCTTTTTTTACAAATGTCAGTAGCCACACCTCGGACACTGGCGATCATGAAACAAATGCTTTCCTACGCACACAGTCTAAGCTCGCGTAGGTGAACGCGTACCATGCTTGTGTGAGTGCGATAAGACATGCTAGGGTTGCCGCCATTTTAGTGCGTTCGCGAATCGGGAACGCAATCGGCAATATGAGGTGACCTTGTAATAGCGGCGTCGAATTATTTTGTGTGCTTGTAATTAATTATAAACAAAAACGTTTTTAACTCTATTTTCTGAGATTATTATTGATCGAAGCGTTGGCGAAGGTGTATGTTTTGACTCGAGCAATTTGCTTCTGTATGTCCGGATGTTCTCCTCTAGGTCGCAATTCTTAACCGATTCTCATGAAATTTCGTGACCAGATTCTATGATTAAATAGTTTTTTTTTGTCGATCCAGTTTTTGAATATTCTTTCGCACAAGGTTATAGCATAAGCAATAAGCTTGCGCAGAAACCACCGCGCGCCGCGCCACCCGCGTTGAAGACCTCAATGACTCAAAACTTTGCGCGAATTAGGAAGAAATAAGAATCATAATAATATTATGCTGTAAGGTGGGTATATAAGCTCGTTTATACAATATTTTCGTATTTTGAATCAGTATTAAACGAAGTAGGCAAAAGTAGGTAACAAAATTTTTATAACGAAATTCAGGCCACCAAAACATTACGTAAATTGAAAACATGATTTTTGTTCATATAGATATTGTGTTGTTTTCAGTGTGATCTGATAGGTTTAGATCTAAAACCGATAGGGTAGAATAAATACTAAACATAAGTACCTATTGTAAGTTTTCCACTTAAACTAGTTTTGTCGTTTATAGAGCTTAAACAACCAGACACAGCACAACACACGCCCATTACAAAAGGATTTGTAAATATTTGTTTGATATTTAAATATTATACGTGGCCTCCGCTCTGCGCACCGCGTCGTCGCGTCCTTGCCAGCCGGTAACTGTGAGGTAACCGAGAGCGGGTGGGCGGCACTTTCAGCGGGAGGCAGGGAGTGGCCATGCTGTACGGTAGTACTCTTTATTATACTGTGATACGGTAATGTGCAGACGGTCAAATTGCCAGAGCGTGCAAAAATGTTCTCTCGTTTGTTCGCATGTTAGGTGCCGGATTCCTAAATACTTAATAAGCCCTTTAAATAATTTGAAAACGTCACCTCACTTACTGACTCGCTCTAGTTTATAGCTTGCAGAACGCCACGTAGGACTGTCTGCACATTGAAAGCGTCACTTTTATCTGTCACTGTACGACAGCTGTCATTGCTGTTAATACTTCCAAATCATATATACTTACTTTCAGTTTAGTTTGGGTTGGGTTGGGTGTGTGTGTTGGCTATAGGAAATCAATTGGCTGCGTTTGTTCGCTTCATTTAATCTAGAATCAATGTTTTATGAATTATTAAAAGGCTGACTGTGAGTGTGTACCTACTGTTGTTGTTGGTTTACATTGCATCGTTGAAGCGAGCCCTCGAGAGATGGACGCTGGCTGGGCGGAGACCGCCGTGAAGGCCGAGGCAGGCGGTGAGTCGCGCCCTGCACGTCTATCATGAGACGGCCGCGATGTTCTCTCGATTTTTCTCGCACTATATCTCTTGTTCTTAGTGTTCTAATAAGAGAGAGACGGATAGTGCGAGAAAAATCATGAGAGCTCGCGCGCCGTCCCGTCATAGCCGTGCTGGACTACACGGGGTTCGGTAGCCGTGTATATTGTTTACATAAATAATAATATTAATAAAGCCGTTTAATTTCCCAAAGAAGTAAAGTTACAAGTTCAATGGTTCAGTAAAGTTACACGTAAAAATTGAGTTCAGTACGATTCGAAGATAAGAAATAGGAATAATATAAACTAAGTACTGTTTTTTTTTGGGTTCGTCCATTTTTGAACGTAGGCCTCCTCGATTTCACACCATATGTCTATTGGCTGCCAAAATAAATTATAGTACATTCTTATTAAAGAAGAATGCCAATTGGGATCTATTTATATACCTAATATTTCCTATAATCCGATTGCTAATTCACTAGAATTAGATACTAATGTACTACCATAAAAAGTGTTCCCATGCTACCAGTGATTTTAATTAAACATTTTGGAGCTCTGAATTGTACTGATAAAATAAACACAATTTCTTAAATGTTGACAGAGGCAGTGATGCATAGATTTTTTGGTCTTGAATTAGCAATTGGAGTGTAATCAGTAGACCCCGGATTGTTGTGGCACTGACGTCACAATAGGGTGATTTGGGGAGTAAATGGAACAGTGTTAATTAATACGGATTTATTAAGATAACATAATATAAAAAATATCATATAGTGTTAATGAATACGAAATAATTTGTTGTCGATTACTTTTAAAAAGTCAAATTTAGCAAGATATTTATTTAGAGACATTATTTTATTTCAATTCAACAAATAAAACATAGGCCTTATGAGACAGTGTCTTGACACATTAATACATCAAAGTGACGTGCAGTTGCCAATAAAGCAAACAGTTTATATCTAAGGTCAAACTTTATATAGGTTTGCATAGGTTGCATACATTGATATAGTTACTTCTAATATATGTATGTTCCATTTCCCGAATGGAACAGTGGAACGAAATAATTATTCAACCGCTCAGTTTTTCGGAAACTAGTAAACGTAGAAATTTAAGTCTTGCAGTTATATACCAAAAATGTAATATCGATCGATTCACTGGGAATTTTTATTGTGACTTTATAAAATTTTATTCGATTACGTACCGTAAATGAAATTATGTTTTTCTCTGGTGAAATGAATATACATTTTTATCTTATCTTATAATTTATGTATCATTTTGTTCTACCATTCCATTTACTCCCCAAATCACCCTATTGTGACGTCAGTGCCACAACAATCCGGGGTCTAGTAATCAGTAATCACTATCTAAACACCATTTTGAAAAATGTGAATATCTGAAGTCGATAAATGAGAAGTCCCTATGACAGCTCCAAAGTGCCAGAGAATTCCGGCCTCTGATTATATATTACAAAGTATCTTTACACTAATATCCTCTGCTATTATTTATACAACGGTGGGAGCATCCACCCTGAAGAAGAAGAGAATTGGAACGGCTTCCACTTGGCGACTCCACTATAACCGTTCTAACACAAATCTGAACAGCATGATCATCCTACTAATATTATAAATGCGAAAGTTTAGATGTTTGGACGTCTGGATGTTTGGATGTTTGTTACTCAATCACGCTTAAACGGCTGAACCGATTTGAATGAAATTTTGCACGAAGATAGTTTTATAGCCTGGATTAAAATATAGGATAGTTTTTATCCTGGGTCCACGCGGACGAAGTCGCAGGCGGAAGCTAGTAATTAATAAGGTCAGATAGCTGTTGCTTTTGTTTAGCTTAACACCCAAGTGTTGGGGTAGCTCCATGTTTATATTTAATCTCAAGAATAATGTTGGATTACTTGCAGAGAGGACTAAGGCTCTGAAGCAGTAGGTAACTCACATTGAAACCACAATTTAAACAGATTTATTCACAAATGAAACTGGGCTAAGGTGATTTGTAGACAGGGGGCGGCTGTGAGTTGCAACTGAGGTGAAAGAGATTGCCACAGTCAGGGGTATGGGTATTCATATATGTACATGAAATAGGGCATAAACACCTTTATGACATTGGCAATAGAGCCCTGTACAGATATTTATATACTACAAGTATCAGTATCATACCTTCAACATGCTAGAGATCTGTATGTTTAGATGATGGGGAAGGATACTTAGAACCACATTAACTATACCTTAACTATGTAATTTGTGGTTGTTGAAATATTGAAAGAAAGAAAGAAGACATTTATTCACTACACAAAAGACACACAGAGCCATTGTATTATTGCCAGTTATTATTTATACATAATGATGGTGATTAGGACTAATGTAATGTTTTTAAGAGATGTTATCTGTTGTTGTTTTGTATTATTTTCATAAATTGAGGTGTGGAATAAAGGGAATTTGTATTGTATTGTATATTATAATATGTGTCTCATCAGTTTACCTTGATACATATAAATGACAGAGAATATGTTGGATGTTAATAGTTGCGGAGCCAGTGCAGTGTCCCGAGGCTGAGGTGGCCCCCGTGAAGGTGGAGGTGGTTGTCAAAAAGGAGCCCGTGGACGCTGGCCCCAGCGTGCCCGGCCTGCAGTCCCTTGAACTGGAGTTTACGGAGCACAGTAAGCTAAGATTAATGCCGTTCGTTCGGAAGATAACTACCATCTATACGTAACACATTCAGTGCCAGGAATCACACAAATAGCCGATCCCGTGGTTTTCCCGCAAAGAAACGGAAAACAGCTACGGCATAGGTGCCCGCTAGGCAGTGAAAGTGTTAAACTGTGGAACTTAATTGTTCAGATGTAATTTGGTACTTTTCCGGAAATCATTCCCTAAGGGTGTGAAATGGGAGGTAGAAGCCTCTAGCCTCGTCTGCGAGCAAGGCCTAGTCCGGGTCATCGCTCTCCCATCGTAACATTCGTATCACATGCTTACTTTTACAGTAGTAAAGACGTGTACCGAAATATTTGGGTGTGTTGTGTAATGATCGGTATATCAACTTTAGATATATTTTCACTAGATATACATATACAAAACATTTCATTGAATATAATTAGTTAAGGGCATAATAAACTATAAGAACAGAATAGATAATTTCATAGTGTATAATGTTCAATAAGTTTAAAAGATATTAGAACGTTTACAAAATATAATGAATATACCTACATATGTTATAAGTATTAGCGGTATAGTGTTGTAAGATATAAGCATATTACGTCTGCAAGGGATCACGCGTGTAATGAACGTGGTACTAGGTGGGTGCGCCTGATCGTCACTGTCCACCATCACGGCCAGAGGCGGAAGCCATACAAGCCCAAAATCCGGGCTAGCTATCTTTATCTCTTTCTTACCCATCAATACTGCCTAATAATGAGATATAACTATTTATAGGTTCATATAGCAAATAGTACGAGATTTTAAGCCGGGTATGCGTATGAAGTTGTACACAAGTCTAGTGAAATGCGAAATTGGCGCGTGCGCGTGTTGACGGCCGACTTCACTTCATTGCTATTAGTTGCAGTTTCAATTTGCAATTAGTTTTGTTTGTTGTTTGTTTGAGCGGTCAGAAGTATTTTGTTTGCAGTGTTGTGGTTTAATTGACAATGGAGGAAGTAGTGCCTTCTGATTGTGATTATTTAGTGTGTACCTACGCCTGATTTGTGTACTTCTCAGCTTAATAGATCGGTGTACAAAACTCATTGGTTAGTTGGTTGTTCTCTCTCACTCTAATAAGTTATATTGCTGGTGTTGTATTTTCTTTTCGAACGACAAAAACGTTTGGAATACCTTACATATACATCTGGATATGACTATTTAAATAACTTAGCTGGCGCCATTAAAAGGCACATGAATTTCCATGTGCCTTTTAATGGCTGCCAGCATATGAACGCTGTGATTTATTTTAGTGATTTTGGTAAACAGCTAATTGAGACATCTTTATCGCGCCAATGAGGGTTTCCAGAATGTATTATGTCACCAGCTGGCAGCACCGTGGCGAGAGGTCTAGGTGTCAAAATCCACCAATCATATTCAATCATCATCAATTTGATTGGTGGATTTTGACACCTAGACCTCTCGCCACGGTGCTGCCAGCTGGTGACATAATACATTCTGGAAACCCTCATTATCCGAGGAAATTACAAAAACGTATGTCTCGGCTTGCCCTGAAACCCCAGGCACGCCACTGACCACGGTATCTTGCGGAATAGCAAAGAAACTTTCCTGTAGTGAATTCATAAAAAAGTATAGTATTATAAAAAATATTGGTTCTGGCGCTTCGCCGGCCGCGGCACGTTCGCTTCGCTCGCTCGGCTCGCGCGCTGTAGAGTCTGTTACACTCCTCCTCGCTTCGCTCGTCGTCGTATATTTCGACTTGTATATGGCCTACTTTTCTGGCACAGTTTCGTCGGTCGTACTTATCAGTTGGACTCACAGTTAATCTAATGTACTTAACCATTTTTTTGCCAAATAATCATTATTATAATAGAAGTATGTATTCCAGATTATACCAGTACTTCATTATACCCACATAACGTTATATCGAACGTAGTTATATCACATATACGTTATAGCATATTAATGTAAGATTAATAGTTGTTAAATTACAAGTTCATTATACCTGATGATAGTTATATCATATAAAAATATACCAAATATTGATATACCAATGTGGGCTCAGTTGCCCATGAAGGCACCAATAGTGCATTAAAGACTATCGTTTAGCATAAATACAGATAAAACTATTGATATGTGTATTATTTTGTATTACTATGTTCTAGGGGTTTGAACTGAGGGTATTTTTAAGCCATATCTGTTATAAGGTTTTTTATTTATTTTTTATTTTAGGGACTTTATGATGCTTTCAATATCGTCAAGCAAATTAATTTCGAACAAGCCTATCGAGCTTAATTTGAGACTCTTTCACTGACTCCTTGGTGCGATTTAAAGAAGCAAAAGGTTAGTAAGCTGCCTACACATGTTGCCTAAGTATCCTCTTCACGATTGCTCCACTGAGCAGCTGCGGAATAACTGTGGTGAATTATTATTTTTACATAAATACGATTTTTCATCCCACGTTTTGGATTCTCTTCAATTTCTGATGCAAACAGCTAAAAGAATCAGCTAAAAACCAAAGCCTAACGGACATTCATGGCGTTGAATCATCTAGAGCAGGTCGATAGAAACGCTCCATGATAGTTATATTGGATGTCATGTCAACACAGACCAGTCTGTGGATGTCAGTGAGTTGTCGTAAGTAACATACCGTATTCTCTAAAAGGCCACCATGTACAGACCCAAACCTTTTTTTTTAACTAAAAGAAATGATTACACTATGCCCAGTGGTTTAGCTTTACGAATCATGTGTAATTGCGGCTCGCATAGTACGATTTTTTTTGGTGTAATATCGTTTTGTTCGCACATCGTCAATTTTCTTGTAGTATTTGTCCGAAATCGTTATTGTTACTCGATAGAATTGATTAGATTTTGTCTAAACCATATGCTTTACGTCGAGCTCCCAGGACGAAATGTGTACCTTATTAAAGCACTATTTAAACACATATGTAATTTTTAAATAAAAATGTGATACCAAAAAAAACGGCTAAGTAAATTTGTTTTGTATTTCAAAAAAAAATCAAATCAAAAATCTTTATTCGGGTAAATTATGAAATAATATTTTTCACGGGGCCGGAATGTCCAAGTAAGTGAATATACACCTGTAACAGGAGATCCCGCTCTTCCACAGTAGCAGCAAGTATTCAATATCACCCGAAGTAGACTTAAATAAAATGCATTGATTAGTTACATTAATTTACAGATCTTAGATAGTCTTTATTAATTTTTATTTATTCTATATGCTTATTTATTTACCATAATAACTGTGGACATGTTGTGTGTGTGTGTGTGTGTGTGTGTGTGTGTGTGTGTGTGTGTGTGTGTGTGTGTGTGTGTGTGTGTGTGTGTGTGTGTGTTTGTGTGTGTGTGTGTGTTTGCGTGTGTGTGTGTGTGTGTGTGTGTGTGTGTGTGTGTGTGTGTGTGTGTGTGTGTGTGTGTGTGTGTGTGTGTGTGTGAATGTGCGAATTCTTTTTGCAAAAATTTACCGACATGTTGGCAGGAGAGCAACCTTAGTTTTTCTTCTACGCTCATTATTATAGCTTACATATGGCAACGTTTTGTGTAACCTCAAGAGAGCGTGTAGGATATATAGTTTCCTCATGGTTAGCACGTCACAATAACTATACAGATCTATGGTTGGATACCGATATGGTTTGAAGTACATTACTTTTAGCAAGCACCGTTGCCCCCTCTCCACATCTATAAATTTAGTTTTTGCTGCACCTCCCCAAGTTGGAATACAATAGGTCATAATGGACTGTGCCAGTGTCATATAAAGTTGATTAAGGAGTTCTTTTGAGGTAATATGCCGTAGTATTTTAAAAATCCAAATTAAAGTTTTCTTACCCTATTGTTTATGTGTTCAATATGTTGTTGCCATGAGAGTCTCTGATATATAATGACTCCAAGATATTTTGTAGAACTGACCCTTTCTATCAGAGGACAATCACAATGACGAGGGCTCGT
Source organism: Epinotia bilunana (assembly GCA_947049275.1). NCBI lineage: Eukaryota > Metazoa > Arthropoda > Insecta > Lepidoptera > Tortricidae > Epinotia > Epinotia bilunana. Next base: position 154,466 of record OX346277.1, on the reverse strand, counting down.
GTTCATATGACAAGTGTGTATTTTTATTTTGCAATTTTGAGGTGGTTGGTTTCTGTTGTACTTTGAAAACATATAATTCGTTTTAGCTGTGTTTAGAGATAAGAGATTAGACGCGAGCCAAGTAGAGATTTCAGCAAGACCTACTTCGGCGTCCCTATGGATTGCGTCCCAGCTAGTGCCTCTGAATACAATTACGGTGTCGTCAGCATAAGAAGAAACTCGCCCGTTCCGAGGTTTGTTAGGTCGTTAATGTAAATTAGAAATAGGGTGGGGCCAAGAACACTACCCTGAGGGACGCCAAACATTACCTGAGTCTCGTCACTTACGTAATTCCCTATTTTCACTTTTTGGGTCCTATTTTGCAAGTAATCCTCCAGTAATTTTAAAGCTTTATCTCGTAAGCCAATGCGTTCCATCTTTTTAACCAGAGTAGGAAGATAAACCGTATCAAAGGCCTTTTTCAAGTCGAGAAAAACCGCGATACATTTTTCTCCTTTGTCCAGGTTGTTAGATATCAGAGTAGTGAGTGCCAGAACAGCGTCCTCAGTCGATCTACCTTGTCTGAATCCGTACTGGCAATCAGAAAGTAAGTTATATTTGTTTAGGTAGTTGACAAGACGCTTATTAATTAATTTTTCAATAATCTTTGATATTGCAGTGAGGACAGAAATTGGTCTGTAGTTATTAGGCTCTACTCTTATCCCGCTCTTGTGCACCGGAGTTACAATAGAACGTTTAAGTATTTTTGGGAAGATTGAATTGTCAAAACAAAGGTTGGCAAGGTGAGCAATTACTGGGACAACAACAATTTTTGCAAGTTTGAGAAATTGTGTTGGTATATTATCACAACCAGTATTTATACTAAACGATACCGTCTTTATATCCTTTAACCATTATATCGACCAATAATATATCAAAAGTTGTTATAGCGACCGTTACCTACGCACCCGAAATATTAGGCTACTTTGGCTACTAACTATATGATGCTGACAGTAGGTGGTTAAAATACGGCAGCATACCTAACACAGCGGTGGCGGGGTGGTATGGAACGGTGCTCCCGACGGGCTGCTCCCAGCGGAGCACGCCGGGTTCGAGTCCCGGTGTGCTTCGCTGGTGTGTGTGTGCTCCGCGGAATTTTTGTCCGACTACGGCAGAGCCGAAAGGAATGGATATAATTTTAGCTGTAACGTGTGTTCCATCGTAGCGTTAAAGATACTGAACCGATTTTGATACATGATCGTGTCAATCGATTCTAAATTATGCTGCAGGTGACATACGGTACCTGTTGTATGTCAAAAAAATAGTTTTATGAACTTTTATTGTTTTTTTTTCTTACCAGCAGGTGCGATAAAAGTGTGGTGTATTTTCCACATTAAATTACATAACATTGTTTAAAAATAGGTCCGACACTCCTTTTTAAAGTGATTCCTTCGGACTGTAGAAATAACATTGGGCCCATTTTTGCAGTCTGCATTAAGGTGGAGGCGGAGTTCGTGGGCGTCAAGGAGGAGCCCGGCAGCGGGGGCGAGCGCGAGAGCGCGGACCCGAGTGAGAGCGAGACGACGCATGCTGCGGATGATGAGCTGGACGGTAAGTTACGAAGTTACACAGAGCATTATTATTGACTATTTTGTTCGACATTTATTTATTTATTATCTATTTATTCAATCCGGATTGTTTGATACATAACCATACCTCATATTCTAGCGCTTTCTGTGTGATCATGTAATTAGGTTTTTTGTTACTATTCATGCAAAAAGTAAGTGTAAGTTTTATAGCAGTTGGCCACTTATTTTTTTTTTGTTTTTAAATAAATAACGTTATTTTAACTTTCATTCTTTTATTGACGGGGTTAAATACAGTAATTTTAACTTAAGATTATTTATAAACCGACTGACCCAGAAGGAGGGTAATGTTTCTCGAGCGTATGTATGTATGTATGAATGTATGCGGAAAGAAAACTCCATTCCTTGGGCTACAGTCCAAACGGCGTGATGTATTTTGGTAGGTATACGAGGAGTCGCGGGATTCCTCCTAGTCGTGTCGTGGGAGTGGCGTACTGATGTATATATGTATGTACATACTTTAATGTACACAAGACACGGGTAAAAATACAGACAAAAAAAGTTAAATCGGTACAAAGGCGAACTTATCCCTGCAAGGGATCTCTTCCAGTTAACCTTTGGGCAATTGAGTTGAGATCAGGAACAAAAAGATAGATAAACACGTGTACAGACGTATTTACCTTGACGCTACAGTAAATTAATCTTAATACATATATATACTACATGCAAGTACAAATAAAAAATAAATAGTATACACATACTATATCAATCAATCAATCAATTATTTATTCTGCAAATAGGCCACCAGGGCACTTTCACATGTCAAACGGTAATTTACAATAAATAATAATAATAATCTTACACAATAATAATTTAAAATTACATATATATAAAAGGTTAACAAACTAAATGTCACTAAGTTAATTTAAACAAAACAAAATTAATTAATAATAATAATAACTATACTCTCGCTAGATGGCTGGAGCAAGGGTCAAGGGTCAGGTACAGCAGACGGTACTCCTGGACACTGCGCGGATAGTCAGGAGGTTCCTGTCTCTGGCGCCCTGACCACCGGCAGCTTAGGCCCCGCCTCGCTGCCGGCGGTACGGTACCCTAGGTTAGGTTTTTATAATCATTTTATGTTCTGTATGTATAGTTTTATATTTTACTTTTTATATAGTTATTGTAAAAACCTAACCTAAGACGAAAAATGAATAAAGAGAATAATAATATTATACGATAGGCTTATTATACGATAGATGTTTTTTTTAAAGATAAGTTTTAATGTATAATAGACAGTGGCATGCAATATAGAATGGTATTAAATTATGTGACAGCTAAAGTAATTAAATTGTTTCGCACTTTGTAATTTGAATGACTATTGTAAATATATCATTAATTGTTTCCATTTGACATTATTTAATTGGATTATGTGACGCCATAGATTTGACGCCATAGATTTAAACTATTTTGTATCTCTATATTTAATTGAATATAATGATAATGACTGCTAAGACTGTAAAATGTAATAGAGCTAATATAAGAAGGATTGACATTTGAATTTGTTTGCATGGAAATTGTAAAAAATTGACAATAGTTTCAAGAAATATTCACATGCCTATCGGCCGAATATATAATGGATCAATGTATATATTTATAAGCTATAACACCTTATGTACCATATATTCTGATTAATAAATTATGATTGATTGTTTGATTGAATAATTTATTTATTCACGAAGTAAACTTATTTCTATTAACATTTTCTTCTGCCAAACCGCAATGCGGTTTGTTGGCAGACGATGCTCCAGTTTATGCACAAATATATGTTTACAGTCGCGACATTATGTAGGTATGTAAGTTAGTAAGTATTAAGTAGGTGTAAGTAATATATAGCACAAACAAGTTTATAGAATGTATTTAACTATAGGTATTACAAATTTAATGTATCTTTGAATTTGGATAGTAATTCAGTGCTTGTTTTATATTTAAATGATTGTTTAGTTTTACATGTTCGTTTTATATCTGATGATAAATTGTTGATAATCTTGGGACTAGGCAAAATACGACCATTATTTGATATAAGGTCTGTATCAGCATTAACAAGAAGTTAATGATATTAATTCAGTATTCCAGAGACGTATTAAGATCTCTGAGCGTCCAAATACAATTAATAATTATTCTAATATTCTAAGAGGTGTATGCGGTCTCTAAGCGTCAAAACAAAAAAGGAACATTAATGTAATATTGTCAGAGATGTACAGGGTCAATAACAATAAAACGTGTCAAGATCAGAATGATGTCTCCGGTCAATACGATAACAATAATAATAACAGTAGTATATACTATAACTATATATATTTTAGATAACCGACAAAATTTCATAACCGATTATTGTATCGGTTACAGCAAAAAATATCAGATTAATCGGTTATAACCGATTATTTCTAACTTTGAAAAAAAGTCAAAGAAATATGATCTAAAGCTCTAAACGTGGAGCTATGCTGCGGGCGACTAATAAATTAAACGCAAACGATGTTAGGTACTTATCTATTTTTTTAATCAACAAAAAAAAAATGCTAGCAAATTCTACGAATTCTTCCATCTCGAGGTGTTTACACTACTACTACACAAGCTCTGAAATAAATAAAATTAGAATGTCAGTTCCATTACTTCGATTGTAAGTACCTAGTTGCTTTATAATTATTAATTAAAGTAAAATAACAACTTAAGGGGCTCCACGCGCTATTTGGCTAGTTTTGACGAGTTTTGAGTTGACATTCCTCCGTAAAAACTATAGATTTAATATTAATAATGGCACAAACACTTATCAGCTCTTCAATCCTTGATCTACGTTTGTACATTTTTTTTTACATATTAGATAGATATTAGTATGTTGTTTATGCACTTTATATATGAAATCTACATATAACTGTTCCTTATTGACGTCTCTAACAACCCACGAGAGATTTTTATTTTTAACTTTTTAGCCAAGATATAGAATTTGTAGAGCGTGGCTGGTAGTGGTAGAGTTACGCCGTGTGGAGTAGGAAGCTTGGCGCTAATTGCGATCTGATATCTTTTTTACGCTGAAAGTATGAGCTATGGAGTCTTGGCATCCCTTTACATGTTTTTGGTGGGATCTCATTCCTTTTTACAAGCTTTATAGTAACTTGACCTGTTCGTATGTAAGTATATAAGTATGTAAGTTGTCCGTCAAAATTTGCAATCCATTTTTCAGTCACTTACCGTTATCCGATTGAGCTGAAATTTTGGGTATTGGTATAGTTTGGATGACAATTCAATATTATGGTACCATCGAGCCGATCTGATGATGGAGACAGAAGGTGGCCATAGGAATTCCGTATTTAACCGACGTAACCCCGTTGAGTTTGGGCTCGTTTGAATCGTCTCAATTTGTAGTTGATGCTGGTATACAGAAAAGTACAGGAGGGGGGGGGGGGGGGGGGGTAGAAGTTGCAATTTTTTGGATTATTTTGTTGATTGTGTACTAATACTAGCTTACATACCAAAATTCAGCTTTCTAGGACTTAAGGAAGTACCCTAGAGGTTTTGATGATCAACATCAGTCAGTGAGTCAGTGACACAACTGCTTAGCCAATAACAGGTCGCGCGCGCGCGCGCGCGTGTGTGTGTGTGTGTGTGTGTGTGTGTGTGTGTGTGTTTGTGTGTGTGAGTGCGTGCGTGCGTGCGTGCGTGCGTGCGTGCTTGCGTGCGTGCGTGCGTGCGTGCGTGCGTGTGTGTGTGTGTGTGTGTGTGTGTGTGGACATTAATTATTATTCTTATATATATGTTCGTAACCAGCCACGAACCCACGGCCACGCACGCGGCCAAGGGGGTTATTATTGCCTCTCAAAGTCAAAGTCAAAGTCAAAATCATTTATTCAAAATAAATTCTTCGAGAACACTTTATTTTACTCTTTATTTTACTTGCAATTATAACCGATTTGCATTCCCTAATATTAAACAGACTATTAGAGCTATCGGTGCTAGCCATCTTGGCTCCATATCAATGTGAAAATCTTCCATCCAAGTGTTCAAATACTGTATATCAATATTCCCCATAGCGATAGGTACCTATAACATGACCATTAACAATCAAAATCATAACTTTATAAGATCGTTTTGAACTACGGCGCGGCGTGCTGTTGCCGCTCCGTGCCGATATTTCACGCGGTAGCATTTAAAGTTAAAGGTATTACGCCTAAGAAATGGATCTTGACATCACGAAATTGTAGCTTGTCAAGTTGTCAATCATGAAATATCTTGAGAGAATAACGCCTATGAGATGGACAGACGCACTCCTACATTTGTGCACAAGGAAGGTGGCCTTGGGAGACGAATGGCGACGGATTGTCAAGCTTGCCCTCGCGTCCTTGCGTCACGACCCCTCTGCCAGGTGTGAAGCGACTAAGAAGAAGAACATCGCTGAACCAAGGACGTTGCTTGACTATAAATGCGCGTCAAATATCGTTTGAAGTATAACGTTTTTTGTAAAATAATGTTAGGAACGATAATGTTATAGGAAAATAGCGGTATTCAAAGGATGAATAGGAGTTAATAGATTCTATGTAAATACGAGTATCTGGTTTAACAAAGCAGCCTTTTTAGGAAAGGAAGTTTGTTCAACAAACGCGCGCGCGAAGCGACTTGCCAACAAGTTGTGCTAGACGATCAGGTGCTAGGCAGTTTTTCTCATGAAATTAATTTAACGAGTATTGTGATGTGGAGGTTCCCACGTCGGCCTGTCGCTGCTCGGAGCACTAGCCCGTACACTTGACCACTTGTGTGTTTGTTGCAGACAAGGACCCTATCTCGGCGCGCGCTCTGCCCCCCGCCCCGCCGCCGCGCTCCTCGCGCATCCACGGCGAGCCCGTCTCCTGTGAACTATGTGCTAAAAAGTTCACGCAAGCGAGCAATTTAAAGGCGCACATGCTGATTCACACGGGACAGAGACCGTACGCCTGCAATATATGCGATCAGCGGTTCAGGAAACTGAGCACTCTGAAGAAACACGAACTGATTCACACTGGGGAAAAGCCGTTCCAATGCCGTCAGTGCGACAAGCGGTTCAGGTTGTCGGACACTCTCAAGAAACACGAGCGGCTGCACACAGGAGAAAAACCATACTCCTGTAAAATATGTAAAAAAGAGTACATACAGCTGGTGAGTTTAAGGAGGCATGAACGTTTCCACCCGGAAGAGTACCCCGACGCCACTCCGCTCTTCACGCACCCTTGCCGTATTTGTGAAAAGCAGTTCGAGTCACCAAGTGATCTGAAGAGACATGAACGGACGCACACGGGAGAAAAACCATACCTTTGCAATATATGTAACAAGAGCTTTGCACAAATGGTGACGTTGAGGCAACACCAACGAATTCATACTGGAGAGAAACCGCACTCCTGCAAAATGTGTTCAAAGACGTTCGCAGACTTGAGAACTCTGAAGGACCATGAACGGATACATACTGGCGAAAAACCTTATGCCTGCAATGCGTGCGACAAAACGTTCTCTCGGTTAAATACTTTAAGGAAACATGAACAAATCCATACGGGGGAAAAACGATTTTCATGCAAAGTGTGTCAAAAGCGTTTCAGGCAATCGGGTGCGTTAAACCTGCATGTACGAATCCATACAGGAGAAAAACCATTCACCTGTGAAACGTGTCACAAGGAGTTTGCACGACATGACGCTCTGAAGAAACACGCGCGGATCCACTCAGGAGAGAAACGATACAGCTGTGGAGTGTGTAAAAAAGAGTTCACAGATTCGGGCAACTTGAAGAAACATGAACGCATCCACACCGGTCTAAAACCATACGCATGTGAAACGTGCAAGCGGGAGTTCACAGACCTGAGCCATTTGAAGAAACACGAGCGGATACACACTGGGGAGAAACCGTACACGTGTAAAATCTGTAATAAAGCGTTTGCAGTGTCGAGTACTTTGAAGAAACATCAACAATTAATTCACTCCGGCAAATCAAGCTAAGTCTAAGGGTGGGTTGCACCAACTTACGGTATTTGTCAGGTAAACGTTAATTTTGCGACGGCAGCTGTTAGAATGACAATAGAAACTGTCAAATTTTCCTTTTAAAGGTCCGTTATTGTAGTTATTCAGATTTTAACGAACAGCGCTTACGTGACACATGAATCAGAGGTACAACCCACCCTAAGTCGTAGCGTGAATTTGCGAAACTGAACGAAGTTGTAAAAAGTATAATTGCTTATACTAAAAAAATACTGAAAGTCGAGTTTCTCAGTCGGCTCTTCGGAAAAAGCGTTGGTAAACTCGGATTTGTAAAGTACCCTTGCGGTCTGGGGCCCATTTCTCAAAAGCTTGTAACTTGTAATACAAGCGGACGCCTCTTTATTATTATTATTCTAGTAGTGGCTCCGGACTGTGACAGCCCTTACATCACTGCGACCATCGCTGGTCTATTGTGATCGCCACTTACTACAATTCTTGGTCAAGTCCTGCGAACTCGAAGAATTGCAGGATACTGTTGATCTCAAGAAATTTAATCTCCTCCGGGCACATGATGTGTTTTCTCAGGAAGGAGTTACGGCTGAGCATAAGGCAGGGGCAATCAGTTAGGATGTGTGTAGGCGTCTCCTCCGCAGCAAGGCAGAGTCTGCACTGCTGTTGTGTAGGCGTCTCCTCCGCAGCAAGGCAGAGTCTGCACTGCTGTTGTGTAGGCGTCTCCTCCGCAGCAAGGCAGAGTCTGCACTGCTGTTGTGTAGGCGTCTCCTCCGCAGCAAGGCAGAGTCTGCACTGCTGTTGTGTAGGCGTCTCCTCCGCAGCAAGGCAGAGTCTGCACTGCTGTTGTGTAGGCGTCTCCTCCGCAGCAAGGCAGAGTCTGCACTGCTGTTGTGTAGGCGTCTCCTCCGCAGCAAGGCAGAGTCTGCACTGCTGTTGTGTAGGCGTCTCCTCCACAGCAAGGCAGAGTCTGCACTGCTGTTGTGTAGGCGTCTCCTCCACAGCAAGGCAGAGTCTGCACTGCCTTGTGTCACACAGTCCTAACGTTTGCATGTGCTTGTTTAGGCGACAGTGCCCTGTAAGCACCCTTACCAACATGCGTAGACGGTTCCTGCTTAGCGCCAAGGCATCAGAAGACGCCTTTTTGCTAAAGGCTCTAATAAGCGCCTTGGAATGTTTCAGTCCTGGTATAGCTCTCCAGGATTGAATACTCTTGTAGAAACAATAGGTCTTTAGAGTGAGCTTGGTCAGACTTTTGGGGATGCCACAGAACGGCTCTTGTCCGCAGTCGCGTCTCTACGCCTCTTTTCCACTCCTTCTATTAGAAAGTGACTTCCGCTTGTATTACAAGCTTTTGAGAAATGGGCCCCTGCTAGCAGCATATGGTGTTTTGAGTTTAGTAATACAATACACGTCGCAAGGTGATTAGGAAGCAAAGTATACCAGAAAGTTTCTGACCACATACACCTATTTTATGTAACGTGGTCCTTACCGTGTTGAAGCAGCTAGGCTCATAGGTTAAATATTTTGGTCATACTTGTGCAATAATACAGAACAAGGCGCGGAAAACTTTATTTCTAGAGCCGTTATGATATTTTGGCGCGCTTTCTTGTGTCAGATATTAACGCAAGTGATTACGATTTGCGGCGAGTCGTCTCACTCGCTACGGAGAGTACATTTGTTTCAGTATTGTTCTACAGATGGCGTTGTAGTCATGTATGTACAAAATGTATAATTAAGATTATTTCAGTAACTTAAAGTTGTGATTATTGATTGTTTTATTATTTATTTATATTTCATAAGTCTCACGACCTGTTTTACCATTCTGTTTTATGTTATTATATGTTGTCAAGAAGTTGCGGTGTTCTTATTCAATATACTTAGGGATTGCGCCACGATTGGATTGGCATCAGGAGAAAATTAATTACAATGCTTCAAAAACAGCTTTTTTATCAAAAAGCAGATTAGGTTTGTCGACCCGAATATATAATAAACTGCCAGCAAATATTTTGAAATTAGAAAATGATAAAGAATTTAAGACTGCGTTATATAACTTTTTAGCATCCAAAGCCTATTACTCCGTTCAAGAATACCTTAATGACCTACATTCTTAGTATTAGCAACTTCTGCATGCGATACACACGACGTCCATATAGTATATATGCATGTCCTGTGACCAAGCATGTAGCTCTGTATTTATTATTGAACCACCTATTTGTACCATGTTTAAGCGAATAAATGACTGATTACTGATTGGATGTCACAGACCTCAGGCCGCCCAAGCCCTGGGACACTGGGCCTTGGGGCAAATCCACCACTGATTGTATTTTGGGAGTCATTTTCAAATGTAATCGTCTGCTTTCAAATCTCATAATCATCTCATAATCAAATATAATAGTGGTCGGACTAGGTTTCATCCCGTTCTAATAATTGCACATGAGCAAGCGGGTTGCACCAACGTGCACCTGCAGACCGATCAACGTTAAATATGGCGCCGCCCGCTGTCATTCCATAGAATCATGCAAATCTATACATTCAGATTGTAAGGAACACCGCTTACAGTAGTACCACAAATATAAGTTACGTCGGCAATCTTCGTCCACGCCGACGAGTGCTGACAAGTACCGAATGAAATCGAACGTATGACCATTTCAATAAAGACTTTGTTGCACAATATTTCATTTCATTTCGTTTATTCAGTCACAATTTACATTGTATACGAATTTTAGGTACATAAAAAGTTTATATGTAAGGTACAATATGCAATGAAGACTCGTGCTTTCCCGCTCATGGCGCCAGGCAAGATGGCGGGCGCCGGAGCTGCCGGCGTCGCGCGCAAAATTTCGGCCAATGGGCGTTGAAGATTTTACCCGCGCAAACGCGCTGCCTTATGATTGGTTAAAATGTTTTCAAAAAATGCTTTCTGCGCAGGTACATCGTTGTAACTTATATTTGTAGTACTGTTGTACGATTACATACGGGTTGGTGCACCCCCGGTTTATGACAAATGGAATTTGGGATGGTGAGTAATAAACTCTCGTAATTTTATATTTTCGACGTTTTATTGCAATGTTTAAACGCAGTTAGCTTATAACACAACGCAATATCCAAAATACAATACGTACATTTGACATAAAAAACAAATTTAAATTTGTTTTTTTTTTATAAAAATAATCTTTCAAAGAGTACAATAATTATGAATATTGAATATACTTGACTAAGGCACGTCGCATGTACGTAAAATACTGTTACGATCAGGCTGAATAATCTATCTCTCTCTCACACACACATTAGTGCTGGTGAACATGTATCTACCAAATAATGAAGACACGTGTATCTCCATAATAATAATTTCGCCGCATTTAGCAACAGAATGTGTCACCAGTTTGTAAGTCATTTATCAGTTCTTTGTGTTCTGTTTTGCGATACTTGCTGTAATTTTGTCGGTATTTCTTCCATGTCATGGCGTCTGGTATCCACTGAAAGTCGGACATGCGTGTTTATATCACTACATAGTATAAAACAAAGTCACTTCTCGCTGTCTGTTCCTATGTGTGCTTAGATCTTTAAAACTACGCAACGGATTTTGATGCGGTTTTTTTTAATAGATAGTGATTCAAGAGGAAGGTATAATATAGTGCCCGTGCGAAGCCGGGGCGGGTAGCTAGTAATATATAAATATAAGGCTTTAATTTTAGGTAAGCGTCTAGCACAAACCCTGTTAGGGCCCTGTTCGCAGCTTTCAATGGAGACGCCATCAGTCTGGCTACTTCTCAGGATGAACGGGATAGCGAGTGTTTGTTACCAGCTGCCTTTAAGTCTCGGTAGCTCGCGGAGACCACACACTCTGTTCTAGACCGCAACACAGTTTCCTATCATAAACTCGAAAATCGTAATTCCGAATATTAAAATCCCGAAAACGTTTCCCTTTTTTTTAGTTGGCCGAATTTTTGTTTGCCCGAAATTTCATTTCCCATATTATTATTTTCCTAATTCTCAGTTCGTTGCAATTTTATTTCGCTTATGATTCGAATAGACACTTAAGTTTTAAGTGCCGAAAAGTGTTAAGTCCGAAATATTATTATCCCGCTATATCAAAAGATCGAAATAATTCGATAATTTGGTTTGCTATTTTATTTGCGTAGGCGTCAATATTAATTGCTTGACCCTTAGTGTGCGTAAGTAAGTCAATAAATTTTATTTATGAACATTGTCATGTCATTTGGAAAAGAAAAAAGATTTAAGTGAGGTTAAATTCCTCAAATAAATAAGTAAAATAATATAAATACTACTGTTAATAAAACTGTTATATTCATCTAATTATTAGACACTTTAACCAAAACTAACCGCCAGCGTGTCGACGTCACCCCGCTTCGCGGGGTGCCTATTTCCGCTCTAAGGGACAGAAGCGAACCCTAACCTAACCTACAAATAATACCATTGTTAGGATCACTTGTTATTTTTTTACTGTGGGGGGTCTACGCCCCCCGAGCCCCCTCGTTGCGCGTTTAGAGAACTCGTGCAGCACTCTAGTTGCTTAAATATTTGGACCTAATCTAAGCCCCTTTTCTATTAATTGTTTATTTTTTAAGGTCACAATTTTAAATGTAACCTAACCCATTTATTAGTCAAAGTTTATTTTCGCATTGCAATTTTAAAATGCACTTCTGTAGGGTTTTTAGCATATCTGAATGTTTTTTTAATCGCGGCGGTAAAAATGATATTAGGCAAAATGAGATTTCGATTTTACGTAGCATCGGAATTATGAAAAGGCGGTTAACAATTCGATTGTCAAATAATAAAGTTGGCAATTGTTCTTCGGGTTATTGAGTTTCGGGAAAACGATAATGTGGGAAAACAAACCAGCGACATTTCAAAAGTATGGTAAACAAGGTATATGGATTATAAGAATTCGGTTAACCATTTTCGGACAAGTGAAAATTGAGCAAGTTCGAAACTTCGATAGGTTACCCCGCAACAACCTAACGTGTAATCAAACTTTGCTCATATCTCTTGTGTGAATCTGTTGATGTTTCTTCAAAGTGCCCGACACGGCGAACGCTTTCTTACAGATGTTACACTCGTATGGTTTCTCTCCAGTATGTATCCGCTCGTGTTTCTTTAAATGGCTCAAATCAGAAAACTCTCTTTTACACGTTTTACAAGCGTATGGTTTTAGACCGGTGTGGATGCGTTGATGTTTCTTCAAGTTGCCTGAGTCTGTGAACTCTTTTTTACACACTCCGCAACTGTATCGTTTCTCTCCAGTGTGGATTCGTTCATGTTTCTTCAGAGCGTCCAATCGCGCGAACTCTTTTTCACACGTCTCGCACGAGTACGGTTTCTCTCCTGTGTGGATTCGTTTGTGTAGATTTAAAGCACCTAGCTGTCTGAATCCCTTTTTACAAGTTTCGCAGGAAAACCTTTTCTCCCCCTTGTGAATTTGTTCGTGTCTCTTTAAGGTACTCAGTTGTGTGAACTCCTTTTCACACATACAACAGGGATAAGGTTTTTCTCCGGTGTGTATTCGCTCGTGTGTCTTTAAACTGGTTGTATGTGTGAACTTTTTTTTACATATACTGCAAGAGTATCGTTTCTGCCCAGTGTGGGCTTGTTCGTGTCCTTTCAAAGATTCTAACAGTCTGTACCGCTTTCCGCATATTTTGCACGAGAATGGTTTCTCTCCAGTGTGCAGACGTTCATGTCTTTTTAAGCTGTCTAGTTTCGTGAACCGCTTTTCGCACATACCGCAGGCGTAGGGTTTGTCTCCCGTGTGTGTTCGCATGTGTTCCTTGAGTTTACTGGACGATGGGAATTCCTTGGTACAGATGTCGCAGGAGCGTGGTTCCCCTCCCGTGTGCGCGGCGCGGCGGCGCGCGTGGCCCTCCGGCGTCATCGAGCCTGCCTCTGCAACCAAAACATGGAATAACACTGACTGGGGACCGATTTTTGACTTTCGAGCGCTCGACTCTTTCACTCGAAAACTGTCAAAAATTATGAAATGCTATTTTGAAATGACGATAGAAAAATTCAAAACGTGCGGTATTGACCACTCGTATTTAATTCTACCGGTAGAAAGTAAGTGCCTGTGATTATGACACTACAATAGCATTTACTTTTATTTAATTTTCGAGCGCTCGAAAGTCAAAAATCGGCCCCCTGTGCAGGTACAAATACAAAAAAACCTTACATAATGTCGATTACTTTTCGAAGGGCGATCAGCATTTTATATGTCAACAATATGCATATAAATTGAAGTTGGTGCGGTGGCGGGGGCACGGACGACCGCAAAATTCACGCAGCGCTTGCTCTTAATCTATGAGCGGTTAAAGCGCTTAATTTCTTCCACCCGATAAGATAAGAGCTTAACTTTACTTTTATATCAAAATATAGAATAAATCAAATACAAATTAATTGTCCTATTATTAGTAGTTAATTTAACCCTGAACAGCACGGTGCAAGTAAAAGTAAGTGATAAACCAGTACTGGACTGGTGTCCAGTACTGGTTTATCACTTACTTTTATTGGCAGCACACAGCATATGCTGGATTGGTATCCAGCATATGCTGTGTGCTGCCAATATCGCGTGGGCCCTAAAAATGTAACAGTCCTTCAGTCACATAATATTAATACCTTTTTTTCATGACAGACCTGGAGGTGCGTGCTTAGACATTTGATTAAAATTCCTCGTTTATATTTTCTTGTAGTTTAATCTATCGGGCCGTTTTATAATTCTTTTTCAAGCTGTCCGACTGCGGAACCCTACGGAACTCTTCCTCTAAATTGATTCCTTGATACTGTAAGTCTCTCCCATAATACTCTGTTCCAGCACTGGTTTTTACTTTACTAATTGGATAACACTTGTTTTTTCGTGGGTATGAATGATTGAACATATATGTATGTGTATTTATATATTTATTTACATATGTTTATTTTGTGTAAGCTAGTTTTTTTGCACCACCAATTAGTTATGAATATCACTGTCCTGGGTCGACATTTAGCCGGTGCTAGGTGGAAAACGCTTATTCAATTATGTACGTTATGTATGGCTAATCATTCTAAATAACGCTACATCAAGGATGGACCACAAGTGAATGGGCCAGATATATTTAGTGGAGTTTAGTAAGTTTACCCTGCGACTCTTCTAGCTCGTGCGCCGTCTCACTCGCACCATCTGCACTCTCGTTCCCGCACGAGTCTGCCGTCTCGTTCCCGCACGAGCCTGCCGTCTCGTTATCACACTCCTCGGGTTCCCCCTTTATGAGCTCGGGTTCCACTTTGATGCATACTGTCGACAACCAGACGGCTGTTAGTGGAGTACCTACTCCGCATAAGAGCGCCACGAAGTTTTTAGAGGATACAGATATTAGATAAGTCAGTCATCAGCCAATTGATAGCGTCGTAGGTGCTCCCCGCGAAAAAATCATATGGGCGAATTATTATGTCACGTATTTTTCATTTTGTATAAGGTCACTTTCAAATGATGAAATCTTTTACTTTTCAGGACTTTATGGAACATCATTGTGTACATAGAGCCCATCAGTAGTGCTAGCGGTACACCCCGTAATTCAGTAATATGCGGCAAATGGTGTTAAAGTTTTGAAAATCGGTACGATTGATCTTTAAGCCAAACGAATCAATTTGACCCGTAGCCCGACAAAAAAAACGAAAAAGGAGAGGAGTTATGTCGACATCTTTTTTTTGTATGTATTATAAAAAAATACTTAATGAAATTATTTTCAAAATTGCTTTTTTGAGGTTAAATATGAGGATATCGCGTATAATTTGTGGTATATTGTATTTAAAAAAAATAAGCCACATCGTGTCTGGAGGAGCCCAAACTTGGTATGTTTCGAAAATTGTTTTTGTTTCAATTTAACAAAAATGGCTGAAATATAATGATGTGATATATTTTTAGAATCGGCTTAGTAAGCCCTTTCATTACGTACCATACTCGATAGGTTTCAGAACAAAATTTATTTTTTTCCATACAAAAAAAAGATGTCGACAACTCCTCTCCTTTTCGTTTTTTTTGTCAAATTGATTTGTTTGGCCTAAAGATTAATCGTACTGATTTTCAAAACTTCAACACGATTTGCCAGATATTTTGGCGTACCACTAGCACTATAGGTAATGTTAGGTTCGTTTAATTATTATACATCATCCTCCTAGCGTTGTTCCCGGTTGTGCCCTAAAGGAGCCCGGGGTCCGCTTTGAGACCTAATCCCAAGATTTGGCATAGGCACTAGTTTTACGAAAGCAACTGCCATCTGACCTTCCAACCCAGAGGGAAAACTAGACCTTATTGGGATTAGACCGGTTTCCTCACGATGTTTCCCTTCACCGAAAAGCTAACGGTAAATATTCCGTACATAAGTTCCGAAAAACTCATTGGTACGAGCCGGGATTCGAACCCACGACCGCCGCTTGACAGCCGCATGGCTGAACCACTAGGCTATCGTAGCTGTTTAATTATTATACAGGGCACATAAATCAGAAATGTAGTATTATAAGAGACACTTAGTGGAGTTTATTTCAGATTTTTATAAGCTTCCATAGTGATTAATTTTATCAAATTATAAATGAAACATACAATTAAGTAAGTTGGGTCACTCTACAAAACAGGATGTTACGCCATTACTGATACCATGTGACTATGATTTAAGTTAAGTTTTTTAATAATGATAAAAACCGGCCAAGTACGAGTCGGACTCGCGCACGGAGGGTTCCGTACCAGTATCTATAAAAACGGCAAAAAATCACGTTTGTTGTATGGGAGCCCCCCTTAAATATTTATTTTATTTTGTTGTTATAGCGGCAACAGAAATACATCATCTGTGAAAATTTCAACTGTCTAACTATCACGGTTCATGAGGTACAGCCTGGTGACAGACAGACGGACGGACAGCGAAGTCTTAGTAATAGGGTTTTTACCCTTTGGGTACGGAACCCTAAAAAAAAATTGAGTATTGTTTAATTATTTTATAATCATCATATATTGCATCCATGGTACAAACGACAACACTGTTAACTGACCATCCTGTGTTTATATGGAACCTTATTACAATGCAATTAAGGTGCACCGATGGTCAGTTACCTGTGTTGTCGATAGTACATGCACATACATAGATCTTTCATAATCATATGTTGTGCCTCTTTATAGGTATAGAAGTATAGATTATCAATTCACAAATGTCTATGTTTAGGTGGTAATGTAATGTTCTTATGATTTCTCTAGTCAACCACCTTTAGTGAGCCAGCAATGTAAATTAAATGGGCAAGTTGGTGAATTAGGGTCTGTGTATTAAAAAATAATTGACTCACTGTGTTCCACAAACACCATATCATGTGGCGGGGATACTCCGACGAATGTCACCTCGCTCGCCTCATCTTCCCCCAGGGGCTCCTCCTTCACGCTCACCACCTCCACCTCCACACGGAGTGCTCTGCCTGCCGGGCACTCCACAGCCTCTGCGACAAGTCCTGGTAACACACAATCTACTCAGTTAATAACTTTAGCAATGTTTAAACGCTCTTGGTCATGGAGTTAGTCATGAACTTGGTTAATTGATTTCTGTGGACTGATGTTTTATTTCTAGAATAATATTTGTTATGCTGTGAAATACTTATACAATATAAGTTTATAATTATTAAGTTTATTATAAAAATCATTATGAGTCGTGATGAATAGTTGGAAATGACATTATGTTGTTAAAAAATCTGCCTAAACATAATTATGAGCAATGATGTTGGTAATATAAATGTATATACAGCAAATTTGTAGGCAAAAAAAATATGATAAATGATTACTATGATCAAAAAGCGTTATTATGAAAAATAATAAGACAAGTAATGTTATGTGTTGGGCATTGCCGACCCGATATGTTTGAGGATTCGCCGTGTTGACAGCTGAAGGAACAAATTCCCTCGCTCTCAACACAACGCATCCTCGGGAGCTCTGGCGCCCTTGCTCACCTCCAGGTACACAACACTACTAAAGAGCAAGTAGTAGTGTTATTATGGCCGTGGTCTTCTGCATCTGCAAGGCGGAGGTACTTCCAATGCGAATGCACACTATCCACTATATTATACTATACTATACTATACTATACATGACGTATGTACATTATTTCCATATATCATACGTTTACAGCGACACTACCTCAGGGTTAAATAGGGACTCGTCCGGCTATACATCGTAAAAACCAATATTCTCATAAAGCAACTGAATTCAACTTTCTACATATTTAAGTCTGTACAAATATGATTTATATTTGTTTATTTCTTTCATTTTAATAGTAATGTTTGCTTGTAATAAAAATTCAAGAGAGGAATTCGATTATAAGAATAAGGATTTATTCCTAAAATACATTTATTTAACAAAACAATAATTACTACTACGACGACATAAAGTAATGCAATAATATTAGTGAATTTTCTAGAAAATTAAAATACTACTTGATTACTCAACTATTTTATAACTTGACAGAATATTTTGATAAATTGTATAAATAGATTATTGGTGTACATTGATTAGTATTACCGATGACTTTTTAAATTTTAAATTAGAATTTATATTTTGCATGCCCAACTATGGCGAAACATGCCCTCATGTAAATTAATTCTACTGACATGTACATTTATAAATTATAAGACCTGTGTATGTTTTGCAAAATAAATCATTTCATTTCACTAACTAGCTACTTAAAAGAAAATAAAAAGTGTAAAGTGAAACATCCCGCTCTGTGTCATGCCCAAAGCCAAAGCGAACCAAAGCTCCCCAACATGCTAGTGGCATTTGCCTCGCTGAACAGCAATAGAGGCCGGTTGGACAAGCCATGATCCAGATATTCGAATTTATTATCCTATCCTCCATTATTACCTATCACACAGATCTATTTTATTTATTCGATGTTATTTGCAAGCTTTATTTATTACAAGCTTTTATTTACTTTTACCTGTCCTGTTGTCTGTCTGTCTGTCTGTAATCAAATCTTGCAAGTTATATTTGACCCACTTCCCGGTGACCGATTGAGCTGAAATTTTGGTTATAAGTATAGTTTGGATGACAATTCAATATTATGGTACCATCGAGCTGATCTGATGATGGAGACAGAAGGTGGCCATGGGAATTCAGTACTTAACCAACGTAACCCCGTTGAGTTTGGGCTCGTTAGAATCGTCTCAATGAGTAGTTGATGATGGTATACAAAAAAGTACAGTCAGCAATAAAAGCTTGTACCAAAAATGAATTTTTTGACAGAAGCTTGTTTACTTTCACCTGTCCCGTTGTCTGTCTGTCTGTCTGTCTGTAATCAAATCTTGCAAGTTAAATTTGATCCACTTCCCGGTTTCCGATTGAGTTGAAATTTTGCACGAATATGCAAATCGCGTGACAATGCAATATTATGATGACGTGGAGCTGATCTGATGATGGAGCTGGAAGGTGGCCATGGGAACTCCGTAATAAAACCACATAACCCCATCGAGTTTGGGCTCGTTAGAATCGTCTCAATGAGTTGTTGATGATGGTATACAGAAAAGTACAGTCGGCAATAAAAGCTTGTACCAAAAATGATTTTTTTGTCAGAAACTTGTTTATTATTATTTTTCTTGTAATATTTCACCTGCATCGTGACCCGAGGTACTGGCAGAATATCAGTGCTAGCTCACATGAGCAAAGCAAAACTGAGCCAGTACCTTTTTGGCATTATTGCAACGCACAAGTATGCCTTAATTTTAATTTATAATTCTATTTCCGTACCACAATTGTTTTACTTGTTCTTTTATTGTAAATTTTTTTCTGTTTCCTTTTTTTCTGTATTTTTTGTTTTAATTTTGTTGCAAAATGCCAAATAAATGATTTATCTATCTATCTATCTATTAATGTAGCAAACAAATATTGGTACACTTCAGCCTATGCTATAATATATATTTTGGTATATTATAGCCGATAATGATAACCTGGTACCGGGTGAGAGGCTTTTTTTCATAACTGGTATACCTCGGCCTCTCACCCGGTACCAGGTATACCAGTAATAAAAAAATATTGACATGGTTTTTTTTTCTTAATTTTTTCATAACATTTTATTTTTTATTTATTTATGATATAGGAGGCAAACGAGCAGTCGAATCACCTGATGGTAAGCGATAATCGACGCCCATGGACACTTACACATATATCTTGGCCTCTCACCCGGTACCAGGTTATCGTTGAGTTCCGAGACACCTGTATATATACGTTTTATCATGGGTCAGCAAGTAGTTTTATGTGGGGTCCGGGTATTGTTAAAAAAAATTATCGGGGTCCAGAAAAAAAACCTGATAATGATTGATATTTTTTATTTTTCTCTCAAATTAATTAGGTATAACTTAATTTATAATTCGGTTCACGAGGGGAACAGCAAATGCGAAGTGTGTCTTCAAGATGGGCGTCCTTAGTCTTTAAGGATATTAGTTCTTCACAAAATTCATTTTTGGGAAAGATGACTCGCATAAATATGTCGAGCAAAACATAGTGGACAGATTGACAGTTAATTTCTTGCAATTGCCATACTTTTCAGAAACATTAAAAATTCTTCAGTGGACGTAGTTTTATACATTCGAAAGGAAATATCTTCTTGCAAGTCAATTCTATAAATCTAGTCTAAATGTTTGCGTGTGTGTATGCCAGATAACTAATTGAATCACATCTCATATAGAAATAGAAATAGAAATAGAAAACGTTTATTCGTGACACATACAAAACAATAACAAAAGTGAACACAGAAACAAAAACAACAGGTATGCCACGAAAAGGCCCCGACTCAGCATGGTGCAGGCCTGTTGGCCAGCGCTGGTCTTCCGTACTTACTTGTAAAATAGGTACTAGACTAGGTAATTAGAACAATTACTAAGGCTCGTTACACACCTACCGCCCCAGGTCAGTAAGAATGCCCGGTAAGCAAGCCCGGTTTCTTTTCTGTGCTTATAAGAAAGGAACGGACCAAACCAGAATGGTGCATGCCGAGCCTTAGAGCTAGTTAAAAGAAAATAGTATTATATAATATAGAGCCTAAGAGCTGGTTAAATGAAAATATTATATAATAATATTTTCAGTTAACTAGCTCTAAGGCTCTAGCCTACGTATATAAAGCCCTAGGTATAATTAACAATATTTGGCGGTCCGCGGTTCGACCTTCCGCCTGTTGCAGACGTTATATTATAGCTATGTCTGTGACTGGCTTTCGGTATATAATATTGTGCTAAATAGGACACGCACTCAGAATGAGATTATGAGTTGGCTCATGGGCATGATATACAATATATACGGCACGACTCACCGTTTGGCTCCGTTTTCGCCCTCGCTGTCTCCATTCCACCAGCGTCCGCGACAAGGATCGTCAGCCGCAGCACGACGCGACGGCGGAGAGTGCGGCACACCCACGTACAGTTCAGACACAACAATTCCAGTCACATTAACGAACTATGCTTCATTAAGTGTAATGGATCAAATAATATTAACATATATTTTGTAAAAGGTTAAGAACAAGTAGCATTTTCCATTGATGTAAACAAACACGCGAGATCGTGCATGCTGCTACTCTGGGGATAAGCAGATTATCTACAGCTCGGAAACACATTATTTAAGCTGGTTTTTTATCGGCGTAATCTTATTTTAATTGCATTGCAATTTCTTAAAAGTTGCAAAGGTATTCGGAGTCTAAGAAATTCAACCGCGATGAATTTGGCTTGGCAATGGGAATGCAATACAAATGCAAGAAATAGGATTGGATTGGGATTATTGGGAAATGGGAATAGTTGTCAAAATTGGGGTTACCAGTATCAGGAATTTTAATTGGAATTTTGGTCGTTTCTCCGAACGGGCCGAGGCATCCAGTCCACCGGGCTCCCTCGTTCTTATAGAAATTTGTAAAAAAGAAATAATTTTTGCACTATAAATTATCTGTGGCATTGATTAGCATAGCATAGCATATGTATAGATATACGTACTTAGTTAGTTTGAATGTAATTTGTGTTGTGTACAAATTACCAATACATATTTTGATTTTTAAATCACTTTTCTTATGTATTCTCATATTGTGTGGGGTTTTGCGTTTCTTACTGCGCTCTGATCATTAAATGTTAATCTTTTCATTTCTTAATTTACGCGCTTTCTTCTTCGAGCGTGTCGCAGATATGGAACGAAGTGACCACGGCGCGCCCATGGCGGCCGGGCCCGTGAGGGAGCCCGAGGACGTGCTCCCAGCCCGCGGTGAGTTGAGGTCGCGCTAACACGGGCTGGAGACCAGAAGGTGTAGATTAGCGTATTTCATAGTTAGAACATTACTTACTTACACATAACACATAACGTTACTGTTTATATTTGTTTTTCCAGGTAGTATTTTTACAAGCTTTTATTTAACTTGCCCTGTTAGTATGGGACAAGTCTTGCAAGTTAAATTTGACCCACTGTGACCCCATGGTGACCGATTGAGCTGAAATTTTGGGTATAAGTATAGTTTGGATGACAATTCAATATTATCGTACCATTGAGCTGATCTGATGACGGAGACAGAAAGTGGCCATGGGAATTCAGTACTTAACCGACGTTACCCCGTTGAGTTTGGGTTCGTTAGAATTGTCTCAATGAGTAGTTGATGACGGTATACAGAAAAGTACAGTCTGCAATAAAAGCTTTGATCAAAAATTATCACAACGTCAATTTCCCATGCAATTTCTTCATTTGACAATTAATTATCCAAATTATAAGTAGTAACATGCATCCTTGATGGGAGACTAATAATAAAAAGGAGAATTACCTATGAAAAGTAAGTTAGTTAGTAGGGGGTAATCTCTATTTTATTTTGTGGCTTTGCTCTTGTGTTTGTTGTATTATGCAGGGAAGCCAAGCAGGCACTGGGCACTAGATAGTGGTGATCAATAAAATTTAATAAATGAAATATATTGGATAGAATTTTATTCTGCAAGTAGGCCATAATGTTAGTAACATTGTGGGTAAGCGCAACCGCTCACTTATTTTTATGAGGGGATCGTAGGATAAAAATTACAATATTTGTGTTGCGAACAAGTATTTCCGCTCTTTTATAAAAAAATTACCTCAAAGACGACCCACTTTCGTCTTCTAACCTATCCGCGATCCGAGTCGGTTCTGCCACTAAGTCCCTGTTGTTGCTGTTGCCGTTGTTCTTTGTAAAACTTGAGCGATTTGTTTCTGTTGTTGATGTAAAATTACTTGTTATCATCCCTAGTTATAGTTTGTTTTGAATTTTATGAATTTTGTGAAATGCCTGTTCTATTTATACATTTCATATTTCCAACCAAAGAATATACTAGTATTTTTTCTTATTTGTATCTTGCCAAATGTATGAAAAGGGAACTGTTGCATCGACTATAAACATTATTCGTCCAAGAGTTGTTCCACCAAGTGAAAGATTTGACAAATGATGAGTCTGCCAAAAGTGTAAAGGCGTTATAATAATCCGGTTTATAATAATTCTGCGAATTAAAAAGTTGTCATATAAAATTTTGGTAATCGTTAGTTGTCAAAGTGAATCGTCGGCGAAACGTTAGTTGGCAAATGAAATTCGGCCAAAAAAAGTTCTGCGAAAAGGCAGAACACCCTCCCTAGGTGTGATACAGTCTTGTAAAAATATGGGTGCATAAAACTTACTCATAAATATGTCCCATAACTCCTATGTCAGCGGTTAAGGTTTTGGTACTTATTTATGAGAGGATGTTATTGATACATATTTTTGCACTTGACTGTACAATGACTATTAAATTATGAAGGATTAAGCTATTTCGGGCTCTGGTTTGGGCCATGCATTTCTGTCAGTTATATAGTCCTCAACCATGTAATAAGCCTTTGTCATTAATGTTTTTTTCAAGTAATTCTTAAGAGCTGGAAAGGGTTTATTATAAAAATGGATATGTTGAGTACGCTACCAGGGGAGTGACTAACTAACGAGATGAATAAGAAGATTATAATCACTTTAGAATACTTGTATTAATTCAGTAACAGATTTACATGGGACACGGTTGAACCCCCGTAACGACTCGCGGGCCGCGCTCTGGAACGCGGCCGGCAGTCGCTGTGCTGCGTCAGCTCATATCCGAGTACTCATGCACTGGAATATGGGTCGACTAAGCTAAACTGTCGTTACAGATACATTGACCCGAAAAAGACTTGTCTACTTTGTGGACACGAAACTTTTTACTTGCTATTTAATTTTTATTACGTGTATTAAAATTATGGATATCAGAATTTTTACAGGATGAATCTTTGTATTTTCATAGATGTGTATTGGTACGCTACTGTTAAAATGTAATTTTCTTTAAAGGGTTCTCTCACGGATTTTCTTTGCTCTCCGGTTATATATAGAAAATATAGCTCTTTTTTGTAATACAAAGATTGTCTGTATGTCAGCTGCTTTACCCCGAACCAGAATACCGTATAAAATATGATAATAACTAAGATAAACTAGGCGAGCTGTTTCAACATTGGTCAGTTGTCTAATTTTTCTAATAGCAAATACGGCTGAACTTAGTTTACGCGCCAACACGGCTATATGGGCACTCCATTGTAGATGTTGCTTGTATAGTTTAACTTTTTAAAATGTCTTAGATTATATATTTTTTAAATGTTTTTAAATGTTTGTATCACTATAGTTGTGGTTGAATAATGTTATTATATATCTAGTTGCAAGGTAAAATAAGCTATTATTTTGGGCAGTGCCCATTAGGAGCAGTGCCACGGCGTGTGTCAAGCTGGAGCCCACTGAGGACGCGAGCGTGACGGCGGCGCGGGCCGGCCTGTGCACCGGCCACGGGGTGCTGCTGGGGCCTGTCTGTGTGGAGCCGACCAGCCCGCCAGGTAACTTATTCTCTCAGCTCACCATCTGGTTAAGGGTATGCACTGGAAAATTAATTTACCAAAGTATAAGCGATAAAATATGTCTTGGTGTGAGTAGTCATCTAAACTAATAATAACAAGCATAAATTAAAAAAAAGTATCACAACTACGCAAATCTAACTGAAAAAAAATCATACAAAAGGTAGTCTGGTAGTATGTGAGGGGTAATCTCCATTTTATCCAATAGCTTTGCGCTTGTTTTTTGTAATCTTATTGTGTCATTTTTCGGTAGTGCCCGTTAAGACGGAACCTGTAAACGAAGGCACAGTAAGCAGGAAGCGGAAGTCGCTGTGTGTGAAGCTGGAGCCCTCGTGCGAGAGCAGTGTGGCCGCGTGCGAGAGCAGTGAGCCCGTGTGTGTGAAGCCGGAGCCGTGCGCGGGCGTGAGCGCGGCGGCGGCGCGCGCCGGCCTGTACGCGCGGCACGAGGTGCGCGGCGAGCTCGTGCTGGGGCCCGTCTGCGTGGAACAGCCTCCAGGTAACTTGTTTCCACTTACCATCTGGTTAAAGTGGTCGACCGGGCGTGGGGAGCGAATGCTTCCTTACGCAGTGGCGTGCCTAGGGTTTCAGAATAGGGCAAGCCGAGACATACGTTTTTGTAATTTCCTCGGATAATTGGCGCGATAAATCTTTATTAAGACATCTGTCTCAATTAGCTGTTTACCAAAATTACTAAAAGAAATCACAGCGTTCTTCTCACAATCACACAAATCAGGCGTAGGTTTTGGCGAAGAAATTAGTTGTTTCTTCTGAGCAAAGTTAAGGTGTTTACCTTTCCTTGGCCAAGCAATACTTGTACACACTTTAAATAATCACAATCCGAAGGCACTACTTCAATCCGATTAAACCACAACACAGCAAACAAAATACTTAATGACCGCACTGACACTGACCGGTCTAACAAACAACAAACAAAAGTAATTGCAAACGCAGATTACTAATATGTAGCTATTGCAAATATGCAAATATTAAAATTGCAACTAATAGCAATGAAGTGAAGTCGGCCGTCAACACGCGCACGCGCGAATTTCGCATTTCACTAGACGTGTACAACTTCATACGCAGGCCCGGCTTAAAATCTCGTACTATTTGCTATATGAACCTATAATAGTTATATCTCATTATTAGGCAGTCTTAATGGGTAAGAAAGAGATAAAGATAGCTAGAATAGAAGCCCGCTTGCAAGCCAACGCGTGCGAGCGAGATGACTAACTGTGTCTCCAGCGAGGTCGGCTCGTCATCGCAGCGACAGTGCTGCCAGCCAGCCGCGCCGCGGCGGTGCGTGGTCGAATTTTGTACTACGATGTTGTTAATTTGAAATATGTAATGAGAGCGCGAAGCGCGAATTGAAATAGTTCGTGCTCTCGTTACCTTTGATTTTTGATCGAGAATTAGTTTGGAAGGCAAGCCCGGCTTTTCGGCTTCTATGGCAGTACCGCCACTGTCCTTACGTTGCCAACTTACCATTTATTTGCACAAAGCGATTTGCCTAGTCTTTCTTAATGTGAACTGCTAAGGAATGGAATTCGCTCCCTTCATCAGTATTTCCTGAGAACTACGATCTAGGTTTCTTCAAAACAAGAGTGAATAGGCTATTACTGAACCAGTGAGCTTCACCTTAGGCTCTGGCGTCACTTACATCGGGTGAGACTAGGGTCGATCACTGCCAGGAAAAACGTACATGGCAAAATAATGAGATTTTTAATCGTAAGTCACCTAGTGAACTCTAAAAGTGTTAATCAGTTTAAAAACAGACTCCACAAACTATCTAAAGCAGTGGGAACCTGTGCTAAGTGAAATACGATTAAGACATATCAGCCTCAGCTGCCTGTCTAAAATAGAATAGTAATAATAATTGCTAGTCTTAGACTTAGAATTTGGAAATAAGAAAAAAGGGTAGAGGTCAGGTTGCATTAAGTTTAAAGTCATATTGTTGAGGCATACGTGGATTTACATTATACATACACAAAAGTCCTACATCTATGTGCATAACGTTTTTAATCATAATGTTTAAGAACAAATAAATCTATTTAAGCATACTTTATAATGGACATAAATTGGTTGCTCATAAAACAATTTAACTATACTGTATAAACGCATAAACTGCAAAACGCATAAGCCTATGTTTTTCATAGTAGTAAATGAAGATCGCGACTAAGAAGCAAGTAAGTTACAAAGTTCTCTTTTATGTTGGGTCACAGTCACAGTCACAGTATAGCAAAGGGCGGTCAATATGAAAGTTTACAAACACCTACTGCCTACGTGAAAACGAACTTAATTCACCACTATCTTGGCATTGGTTGATCTCAGAGAAAAGTTTACTTGACGCCCACCCTTTGTATTGTTTTTTGATCAAATCTCAAATTTAATTACTCATCATCAATATTATGGCTTGATAAATGTAATTATTGTGGTTAATAATTATGGTTAAACCAATAATGACTCCGTATATTTATGACAGGGAACAATTATTCCATAGTATAATTGATGCCCAAAAAAATGTTGTATGACTATCGATATTATGACAATAGTTGTTATGCGACTAGACGGCCACCCAAGAAAAAAACATTCTCAGATGTCACTTGACAATTTTTTCGTTGTTTTATTAGAAGCAAAAGAGTCGCCCGTCAGCGCAGCGCGCGTCAAACACGAGCGCGGGAACGAGACGACATGCTCGGGCGAGAGCGAGAACGAGCAACAAGGTGAGTCGCACTTCTGTAAATATTCTCTTCACAAATATTTTACTTTATTTTTCAAATTCTTTTGTCTTTATGACACTTTGTTCGTGAAAAAGAGGCAAAAGTAACAGAGCCTTACTAAGTTTTATGAATAAGTTCGTGTAATTCTAATCCCTTGATTTAACTGAATCGGTACTAGAGTCTGGCCAGGGAAAGATGATCCTAGAAAACCGCGGCAAATTTAAAAAAACAGCGTGTTGCAACACTGTGTATAACGCGATGAAATAAAAGTGATACTTGCACAATTATTAATTTTCTTCATTTCTCAAAATGCAACTGACCAAACAGAAGGAAGTACTTAGTTATATGAAATAGTACTCTTTAAATTCATTCTACTTTATATTTAAGAAGATTATTCAAAACCACTCCAAAATTTAAATTTTGGCGAGACATGATAATTGAACTTTTTATGATATTCTTCAATGTGAATAATATTAGCAGTAAGCCACCCTTTAATTCTCTTAGAAACCAAAAACAGACCAATTTATTATGGAACAGTTACTTTCTTAGTTACCATATCAAGTATCAAGATTAGGACATCACACTAATTTAAAGCGTTTGACACATTTGACAATCTCATTACTGTTGCCATATAAATCTCAGTATCACGTTTCGATGGCCAGACTCTAGTAATATATCTTAAAAAAAAAGTGCAATGGTATTAAAAAAAAAAAAACTTCTGGGTCAATATTCTCATTTTTTTATCAATAACTAGACAAAGATTTTAAAAAAAATCACTGATCTTTTTTTTTCAATCTGGTTAGAATTAGTATTACTGGGCATTTTCCGCAAATAGACATTACATCCAATGTACCTATTTTGCGTGTCCCAATCTAGGTATGCGGTGTCCTTTTGAGGCCGTCACAGATTGTGTACAGTCAGCGTCATATATTTGGCTTCCTCGGCTGCTGCTAACTATATCACGCTGACTTTACATTACATTAATTGGCGGTCGACAATGTCCTTGTGGCGTTGTCAGTCTGATCCAATGTAACCATTTCTATTGACTCGTGCATTTGTCGATGTTTGCGGTCCTGAGATATTGTATCTTGTTGATCGTGCGTGACGTTGGCGCAGCGTGCGCGTGCGCATGCGCGTGCGCACGCGAGGCGGCGCGCCGGCCGCGCGGCGCCGGCTGTCCGCGCCGCCCGTGAGTACCGCCTATTCTGCTAAACATTTATTCATTACTTAGAGTCTGGCCTTTTTTTATATGGCAACTTTTTGAATTTCGATGAAAGTGGCAACAGTAATCATCATCATTCATCAAATCATTGTCAAATGTGTCAAACGTCTTAAACAAGTATGATGATACTTACTTTTTAGGGTTCCGTAGTCAACAAGGAACCCTTATAGTTTCGCCATGTCTGTCCGTCTGTCTGTCCGTCTTCGGCTTAGCTCAGTAACCATTACTACTAGAAAACTGTGATTCGGCATGGATATATGAATCAATCACGCCGACAAAACAGTACAATTTTTTTTTTTTCTAGGATACCTCCCCTACACCTAAAGCGGAGATGTAGTTTTTTTTTCTCGCCAAACCCATGGTGTGGGGTGTCGTTAGATAGCTCGTTCAAAAATATGAGAGTGATGACAACCGCACGCACCGCATGTAACTAAAGACAGACAGGCAACTACGGAACCCTACACTGCGTGTGGCCCGACGCGCACTTGGCCGGTTTTATTTTATCGTATGGCAAATACGTGTATGAGATCTTGGAAATGACAGTACGGTTGCCAGGTTGTTGCACTTTTAGCACCGCCCAGGGGTCACGTGTCACGTGTGGGGCAGCGGTGGCAGGGCAGGCAGGCGGGTCATTCCTGGCGTGGCGGGCGTGCTGCAGCTTCCACCCCCATCATACTTACTATAGTCCTCTCCTGCGCGTGAGTCTATAGCAAGTTTGTACCGGTAGTGTCCAGTAGACACTCGCTAGTCTAAAGCCCAAATCGCTGATTGGTCCAATTTCTCTACATCGATTCGTTATGGTGTCACCTTGATAGATACTTTACTAGCCAATAACAGCAGCAGAGCACACAGATTTGATTTTTAACCAATCAAAATCCTCAACAGTGACGTGTATATAATTTTATTCTCTGTATTGGCGGAATTCGCCCGCCATGTCGAAAATCACTTGCATTTGGTGTGAAAGTGCTGTGTGTGAACCGGGCATAAATCGGGGTCGAAATCTTTTAAACGGTAAGTGTTTATATCATGTATTATATATCAAATTACTGGCCATTAAATAAGGTTTTTGTTTTTAATGTTAAATTTAGCCATACGACATTGTTTCCTAGTGAAAAAAGTCCTCAAGTTTGAATGACGCAATAATTTTGCAATGATGACCGTCGTAATTCATTTGTGGCCTAATGTTCAATTGTTCGAAACCCTAACAAATAATAGTTTTATAGCACATTTTTCGATATAGCCCTCCGAATCGCTAAACTTAAGTGGCAGTGGGCGGGGCACATTGTACGTAGAACCGATGGCCGTTGGGGCGGAAAGGTTCTCGAGTGGCGACCACGTAAAGCGCAGCGTGAGTAGGTTCCCCACAAGGTGGACTGATGACCTGGTAAAGGTCTCGGGAGTCCGCTGGATGCGGGTGGCGCAGGACCGGTCATTGTGGCACTCTTTGGGGGAGGCCTATGTCCAGCAGTGGATGTCTTTCGGCTGATATGATGATGATGAGATAAATTTGTGATTTTGTTCAACCAGTGCTCAATTTCGCGGAAATATGGCGGATAAGTACAGTCGGTAACAAAAATGTCAACCGAGGTCTGTGATCGGTTCGAAATAAAATCGTTTCATATTTTTATTCATACAATAGTGGTATTTAATACATTTCTATTGTTACTTATCAAATGTTATATGATCCGTTTTAGTATTCCGTATTTTCAGAGACGTAAATATGAAGTATTGGTATTTTTTTAATGGGTACTTACTGAGTTTCGAAATTCTATTTGTCTTTGAGTAGTTTCGTAGTAGTAACTTAATTTTTGATGAATAACGCAAATTTCAATAATAGTCTAACGTTTTATAACTATATTTATATTGCCAGCTTAGTAGGATGTTTAGTTCCATGATTACCATATACTGTCAAGAATATTACATAATTATATATAATTATAATTTACAGTATCGCGAGAGCTACGAGTAGGGCGTCGATGGCGCGGCCGCGGTCTCGATCGCGATCTCGACCGCGATCCAGATCGCGGTCGGCGACGCCTGCTCCGCAGAGCAGCAGGGCCCGTCGCTGCCTCGAACAGGCCATTCAGGGGCCATTTAGGCAGCCGGTGGAAGAGGCACCTAAAGTTTGGAGGCCGCGGCTGTAAGTATTCAATTAATTTCTGCCCCCAAATGTTGTATGGACACACACAGATATTTTAGTGGATTATTATTTTTAGATCTCAAGCGCTGAAAGTGAATCGGACCCCAGGGGGTTCACTGCGCAGCGGTGAGGCGGTAGACGTGTCGCGAACGCCCGGGGGATCCTTACGGGCGCTCCCCCAGAAAAAAAATATCCAGAACTCCATTCAGTAAGTACAATATTTTGTTTGTCAGGATATTGCACTCCGGACTTCAGGCACGATCAGCTGTTTCTAAGCCCTAGCTTAGAAACAGCTGATCGTCATGGGACCGACATGGGGATGTTTATTTATTGATATTGATTGCGGTGCTTTGGGCGATGGGCTAGCAACCTGTCACTGTAATATAATATCACGTTTTGTACTAATCCTACATTGCTAAGTGTGGCACTGACATTTTGAATTTCACGTGTTCTGCCTACCCCTCTTGGGATTGTACGCGTGAGTGTGTGTGTGTGTGGTTG
Source organism: Epinotia bilunana (assembly GCA_947049275.1). NCBI lineage: Eukaryota > Metazoa > Arthropoda > Insecta > Lepidoptera > Tortricidae > Epinotia > Epinotia bilunana. The sequence continues at coordinate 123,424 of OX346277.1, read as the reverse complement.
ATATTGATATTCCTATGCTTTATAGCTTTACACTCAAGGACCAGCGACCGAATGGGTTACAGAACTTCACTAGCTGCTAACTTTTCCTGCACAATAATGCATACCAATTGGGTTATCAATGAACAATAAGACGAAGATGATATCATGTGATTATATATTGGCTTATTTGTTTGCAGTCTTTCTCTTGCTGAGCGAGCGGAGGCGATGGACCTGGAAGAAGAGGAGGGGGAGGAAGCCTGCGGTTCGGAACATGTCAGGAAATGGTTGGCTGAATTCCGAGAAGGTCACGAGTCTATATCTCGTATGTGCAGAACGCCAGTGCCGCCAGAGGCAGCCAGTGATGCCTTGTCGGGGATCGTCAGGCTCGAGTCTGAAACGCAGGCTCAACCTGGCGATCCCCAGGTCGCATCGATGGCTGCCTGCGGCGACATACATGTACAGCCACGCTCGTCGGGGAGGAGCCAAACACGCGGGCCTCCTATACATATTGGCAACGTAGGCAGTGAATTCGACTCAGATTTCGATGACGAGTTTGATCTCGACGAATGCACTGCCAACGCTGGTATAACTCGGGGCATTCCTGACGACGATGAGTTGAGCATCAGCGTGAACGTAACGTAATAAATAGAGTATCAACAGCAATGGATGAAGCTATCGACCGCTTGATCAACGTATCTAGTGATTTTACGTGGCAGAAAAACTTTGATACGTTCAGAAGCATGCCCGAAGTTTTTTCGGGTCCTACTCCTGGGCCTATCGAAGATTACGATACGCCCTATGACGTTTTTACGAGTATTTGGGGTAGAGACATCATCGAGCATATCGTGCTGGAAACCAACAGGTACGCTAGTCAGGAGATCGCTCAGAAAAAATCGGCAGGGACACTGAAACCGTCATCTCGTCTACATCGGTGGTCGGACACTAATGTCGATGAGATGTACGTATTTCTTGCAATTTACATATTTATGGGATTAGGTCATCGAACATCTCAGAGCGAATATTGGAAAACATCCGGCTGGATGGAAATGCCCAAGTTCCGAAAGCTTATGACGCACAATCGCTATATTTTGCTAAACAAATTCATTCACTTTGCGGACAATTCGGATGCGAGTCAGAGTTTGCTGCACAGGGAAGAGGGTGTGTACTCGGCGAAATTAGCGAAAATTGCCCCAGTCCTCCGACATTTAAATTCTAAATTTTCAACATTATATAACTTAAAGCAAGATTTTGCTATAGATGAGTCTTTGACCTTATTCAAGGGGCGTTTGTCCTGGGTCCAAGCGATAAGGACTAAGGCTGCACGTTTAGGTATAAAATCATTTGAATTGTGCGAATCGGGGACTGGTTATTTATGGAAAGTCATTATCTACACGGGAAAGAATTCTGACGGCGATAGTGTACTCGCTCCTAGTATTGAGTTGGCGGGCAAGAGCACCCAAGTGGTACTCGATTTACTGAAAGGTCTTGAACATCGAGGGCATCTAGTCACTATGGATAATTTTTACAATTGTCCAGCGTGGGCTAGGTACTTGAAGAGTTTGGGATTCGATTGTCTAGGAACATTGCGTCCAAATCGCAAACATGTGCCGGTGGAAATCGCGACGGCTCCGAAACATGTGCCGAAGGGGACCATCATCGCTTGCCATTCTGGGGATGTTTCATGCATTGCATGGAAAGACTCAAAAATGGTGAACATGATATCTACCTACCACACTGCCGAAACCTTCGTGGGCAGAAAGGCAGGACGACATCTCGTAAAGCCCATTGCTGTACGAGGTTACAACAATACAATGGGAGGTGTTGATCTTAAAGATCAAAAACTCTCAATGTATTTGTTGGAAAGAAAGAGATGCGTGAAGTTTTATATGAAAATATTCAAGAGATTGCTGAACGTCAGTGTGCTCAATGCGTTCATCATGTTAACGGATTCACTGGAACGCCGTGGTAGACCTCGACTCACGCATCGGAACTTTCGCGAACAGCTCGCCGACTCTCTCGTAGTGGAACACAGCCACCACAGCCACAGCCACACCCCACCACGAGAAACTCAAACTTCTGATCACGAAATTGTGAGGCTGGATAGGAGTCTAGTGCACGTTCCTAAAGTGACTCACGGCAACAATGCTAGAGGGTATTGTCACATCTGTCTTCGGAATGGTACACAAAAGAAAGTGTCTTTGAAATGCATCGAATGCGACGAGTTTCTGTGTGATGATGCCTGTTGGAGAGCTTGGCACACTCTTCAACAGTTCACCGGCAGAGACATTGTTACTCGTAAGAACAGACGGCGTCATTGAAAAGACAATATTCTTTATGTACCATATTGCAAGTTGTATGAACGTGCGTATGCTAGCGAGATTTGATTGCCACGTGTACTTGTTTGAGTTTTTCACCCAACGTAAATAACAGTCATATTTCAGTGAACAGGACAATTGTCAGTCAACAGCGCATGTAAAACCAAATATTTACTTTGTTGTATCAGTTAGTACTAGACAGAATTCTAATGCTCCCAACATGGGCGGGAGTGTTTTTTATTCGTGTAGAGTAAAATGTATTGTATGTATGTTTTTTACCTTTTTGGAGATACTTGCCCTAAGCTGTTCGGACCTTTCTTATAAGTGTAAATGCCATTGCACCTGGCGATATCCATACATTGCTATAGGTAGGCTATTTAGGATGTCGCGGCCCGCTCTCCCAGCTCGTTTTCAGCCTGCTATTTCCTGACATGTTTTGATTGCGTAACCTATGTAAATTTCGAAATATTGTTTGTCCGTACGGAAAAATCAATTTTTCGATATTTACATAGGTTTAGTTTTAAGTATGTTGTAAATATAATATATTTTCAAAATGTTGTATTTGTTTCATTCATAAGAACTGATTCATCGCCTGGTGCTATGGTCACTTATACCTACCGAAGGACAAAAACTCTAAACCAAGAGTGTTCCTAGTTGCTTCCTTAGCCGTTATTTCGGATTACTCCTAATATTCTGATCAGATGGAGGAAGAAAAGCATAGAATGCTCCAGATGCTTGTCTTCCCGGACGTAGTGTGAAAGACAGTAAAGGGACACGAAGGTATTGGTATAACGTTAGCGATGGGCTCTAGAGTTCTTTCACTACATGTCAATATTGCAGATCTCATAACCCTCAAAACATTGTCGAAGATAGTGTGATGTGACCTTGAACGTTCCAAATGTTCTGCCTACCACGCCACGCAAGAGAATGTATGTATGTTTCAATCATTCCATCGATACAGCCAGTTAGGTTTTTACCCAATACCATCCGTCCAAAACACGGGTCCAAAAGAAAGGGTGAGGTCAACATTGTGACTGTACTTTTTTAAATTCATTATTGGTGTATCGAGAACCGAAATGAAATGAAATGAAATTTATTTGCTTGAGACATGGTTAACAATAAGGTGGAACAACTTTGTTAGGATCAGCACATCTGGCCAACATTTGGACATGCAAACTTTACAAACTTATAACTATAATAGTATTACGGATTAATTACAATGTCTTATAATTTAGATTTCTATACATTTATTCCATTATTATACATTAAAAAATTCTTGTACCGGGTAAAAAGATTTGTCAATTAGCCATTTGTGTAGTGCATATGTGAATGGTTTTAGGGCAAACCGTCTTATGTCAATTGGTAAATTATTATACAATTTGATTGCCATGGCATCTGTTTTTGCTGCAAAGCTTGGTTTTATAAGTGACTGGCAAAACAAGTTTTTCGGTATCTCTGACATTGTATTTACAAACACTGCTTAATTTAATAAATAGGTCAGGATGTAATCTAGTAAATTTACAAGCCTCAAACATATAGAGTTACCCCAAAGTTACAGACCATACCTTAAGACTGAGGCTACATAACCGTGATAGGCAGTTAGAGCTGTACTTTTATTTACCAGTCTTCTGAGAACAAAGACAAAACGATTCATTTTAGTACATATTCTATCAATTTGTGGTTTCCAGCTACAGTTTTTGTCTAACAATATACCTAAGAATAATATATTGTCTGTTTCTGCTATTTGTTCGAAGGACCATTTACAACAATATTATGTCTAAAATAAAGTAATACAGAATATATTACTCGGTTTCTATTACAGCATTGCAAAAACACTGTAAAAATTATTTTACGTAGTTCACTATCTATCGGCTAACAATATTAAGTATACTACTTGTAAACTATACGAGATAATAGATAATTTAGGAAGATATAATAAAATCTCAGTTACACTAGGTTTATAAGTATCCACTAATCACTATTTTTTTTTCGACATTACCTAATAATCAAAATGTAAATAACTGTTTTATAAAATATTATAAGTTTCGTAACAAGCTGTCAGTAATAATTGTTTAAGTATTATTATTATTTTATTGCGTTATACACAGTGTTGTGTAAAGTAGTGGAGAGGTAGAATAATGTGAAACAAAACATGTCTGTAAATAAAGTGTTTTTTTATTTATACACAGTGTTGCACCACGCTGTATTTTTTTTAAATTTGCTGCTGTTTTCTAGGCTCATCTTTCCCTGGCCAGGGCCTGGGCTGCTGCCCGCGACCTCATCCGGTACCTATAGGTATATATACGTACGGTATATATACCGTACCTACGTCCAAACGAACTTCCGCCCCCATTTCACTTCATACCAAATTTCATCAAAACGATAACAGACAGAGTTGCTTTCGCATTTATAATAATAAGTATGACCTAGCTGAGCTTGTGGCACGGGCGGAGCCACTCGCGCTCGGTATCAATTGAACTAGCTGAGCTTGTGGCTCCGCCCGTGGCCACTCGCGCTCGGTATCAATTCCCTGTTCTTCTCTGATGGAACGATTAGAAATTTCGAAAAATAAATACTTAACCTATGCATTCCGGAGTTCGGCGTCCGTTGTGTGTAATCCGTTTTTCCGTAATTTCCACCAGTCTCTTACATTCTTCGTCCAAGATCTTCTGCCACGATGTCTTACTCCTTCTATTTTCCCTTCGACGATTATTATTGTTTGCAGAAAAATTAAACGACCAAAGAAAGAAAAAGCTTACAGCAAAGCACAACTCAATGAGGCCGCTCACGATATGAAAGACGGTATGACTTTAAATGCAGCTTCCGAGAAGTACAACCTCCCGAAGACCACGCTGCACGACGTGCGCGGCGGCAGGTAATGCGTGGACACCTTACGGCCTAGTTTCGCTTGAATCGTTTCACATCTGCATCTCACATAGTTGCACGTCGTGCGCAATAAATAAACTAGATAGCGTTCTTGGCGAAGGTATTTAGACATCGCAGAACATAAGCCAATTTACTATAAATTGACACCCGTTATCACCAGAAGTATTCTCCTAATTGTGTAATTATTAACAAGGCTAGCTTTATTTAAGGTTGATACAACTTAACTATTTATACCGCTACGAAATAGTTTAATAGGTACTGGTTTATTTTGCCGGTATTTTAAAGTCATATCGGTTTGAAAATTACAAATTAGATGGTGTTGAAACCAGGTCATCAAAGACGCCATTGGGAGTCCCCGGCAACCGAGCAGACATTTTAGGAATCGTGTTTAATTTTCTACATCTATACAAGAAATTGAATGCTTATCGGCGCCTACGGCTTTGTGCTACGTACGGTTAACAAGGTACAATTAAGGGGTTTAAACCTCATCCTTCTCCCAATAGGTATCTCGAATATGGGAAAATTAAGCTGCCAAATTCCATTATATAATCGGTTTAGTTGGTAGTTAATGCGTGAAACACTAACATCCCGTAGGACGTCTGCATACCGAAAGTCGGCGTCCGTTATATGTAATGAGGTTTTCTATAATTTCAGTCTCCAACATTCTTTGTCCCAGATCTTCTGCCACGATGCCTTACTCCTTCTATTTGCCCTTCAACGATTATTATTTTTTGCAGAATAATTAAACGACCAAAGACAGGAAAAGCTTACAGCAAAGCACAACTCAATGATGCAGTTCAAGAAATGAACGACGGTCTGAGTTTGAACGCAGCTTCCAAGAAGAACAACATAGAAATAGAAAATAGAAAATAGAAATAGAAATAACTTTATTGCTTTCATGTTGGTTACAGGTGGTTAAATACAATATTTACAGTATACATGAGACCCTGTAAGGGTATTGCAAGTTTTATTTTTAATCTAAAACCTAAAACTGAAATAATATAGGTAGATATAATACGAGTGTTTAATTAAATTAACATATTTACGTAACTCAGGTTAAAATCTCTCATTTTCATTTCATTTATTTATTTCTATGTTGCCTAAACTGCATTCCTATAACTAAGACTAGATTCTTATGATATGACCTATCATGCAGCATGCAGAAAAATAATAAATAAAGTTACCTATACTAGATTTAATAAATATGCGGCATATAGTCAAAAAATTCTTTTAGCGAGTAAAAAGCATTTTGTGCCAAAAAGTCCAACAAATATTTCCTAAAAAGAGGCATTTCGGATTGTCTCATTAAATTGGGTAACTTATTATACAATTTGGGTGCCATCCCATAAACACTTTTAGCACGCAAGGCTGTTTTCGATTGCTGATACGAGATTTTGTGTCCCTGCCGCGTACTATTAATAGCAGGAAATTGATTTATATTTAATTTGACATACATAGCAATTTCAAAAATATATAAACACGGTACAGTTAGTATTTTCAAATTAATAAAATATGGTTTGCATGAGTCGGGTATCTTTAGTCCACAAGCAGAACGCAGACACTTCTTTTGAGCCTTAAACACCAATTCTCGATCAGTTGAGTTACCCCAGAACATGATACCATAACGCAATGTAGCTGTTACATAGGCGTGATAAGCAGTAAGTACCTCAGTCCGACTTACAACTTTATTTAAATTGTATAATGCATATGAAAAACTACTCAACTTTTTACATATAATGTCAATCTGGGGTTTCCACGTCAGTTTATTATCTAAATTTAGTCCTAAAAATTTCGTATTATCAGTTTCCTCAATTATATAATTATTATATGTCACAGTTATATCATTCATCATGTTATTGGTTCTTTGGTAAAAATTCATAATTATTGTTTTTCCTAAATTAATATGTAAATTATTGTAATTTAACCAATTTATTATTAATTCCAATGTACTATTTATATTGTTTTCACATGTTTGTGGATCTTCTCCAGTCAATATGACCGTGCTGTCGTCGGCAAAGAGAACCATTGGGTAGTCAACAGCTTGTGGAAGATCATTTATATAAATGAGGAATAATAATGGACCCAATACGCTTCCCTGGGGGACGCCACGACTAATGTCTCTGTATTTTGATGAAAGAGTAACTTCGGATCTCGTTTTTAAACTTAAGTAATCCATTTGTACTACTTGTCTTCTACCAGATAAGTATGACATTAGCAAATCATGGACGTTGCCGCGTATTCCATAGCTATATAACTTATGCATTAAAATGTCATGGTCAACTAAGTCGAAAGCCTTGGTTAAATCCATATATAGAGCGCAAACTGGTTGTCTTTTATCCATATTAGTCATTATTACTTGTAATAAATCAAAAATAGCCATATTTATTGATTTATTTTTGCGAAATCCCTTCTGTTCTTGCGCAAATAGGTTATTAGATTCGAAAAATAAGCTAATTCGATTGTAAATCACTTTTTCAATAATTTTAGAAAAAATAGGAAGAAGTGCAATTGGCCTGTAGTTGTTCATATTTTCTTTATCCCCTTTTTTAAAGAGCGGTCGCACAATTGCGACTTTCAACTTTTCAGGAAAGATACCCTGTTCTATACACAAATTTATAATATAACTAATAGGGGATGCTAATATTTGTGCAACTCTTTTTATGACTTTGGTGCATATTCCATCATAACCGGTACTGTTACTATTTTTTAAGGAATATATTATGTTTAAAACTTCTTGCGGACTTGTTGGTTGCATAAATAAGGAACGAGATGAATTAAATGTCAATTTACTATGTCGATGTATATTATTATTTGTCAAAGCATTATTATGCTCATTAGGACTAGTTATAAATTTCACTTGATCTACAAAATGATCATTAAATTCCTGTGCGATTAATTGAGGGTCTGTTATCAACTTACCATTATGTCTTATATTGGATATATTCTCCTTAGGGTTAACAGTTTTAGTACTGTTAATAATATTCCAAGTTGCTTTAGATTTATTTGATGAACACTTTATATAATGGTTATTTTGCGCCTTTTTTGTCAGTGATATCACTTTTCTCAACCGCTTGGAATATTGCTTAAAAAGCCTCCTGTTATTTTCATCTGGACATACTCTATATTTCCAAAGCAATGCTCTCTTTTTAACACAACATTTTTTTATTCCAGAGGAGATCCATTTTGATTTTTTTGTTGAATTAACTTTTAATCTAATAATAGGAAAACACAAGTCATAAAACAATTGAAACAAATCTATAAATTGATTATAAGCTTCATTAGCATTATTTGCCATATACATGCTATCAAAGCCCAGGCTTTGTAGACATTCCATAAACTTAACTATATTTTCCATACATGTGTCTCTCCTTTTAATATACCAGTGTGATAAAAGACAATATTTTTTGACAGGGCAGTTCAAAATTTGTGCTGTGTGGTCTGACATGGCAAAGTCGATAACTTCAGTTTTGCCACCGCGGCCACAAACATCCCCAAGATAACGTTGTACGACCTGCGCGGCGGCCGGTACAAGCGCGCCACGAGGAGAGCGCGCTCGTCGCCTGGGCTCACTACCTCGGCCTGTCAGGGTTCCAACTCACGAAAGAAAGAATAACTTGACTCGTCCAAATCCCTTTAAAAATGGCGTGCCCGGAAAAAACTGGTTTCGAAATTTTCTAAAGCTACATTCGATTGTTTCTAAATGTGTAGCACAAAATCAGAGAAACGAACTATCTCGAGCGACTGTCCATGCGTAGTTCGGCAGACTCCAGAACTACCTTACGGCTCGTGACCTGCTGCATGTGTTTCGGAACCCGACACGTATTTAACTGTGACGAAATTGCTTGTGCCCGAAGGAAGAAGCTTTAGTTAAAAGAGGAAGCGATGTAGTCTATAGTCGTGTTGAAGGGGACGAGAAAGAATGCCTGAGTGTGTGAATGTGTCAGCTGATGGTAAAATGGCGCCGCCGATACCGATATTCCCGGATAAATCTATACCCAGAACCTTAGTATCCACAATACCACAAGTGGCGGATTCCATCCGTGGCTCGGGACGAACCAGGTAACGTTCCCTGTGTTGTTGTTTGTAGACCACGCAGCCCATATTTCAGTCGCGTTGTCAGAGTTCTGTAGGGAGAAAGCTATCATGCTCAGGGCTCTGTTGGCCAACTCCGCGCACGTGTGGCAGCCGCTGGCCGCGGCGGTGGCGGTGCGCGCGTCGTCCGCGGCCTCAGCGCTCAGAACAACTCGCCTGCACTCAAACGCGTTGATTTTGCGCCGGCTGTGACGACTTGTTTTGAGTGTCTAATTCCTGAAACTATCCGAAGCGGATTCCGATCTTGTGGCATCAAGTGTGAACCACAGTGGGATACATGATACTGAAGACATTGATGAATGGCCTTCCAGCAAACATTTAAAAAAATATTTTGAGGCGACACCGTCTCCCTTATCGCAGTCGGTCATAGACTCGGGAGACCGGACTGAGTCCGAAGAGCCGAGCGATGAAATCTTGTCAGACTCATTGAGAAGTCGTAATAGCGAACCGGTCGCAGAGTCTCCCGTGCCACAGCACAGCCCCCCTCCACAAGAACCTGCAGCGACGTACTGCACGTGCCAGAAATGGTTGCCCACGCCAGCAGAGGTTGCTGCCACGTCTGTCTCAGGAATGATGTGAAGAGGAAGGTGGCCTTGATGTGCTCCGCCTGCGACGAGTTCCTGTGCCCGGGGGAGTGCTGGCGACAGGGGCACTCGCTCGGAGCCCTCCCCGGCAGACACGGGGAATATGTCGTGGCGTGACATAGATAGGGACCGAAACGATATACAATTTAAATCAAAATAAATATTAGGGAGGCAATCTTACAGAAATCGAACTAGCCCCATAGTAACCTTGTGTTATGGCTGGGTACTAGACGATAATATATTTAAAAGATATAAATACTTATATTCATAGAAAACATCCGAGACTCAAGAGACAAATATTCATGCTCACCACACACATATTCTCCGGGATTCGAACCAGGACCTTTAGCCTCGTAGGCAGCGTCACTAGGCTAAACAGTCGTCTGTATTGACGGCGAGGGTTGTATATTGAATCCCGAGTGCATTGAAATATTCTACAATAGTCGAGAATCTATTGTAGAATATTTCAATGCAAAGCAAAGTAGCGATTTAGCGAGGGATTCTAAAGCAGACTCTTGAGGTAACGAGGGTATAGTGTTCACACCCAGGATGGAAATAATTTTCCTACCGATTGGCACCATACTGGCTTTCACAATTTCTATGAGGGAAATGAGAATTAATCAGGATATACTTTGGCACTCTTTGGGGGAGGCCTATGTCCAGCAGCGGACGCCTGTCGGCTGATGATGATGGTAATGATGATACCATTAGGGAAGAAATGTACACGTTTGATCCCTCATTGGAGGGCAACAGTGACACTTTCCTGAATAGCGATCTGTCTGTGAAGAAGAGACGGACGCAGCTCCGTCGCTACGAGTACTACTGCCGAGTCAGTGTCGCGGGTCTGGCCAGTTGAGATGCTACCAACTTGGCGTCGCTACTACTGCCGAGTCAGTGTCGCGGGTCTGGCCAGTTGAGATGCTCCCAACTTGGCGTCGCTACTACTGCCGAGTCAGTGTCGCGGGTCTGGCCAGTTGAGATGCTCCCAACTTGGCGTCGCTACTACTGCCGAGTCAGTGTCGCGGGTCTGGCCAGTTGAGATGCTCCCAACTTGGCGTCGCTACTACTGCCGAGTCAGTGTCGCGGGTCTGGCCAGTTGAGATGCTCCCAACTTGGCGTCGCTACTACTGCCGAGTCAGTGTCGCGGGTCTGGCCAGTTGAGATGCTCCCAACTTGGCGTCGCTACTACTGCCGAGTCAGTGTCGCGGGTCTGGCCAGTTGAGATGCTCCCAACTTGGCGTCGTTACTACTGCCGAGTCAGTGTCGCGGGTCTGGCCAGTTGAGATGCTCCCAACTTGGCGTCGCTACTACTGCCGAGTCAGTGTCGCGGGTCTGGCCAGTTGAGATGCTCCCAACTTGGCGTCGCTACTACTGCCGAGTCAGTGTCGCGGATCTGGCCAGTTGAGATGCTCCCAACTTGGCGTCGCTACTACTGCCGAGTCAGTGTCGCGGGTCTGGCCAGTTGAGATGCTCCCAACTTGGCGTCGCTACTACTGCCGAGTCAGTGTCGCGGGTCTGGCCAGTTGAGATGCTCCCAACTTGGCGTCGCTACTACTGCCGAGTCAGTGTCGCGGGTCTGGCCAGTTGAGATGCTCCCAACTTGGCGTCGCTACTACTGCCGAGTCAGTGTCGCGGGTCTGGCCAGTTGAGATGCTCCCAACTTGGCGTCGCTACTACTGCCGAGTCAGTGTCGCGGGTCTGGCCAGTTGAGATGCTCCCAACTTGGCGTCGCTACTACTGCCGAGTCAGTGTCGCGGGTCTGGCCAGTTGAGATGCTCCCAACTTGGCGTCGCTACTACTGCCGAGTCAGTGTCGCGGGTCTGGCCAGTTGAGATGCTCCCAACTTGGCGTCGCTACTACCTACTGTTGAGTCAGTGTCGCAGGTCTGGCCAGTTGAGATGCTCGCGCCATCGCCAGTTATGTATCTAACGTGCCTTGCATTCATATTAACATATTATACTATGTATGTTTTTCTTTACTTAGTATGTAAGTGCTTGTTTTAAGTTGATTCTGACAAGAAATGTAAAAGAGTTGTTTTTTAAGAAAAATATAAAACGTGAATATTAATAAATTGAACTTATATAATATTCAAAAAATATGATTTGCCCTATAAATTATACAATCTTTTTAAAAGTATTATATTTCCCGTCTTAATGATAAATATTCCGAGCAATGACGCGTAGGTGCAGTGTCCACGAGCCACGAGGCCGCCGGGTGGCTCGCGGACACTGCAACTACGCCTCATTGCTTTAACTAAGAGAACGCCACACGTAGTAAGCGACCACGTTTCAGTGCCATATGCCATCACTTGCAACACACACTGGTCAAAGACTCTCGTCTTGAGACACTGCGGAATGTTGGACGAGTCTGACGATTATTATTGTCTTATCCAAGTTCGTCCATACACCAACTCGCTTGGAGGCTGTACTGAGATCATCGAGTATCGTACTTGAGTCCTCCGTCATGAACCTATAATACTCAGGACAAGCTATGGTAATAATAATAATAAGAGCGAAGAGTCTCGACCATCACCTCAAGAGACTCTCGCTAGATGGCTGGATCAAGGGTCAGATACAGAAGGCGGTACTCCTGGATACTGCGCGGATAGTCAAGAGGTTCCTGTCTCTGTCGCCCTGACCGCCGGTAGCTTAGGCCCCGCCTCGCTGCCGGCGGTACGGTACCCTAGGTTAGGTTTTTATAATGATTTTATGTTTTGTATGTATAGTTTTATATTTTACTTTTTATAATATTACTAGCTTCCGCCCGCGACTACGTCTGCGTGAGCCCGGGATAAAAACTATCCTATATTTTAATCCAGGCTATAAACTATCTTCGTGCAAAATTTCATCCAAATCGGTTAAGCCGTATAGGCGTGATTGAGTAACAAACATCCAAACATCTAAACATCCAAATATCCATACTTTCGCATTTATAATATTAGTAGGATTGTACAAACCTAACTTAAGATAAAATATGAATAAAGAGAATAATAATATCACCTGCAAGCGAGCTGGTAGCATACAAATCTCGATACGTGTGACGGAAAGGGAAATATCATTCATTGTACTTGTCATAGTTCCACTTTTCTTTATTTGCCGCAACTGATTTAGTATGAAGTTGTCGCACATAAACCATTATCCGTCCAAATTAAGTAGGTTGTTTATGGCAAGTCTTCAGCCATTTTAAGACCAGTTCTTAATTTAGCTGCATAGGAGTCTCCGTCCCTCGTTGTGGCAACACGTATAGCTTGTCCTGAGTATTATAGGTCCATATGTCCTCCATGCTCTCAGCCAAGACTACTATATCGTCAGCAAACCGAAGGTGAGTGATGCACTCGCCGTTGATATTGATGCCTAGACTTCTCCAGTCCAGAGTCCAGACAGCCAGAGTGAGAGAGAATGGACCCGATTCTACGTACACATGGCTTAAATAGCCTAAAACTAAATTGTCTAATTTTTAGACATAATTTTAATGAAAATGAAATGAAATGAAATGATTTATTCATGTATGTGAGAAATGGGTTACAATTTGCAGTTCTAGTTGCAGTACATCAACATTAGGCGGCAGATTAAAAACAAAGTTTTAACCGACTTCAAATCAGTTCAACCGAAAACGCTTGAAGTTGGCCTGTGACAGTTCCATCGATTCAATATTGTGGAATAATTAGGTAATCGTAAATAGCATTATATCGCGTGGCTTCGTCCGCGTATTGTGAACAACGCAGATAAACCCGCGGAGTAAAACATAGCCCATACCCATCCAGAAGATGCAATCTAGACACGACGTGCTTTTTTTTAAATCGGTGCATTGCTGGCGGAGATTATCCATTACATACAAACATGCTAACTTACTATCCCCCTGACTTTTCCTCTTTATAGTATTAGTATAGATAAATGAACCCCAACTTCAGTATTCATATTCGTGTATTGTTCTAGCGGAGCTGCACCCGCGCGCCCGCGGGGAGCGCGGGGGGCGCGGGGAGCGCAGCTGGTGCCGCGTGTGCGCGAAGACGTTCGATCGACCGAGCAAGCTGGAGGAGCACACGCGGAGCCACACCGGAGAGAAACCCTTCCCCTGCAACATGTGCGGGCGGCGGTTCTCAAGGAAGAGCCACTTGAAAGAGCATCATCTTATTCACATGAGAGAAAAATTATACCAATGCGGAATCTGTGAAAAGAAGTTTACACACTGTTATTCCTTAAATAGACACCAACGAGTTCATACGGGAGAAAAGCTCTGCGCTTGCGAGATCTGCGAAACAACTGAGTTTGTCAATGACATTCGCTTGAGAAGGTATTTACGAATTCATACTAGCGCAGTCTCAAGTGAAATTAAGGCAGAAAAGCCAACTGTATTACATGAACAAGTCCAGTCATCAAAAAACCCCTACTCCCGCGAGATGTGTACATTGAAGTCACCGCTCACAGGCGAGCGACAGCGCGCCCTGAGCGCGAGCGATGAGCGGATCCACTCGGAACACAAATCCGACTCTTCCGAGACGTGTATACTAAAGCCAGCGTCCACACGCGAGCGTCAGCGGGTGGCGGAGCCGGGTGGGGCGGCGGGCAGGCACTCGTGCGGGGTCTGTGAGAAGAAATTTAAGCAGCCCAGCAAACTACGGGAACACATGCGGGTGCACACGCGGGAAACACCCTACTCCTGCCAACTGTGCGGGAAGCCGTTCCGGAGATTACAACATTTGAGGAGGCACGAGTTCCTCCACACTGGACAGAAACCACACTCGTGCGGCACCTGTAACATGAAGTTTGCAGTGCGGCATGCTCTGCGGGCGCACGAGCGGACCCACGCCGGCGTCAGACCGCACGCCTGTCGCGTCTGCCACAAGGCCTTCACAGAGTCCACTGCTCTGAAAACCCATGAATTAATACACACTGGTCAAAAACCATATTCATGTGAAATATGCAGCATGCGGTTCCGGCACTCAAGTACGGTGGCGAGGCATGTCCGAGTCCACAGCGGCCACAGACCCTACACTTGCAGCACGTGCAAACAGACGTTTGCTCACAGGGCTTCTTTAAAGAGACATGAACGTGTGCACACCAGGAGAAATCCTACGCCTGCGAGAAGTGTAACAGACAATTCTCAGTTATGAGCCACTTGAGGCTATACTAAGCACCAGTTAAGAACAAAAAAAATATACACAAACAATGTATTAAATTTGACATTTGATATTTTGACATGTAAAAAAGAGTTTTTACAATATTCTTCTTTTAGGAGACACGAAAGGATGCGCGCTGGAGTCAGACCCTACTCCTGCGAGATCTGTAAGAAACCTTTTCCAAACGTGAGCCACATGAACAGATTCACGCGAGCGCGGGGCTCAGTAACATTAAGGCAGAAGAGACAACCGTATACCATTACAATGATAGAGCCAAGTGTTTAAGGGGTACCTATCGATCTCAAACTTCTCCTGGATAGAGCTGAGCCGTGCACGATGCCTATGAATGGGCTCCGTTCGCTCGACGCGAGCGTGGCCTCGTGACTTGTGAATTTGTTAAAGTGTGTCTCGCTGGTTTTAAACAACAAAGCTGCAAAGCTAGCAACATGCTGAGCTGGCTCCATTTTGTGGCGAAGCAAAATGTGCTTTTTATTTTATTTCCTTTATTATCTGTGTTGTTTTTGTCATGAATAAATGTTTTGATTTGATTTGAACTTGTTTTATATAAATAAATGGTACCAAAATATGGTAACCCAGCAATTTTACAAATCTTAGATTTTGATCCAAGTTACTGCCTCGTACCAGCCCGGCTAGTATGCTACACGAAAGGCATTCTTACTAGCAAGTATGTAGGTGCGAGAGGGACGAACGCTTTATGTCGGAGCCATGCCATGCCAGCGAGGCAGCCATGTTGGCGTGTGAGGGATCGTTTTGTGTCCCTCCCTGATGGCACAGAATAAACAATAGCACTACTTAGCTATGCCGAACGAGCCTAAACGTAGCCATCCCTTTCTATCGCACGCATGGCGCTATTTCCGAGGCCACACCTTAGTTGGGTTTCCACTAGCGAGAACCTATTCAATTATACATTGGTATAATATTCTTACAGTATCACGAATAGTATTTTTTTAAATTAAGACTACACAAAAGCTACGTAATTTACTATTAGGTTATGGTTATGGCATCATAACTGTCAGCCATTAGGTTATGACGCCATAGCTACCAGTTTCGGAAAATGTAAGACTAAGACACAACTTGGGTACCTGCTATACAATACAACTATGAACTAGCCGACGCGACGCGGCGCCGCCGGTGGCTAATATTTTTACTGTGCCCGTGGTAGTAACACACTTAACCACCCATCTGTCAACCTTGTTCTCATAGCTTAAGAGATGGTCAGTTAAGTGTGTCTTCGATGGTGCTTATCGTCTGTAACGGTATATAAGAGTAAGCGAGTGTTGGCTCTAAACAATAAAACAATAGACATATTCCAGGGCAAATGTTTTCCGCGAGCAATGAACTTATCCTAAATTAAAGAGATGTAGAGAGTCTCCAAGTTAAAATAAAAATAAATAAATGGAGATGTGCTTCCGACACTTGTCCACACGGGCCGAATCACGCGGCGGCCTGCATGCAGTCCTGCCGATATCGGCCCGTGTAGCGTCTCAGATAGTCTAAGAAAATTAAGCTTACTTGAATCTTACTTAACGGGTCGAAAGCAATTTACTCAACTAGACCGTATCTGTACCAAAGCAAAGAAACAAATTACTCATACATCTGATCTTAAGGATACACATCGTCCCACAGGGTAGCGTCCACTACTTTTTTACATTTATATAAACGATTTTCCCCTGGCTATCCAAGAATCTATGGTTCTATTTGCTGACGATAGCACTGTAATATTCACAGGTGAAGACCTACAGTGCTACGAGGAAAAAGTCAATAGATCTCTGCAATCACTTATTGAATGGCTAAACAGGAACAATCCGCATAAATTTAGGAAGAACTAACATTATGCATTTTTTTAATTTTAATTTTAATTGATAGAATCACAAATTTAAACGTAACTTATAGGCTTAAGGCTTAAGCTTAGATAAAAAAAGTTTTTTGGTTATCAAAAACTGCACGCGGTTCACTATGACATTTGGTCGAGCACCCCTGACCTAGGTTTGACCGTTTAGCCAGGCTGTACTCAACTTTTTACCCCGAGGCAAATATTGAAATGTTTGAAATGTATGCAGAGTTTTCTGGGGGTCACACGGAGAGACCCTACACTTGTTCCATACATCACCAGGTCTTAATTGCACTCTTTCCCGGGGAACAACTAAGTCAGTGAGAAATCAGTGGTTTTGCAACTTTATTTGTTTGTTTTGTTAAGAAATTCTCAATGGATCGACATGGGAATTGTATGTTCGATAAGCAGGTGACTAAGCTTGCTTATCATAATATCATAAAACAAAAATTAATTATGATGAACAACTACGATAATTATGATGAACGACTATTTTTTAACTTAAACATCCTGTAGCTCCTAAAGTATCGATCGTAGAGTAAAAATAAATATGACCAATTTTGTAGGAAATTTTATGGAGAAACTTTTGTCCGAAGTAGGTAATTATAATAGTTATGATGAACAACTACGAAAAAACGACGTTTTCTTAAATCGATTATTTTTTATCCCTTTGTTCTCTCTAAAATCTGAAAAAGGTACCTTCAACCCCCCCCCCCCCCCCCACACCCTCAGCACAGCCCCCACCCTCGAGGACTTTTAGTATGTTTATCTGGACACCACAAGGTATAATTGTACCAATTTACAAAACTACACGAATTATTTCCCCTGATTTTATTAATTTTCTTATGCTAAGTCATATCACGTTTTTTCAGCTGTTGGTATTCCTTAAGTACAAACGACAACACTGTTAACTGACCATCTTGTGTTTATATAGAACCTTATTACGATGCACTTACGGTGCACCGATGGTCAGTTAGCTGTGTTGTCGATAGTACTAATAAATAAACATGGCTTGAAGCAGTCAGCGACAGCGGTGTACTATAGACAACACAGCTAACTGACCATCGATGCACCTTAAGTGCATTGTAATAAGGTTCTATATAAACACAGGATGGTCAGTTAACAGTGTTGTCGTTTGTACCAACCAGCGCGCAAGTCTCTCTAGAATACCTACTGCTGTCAAAGTTGTGACGAGTGTATAGACCGAAGGCTTGGCCATGTTTCTTTGTCTTCCATAAATTCTTCGACCTGGTAATATTATCTCTATTCAAAAGAGCGTTTTTTATGTATTTTTATTATTAATTATAAGGAAGGTCCCATGCATATTTGGGTACTTTGTTATAAGTATTGGGTACTTCTTTGAACGAATCTTCGGGACTATGTATCGATCGGATCGCTCTCTTTCAAAGGACAAATATATAAATCTATTCTCTAAGGAACAAGTATATAAAGTACAAAAGCCTGTAACCAGACTACGGAAAGCCTACTGAAAAATGAATACCAAGGGTAGTCTGTCACCCGAAGCTTTGGCACGAATCGTATGACACCACGCTTATCAAAATCAGTTCAGTATTAAACGCTACGGTGGAACACACGTAAATATAAACATGACTGCTAAACACATATCCCTCCTTTCGGCTATGCCGTAGTCGGGCAACAAAATAAGAGTGACCTCAAGCAAAATGACAATACATAATGGGTTATACAGATTATGTGATTTTACCCCAATTTGTCAGTACAACATGTCGAAGTCATAATTGGTTGTAGCGTACAGGGGGGCTAGTACGCTAAATTTTATGTCGGACATAAAACATTCGTCCCATTCTGGCAAATATACGAGTGCAAGAGGGACGAATTCTTTACGTCGGACATAAAACCTAGTGTGCTAGGGGGGCAGATGTAACAAACAATCCGACCACATGTGCATGCAATTTCTCAGTACAACTCGTTTGACAGTTGGATCACAGATTAATACTTAGTTACTGTGACAGGTTCGTGACTTTACTCTTAATCAAAGAGTAAAGTAATTATAAGAGGAGTGGCAACTCTGACTTAACTAGCATGTATGTAAGGTGCTGCCGCCAGTGTCAAGGAAATGAACTAACGCAATTTACTCGTATAGTTATAGTTAGATATATATAAATAGAAGTATATATTCCGCTTTGCCTTAAGGTTTGACTGGTAGAGAATGCCATTTGGCATTAAGTCCGCCTTTTGTACGATAAGTTTTCTTTTGTGCAATAAAGTTTAAATAAATAATAAATAAATATATGTACCCGTGCGTGTGTATATCTAATATTTATGCAGGTATACGTATGCATACCTGTGATATGTGTGTATAGATTACGTATGGCTATTTTAAGAACTGAATGTATTCAAAGTTGTTCTGGAATATTATATGAAAAAGAAATACGGTTTAATAAAATTTGCAAGGAGACTACAAATAAATAAATTAGAATTAGAATTGGACTGTATAACTAAATATTGATTTAGCTTTAAAATTGCCGAACAATTTGAAAGCCCCACGAGCAGATGATAATATCTTGACAATGTATCTAATAAGAAATACATTTTTCTTGAAGATATTTTTTGTGTGACCACCGCAGGCCGCGCCAGTGTGTTTCAGGAACTAAAGTAACAACAGCCAAGAACAACAATAACAATAAAAAGAGAAAACCAAGAGCTTATATCAACATCCGAGCGAACGAAAGCCAGAGTTGACAATGGTGGCCGTTGGGTTGGTGTTGACAGTGGTTGACAGCTATTTTTTTTTTAAATTACTAGTTCTTCATCCGGCCGCGAAGAGGCGCTGCAAACTGTCAAAATGTAAGCCTTTTTAAGTGTGCCCCTCCTCTCTTTGTCTCTAGTCTAGTATTACACTCTTATTTATCAAAGAATATAATACTCACTAATGAGAAGAACGCTAACTCCATACAAAAAAAGGACACTTCGTTCGCATACTAGCGCCATCGGTCTTGAGCAGAGAACTAAAAATGACAAAAGAAAAAAAATGCACTTATTAGGATTCGAACCGGGGATCACAGCTTTGTAGGCAGGGTCACCACACTACCAACTAGGCTAAAATGTGACATATAATACGACTAAATTGAAAAGCCTGCGATATCATTATAATACGACTAAATTGAAAAGCCAGCGAATGTCATTTTAGTTTTCTGCTCAAGACCGATGGCGCTAGTATCGTTTGTCCTTTTTTTTTGTATGGAGTTGGCGTTCTTCTCATTACTCTCATTAGTGAGTATTATATTCTTTGATGGTCTAGTCTAGTACTCATGCATCCGAGTGTAAGCGTAGTTAGATTATATTATATTATAGGGAACAGTAGATTATAGGCTCAAATTGCTACCTTTGAACTACAAACTGTTACAGTTTAATCCATTACAAACCAGTTTTATAACTGGAACAACTGCACCAATACGGCTGGGTGACCGCACGTCCCGCGGCCGGCAGCCGGCCCGCAAATTTACAAAAGCTATACTGATTGAGTCCCGAGTCAAATTATAAGAGGTGAGCTTTTGTTTGTGCATATTACTTAACAATATCTAATCTATTTCAGTACTGATTGTTCACTCAAACGGATTAGCTTTTTGTGAAGATAGTTTCAAACATTATTTTCGAGCAAAACCTAGTCGAGTAGAGTATCACCGCCATATTTGTTTATCGCAATCGTATTTTGCTCGACACAATTTTTGCCTTACTTTAGATAATCTTTGTTTAGATTTTGAGATATTGTATAGTGCAAATATAAGAAAAGGAAAATTATGATAATTAAAACATATTTGAGTTATATTGGGTAATAAAGTCTGTTACAAATATGATCTATATAAATAGTAATATTTAATATCATATAAAATATTATGCAAATCGAATACTACTTATATTATCTACCCTAATGCTGGTTAGGTTCGACGACGAGCGAAGCGAGGAGTGTTAGGAAGAACTGTGACCTCACAGCGCGCAAGCCAAGCGAGCGAAGCGAAACCTTGTTTCAACTTTCAGCAAAATTATATAGTGAACTAGGATGTTGTCAAGGAATTTGCAACACCAAAAGCTCATCTAATATAATCGGCGTCATGGCTAAAATTCTGTTATAGACCGTAATAGATTAGTATTTGTTGCTGGATTGCCAGTAAGAGTTTAGCTAACAAAGTCTAAACGATTTCAGTCGATTTCTGTACTATAACAGAATAGGTTTTGTGAAGGTTTTGCATAAACAAAAGCTAATCGAGTTCAGTTCTCACTTTGACTCTAATAGTATAGGCTTGGTAAAGTCGCAGCCGGCCCGCGGGCTGCGGCGGACGCGGCGCAGGGACCTCGGTGGCATGGAGTCCCCTCGGGGGATGGCGGGGCCGGGCGGTGAGTCACCTCGACCGACTGTTTATATTGCTGACGAAATCTTACATGCATACATAGAAAAAAACCATGACTTAGGAACAAAAATTCGTGTTCATTACACAAATAAATACCCTTACCTTAATAATAGTCTAATTAGCCAAAGTAACGAATTCAAAGGTGCCTAAAACAGAATAGGACTATCAAGTCAATTTGAATAATAATATCCCTACGGCTACGTACGTACTTAGCGGCTGCCCGCACGGCTAGCCGGACAGACAAAATTGTATGTAACCGTGTGTACGGCAGCCGCAATTTTATGCGTATAGATAATAATCTATACGCATAAAATTGCGGCTGCCGTCCAACCTCCGGTCGCTCGCAGCGCTGCGGCCCCTCGGTTGGGTAGCCGGACGGTCACTGTACGCACTATGCGGTTTCACTGCGGTTGTCAGTTTGCGGTCGGTCGGGATTTTCGATCCCGCGCATGCGTTCATGGGGATGGACGACTATACTTACCTTAGCACTACTGTTGATTTTAGTTCCGGCTTGATGCATTTACGAAATTGTCTTTGTTATACTGGTTTTTGAGAATGAGTCAAAAATCTTTAATTTTGACTCATTCTTGTGTAAGTAATTAAAATCTTCTCATCGTACTTTTTGAGCTCTTCAAAGAAAATTTCGAAATATCTGGTCTCATTCCGTATTGACAGAAATGGATGCACCCAGAATCTGTGTCTTTGTTTCTTTTTCTTTATGTAACGCCAGTAAATATAATAAATACCGACGTCCATCTTGGAAATGGTCGATCGCTGTACGCACTTGGCGGCTGCCCGCACTGCGGCTGGCCGTCCAGTTGGCCAAAACTGCAACCCGCGGCCAGCCGCAGTGCGGGCAGCTGCTAAGTGCGTACGTAGCCTGATATTGTAGTTTGGAAATATTTAATCTTTGAAACCTGAATAATGTTATCTTGTGCTACAGTTACAGTAGGCTTCACCCTAGTTACACACAAACTCCCACACCTTTATTTTAAAAGGATGGTCAGAGCATATCAAACCTAACCTACGCAATATCAAAGAATTCACATGGTGAACATGGTGAACACGGTGAACACGGTGAACATGGTGAACACGGTGAACATGGTGAACGTGGCGACCTGATGGAGACATACGAGATATAACCAGGCACTTGATCTCAAACATTTCCATAAAAAGCTTGAAAAGAACAATAACACACAACACTACGAACCAAATCGAAAGCAGCATTTGTAGTAGACCTTCCTTTACGGAATCCGTTTTGTTCCGAGCAAGGGACACTATTGTTATTAAGAAACTTTAAAATTCTCGCATACATAGCCTTTTCAAACACCTTGGATATAACAGGTAAGAGCGCCACAGGTCTGTAAGTAAGTAAGTAATTTTTTTATTCAAAATAAATTCATGGTGAACACTTTTTGAATGTCATATTTTTACATATATACTTTAATACAAGCGGTAACTTAAGTAATGGCATTAACATTTGTCCATATATCCTTATCTGCTAAATATACGTCCAATCTATAATAAGCTCTATTTTGCAAAGATTGCCTTACAAAGGACTTAAATTTATTCTCGGACATGTCTAAAATATGATCTAGTAACTTGTTGTAGTAGCGTGTACAGAGCCCCACAAATGACTTTTGAACTCTACTTAACCTAGTACTTACTGCTAGCAATTTAAATTTAATCCTAGTATTCAACTTATGAATGTCACATCCTCTACGAAATAATTCTTGATTCTTCCTAACATAAATAATATTTTCATAAATATACTGACTTGGCACAGTCATAATCCCAATAGTTTTAAATAATTCCCTGAAGGAGTCACGGCTTTTCAACCCATATATCGCTCGGATTGCACGTTTTTGTAAAACAAAAATAATGTCAACATCGGCAGCTCTACCCCATAACAAAATACCATAGCACATGACGCTATGAAAATAACTAAAGTAAACCAACCTCGCAGTAGCTATGTCAGTGAGTAGTCTTATCTTTTTCACGGCGTACACATCCGCACTTAATTTTTTCGAAAGAGCAGTAATATGAAAACCCCATTGCAGTTTCGAGTCTACTGTTATCCCTAAGAAAGCTGCACTTTCGACAATATTTAAAGTTTCATCGTTGATGTTTACTCCCTGTATACGATGTTTAACATTGGGTAGCTTAAAATGAATACATTTTGTCTTTTTTGCATTAAGAACAAGGTTGTTGGCAGTGAACCATTCATGAGTCAATCGAAGAGCATTATTTATATTAGCTACTGTCCTGATGACCTGTTAATTTTAAAAATAAGCGAAGTGTCGTCTGCAAATAGTACCACTTTAGATACATGTTCCACCATAAATGTAAGGTCATTTATATAGGTCAAAAAAAGAAGAGGGCCCAGTATTGACCCTTGGGGAACACCAATTTTAACGGCGGACCCTGCTGACCGAGTTCCATTCACCAGCACTTGTTGAACTCTACTCTGTAGTTGTTAATGTCTGTCTTTTTGCCTTTCTTGAATGGGGTTTAATAATTGTATGTTTTAAGGTATTTGGGAAGTGACTCTCCTCCATTGATTTATTGATAACATGAGCTAAAGGCTCGGCTATATTTTTGGCAATGACAGAACTTTTGTGTTTATAGTATCGATCCCAGCTGATCTCGTATTTTTCAGGCACATCATAATTTTTCTTATTTCATAACGGTCTGTGGGTTCAAGAAAAATTGTTTTGTCCAGACTATGAAAATGGCAGGTCGATTTTTAATATGTTTTTGGGTTATGTAAATAAAAATCGTTAAATGCGTTGGAAATTTCTTATGGATCAATTAACAACCCAGTTCAGTTCGATGGTATCAATTTCTAATGTATTTATTGCTGCTCTGCCCGGTGTTTGTTTTAATAATGTCCCAAGTTGCTTTCCCCTTATTTTCCGCATTATGTAAAACGTTTCTATAATGTATTTTTTTAGCTGTATTAAAGCAGTTTCTCAGTTGCCTAGTATATTTCCGAAATTGTGTTTTATGTTGCTCAGACTTTTTATTCTTGTAAAACTGAGACCGTAATATACACTTGGTTTTACAGCTTTTCCTTATCCCTTTTGTAACCCATGGTATCTTTTTTTGAGTTATTTGATAAGCAGATTTTAATATCCGGGAAGCATATATTAAAAATTAAAAATAGCAATATTTTGTCATGCAATAGATTGAAAGAATCTTCGGTACTTGTCAACGCCATTATGCCACTGAAAGTTAAGCTGCTTATACATTGCTGAAAGTTAAGCTGCTTATACATTGCTGAAATTTCCTAATAAATAAATTTAAAAAAATCCTTTGGATGGGCAACTTGAAGTAAATTCAATAGTTTCAGCTGTATCATGGTCCGATAGACCAAACTATGTGTTTTCCCAATTACCCCATTTAAGTTGCTCAACATATTATCAATACAAGTTTTTTGACGTGTGTTCTAACCAGAGACAGGCACATTAAGTTGTAGGGTAAATCGCCAATAACTGCCCCCCTCATACTAAAATGAACTCTGTTCGCCTACAAACAGAATTCAATTTAGTATAATGTGGCCAGTTATTGAAGGGAGGCCAGTAATTAACACCTTATACTAAAAATTAATTCTATTCTAATTAATTAATTGTAATTAATTAATTTTGAAAATTCATCAATGTAGTTTAAAAGATAGGGTAAATCGCCATTAACTGGCCACCTCATTCTAGTGATGAACTCTATTCACATACAAGATTAAGTCATTTGGAGCCAACCGATATTCGAGTATTTTGTAAAACACATGGATTTAGTTTTCCTGACGTTCAAAGTAATTTTAGCCATTTTGAGATTTTGTAGAGATCTAACTCGGCTATTCGGAATACGGTATTCCACTTGTCGCCACTGAAGACAACGACGGTGTCAAACAATGTTCCAAAAAAGCGCATGAATCGTATCAATCCTAATTTATGAATAACAGAGTGTATGTGTTGTCTGGCAGCGCTTGTCCCGGGAGCAGAACAGTGCGCGGGGCCCGCGGCTGTGCGTGTCAAGCAGGAGCCGGCGTGGGAGGCCGAGGGGGCGGCGAGTCCGCCCCGTGAGCTGCGGCCGCGGGACCTGGTGTTCACGGAGCACAGTGAGTATTTTATTTATGAATGTGGAGGGAATTCATAATCTATATATATAAAAGAAGACTTCCTGACTGATTCATCATCGCACAGCCGAAACTACTGAGACTAGAAACTTGAAATTGACACCAGGACTTCCTTTTATGACGTAGGCAAGGGATAAGACGGGATTTTTGGAAATTCCACCCCTAAGGGGGTTAAATAGGGGTGCAAAGTTTGTATGGGGGAAACTTTTTTTTGAGCTCGAGACTTGAAACTTAGTAGAAAGATTACTAATTAAAAACACAAAGTACTTTCAGCGTTTTAGAAAATTCCACCCCTAAAGGGGTTAAATAGAGGTGCAATGTTTGTATGGGGAAAACATTATTTTTAGAACTAGAGACTTGAAACTTTCTAGAAAGATTACTTTGTAGAATACGAAAAAAAAACATTTCTGCGTTTTAGAAAATTCCACCCCTAAGGGGGTTAAAAAGGGGTGCAAGGTTTGTATGGAGGGAATTTTATTTTTTGAGCTACAGACTTGAAACTTTGTAGAAAGATTACTTATAAAAAAAATCGAAAAGTACTTTAACCCCTAAAGGGGTTAAATAAGGGTGCAAAGTTTGTATGGGACTGAGACTTGAAACTTTGTAGAAAGATTACTTATTAGAATACAAAAAAGTATTTTCTGCGTTTTAGAAAATTCCACCCCTAAGGGGGTTAAAATAGAGGTGCAAAAGTAATATGAGGGAAACTTTTTCGTTTGAGCTAGAAACTTGAAACTTTGTAGCCAGATTCCGTATTTGAATACAAAAAAGAACTTAAATAGTTTTGGAAACATCCACCCCAAGGGGGTTAAAAAGGGTTGCAAGTTTTGTATGGGAAACACTTTTTTTTTTAGTTAGAGATTTGAAACTTTGCAGAAAGATTACTTATTATAATATAAACAATTACTTCCAGCGTTTTAGAAAATTCTATCCCTAAGAGGGTTAAAAAGGGGCGCAAGCTTTGGATGAGAATCACTCATTTTTGAGCTGGAGACTTAAAGCGTTGTATAAAGATTTCTTATCAGGATAAATAAAAGTTCTTTCAGCGTTTTGAAAAAATTCCACCCCTAAGGGGGTTAAAACGGGATTCAAGGTCTATTACCTATCTGTAAACCAAGAAAATGTTATAGTAAGAGATTTGTATCTTCGGTCTTAGCCTGTATGTTAAAAGACTACAAAACTGATTTCAGAGTTTTTAGAAATTCATTCCCTATAGGGGTTAAAGGGGGTTCAAACTTTGTATGGAGAGCAAAACATTTTTAAAGTAGGGGATTTGTAACTTCTGTTTTACTGTTTTAAATTGATTCCATAAGGGGGACACATTCATCCCCTAAATGTGCTAAAAGAAGTTGGATGTTTGTACGGGGAACAAGACAATTTTAAAGTAAGGGATCTGTAACTTCGGTTAAAAACTAGGAATTTAATTACAGCGTTTCTTAGAATTCATCCTCTACGGAGGTTAAAAAGGGTTGGAAGTATGTATAGTCATACATAATCCGACTGCTAGCAGAAAAGTAGGTTAGGTTAAGTTAGAACCACGACCCTTACAGAACCGAACAGCTACCAGAAAATGTAGGTTAGGTTAGGTTAGAACTGGGATGCTCCCAGAACCGAAAGGTAGGCAAGTAGTAGTAGTAAGTAGGTGCGGATTATTTTGTTAATTTAATTTTTTTTTGGTTAATCAGAATAATATTATTGTCTAACACCGTTAAATGGGGACAGCGGATGGAGATGGAAAGTTCTACGTCTTTTAGCATTAGATTACGTTTGTTTTCAAAACTATTTTCAGTAATGTAGCTTTCTTTAATACATTATGAAAAGTATACAATTTAAGCTGAAACGTCAATTGATGATTTTTAAGATATTTATATGTGTAAAACCAGAGTTTTCAATTTAAACTAATGAACTCATCGTACTGTTACCTTTTACGCTTATTCCCTGAACGGATTTAGATAACATTTTCCGTACAGATAATTTGAGACCCTAATTTGAGGATATAGGACAGCTTTTATCTCGGAAATCATCCCTTAAGATGGTAGAACTTTCTTTAGGGCAGCGATAATTAAGGTTCCGCCTATAATCATCTAATAGCAATCATTTTTCTAAGCCGGTAACAAGTTCTACGCGGACGAAGTCGCGGGCAACAGCTAGTTAATATTATAAAACTAAACAGAACACTTTTCAGGATTGTTATAAAGCAAACCTAACCTAACCAATTCTACACAATTACCATTTAGCTATAAAAATAATTCTATGAAATGAAAATTCGGCGAAACAATGCGTCTAATGAAACGTTTGGTGGAAAAATAAGGGACTCCTGCATTTGAGAATGTCGTAAAAGTGAACTAACACCTACATTATTATATGTGTTAATTCATACATTTTACTCTCTCTTTGCGATTTTATCTTTATATATCAATAGATAATTTTTATAAAATTCTAAAATATACTTTCTTAGTAGGTAACCTAATACCTAGTGACTTTTAATTTTCAGTATTGACAATTAAAGTTAGTTGGTCTAACGGTTTTAGTGTGTGTAATTTTTATTGAATGGAAATTCTTGTTTTAACTTTAGTATATGAAAAGAGGGGTTATTCACGGTTACATACATACCAATAAAAGTATTGGAGAAAAGTAATCTTTTGTAGCCATCGTTCTTTGAACATCATTACAGGCTGTCCATTTTTAGGGTTCCGTAGTCAACAAGGAACCCTTATAGTTTCGCCATGTCTGTCCGTTGGTCTGCGGCTTAACTCAGTCAGTCAACCCTTACTAACAGTAGAATACAATTGTTTAGGGTAACTCCCCCACACGTAAAGTGGGA
The DNA here is from genome assembly GCA_947049275.1 of Epinotia bilunana. NCBI lineage: Eukaryota > Metazoa > Arthropoda > Insecta > Lepidoptera > Tortricidae > Epinotia > Epinotia bilunana. The sequence goes on along the minus strand of OX346277.1, from coordinate 95,253 downwards.
AGGTATTTTTATTTTCTCGACAAACCCATAGTGCGGTATCGTTAGATAGCTTGTTCACAAATATTATGGATTTATATACTCGTAGTTACACAGAACGAAAATATTTACAATTTAGTGAGTGCTAATAAGTCCTGCATGCTTCCGGCAAAACGCCTTTTAGGACATTTTCCTATGATGTGGGGGATTGTTTGAGTTGTTTCCCCACAGTCACGGGCTGGTGTCGGCGAGATTCCCCATCTGTGAAGGCTCTGGTTACATCGTCCTGCTCCCGTTCTGATGCGGTTTATAGTGACCCAGATCTTACGGAGGTCTTTGAAGCCAGTTGGCAGTTTAGTGGGGTCTATGTGGCGGTCACCGTCTTGCGCTTGCCACTGCTTTCTCCATTCCGCGGACAGACATTGAATGGCTCATGGCCCTGTAGCTTGTGCTCAGACCAAATAGGTTTGCGAGATGGTAGGCGCGCCTGTGGTACATTATATAAATTGTAAATTAAATTATTTTTTCAGGAATAAAAGCCATACGACATTATGAAAAACATGTCGTTTCATAAAATTAAAATAGTATGGCTTCACAAAAAGATTTTTCGCATGCAAGGTTATTGCAAGTTGCAACTGCGTTCAAGTTAAGAAAAAATTAGTCATCGCTAGGACTTTGCTTAGACACATCCTTGACCAATCACGTCACTGTAAAATAGAAAGCCGTGTTCACATCGACCAGTTCAAATAAGACCAACAAAATACGATAATTTCCAATGCACAGCCTTTAGCTAGTCTATTGATTTAAATACGAAATGGTCAACATTGGCAAGGTTTTTTTATATTTACCTCTTTTCCTTAGACATAAAGCCGCCTTTCGGTATAACAAGTGTGGATGTTTACTACATACCTACGTTTATTTTACACTATCAATTGGCGGTTACACTTAACGGCATTATTATCTAGGCACAAACAGAAGAACTCTGTCTAGACAACGTATCCGCACTCTGTGTACCCGCACTATAGTGTCGCAGGAACGGTTCGGGTCCGTCAGTCAGTATAAATAACAGCTGTTGTCATTGTCGGCAGTGTGCGTTAAGGTGGAGGCAGAGTTCGTGGGGGCGGGGCCGGTGAAGGGGGAGCCCGGGAGCGGGAGCGAGACGGCCGACGCGTGCGAGAGCGAGACCGCGCAGGACGCCGAACAAGAGACAGGTTTTTCACAAAGTTTCACTAAAAGTTGTCTATACTTCACTAATAATACAAGCTGCCGCGCGGGGGGTGCAAGGCCACTTGTAGGTTATTTATTTATGATTATTTGGTAAGAGAAGTCTATGAGATTGAAACTTGTAACTTTGTAACTTTGTAAGGAGGATTAAAAACATCTTTCACCAGTATATAAAATGGAACTCCCGGACGGACATAGGCTATATTGAAGCCCGCGGCTGTGTCCGGGTCGTCTGTAACACGCGGGCGGGGCTAGTAAACAACACTGCCGCCGCCCGGGGCACTAGTCTCCCTGCTCAAAGTTCAAAGTTCAAAGTTCAAAGTGCTTTATTTGTAAAACATAGGTATAACTGAAAGATACAGAGATGTTAAATAATTATAGCGAACCACTATGTTTTGCCAGTTGGCGTACAAAAACATTATTTGCATTACATTATAATTATATATAATTTGCGTCGAAGTCATTAGCATAATAATAATATTCATAATCACAAAAAAATAATAAAAATCAATTGAAGTCGTCACTTAAATAATTAGAAATAGAATAATAACATTTATTTAAGAGTAATGTCATGAGTTTGCGTTTTAAAACCGGTATCGGGGTCAGCTTAAGTTCATATGGTAATTTATTATATATCTTGATTGCTACAGAATACACACTTTTGCGCATTAAAGCGGTTTTTGCAACAAATGTGCATAGGTCCTCTCTGCGTCTTTGTCGTAAAGGCCTGCCAGTGGCTTCAATCTTTTTGAATAGCGCTGGATTATTTTTAATAAACATTACTGCTTCAAAGATGTAGAGAGAGGGCATAGTCAAGATTTTCATATCTTTAAAATGTGATACACAGCTATCTGTTGGTTGGAGACCACGCATTGCCCTGATACACCTTTTCTGTGCTTTGAAGACCGCTTCTCTATTCAACGAATTGCCCCAAAAAATTATACCGTAGCGCAGCGTCGATGCTACAAATCCATGATATGCAGTTAATACGGCATCAGGACTTACTTGCTTGGCCAGTTTATAAAGAGCATAAGCATACTGATTTAATTTTCGGCAGACTTCCTCAGTATGAGTATTCCAGGATAGATGGTTATCTAGGTGTACTCCTAAAAATTTTGTAACAGAAACAGATTCAACGATTGTCCCATTATAATTACAACAAATTGGAGGGGGCAAAAGACGCTGATGAAAGTGCATGATTTTAGTTTTCTCAAGGTTAATTAACAAATTATTCATGTTTAGCCATTTAATTATGTCCTTAACAGTATTATTAATCTCACTTTCATAGTCGTCAACATTATTATATTTGATTACAACAGTGCTATCATCAGCAAATAAAACCATGGGATATTTGACATGTCGGGGAAGGTCGTTAATGTAAAGTAAAAACAGTAAAGGTCCGAGGACACTTCCCTGCGGCACACCATACTTGATTTGCCTCTTTTCAGATCGGTAAGCCTTTACATATTTTGAGCGCATACAGATTTGAGAGAGTTCAGTGTATTGCTCCCTGCCACTCAAATAGGTCTTCATGAGATCCAAAACATTGCCACGAATACCATATGCACTTAACTTTTTCAAAAGAATCGAATGATCTACGTAATCGAAAGCTCTAGTCATATCCATGAATATGGCACAGATATGGTTGCGATTGTCTATATTTTTTATTATCGATTGGATGAGATCATATATTGCCATATTTATGGATCTGTTTCTGCGAAAGCCTTTCTGTTCTGTTGCAAGTAATTGATATTTCTCCAAATAGTTGTAGAGTGCCTCGTAAATTACTTTTTCTACGACCTTTGAAAATACTGTTGCCAGAGCAATGGGCCGATAATTTGAGACATTGGCTTTATCCCCTTTTTTATGTAATGGTTTCACAACAATCGGTTTCAGCTTGTCTGGATAGACACCCGTTGTGATACAGAGGTTGACAATGTGACTTAGGGGATAGGCAATTATGTGTGATACGTGTTTGACGGCTTTTGTGCTTATGTTGTCGTATCCGACACTATTGGTATTCTTCAATGATTTTATTATGTTGTGGATGTCGTGAGGAATGATCGGCGCCATATACATAGATTGTGTGCAGTTAGTAAGCACATTACATTGCTCAGTCGCGTCTCGTTGCAGAAGCAGCGCCCGGCCCGCCGCGCGCCCGCGCCCGCGCCCGCCCCGAGCGGCGGGCTCGCTCCAGCGAACAAACCGGGACATCACAACACATGGGCACGACCGAAAAACGATACAAGTGCGCGCTTTGTTACAAAACGTTTGCAAAGTCGCGGTCGCTGATGCTGCACGAGAGGACTCACTCGGGAGAGCAGCCCTACCCCTGCGGCATGTGCGAGGCGCGGTTCACGCACCCGAGTGAGCTGAAGGCTCACGAACTCGGTCACACGGGGGAGAAACCTGAGAAGCGTCACCGGTGCGGAATGTGTGACAAGCGATTCTGGTGTCCGGCCGATCTGAAGAGACACGAGCGCGTCCACACTGGAGAGAAACCATACAATTGCGCGCTTTGTAACAAGAAGTTTTCCCAGTCGGGGACGCTGAAGCTGCACCAACGAACTCACACGGGGGAGACACCTTACCCGTGCGGGACGTGCGAGGCGCGGTTCACACACCTGAGCCAGCTGAGGGCTCACGAGCTCCAGCATACGGGAGAGAAACCGTTCCCCTGCAAGATGTGCGACAAGAAGTTCACGCTGATCAACCATCTGAAGACGCACGAGCGGACACACACGGGCGAGCGACCCTACACCTGCGATATATGTAACAAGAGTTTTACTCAGTCGAGTACGTTGTACACCCACGAACGTAATGTGCACAAGAGGCACGAGTTGACGCACACGGTTGAAAAGATATTCCCTTGTGAAACATGTAAAAAGGAGTTCAAGCAACAATATCAACTGAACGAGCACACGCGGAGCCACACGGGAGAGAAGCCATACACCTGCGGGACGTGCGATAAAGAGTTCGCCCGGTTAGAGTACTTGAAGAAACACGAACGAATCCACATGGTGGAGAAGCCTTACAGTTGCGGGGTGTGTACAAAGGAGTTTACAGAGTCGGGCAAGTTGAAGAGGCACGAGCGAGTACACACGGGGGAGAAACCATATGCATGTGATGTGTGCCACCAGGTGTACGCCGCCTCGAGCACGCTCAAGAAACACAAACTAGTGCATGCGAGGGAAACAAGCCAAGATTAAGGGCATTTGTGGGCGGGGGTAGAAGGTCGCCTGTGATCGCTTCATTCCCGAACTGATTCCGGAAAGAGCGTTTTTATAGTTTTATTTATAGCAAAAAAAAGACATTTGCTATCGTTTAATGAATAAACTACCTCTCAATATGGTGAAAACTGTTTTTATTGGATATCTAGTTATAAAAAGGCTCTACCTGATTCTGTTCAGCAAATATCTAATTAATGCTGAAAGTTTAGCATTCAAATGATTGAATTTTGCCAAAATGGTATTAATCGAGTAGTTTAGGTACCCTAATACAAATAGCCTCCTTTAGAGATTTCCAATGAGGACTAGAATGTAGTAAACTATTACACACTACATTTACGATAAAACACAATTCAATAAATGCTTGCATATACAGTGATACAAAGATAATCAAACTCCGGTAGGGGCAAATATTTGGGGTACACTACACAAATACGAAAAACTATATCCCGAAAGTCAGAGTCAAGAATCAAATCGAATCAAAATACCAAAATAACGATCAAAAATCAAAATACCGATTTTCATAATTCCGAATGTTTTAATACTCCTAATATTTTTATAAATCCGAAACTTCAAAAGCTCTAACGGTTACAATTCCGATAATCAAAATTCCAAATTTCAATACCCCGAATAATAAGAAGTTCGACTGAATACTATTCCGAAATATCAATATACCGATTATTAAAATACCGATGTTTCAAAAATCCGAATTTCATTACACCGACCAATAATAAACCCGACTAAACAAAAGTCCGAAACATCAGAATTACGAATTCCTGTTACTAATAACTATTAAATTAATAATTAAAACAACCTCCAACGTCTAAGATCGACACTCTTTCACAGACTACAGTTTTGTAGAATTTCGTTTCTCATAAAATTATTAATTAGTTCAATGCGCGGAATACTGACTTTGTAGAAATTTAAAACAAACGAACAGATGCCAACTGCGAGGTTAGCCCAGCCTAGCAGCACTGATGCTGAGGCGCGACGCGAGACGGGAAAATATACTATTACTAATTTTACTTTTTTAAAATTCGAATTACTTAAGTAACTCTTTTATGAAATAACTTCTCAATTGAAATAACGAGGTCAGTAGGTACATTACGTTTTTTCAAACAATATTTAGGTAATGATTAGGTACACAACTTTAAAACTAATCGAACCGCAGATCGCAAGTTTTAGCAGCAACAGGTTGAAAAAGCAACTCTACCGTCCACGGTAAAAGGTTCCAATGACAAAAGGTTCCAATCCCAAATATTTGCGTCATGCTCATGACGCAAATATTTGGGAACACCCAAATACTCCGAAATATTTTATTCCGAATTTGCTAATTCCGATTGTCAAAACTCCGAATTTCATAATTCCTAAGACTTATAATTTCGATTACTAAAAAACACGAATTTTAATTTACCGAATTACAAAATTTCGATAGTTTGTTTTTCCTATTATTATAACTCCGAACAATCAAAAGCGCGTAGTGTCATTGGCCCGAAAAACAGTATTTCGATTATCAATTTTCCGAAATTTCATTGCTAATTCGGAAATCTGATATTCGGGATAATGAACTTCGTGTTTTCAATAATCGGACTTTTAATTCCACGGAATTATGAAATTCGGATTTTTGAAAAGGTTCCCTCTATTTGGCATAACTTTGACTGTCCGAAACGTTTTTCGCATAACAGACTTGGCATATTCTGTTTTCGCCGAATGGTAATGTGGCAGAAACCTTACTTAATCGAATTTCTAAAATTCCGAAAATGTATTTGGCGGAATCTAAATTTGCATACTACATTTTTACGCATAATTTTGTTTAGCATAATTTTATTAGGCATATTATCGACTTCTTATTATTCGGGATATTGAAATTCGGAATTATGATAATCGGAATTGTAACCGTTAGACCTTTTGAAATTTCAGATTTATAAAAATCGGATTTATGAAGAATCGGAATACTTATATTAGGAGTTTTAAAACATTCGGAATTATGAAAATCGGTATTATGAAATTCGTGATTCCGACCATCGGAATTTAGTTTTTCGTATTTATGTAGTGTACCTGTAATAATTACAAATTAATATATACACTGCTGCTAATATATGACAGAATAATTACGTCTATCCATCATCTCACAGTACCTTAAGCATTTACTGTACACACAGTTCCCCAACTCCTTCCAAAGACGTCCACATCCGGTGCTGATGCAAGAAGCGCATTAAGGCTGCGTAGAGCTATATATATTATTGGTACCCTTTCCTGATGTTCCTTGTTATCCATATTTCCGATCTATCCGTATTTTCCTGAAATCCCTTATCCCCGTTTTTGGCTGAATGCGCCGAGAGCGTTCATAAATTTATCTAGTATTCTGGGATTTCCTGGTAGTCTAACAGTAAAATTGAGTGTTTCGGTTAGGTTCAAAAATGTAAGTCTAGGGTTTTGATTGTTTAGGTCTGCAATGGTATTTTTTTAACACGCTTTTATTAGGTCGACCTGGGGACCGATTTTTGACTTTCGAGCGCTCGACTCTTTCACTCGAAAACTGACAAAAATTATGAAATGCTATTTTGAAATAACGATGGAAAATTTAAAAACGTGCGGTATTGACCACTCGTATTCAATTCTATCCGTAGAAAGTAAGTGTCTGTGATTATGACACTACAATTGCATTGATTTTTATTTAATTTTCGAGCGCTCGAAAGTCAAAAATCGGCCCCCTGTATGTAACTAACTATGTAATGGAATGGCAACGAATTTAACCATCTTCCAAGGATCGTAGCGTCATGAAAATTGGCAGCTGTATGTAGTTCTGATGACAATACAATAATATGGTACTGTCGAACTGATCTGATGATGGAGCCGGGAGATATGAACTGGAACTTCATGATAGAACCTCGTATCATAGCTGTGTTTGGATTTGTTAGAAAAGTCTTGTAATGAGCTTTGACCACGATCAGGTTTCAAGGTCTGATGATGAAGCCGGAAGATAGGCGCTGGCATTCCATGATGGAATATCGTTAACTACTTTCCACGGATCGTAGCGTCATGAAAATTGGCAGCTGTATGTAGTTCTGATGACAATACAATAATATGATACTGTGAAACTGATCTGATGATGGAGCCGGAAGATATGAACTGGAACTTCATGATGGAACATCGTATTATAGCTGTGTGTTTGGATTTGTTAGAAAAGTCTTGTAATGAGCTTTGACCACGATCAGGTTTCAAGGTCTGATGATGAAGCCGGAAGATAGGCGCTGGCATTCCATGATGGAGTATCGTATCATAGTCGTGTTTGCACTTGTGTGCAAAATGGTAGCTGTCAATTTCGAGCCATTACTAGGGAAGGGTAAACATTGTACATTGTACATTGTTGTAATGTCACCTGCGGTATTTCCGGACCGTTATAACCTTCAAGCCTTCAAGAAAAGAGCGTACTCCCATCTTAAAGGCCGGCAACGCACCTACAACTCTTCTGGTGTTGTAAGTGTCCATGGGCGTCGATTATCGCTTACCATCAGGTGATTCGACTGCTCGTTTGCCTCCTATATCATAAAAAAAAAAAAAAAAAAAATTGTTTTGAAATATTAACTTCATGTCGATAAACATAGTTATATGTCGATATTTTTTTTATATCATAATGATAGTGTTTATTTTATAAAGTAGGACTATATAATTACAAAACCAACATGTATTGAATATTTTTATTATTTACAAAAAAAATGTCCTTTATTAAATCATCAATATGACTAGGACATGCGTTGTTGATTTTCTCTTGATGGCATTTCGACTCCATGTGCGTTTTAATATTCCAACATCTGGAAATGATGTGTACACTGCACACTGTGCAGTAAATTTTTTCATTCGTTTTTTGGGAGTTCAGGGTGTTCTGCAAGAAGTGACTCCATTTTCTATTGCATAAATGATTTTAGACGAATAAACTCGTAAACAGCTATTTAATCGAAGAAATTGTTGTAAAGTGACATTGATTATCTATTGACGTAAATAATTTATTATCAGTATAAGTGGCCAGTATTAATCTCTATTGAATAGGTTTATCACAAGAGTGTTCGTGCACTGCTCTGCAACTCGAAACATAAGAAAAGTAATAGCAACCATAGATATATCTTTTGTTGTACTAATAACTATTTATATTTTTATTGTCAATGATTATCATAGATCTAAAAAAATTAACTGTGTACAACCTAATGTATAGAAAAATCGTGTATCGATATCAACATCAGAAATATGATTACCCATCCCTAAGAACTTGAAAGCTACCATTTTGCACCTTCGATACCGGGGTCTAGTTATAACAAACCTATTATATATTGACTTGTAAATAGTGTAAATATTGACATAGACCTGTAGGTACATGGAGAGTGTAAATAGAATAATATTGATATATCGATATACGATGTATATTTACGTGTAAATAGGGTAGTAGGTTGTTAAAGATCCCACCCAAGCTAAGGTGAGAAACGTGCCGAGGGCTGAATGGCATAAGGGTGGTTAATAGACCACGCAGTGGTGTACTTAGGGTCCCGTACTTTTGCGGCTGGACAGGCGTATGTGGCCCTAAGTAGAGTAAAATCACTTAGTGGTCTCCACATTGAAGTATTGAAGAGCTAGATTGTTCTAAGCTGACAGGTAAAACACCATGCAATACAGACGCACTGGCGGAGATGGAGAGGATGCGGGCTCATTCGCCTACTTGAAATCCTACTAATATTATAAATGCGAAAGTTTGGATGTTTGTTACTCAATCACGCTTAAACGGCTCAACCGATTTAGATGAAATTTTGCACGAAGATAGTTTATAACCTGGATTAAAATATAGGATAGTTTAAATCCCGGGTCCACGCAGACGAAGTCGCGGGCGGAAGCTAAAGTAAATGTATAAATGTTAAAAATATTTCGTTATCAAAGACTAAAAAGTATAAAATAAATTAATAGTTTAAAAAACACTAGAAAAAAACGCTTTTATAAATGCACGTAAAAAGCAAAAATAAATTATGGATCGTTCAAGTTGTCTCTATTTCTGGGCTGAAGTGTAAAAACATGACTCCAACAAAAATTAGGGCTTTAAAAATGGTTTTAGGAAACCCATAATATTTTTGAACAAGCTATTCAACAATAACGCACACCATGGGTTTAACCAGAAAAAAAACATCCTCGCTTTTGGCACAGGGGAGGTAACCTAAAAAATTTTTTTTATCAAGATTTTATTGCTCTGTTTTGTCGGCGTGATTGATTTATATACCCATCCCATACAACCATTTTAAGTAACATTTCGGTAACTGTGTACACACTTTGTGTCGACACACGTAACATATTTAGTTATTGTTCGGTCGCAGTTCCGTCGCGGCGACCAAAAGTGGGGAAGAATCGTAACATAAAAACGGTTGCATATGAGTAACACTGTTACAACACAACGTGCACACAAAGTTTCGTATTTGCGTCGACGTTGGATGAGAATTACATTCATTCATTCACTTGATCTCGTTCATTTTGTTGTCATCGCGTGACGTCTCAGATGTTATTTTTGATTTTAAAACATGATAGTAAATAAATGTCAATCACATGTCAATAGTGTTTGTTTGTGTAATTGTGAGTTTCCGCACGAAAAGTAAAAAGTGGCAAGGACGTGCGAACGGAATTTCTTCGAGTACTTTTGAAAAATAACTCCATTTTAGCCACGCGCCTGTGATGTTGTAAAGATTAAATAAATTATTGTATTTAAATACGAGGTTAGAATAGATTGTTTTCTACTAAAATAACAATAAAAACGTATTCATAGACCATATAATTGTTTAAAAGTTTAGTGTCGTTAGAATTACGACTTAATAATTGTTAAAACTACAGAAATTCAAGATTATTTAATACCTAACCGGGTGTCACTCAAATTTATTGATTTTTTGTTATGAAACCTATCGTTGTGGTATCTAATGAAAGGGCTAATATTTCAGTCACTTGTTTTAAATTAAAATAAAAATCATTTTTAAAGCATACCAAGTTTGGGCTCCTCCAGATATGATACGGTCGAATCATTAATTGTAAAATATACCTAAAGTGATATGTATTTATCCTCAGTGTCTAAACAACGAATTGTGATTTTAGCAGTTTGAAATTTTTAAAAATTATAAAAATATACTAAATGTAAATATTTTCAAAATAGCTTTCTTGGGGTTGGATATGAGGCTATTACATATATCACTTTAGGTATATTTTACAAATAATGATTCAACCGTATCATATGGGCTCCTCCGTATCTGGAGGAGCCCAAACTTGGTATGTTTTAAGTAAGTAAGTAATTTATTTTGCTTAAAATGAAAATGATGCATGCTGATTTGTTTTGAAAATGATGTTTATTTTAATTTAAAACAAGTGACTGAAATATAAAATGTGATGAATTTTTAGAATCGGCTTAGTAAGCCCTTTCATTAGATACCACACACGATAGTTTTCAGAACAAAAAAGTTTTTTTTCCCATACTAAAAAAAGATAACGTTTTTTTTTCGTGCTTCGGGTCAAACTGATTCGTATGGGCTAAAGATCAATCGCTCCGATTTTCATGCTTTTATCACCATTTGCAGCAAATTTTTGCGTACCGCTAGGACTAGTACATTACCGCTTTGATGTTGATATTACTGCTACTGCACGATGGAGGTGCTTCTGTACTATTTTCTCTGGGACTCACATTGTCACCAGTCTCACTAAATGTACATAGTTTACTGACTTTTCGATAAAACGAAGACGAATGTCGGAAGGGTTTTGTTTTTCAATTAATTTTCACTTCCTAACATTGATTATCTACTGAAAGAAAGCTCAAACTTTGAGAAATCTTGACTCAATATGATATTTTGTTTGATTCCACATTGTCGACATATTTTAGGAACGGTTACGTAACTTTGTGTGTGATTGGTGGTAATCGGTAACATTGTGTACACTCTGTGTCGGAACATTTACATTTCAAGTTCAAGCAGTCACAAACTAAACACAATGTTTCCAAAAAAAATACTTTTAATATTAAGTTCGAAATGTGTAGAAACCGTTCCGTAACAAAATAACCAAAACACAGTATTCACAATATTACCACACATCGCAACCAAATTCTAACTGTTTGTACGTGTTGTAACTGTTTCGACACTGCTACTACCTTTACCAAGTCTGTGACCACTATTGACTTCTCGCGACCGAAAATGGTTATTATGGGATGCCGAATCACAGTTTTCTAGTTACTGAGATAAGCCGAAGACGGACAGACAGACAGACGGACATGGCGAAACTATAAGGGTTCTTTGTTGACTACGGAACCCTAAAAAGGAGTTCAAGCAGTTATGTCAACTGAACGTGCACACGCGGAGCCACATGGGAGAGAAGCCATACAACTGCGGGACGTGCGACAAAGAGTTCGCCCGAAGAAACACGAACGAATCCACATGGTGACGAAGCCTTACAGTTGCGGGGTGTGTAAGAAAGAGTTTACGGAATCGGGCAACTTGAAGAAGCACGAGCGAGTGCAATCAGTGGGCCGCGGTTGACGAAGCTACAAGTTACAATGTCTACAAGTGTCATCTGGTAATACGGAGGCTCTTGATCAACGACCGGTCATTCAACCAGTTCTAATGTTAAGAGGGTTTATTTTCGAATGCATTCTGTACAAACATTCGTTTATCATCTTTTTAGGGTTCCGTACTCAACAAGGAACCATTATAGTTTCGCCATGTCCGTCTGTCCGTCTGCGGTTTAGCTCGGAAACCCTTACTACTTACTAAAAAGCTGTAATTCGGCATGGGTTTCGCATTTTCGGCATCCGAGCAATTTGTAAGGAAAACTATCACGGCTAAGTAGGCAACTAGTTATAGTTACCGAGTAATGGTCGACCAACTTAATGCGTACTTGGAAAGGCCAACTTTCTTACAAATTCGGCCGACGCAACCGCATCCGCCCGCGTGTCGATGTAACAAAGACAGACAGACAACTACCGAACCCTACACTGAGCGTGGCCCGACACGCACTTGGCCAATTTTTTATTCCGAAAATTCTCTGCACGATTATTACAAGGGTACTAATTAAAACACTTAGAAAGAGACGGGCAGTTTATCTCGGGCACATTTTTGTGCTAGCTGCGCTGTACGAATGGGAATCTGCAAACGTGCGAAGAAACCGTGCTCGAGAGAATTGCGGTGAGCATAGTCCTTGCGCTAGGCGAGTGGTGGTAGCAAAAAAACAACATTTTGAAATAAACTAAATGGCTTTTAAGTGGGTCCATGTTTTTGCCGATGATACATCCTTAATTTTTTGGTTTACCGTTAACAATCTGCTATTAAATGCCAAGAAAACGAAATGTGTTAGATTTTCTTTGCCTAATGTTAGACCGGTTGAAACTAGTATATTTGTAAATGATGAGTGTTTAGAAATAGTCGATAAAACAATACTCTTGGGTATGACAGACCAAAATCTACAATGGAGTGCCCATATAGCCGTGTTGGCGCGTAAACTAAGTTCAGCCGTATATGCTATTAGAAAAATTAGACAGCTGACCAATGTTGAAACAGCTCGCCTAGTTTATCTTAGTTATTTTCATTGTATTATGTCTTACGGTATTCTGGTTTGGGGTAAAGCAGCTGACATACAGACAATCTTTGTATTACAAAAAAGAGCCATTCATTGTATATATAACCTGAGAGCAAGAGAATCCGTGAGAGAACTCTTCAAAGAAATTTGCATTTTAATTAGCGTCCCAATACATTTATGAAAATATTGTTTATGTCATTAAGAACATAGATTCATTCTGTAAAAATTCTGATAGCCATAATTTTAATACACGAAATAAAAATAAAATAGCAACCAAAAAGTTTCGTGTTCGTAAAGTATACAAGTCTTTTTCGGGTCAATGTATCCATTTGTATAATAAATTACCTTTCTAATGAATTTTGTATCCACCCTTTTCCATCTCAAAAAACATTGATGTCAAAGGCTTATCTCGCCGACAGGAATGCATGGTCCAAACCAGAGCCGAAAATAGCTTAATCATTCATATAGCTTATTCGGGCATGTGTTCTTGTAGGACATTCAGTTTGACTTATTTTAAGCAGGAAGAACTATCATTTTAATAAGCTTTTTTTGGCATTTAATGACTGACTGTGTGTTTCTTCTTAACAGTGGTCTTCTTTTTCAGAAAAGCTGGTAGAATTTTGACTTGTACAAGTGCCATTACGGCCTACTTGCAGAATAAAATTCATTTATTTCATTAGTTTATTTATTATAAACTTCCAACTAATGCCATTTCGTTAAAAACAGCATTTAAGTACACTAGCCAGTATTACAGTCGGTAAATCTACAAGTAGGTAATTTCTAGGAGTAGATCTGTAATTCTTGAGCACCCATGGCCATCTGGTAGAATGGACCAAATTGATGAGGTTAATAAGAAACAGCGCTGAGCATCGTCCGGCTCAAGGTCAAACATGATCACCACAACCCAGAGGCGACTTGCGAGGCCACGACCTGTCGCGCAAACGTATGCGATCTCTAGCTGTCTGCACGGCTCGGCTCCTTTTTAGAGACGTTTGCGAACGATAAATATAACACTGGGATCTGTGTGTCTTGTGCAAGTCTAATAATTTGGATAAATCAATTAGGTATTTAAGGCGCTATTGCATTAGGTTAACCTGTAAAAATAGCTAAAAATATTGAAAGAAATAAATAAATAAACACTTGGCTCTATCATTCTGATGAGTTTAGTACGGCTGTCTTTTCCGCCTTAACGATGCCGATCCCCGCTCTCGCGTGAATCCGTTCATGTTTCCTCAGGTGGCTCACGTCTGAAAAACGTTTCTTACATATCTCGCAGGTGTAGGGTTTGTGTCCGGTGTGGACGCGGACGTGCCTCGTCAACGCACCTGAGTGTCTGAACTTCATGCTGCATGTTTCACACGTATATGGCTTTTCACCAGTGTGTATTAATTCATGGATCCTTAGAGTGGGCAACCCTGTGAACGATTTGTTGCAGACTGAACAAGAGTGTGGTTTGTCTCCAGTGTGGGTTCGTTCGTGTAACTTTAAGGCTTGCGACTCGGCAAATTTCTTTTCACATGTTCCACACGAGTGTGGTTTCTGCCCTGTGTGAAGAAACTCGTGCCTCCTTAAATGCTGTAATCTCTGGAAAAGCTTCCCACACATTTTGCAGAAATAAGGTGTTTCCCTCGTGTGGACTCGCATATGTTCTCTTAGTTTACTAGGTGCCTTGAACTTCTTTGGACACACGCCGCACGAGTGCTTGCCCGCGCTCGTGCCCGCGGCGCGCTGTTGCTGGACTGTAAGCGGTGCCTTTAATATACACATCTGGGAGGAGTAGGCTTTTTCTGCTGAGTAATTCGGTTTTCCGCACTCGCCAGGGACGCGCTGTTGCTCATCTGCGGGCTGTTGCTTTGAATTAATCTCGGAGCAGCCTTTTTCTGCTGAGTGAAGTTGTTCGTGTAATACTGTTGGCTTTTCTGTCTTAAGTTCGCCAGAAACAGTTCTAGTGTGAATCCGTTCATGTCTCCTCAAGCGGTCGACGTCTGGAAACTCCTTTGTACATATCTCACAGGAGTGTGGTTTCTGCCCTGTATGAAGAGTTTCGTGCCTCTTTAAATGGCTCCTTCTCGAGAACCGCCTCCCGCACATATTGCAGGGGTAGGGTTTTTCTCCAGTGTGACTTCGCATGTGTTCATTTAGTTTGCTTGGTCGGTCAAACGTCTTGCTGCAGACGCGGCACCGGCCGGGCGCGGCCGCGGACAGGAGCCCCTCTGGAACAAAACACAAATTAAGTTTCCGTCAAAAATTAAATTTTTGGTAAGTACAAGCTTTTATTGCCGACTGGACTTTTCTGTATACCATCATCAAGTACTCATTGAGACGATTCTAACGAACGGGGTTACGTCGGTTAAGTACTGAATTCCCATGGCCACCTTGATGGGGACAGATCATCAGATCAGCTCGATGGTACCATAATATTGAATTGTCATCCAAACTATACTTATACCCAAAATTTCAGCTCAATCGGTCACCGGGAAGTGGGTCAAATTTAACTTGCAAGATTTGTCCCATACAAACATACTAATAGGGCAAATTAAATAAAAGCTTGTAAAAATGGATACTGGCGAGCCTAGTGCTACGGCGACAGGGATGAAGTGTTTAGGGTATGAAAAAAATTTAGACGACCGCTTTAGCCTAGTTGGTAGTGACCCTGCCTACGAAGCAAGAGGTCCTGGGTTCGAATCCCGGTAAGGGCATTTATTTGTGTGATGAGCACGAATATTTGTTCCTAGACATGGATGTTTTCTATCCCCCTTATTCATAAAACTTAAAATGCCTCTGCTAAATAAAATGTGCTTTGTCCCTATCTAACGAACACAAACGTCATTGTGACAGATAAGTACAAACGAATTTTAACGCCATTTTAGTTAAAATAGGCTTGTTGAACGTTTATGAATACGGCCGTATGTATTTAAGTATTTATTTATCTATATAAGTATGTTTATCGTCGTCTGGTACCCATAGTACAAGCTTTACTTAGTTTGGGACTAGGTCGATTTGTGTAAGATTGTCCCCTAATATTTATTTTATTTATTTATTTATTTATCTATAGTTTGACTTATGTTCCTGTGTCCCCTAGATGGGGCAGAGGGCGTCCACAGTGCGCCGCCATCCCGTTCGGTCTTGAGCTTCGCGCTTCAATTCGCTCCAAGTCTTCCCTATGGTCTTCGCTTCTGCGATGATCGTCCGCCGCCAGGTCTGTTTAGAGTGGCCACTTTTACGCTTTACTTGGGGATTCCAGTCCAGGGTTTGCCTCGGTATGTGATTAGGGTCCCTTCGGAGCGTGTGGCCGATCCTGTTTCACTTGCGGCGTTTGATCTGCTGGTCGATCGGAGTCTCACCGCAGCGTTCCCACAGTTCTATGTTGAAGATTTCTCGGGCCAGTAAACACCGAGAATACGGCGAAGACAGCGGTTGACGACGACCTGGAGGCGATGCGAGATGGTCTTTGTAACCTTCCACGTCTCACATCCGTATAGCAACACGGTTTTTACGTTGGACCGGAATATTTTGAGCTCAACTCTCCTAGTCAGTTTCCGCGACTGCCACACAGGACGGAGCTGTGCGAAGGTTGCTCTTGCCTTGGCGATTCTCGAAGGAAGCGATGTCCTCTTCGGTCCCTCCAGTTTCCGACACTACACTACCGAGGTAAGTAAATTTGTGGACCCTTTCCACAGCCTCTGTGCCAATGAGCAACGGCAAAGCGCTTGTTGTTGCCCCGCACCTCATTTCCTGGGTCTTCCAGGTGTTAAATTTCAGTCCCGTCTCCTTTGCCTCTCGTTGTAGGTCGTCCAGCTTGGCTTGCATGTCGGCGCGTGTGTGGCTCAGCAGGCATAGGTCATCGGCATAATCCAGGTCTTCCAAGACGCTGGACAGTCCCCACTCTCTTGCCGCGGCGCTTGTTGCTTATTGTAGTGCTCATGGTGCCATCGAGAACAACAAGGAATAGGAGAGGTGAGAGAAGACACCCCTGTCGTACACCCGCATGCACCGGTATGTCCTCCGCGACGAGGCTGTCGTGTGTCACGCTACAGGAATACTTTCCGTAGGTGTCCTTAATCATGTTGGTTCTTTTCTCGGGTACCCTAATTTCACGCAATCGGTCCCAGATGCAACTCCACCTCAGTGTATCGAAGGCTTTTTCGAAGTCGACGAAGGTCAAATACATTTCCATCTGCCATTCTCATTTATATATAGCTATACTAATATTATAAACAGAAAAAGTCTGCGAGATTGTAGCTTTGCAAAATCTAAGTTTGTTTGCAACTGTACTGATGTAAAAATAACATAATGAAAGTAAACGCATTAGGTTAGGGTTTAGTTACCACATAACTTATGTGGTAACTAAATGTGACATAAGGCATGGGAACACGCAGTGCCGCCTGGTTCATCCGTCAACATCATGCCACGAGGTATTGTAATGTTCTAATCGAACTTCCATTTCTAGTACGAGTACCTATATTGTTCCACATACAGGCAACACGGTCTCAGGCCGGCGCTGCGGCTGATCAGGCCCAATTACTTAAGCGCCAGCTTATCATGGCTATGTGTCCTCAGTTCTTCGTTACGGCCTGATTCTGTGGGGTGGATCCGTCGATGTGGAAAGAGTGTTTAAAGTCCAGAAGAAATGTATTAGGGTTATTTGTAATGCTTGGAATGATGATTCTTGCATCCCTTTATTTAAAAAACTGCGCATTCTTCCATTACCTTGCTTATATATACGGGAAATATGTTTGTTTGTAAATGCCCATAGATCTTTATTTAAAAAACGAGGTGATGTAACACATAGAGAAACCAGACTTAAAATTATGAATTTACTTTATAAACCACGGGCTCATAAGATGATTTATAGGAAGAATGTTTTTAACATGTGCATAGACATATATAATAATATACCTGAGGACATAAAATTACTCGAGAGAAATAGTTTTAAATACAAATTGACTACCTGGCTCTTAGACCGTTGTTTTTAGTCAATTCAAAAATGTTTAAATCGTGACTGACATTTGTAATTTTCATTTAATTTCTTGACATTTTAATTTATTTTCCTATGGGTATATTTAATTATTCTTGATTGTGTTATTAGTATTGTATTTTATTTTTATACTTTGTAAATGATTATTTTTGGTTTTACTTTATATTATTTTAATTGTATTCGCTCCGCAAAATATTTGCACGCCTGCATGCAGGCTGAATACACTGGACATATTTATAATTAACAATGTAACATCTACACAACTGTATTCTGAGCAAATAAATTATTTGATTTGATTTGATTTGCCGCAAATACTCTTCTCTAGTTCAGAACTACGAGTTTGCGGCGCTTGCAGTTGATACGATGGATCAGCCGACATGAAGGCCTTCATGAGGACCCTGTTGTCGCGGCTGGTCCACGCCTCAGAGGACCCCAGAGCTGGCGCGTACCTTTCACAAAGGATCGCCCTTGCGGTCCAAAGTGGAAATGCCGCCAGCGTCATGGGGTCCATGCCGCAGACAGAAATTTTGGACGGACTATTTTTTTGTAATTAGTTTTAATTTTTTCGTTTTATTATTTTTCATTAAATATTGATCATCGCGACAAGCTTTTATAACCTATATTTGCATTATTATAGTTGAAGTTATCATGTTAACTGCAAATAGAAAAATTAGTTAGATTTTGTACTAAGCAGTGACGCTGCTAACAACAATTTATAAATTTTGAATTAAAGGAAAAATTTAATGTTCCGAGCCGGATTCGAACCGGCGACCACAGGCAATTGGCCCATCTCTACTAACCAACTGAGCTATCGGTACAATCTGTCGCCCCGACACTAAATATTTCAACATACATCTACCTAGAGACTTAGGCTTCTTAACGGCACCAACGTCTCAAATTATATTAAGAAAACCGCTCGGAACATAATATAAAAAAAAAAATTATTTGAAATTTATAAAATAGGTAAATGATGACGGTCTATTAGTCAATTCGGCCATACTGAGTAACATACTTCATTATTAGGAGGATAAATAAAATATAATTGTGAACTATAATTTAATATTTTTAACAGTAGCGTCACCCAAGACGAGAGGAAACCGCTAGAATCCCATCAAGGTCTAGTTTTCCCTTTTCGGTTGAAAAGTCAAGTCCCCTTCATTAGTAGTGCCTACTGCCTACGCTAAACCTTGGTGCCAACGCCAAGGCGGACTCCTTTAGGGAACAGGGAACACGCTAGGACGATGATGAAATAAAATACATTTAAATACATTGCATATTTTATTGAGCGATCCCTTAGTTTGATTTATTTTTAACAATTGTATTATACTTCATATATGTTTCTTAAAAAATCTAACCATCACATTCTCTTCATAATTCAATCTCTCAATCTAAATTCTTCATGGCTACCTATTTCGAAGAGCTTAAATCAACTACTGCGCAAAAATAACAATCATACAACACACGTTAAAAACTGGCATCAACTTGGGAGCATCACAACATTGTCTGTACTATGGACTGCTAATTCAGGACCAAAAAAATTACTAATGTATCACCATATACAATACCTTGGTAATAAAAGTACCACACCGGTGTCTGCTCTCCATCGGGCTGGTCATTCGCCAAGGCTGTGGTATTTAATAAACAAAAATGTTATTTACACCTGCTATCCATTCAGCTCTCCTGCTATTCCCCCCCACTAGGTGGACTGACGACCTGGTAAATGTCGCGGGAGTCAGCTGGATGCGGGTGGCGCAGGACCGGTCATTGTGGGAGATCACACTTTGGGGGAGGCGCATGTTCAGCAGTGGAAGTCTTCTGGCTGATATGATGATGACACCTGCTACTCAAAAAAGAGTCATTATTGCCCTCAAAAGAGGGGTCAAAGTTGTACTTTTGTTCTCTGATATACTTCTGTTTGATTTCAGTTTCCCTCGTAAAAGGCATGGCAAGCAGTATGTGCCACTCAGTAGCAAAATGATCTCCGTCTTGGGCACTTACGTCATTTATTGTAGAGTATTTCGCTTCACTTAGGATTCAATTTACCGCCCTTGCCATCCATTTCAGTCCCTTGAGACACAATCTACTATCTATGTCACGCCACGACATATTCCACGTGTCTCCCGGGAAGGTGTCGGAGCGAGTGCCACTGTCGCCAGCACTCCCCCGGGCACAGGAACTCGTCGCAGGCGGAGCACATCAAGGCCACCTTCCTCTTCACATCATTCCTGAGACAGACGTGGCAGTACTCCTTGCTCTTGTTCGCGACCATTTCGGGCACGTGCAGTGTGTCTTTGCACAACCTCGGAGACTCCGACGGTGGAGGTTCTTGAGCGGAAGGGCTGTGCCGTGGCACGGGAGACTCGGCGAGCGGATCGCTACCACAACTTCTCACTGAGTCTGACAAGATTTCATCGCTGGGCTCTCCGGTGTTAGACTCGTCACCAAAATCTATGACCGTATGCGATACAGGAGACAGTTTCCCCTCGAAATCATCTT
Source organism: Epinotia bilunana (assembly GCA_947049275.1). Lineage (NCBI taxonomy): Eukaryota > Metazoa > Arthropoda > Insecta > Lepidoptera > Tortricidae > Epinotia > Epinotia bilunana. The sequence continues at coordinate 74,775 of OX346277.1, read as the reverse complement.
TGAAATCTTCTTCGCTTGAAGAAATTTCGTGGATGTCTTCAGTATCATTAAGCATACTGTAGTTCACACTGGATGGGTCAAATGGATACAGCCCACACGATCGGAATCCGCTTTGGATGGTTTCAGGAATAAGACACTCGAAGCAAGTTTTCACCGCCGTTGCAAAATTAGTCCGTTTGAGCGAAGCGGACTTATTTTGAAATCTGAACCCGCGCACGACATCCGGCCAAGTCTCCTTGATCGACCGGAATACCGCCACGTCCAGAGGTTGTAAGATGTGAACGGAATTAGGCAACAGAGCCCTTAGCATTATAGCTTTTTCCCTACAGAACTCTGATAGCGTGAGTGAAATGTGGGCAGTGGGGTCTAAAAACAAAACCACAGGGAATGGTATTTCGTTAGACACAAGCCACGGATGAAAGCACTCGGTTATATATTTGTAAAATGCTTCCGCGGTCATCCATCCCGTCTCCGTCCCGTGCCACCCCCACCCTTGTGGCATTGTAGACTCCACTTTACTTGGTACACATTTATCTCTGAATATCGTCATCGGCGGCGCCATTTTACCATCAGCTGACACATTCACAAGCACACTCAGGCATTCTTTCTCGTCCCCTTCAAAACGACTACAGACTATGTCACTTCCTCTTCTTATTAAAACTTTTGTTTTCGGGCACATAAAGAAAGCAATTTCGCCACAATTGAAAATACGCCTTGGGTCCCGAAACACATGCAGCAGCTCGCGCGCCGTGAAGTAGTTCTGGAGTCTGCCGAACCACGCATGAATAGTCGCTCGAGAAAGTTCCTTTCTTGCGTGTTTTGCTACACATTTGGAAACTATCGGATGTCGCTTTGTAAAATTCTGAAACCAAGATTTTCCGGGCACGCCATTTTTAAAAGGATTTGGACGACTCAGGTTACTAACAACCCTTGCTACTTCTTTTATTATTCTTTGTTTCTTGATTTCGAACCCTGACTTGCCGAGGTAGTGGATCCAGTCGACTAGAGCTTTCTCTTCTTGCAGGGAGAGCACGGGCCGCACGCCACACGTGTCGTGCTTGTATTTGCCGGCTCGCTTGTCGCGGAGTGTTGTCTGCGGTACGTTGTACTTCTTAGAAGCTGCATACAAACTCATACCGTGTTTTATTTGTTGAATAGCTTCCTTTATTTGTGCTTTGCTGTAAGCTTTTCCTTTCTTTGATTGTTTAATTTTTCTGCAAACAATAATAATTGTGTAAATATGAGTGGTGAATGTCCAGACGTTGGACCGACCGCACACCTAATATAGAAAATAAAGCTCGATGAATTTCCTTGTAAAAACTCTATTTTGCTTATTTGTGTGTATATCAAAAAAATGTGAAGGGGTGAATACTTTCTATGTATAGTTTTATAAATATTGTGTGAAAATTTTAGTAAATTGTAAGGGGAAAAAAAACCAAATCGGTTACAGTCATAGGTTACAGTGCCACCGGAACCATTTACTAAACCTTTCTTAACCCACAAATTTGTTTTAAGCATGACCCGGCTGCCAACACAGAGGTAGAGTTTTCTCTAACCCTTGTGCTTGTCGATCTGCACATGCCTGTGCAGCTTCTTTGTTATTGTGATCAGCCGTCACCTTAGCCGTGGGTCTGTGAAGGTCCTTTAGTTCGGCAATATTATACGAACTTACATTCCTATTTTCCGGGTATAGCCTCATTGTATCGGAATAAAGCCGTTGTTCCATGTTACATATTCTACTATTTTCTCGTGACATTAAGGTTTCCCAATCACGTTTGTACCTAAATCCAAATAATATAAACATTCCAAAGTTTTGGGATATTCGAAATTTACAAATGGAACGCAAAATTTGTTGTTTTAGTGATTAACTGATTATTTATTTGAAATTCGAACATAGGAAACCATCAATGTATGTACGATGCCTTAGTTCACTGGTACTAATTAAAAATTTGCCGTTGAAATTTCAACCCTAGATTTTGTGCACTTAGGTACTAATTGCAACGACTTTTTCCGAAAAGTTACTACGAGTGTGTTCTAAGGCATCGAAATCGGAGTTCAAGATACAGTGGACGGAACATAAAATTTGTACCAAGTCAGTAGTCAACGCTTACCCCTTTCTTGTAATTTATTACGTTTTCAACTCATATTTCCGCCCTTTTTTAAAAATTCGAAAAACTGACGACAAAAAAATTCGGTATAAGTACTTACCGAACCTACTCGCAAAAATTCATGAGAATCGGTTGAGAAATGTGAGCTCTAGGCGAGAACAGAGGGAAATCCAAACATCCGGACATGAGGAAAAACGATTTTTCGTCCAAGCTGAAGCATAAACGCTTCGCTCGCATCGCTCGCTCGGTCAAAAATAGTTTTCAAATATGGACTCGGACGCTCCGGTTGTGGAATGAGCTCCCTGCCGAGGTTTTCCCAAGGGACTACGGTATGGGGTTCTTCAAAAAAGGAGTGTATACATTCGGGTCGGCAACGCGCATGTAACACCAGTTGTAAGAGTTGCAAGCGTCCATAGCCTACGGTAACCACTTACCATCAGGTGGGATGTAAGCTTGTTTGCCACCGACATGGTATATATAAAAAAAAAATGAAATACAAACACAAGGTTTTTATTTAGAAAGAATAATTGGTTAACTTTTTTGCCAGTCAGGTGATTCCGCCGTTCGGTAATTTGTCCCGCTTTTGAATAAAACCGTTCGGGCGGAGCCGACGTTGCCGAGACGCAAAGACGTTGAGACGCAACGGAGTAAAGCCGAGGATATATGTCCTTTGAATAAAACCGTTCGGGCGGAACCGACGATGCCGAGACGCAAAGACGTTTAGACGCAACGGAGTAAAGCCGAGGATATATGTCCTTTGAATAAAACCGCTCGGGCGGAACCGACGTTGCCGAGACGCAACGGAATAAAGCCGAGGGATATGTGTCCTGTTTACCCAACCACCACTTCAGGGGGTTGTGTTTTCTAGGCAGTGGCGGTTCCTCGAAGTATTGCTTCATCTCCCTTTCAATGCCTGAAGTGGGGCTAGTATTTTTTGATATCTCGTCGACTTTGGCGTCAAAGTCAACCCATATACTCCGTGATGTCTTGGCTGGAGGTGGTTCAGAATCCGAGGCAGCCGTAGGTGTGGAATCTGGAACCTCCACGAGCCCTGCGGAGACGCTGAGGTTAGACAACGCCCTTTCACACACAGATTCATCGTGGAAGCCGTGTTTTTTGTATCTGGGATCCAGAAGCGTGCTCTCCAGCAGGACGCTGTTGCCCTCTGCCGAACCTAAACGATCTTCCAGTTGTTCGAGTAGCCTCCGAGCCAACCTACGCACAGAAAGTGGTAAGGAGTCTTCGGCGTCGCCCAAAAATTTCAGGCACGTTTTTTTTTTTTACGTGCTGGAGATAAAAATAATCTGCAACAAAAAGAGACTAATTAAGAGAGCGCAGCCAGTGTCTACCCAAAGAATAGCAGACGAATATCACGTTCGTATATAACTATATATCCTACATATCCTACTAATATTATAAATGCGAAAGTTTAGATGTTAGTTACTCAATCACGCTTAAACGGCTGAACCGATTTGAATGAAATTTTGCACGAAGATAGTTTATAGCCTGGATTAAAATATAGGATAGTTTTTATCCCGGGTCCACGCGGACGAAGTCGCGGGCGGAAGCTAGTATGTTACAAGTGAGCAGTTCTTGTAAGTAAATATTTAGATAATGTTGCGGAGTCTTTAAGTTTATTCTGATAACTCATCTTTACCTCTGAAATCGTGACGTTCCTTTCTGACCTCATATCCTCTGTTACTTCTTTAAAAAAACCAAGGAGTTTTGTCGTTTTTGTAGAACCTCTAGATCGTTCGATGAAAGCGTAGGGACTTCCGGATAGTCGATGGCCAAGGTCGAAACTAGCCTGTTTTTTATTTGTAGGATTCGCTCAAACATGTCGCACGTCGAGGTCCAGCGGGTCACGACATTCTGCCTCACTTTCAGAACTGCCTCGCCCAACTTCTCCTGCATTGCTTGCACTCTTGAAAAGTTCCACAATCCATTTTACCTTCAGGTTGATAGATTACAATTCGGGAATCGCATTTTGCACCACAAGGTTCAAAGAATGAGCGACACAAGAGACGTGCTTCCACTCATTGAGTCTCACTGCAGCTTTGATATCGTTGGCGTCCCAATGCTCGCCGTTTTGCGACCTGAATACTGGGCACACTCCAAAGCATAGGATTTTAAATCGGCTTTTTGGTTTACGAAATGCGCCGTTACCCCGATATAATGGACATTCGGGTTCTTTTCTTTAGTAATGTTATAATAATTTTCGATCATCACGTTGGATAAGGTTTTTCAGGAGGGCAGTTGGTAATTTGGGTTAAGCTCCTCACAAATTCACGGAATTCCGGAGACTCGACGAGAGAAAATGGGAGGTAGTGTTTTGCTAACAATTTAACTCGTACTTTATTGATAGTTTCTGTTTTGTTTGTAGTCAGAGTTTTGTATAAACAATCACAAATTTGAGGAAGGCGACGGATAGCAGGTGCGTCAGTGTGCTGACTGGCAATCGAGGACAATGAAGCTGGCACTGGCTGGATGGTTGTCTGGCTGGCTGCAAGCTGGTCGTCCGGGGTTGTAATTAGATTTGAAATTGAGGATGTCATAGGTGCAGGCATATACGGGGCAACTGATTCTATACATGGAGGTGCAGGTGATGTGCAAGGCAGACTTCTCTCCTTTATACATGCGAATATCGAAGGATGCTGGCTCTTTGTATGGCGCATGAGGTTGTAGGGACCACCACCTTTGTACGATATTAACTTTCCGCAAAAATTGCATTTAGCCTTATGATCCAAGTCTTTCAGGATGGTGAAATACTGCCAAGCCGTTGATGTTTTTCTTTCACCGGCACCGGACGGTCTAAATAGACAAGACACAAACATGCTATACTTAAATGAACGAACCAACCCAGGCTTATAATAGTAATCGGAATTACGAATGGTATTAGTCAGTATATTATAGCCCGACAAGTCCCTATTTCACCCTGAGGTATATAGTGTCGCGGTAAGCCGCATAATATATGGCAATAATATACATAGTTAGAATAGTCGGGACAGTGTGTATTGGCATTGTGTTGTTTGTTGAATGTAAAAATTATATGCTTTATAATAAATACCTATTCATCCATATTTGGTTCCAAGTACGTATTCGATATTTAAGTATTATTATTGTAACCCCGACTCTGATGTGTTGCTTTCAAGACCGCCGACCTCAATTATAAAACGTTTGGTCTGGGATTCGAATAAAGAACCTTTTTCCGGGAATCCATCATTTTAACGAAAATAGTTTCATCGATTATCGTTTCCTATAACACTATTCGCAGAATTTTATCATCACTTAGGAATCATTCATCGAACCTCGTTAGATCGCTCATACGTTTTCTCGAATTTCCTTTTACACGAGATCGAATTTTACTTTATTATTTTATTCGTCCATCGACATAGTCGTTCATCGAATCGCCTTTACTATAATTTCGGTGTAGCATAAGTTTCAGTTCCCAAAATTCTTATATTTTCGTTTAAGGATTATAATATAGTAGATTAGGTCAGGTCAGCTAGAAAAAGGGGGGACGAGTGGGCGAAACCTCAAGGGGGGCTCGGGCGGCGAAGCCCCCCGCAGTAAAAAAAAACAACATAATCGTAACAACGGTATTATTTGTAGGTTAGGTTAGGGTTGGTTTGTGTCCCTTAGAGCGGAAATAGGCACCCCGCCAGGCGGGGTGACGTCGACACGCTGGCGGTTAGGTTAGGTTTAGGTTAGGTTCCGGCTGCTGGGCCTGAGGGTGTCCCTCCCGAAAACAGAGGGAATTATCTTCGGGGGGAGGGGCTGGCGGCCGCCTGCGGGTGCCACAATTAGAGTGAGCGGAGAGGCGGTCCAGGTGAAGCCTCATATAAAATACTTGGGGCTCATTCTGGACCGAAGGTGGAATTTCGGGGAGCACTTTCGCCAGCTTGCTCCCCGAATAGTGGCGACGGCGTCAGCCCTGGGTCGGCTGCTGCCCAATGTGGGAGGGCCCTCCGTTGCGTGCCGTCTCCTATACGCCGGGGTCGCCCGGAGCATGGCCCTTTACGGGGCCCCGATTTGGGCGGACCAGTTAAATGCGGCGAATAAGGCCCTGCTTAGGAGGCCACAAAGGGTGGTGGCCAACCGTATCTGCAGGGCCTACGTAACGGTGGCATGGGCGGCGGCATGCGCCTTGGCGGGCACTCCTCCGTGGGAGCTGGACGCGGAGATGCTAGCCGAGGCGCACAGGGACCGGCTAAGGTGGAGGGCTTCGGGAGAGTGTCTCGCAGAAGAGGTGAGGACCGCGCGCAGGCAATCGGGGCGGCGATTGAGGGACAGGTGGAAGGCGGACCTGGAGGAGTCGCCCTATGGGCTCCGCACCATAGGGGCGCTCCTCGGGTCGTTTGATGCCTGGTTAGAGAGGGCCCATGGCAAGGTGGGTGCTACGTGTAAGCGGGAATGAGTCGTAATTGAAACCTCCGGTAAATTACTTAGCATTTATTTCCGCTTAACGCCGCGAACACACGAGTAAGGTCGCAGGGTCAGGGTATTAAGCCGTCTGATTTTAGCTCCCGGTACTGAAGGGGTATGGCCGCCACCACGCTAGTACTCCCCTGGTTCTTCGGGTAGCCGCTGCAGGAGGATGAGCTGAGGGACGTCAGCTAGGGTCAGCGTCAGCGCGCGGGGTCGACGGACTTGGCCTTAATTCGTTATCCTGGAATTTACGTTCGACGTGTGAGGAAATTTGCAATAACGTCTCCGATGACTATGACGGCACGGCAGCATTAAGCAGAAGCACAGAAAACAGTACTGCGTGATGGTGAAGATGATGGCTTGGTGATGTGCGGGTGACAAAGTCAGAGCGGAGTTTACATGGTAAATGGTACAAACTAAGTTATGGAACCTGTTTTGAAATCACAAAATAATGCCATAGAATGCACTGCGAAATGGCTGTGATGCATATAATTTAGGCGTGGATCTAAGCGGCAAGCAAAATATAACAAAGAACAACTTAACATAAAAAACCGTTAGTCACACCATTTGAAAATAACTGCCTTTAAAAGCGTAATAAACGTTTAACACTTACCCAATGGGTTAAATCACTAGCACATAACTTAGGTATGTACTAAATTAAATTACACGGGCGAGCAGAGCCCGAAAACTGCACTAATTATTCTCGCCGGCTACGTGCGAAGTCGCTGCGCTTAGGCAAACGAACGTGCGCCAGCGTCGAAACCAAATTATGTCTGGCGAGGGCCGGCCGCGCTAAGACGAGCGCGGCAGCGGGGCGCGCGGCAGGAGGGTGCCGCTCGTGAACAAAGGCGATAGCATTCCAGTACAGTCGTCGCGGGAAATAATGCAACAACTACGATTCATAATTAATATTAATCTATAGTAGCTTGTTGTTATAGTATTTAAGTAGTTGTAAGTGTTAGGTAAGTGTTAATAATTAAGATTTTAGTGTTTGTGTAATAATAATTATATGTAATTTAGTGTAACCTAGGTTACGTAACGCTTTTACGTTACATGGGGTTCCGATTGACGCAGGTGATGACCGGACATAGCTGTTTCGGTCATTACCTGCACAGAATTCGAAGAGAGGGAAGCTCCACCTGCCATGAGTGCGGCGCTGAGGATGACTCGGCCCAACACACGCTAGAGTGGTGCAGCAGATGGGCCGAGGAGCGCCGCACAATGGTGACGGCCCTTGGTGTAGATGATCTCTCGCTACAAAGTGTCGTGACGGCCATGCTGGGCAGCGAGAGATCGTGGGAAGCGGTGGCCTCCTTTTGCGAAACAGTCGTCTCGCAAAAGGAGGCTGCGGAGAGGGAGCGCGAAAACAGTGCGGACGCGCTCCCGCTCCGGCGCAGACGGCGAGGTAGAGCGCGCGCGCGGTTTGCGGCCGCTGATCGCGCCATGCCTCAGTAGGGCCAGTGGGTAGGGAACACACATTGCACGGCCCTACAAGTCTGGGGGAAGGATTAAGCGTCCTGACCTTCCCCTCCTTTGGTGCGGGTGTCCTGGCGCGAGTAAAGCCAGGACCGCCGGGGGGCGTCATGGTTGAATGTTCGCGATCCCATGGCGCCCCCGTTAACGGCAATGCGGGTGACGCCGGTGTGTTTTAGTGGGTATGCTCCTCCAGTCACCATCACTCGGATGGCGGCGGGAGGAGAGAGTCCCACATAACCCCCAAATTGCCTTCCCCGAGCCGGGGGTATGCGTAAGGCATTTTCACATCGTCAAAAAAAAAAAAGGTTTAGGTTAGGTTCGGGGGGCGTCGTGGCAGAATGTTCTTCACGGCAATGCGGGAAAACGCCGGTGTGGTTTTAGTGGGCATGCTATGTCTTAGTGAGTCCCACATAATCCCTTTTTCCCTGGTTGGGATGCATAAACCATTTCACATCGATACAAAAAAAATTGTTTAGGTTAAAATGCCAAACCAACCAACCATACCAACCAACAATACCAACTGTGAACCGTGTTTCGATAAATTAATGCTATAAACAACTAATATTATTCTATGACAGCTAAATTCGATGAATCGTTACGCAACGATTTTAGACAAATTCGAAACTATTAACGATGAAAAGTTGTTCGATTAAATAAAAAACAATGTATTGATGATTAGGTATGTGCTTAGGAAAAAAAAAGTAATGCAATTCGTGGAATAGTTTTCGGCGACATGAAAATTGACGTAAGACATTTCGATAAAATGATAGACACCCCCTTTTTCTATATTCGTCTTATTTTTTTATTAAGTACATACAATATTTTAATTAGAGAAGAATTACCAGTTCAATTAATACCTACGACCGCACTATAAAATGTCAGTACCGGTCGTGTCAACAACCAATTCAAAGACATTGTTTATAGAAATACTAGACAATCCGGCATCCTTTTTTTGCTGTAAATATTCAATTAAGTATATCCAAAATACGCTTTCTGACATCGCTATCGGATTGCTTTCGGCATATTTATTGTATTTTATTTCACAATCGCGAAGTATTTCGTTTTCCCTGCTGTTGGTTTACATCGATCACATTCGATGGATGACTTCTAACGTCTGTTGTCAAAGTCAAGTCTCCTTGCCAGTCATTGAAATTAGTTCCATCAAAAACGTAAGAAGGCTAGGGTCAAAAAGAAACTTGTCAGGCTTTAATATTATGTTGGTAAGAGTCTGGCTAAAGAAAGAAGAACCCGAGATTTATTAAAAACTTTTTATATACATAGATTCACGCCTTCATTCTCAAAAGGGGTAGACAGCGCACATGAAACTTATGTTCCAGTGCCACTTTTAGCATAAATGTGGGTATACAAGATGTGATAGGGCGCTAGTCCACCTCCCACAACACACATCAACCCTGCTCCCTTGGTCGACTTTTACGACACCCACGGGAAGGAAGGGGGTGGTGAAATTCTAACCCGACACCTCACGTAACAGTAATATTATTGTCAAATGTGTCAAACATCTTTATTGTGAATTTTGTCCTGCATACCTAACGCAAAATAGTTTTTTTAAGAATATTCACCGTTTTTTTCTATAATATGTAGGTGTGCGGTGTCCTTTAATTATCTAACTTAAATAAATAAATGAGATAGTTTGGACGTTTGTTACTTAATCATGCAAAAACGACTGAAGATTGTAGTTGGTTCCACAGACATTTATTCCCCTCTATAATGTGGTTCGAATAACATCGTGACAAAATATAGGAAACTTATCATAGTAATTGGAAGTTTTTCATTATTGTTATTAACTGTTATTTTAGGTCGCTGATACAATATGATTGTACTGTAATTACCATTATATTATACAAGGTTATTGGTAATTCAATGTCTACTGTTATGGGGATATAGGATAGGGCAGGCTATTTGCAATGTTTTGGACCACAAGATTATTCACGGCACTAGGGCGATTTTAGGTCTTACAGGTATTTAATAATCTTAAATGTACACGATCGACCGGCTGAAGAACAACAAGAACATATCCATCACTAAGACCTTTTCACGCATAAACTACTTAACCAATTGTGATGAAATTTGGCAGCTTAAGCCCAAGGGATGACAACTGGACAAAGGTTCATTTATTTTTTGAAATTTTAAATGTTCCCTTCAGTGGAGGAGAGGAATTAACACGGAGCGAACGCGGGCCGAGTCATAGGAACCGCTAATACGAACAAACGTTTAGTAGAATGTGCGGTACTTACCCGTCGGCTCCTCGGCTGCTGCGGAGCGGCGCGCGCGCGCGGCGGCCCGCGCGCCCTACGGCCATGCACAGGTCGTGAATATATGACGCGCAATTAACAACTGACCATAATATTTCAGGAGCGCAAAAATGTACCATTGTATGACTGGGTAAAAGCAATAGATTAAAGGCCGAAACGCACTGACAGCGGCGCGGTGGCGGTGGCGGCGCGGAGGCGGTGAAACGCGTGCACAGATAGGCGAGCGCGGCGCGGGCGCGGGCGCGGGGCGGTTCGTTTTGCGGCGGGAAGTTGTATTACGCAGTTGTCAATGCACCGGCGCGGCGCGGCGCGGAGGTTTTTTAAACTTCAGTTCAGATTTTATTAACTTTAACAATGAGTACTGCTGAAAAAAATATTTCCCTGTTGAAAGTTAGTACCCTGCTTAATAATCCTTGGTTTTAAGATGGCGTGTAATTCTTCAAGACCGTTTTTACTCATGTGAAAATAAGTGTAAAAACGATCTACATAAGAAGTCAGCTGTTGGCATAAATGATGGAACTCTCCAAATATTTCTCTTTTTTTATTTATTTCATGGACCGCGTCCGTTTAGATTTCTTCCTTTTGTTTTGCCATAAAGCCCACTACACGAGACTGGTTTCGCCGGGATATTTACCGAGACCGGCCCTCTACATTCTCGCCTTGCGAAGTTGTAATTGGACTCATACAAGATGGACGCTTCCTGCCGTTGCCGTCGGTCGACTGACGGAAGCGCAGAGAGAATGTGGAGGAGAAGTTTCGCGCAAACACGAAACTTCACGAGAGCTCTTTGATGTTTGGCCATTATATCGATACTAAACGGAGACTACACGAATATACGCAAAACAATACGAACATAGACGAATACTCGCTCCACACTCTCGTATTCGGCAAATCTCGTGAAGTTTTGTCGAGAATGTGGAGCGGGCTTTAGGCAAGTAAGAGAAAAATCTCGTCATCGCTATCTGAAACTGTCGATTACCGCTTGTTGTGTCACACACGCCGCATCCGCGCCGCTATCCCGCGCGAGTACCGGCCGGGATTTTGGTGCGACGTCCTCCGGACCGCATTCGCTTTACCGCATTCGCTTTACCGCAAAGCCGCCTCCGCGCCGCACCGCGCCGCGCCGCTCTCTGTGCGTTTGCAGCTTATAATCTGCATAGCTGTATATAGTCCTATATTGGATTAGACTAACAATGCCTGCTTAGTTATTATCAACCGTTAAATAATAAAATGTAGACAATTCATAATAGAGACTAGGATGGTACAGTCAAATGTACAAATATGGGTGCATACAACTAACTCATAAATATGTCCCATTGCTCTTATGTCAGCGGATTAAGGTTTTGGGACATATTTATGAGAGGATTAAATCAATACAAATGTTCACACTCGACTGCACTAGCCTAGCACTTAGCACCAATGGTACAGTCAGCTGCAGAGATTCAGTCGAGGGCAAGGATCAGGAATAGACACTCCATTTATAAAACTTAACTTCAACTCTTTGTCACTTTCACACAAACACTAATGTGCAAGAGATATGGACGAAAGAGTTTGAACAATAATTTAATAATATTGAAAGTTAGACAAACAAAGTCAACGATTGTAGTGGAAAGTCGCGACCTACCCTGTTGCTCCTTCTCACTCTCGCTGCCGCTCTCGTCACGCGCGCGCGCCGCGCCGGCCTGCGCCTCCATCTCGATGTACACTGTCAATGATAACACTGCTGTTATTTGTAAACATGTTTATATAAAATAAAAATAAATCCATAACTCATGTTGAAAGTGTATAGGTATTGCAATGAAAGTTCAGTATACAGAAGTATCTTTGCCAGTACTTATGACAAAGTCTTATAATTTTGCAATGTGGGATACATTTTACATAGCCAGATGGTATGTTAATAGAACAAGTTACCTTGCTGCGTGGTCCGCTCCAGACAGACGGGCCCCAGCAGCAGCTCGTCCCGCACCTCGTGGCCCGGGTACAGGCCGGCCCGCGCCGCCGCCGCGCTCACGCCCACGGCGGGCTCCGGCTTCACATGAGCAGTGGCACTGCTCTCACACGCGGTCACACTGCTCTCACATGTGGGCTCTGCCTTTACATACAGCGGCTCATGTTTCACGTGCACTGCACGCTCATCTAAGGGTTCTGTTTTAATGTGCACTGCCAACAAATAACATTCATATTGCATTAGCTGTTCTTGCGGTTAAAAACGCTAGTAAAGTTATGGGATTAAAATATAGCCTATGTGCATCTTGAAGGACCTTCTATATACCGATCAAACAATTGCACCTAAATACAAACTTACAACCTTTCCAATCAAAATGGCATATGTTTAACGGACCACCAGATATAGTAAAATATAACGCCAAAAAATACTTTTTACTGCCAAAAATAGTAAATGATCACCAAAATTTTATATTTAAATTTTATATTTGAGCTTACTATGGGGCTAGCTCGATTTGTGTAAGATTGTCCCCTAATATTTATTTATTATTATTTATATCCATTTTAATGTGAAATAGTAACCCAAATTATAACATCTTTCTATCCTATTAAAGAAAAAGCTATCCTAATAAATCATTGTTAATCCAAAAATAGTTAAATGATCACCAAAATTTTATCTCCTATTAATGTGAAATAATAACCCAAATTATAACATCTTACAATCCTATTAAAGAAAATGCTATCCTAATAAATCATTGCTAACCCAAAAATAGTAAAATAATTTCCTAAATTCGACGGAGCCTCGCTTTCGTTTCTGGGACTCAGTCTCCCGCCCTCCGCCCGGGCTTTTATATACACTCTAGGGGTAGGACAGACGAGACCACGTGGAAGTGGGGTGCGCTGATTTGGGTTTTGGGTCGGTAGCTATTTTTACCTTTCGATAGCTATAAACAAGGAATCATTTAAGTTACTAGAAAATGTTTACTAACCTGAAATTCAATTTCTCTAATATAATTAACTTCTACCAAAAAAACAGAAGTGTTTATTCAATCATTTGATGCAAACGGGCAAATGCGCAGGCACATTGTTGTAACTTATATTTGCGGTACTACTGTAAGCACTTGTAAATTTGGTATCATTATACTTTATTTGGTAACATGCATACACTTTATGGCAATCATAGTGGGTTCTTCAGGTAGAAATATTGTATTAATTTGCTCGCTAAGATTTGGTGATCATTTACTAAATTTGGTCTTCGAATACAATTTAATGTGCATTTGTTACTAAAACAGAGTACTATTGTAATGGTAGATTTATTACATTTGGTGTTCAGTATATTTTTTTGGTGAAAGAGCTGCGGGTGTCAAAGCATTTTTTGGTGGTCATTATATTTGATGCCATCAAAATTAACTATATTAATGGGCCATTTTACGCAATTCCACAATGATATACTTGTCTGTGCCACATCAACTGGTTGATAATTAAAAACCACTCACCGCGGTCCGATAGCCCGGCGCTGGGTTGGTCGGCCTCGCAGACACTTCGTTCCATATCTTTGACACGCCAACGCTAAATGGGATCAATTAAATGACCACTTGTTATTGTTAATCATGTGAATACTGCAGCCCGCCCATAAACCAACGAATGAAAAAATTATATTGAATAACCAAACAGTACAGTAACAAACACTAAAACCTCACACATGATGAAAAACTAGAATTAAACCAACAAATGCAATACCTTGTATGTACACAGTACATATACAATACAAAGCGATGAAATGCCACAGATAATAAATATACGCGGCAGTACAGATAATCCAGTGTTGCCAGCACTGGAATTCGATTCGATGCGATCTGGACCTTGAATCTGAAAATACATTTTGATAATTTCTCGATATAATAGTGCTTAAAAGATATTAAGTATGTCCTTACTAGCTTAAATCTACCATGGAAAAACGTTTTAAAAGATAAACAATTTAGCTCTTTATTCGGCCTATAATCTTCACAGCAAAAATACTGGCGTTATCATCTGTGGTACGCTAGAAATGACCAAAGTCGGAATCTCGCCTCCCTCACCCCTTACCATCTCCAATCGAGCTGTCATTGTTCTTCCCGCCAACTTTTGAATTACTTTTGACAATTGGTGGTGGACTATAACAACTCGGCGCCATTATTCCATTATTGTTTTATACTTGATCGAGTGTTCTGTCGTTGATTTCAATTCGCACTTATCCTCTCAGTTAAAACAGTAATAATTGTGGTACCGTAGTTATCTATCGTAACTAAAATGTACTACAAGTGTTGTGTTGAAAATTGTGCAAGTAAACGACAGGACGTTAAATTGCACCAGTTTCCCGCATCGGAGAAAGGACTCCAAAAATGTTTGCAGTGCATAAACAGTGAACGGCTTTGTAATTTCAGTATCCATGAACTACGGAAAGCGTTTGTCTGCCACAAACACTTTGAGCGTAGGTTCATCTCGGGCAAAAGTCGTATACATCTAAACGGCTATCCGTCTCTGTTCTCTGCAGAAGAGATTCAAAGTGGTGTACCGAGTGTCACATTTCGAGCCCGTCTAATTGGTAAGTTCGTATTTTAACTACATAGATTTTTATTTAATCCATTTTCTTCTTTTTTTATGCCTGCCTTTTAAGGTTGCAACCTAGTAGATTTGTTAGCATACACAGTATTCGTCTGTAACTTTAAAGCTTTTTAGTTCGTCGATATCACGTAAATAGTAACGTGTTGATATTTTCCTATACAAAAAAATACCATGCATGTTAGTGGCCATAGTGTACTTTTTTCTTTAAAACAAACTTTTAAAGTGTTTTAATTTGAGGTAACAAAATACAATAATAAGTTTACATTCTTATTGCCAAGCTTAAATAGGTATGATATTAATGTTTAGTTAACATACTGACCTACTTATTTGAACAAATGTTCGGTCTTAAAAACGAAAGATGTGCAGTGGAACAAAATGTGTAATACCTTATCTTAACAAACATGGTATTTTTAAAGCAGCCATATTTTCCTATGAGTTTAGTCAAGTTGTGTGGGAAATAATTGATACAAAATGTATAGCATCATATTATGGTATAATCACTTATTTGGGTGAAAATCAAAAAAATGCACATACTTAGTTAAGGCCTTAATCTAATCTACGCTTTAACTTTTCTCATTTTAGTAACGACAATTACCCATACATTTTACATGGGTAATTTTCGTTACTAAAATGAGAATAAAATACCTTACAGTAGTTAACACATCCTATATATTGTAAAATAACTGTTTATATACTTAACATTAAACCTGATTTTCCAAGAACACCCCATGCATTACGAGATGATGGTCATAGTAGAAAATACTCCTCTTACAAAGATCTATTAAATGAGACATTTCTCGTTTGTGTTTGTAGGTGGGGACGTTTTGCCCATTGTCCTTTGAGTTTTAAACATTTTGGGAAATGGTTTAATTGAAAATCCATCAAAACAAGATCAGGTCAAGATTTAGACATTTTGGGAAATGGTAGAATTGAAAATTTATCAAAACGCGATAGTCTAAATGAATTATAGTCATATTAAGAATACGGTAACTTAAGAAGTAGGCGTAAGTCATTTCGAACTTTAGACATTACCTAGTCGGTCCCAAAGTTCTGTCACTGGCATATTATATTTAATTTTAGAAGATGATTTTAAGAAAATGTTATTGCATTCCATTTTTGAATGTTTGACAATTATTTTAAAACAAAAAACAGTCATTCGTTGCAATTTCTCACGATGGAGTGGACATTGAAAGAAAACCGAATAGCTGTTTTAGGATTGCACCGCTGTGGGCACTCGCCAAGTACCATTTTCAAGTTGCTCAAAAATTTAAAAATAACGCTTAGGTTTGTGTACCGTACTATTGATAGGTACAATGAAGTCTCCAGTGTTGAGGACAAGAAAAGAATTGGCCGGCCTCGCTCCGTACGAACACCAGCAGTGATCAAAGCGATCAAGGCGCGCATAGCAAGAAATCCTGTCCGAAAACAGAAATTGATGGCTTTGCAGATGGGTGTCAGTAGAAAAACCGTCAAAAAGGTTTTAAACGAAGATCTTAGTCTACGAGCATACAAAAAAAAGCGTGGGCACTTACTTAATGCCTGTCTAAAAACAATAAGGCTTAAAAGATCCCGGAAGTTGTTAAAGCGGTACGCGAAAAATCGACACCGTGATATCCTCTTTACAGACGAAAAGATTTTCGATATTGAAGAGAAGTACAATAAACAGAATGATAGAGTGTACGCTAGGAGCTCTGAAGAAGCAGGAAAAAGAGTTCCGCGGGTGCAACATGGGCATCATCCATCATCAGTGATGGTCTGGTTGGGTGTATCTTATTACGGGCCAACTGAGGTTCATTTTTGCGAAAAAGGTGTCAAAATCAGTGCGAAAGTATACCAAGAGACAGTTTTGGATAAGGTTGTCAAAGATCTGCCCAACACGCTATTTTCGGGACATAATTTTGTGTTCCAGCAGGATTCTGCGCCAGCACACAAAGCCAAGACCACTCGAGCCTGGTTTGACCGTCAAAAAATCGACTTTATAAGACACGAAGATTGGCCTTCCTCTAGTCCGGACCTTAATCCTTTGGACTATAAAATTTGGCAGGTCTTAGAGGGGAAGGTCTGTGCTAAACCACATAAAAATTTGGAGAGCCTAAAATCATCTTTAAGAAAAGCAGTCACTGAGATAGATATGAAAATGGTGCGTGCTGCGATAGACGACTGGCCGCACCGATTAAGGGCCTGTATTAAATACAAAAGAGGGCATTTTGAATAATTTTGAGTAATTTTAATTCTTTATTAAATGTACTTTAAATCGGTATATAATTTATTAAAAAATGATTGCTACTTTAGTTTTTATCATTATTTTCATTTGTGACAGAACTTTGGGACCGACTACGTATGATAATAATCTGTTTTGACATTCTGATATTCTAGGAGCACGTTATTATGATTTTTGGCTGTAACGAACCTGAATCATATTGTGTTTATGCTATATTGCGTCTATTGAGATATTTTAGACAAACGTTCTAAATTTATTTTTAATGTTTTAATAATGTATTTCTCAGTAGTTAGTCAGTAGTTAGATTAAGGCCTTAACTATGTGCATTTTTTTAAATTTTCACCCATTTGAGAAAATTTCTTAGTGGAAATGGAATCCTTATTGCATAAAACCAACTCGCACTGGGTCCTATTATGAAAACTTCACATTGGTCTTTGACTTATACAGTAAGTAATTTATAGCTTGTAACTTTGATAGAAAATTTTAATTTGACATCACAAATTTAAATAGTGTATTGATACGAATAAATACCATGTTATTAGACACAAATTTTAACAAACTTTAATAAGCATGGTATCTAGTTAACAGTCCTACATATTGACCTATTTCGTTAAAGTTTTTGTCTGGTAAACGATAAATGGGCCGTTGAACAAAATGTGTGACACTGAAGCTTGACAAATATGTGGTATTTTTATAGCGGCCATTTTTTTCTATGTGTTTAATGCACATAGGTTGTGTAACAAATAAAATAATATATACAATAAACATATGTATGGGTGGTATGAAAGATTCTTAAAACATTTCTTACTGGACATTGAACCCTTACTGTGCAACCCAATTTGCACTACGTTCCACTATTATGAAAACTACACATTGGTCTTCCTTTTATTTACACAGTAACATATTGCTCGTAATTTTGTACCATCAGGCTGTACCTAGGGGTATATTATACGTCCCTACTAGGTTCCGAAACAGGATCTGCCAGCTTCACAGGCAGCGTCACTGCCAACTAAGCTAAACATTGTCTATACTTTTTTCAGTAAACATAAAGTTTGACCATTGATATGGTCGCCGTCGCCAGCATGATGATCACCCCTCAAATCCAGCCCATCGGATGTTGCTGGTAAGACACTATCACTACATACAGATTAATTATTATTTATTAATGTTATCCCAAATCCCCTGTATTCAACTTCATATCTCACTGATAATTGTTTATTTTTATAGATAAATTCACTAAATTAGTAGGTATTCCAGAATTAACTAACCACTTACTTGCTTTGAATTTTCGGTTAAACTCTTTTCCCTTGTAATAAGGGTGACGCCTGGTAACAAAAGTTACCAAAAACAAGTGTGACTAAGTACAATTTTACAAATGCAAAGTAATTTACTACAGAAGAATTTCCAATGTATTAAATACATAATTTCCTATGTATGTATTATAATTTCATTAATTTGCTTAAATTTGCTACTTGATCTTATCAAAGTTATACAACTTTTCTATGTTATTATTTTGTCACTAGAGCCATATTCCATGTATGGTAATAGTTATGAATAATTAATTAATTATTTTTCTCATGTGGGCTCGATCTTAATGTTGAAATGGATGTTAGCCAGACATGGACGATATAATATAAATAACATAAGCATTCCTTCCCATGCCTGCACTGCTGGTCTCATTTATTTAACATAGGTTTCCATGCTTCAGGTTCGTCAGCATCTCCAGTAGTTCAGGAATTACAAAACTTACAAATGCAGCCCACCATATCAGGTAATTAAATTATTAGATCGCTAAGCTCGTTCGATCGTTAAGCTGCTCTTTACTTTGTTTAGATGTTTAGTAATACTATAAAAAAACCTTTACCTGAATTGGCTATAGGCGGCGTTCACATATTACGTCATCAATTTTGGTCAATTTTGACCCCTCCCCCTAAAATCATTCAAGCATCATAATCGGAGGTACAAAAATAGAATGAAGAAGTTCCAGAAAATATCGAAAAAGACGACCGTCATTGTCAAAACAATTTTTGCAAGCCCAAAGGGCAAGCCTCAGCCTGCCATATTTTGATTCTCTCTCCAACGCCTATCGTTCGAGCCCTTTCATGGCTACATGTAATGTATTTAACTAGTTATTTAATTATTAAAGTTAAGACTATATATTATTGTGTGTGTATTACCAGGTATTTTCTTTGACATAATAGTTAGAAACATGAATTTAATTTGTTAATAATTATATCAACTTTAAAAAGAACCCCCCTCCCCCGCCTCCTCCCTCCTGCGTTATTTTACCACCATCCAATGTCCAACCTCTCCGCCCCGAATTTGAAATGATGTAATATATGAACGCCGCCATAACAGCCCAAAAATAAAGTACAACACATTAAATAAATTTTAAATTCAGAACCAATTGTTCACAAAAATTATCCTACCTAATATATTTTATATAATTTCAGGCCCACCACTGGACTCAGAAAATCTTCCAGAGCCGCCTATCACATCAAGTAACTAAAAAAATACATAGTTTTGTAATTGTCTTCTCATAATCCTTTATATATGTTGGATACAACTAGAAATAACATTTAATATGTATATCTAAAGGGTCAGTTCACGCGGCGTAGCTCGAAATCACTGGCCTCTTCCAGTATCGTCGCGTCGCGTCGCGTCTCGGTGTGAACTGACCCTAATTTGTTTGCCAATATTTCACCAAAGCTATACTAACTAATTAATTTAGCATAATTTTGAAGACGTTGGTGAACTATGATAATTCGAGATAAGTATTCAAGTCAACCTAAAAAACAACTTTAGCTGACCTCTGATTTCATAGCAAATATAGGAAGGCAGCGATCAACGTTGCTGGTTTTTAATATCAACAGCGACGTCATTTATTTATTTATTTAAGGATTGCCAACGGAGTTAACAATGTTACATTTTATGTGGAAACATCAAGTACTTATGTATGTCTAATTGTAACCCTAATAATAGGCAACCACGGCTTGCGTTACAATTTTTGCGTTACTGCACTAAACTATCTAGGCTTAAAACTAAATCAGTCAGACTATGGTTCAAGGTTCAACAACAGATCCCTGATTTTGCATTTGAAGTTGTAATGAGAATCACAAAAAATATCGATATTTTCTTGTTCTGTAACGAGATCATTCTAAGCACGCGACGGGCGAGGTACAGGTGAGTGCTTGCGAAAGTTGGTTTTACAAAAAGGAATGTGAAATAAGGCACGAGGCATGCGAGGTATTTTAGTCGGGACGCTTAAAGTGAACTTATTAACAATTTGAGGTGAATCAATTAGATTGTTCATGGTTTTATACAAGAAAGACATACTAAGCAACGTTCTTCTGTTATTTA
The DNA here is from genome assembly GCA_947049275.1 of Epinotia bilunana. Lineage (NCBI taxonomy): Eukaryota > Metazoa > Arthropoda > Insecta > Lepidoptera > Tortricidae > Epinotia > Epinotia bilunana. The sequence continues at coordinate 54,361 of OX346277.1, read as the reverse complement.
AATTTTCTAGTTTAAAATGTTTAATTTTGTCTAGATAGGATCTAACATGTCTAGGTGGTTTATATCGGTATGACAAATGCTTTAGCAATTTCTTTTGAGTCCTCTCTATTCTGTTAATGTGGACTTTATAAACGGGTGACCAAGCGGCACAACAGTACTCTTATTTACTTCTAACATAACTATTATATAGTATTATTGAGGTAGAAATATTTTTGAATTCCTTTCCATTTCTAATAACGAAACCTAACGACTTATTTGCTGATGTTATTATTTTATCGATATGAGTTGTAAATTTTAGTTTTGTATCAATAACTACTCCCAAATCACGAATGTGAGTGACTTCATTCAGTGTCACACCTGCAATGTTGTAAACACTTTGTTATGTTTCTCTTTATTGTGAATTTAATGTGCGATCATTTGATTGGGTTCAAGTACATCTTGTTAAGGTCATCATCCCGGGTTTTTTCACGTTTTATCTATATTTTGCTAAAAGTTTGAATGGGGTTCTTTTTAATTTACTGTTTGTCATTGTATAATCGTTTGTCTTTAGTTCATAGCGTAGGTAAGTGCAGTGGTGGGTATTGTTAATGACATAAGTAGACATTCGCGTACTTAGAATAAGGACTTAAAGAAACGATATCGAAGCACCCGAATTGAAGCCACTAAATGTGAGCCATTTTGACGTACCTTGTACGAGCCCTCCGCTTGTACCGTTATAGCCCCGCGCACGCACATGTCTATCAAAGTGGCTTCACTCCGGGCCGTCCTCGGGCGCTCTGATTATGTTCTTATCTAAGTGCACAGTATGTTTTTATTATTTCTTCGATATTTGAAATTTGAACCTAGAACCGCTATTGCTCCTTTCACATGCTACGTGTACATGTCAGTCTTTGTGACATTAACATAAAATTTAATTTCGAATCAATGTGTCCGCTCCGCTCCAGTGGAAAGGCACCTAACACTGTTTTTTTTAATGGAAATATTATAAGGGTGATAAGATAACATGTATACACACAATAACCTGTATTATTATTTTAATTTCAGGCTTAGCATCCCACCCACCAGTTCTTCGCGAAATACAAAGCTTACCTGGGCTGTCTACCGTATCAGGTAATTCAATTTACTATATGTAGGTTTGATTTTTGTTAGATTTGTCTTCAATCAACAACCCCGTGAGGTATTTGCATTGCATCGCCATTCCCAATAGATCTGCCACATTATAATAGTGGTAGCCGTACAAGCCCTATTTCTTTGAAAAACTGCAAATCGATGTACAGTTTAGCCATTTGGCACACGCATACTAGAGGTCAAAACAAAATTTTTGACCCGTAGTTCCTAAAAAAAATTCCCTTATCGGGGGAGTGCTGAAACATTTTTTTTTAGTATGGAAAAAAAAACAGAAACCTATCGTGTTTAGTATCATATGAAAGGGCTTTCTGAGGCAATTCGAAAAATATACCATATCCCTACATTTCAGCCATATTTTTTAAATTAAAACAAAAATAATTTTCGATACATACCAAGTTTGCGCTCCTCCAGACACGATATGGCTGTTTTTTTTATACAATATACCACAAATGATACTTTATATCCTTATATCTAACCTCAAAAAAGCAATTTTGAAAGTAAGCCCTTTCATATGATACTACACACGATAGGTTTATGAAAAAAAAATTTTTTTTTCCATACTAAAAAAGTCTTAGCACTCCCCCGCCTAAGGGATTTTTTTTTAGGAACCGGGTCAAAAATTTTGTTTTGACCTCTAGTATGCGTGTGCCAAACGGCGAAACTGTACATCGATTTGCGGTTTTTTTAATCGTACGGCTTACACTATAACTGCCTTTATAAGTTCCTGTCGTAAATAAGTGATAACTTCGGTACCTAAGTACGAGTATAGGTAGCGATCGTTATTGATGCATTTCGTAAAGAATATGTATATGTATTAACAAACTCTAGGCTGGTCGCAAGTATATAAGATTAATGAAATGATACTTTAATTTTTACTTTATTTTCACCTGACTAGAAATAGCATTTGATCCAAACGCAAAATTTTATTGAGAGTAAAAGGCAAAAGCTATTCAACCTATTTATACTCATATATTCAAGAGCATGCGAATTCAGTGCAACACGTACCCGATTTCTTTAGCCTTGTCTATAAAAAAACGACTACTTTTTAAAAAGCACGATATTTCTCGCTTAGTCACAATGATTTTCTTAATGTTTCTTCATACAACTACGACGAACTTATGTTTATAAATTATTTTCCAGATTATGAAAATCGAGCTACATGCAAGCGCCGGAAACGGATGATCCGTAAAGTAGCTGATTTGCCACCATACTGCAGACATATCTACAACGAATACAGAAAATCAATGAAGCAGTTGGACTTCATGAAACGAGCTAAGAGGGCGGCGAAATTTTCTAAAAGTCAATCTTTTGAGAAACTAACATCAAATATTAACCCGCTTGCAAAAAAAATAATGTGGATGCAGATAAAACAAAGCAACAAAAAATCAAAAGGACGGCGATTTACGGAAGAAGAGAAAATGATTGCTTTGTCCATAATGAAGCAAAGTCCGAAAGCATATAGGTTTCTGCAAAAAATATTTATATTGCCTTCTAGAAACACATTGAACAAATTGACATCAACATTAAATGTGCAACCAGGAATCAATGATCAGATTTTTGATGCTATCAAAGATCAGGTGAGATCAATTCCAGCGCTTGTTGTGGGTTGTCGTTATTCGGGTGATATATGAAAGAAAGAAAGAAAGATACATTTATTCACAAACACACAGGACACACGTGTTAAACAATAAAATAATCAAAAAACAGAAAACAGATAAAACATGAAACAAGTGTGTCTCTGCGGCAGTGAACCGGACACTGGCTCAGCATTATGCTGAGGTGTCAGACACCTGCAGCGCTGATTTTCAGCCAGCACCGTCAGTGACTCACGGAAACGTCATACAAATGTAATAAATAAACTACGTACAGTATTGGGACAGGCGAAAGAGAAATAAACATAAATAAAAAGTGAGATAATACATGTACACACTACCTAGATGCAGCTTCAATAAAATATTTATATTTACAGTACACATTAAAAACAAAAACTAGATAAGAAATTGGCATATTTATTGCTGTCACAGTGCTGGGGATTAGGATTTTGATTTCTGGAGCGTCAACAAATAGCCTTTAAGCATACGCTTAAAGGTGTATCTGCTAAGCGCCCTTTGGATAGGAGGAGGGATATCATTCCAGCACTTAGACGCCGCAAACTTGAAACTACCTCTGAACGCAGCGGTTCGGTGCATAGGTATAATGGCCATTGCCTTAAACCTGCGCGCACTTTTGGACCATACCAGTTTATGAAAAAGGTAGGTGGGGGTTTCCTGTTTTACCACCCCGAACAGCAGAGTGGCCAGGTGCAGGCGCCGGCGTGCAGGCATGTTAAGCAAGTTAGCGGCGTTCAAGTATGGAGTGATGTGGGATCGGGGAGGGACTTTGAAACAAAAACGAGCACATGCGTTCTGCACTCGTTGTATGAGCCTCTTGGAACGACCAGTAATGCACCCATCATACACGACATCACAATAGTTTAACCTAGATAATACAAGTGATTCACATAGGTCAACACGCAAATCGACACTAAGGTAATCTCGTATATTATATAGAACTTTAAGGCGATAGAAGCAGTTACTCACAACATTAAGTATGTGGTTCTCAAAGCGCAGATTCCCGTCCATTAGAAGGCCGAGGTTGGTTGCTTCTACCACCCGTTCTATTGGTTCGCCCATGACGGCGACATTCCCGGAAGATAGAGCTTCAAGGTTATTAAGGGTATTACGGATTTGATGTTTTGAGCCAAAAACCACATATTTCGACTTGCTAGGATTAAGAACTAAACAGTTCTTGTCCGACCAAGAGGAAATACGGTCAAGGTCAGCATTTATCATGTTTATGGCAGCAGATGTGTCTGGCGGCGAGCTAGAAAAGTAAAGTTGCACGTCATCCGCGTACAGGTGATACTTACAGCTCTCTATACTGTTAGTGATGTCAGCGCTATACAGTATAAAGAGCAGAGGCCCGAGTATCGAACCCTGCGGTACTCCTCTTGTCACAGGACAAACAGAGGACCGCAGAGCACTACCATCCACCCTACGCAACGCAACTGTCTGCGCACGGCCAGACAAATAGCTACTGAACCATTTTGTAGCAGTGACATCAAACCCGTAATAAGACATCTTGGATAATAGTAGGGGCACGCTAATGCAGTCGAAGGCCCTGGAGAAATCTAAAAGAACTAAAAAGGTACTTTTACCAGCATCGCGAGCCTGTAGGATGTTATCGACTACGTCGAGCAACGCAGTAGCTGTCGATCGACCCTTGCGAAAACCGGACTGCAGTTCAGGGAGTATGCTGTTTTTCTCCAGGTAATCGGACAGCTGTTCGCAAACTACCCGTTCTATTATCTTTGATGCACAAGGAAGGATACTTATAGGCCGCAGTTGAGACATTTCAGTGGGATTCGGTTTTTTTGGTAACGGGGTCACCTGAGCGATTTTCCAGTCAGCTGGGAAAGTCATTGTCAGAATGCTCATATTAATAATGTAAGTCAATACGTCTGTAGTTCTCGGTAGTGTCAGAAGTAACATGTCAATATCAATTGAGTCGAGTCCTTTTGCTGTAGTTTTTATTGACATCATGAGTTTTGTGACGACAGTAGCAGTGGTAGGAGAAAGCGTGAATGTTTTGTCGTTATGTCTATTAAATTCAAAAAAAGTTAAGTCCGATAAAGTGACTTCCTGTGTCCCAGGAATATTAAGAAAATGACGGTTTATCAAGTCAGGGTCATCAAATTGTGTAAGGTCAGTCTGCGTCTGTGAATCTGGAAGAACAGTGCGCTTTAAGTTTTTCCAAAGAGTCTTCGAGTCAGTGATGTCATTAACATGATGCGTGAAGAAGGCACGTTTCTCGTTATATATGGCTTCGATCACAAGGTGCCTCAGGTCGAGATAATACCTCTTGTGAACATCGCTCCCAGTTCGTTTGAAACGAGTGTGAGCCTCGTTTCTGAGCCGCATCATGAGCCGAACGGTGCTCGTGAGCCATGGTTTAAGTGCCTCCTTCACCACTATCGTCTTTTCCGGCGCGTGTCTGTCAAAAAGTCCTAGTAGCAGTGAGTTAAATAGTCTAACCATGTCATTTACGTCGTTAAGTAATAAAATCTGTTCCCAGTTTATGGCATCAAGGTCATTGTTAAATACAGTTAAGTTAATGTCTTTCAGTGGTCTATAAGTAATACGTCTAGGCGTCGGTTTCCGCTTTTTAATGTCAAACTCGGCTGTGATGAATGCATGTCTCCCTAGGTCCGGGATATGCTGCACGTCCACAGACACAACACGAGCGTCGGAGCAAATAAGGTCTATAGTTGTCTGGCTATGTTCCGTAAAGTGAGTCGGGTCGCGTACATGTTGTGTCAGGCCAATCGTTGTCAGAAATTGTGTCAAACATCTAAATTTTCGGTCGTTCTTGTCCGTATAATTAATATTAAAGTCACCCAGTAAAATCAGTCGGTCGTATTTAACAAAAGAAGTTATTGAGTCAGTAATGGCATCAAAAAAAGTGTCAACATCAAGCCGCGGTGGCCGATATGCGGTCCCAATGATTAAATGTTTGCTGTTAATTATTGTTTTTAACCACATTTGTTCTACGAGCGCAGCGGGAGGATGTGGTAGTGTGCGCGCGTTGAGGCCCCGGCGCAGGAAAAATCCGACGCCCCCACCCCGTCCTCCACATATTTCGACCGGCCGGGGAACGTGACGTAGTCGGTAATCAGGCACGGCGGGAGCACGTCCATCCTCGCCAGCCCGAAGCCACGACTCGTTTATGGCAATAATGTCTGCGTTCGTGTCAGTTATAGTCGCAATCAGCTCATCGTGTCCCGTACCAAGGGAACCAGCATTAAATAATCCAACTTTCAAATTATTAAACCGCGACATCATAAAAACGAGTAAAAAAGTTAAAAGAACAATAGCAAATGAATGACTGCATACAGGTAAGTGACTCAGTGCATGAAGATAAAAGTAAATAACAAGCGCAGCACAAAGTGGTAAATAAAGATTGATAGTGTAGACCGATAACATATATATACATACATAAACTATAAACGGACATATTTATATAAAGTGATCGCTTCCAGGTTGAATCACGCGACGGTACGAGACATATTTGTCGGTCCACTCCCGCGACAAGACGTAACAATGACAAAACAAGTATACAGGCCAGAACAAAACGGTAAGAACGGTATTTTTTAACAACTATACAATTTGTATAAAACGAGTTACAAACAAAGAACAATAACGAAATATTTAATTGCAGGACTTTACAAGAACACAAACAAAAACAACTAAGGACCGGTTTGGACTTCGGCTGGCAAAAAAATGTGCAGATCGGATAACCGGCGCACGCGATGAGTCGGCTGACCCTCAGATCTGCGGGCGAGGATCCTGCCGTCGCGGGTCCACACGAAGCGCCAGGCGGCGGTGCGCGCGGCCTCGCGGGCCCGCTGGAACAGCTGTCGGTTGGCGCTAGTCAGCCGCTCGTTCACATAGAACCGCTGCGGCGCGCCGGCCAGGCCCAGGCCTTCGGTGGTGGCGCCGCGGCGTGTGCGCGCGCCCCGCAGCAGCTCGTCCTTGACGGCGCGGCGCGCCAGGCGCAGCGCGCAGCACGAGGGGCCGCGGGCGGCCCGCCTCGCGCGTCCGCCCGGCACGATGCACCGACACCACGTCACGCACGTCCAGCTCCACGCCCAGTTTCGCGCAGATCCGCGTGGCTAGGCCAGCCGCACTCTCACCGGGGTCCTCAGGGACATTCGTCACCTGGACGTCGTTGGACAGAAGCTCCTGGTCTCTGTCGTTCAGCTCCATTTGAAGGGTCGCAACGGCTTCTTCGAGGACTCGGGTAGCAGCTGACGCAGCCCCATCTATGACCTGCTTTTCAATAGCGTCGACGCGGCCCTCCAAACGATCCATCCTTTCGCTAAACACGGACAGGTGAGCTCGCAAGTCCTGGAACTCGTCGCGGAAATTCTTCAGCTCCTGTCTGATGGTGAAGAACTCCACGCCGATGAACCGCTTCAGGTCAATAAGCGCACTAGCCATGTCCTCCCCGTCGAAGGATGCCGGAGAGCAGGGCATTTCCGTGTCCGCGCTTAGCGGGTCCGCAGAGGAGGCAAGCAGTGCGGTGGCAGGCTGGGTGATGGTGGCCTGAGCGGAGGCGGGCCGAGCGGCAGCAGCGGGTTGGTCGGTGGCGAGCGGAGCGGCGGCTGGCGGAGCTGAAGAGGAGGATTGACCCGGCAGGCCTTTAACGGGCGTGTCGGCGCGGTTGTCTCTCGGTTGGAACCTCTGGCAATCGGGACAGACCCAGCCCTTGGGGATCACTGCTCCAGCCGAGACACCCACACAAGCACCGTGGTACTGGCAGCTGCATTTTGGGCACGATACGTTGCCAGTGCGCCCAATAAATTTAGCACAAGCCCCACACTTTTTCATTGTTTTGTGTTGTTTTTGTTTTTTTTTTTATCACTGTGGGTAGATGTCACAGCACTCGACAGTATGTAACTTTTTTGGTCACTTTTTGGCCTAATCACTGCACCTTTAATTACGCAAATAATAATTGTCAATATTTACACTAAAGCGCATTTAATAAATGTATTTGCAAAGCAAATAACCACTAGTTTTATTTTATATGGACGGTGGCGATAGTAGGCGCGTAAGTCGTATGGCGTCCGTGACGTCACTCTAAGTAAAAATATATAACATCCCATCACCCATGTAAGCCTGTTAAAATATAGTTTTTCTCATGACTTCTGACCAAAACTCATAATAATAACGTACCTACCTTTTCAACTCAGCTTTGATTGTCTAACCAATCAATGCATTATAATATTTGTGTCTTTTTCTGTTTTAGGTAAAAAATTGGGACGAGGAAAAAAGATTCTGTTGTATTATCTTTGATGAAGTGTCGTTAGAACCCGGGCTAGACTTCGATAAAAGCAAGGACCGTATTAATGGATTCGTTCATCTTAATAAAAAAACTAACGACTATGCTGAACATGCACTTGCGTTTATGCTCAGAGGCGCAATACACAAATGGCAGCAACCTGTCGCGTATTATTTCTGCGAAGGTGCTACCAAAATGAAGATTTAAGAGTAATTTTGAAACACGTCATAAATGCAGTGATTAATACTGGCCTGTTGCCTGTTGCGATAGTTAGCGACCAGGGCCAGGCATTTCAATCAGCATTAAAGGCCCTAATGGATGAGACTCGGGAAGAACAAATTAAAGAAGGAAAACCGATTGGTAAGTTCTTATAAATTACTCACTATTACCTATTTGTTTTAAGAGTCCGCAGTAAGCTCGATTCTCCATACAAACGTAGTTACGCTCTCATTTTAAAACTACGTGTTGGATTGTAACGAAACTTTGCATATACAATGTAATGAGGTAGGTACCATAGCAAAAAATACAGCGAATTTAAGTTTTTAATATAAAACTTGTTTTTGCTGTATTTCGTTTGTTTTATAAACTGGAACCATATAAACTAATTACAGACATAGATATACCTCATGTCAATGTATATGCAAAGTTTCGACACAATTCAACACGTAGTTTTAAAATGAGAGCGTAACTACGTTTGTATGGGAAGGTGAAATTCGGCCGAGCTTACTGCGGAATCTTAATTAGATTGGTTTTAGCTGTTTTAATTTGTTTTTAATACATTTGTATAAAGTGGTCTCTTCTATGCTATAAGGCAAGCGTAAAATCAATTTATTCAGACTAGTGTTTTTTCTTTTCCTAATATAAATCACGGGGTGGACTACTCTGCCGCCCACCAGAAAACCATGCAGACGTGTTTTCTATCAAAAAAACTTCAGTGTTCTAATAAATTTCAATTTTCTCGCAGTTTATTAATGCCGAATTGTTATTTCCACTCGTTGTCTTCTCGCGTCTCCTACGACTCGTGTCAATGAGGGTTTTCGGAACTGATTTTTTCACTAAGTGGCGGCATTGTGACTGCTAGACCTCTCGCTACAGTGCTGTTAGCTGGTATTATAATAATAAACAAGTAATGACACACTTTTCGCACTTCCATCAGCTTGTAAAATTTTTCCCATGCTTTAAATGGTACAATGTTGCTTTGTTTTCAGATGATCTTATAACAGTGAAAGGCCATGATTTAAGCGTAGCATTTGACCCCCCTCATCTTATTAAAGGGATAAGAAACAACTTTCTTACCAAGAATTTGAAGTTTCGAAACAAAATTTGTAAATGGAACGATATTGTGGATGTCTATAAGACTGACTGCAGCCATACTGAGACTCGGCTACTGCACAAACTTAATGATACTCATGTAATTCCTGAGAAAATTAACAAAATGAAGGTAAATAAACAGACGTTCACTACACGCTACAAATTGCTTATACAATGCCTTATACATAAACTGTCGAGATTGAGAAGTCGAAGAGTATCGAGATAAGATAGAATTATTTGTTTTACGTGTCATGCCCGAACATGGCTGGCAAAACCAAACTATGGTAGTTATTTAGTAATTAACTCAGCCTGCGCACTCCTTTGATATCAGGTATTTACCGACAAAAGTTCTGACGGATCTTTACGCAACTAGTCACCATTCTTTACGAACTATGTATACCTAGTCAGATTAAAACAATACGTCAATATTTTAAATTACAATGGCTCAATACAATCGTCGCTAGCACAGTATAGGAACAGTAGATAAACTTCGAACAAAGGGACATCGCACGGCTGCACACATGCGCGCGTGTTCGGTACGCACACACACATAGCCTTCGGGAATGATGGAGAATGCTTCAATCGGGGCCGCGCCGTTGCGGTGTTCGCTCGTTCTCACTCGCTACGTCAAAGGAAGCCGCCTCGTAGGTATGAAGACAGCGAGCGGCCAGTGCCACGATATCAAAAGGAGCCGAATAGGCTTATAACTAAGCACCTACCAACCTAGTGCAGTTTAGCAACTATTAAACTTACTAGGAAATATTTTAGGCATACTATAGTGGTATTAAAATATTCGATGAAGTGGGAAACTAAAAACACATACCTAACTATCTATAGTATTATTACTTTGTTTATACAATATTGTCTATTAAACTGTAACAGAAATTCTTTGCATACTTAAAAGCAAAATCAGTATTATAGGTATGCCAAGCCACAAACGTGACACAGCCCTGCGCATCGAGCGAAAGTAGGTAACGAACGCTCCTAAACGGCCTCTGATTACCTACTGTATTATTCTTCTATACTGTGTCGCTAGCCACTTTTGTCACTTGTAAGATGCTTTCGATTTATTATTAATTGCTTACTTTGCCTTAGCGTTATTTACTTAGAATGACCAATGGTCTCTGTAATTTATAGTTAAGAAAAAAACTAAAGTGTGGTTACCTGTATACAAGAATATAACATTATATGTTTTATTTACTCTAATCATACATAATTTAGATCTAAGTTTTAGATGGATTAATAAAGTAAGTTCATCATCATCAGCCTATGTACGTCCCACTGCTGGGCACAGGCCACCTCTCATGGGCGAGAGGCAATGGGGAGTAGTCCCCACGCTGGCCCAGTGCGGATTAGGGACTTCATACACACCTTTGAATTTTTCGCAGGTGTATGCAGATTTCCTCACGATTTTTTCCTTCACCGAAAAGTTAACGATAAATATCAAACGCCATTTTCCGTGCATGATTTCTGAGAATCTCAGTAGTACGGGTCGCGTTCGAACCCACGACCTGATTGAAAGTCGCATGTCTGAACCACTAGGCTACCGACGCTTTCAATAAAATAAGTTAAGTTATGAAAACTAATTTTCGTTTAAATAATCCTTTCAGGTCAAGACATGTACACGAGTCCTTAGCAAGACTGTGGCGGCTGCCTTATCACCCACATCCCAATTTTGTAAGTATTCTTATACTGAATTCTAGACAAGATGATTTTTTCAGTATTTGCATATTTCTTAACTGTTTCACACCATAGGTATTTATTAGTTTTCATGGAAAGTGGTATGAAACGGTTACTACATTTAGAGACAGGGAATTTCAAAAGTCATGTGTTATAAATATTAAAATATATATTAAATATTAGGGGACAATCTTACACAAATCGACCTAGTCCCAAACTAAGCAAAGCTTGTACTATGGGTACTAGACGACGATAAACATACTTATATAGATAAATAAATACTTAAATACATAGAATACCTCCATTACTCAGAACAAATATTCGTGCTCATCACACAAATAAATGCCCTTACCGGGCTTCGAACCCGGGACCTCTTGCTTCTCTGGTAATAATGTTCAGAAATCTGAATTGATGTGGAAATCTGTGCGTTATTTCTTTGCTGGCAGATCCGAGTAGACTGAATGCTACATATTTGAATTTCGCTTGTAAGTATGCATGTAGTATATACTTATGTATATATTTATTTCTGTATGTAAGTATTCATTTTATTTATGTATATGTATTTGTGTAAATATGTTGTATATAGGACTACCGTAATGTTATTATTCTTTTTAGTTGTTATTTGCACTGCCCACAATCTTTTCCGCTTTGCCTTAAGGTTTGACTGGTAGAGAATGCCATTTGGCATTAAGTCCGCCTGTTGTACGATAGTTTTTCTTGTGCAATAAAGTTTAAAAAATAAATAAATGTTTCCTTATTAGAAATACAAGTTGTAATTATTATTATTTATTATTAAGAGCCTTAAGTGTCCCACTGCTGGGCAAAGGCCTCCCTCTTTTCTTTCCGCATATCCTGGGCAGACTCCCACCAGTCTTGGTCAAAGACGTCGGCGTGGTCTACCGAGAGGCCGTATTCGGTTCTCTGGAGTTACCATATCATAATAGCCCTGGGCTACAATTACCACTTGGTGGTAATTGTAGCCCACAACGCTTCTGGCATGCGGCAGACGTGCCCGGTCCAGTCCCATTTGAGTTTTGCGGCTGTGTGGGCTATTTTTAATGCAATCCGTTAATTTAGAATAGAATAGAATAGAATAGAATAGAAAAACTTTATTCAACATCACATGACATTTCTAGTTACATGGGAACCTTAAAAGTAGACTTAACATATAAAATTTAAAATGAATCCTACAGTTATCACGCCCAAAAGGGGCAGATTTCTGAACTTTTGTCAAAGACCAAGTTGTAATTATAATATTAAAATATATTGTTGCATATTTGAGTACTTTTGTCCTTTTTGCTAACAACGAATTGTAATTGATTGTCTCTGGTTTATGAAATATCAATTTAAGTAAGTAGTAAGTAAGAATAGAAGAGAGATGCATGTTCACAGCTATATCACTACACTAATAATTAAAGTATGTGTCTGAAAAATCTAAAAGTACGTCTAGCCATTATACGCGGTCTTCTTCATATGCCCTTTGATTATACATACTTTGTATATGATTTATTTTCGATATTTTGTTTTGCAGCTCACTACTCTGACGGCAAAGAAGTAAGCGAAACGCTGAAAAATATTCGGCGGAAGCAGTCACCTTTTTTGACGATCTTTTTGACTCGTGCAATGGAGCGTCCTTAAACTGGAAGCAAACACGTGGAAAACAATTAAGGAAAGCAGTCACGGAATCTTTGCCACACCACGGATTTTGGCAAGAAGCAATTGAAACACTGCAAACGATAAAATTCGTCGACGAAAAACGAGGCGAGGTTTCTGTGCCTTCGATAAAAAATTGGATTATAACTTTAAAAAGTTTAATGAGGCTGTGGCAATTTTTTAAAACGAAAAACGTAAAAATAATGCGACCGCGATATTTTAACTCGGACCCCATAGAAAACTTCTTTGGGCAGGTCCGAGCATACAATTTTCGAACTTGCCACAGCTTCATCAGCACCTTTAAATCGCTACTAATAACTCGATTTATTAAATTCCACTCGGCGGGATTTAATTGTGAGGAAGACTGGCGCTCCGTTAATTAACATTCAAAAATTGTTCGAAGGCAACGAAATCACAGAGCCACACACCAGCAGTCTTCCTCACATTAATACGGTAGAATATGAACATGAACATATGCATGCACAAGTTCGCCGTGAACGGTTGAATGTACACTCACGGGCATACACTGCGGGGTGGCTGGTAAAAAAATATATGGAAAAAGTTAAATGTGAAAACTGTTCAACTGATCTGTCCACGTCGGCTGAACAGCCTTGCCACGATTGGATTAAGGCAAGAGAATATACTGCAATAACAAAAAGAAGACTGTCCTACCCCTCAGAATATGCCGTAAGAAGCTTTGGTATAATTGTAAAGGAATCAAATGAATACTTGGAGAACAGCCCTCATTTAAATTCAATATCAGGAAAAATAAAAGTGCACATTCTATCCAAGTATTCATTTGATTTCCTCAAATGCGCCGTTCACAAAAAAGTTGTGCTTGAGTTGTTTGCAGCAGTAGCGATTAGGTTTGCAGTATTTAATTGGTGCAATATTATAAACAAAATTCTTAAAGGCACAGACGTATCTCGTTTGCGGAACAACTTGCCGTTTATGCAACAAAAAGCTTTAAACAAATATAGCAAAAAACTAAAAAATAAAAGAAAATAACTCTAACATTGTTTTATTTCACGTATCAAAAACTGTACCAGTAATACAGGACACCTTGGCCAGTACAAACATGTACAGGGCGAGATATCCCGTATTTCTGGTTATAATAATAATAGATTTTTAATTAAAACTAAAAGTACCTAGTACCGTATCGGCTTTCTACACACTTTCCTAGGTCCAAATAACCATTCGATTAAAAAAAGGAGCTGTCAAAATCATTTCATGCATTCCACTATTCTATTGCCCAATATCACTGTATGACAGTTGTGCGTCTGATACGTAGTATCTCTTATTAGTCTGTGTTTTTATTCACTTACCCGGCACGTCCATCATGAGACGGCCGCGACATACTCTCGATTTTTCTCGCACTATACCTCTCTTTCTAAGTGTTCTAATAAGAGAAAAATGGATAGTGCGAGAAAAATCAAAAGAGCTCGCGCGCCGTCGCGTGATAGCCGTGCTGGATTGCACGTATAGAATTAATCTATTCAGATTTAATAAAAATTTAAAATATACAAAATCATAGCGGCGCTACCACGAACTTCGAAACTCGAAGTTCGGGTATCTCCATCACTATCGCGCTTATAATACTCGAGTGACAGGGATGCATGTACACGAAGTTCGAGTTCTGATTATAGTGGAAACGCCACAGTCCCGTAGGAGAGGATCCGAAATAGTCCGATTTCAGTCAGGATCTGTACAAAATCCGCCAGAGGTCTGAATTATCCGAAATCGGACCAAAAGATGAGATAATCATTTTTTTTTCAATACTTTATTTTTGTTTAGGAGGCGCTACACGGGCTGATATCCGCCGGACTGCATGCCAGCCGACGCGTGATTCATCCCGTATGGATACGTGTCAGAAGCACGCCCGTCGAATAAATCAAGATCAACGTCCTTTTGCTTGGCCGTCCGCCGATATCGGCCCGTGTAGCGTGTCGCGACGAACGCGAAAGCTAAAACCACTGCTAATTTCCAGTGTAGCAACACTGACTAGCACCACCTAGGGTGGGCAGTGGTAAGTAAATTGAAATGACAACGGTTAGTTACCGCCAATATGGCTCCCAGTGTGAACGTTCTGAGGAAGTGAGTTGAGAGTGAAAGTGCTATGGTTGCCTACAAACTATCCAGAAACATTGAAGCTAAGTATATTTGAATATCTTAGTAAAGCTCACAATGGTTGTATGGTTTTCTCTAGACAACTAACGTATGTGTATTTTATTAGCTACGTAATCCATGTTGTGGAAGAAATATCTGAGCTCATCTTAGGTATGGCGGAAAAGGTACATCGTAACTCGGTGCCGCGGCTTCGGCCGCGGTGACCTGTTCTGTAGCGGGACTCTGCCCGCATGTCCTAGGTGCCGCGGCTTCGTCCGCCGTGACCTAATCATGGACTGTTCTGTAGTGGGACTCTGCCCACATGTCCCAGGTGCCGCGGATTCGTCCGCCGTGACCTGACCATGGACTGTTCTGTAGTGGGACTCTGCCCACATGTCCCAGGTGCCGCGGATTCGTCCGCCGTGACCTGACCATGGACTGTTCTGTAGTGGGACTCTGCCCACATGTCCCAGGTGCCGCGGATTCGTCCGCCGTGACCTGACCATGGACTGTTCTGTGGTGGGAGTCTGCCCACATGTCCCAGGTGCCGCGGGTTCGTCCGCCGTGACCTGACCATGGACTATTCTGTAGTGGGACTCTGCCCACATAACGTTGATACCTTCCTCCGGCCGGGTAAGATGAGGCTCTCCTTAGAGTAGAGAAAAGAAGAGAAAGAGAGATGCGTTGTAGAGAGATGCGGTGTAGAGAGAATACCATACTTATAGAGCTTCTTTCCACAGACCAAGGAGAGGCTCCCATTCGACACTTCAAGCGAAGCAGATAAGAGCGGGATATTAATCCAATTAGATTACTGAGTCGACCATTAGACCAACACCATCAAGAATAAGGAAAGGTACGCTATGCATTCTATAACACACTATAAACAATTACCCCACTGAGTTACACCCCCATAAAACCATGTCGCCGTCTTCCCTCGGCGGTCTCATGATATTACCGTAAGAGATGTGCTGGGATTAAGAAATGGATACAAAAAATAAAAACTTGGGGGAATATTCTTTGGGGGGGGAAGGTGGGCAGGAGTGCCGTTCAACAGCGGAGGAGGCGAGCGCCCCGATGGCGGACGCCGATACCGCAGACCATGGCGTGAATCTGGATATGAATCCGTATGTGAAGGTAACTCGGCTTTCGGAGTCGGATTCCTCTGCCACCAGTATGAAGACGGTGGCATCGAAGGGGTCCGCAGGTTCCGGATCCCGAGGCAAATACTGGCGTAAGGCAGAGAAGCGCTCCCGCACTGGTGAGAGCTCAGGCTCTGAAAGCGACAAAGGCCCGCTGGCGAGCGGTGGCGATGATGATGCGCTGAATCGGCCCTCAGTACAGGAGTGGCTGAAGCCATCTTCGAAGAGAGGCAGAGGTGGCACTACAGGCAAATATGTCGGCCTGGGGAAAGCTGAGGCGGAACTGAAGGCCAGAAGGGCAGAAAGTCAGCGCTTAGACGCGGAAGAGGAGCTTGCGGCCTACACTGCTGCAACAAATGAGGCCATCGAGGAGAGGGCAGCCCGTCTGAAAAATAGACGTCCCGAAATGGTGGAGGAATCGGCAGACATCGGCAGACTTGAACGCCACAGTGCAGGAAGCACTTGACGTTGTCTTTCGGGTCGCCGAAAGGTCTGGCAACCTGAAGGGAACGTTCGTGCGGGCGTTAAAGTCGGCAGCAGAAAGTGCCAGGGGGGCCGTTGCAGAACTAAGGGCCCTTACTGTGACGGAGGAGGTGGCCCGCTTGGAGGCGGCCAATATTCAGCTTTCCAGGCAGCTAACTGAGTTGCGCAAGGAAGTGGCTCAAATCCGCAAACAACCTGCTGAGGTGGCCGAGCCTGACATCCGACGCCTCATTGATGAGGTGTCGCGAGCAAACCAGCAGCAGTTCAGCATGATGTTGAACGCCCGGCTGGAGGGAATTGACAGCCGTCTCCTGCCTGAGCCGCGACTTCGGCCGCCGCTGGCGGCTGACCGGAGAAATGCGCAGGTTGCTGTGGCTGGGCCTGCTATCTCAGTAGCTTCGGCGGGTCCGTCAAATCCGCTTGAGTCAGTGGCAGGTGCATCTTCTGCTGCAGCTCCCAGCAACAAAGGGGTGCCAAATGCGGAGCCCAGAGCAAAGCAGAAGCGGGCCAAGAAAAAGACTTTGGCTGCCAAGGAGGCTGCATTGCAGCGATCGGCGCCCTCGCAGCCTGTGGAGTCCACTAGCGCTCAAGAGACCTGGAGTACCAATGTTAGCAAGAACGCTAAGAAGGCGGCCATGATGGCGGGCGGAACACCTAAGGTGGGTGCCGCTTCGAAGAAAGCCCCGCCCAAACGCAGGAAGAAAAAACTACGCCCGCCACGCACAGCGGCGATTACGCTCACTTTGAAGCCAGAGGCCGTCGAAAAAGGGGTCAAATATGAGACAGTGCTGGCTGAAGCCAGGAGCCGCATCAAGCTCGAGGAGGTGGGTTTAACTTCAGTACGCTTCCGTACGACGGCGACTGGAGCCCGCATGCTGGAGATCCCTCCCGGCACGGAAAACCCGGAGAAAGCAGCAGATGCGCTTGCTGAAAAGCTCCGGCAGGCCCTCAGCGCTGACATGGTTCACGTTCACCGTCCGGTGAAGTGTGCGGAGATTCGAGTCACGGGTCTGGATGACTCGTCAACGGCAGAGGAAGTCGTAGCGGCTGTATGTGCAGAAGGGGGCTGTGCCGCCGAGGCCATAAGACCGGGCGTAATCTCCCGTGGCCAGAGAGGCTCGGGATCGATGTGGCTCAGCTGCCCAGTAATAGCGGCTAAGAAAGTGGTAGAGGTTGGCCGCATAAAGGTGGGCTGGGTTTCGGCACGAGTTGAGTTGCTTGAGGCCAGGCCACTGCGCTGCTACAGATGTCTGGAGACAGGCCACGTAGGGGTCAATTGTGCATGTGATGTGGACCGCAGCGGCCTATGCTATCGCTGTGGGAAACCGGGCCACAAGGCACGTGAGTGCACCGCCTCTGAAGCGAATTGCGCCATCTGCGCGGCGGCTGGCAAGCCTGCGGCACATTCGCTTGGTGCCAAAGGCTGCGTCGGAGGGCACTCCCAAATAGGAAAGAGGGCTGTTGGTAAGAAAACAGGGGATGGTGGCTCTGCCCCCTCTCAGTCTTCGCAACGGGCTCCAGAGGTGGATCTGATGGACGTCGTGCAATAATGGCACTCAAGGTTTTGCAGGCGAACATCAACCACTCGACCAGAGCTCAGGATCTATTGATCCAGACAATGGCAGAGTGGCAGATTAAGGTGGCCGTGGTCTCGGAGCCCTACTTCGTACCCACTCGAGATGGCTGGGTCGCCGACCGTGACGAGTCAGTGGCGCTTATAGCTCCTGCAAGTGCCGGCTCCCCGACTTTAGAAGGGGCGGTGAAGGGTCGGGGCTATGTTCTGGCGGTCTTGGACGGAATTACCATTGTTGGGATATATTTTTCGCCCAATCGGAGCCTCGCCGACTTTGAGCAACTGCTCGTGGAAATCGGGGCTCTGATTGGACGGGTACTCCCCACCCCCGTGCTTGTTGCTGGCGATTTCAACGCCAAATCAACAGCGTGGGGATCTCCAGCAACTGATGCGCGAGGAGAAGTGCTGCTCGAGTGGGCGGTGTCCCTGGGGTTGGCGATTATCAACAGGGGATCGGAGAGCACGTGCGTGCGGCGACAGGGCGAATCGATCGTAGACATCACGTTTGCGTCCCACGCCCTGGCCCGCCGTGTTCAGGATTGGAGGGTGGAGGTGGACGAGGAGACTCTATCGGACCACCGGTATATCCGGTTCGACGTCGCCAATGCCCCTCTGCCTGCGCAGGAAGGAAATCGGTCCTCTGTTGGGGATAGCCCGCGGTGGGTCCTGAGTCGCCTTGACAGACAGCTGGCCAGGGAGGCGGCCATAGTCGAGTCCTGGGGGACCGCGTCGGTGGACCAGGTCGACCATGAGGCCGACCGGCTTGTTGCCGCCATAACTCGGGTGTGTGATGCCGCTATGCCTGGGATGAAGCCATTTCTGCCAAGGCGCAGAGCATACTGGTGGCGTCCAGAGCTCCGGCAGCTGCGGCGCGCTTGCGTGGCCGCTCGGCGCCGATACACCCGAAGCCGGAGAAGGCGGATTCGTGATCTGGTCCAGGAGGATGTGTTGTATGAGGCATACAGGTCCGCCTGTAAGGCCCTCCAGATGGCCATTGCACAAGCCAAGGAGGCTGCCTGGGAAGAATGGCTGGGGACGCTTGACCGAGATCCGTGGGGCAGGCCGTATCGCGCCGTGAGGCAGAAACTCCGGCCATGGGCTCCCCCACTGACCAGCAGTCTCCAGCCGGATCTCCTGGGTCAGGTTGTGGGGACTCTCTTCCCTGAGAGAGATCAGTTTGTGCCGCCGGTCATGTCCGCCAATGAACCACCAGAGGCGGAATTGGAGGTGCCTCCGGTAACCGACGCGGAATTCGGCGCTGCTCTCTTGAGACTCCAATCCAAGAAGACCGCCCCAGGGCTGGACGGCATACCGGGGCGCGCGTTGACCGTGGCCCTGAAAGAAATGGGTGGCGATGTGTGCGCTTTATTTAGTGCGTGTCTGGCGCAAGGGAAGTTCCCACGGAGGTGGAAAACGGGCAAACTCGTGTTGCTGCGAAAGGAAGGGCGCCCGCCTGACCAGCCTTCGGCTTACCGTCCCATCGTCCTCCTCGACGAGACGTGTAAGCTATTTGAGCGCGTGATCGCGAACCGTCTCGTCGAAACCATGGAGCGGGGTCTGAGCGAGTGGCAATATGGTTTTCGTCCTGGCCGCTCGACGTTGGGTGCAATCGCTCGCGTAAGAGCCATCGCGGAAGAGGCAGTATCTCAGGGCGGGGTGGTGATGGCTGTGTCCTTAGACATTTCAAATGCCTTTAACACCCTGCCCTGGGAAACTGTAAAGGCGGCCTTACGGTACCACGGCGTTCCTGCGTACCTGCAAGCGGTGGTTGCCGATTACTTCGCGGAGAGGAGAGTCACTTACCCGACGAAGGACGGTTGGGGGTACAGAGCCATGTCGTGCGGTGTTCCACAGGGGTCGGTTCTAGGGCCGCTCCTGTGGAACATCGGTTACGACTGGGTGCTGCGCGGGGCCACATTGCGGGGGGTCAGCGTAACCTGTTACGCTGATGACACCCTCGTTTTGGCCCGTGGTAGCACATATCGGGAGGTGGCATACCTTGCCACTGCGGGAGTGGCCCATGTGGTCGTCCGAATCCGGGCGCTGGGTCTGGAGGTGGCCCTCCATAAATCAGAGGCCCTGGCCTTCCATGGGCCTCGCAACGCGCCGCCGCGGCACTTGGCCATTATAGTTGGAGGGACTTCCATCGCCGTCGGGTCGACGATGAAGTACCTGGGACTCGTCCTCGACGGCAGGTGGAAGTTCGAGGAGCATTGCCGGCGCTTGGCTCCGAGGTTGATGGCTGCGGCCGGAGCTCTGGGGCGGATGTTGCCCAATCTGGGTGGGCCAGGAGGGGCGTGCCGGCGCCTATACATCGGAGTGGTGCGCTCTATGGCTCTATATGGGGCGCCAATATGGGCGGATGCTTTGAGCCCCCGAAGCGTCGCCTTTCTGCGTCGCCCGCAGAGGGTCATCGCGCTTAGGGTGGCTCGAGCATACCGCTCAGTCTCGCATGCCGGAGCTTGCCTCCTTGCTGGGTGCCCGCCGTGGGACCTCGATGCCGAGGTTCTGTCCGAGGTATACTGGCGGGTATTGGCAGCAAGGGAGGAGAACTGGCCGCATCCGCGGGAGGTCCAGCAGTGGCGGGAGGAGGCACGCGATGTTCTCTTCGACAAGTGGTCGGAGAGACTTGCAGTCCCGGGCGCAAGTCGGGAGCTAGTGGCGGCGGTTCGGCCTGTTCTAAAAGAGTGGGTCGAACGGAAGCACGGTGCCCCAACCTACCATCTCTCGCAGCTCCTGACCGGGCATGGCTGCTTTGGCAGGTACCTGTGCGTGGTGGTGGGCAGGGAGCCGACAGCGGCATGTCACCATTGCGGAGGAAGGGCTGCGGACACGGCTGAACACACGCGCTCGGAGTGCCCTGCATGGGCGGAACCCCGTGCTATCCTGTCCGCGGCTGTTGGGAGTGACCTGTCGCTGCCGGCGTTGGTCGCCAAAATGGCCGGTAGCGAGGAGTCCTGGACGGCAGTGGTCGAGTTCGGCGACGCGGTGATGTCGCGAAAGGAGATGGCGGAGCGCGAGCGCGAAGGCGACGCAAACGCGCCCCCACAACGTCGCCGAAGACCTGGCAGGCGGCGTGCGGCCTATGCTGGCCGTATGCTACCGGCATGACGAGGACCTGCGGGTGATGGATAGGGAGGCCATCACTCGCATTAAGAGGTCCTGAGCTGGAAGACTTCGCGAGTGTTCCGTGAAGTCTTCAGCGGAGTGGGCCCGGGGCATTAGTGCCTCGGCCCCTGGAGTCGGGCCCGCGAGGGCAGCGCTGACGGGGTAACGGTGTGCAATCGCGTTCCCGGAACCCCGTCCAATGGCGAGCGAAGGAACACCCCAGGGGTTTTAGTCCGTGGGAGTCGGACATACCCACTTGGTTTCTCCCGAACCGAGTGGGATCCATAACGGATTTCCCCTGGGTAAAAAAAAAAAAAAAAAAAAAAAAAAAAAAAAAAAAAAAAAAAAAAAAAAAAAAAGGTTAGGTTAGGTTAGGTTAGGTTAGGTTAGGTTAGGTTAGGTTAGGTTAGGTTAGGTTAGGTTAGGTTAGGTTAGGTTAGGTTAGGTTAGGTTAGGTTAGGTTAGGTTAGGTTAGGTTGGGGTGCTAGGTCGGGTAACCTCCACGAGTGTCAGGGCTCTTCCAGTTCCTGTGGACCCTCGCGGGTCTGTAGGAAGGGGAAGGGTCCTGGCTGGTGCACCCTGGAGGCAACGTTAAGTGATTCTTCTACGGGGGAATCGCTTATCGGTGCTACAAATAACCCGACGCATGGGGCCCCCTTTTGGGTCCCGGAACGGCTCTCTCCGCGTCCGTCTGAGCAGCAGATGGCGCTGGAGATGGGCAACGGCCGTAAGGCCGTGGAGAAGGGGTGGTCTAACCAACCACCGACAGGGGAGTCTACGCCAGCTCCCCTTGAATCCCGGAACCCGCAGCACTCTCCCAACGACCCCCATCTGTGGCGGTATGGGGTACGGGAGGTGCCAGCTGTAAGCGCGCGGACCGGAGGGCTTGCCTTAATTGGCCGGCCCGCGGGAAGGAAAACCCTATAAAACCCGACAGTGAAGTCGTTAAAACCTCTGGACACCGCCCGACCTCCAGAGTAAATAGGGTTACCCAGGTACAGGGGGCACTGCTTGGGTGGACCTCTTTTCCCCCATACTCGTGGGAATCAAATGGATTTAAAACTTAAAAAATCGAAAGCGAAGAAAGGAGATGGAAAACCGAAGCTAATGGGCTCCAAGGTTGAAAAGCGCAGCCGCAGAAAAAGCTGCGATGGCGCGGAAAAAATGGCGGAAAGTGTGGCAGACATGTTCGCCGCATCTGAAGAAGGCGAAGAATCAGACAGCACTCTGATATCTGTTGCATCGAGGTCGAGCTCGAGATCGTCTAGCCGATTTTGGGCTAAGGGTTGCTCCAGAAGTGCAAGTAGGGAGGGATCCTTGCACCTCTCGGAGGAATCGGAGATGGAAGAACCGGAGGAGGTTAAACGCCCAAGAGGCAGAGGCCGCCCGCCGACGACAGGCCAGTACGTAGGCCTAGCAGCCGCGCAACGAGCCCTCAACGAGGCGAAGCGTGAGGCTATCGAGTTGGAGGCGGAGCTGGCCATTGCAGGCCAAGCGAAGGCGGTAAGACAACTGCGGGACACATGTCCCGTCAAGTCGCCCTCAGACACTGTGGACCCGGTGGAAACTGCTGAGGAGATCGCCAAGAGGGTCACAGCTCGTACGGCACTTATCAAGGACGTGACGATTAAATCAAAGAATTTAAAAGGGACCTCCGTGCGCGCCCTCAAAGATGCAGCGGACGGCATTGCTGAGGATGTCCAAACTCTCTGTAAGCGCACGATCTCAGAAGAGACTCGCCAATTGCAGGCGGTGAATGAACGTCTGCAAGCGGAGATGGCCAGCCTTCGTGAGGAGTTAGCTCAGTTGAAGGCAGAGGTGGGACGAACGAGGCCGAGAGAAAGTCCTCTGCGCGAGCTCCCGCCCTCCGCAGCCAGTGAAGATGCAGATATGCCAGAAACGCATCCTGCCCCAAAAGAAGTGCCGTCGCCACGTAAAAATCAACCGGCGACCAACCCCTTGTCCGCTACAAAGGACGACGAATTTATGCGTGCAGTGGCTCTCCAGGTTGGAGCAATAGTGAGCGCACGCCTGGACGGGCTGGAAGCCGAGGGTCGTCTGCTTCCGGCGAAACAGCTGCGACCGCCACTGGCAACGGGCAGCAAGAAGCAGGTAGCGGCACCCGCGGCTTCTTCTGCGGCGGGAACGACAGCTGGCTTGAGTCGAAAGTTGGTGGTGATAGACGCCACCAAAAAACCAGAGTCTAACCCAGCTTCTGGAGGCTTAAAAAGGGCCGCGAAGAAGGCAAACAAAAAGAAAGGCAAGGGTAGGACTGCGACCCAAGCAACAGAGGAGTCGCCCATGCCCCGCGCTTTGCCACCTGCACCCACCTCTATGAAAGAGAGCTGGACCGATGTGGCGAGCAAGGGGAGCAAACGGAGGGCCGCGCAGCGTGCTGCCCCGTCACAAACTGCGGGAAAGGCGAAAGCTGGAAAGTTGAGAGCCCCAAGATCAGCGGCTGTGGTGCTCACTCTACAACCGGAAGCGGTTAAGAGGGGCGTCACATACAGAGACGTGATTGCTGAGGCTAGGACCAAGGTCAAGCTGACGGAGATGGATATCCCTGGCGGTCTGCGCTTCCGGCGGGCGGCTACCGGAGCGTGCATCCTCGAGGTTCCTGGTGCATCCAGCGGGGATAAAGCCGACAAACTAGCCGAAGCAATTCAGCGACAGGTCGGCATGGAAACGGTTCGGGTGTCTAGGCCCTCAAAATGTGTCGATATTCGTATCACCGGCTTAGACGAATCCGTTTCTCCGGAAGAGGTGGTCGCTGCGGTGGCAAGTACGGGGGAATGTGCCGTGGACACGGTAAAGGCGGGTGAAATACGCCAAGGTTTCTCGGGGCTAGGCACAGTTGTGGTTCGTTGCCCGGTCTTGGCCGCCAAACAGGTCGTAGCTAGGGGCCGCCTACTGATAGGCTGGGTCTCTGCCCAAGTGAGGCTGCTGGAGCAGAGGCCTCTACGGTGCTTCCGGTGCTTCCGTAATGGGCACGTGGGCGCGCAATGCCAGTCGGAAGCAGACCGGTCACAGAGCTGCTTCAACTGCGTCAAAGAAGGCCACAAAGCAGCTCAATGTACTGCTCCACCGTACTGCGCTGAATGTGCGGCGGCTGGCAAACCATCCGACCACCGGATAGGCAGTAAGGCGTGCACTGCGCCAAAAACCAACGGGAGAAGGAAAGCTGCCGATGGCCCTCGGGCCCCCTCGCAGCCAGTACAGTCGCTCGCCACCACAGAGGCCGCGACAGAGGAGGATCTAACGATGGTCGTGGGTTAAATGGCGACCATCGAATTTCTTCAGGTGAATCTGAACCATGATGCCAGGGCCCAGGACCTCCTCTGTCAGAGTGTGGCCCAGTGGTCCATTCACATCGCCATAATGTCAGAGCCCTACAGAGTGCCTGTCAGAGACGACTGGGCCGGGGACCTGGACGGGACTGTGGCCATAGTTACGCGGAGCGCCGCCGGCTCCATTCCATTTAAACGCGTAATTAGGGGTCACGGCTGCGTTGCGGTGGTCTGCGGGGATTTGGCGGTCATTGGGGCATATTTCTCTCCAAACAAAAGCCTGGCCGACTTCGAAACGTTCTTGGTGGAGCTCGGTGCGCTTGTTGGTCGGCTGCATCCCAACCCGGTCATTGTAGGCGGTGATTTTAATGCCAAGAACACGGTGTGGGGGTGCCCAGCTACAGATTCGCGTGGGCATACCCTATTGGAGTGGGCAATCACCGCAAACCTGGCAGTCGCTAACAGGGGAACGGCCAACACGTGCGTGCGGCAACAGGGCGGCTCTATTGTAGACATCACGTTTACGAACGCCGCCCTGGCATGCCGTGTTCGGGGATGGGAGGTTCTGGTGGACGTCGAGTCTCTGTCGGATCACCGGTATATTCGGTTTGGAGTCTCGGCGCTCCCCGTGCCCGCTCTTCCAAGACGCAACGACCCGGTCGAGAACGGGCCGCGCTGGGCGGTCAAAAAACTTGACCGGGAGGCCCTGGAGTTGGCGGCCATGGTGCGGACCTGGACAGCGGCAACGGAGGAGGTGGCTGATGTCGAGACGGAAGCCGAATGGTTCCGCAATAGCATGACCGATGTCTGCGATGCGGCCATGCCCCGGGCCAGGGCCTTCTCTCCCCGTCGTGCTGTTTACTGGTGGTCTCCGGACCTTGCACAGCTGCGCGAGGAGTGCGTGCTTGCGAGACGCCAGTACACGAGGTACCGAAGTCGGCAGCAGCGAGATGAAGCGACAGAAGCGGCCCTGTACAGCAGATACAAGGAGGGAAAAGTGGCACTGAAAGCCGCCATCGGGCAGGCTATCGACCGGTCTCGAGAGGAGTTCCTGGAGACTCTGAACAGCGATCCATGGGGCAGACCATACAAGCTTGTGAGGCAAAAGCTTCGTCCGTGGGCCCCACCGCTAACGCAGAGTCTCCAGCCCCAGCTTCTGGACGACGTGGTTGCGGCCTTATTTCCGCATAGGCCCCAACAACGCCCGCCGCCCATGGCTGGAACTGGGAGTGCTGAGAGGCAGCGGGAAGCGGAGACGGAGACGCCGAGCGTAACGGAAGGCGAGCTGGGAGCAGCGGTCTTGCGGCTGAGGGCAAAAAACACGGCACCCGGGCTAGACGGAATCCCGGGTCGAGCCTGGGTCCTGGCCATGAGTGCCTTTGAGCCGAGGCTGCGACGGCTGTTCAGTTTGTGTCTGGAGCAGGGCCGCTTCCCTGACGCGTGGAAGATCGGTCGGCTGGTGTTGCTGAGGAAGGAGGGTCGCCCTGCGGATTCACCGTCGGCCTACCGGCCCATCGTGCTGCTAGACGAGGTTGGCAAGCTCTTTGAGCGGATCATCGCGAACCGCCTCAACAAGCACCTAGCGACAGAGGGGCCGGGCCTGGCCGATTGCCAGTACGGATTCCGCAGTGGTCGCTCCACAATTCACGCGATTCTGCAGGTGAAGAGGATAGCGGAGGAAGCAGTGTCCCGGGGTGAGGTCGTCTTGGCAGTGTCACTCGATATTGCCAACGCCTTCAATACCCTCCCCTGGGACTGCATAAATGAGGCGCTCCTGTACCACCGGGTGCCCCATCATCTTAGCCGAATAGTGAAGGCCTACCTGCTGCGGAGGTTTGTGGCCTTCCCCGGGCAACATGAGTGGGGGCGGCGGGAAATGGTGTGCGGTGTTCCGCAGGGGTCGGTGCTAGGGCCACTCCTGTGGAACATCGGGTACGATTGGGTGTTGCGGGGAGGTCGTCTGCGCGGAGTCGACCTTGTGTGCTACGCTGACGACACCCTCGTAACAGCGCGGGGGGCCACATTCAGAGAGGCCGCCATCCTTGTCACAGCGGCCGTAGCCCATGTGGTGACAAAAATAAGACGCCTAGGCCTGGAGGTCGCGTTGAACAAATCGGAGGCGATCTGTTTCCACGGACCCCGAAGAGCGCCCCAGGCTGGCTCGCATATAATCGTGGGAGGTGTCCAGATTGCCGTACAACGTACGATGCGGTATCTGGGCATCATACTGGATGGTCGGTGGTCCTTTCAGGCTCACTTCGAGCGGGTGACCCCGAAGTTGTTGGGCGCGGCTGCTGCGCTTGGGCGCCTGCTCCCGAACCTTGGGGGGCCAAAAGCGTCGTGCCGACGCCTATACTCGGGCGTCATACGCTCCATAGCCCTGTACGGAGCCCCAGTGTGGGCCAATGACCTTCACGCCAGGAACGTCACCCAGCTGCGTCAAGCGCAACGGGTGATGGCGATAAGGTCAGTACGGGGCTATCGAACAATCTCAGGAGAGACGGCATGCGTGCTGGCCGGATCCCTTCCTTGGGACCTGGACGCGAGGACCCTTGCGTCAGTCTTCTTCTGGCGCGAGGAGGCGCGAGCTAGGGATTTCTGGCCAGCACCGCGAGAGGTCGAAGCCAAGCGAGAGGAGCTCTCCCGCGAGGCAGTTGCCGAGTGGGTGGTCCGGCTGGGGCAGCCAAGTGCGGGCGCCCGGACAGTCGAGGCGATCCGGCCAGTCCTGTCGCAGTGGCTGGAGCGGACTCACGGAGCGCTGACCTTCCGGCTCGTGCAGGTTCTCTCGGGACACGGATGTTTCGGGAGATACCTGCACAAAGTTGCCGGCAGAGAGCCGACGGAGGAGTGTCACGACTGCGGCGCGGCGGTCGACACGGCGCAGCACACGCTGGAAGCGTGTCCAGCATGGGGGCCAGAGCGCAGTGACCTCATGGCCATAGTGGGGCCGGACCTGTCGCTCCCAGCCGTGGTCAAGTCCATGGTTGACAGCGACAGGTCCTGGCATGCAGTTAAGGCCTTCTGCGAAACGGTAGTCGAGCAGAAGGAAATGGCGGAACGGGCCAGAGAGGTCGACCCAGTGGCCGACCCGCGGCGCCGCAGGCGTGCTGGACGAAGGCGAGCAGCACAGGATCGCCGCCTGCCTCCGTAGACTGACAGCGGGATGACAGGCATGGGGACGCCTGTCATCCCTCACGTCCCAGGTCAGTGAGTGGGTGCCTGTACTGGCGCAAAACGACCGAGGTTACCAAGGACCTCCGGGGGCGGTGCTCTGGGAATGGAGCGGTGCTGGTGGTGCTGAGGAAGTAAAGCGCAAGCGTCCCTTCAGCCCACCGTTAAGGCACAAGGGCGGCAGTCGGAGAGGTTTTTTAGTGGGTAGACTCGGGGTCCCATTAGCCCACAACGAGGAGTCCCACATATCCACTCGGGTCCGTCCCCACACCCGGGTGGAATGCGTAAAGCATTTTTCCTCTCCTTAAAAAAAAAAAAAAAAAAAAAAAAAAAAAAAAAAAAAAAAAAAAAAAAAAAAAAAAAAGGTTAGGTTAGGTTAGGTTAGGTTAGGTTAGGTTAGGTTAGGTTAGGTTAGGTTAGGTTAGGTTAGGTTAGGTTAGGTTAGGTTAGGTTAGGTTATTCACGCGATTCTGCAGGTGAAGAGGATAGCGGAGGAAGCAGTGTCCCGGGGTGAGGTCGTCTTGGCAGTGTCACTCGATATTGCCAACGCCTTCAATACCCTCCCCTGGGACTGCATAAATGAGGCGCTCCTGTACCACCGGGTGCCCCATCATCTTAGCCGAATAGTGAAGGCCTACCTGCTGCGGAGGTTTGTGGCCTTCCCCGGGCAACATGAGTGGGGGCGGCGGGAAATGGTGTGCGGTGTTCCGCAGGGGTCGGTACTAGGGCCACTCCTGTGGAACATCGGGTACGATTGGGTGTTGCGGGGAGGTCGTCTGCGCGGAGTCGACCTTGTGTGCTACGCTGACGACACCCTCGTAACAGCGCGGGGGGCCACATTCAGAGAGGCCGCCATCCTTGCCACAGCGGCCGTAGCCCATGTGGTGACAAAAATAAGACGCCTAGGCCTGGAGGTCGCGTTGAACAAATCGGAGGCGATCTGTTTCCACGGACCCCGAAGAGCGCCCCAGGCTGGCTCGCATATAATCGTGGGAGGTGTCCAGATTGCCGTACAACGTACGATGCGGTATCTGGGCATCATACTGGACAGTCGGTGGTCCTTTCAGGCTCACTTCGAGCGGGTGACCCCAAAGCTGTTGGGCGCGGCTGCTGCGCTCGGGCGCCTGCTCCCGAACCTTGGGGGGCCAAAAGCGTCGTGCCGACGCCTATACTCGGGCGTCATACGTTCCATAGCCCTGTACGGAGCCCCAGTGTGGGCCAATGACCTTCACGCCAGGAACGTCACCCAACTGCGTCAAGCGCAACGGGTGATGGCGATAAGGTCAGTACGGGGCTATCGGACAATCTCAGGAGAGGCGGCATGCGTGCTGGCCGGATCCCTGCCATGGGACTTGGACGCGAGGACCCTTGCGTCAGTCTTCTTCTGGCGCGAGGAGGCGCGAGCTAGGGATTTCTGGCCAGCACCGCGAGAGGTTGAGGCAAAGCGAGAGGAGCTCTCCCGCGAGGCAGTTGCCGAGTGGGTGGTCCGGCTGGGGCAGCCAAGTGCGGGCGCCCGGACAGTCGGGGCGATCCGGCCAGTCCTGTCGCAGTGGCTGGAGCGGACACACGGAGCGCTGACCTTCCGGCTCGTGCAGGTTCTCTCGGGACACGGATGTTTCGGGAGATACCTGCACAAAGTTGCCGGCAGAGAGCCGACGGAGGAGTGTCACGACTGCGGCGCGGCGGTCGACACGGCGCAACACACGCTGGAAGCGTGTCCAGCGTGGGGGCCAGAGCGCAGCGACCTCATGGCCATAGTGGGGCCGGACCTGTCGCTCCCAGCCGTGGTCAAGTCCATGGTTGACAGCGACAGGTCCTGGCAAGCAGTTAAGGCCTTCTGCGAAACAGTAGTTCAGCAGAAGGAAATGGCGGAACGGGCCAGAGAGGTCGACCCAGTGGCCGACCCGCGGCGCCGCAGGCGCGCTGGACGAAGGCGAGCAGCGCAGGATCGCCGCCTGCCTCCGTAGACTGACAGTGGGGTGACAGGCATGGGGACGCCTGTCATCCCTCACGTCCCAGGTCAGTGAGCGGGTGCCTGTACTGGCACACAAAACGAACGAGGTCACCAAAGACCTCCGGAGGCGGTGCTCTGGGAACAGAGCGGTGCTGGTGGTGCTGAAGAAGTAAAGCGCAAGCGTCCCTTCAGCCCACCGTTAAGGCACAAGGACGGCAGACGGAGAGGTTTTTTAGTGGGTAGACTCGGGGTCTCATTAGCCCACAGCGAGGAGTCCCACATATCCACTCGGGTCCGTCCCCACACTCGGGTGGAATGCGTAAAGCATTTTTCCTCTCCTTAAAAAAAAAAAAAAAAAAAAAAAAAAAAAAAAAAAAAAAAAAAAAAAAAAAAAAGGTTAGGTTAGGTTAGGTTAGGTTAGGTTAGGTTAGGTTAGGTTAGGTTAGGTTAGGTTAGGTTTTTTTTTTTTTTTTTTTTTTTTGCGGCGAGGGAGGAGATACTCATTGTATACTGCCAGGCCCGTACCTGACAGCATGCCCGACTCAACTGGGAATGGTACCCAGTCGCCTACGGACTAAAACCTCCCCCGCTTCCTGTTAAGTGTATAAGAGTGCGATTAATGTGCATGTTTAGCGTATCTGATGTGTTTGTAACCTATTGTTTGGATTCTCGGCCCTCGCTAATGATACGGGCGACCGTTAATCCTGAGTGGAAAGATAAGTAGAAGAAAGAATAAAGGAATAAAATTAGGAATTAGGTGGGATTGCGCCTCCGCCCGACCGCTTTCCCCACTTAGTGTGGCGAGGGGCCGGGCGGCCTCGCGCATATCCCTATAAGTTAGATCTAAGTTGTGTTCATGTGGTGTGTTGTGCACATGACAATTGGGTATATACAGACAGATTTACAAAACTTTATTGTTATGGGTACCAATTTTACTTAATCTAAACTTTTGTATTTACAATTCTTCATGTACCATTGAATTTCTTTAAGGTGTTTATTACATAGTTGACATGTTTTCCGAACGCCTCTAGAGTGCTCTCCTTTGTAACTATTTCCATTAGATTGTATGGGTCAATGTCGTGGATGCCGCATACCGTTTCATGGTCGAGTCTACTAGCAGCGTATCTGGGGCATTCTTTAAGTAAGTGTTTGATTGTCTGCGGTGTTACTGTGTCACAGGGGCAGCCATTATTATCTACAATGTGGAATCTGTGCAGGTACACTTTGTTGTATCCATGTCCAGTGAGTATTTGCGTAAGCTGGAATGTGATGCGTGTGTGTTTACGTAATGTTTTTATGTTCTCAAGTGTCGGTAGCCATGATTTAAGGTGTGATCCTGTGATGCTATTCTTATATGTGTTGTCGTGTGTGTGGTAGCTGTCTTTGCGTAAGTTTCTCAGATGGAAAGAGAGCGGGAATCTGTGAAAGTCCGGTGCCTTGTGTAATGTGGCTGCGTGTTTGGCTGCGGTATCGGCTGCCTCATTGCCCAGCAGCCCGCTGTGTGCCTTAATCCACGCGAAGTTTATCGTGTGTTCTTGTGCTTGTATAAGCGCGATATTTTTGTGTGCGCTGTTTATAATTGCGTTTGTACTGCTTCTGCACTTTAGTTCGTCTAGGGCCGATTTGGAGTCTGAGAATATGGTGGCGTTCTCCAATCCAAGGGATAGGCATAAGTGGGTCGCCTTTTCAATGGCGAGACACTCTGCCTGGAACACTGTGCAGCTGCTGTGTAGTTTGAATTTGTGCTGTGTCTCTCTGCCGTCCGGGTAGTGTATAATCACTGCTGCTCCAACCACTCCATCATGTTTGCTGCCGTCTGTGTAGATTCTGTTGTGTTCAGTGGTGTAATATGGTTCTAAATCTTCTTGGTTTTTGATTTCGCAGATTCGGGTGTCGATGCGTTTGGCCGGATGGAAAAGTTCCGCTACTGAGACTCTTTTGTCATATAATATGTCGGTCGGAAGGTACTCAGTCATCTGGGTTCTTTTGGTGTTCTCGGACGAGGCTACCTCTCTGACCTTGATTGGCAAGGGTGTGAGCCCAGCCAGTGCTATTGCTCCGGTGGTAGGGAGGGTCCTGAAGCCGTGTATTATTTTAATGGCGAAGCCTCGTTGCAGGCTGAGGAGCGAATTTTCCACTTTCTTGTATTTGGTTGCTGAGTGCCAAATCTCCGCTGCGTATGTTATGATTGGTTCAATTACCTGTCTATATATTGTATTAATATTGTCTGAGTGGACTCCCCATGTCGGTTTTATAAATAGACATAATCTTTTGTAAATGTTTAGTGCTTTCTTGATTGCGTATTCCGCGTGTTTAATGAATTTTAAATTTTGGTCAATGATTACTCCTAATAACTTGAATTGGTCACTGAATATGATTTGTGTGTTGTCCATTTTTATTTTAGATGCTTTAGCTTTAGGGGTCGGCGTGATCATGTTGGTTTTGTGTGCTCCAAATTTCAGTTTGTTATTTAATCCCCATTCATGTATCTTTTCTAGTATGTAGTTGGCATTCCTCTCTAATTCACCCACATCGCTCCCCGAGCAAACCAGGAGGATGTCGTCAGCATATGCTTGTATATGGTTTCCAGCCGGCAGAGGTGAATCCAGTATAGTGTCAACAATTGTGTTCCAGAAAATGGGTCCGAGAACGGAGCCCTGGACGCATCCTCTGGATTGCTCCTTCATCACTGTGGCGTTTGCATAGTTTAGAACTATTTTTCTATTTGTTAGGTAACTCGAGATGATTCTGTATATATTACTAGGGCAGTTTACAGCATAAAGTCTATTCAGGAGTGCGGGCCACCATGCATGATCAAATGCGCCCTCTATATCCAGTGAAATGGCTACTACGAGTTTATGTTCTGCTTTATATTGTTTAATCTTTTCCATAGCCGTGTGTAGTGCGTCTGTTGTAGAGCACTGCTCTTTGAATCCAAATTGGTATTGGCTGCAGGCATTATTAGTGCTTCGCATATAGTAGGTTAGTCTCTTGGCAATTAGCTTCTCGAGTACCTTGCCCAATACATTAATAAGTCCTATGGGTCTATATGATTTTATTTCAGTGTATTTGTCTTTGCCCGGCTTTGGTAGTGTTCTGACAAATGCTACCTTCCAGCAGGTCGGGAAGTAATTTAATTCCAGGCATCTGTTGTAAATCTGTGTCATTTGTACTGGATAGGTAGTAATTAACCGTTTACAAATGTCCGCCGTGAAGTGGTCTATCCCAGGCGCCCTTTTCGGGCTCATGCTGTTAATTACCTCCTCCACTTCAGTCGTGGTGAAAGGGGGCTCGTTATCTGTGGTAGAGCTTGTTTGTCTGTTTTCGTTGTCCTGTGCCGCGTCTCTCATCAGTCGGTGGTATGTGGTATCCTGGTCAGCCAAGTCAGCAGGAAAGAACCTGGCAGCAAGCTTCTCGGCAGTATCCTGGGTAGTTTTGGTATAAACGCCGTCGTCTGTTTTTAGTGTCGCCGGTGGTTGGATTGGGGGAGTGTTTTTGAGGAGGCGGTTGGTGACGGACCACACATCTTCTTTGCCTTGGCTCTTACAAAAGTCTCTGAAGTGTTCAGTGGAAGTGTGGCGTATTTTTTGGGAATATTCTGTTCTGGCTTCAGTCAGTTCCTGTATGATGTGTGTTAGGTCCTTTCTTCCGCGTTTTAGATCTTGTAGGCGATGGTGTAGGTAAATCACCTTCTCTTTAGTGTCTGTTAGTTCCTTGGTCCACCACGGGATTCTTTCATACTGTGTTTTCCTGTTGAAGCATGTGTTGCACGTTATAGTCACGTTATTAGCCAGTTCTTCTAAGTATGAATCTAGCTGGTTAGTGTCGAGTACGTTAATATCAGTATTATCTAGTCCAGCTCGTTCGAAGTTTTCCTTCAGTTTTTCAGTGAATTTATTCCAGTCCGCTCTCTCAGTATTGTATTTATAGGTTGATGTCGATGTTTTCTTTTGGTTGCTTTGTTGGTTAAGTCTGATTTTGAACTCGATGCCATGATGGTCCGAGGATGGTACGATCCCATGATTTACTTCCCAGTCACCGATGTTGTTCGCAATGCCAACTGTCGCCAAGGTGAGGTCTATGACCGATTGTCTAATCTGCCCGTGTGTGATCGTTTCATAGGTGGGTTCTCCGCTTTCGTTGCAGACTATGAGGTCATTGGCGATGACTAGGTCATTAACTGATCTTCCTCTGTCATTGTTCTTCGTCGATCCCCAGGAAGAGTGCCATCCATTCATGTCACCGCAGATTATATGTTCTTGGTTTGGATATGTCTTGATGAGTTGTTCAAGGTGTGTCAACGCCTGTGACGGGTCCTCGCCGGGTTCGATGTAAATGGACGTTATCAGTAGTTTTTTATTATTATTTGTGTTAAGCTGGACTGTGGCAAAGTTCGTAGTCAGATGCTGTGTCATACCAATGTAATTACCCATCTTTTTGCGTATTGCCAGGCAGGCCTTCGTTCTGTGCGTGGGGTCGGCATTCTGGTAGATGTCATATCCGTCGATACTGTTGAGTGTGGTCTTGTTTCCGACGTATGGTTCCGTTATGAAGATGAGATCATACTCCTTTGTTTTGGCGCACTGCACCAGCTCTTGCGTTGCCTGGTAACTCTTTCCTAGATTGCATTGGACGGCCGTGATGTTGCGTGACCTATTGTTTGTACCTGTAGGGACGCCTTTAACAGTAGATTACCGATTCCCGAGCTATCCTATCCCACTTGATCCACTCGGGGCACGCCTGGTTGAACGCATAATGATTATGTTCAGCTCTGCCGAAGTCGCGGCAGTTTACACAGCACGGCAACGACGACTCCTCGCGCCCGGTGCAGCTGCGCGTGTCATGCCCCTCTGCGCAGTACGCACACCTGACGCTCGCCCTGCACACTGCAGCTCGATGGCCGAACCCGAAGCAGTTGAAGCACTGCAGGATCGGAGACTGGTCGACAGCCAGCACAGATTGATACCCGATTTTGATCCTTTGCCCCTGCATAACCGTCCAAACTTGGGGGCTGACTTCAATTATAACATTCCGGATCGAGTCATTTCGGCCCTTGAGTGCGCGCACAAATCTTATCCTGTTGTCATTTCCGGTGCCCTCTATTAGTCTAGTGTTCTGCTTTCTTATAGCGTCTACAATTCCTTCGTTCGCAAATTCCGGGATCACGCCTATTATCCGGATTTGCGGGCTTCGCAGCACTGGCAAGCCCACCGTCAGGTCCGTCTTTTCCCTGATGACGGTGCCTAGCCTCTGCCGGTCCCTGTCACTGTCACAGCTAATCACAACTTTATTCTTCCGAGTTTCCCTGATGCTGTTAATGCCAATTCCAATTTTGGCAACATCTACCTTTTCCTTTAATTCCCTGATCACAAACTTGCTGTCGTCCCTAGGGTCTCTAGTCTCCGCCACGACCACAAATTTAGTTTTTGGTAATAGCTGTCGTGTCATGTTTGTGCTTGTGCTTGTACGGTTGGGTTTGCCTATGTATGGTCTGCCTGCAGCCGGCGAGGAAAGATCATCAGCATAGTCCGCGCCCGCAGCAGCGGCTGCGGAAGCAGCGCCATGCTGGGCTCTCCTGGTATTCTTCCTGTTTTGGACAGGGAGGAACCCCTCCCCCTTCTGTCTCTCGTTGCCGCCTTCGTCCTGGCCGTGGTACAGTGCCCCACTTAACATTTCATTCATGGCTTGCTGTTCAGCCCTTAACTTTGCCATTTCCGACTGGACACTTGCGACAATATCGTCTGTAAGCTTTTTCGTGTCTATACGATTCTGCGTCTCAACTGTAGATGGTGAGCTCTTACTCGCGTGCGGTGTTATGCCGCCAGTCGCATGGTCCGTTCCCAGGACCTGTAGTTCACTAGTGAATCTGACCGTGGCCGCATTGATGGCGTCAGTAGCCCTAATGATATTCTCCTTGTTTCCCTTCGTGACGCTTTTATTTTGCTTCAGATGTGTGATTATGGTGTCGACATGCCTGGTGATTTCCATTTGGAATCTTCCTGCACGGGTCTTGTTGTCCAGGCTGCCAATTGAGTCCCTGCTCAGCCACAGCGTCTCCATATCGCTGTCAGCGGTGCACGGGATCACCATAGGTTTTTCTGCGAGAATCGTGGAGTCCTCAGCCGGTTTTTGGCTAGTCGTTGTAATCAATGCACTGCCCAAGTTGTACGTGGTGTCGAGTGGGTTATTGGTAGGCTCCTCGGCCCCCTGTTCCCTCTGCTCATCTGTCCTATCCGTTTCCCTGCGAGGGGAAGCAGGTGGTGTTCGGAACATTTTATTTGAGGTGTATGTGAGGTGTATGTGAGTGTAGTGTTGATTTAAGATCACAGCTAGTTCTACTTACAGATACTTTTTAGAAAGTTGGATAAAATCAAAAGTATTGCG
This sequence comes from Epinotia bilunana, assembly GCA_947049275.1. Lineage (NCBI taxonomy): Eukaryota > Metazoa > Arthropoda > Insecta > Lepidoptera > Tortricidae > Epinotia > Epinotia bilunana. Next base: position 18,505 of record OX346277.1, on the reverse strand, counting down.
CTCTGGTGAGTTCTAAACACTGTTCTGATGTCCAGATGAGCAACCGTATTAAAAGGCGATATCAGAATCAGCCGCACGATTCCGGGAACGAGTTTGATTAAGCGACAAATAGGCGAAAGAAGATGAAACTTTCTAAGTCAGCCTTCTCAAAGAGTTACCCTTATACATATGTTTTAAGCCTAATACAAACTATTTACAGACGTAACTAAACACACAATAGTCTAAAAATAATAATAATAATAATAATTGAAAAAAAATAATTGAAAAACTAAAACAGGAAAAAAGTGGTTTTTGAAATGTAATTACGTAAGGTCAGTGTGATTTGGGGACTAAGTTAACTATAAATTACTTTACTCACAAACTACTTATCGAAAAATTCCAAGATTTGACATACATATAGTTAGATCACTAGTGTATACAGATCGATCAAAACATTATGGGGCGGTCACTTATCATCAAGAGTTATTAAGGGTTAAAGTTCACAGTTCACAGTTCGTTCAATTTACAGATACTTTTTTGAAAAAGTTGAATAAAATCAAGACTATAGCACGCTGCTTAATTCTAAGACCTGTTTTGGATTCCAGGTGAGCATACACATCAGTATACGACAATAGAAACAACCGCACGGTTCGGGAACAAAGTTTTACTAAGCGAGAGATGAAGAAACTTAAAAGCCAATTTTTCTCGACACTTAACTGGTATACCTATGTTAAAAACTTAATACAAACTGTTTTTAGACTTATTTAAATACATACCAGTCAAGGTATTTTGAAAAAGTGACTCTGGTAAAAAGTGGATTTTTGAATTATAATTACGTAAAAATCGAAGTGAAATGGGGACTTAGTTTACTTTAAATTACTTTACTCAGAAACTACTGATCGGAAAAATCCAAAATTTTACATACATAAAGTTGGATATCTAGTGCACACAGATCAATCAAAATATTATGGGGCGGTTACTTATAATCAAAGGTTATTAAGGGTTGAAGTTCACAGTTCGTTCGAT